>JAKSZU010000006.1:198417948-199657771 GCA_026018925.1 Tupaia tana
ATTTCGTCCTAATAAACCCTGTGAGCTAGATAGGCCTGGCATTAAGCCTACTTTACAAAGGAGAAGCAGAGCTCAGAGAGGCCAGAGACACCCAAGGGCACACAACCAGGGCTGCTCTTCTGTCTCTGGATCCAGGGCTCCTTTGGGCATCCTGCTTAGATGAGCTTCTTTGTAGAGACCCTCCCAAGCCAAGGTCAAGCGCATGCTGATCACTGAGGACACACATACCTGTACAACTGGATCATGATTTTAAATTTTAATGTCTTGTGCATCATGTATTTGTGGAATTCATTTTCATTTTTTTAAAGAATTGTTTTATTTAACTTTATTCATTATTGAGTTTGACCAGACAGAGGGAAAGTAAGAAAGCAAGCCACCAGATCCGGTACTCGAACTGCAGTCAGCCATGTGGGACTCCAGTGCCCTTAACCACTACGCCACTTACCGGTCCCTTAATTTTTATTTTTAAAAATGTTGCATTGGGGGCCGGCAGGTAGCATGATGGTTGGGGTGCTGGACTCCCACATGGCTGACCACACAGTTCAAGTCTCAGACCTGGTGGCTTGCTTTCTCACTTTACCTCTCATGCTATCTGTCATTCTCTGGTCAAATTTAAAAAATAATAATGATGAATAAAATAAAATAATTATTAAAAAATTTAAAAATGCTTAGACATCATTTTATTTAAAAAAAAAAAAAAAAAGTTGCAGGACCAGCAGTTAGTGTAATGGCTATGTCGCTGGACTCCCATATAGTCGACCACGGTTCAAGTCCTGGACCCGGCGGCTTAAACTCACGCTGGGAGCGTGTATGTGCGTGCCCAAGATCCCAAGAGGAAAATGGAGAAGGGATTGCAGCGTGGCCATCCCCCCTGGGGGGTGATTTCTCTCTTTCTGTCTCTCTGTCTCTCTCTGTCCTTCTGGTGAGCGCATGCGCCCTATAGCAAAAACCTCTCAAAAAAAAAAAAAAAAGTTGCATTTGAGTGCTATTTATTTGATTATTGAATTTATTTGGTGTTCTTAGATTCTGGATCCCAGGCAGTATCTTTCCCTCATCCAGGCCCCTCCTCTTTCTTTACTCAGGGCTAGAACTGCACTGTGATTGGTTCTAATGAGGTGAGCATGGGAGAGCTTGTTTACAACTGGGCAGAGCCTGCTGCCTTTTCTAACCCTTCTGTACTTGTTCCTTTGGTTCAGATCTCACCCCTCCCTGCTCCCTGCTCCCCAGCCCCTTCTAGGAACTGATCAGAATGGTCCAGTAGGAGTGGTGAGCACCCTGGGTGGGTGCAGGGACAATGGCTTCCTCCTGGGACTCTTGCTGGTAACTGGCTGAGGGTCTCAATGCCCTGGATGAGTTTGCATAATAAAGCCTTTTTCTGGGAAGGGACTATTCGGGAATAAACTTCCATGGATACCTCCTTGTTCACCCCACCCACCCCTCTGCCCCCCTTCCCCTGCCTTGCTGTTGGGCTTCAGAAAATAGAAAGGACAACTTGATCAAGGTTTTTCCTAGAAAAGCCTTTCGATGGGCCTATTATGGAAAACAAAGCTGGTTTTGGTTCCTTTCATTAATCAGTGTCCTGTTTCCCAAAGCAAATGTGGCCTTGGATCTTCTAAAGGACACAGCCTGACACAGCCTGAGTTGCAAAGGAAGGACTACAGCTGCCTGGAGCTTGACTCTGGCCCCAGGACTTGCAGGGGACACGTGGAGCTCAATCCGCCAGGGCCCGCTCTTTATTTCTTACCTTCCAGGGAGCTCAGGTTACCCATTTCCTTTGTGTTTTTCTGCCAGTGCGAACAGGAGAAATATCAGCCTTTAGAGATTTCTTTACAGTTCCTTGAAAGCTGGTGGGTGAAGTCGGCCAGAGAATTATATAACAGCAAAGCTCATTTAAAGCAACAGTGTCTTCCTATAGGCCTGTGGCGCTGCATTACCAGCATTCATTCCTAATTATAAAGAAACAGATGCTAATTTTATGAAGAGAATAGAGGGGCCCCCTCCCCTAACCCCCAATTACTTAACACTCTTTCGTGGGAGGGATTCAATTTTTAGGATGTTAATTAAAAAATTTTTTTTCAAAGCCTCTTTCAAGGAAGATAAGGAAATCGTTTTCATGAACCTCAGGCAGCCACAGTAAAGCTCTTCTTGTTTGAATTCAGAAGAAAAAAACAATAAAGAGAAAACCTTTTTAAAGCATTTGTTTGTTTTAATTTATGCATCTTGAGGGAATTGTACAAATACTCAGCTAACTTCTCCTTTCAAAGGGACCCCTGTCCTTTCATTTAAGCACTAAATAATCTGCTGCTACGTTGTTTCACCTGGAGTTTATAGACCTCAAAGCACATCACATGCTTCAACTCAACCAATCTCCACTCTCTCTCTCTTTATTTTACTGTATTTATCTTATGTTTTATTTTTAGGTTTTGGCCATAGGGTGCATGAGCTTGCCAGAGAGTGAGGGAGAGAGAAACTGAGAAATTGCGCGTGCGCGCGCACACACACACACGCCCAGGGGTATGGCCATGCTGCAATCCCTTCTCCTCCATTCTCCTCCCCAGATTTTGGACACCTATGCAAATCAAACTGCCGGTTCTGGGACTTGAACCATGGTTAGCCATGTGGGAGTCCAGTGCCTAACCACCATGCCACTTACTGGCCCTTGATCTCCACTCTCTTGATTTGACCTCTTTTATTCCGTATTAGAGATGAGGAAACTGAAGCCTGAGGGTTTCAGGATTTGCCAGGCATCACAGCTCACCTGGAGCCCAGACTCTGGGCTGGCATCTTCCTCTCTTGCATCACCCAGAATCCCCATCTACTTTCCTCGACACTAGTGATATTTTTCAACCAAGGCCAATATTTGCCTTCCAGGGGACATTTGGAAACGTCCAGAGACATTTTCGGTTGTCACAGTTGTGCGTGGCAGAGGGAGGTGTGCCCTGGCACCTAGTGCACAGAGGCCAGAGATGCTGCTAAACTCCCTACCATGCACAGGCAGAGCCCTCTGAGAAGTATCCTGCCCCAAAAGTCTGAGGGGGAGGGCCCGGTCCATGCTGCGCTCAACATCAGTGGGAAATTCCAGCCTCTGAGAGTTGCCAAGAGCTCCTCTGCCCAGCAACAGGCTTGGTCCCTCTCCCATGGTTGCCACAAGAGTTAAAGCCACAGTCTAGAATGCCCTTCAGCAGTGGCCAAGGGTCCCCTGCAGAGTTTACTGTGGGACACGCACTGCATCAGCCGGAGCTGCTGTGTTCTATAATTTATAGTCACGGGGCGCCTGTCTTCATTTAGCAGCAAGCTCGCTGGCAGCTGCCTGCTGGGCGGAAGCGAGTTCCGCAGAGGCCCGCAGCCCTTGCCAACTGCCAGCCCATGGTATTTGGGGACAGCTGTTGCTTGGAGGCACCTGGGAATAGGCCAGGCCGAGATGGCACTGAGCGGGAGGTGTCCCCTGCAGACCCATCCGTCAGCAGTGGCCCCTGCCAGAAGATGGCCTATTGAACATTTCCAGGAATAGCACTGCCAAGCCTGTCAACTGCTTTCTTGGAAATACATTCAATAAGGATGGCGGTCCTCCAGCAGGGAGAGCGGAAAGCCCGGCCTGGACCGTGTCAAGGAGAAACAGCAGTGCCTGGCTGCAGGCTGCGTCCATGCCTTGGGAAAGGGGAACTGTTCTGGGGAGACTTCCCGGTCCAGCAGCCCCTGGAGTCACTTAAAGACAGGCTCAGTGTAGAGGGAGATGGTCACGCCTTGCAGAGGCCCTAGCTCTGCCCACACCATGTAGCTTGGTGACCTTCACAAGCCGGTGTTTGTTCAGACACCAGACGGGAAGGCGATTCGGACTCAGCAGCTGCAGCAGCTGAAAGTTCACGGTCAGCAGGGACAGTGGTTCCGAGGTCATCTGAGGAGCACTGGCAATCACTCTACTAGAAGTTTGTCTCCAGATAGAGCCTGAGGAACATCAGAAAGAGGGAGCATTTCCTGGCCCTCCCCAGTCATTCTGAGGCCAACACAAATACAAGGCAAAGGTGTGATTGTGAAAGAAAACTCTCACCATGTTTCCCTACCTGCAGAACTGAACTTTTCCCTCACAGAGGCCTGACATTCCTGGTGAGGTCTGGCTATTTTAGGAGCCCCTGCACTGAGCTTCTGTCTTCCCCATCCTCTGGGATGGCGCAGTGGCAGCTGAATGTGGGAATGCCCAGGAAGGACAGCTGCCTTCAAAGAAAAACTCTGAAGATGTGGGCATCATGTAAAAGCAGGAGACCAAGAACTCTGTTGTCTAGGTGTTCAAGGACTTTCGATTACTCAGATTTTTTTGGTGGTTGTTGTTTTTAAAAATTATTTTATTTTACTTTATTTATTTACTTATCTTACTTTGACCAGAGAGGAACAGAGAGAAAGTGAGAAAGCAAGTTGCCAGGTGGCAAACCGTGGTCAGCCATGTGGGAGTCCAGCTCCCTTAACCACCACACCACCTGCCAGCCTCTGTTGTTGTTTTTAAGGGAGCTTTTTGTTATAGGGTGCATGTGCTTGTCAGAGATACAGAGAGAGACAGAGAGACAGAAAGTGAGAAATCACCCCCAGGGGGGGGATGGTCATGCTGCAATCTCTTCTCCTCCACTCTGCTCTTGGGATCTTGGGCATACAGGCACACATGCCAGGCGTGAATTTTAAGCCCTGGGTCTGGGACTTGAACCGTGGTTGACTATGTGGGAGTCCAGCATCATAACCATTACATCATAGGGTGTATGTGCTTGCTAGAGAGACAGTGAGAGGGAAAGTAAGAAATCACTCCCCAAGAGGGATGGCCGTACTACAATCCCTTCTCCTCCATTCTCCTCCTGGGATTTTGGGCTTGCACACACATGCAGCCAGCATGATTTTCAAGCCACCAGGTCTGGGGACTTGAACCATGGCCTGCCAATGTGGGAGTCCAGTGCCTTAAGCACCACACCACCTGCTGACCCCCAGTGTTTCTATTTTTTGTTTTTTGGGGGGTTTATTTGTTATTGTTTTTTTCTAATTAAAATTTTTTAAAAATTATTATAAGGGAGATGCAGGCCTAGCCACTGTGGCAGAGCAGTAACAGAAGTGCCACACAAGACCAAAAGCCGAATGGCCAACCACAGGTTCAGACCCTTGAGCAGGCTTGAAAACATGCTGGAACATGTGTACAGGTGCCCAGGATTCCCAAGAATTGGAGGGCTGGGGAAGATTTCCATGTGACAAGACCTTGTCAAGAGTGTTTTTCTCTTTCTCTTGTGCATGCATGCACACTATCATTAAAAAGAAAGAAAGAAAGAAAGAAAGAAAGAAAGAAAGAAAGAAAGAAAGAAAGAAAGAAAGAAAGGAAAAGAAAAACTTAACAAGTTTTTCATAGAGCTTGTATTGCACTTCTTTTTATTTCCAAAAGCCACTTAGTCATGGGACAAACATTATTTGACACCCATTTTTTGACTGAGCTACAGTTAGTTGGGTAAAGGGCTGCCAGATACGATACAGGGTTTTCAGTTAAATTTAAATGTTGGGTAAATAAAAATAATATGGGAGTATAAATCTGTTCCAAAGATTATTTGCTGTTTATTTGAAATTCAAATTTAACTGAGCATTGCAAGCTTTGTTAAGTTTGGCTACTTCATTTGAGAGATAGATTGATCCATTTGTCCAGTTAATGAGAAGCAAATATCAATACATATTCATTATGTATAGAAGGGGCCAGGCCCTGGGGCCTAGTGATTAAGGGAGCCAGATCCCACATGGCCAATGACTTGAATCCTGGTCCCAGCAGCTTGAAAAACATGTCCCAGATCCAGACAGAATGAGTAAATGGAGGAGAAGGGATGGCACTAGGATGACTCCTCATGGGGGGAGAGTGCTTTCTCCCTTTCCTCTCTCTCTCTCTCTCTCTCTCTCTCTCTCTCTTTCTCTTTCTCTCTCTTTCTCTCTCTGTCTCTTTCTGGTGAGTGCACATGCCCTCTGACAACTAAAAAATAAAAATGAAAAATATGTATGGAATACTATACCAGTTAAGAGAAGAGGAAAAAAGAGAAGGAGGAGGGTAGCAAGGAAGAGGGGAGAAGAGAGGAAGACCAGGAAGAAAGGAAAATAGGTACAGTGAAAAAGGACATGATTTAAGTAAAAGAAACAGAACATTCTAAGAAAAGAGATGAAAACAGGAACTTTTTCTTTCCTTTTTAATTTGCAAGAGGGTGTGTGCACTTGCCAGGCAGAGAGAAAGAAAGGAAAAGTGAGAAAGCACCCATAATGGAGTATGGTCATACACAATTCCCTCTTCTCAACTTCTCCCTCCACTCAGGACTCTGGGCACACACACACACACACACACACATGCACACACATGTGCCCAGCATGTTTTTCTTTTCTTTTTTAGAGAGAGATTTTTGCTATAGGACACGTGTGCTTACCAGAGAGACAGAGAGACAGAAAGTGAGAAATCACCCCCTAGAGGGGATGGCCATGCTTCAACCCCTTCTCCTCCATTTTCTTCTCAAGATTTGGGGCACACACATACATGCACCCAGTGTGAGTTTCAAGTCACCAGATCCAGGACTTGAACTGTGGTCTACCATGTGGAAGTCCAGCAATGTAACCATTATGCCATCTGCTGGTCCCAATCCAGCATTTTTTTCAAGCCCCTATATCTAAGGCTCAAACCACACAGTAAGCCATGTGGGATATAACGACCTTAACCATCACACCATGGGCTGGCCCAACAGGAGCATGTGTAAAGGCGTTAAATGTTTGTTAAGTAATGACAGAATGCCGTTTCCCTGGGCAGTACTGGTCAGTTAGCTAACCACTCTTCTCAGATCTTCTGCTACTCATTGTTCTATCTGGTAAAATCTACAGTGGCCACAAGGGATACATAAATCTCTAGTAGAATCATCTAGACCAATATCACCCTCAGGTCAAGGCTATTAAGTAAAATTTATCAAAGGCCATTGTTTTGTTCACTGAGCTCCTGAGACCAAACCAACCTCAATGGAGTAACTTGTGCTAGGTGCCACATGAAGTACTTTCTGAAAAACAGGAGATGCACAGAAATGAATAGAAAAAAGTCCAGTTAGACCAACTGGTGGAAAGGTGGTTAAGATGGCCAGATTCCTTCACTACTGACTCTGAAGTTTGAGTCTCAGCACTAGTGGCTGGGAAAGCACACTGGGTGGAGCCAGCTGGTGGCATGGTGGTTAAAGCACTTGACTCCCACATGGCTGACCACAGTTTAAGGCCTGGACCTAGCATTTGCTTTCCTACTTTCTCTCTCTCTCTTTGGTCAAATTAAAATAAATAAATAAAATAATAAAATAAAATAATAAAATAAAACAAATAATAATTATTTCTTAAGAGGTTTTTGCTATAGGGCGCATGTGCTCGCCAGAAAGAGAGATAGAGAGACACAAAGTGAGAAATCACCCCCCAGGGGAGAGGGCCATGCCACAATCCCTTCTCCTCCATTCTCCTCTCGTGATCTTGGGCACACACACACACATGCCCAGTGTGAGTTTAAGCCACTGGGTCCAAGACTCAAACCACGGTCGACTATGTGGGAGTCCAGCAACATAGTCATTGCGCAATCTGCTAATCCCAATAATTATTTTTGTAAAAAAAAAGAAAGAAAGAAGGAAGGAAGGAAGGAAGGAAGGAAGGAAGGAAGGAAGAAAGAAAGAAAGAAAGACAGACAGACAGACAGACAGACAGACTCGGTAAATGTACATATATGGCCAAAATCCCAGGAGGAAAATGGAAAAAGGATTATAGTATGGGCATCTTCACTGGAAGATGCCTTCTTCCTTTCTCTTTCTCTCTCTCTAACTCTCTCTCTTACTCTCTGTCTCTAGTGAGCACATATGCCCAATGCAAATTAAGAAAAAGGAAAAGAAAACAAAGAAAGGGGCCTGGTCTACCTGAGCTGACATGATAAGGAAATCCCTCTGTTTTATCCCTATAAGTAAAGAAACTTTGAAATGACCAGTCTGCTTTTTGTTTCTGGTTTCTACTTTTCTCGGAGCCACGGCTCCGTTCCTGAATTACTAATAAAAGGCAATTAGATCTTTTTTTTTTTTTTTTTTTTTTTTTTTAGATTTTTGCTATAGGGTACTTAGACTTGCCAGAGTTGCAGAGCCAGACGCCAGACACGGAGAGAAAAAGCAAGAAATCACCCCCAAGGGTGATGGCCATGCTACAATCCTCCCCTAGTCTCCTCTTGGGACTTCAGGCACACACACATACACACACACACACACACACACACACACACACACACCTGGTGTAAACCTCAAGACATGAGGTCCAGGACTTGAATTGTGGTGGGCCATGTAAGAGGCCAACACTTAGCCACCACACCACCTACCACCTACTGGCTCTGCCCAATTAGATCTTTAAGCTCAATTTGTTGAAATTTTGTTCTACGACAGGGTGAAACCAAATCTAAAGCCATGCCCAAGCCCAGGACCTAAGGATCCTTTTATCCATCTCCCTTACCCCACACCACACACTGTCATTTGTTGTCATTTGCTGTCATTTGTGGATTATGAGTTTTCAAAGAATTTGGTTGCCAGGGGACCAGCAGTTGGCGTAATGGCTATGTCGCTGGACGCCCACGTAGTCGACCGTGGTTGGAGTCCCGGACCCGGTGGCTTAAACTCATACCAGGCGCATGTGTGTGCGTGGCTAAGATCCCGAGAGGAGAATGGAGGAGAAGGGATTGCGGCATGACCATCCCCCCGAGGGGTGATTTCTCGCTTTCTATCTCTCTGTCTCTCTGTCTTTCTGGTGAGCACACGTGCCCTATAGCAAAAACTTCTCAAAAAAAAAAAAAAAAAATAATAATTTGGTTGCCAGGGTTCTGTGGAACTTTTATGTCGTTGAGAATGATTCCGAAAACCCTTTGGTAGCTTCTTTTGTCTCAAGGTCAATGTGTTGAGAAGCAAGAGTCGTTGCAGGGCATGTCTGCAGACTATTGTCTTGCATTACAAATAGCATTCTCTTACTTGCAGACTAGAGGTCAGGTTGGCCTAACCCAAAGAGAGAAGCCTTGGTAGGCTTCAAAGGAGGTGAGAGAGCTTGGCCTCATGGGGTACAGCCTGCAGTGCAGGGCCTGCCATCGCCATTTGCCCCCAGAAAATGAAATGGGGCTGCCTTTGGTTACCTGCTGGGGAGTAGGTCTCCCTGTAAACTCGACTGGGAAGCAGAAGAGACATACCAAACATGCCGCCCTGTTAAGACTCTGGAACAGAGTCTTACTTCCTGGGGAAGTTTAGGCTATGTCCACTTGAGACACTACCACGACAATAGCTGATGTTTACTGAGCATCTACTCTGAGCTGTGCATGCAAAAATTGTTTTGCATGCATTATTCCCAATTGATCCTGAGCATCTACCTTTTGGGGATATCATTATCATTCACATGACTATTATCCTAACCTAAGAGATAAATTATGACTGCAAAGAGTTAAGTTGTCTTGTCAATTGCTTAGTGAGTGCTGAGACTGAGATTCATCTCAGGTCTGCCTAACTCCCAGTCTAGGATTGATCTCATCAGACTGCAGGGCTCAAAGCCTAGCTCCACTGCTCACTCGCTGCTGACCTTGGGGATGTTACTTCATCTCTCTGTGCCTCTGTGTCATCATGTGAAGTGGGATCAAAATAGTGCCTGTCTCATGGAGCTGCTATGAAGACCTGACCAGTTTATAAGAGTAAAGCATTTCGAACCATGCCTGGTACATAGAGAACACCAAATGCCAGTGCTATTGTTGTTGCCACTGCCATTGTTACGGTTATTTTAGTCATTTTCAAGGAGCTAGATGAGCCTGAGAGACCATCAGCATTGTCCACAGGAGGGTGCAGCAGAGGATGCTGGTTCTGCTGCTCTCCTCTTTGTGCTCCCACTCACAACTAAACAACTCAGATTTATTTGGTCCTTGAGTGGATGGCCAAGGAAATGGGTACCCCCTAGGTAGAAAGTGATGTATGTGGATAGGATGGCAATAGCTACCACTCACTGAACCATCCTCGCGGCAGAGAGGTGAACCCAGCCCTTTCCGTAACTCACTTTGTCTATTCTTCCAACAACTCTGAGAGAGCTGATTTTATTATCCTTATTTACAGCTGAGAAACTTAGGCCAGGGTGGGAGGGGAACTAATTCACTAGTTCAAGGCAAGTGGGAGAAGTGAAATTCAAACCCCCAGTTTGATGCCAGAGCCCATACTTATAGATGTTTATTTCTTCATCTTATCTTTGTTTTCTAAGAGAGTTTTTTTTTTCTTTTGCTATAGGGCATGAGTGCTCACCAGAGAGACTGAAAGTGAGAAATCACCCCCCAACACCCGAGGAGGGATGGCAATGCTTCAATCCCTTCTCCTCTATTTTTCTCTAGGGATTTTTGTGCATGTATGCGCACACACCCAGCATGAGTTTTAAGCCACCAGGTCCAAGACTCAAACCATGGTCGACTATGTGGTAGTCCAGTGACGTAATCATTATGCCACTCACTGGTCCCAATTTTTCTTTCTTATGGTTTACACATGAGTCATTGTCCAGGCATAATTTTTTATATTGTGACACTTGTTAAAAAAAAAATAGTACAAGAGCTCCTTTTTTTTTTTTTTTTTTTTTTTTTTTTTTTTTTTTTTTTTTTTTTTTGCTATAGGCGCGTGCACTCGCCAGGATGACGGGATGAGACAGAGAAACAGAAAGCGAGAAATCATCCCCTGGGGGGATGGCCACGCTGCAATCCCTTCTCCTCCATTCTCCTCTTGGGATCTTGGGCACGCAGGCACACATGCCCAACTTGAGTTTAAGGCACCGGGTCCAGGACTCGAATCGCGGTCGACTACATGGGAGTCCAGCGACATAGCCATTACGCTAACTGCTGGTCTCCCCAAGAGCTTCTTTTAAGTCTACCAAATACTTACCATTTATAATAGGATTGCTTGGACAGTCTAGCCGTGGGGGAACAGGCCCCAGACCCCACTGTGTGATGTTTGAGCCATGTGGGAAGAACTGGGGTCTGGATCCCCCAGGTCTTGACCTGAGCATGCTGGGCACACCTGCACCTGTGCTTCTGGCTGACTGGAAGGCTGGGAGGAGGGATGGATCACAGCATGGTAAGATCCTGTCAAGGGTCTCTCTCAGTCCCTCTTCCTGGGAAAAAAAAAAGAGTGACTCAGAAGTCTCAGTGTTTCTGAATTTATTCTCTGTCTCTACTTGTTGGTGACTCTAGACCTGGTGGCTTGCTTTCTTACTTTCTCTCTCTGTATCTCTCTGGTGAGCACATGTGCTCTATAGCAAATTTGAAAATAATAATAATAATAGCTAAAAATTAAATGTTTATTGAGTATTCCCTCTCTGCCATGCACTTCTAGGCCCTGGGGATACGTCAATAATTGAAACAGTACGAATCCACTACCTTCATAGAACTAGCATTCCAGTAATGGCCTAGGGGAAGATCGATCATTAATCCAAGTACATGCACCCCATAGTAAAAACCTCTCCAAAAGAAAAGAGAAGAAAAGAAAAAGAAAAAGAAAAAGAAAAAGAAAAAGAAAAAGAAAAAGAAAAAGAAAAAGAAAGAAAATCTAGGGAAATTTTCTCAGTACTTTGACTAGAGATCCAGGCTGTTTCAACCTTGATGCTCACCACAAGGCCTCCCTGGCCACAGACAGATGAGATGAAAGAGGTAGAAGAGACACTCCTATTTACTGCCTGGGCCTGGCATTTACACATGCATCTTCTTTTTTCTTTTGTTAGTTTTTGCCATAGGATACATGAACTCACTGGAGAGAGGCAGAGAGAAACAGGAAATGAGAAATCACCCCCTGGGGAGATGGCATGCACCTGGTATGTTCTTCAAGTTAGCAGGTCCAGGACTTTAAGCCGATAGTTGGCCACATATGATCCAGCATCCTTAACCACCATGCCACTGGCTGACCTAACACATGCCTCTTCTATTCACATTCCGTTGTTCAGAATAATCCTATGGCCCAACCATAGTAAGTGAGAAAGATGTGAGGGTTGGGAATATACATAGGTTTTTTTGTTTTTTGTTTTTGTTTTTTTTTCCTTTCCTGAGCTCTAATGGCCCCTACCTCATGAGCAAACCAGCTCATAGCCCCAAGTTAAGAATAACTGCCAGGGGTCCAGCAGGTAGCATGGTGGTTATGGTGCTGGACTCCCACATGGCAAACTACAGTCCATGCCCTGGACCTGGCGGCTTTCTTTCTTTCTCTCTCTCTCTCTGTATCTCTCTGGTGAGCGCATGTGCTCTATAGCAAATTTGAAAATAATAATAATAATAGCTAAAAATTAAATGTTTATTGAGTGTTCCCTCTCTGCCATGCACTTTTAGGCCCTGGGGATACGTCAATAAATGAAACAGTACGAATCCATTACCTTCATAAAACTAGCATTCCAGTAATGGACTAGGGAAAGATAGATCATTAATTCAAGGAGTAATAAAGCAATATTATTTATTAGGTGCCAATATATGCAATGAAAAAAAAAAAAAACGAGACAAAGTTCCAAGAGGTGAGTGTGTGTTTGTATGTATTGAGAGAGCAATTTTATTTTATTTACTTTATTATTATTTCATTTATTATTATTATTTTTATTATTTAACTTGTTGTACTCATGGCAGGGGTGGGGAAGGGAGTGAGAAAGCAAGCCTCCAGATCTGGACTCATGTGCGAGTTGGTCATGTGGAAGTCCAGCACCCCAACCACCACACCACCTGCTGGCCCTGAGAGAGCAATTTTAAATAGGATGAATGGGGAAGATTTTCTGGAGAAAGTGACATTTGAGTAGTGTCTTAGTCTACTATCCCATTGCAAACAGAAATAATTAAGACTGGTTGATTTATAAAAAATATTGTTTGACTTAATGATTCGGGTGGCTGGAAAATCCAAAGGCATGAGGCTGGCATTAAGTTAGCTACATCAGAACATGATCCGTAGAAACAGAGAGACAATGGAAGGCTCATGCAGAGAGATGAGAGAGAGAGAGAGAGAGAGGGAGAGAGCTGGAGGCAGCCATCTTTCTTTTACAACCCATTGTTGTGGGAAGTAACACTCTCTCATGAGCCAGAACTCAGTCTCCAAAAACAGCATTAATCCATTGATGAGAGTGATGCCCCTGTCATCCAAACACAGCTCACTAGGCTTCACCTCCTAAAGGTCCCATCACCTCCCAATGCTGTTACGCCGAGGACCAAATTCCAAACCGTAGACTACTCTGGAAGACAAACCATTATCCAAACCATGATGAGCGAACACCCAAAGAATGCAAGAGGACTCTGCAATGAAAGCCTTCTGAGAAGAGGAAATAGTACAATAGTGAGGTCAGGAAGGTGTTGGGATGTACTGACCCTTGTGGGTCTTGTAACCTGTGTAAAGACTTTGCTTTTATTCCTGCTTGAAGCTTCCACACATGTCTAATCATAACACTGTACTTCTCTCAGTTCTGTATAGCAGTGGTTGTCAAATTTCATCTGGCATCAGAATTACCTGTGGGGTTAAAATCAAACTTCTGTGACTCACCTCTGTGGTAGGCATGAGAATCTGCAATTGTAACAGGATCCCAGGTCCTATAGACTAATATTTATGTCCTCCCATATTTCATATATTGAAACGTAATCCCTAATGTAGTGGTATTGGCAGGTGGGATCTTTGGGAGGTGATTAAGTTACGTGAGCAGAGGCCACATGAACTGTCCTTAGAAAGGAACTGAGGGAACTGCCTTGTCCCTTCCACCATGTGAGGATGCAGTGGGCAGGCATCGTCTATGAATCAGGGAGAAGCCCTTACCAGACACCAAATCTACAGGCACCTCAATCTTGGATTTCCTAGTCTCTAGAACTATGAGAAATAAGTGTTTGTTGTTTAGGCCACTCAGTTTATGCCATTTTGTTTTAGCAGCCTGAGCTGGTCAAGACACCAGACGATACTAATACCACTAATACATTGCTTTAGTGAGACAAGCTCCATCTGAATTTTCAGCCTTCTTACTTTCCCAGGAGAACCCAGGTCTGATTCTTGGACTGGACAGGCACTTTAATTTGCAAGCCTGGGGCCAGTAGGTGGTGTGGTGGTTAAGGCGCTGGACACTCCCACATGGCCAACCATGGTTCGGGTCCTGGACCTGGTGGCTTGCTTTCTCACTTTCCCTCTCTCTCTCTGTCTCTCTATGGTCAAATTAAAATAAAGGAATGAATAAATAAAATTAAATAAATAATTTTTTAAAATTTGCAATGCCTAGTCAAAGTGAAAAATGCAGACTTTTCAGCAGATGGTTAAGGTGTGATGATTAAGCACTGAACTTCCACATGGCTGACTGCAGTTTGAGTTCCAGACCTGTCAGCTTGCTTCTCACTCTCTCTCTCGCTCTCTCTCTTTCTAGTGAACACATGTGCCCTATAGCGAATTTAAAAGTAATGGTAATAATAAATAAAACTAAATAAACAATTCTTTTTTTAAAAAAGCTGGGGGGAAGAGGTAGTTAAATTTACTAAAATATAAACCTTTTCCTTTTAAAATATTTTATTGCTTATAAAATGTTGTAAGAGTAATAGTGAGGTAAGAGTACCAACACAAATTTTTAAATGGTCAGAAGTATTTTTAGTGTTGTAATTTTATATAATAAATAACTGTGATATCATGATTAATCTGGCTTGCTTTCTTGCATATTAATTCATTTCTGGCTTTCTTTCCTGCATATTTGTTAATTAGTCATAAAAATGTGTACTTTCAGCAACTTTTTTCAATTGAAATAATTGAAAATAATGTCAGTTACTGTTGGCAAGTGTAAGATCAAAAATACTTTTTGATAAATTTAATTTTTTAGAGCAATTTTTGCTATAGGGCACGTGCACTCACTGGAAAGGCAGAGAGACAGAGACAGAGAGACAGAAAGTGAGAAAGCACCCCTCCCAGGGGTGGGTGGCCACGCTGCAATCCCTTTTCCAGTCTCCTCTTGGAATTCTGGGCATGCATGCACAAGTGCCCAGGATGAGTTTGAAGCCACTGGGTCCAAGACTCAAATCATGGTCAACCACGCAGGAGTCCAGCAACATAGCCGTTATGCCATCTTCTGGTCCCTGATAGATTTAATTTTGACAATTAAAATCGGCTGCTGCAACTGTTACTGAAGTAGGTAAGATTATTTTATGGGCTGTTTCTAATAAATTATTTTGAAATATAAATTTTAGTGTATCTAGAGGTGATAATTTCTGTAGAACTTTTCTAAAAAGACTTAACTCTTCATATAATCAGTTTTGTTTAAATTTGGATTTAATTTTATATGTAAACTTTAATTTTTAAAATATTAACTAATATTTTCTATGACAGTTTCTGTAATTTGTAGAAGTCACATGAGAAACAAGAAGTGGCTTCAAGATTTTTATATAATTCAAGATGCCATCTTATGCATTCTATGACTTTATCGTTAAATACAAGAAAAATTAAATTTTAAATTGTCTTGTTAATCATTGGTTTATCTGAAGTTTTGTATGAAGACAGTGTTCTACTGTGTCAAATAAGACAATATTTAGATTTAATTTTTATTTCTAAGCCTATGGATACTTGGTTGACAATGTCGCAACAGTTTTCAAAAGCAGAAATTCTAAACTCCTTGAGGAATTTTAATAAGTACCTGATATGCTTTGTTATGGTGTCCATTAAACGCTCTTATTTTGTAATAATTTTCTGACAAACTTTACTACCCAAGTGCAAGTATTCCTGTCTTGGTGTCAGGCTAGAGAATTAATATTTGTGCAGATGCTACAAGGGCAGGCTGTGCTAACCTCAAGGCAAGGCCCACCACCTGTGCCAGTGCTGCTTCTCATTAGAACCCTCGCTTTCCCATGGTTGCTTCTGCTGCAGCTGCTACCATCATCAGTCTCAAGAGTCTCAAGACCTCCCCAGCTGCCCCACATCCCCATTGTGCACAGGACAGCACCAGATGTCCTTCCAGGTGGCCAGACCAACCGGTGATACTGCATGCTGCCACACCCATAGACTTTTGCCCACATACATATGTACATATGCCTGGTTATCTCCTCCATCACATGCATGTCCTGCTGTTCCTCCTGATTTCACAACACAAGTTCAAAGACAAGATTGCTAAGAACTTCAAGTCAGGGAGCCAGTGAGTGAGATAGTGGTTGTGGTGCTGGACTCCCACATGGCTGACTGAGATTCAAGACCTGGACCTGGTGGCGTGAAACTCATGCCGGGCATGTATGTATGCATGCCCAAAATCATGAGAGAAGAATGGAGGAGAAGGGATTGCAGTGTGGCCATCCCCCTTGGGAATGGTTTCTTTCTGTCTCTCTCTCTGTCTCTCTGTCTCCCTAAGCATCATCACAGCATACAAAATGTGGTTTCCCATCCAGAATATACTGCATAGTGGCTTAATCATGCATGTTATCATCAATAATTTTCCATTTCTAGTTACATATATAAATATATATTTTTTACCCCTATTTCTGACCCTCTGCCCTTTCCCACCCTCTTCCCACACTATCTCTGCTGTCTATAGTTGTCTTTTATTTCTTTTTCCCTTACTTTTTTTAAAATTATTTTATGTAACTTTATTTATTATTATTTTCCAGTTCAATCAGAGAAAGAGAGAGAGGAAAAGTTTGAAAACAAGCCACCAGGTTCAGGACTTGAACCATGGTTGGCTATATGGGAGTCCAGCACCACCATGCCATCTGCCAGCCCCTCTTTTTCCCTTACATTTTATTGATCACACAATTTCTTAAATAATCTAACTTTCAATAGCGAGCTCCACTATAATTTCTTTTCTTTTTTTTTTTTTTTTTTTTTGAGAGGTTTTCGCTATAGGGCATGTGCGCTCGCCAGACAGACAGAGAGAGACAGAGAGACAGAAAGCGAGAAATCACCCCCCAGGGGGGATGGTCATGCCACAATCCCTTCTCCTCCATTCTCCTCTCGGGATCTTGGGCATGCACGCACACGTGCCCGGTGTGAGTTTTTAAGCCACCGGGTCCGGGACGCGAACCGCGGTCAACTACATGGGAGTCCAGCAACATAGCCATTACGCTAACTGCTGGTTCCCTCCACTGGTAATTTCAAGAAAAGCAGTTTTAACTTTAATAAATCAAGGAAATGCTAAGGAACTTTGCTTAAAACTTAAAGCCAGGAAACAGATTAGGATTCTATTCAAATAGTAGGTACATGAACCTGTTGACAGCTCAGACAGGACAAAAAATTTTTAAAAACAGACAACAAAGCCTAGAAGAAAATTAGCCATGTTTTAGTCAAAAGTTATAAAATGCTCTTTCATCAGTTCAGTCTCATGTACTTAAACTATCATCTGTTGTGGTTCAATCTTCCTGATTAAATTCTGGGATATAATATTCAACTCCAGACTTGTCCCTATGATTAAATCGGCCATTTTCTTAGTTTTTGAACTCTTATTTCAGTGTGTCTATATTTAATTTTCTTTGTATAGCACTCCCTTGAGAACTTCTTGGACATCTGGTCTGGTACTGGTAAATTCTTTCAGGTTTTGTTTATCTTAGAATATTCTTGTCTTTTCTTCCCATGTGAAGGATAATCTTGCTGGGTACAGTATTCTTGGTTGAAATTGCTTTTCCCTTAACACTTTGAATATATTTTCCCATTCTTTCCTCACTCGTATTGTTTCTGATGAGAGGTCTGCTGTTAGCCTGATGGGATATCCTTTGTAAGTAACTTGCCATTTTTCTCTTGCCAATTTTAGTATCTTGTCTTTGTCTGTGGTTTTGCTCAATCTGGCTATAATGTGTCTTGGAGAAGACCTTGACCTTCTTGGGTTGATTCTATTTGGGGTCTTTCGTATTTCTTGGGACTGGATCTTTGAGTGCCTTATAACAAAGTCTTAATGGAACTCAGTGACACTCACTTGTTAATGCATTGTCTATGGCATTACAATGGCAGGGTTGAGTGGTGCGGTCCACAAAATCTACCACATTTGCTATCTGGTCCTTCATAGAAAAAGTGTGTGGATGCCTACTCTAGGCTATGAGATACCAAAAGCAGGAGTTATGTCTGGCCTGCTGTCTTTTGGGTTTCCAGTGCCTGGCATATAGAAAATGCTCAACCAGGACCAACCCGGGCATGGTGGTTAAGGCAGCTATATCCCCATGGCCGATTGTGCAGTTCAAGTCCTGGACCTAGCAAGCTTTGGAAACATGCCTGGCTCGTGTGTGTGTGTGTGTGTGTGTGTGCCCAAAGTCCCAAAAGGATGAAGAAATGGGGAAGAAGGGATTGCAGCAGGACCATTCCCCATGAGGAGAGTTCTTTCTCAGTTTTTCTCTCTCTGTCTCTCTGTCTACCTTCAGTGAGCACATGTGCTCTCTGGCAATATTAAAAAAAAGGGGGGGGGGGGAGAAAATGCTCAGCTAATCCTTTCTGGAAAAAAAAAAGAACAAATAAAAATAATGAATATATGAAGAGCCTAGCATTTTTTGAAGTAACTTATTTAAAAGAATATCATGTCAATTTAATTTTTGACTCCACTTTTTTATGTAAAAATGATGCTGAAGGGCTGGCAGTGGTGACACAGTGATAATACCATTCTCTGTGTTGCTGGACATATATGGTAAGAGATTTCCCTGTACATGCTAGGAACCTGTATGTCTGTGATCCAGACTGACTAAGGCTAGGGTGGATCATAACCTGAAGACCTTGTTTTGGATGCCAGTCTCTCTCTCTCTCTCCCTCTCCCCCTCCCCCTCTCTCCTCTCTTTCTCTGTGTGTCCTTCTCTTTCAGCATAGAAATAAAATAAACTTATTGCAAAAAAATGATGCTTACAATGACTTACCTTATTGTGAAATTAACTCTACAAAGAAATACCATGTGTTTGTCTTGTGGCTTGGCATACCCTCTGGCACACTGCCACACACCCCAGTGTGGAAAGGCACAAGCATTGGAGACCTATCATTCATCACTTAATAAATATTTATTAAGCAAAACATGGGGCTAGGCATATGACAGAAATGACAATGATTCCACTGTGCCTCATCCAATAGACCTGCAGAGCCTATAGACCAAGGGAAAAAAGACTCACAAATATGTAATATATATAAATACAAACCTATTCCTGTATGATAAAAAGTGTTCAGTGCAAAAGATTTCTTAGTCAAGTGCTATGGACTTTTAGAGCCAGGACAAATTCATTTGGGCTGTGAAATGAGAAAAGTCTTCTTGCCAGTCATTCTCTGGTCTTCAATCCAATCCAAGTCCTCCTGCTTTGCTCTGCACCACAGGGCTGGCTTGTACAAACTACATATCCCTGGAGGCTCTGGCAGCTAACTCCATTTGGACTCTGTGGGTAGAAGGCCACGGAGAGAGACTGGAGGCCTGGGTAAAGGGTGGAGCCAAGGTCTTTCTCCCCGCTCTCTCTGAGTCTCAGTTTTGTCACCTATACAATGAAAAAAGCAAGAGCTTCTGCCAATGAGTTCAAGCTGGCTCAGTCTGGGTGTAGACTATGGTGTAGGGACCCTCTTGGGGAAGAAAGAATCTTAATAAGAAAAAGCAACAGTATAGGGACCATCAGTTGGCATAATGACTATGTCACTGGACTTCCACGTAGTCGACCACTGTTCAAGTCCTGGACAAGGTGGCTTAAACTCACGCTGGGCACAAGTGCATGCATGCCCAAGATCCTGAGAGGAGAATGGAGGAGAAAGGATTGTGGCATGGCCATTCCCCTGGGAATGTGCCCTGTAGCAAAAACCTCTCTCCCCCCCCTCCCAAAAAAAAGGCAATAGTATATATTTCACAGGGTTTTTATGAGAATTAAATGAGATAAGGCATGTGTTTAACACAGTACCTGGTATATAATAAACATTCACAGAATAGAGTTGCTACTGTTTTAGCCTTGTTCAAGGAAATGGAAAAGAGTACAGTGATCAGTTAGTGATGTCTGCCAAGGGGGAAGGATAAGAGAGTAGTGCTATGTGAGAAGATTTACCAGCCTTAATATATGGAAGCTATATTGTGGAGGTAGAATTACCAGGACTTAGCAAATGAATTGACAAACTCCAGCAAAGGATTGAGAGAAATCAGAAAACTATGATAATGATTATGATGATAAAAGCACAGTCAATACAGAAAAGATTTGGGTGAAAAGATTTTGAGTACCTTTTTTAGAAGGTTTTAGGATCTTTGTAGTTGCACAAAACCAAAATAACCTGCCAAGGACATACTCTGGGATACTTTAACAGGTGAAGTTTTATTTATTTATTTATTTGTTTGTTTGTTTACTATTATTATTATTATTATTATTATTATTTATCAAGGTACACCTATGTGCCATGGGTTAGCAAAGAAAACCAGGCCTGCAGTTACACACTCAGGCCTCACTGAGAATTGAAAACTCTCCAGGAAACCATAGAAACTTCAGTTACTGGAGCCTGGTCTCTACTGAAGAAAATAAACCATTGTTCTCCACTTAATAATTCTACCCTGTTCTGGGGCCAGCACGTGGTGTGGTGGTTAAGGTGCTGAACTCCCACATGGCCGACTGTGGTTTGAGTCCTGGACCTGGTGGTTTGCTTTCTTACTTTCTCTCTGTGTCTCTCTCTGGTAAGGTCACATGCCCTGCAGCAAATTAAAAAATAATAATTATAATGAAATAAAATTAAAAAATTCTTTTAAAAAATAATAATTCTCCCCTATTCAAGGGCCCTTCTGTTTCCATTTCTCCTTCATCTGGCTTTCCTTTCCTGCCTGTTTCTATGGCTATATACTTGTTTTGCATTCAAGATGATTAAACTAGATATCTATCACCCAATATGGAGCTTTCCAACTGGGCCACATCCTCAGGTCTGGCCCATATTGGATGCTTTGGCTCAGCACAGCAATTGTGGCCCACACAGCAGATTCACCTGAATCAGAGTGAAGGCTATCTTTTAGAAGGAGCTGTGTACTCTGCAGGTTTCATGGCCAGTCTAGCGAAGACATAGACATGGTGAATTAGAGATGTTAGTGGGACCTCTATGAAACTGAAAAGGTAAGATTGGGTTGTGAGAAGGCATTAAGGATGCCTAATTACTTCTCTCTTTTTTTGGAGTGGTTTTTGCTATAGGGCATGTGTGCTCACCAGAAAGATAGAGAGAGAGAGACAGAGAGACAGAGAGACAGAAAGCAAGAAATCACTCCCCCTCAGGGGGAATGGCCACACCACAACCCCTTCTCCTCCGTTATCCTCTTGGGATCTTGGTCACACACACACACACACACACACACACACACACGTCTGATGTGAGTTTAAGCCACCATGTCCGGGACTCGAACCGTGGTCAGCTACATGGGAGTCCAGCGACATAGCCGTTACATCAACCTCTGGTCCCTAGGATGCCTAATTACTTCTGATATGATATACTTCACATGAATTTGCTCACGTAAGATCAAAATCTGTCCAAGTGTTAGGGTAAGGAAGCCAGAGATTATTTATTAAAAAGACAGTTCTTTCAAAAAGGCTCCAGAAAGTTAGATAATTTGTAGAGGGAGGGATTTCATTACTGTCCTTTAAAGGTACTTTATTAGTTTCTTAGAGGAACAACTTTAAAATTGGCTTGGAAGGGTGTGGGTATGGGTGTGGTGAGGTTAGGGTTTCCTTATGGCTTTGAGAGTGACATATTCTACAGCTCAGGAAAACAACAAAACAGTTCAACCGTATGTGATTCTTCCCAGAACTCTTCACAGCCAAGACATCTGTCATACTCCTTGTAACTTGAGGGACTTAGAGCTTGCAGCACGCACATTCCAAGGATAAGTTGACACAGGCTCACTTACTTCCATTTCTTTTCAAATGAAGAGAAAAAAGAAGGGGCCAATGGTGGTTAAGGGCACTGGACTCCCACATAGTTGACTGTGATTCTAGTTCCAGACCTGGTGACTTGCTTTCTCACTTTTTGTCCCCACTCACTCTGTTCCTCTGTGGTCAAATTTAAAATAAATAAATAAATAAAGTTAAATAAAAACAGTACATTTTTTTTTTCAACTGAGGAGGAAAAAAAGAAGAGGGAGAGAAAGCAAACTAATCCAAAGAAGAAAAGTGAAATGTTTGGAAAATCTGTTATTTATGGAGACAGATGGAGCTTTAAGGGGCAGGTGGACACTTGCTCTTAAACTTGTAGGTGAGGGCTAGATGATGTAGTAGCCATAACACAACTGCATCCACTTGAGAGGGCCCCAGGTTCACATCCCATGACCTCCTTGAATAAGCTAGGTACATACATGCTTGTTTTGATCTGGACTTCTTGAGGCTCAAGGTGGATCACAGCATGGAGACCCCATTGGGGATGCCCCTCTCTCTCTCTGCATCTCTCTATTATGGAAGAAATAAATAAACTTTTAAAATAAGATCCCAGGTGGGGGTCAGCTGGTGGTGTAGTGGTTAAGGCACTGGACTTCCATGTGGCTAATCATGGCTTCAGTCCCAGACCCAGTGGCTTGAAATTCATGTCAGGTGCATGTGCGTGCATGCCCAAAATCCTGAGAGGAGAATAGAGGAGAAGGGATTGTGAAGTGGCCATCCTTTCTGGGAGAGGGGTGGTGGTGGTGGTGATTTCTTGCTTTCTTTCTGTCTCTCAAGCAAGCACACATGCTCTATAGCAAATTCTCTCAAAAAATAAAAAGATCCCAAGTGAAGACAGACAGACATTTTTATTTTGTACAGCTATACCTGAGAAGTAATATATGCACTTTTCTTTTCATCCTTGAAATAGAAACAGCCCAGCATGCAAACTCTTTTCTTAGGATAATTTATGTGAAAAATATTGAATATGATAGCACCAGTAAGGACATAGGAAATTTTTAATAAATGAAAAATAGTCAGGGTCTTATTCTGTAACATGCTTCCTTTATTATATGAAGTACTTAAATAATTCCTATTTAAATGCACATGGAATTTTTTTAAACAAATGTTTTAGTTTAAAGTTTATTTATTTATTTCCAGGAACAAGAGAGAGAAAGACAGATAGAAGGACAGTACCCCACCAAGATCTTGTGCTGAAATCCATCCTTCAGCCTTAGCCAACCCAGCAGCGTGAGTATACATGTGTGTCATGCACTCAGTAGGGTCTCTAGATATGAACCTAGAACCTTTTCATGTGGGTCAGCCTTGCAGAGCCCTGAATTTTACCAATGTCCCACCATCCAGTCCGAGAATATGCAATTTTTATGTCATTGTCATGAAAGCCCTGACTTGCAACAAACAGACCTTCCAGGTCTGAATGCTTGACATCTGTGCGATTTGTCAAGTTCCTTAAATTTTCTGGTCTGTCATTTTTGTTTTGCTTTATTTTTTAATTTGTGAGATAGAGATAATAATAATATCTACCTGAGGATTAAATGTGACAGCTCTAAAAAGTGCCTAGGTCAATGCCTGGCATGCACTCAGTCAGTTGTAAGCATTATGATTACCTATCATAAAGTCAGGGAGCTTTGTAATCCCAGGTGGGCTGGGGCAGGAAAGCGTAGCAGTTGTAGTCTGTATTTGCCTTCCAATTTTTTCCTTTCCCACAGTGATGTGATCTGGTGTCTTCTTCCTCTAGCTGTCCAGTCCCACCCAATCCAAGATGCAAGAAGTAACATATGGACTCAACAGACTTTAAGTGGGCACGTACATGTCCTGGAAGGACCTGTACAGGGACTGGGGAAAATGAAATAAAGATGCTAGCATATCCCATGAAAGCGTGCCATCTCCCAAAGCTGTATTGATTTCTTTATGTGCATAACCTGAACTAGCACCCTCTGTGGGCACAGTGAGTTTTTGTAGAGTCCAAGAATCTTATTTCTCAGGAATGTTACTGTTATGGGCTGAACGGTTCCCCCTACTCCCACTCCAAATATAGATGTTGAAACCCTGATCCCTAGTCCCTCAGAATGAAACTGTACTTGGAAACAGGGACTTTAAAGATATGATCAGATTAAAGTAAGGCCTTTGGGAATGGCAGGTGGCATGATGGTTAGGGCGCTGGACACTCCCATGGTTCGAGTCCTGGACCTGGTGGCTTGTTTTTTTTCTCTCTCTGTCTCCCTCTGGTCAAATTTAAAAATAAATAAATAAAACTAAAGAAATAATTCTTTATTTTTTTTAAAGGCCTTTGGGGCCAGTAGGTGTCATAGTGGTTAAGGTGCTGGGTGGACTTCCACATGGCTGACCATGGTTCGAGTCCCGGACCTGGTGACCTTCGCACATTCTGTCTTTGTCTGGTGAATGCATGTGCCCTATAGCAAATTTTAAAAATAATATTAATTAAAATTAAATGAATATTTATTTTTAAAAAGTAAAAATAAAAATAACATGAAACCTTGAAGGTAGGCCTTAATTCAGTCTGACTAGTATCCTTGTAAGAAGAGGAAATTCTTTTTTTTAAAAAATATTTATTGGGAACCAGCAGTTAGCGTAATGGCTATGTCGCTGGACTCCCACAGTCAACCGCGGTTCGCGTCCCGGACCCAGTGGCTTAGAACTCATGCCAGGCGCGTGTGCGTGCGTGCCCAAGATCCCGAGAAGAGAATGGAGGAGAAGGGATTGTGGCGTGACCATCCCCCCTGGGGGGGGTGATTTCTCGCTTTCTGTCTCGATGTCTCTGTCTGTCTGGTGAGCGCACGCGCCCTATAGCAAAAACCTCTCCTAAAAATAAAAAATTTATTTAACTTTATTGTTATCATTACTCTTTAATTTGACCAGAGAGAGACAGTGAGAAAGAAAGGGAAAGTGAGAAATCAAACTGTCAGGTCTGGCACTCAAACCATGGTTAGCCATGTGGGAGTCTAGCGCCTTGACCACCATACCACCTGCCAGTCCCAAGAGGAGGAAATTTTTAAAAAAGAAAGAAAGAAAGTGAATTATTTATTTAATTTTATTTGTCATTATTATTTTTTAAAAAAATTTGCTACTGGGTACACACACTCATCAGAGAGAGAGAGAGACAGAGAGAGAAAGAATGTGAGAAAGCAAGCTGCCAGATCTGAGACTCCTACTGTGGTCGGCCATGAAAGAGTCCAGTGCCTTGATCACCACACCATCTGGTAGCCCCTAGTTATATATGTTTAAACTACCTTCCCACAAAATACCACTTCTTAATTAGAAAGGGTAACTTTATACTGGAAAGTCCTGGCAGATGCCTCCTTAAGCAGGAGATCGAAGTGAATATTGTCAGTAATAAGACAAGCTGAGCTCATGAACCACCTGGTAGGATGCAGAGGACCCCTCATTGCATCGGTGACACGCCTGCCAAAGATGCATGGCCTGAGTCTAGTCTTGGGAGCACAGAGGGAAGACCTGCCAGATTCTCTCTGGGTGACTTTGTATTGTTTCTTACTTTTCCAGGAATAGAGTTGGGCTATGAGGGGGAAATTTTGAGGAATGATTAAGGTCACCCTCATAATCAGGTATGCTAGGTTCAAATCCTGATTCTCCTTTAACCAGCTGTGTGAGATCAGGCATCTCTTCATCTCAGTCTCCACGCCTGTAATATGGGTTAAATGAACAGTACCCATCCTGACAGCGTTACTGAAAGATTAACAAGCCACAAATAGCTGGTTCTTGGTACACGCACATTGGTGTTGGCCGTTACTGTGAATAAATGTAAGCGGCAACTTTTGAGGTCTGTAGAGGCTATAAAGATACCAAGTGGGACAATCCTTCCTATGAGGGAAACAGTCTTCTGTGTTTACGACGAGGAGTAATTATGATGGAAAAAACATTTTCCAAGGTCTGGAGCTGACGTGTACTAATGACATTTTAATCTCTGAGTAATATATTCCATTGCCTGCAGAGCTGTGATTTTCCCCCTTTATTGCTTTTTCCTCTTCTCAAACCTGAGTTACACATCCCCTTAGCTCCAGCCTGCTTCCAGCAGCCATGAACTGTTTCTGGATAATCCTGGTTCCTGAGCCAGGTTCTTAACTCAACAAGGAAGCCTGAAGCAAGACACACTCACTGCCTTCCCTGGAGAAAGAGCAGAGGACCTACTGTGTGCTCCATCACACATCACTCTTCATGCTTGCACTAGGCCTCCAATGCAGGTGCCATGCTGACTGTCATTCACATCTGGAGCAGGGGGCTCCATGCTTGGGCTTTGGAGTCAGTGAACTCAGGTCTGGCTTCATCACTCTCACACTCACTACAAAACCTTAATTTCTCTGAGGCTTCATTTCTTTTCTTTTTTTTTTTTTCTTAAAAGGTTTTTGCTATAGGGCGCTTGTGCTCGCCAGACAGAGAGAGACAGAGAGACAGAAAGCAAGAAATCACCCCCAGGGGGGATGTCCACGCCGCAATCCCCTCTCCTCCGTTCTCCTCCCGGGACCTTGGGCACACACACACACGCGCCCGGCATGAGTTTTAAGCCACCGAGTCCGGGACATGAACCGCGGTTGACTACGTGGGAGTCCAGTGACATAGCCATTACGCTAACCGCTGGTCCCGAGGCTTCATTTCTTCATCTCTAAAATGAAAGGGATAACAGTGGTGCCCTTAGAGAGCTATTGGGAAGATTGAGTTAAATCATACATGGAAAATATGTAGCATAGCACAATACATGCACAATAAATCCTAATTGCCATTATTTTCCCTATTTAGAACTGAAGAGAGAGAGAAAAAAAAGAGCCTCTGGTACAATTGACCCCTGAACAACAAAGGTTTGAACTATGTGGGTCTATAAATATAAGGATTTGTTTTACTTTTTGTTGTTGTTGGGTTTTTTTTTTGTTTGTTTGTTTTGCTTTAGGGCACAGGTGTTCACTAGAGAGAGACACAGAAAGAGAGAAAGAGAGGGGAAAAGCGAAATCACCCCTCAGAGTAGATGGTCACACTGCAATCCCTTCTCCTCCATTCTCCTCTTGGGATTTTGGGCATGCATGCATAGGTGCCCAGAGTGTTTTATAAGCTCTCAGGTCTAGGACTTGAACCACACAGTCAGCAATGTGGGATCCAGTGCCTAACCCATCACACCACCTGGTGAACTTCAATGAATTTTTAAATATATTTTAAAATATATATAGTACTGTAAATGTATTTTCTCTTATGATTTTCTTAATAACATTTTCTTTTCTCTAGGTTTCTTTATTGTAAGAATATAATATATAATGCACATAGCATATAATGTATGTGTTAATAAGTTGTTCATTAGGAAAGTTTCTGATCAATAATAGGTTATGTGTAGTTAAGTTTTGGGGGAGTCAAAGTTGAACATGATTGTGTGAGGGGTTAATACCCCTAGTCCCCATGTTGTTCAAAGGCCAATTGCAGTCATAATTATTATTATATTTTGCATGTGAGACCAACCCTGATATAACCATCTCTAAGTTTAGTCCTTTCTCCACTGTACACAGCAGCTTGTTCTTCTGTAGTCAAGAATACCATTCTCTAGTCTTTCTTTGGCCACCCAGCTAAGACTACATTTCCCAGCCTTCCTTGTGACTAAACTAGTATAATTTACAGGAAAGTGATAGTTGAAGCTTCCTGGATATTTACAAGGAAAGAGTCTTCTTTCTTTTTTTTTTTTTTTTTTTTTTTTTGTCTAGAATTGTCTGTGTAGACTTACATAAGAAGGAAATAAACTTATATCTTGTTTAAGCCATCGTATTTTGGGTCTGCCACATAGAGAGGGAGTATCAGCCTCACTAGTAATAAGGATCAGGTTAGGCATGAGGAGGCCTTGTTTCCTGGTTCTGTCCTTCAATTTCTTCGTAGTCAGAGTATTCATCTGTTCCCTTATCTCACACATTTACCTTGACAACTCTATTAGACATTAGCAATACAGAGATAAATAAAACACAGACCCAGAGATGTTCTCATCCATCTACAGTCTTGGTGATGTTTAATTATGTTAATCATTGAGGTGAATATACTCGCTTATAGAGGATATGGGATTCAGTTTTACATGCAGGCCAGAGCTCTTAAATAATTGTTCTGCAGGTTCCAAACCTTTCTGAAGGTTGTAGAATAAATTCCAAGTACTTAAAACTCTCATAGGGGCTGAGGCACTTACTAGTTGCAAGTCCTTGGCAAGATATTGGACCCCTACTCTGTCAGAGAGAAATATTGGTGCCAAGAGGATTAAATTAGAGAGCACGTATAAAGCACTTATTGTTGCATGTGACGATTACAAGACTCTCAATGAATTCTACTGATGCTGACCATGATGATATGATGATTTTCATAATGATGATAAAGGCATAGGCTTGATTCTGCTCTGCCCTGGAAAGTGGACTGTGGTAGAAGCTGACCAAGTGAGGACTTCTAATGGGTGGTCATCACTAATACCCTGCTTCCCCATATGTGAGGCTGAGTTCATTAAAACACTTTTTAAAAAGGGTAACGTGGTAGTGGGGTGAAGTCTTTGCCAATGTTCAGACCTGCAGTATCCCACCCTATGTACTTTGAAGCCTCAAATTACTTTCCTTATCTTTGCCAAATTCTCATCACTTTCAGAACACATCTCATGGTACTGAAGATATAGAGGTGTGGTTCTCTTTATCCCTTGAGAGTAGAGATAAGACTCATTCTTTCTTATTTTCCATAAAAGCAGGTTGAAGGTAGAGTAAGGACAAGCCACAGCTTCTGAGCCCTGTGCCAACTCCTCTCAGCTTGGCAAAGGCATGTTGAGGAAGCACAAGGGCATGCTCAAGGTGGCCCACAGAGGAGGGTCGCTGTGAGAGCACACAGAGGAGGTAATGGCCCCCGTATGCTGATCTTTCCACTCCATCTTCCTTCCCTGCAGTCTGGGATAAGGATGTTGTAGAATGTGCAGGTTTCCACGATAGCAATGGAGCATGGAGGTTTTTTTCTGATTATTTGACAAGGCTCTGAAATTTGGAGTCATATCCATTATAGATAGAGCTTCTCTCTTTCTCCCCTTCATCTCTTCAATTTTTTTTAAATCAGTTAATACACACTATAAATAAGGAGAAAATAAGTAGTTAAGATGAGTTTCTCCTGCCCTACTTCTCTCTAGGCTGGTCCCTTTTTTTCCAGAGACCATTTCCTTTGTAAAATTTTAAAGTTTTAGACCAGCTGCTGTTTGGCAGATTCAGGCCACATAGGAGGCTTGGGTTTGGTTCCCAGCCCACCCTGAAAGGCCAGATGTGGTGGTACATGCCTGTAGTCCTAGCTACCAGGGAGCCTGAGGTGAGAGGATCTCAACACAGTGAGACCTTGTCTGGAGCACACCACATACACACACACACACACACACAGACACACACACACATACACATATCCCACCACCCCCAAAACAAAGGAGAAAAATTTTGTGGTAATTGCGTCCATGTTGATAAATGATTTGCTATCCTGACCTTTCATGATTTACCAATTTTAAATGTTAACTTTCTATTAAGAGAAATTCAAACTATGTTCACTTAATTCTCCCTCTAATTCCCTCAACCTTCATCCCTTCATTTACATCACTATTTTCAATTCCCAACTTTTGTAGTTCAAAACTGAACTGCAAAACTGTTTTGAACTGCAGAAGTTGGGAATTGAAAAGACAGTGGTACAGCAGTAAAACACGACATTCTGCAAGGCAATACCACATGGGAGGATTCCTGGTTTGAGTACAGAGACCTCTTGAGTATACTGTGCATACATATACCCATGATCTGGGGCTGGCTGATGCTGGGCATGGATTGTGGCAAGAAGACTCAGCTGGGGCTCCTCTCTCTCTCGCTCTCATTTATGGATTAAATAAATAAAATTTTAAAAATCATTATTGAGCTGGCCCCTGGCCTGGTGGTTAAGAGAAATGGACCCCATGTAGCTGACCATGCAGTTCAAACCTTAGCCCCTGTAGTTTGAAAGATATGCTGGGCACATGAGTGTACATGGCCCAAATCCTGATATGAAGAAATAAAACAGAAGGGACTATGGTGTGATCATGTCCCATTTGGAGGTGCTTTCTGACTGTTCCTTTCTTTGTGGAGTACACATGCCCTCTGGCAAAATAAAAAACTTTTAAATTTAAAAATAAAGGCTAGCTGGTGGCATGGTAGTTAAGACAGCTGGATTCTATATGGCCAACTGTGTGTTTCAAGTCCTTTGTCTGGTGGCATGTGCATTCATGCCTGAAATCCCGAGAGGAGAATAGAGGAGAAGAGATTGCAGCATGGCCATACTCCCTAAAGGGTGGCTTCTCACTTTCCCTTCCTCTCTCTCTCTCTCTCTCTCTCTCTCTCTCTCTCTCTCTCTGTCTCTCTCTGACAAGCATACTTGCCCTGTAGCAAACTGAAATAAATTGAAATAAATAAATAAATCACTATTGTTAAATTTTATTTATTTTATTATATCACTTGAGACCAATTCTTACTAATTTATGCAAAAAGTTTGTTTTTTTTTAAAAGAAAAGGCACCCATCTAATCAAAGAAACTGAAAAGTTAGGCTTCAGAAAAGCTATGAAAGAGTTGTCCTGGGAGTTGGGGCCAGCAGATGGCATAGAGGTTAGCATAGTTGCTAGACCCCCACGTGGTTTACCACGGTTCGAGTCCCAGACTCAGTGATTTGAAAATCACACCAGGTACATGTAACGTGCATGCCCAAGATTCCAGGAGGAGAATGGAGGAGAGTGGCCACCCCCACCCCGGGGGGTGATTTCTCACTTTCCTTATTACTATTTCTCTCTCTCATAAGCACATGCTCCCAAAGGCAAAAAAAAAAAAAAAAAAAAAAAAAAAAAAGAGTTGTCCTAGGAATCTAAAGAGCAGAAATAAACGCACTGTGTCTTTAGGGAATCACGCACTATAAATTAATTGGGATTATTTATTTACCAGGAAGAATCTTGGATTGGCTTACATTGGGTCACATGTTTACCTATTGACTAGAAGGTGTAGGGTCTGTTGATTGACAATCTCACCAACAGTGTATGTGTTGGGGAGAGGAAATGACCCAAAGGGAAACTGAGGTGCTATTACTAGAAAATGCTAGGCACTATACACTTCACTTTATAAAATGTTACATATTACACGTCACATTTTTCTTCCTTTTATTTAAACTTCCTTCCAACTTCTTATTTAAATGTGTGGTTTTACACTAACAAAATTTATAATTTTGTAGTGCATTTTTTAATTTCAAGTAAACAGTTTTAGTTTTAATAGATCAAACTCAAAAAATGTTAAGTCTTAAAGCCAGGGAAAAGGTTAGGATTCAGTTCAAACAGTAGGTAGATGAAATTATCAGCAACTTAAGAGAAGACAAAAATCCTTAAATACAGAAAACAAAGCATAGAATAAAATCAGTAATGTTTTAGTCAAAAGTCATAAAATTCTATTTCACCAGTTCAGTCTCATGTAATTAATCTCTCTTCTATTGCATTTGCAGTGTTACTGTGATCTGATCTTGCCATTTAAACTCTGGAAGTTAACTAAATTTTAGGCTGGCCATTCTCTTGGTTGTTTCTTGTACTCTTATTTCTGTGTATCTCACTTTAGTTTTCCTGGTCTAGCACTCCCTTCAGCACTTCTTGGAGAGCTGGTCTGGTGTTGGTAAATTCTTTCAGGTTTTGTTTATCTTAGAATGTTTTTGTCTTTTTTTTTTTCCTATATGAAGGATAATCTTGCTGGGTATAGTATTCTTGGTTGAAACGGTTGTTCACTTAACACTCTGAATAAATTTTCAAGATTTATAATATTGATATTCTTTTCTGTGCATTCTTTATGTTCTAATTTTATAATTAAAATTATTAAAGTCTTTAAAGTATTGTCTTTACAGTATTATCATTTGTCTGCTGTGATTATCATCTTCTCATAGACTTTTTTAAAGAATTGTTTATTCAATTTTATTTATGATTTTTTAAAAATTTGCTATAAGATACATATGCTCATTAGAGAGATACACAGAAAGGGGGAGAAAGTGATAAAGCAAGCTATCAGGTATGAGATTCAAAGTACAGTTGGCCATGTAGGAGTCCAGCACCTTAACCATCACGCCACCTACTGGCCCTGTTCTCATAAGTTTTTAATTTTTCCTGGAATTTCTGATTCCCTTAATTTTTATGATCTTTGCCTTTATCATGTACTTTTGCCTCCCCAAAATGTCTCAAGCATACTCTCTAGCTTCTAGAAACTCTTTCCTTTTGCAAGCTCTCATCTTTGAAAGCTCCATTTATTTACCTTCTCAAATTTAGATGATTGTCTTCTTGGGTTGATAATTCATCTTCACTTTCCTTCCTTTCAGATTTCCTCTAAATCAGACACACCACTTCCTGAACCTCACAACTTCCTCTTTCTTGATTTCCTCGTTTTGCTGGAGCACACCTTCTCAAATAACTCCCGAAAGAGGAATAGACAGTAGATAAACGTTCTCAGTCTTGCGTGTCTAGCAATGGCTATGCTGTCTCCATTATTTAGCAATAATTCATCTAGGATAGAATTTAGTCAGACCGTTTTTTTCTCTTTTAAAGGTTTTGTTGCATTTTTTTTTTCAGCACCCAGAATGTTGTTGGAAAGTCTTGTACCAGTCTGTTTCTTATTTCTTTAGAGATTACTTTCTGCATTTGTGAATTTTCTCTTTTAGAGGTTTTTGCCTTAGGGCACGTGTGCTTGGGGAAGAGGGGAAGAAAAGGAGAGAAAGAGAGACAGACAGACATAGTGAGAGGGAAAGTGAGATGGCCATGCTGCTATCCTTTCTCTTCCATTTTCCTCCCAGATCTTAGTCACTCATGCACATGTACCCAATGTGATTTTTAAGCCACTGGGTCCAGGATTTGAACCACAGTTGGCCATGTGGAAGTCCAGTCATGTAACCATTATGTCATCTGTTGGCCCCATATGTGAATATTTTAATAATTGTTTCCTAGGGCCAGCAGGCAGTGTGGTGGTTGAAGAGCTAGACATGGCTGACAATGGCTCGAGTCCCAGACATGGCAACTTGCTTTCTCACTATCTCTCTGTCTCTCTCTCTGGTGAGCATGTGTGCCTGGTAGCAAATTAAAATAATAATGATTAATAAATTAAAGAAATCATTTTTAAAAAATAACTGTTCCTTTATCTTTGGTGTTCTGAAATTTCATTGAGATGTATCCAGAGGATTATTTCAAAATTTATACCTTTCAGTGTGGAAGCTAGTATCTTTGGGGAATCCTATCTTGGGGAATTCATTTGTACTCTTTTTTTTCTCTCTTCTCTCTCTCAGCTTTCTGGAACTCCTATTTATCAGATGTATAGTCATGCACTTCATCCATGGTGCTTATTTTTATGTCTCATTACTATATCTTAGGAGTTTTCCTCAACCTTATCTTTCTTTTATGAAACTTTTATGTTGGCAGTCATATTTCTAACTCTAAAAGCTCTCTTTTGATCTATGAGTGCTCATTTTCCAACATCTTATTCTAATTTTATAAATGCAATACTTTGAGCTTTCTTTGGAGAGCATAATTTAATTTTTTGAAATATATTTTCTTGTTTAGTCAATATATCTGCCTACTCAGAGATTTCAGTTTCTCTTTGTTATTGCGCTCTTTTTTGCATATCATATGAACCAGAGATCTAGCTCATTTTATTTAGCCCACTTTTTGCTAAAACTCTACTGTATGCAAAGAGTTGTTCTAGATACTGAGAACATAAGGTGAACAACATAAAGATCTGCTTTTTCTTTAAGACCTGTTTTTAAGGATGTCATACCAAGCGAAGATATAGTAGTGTTTTGGAACATGGCGGATAGATTTGGTTGGCTTACTCAACACACCTTTTGGCTTACTGTCTTCTACTATAGAAACTGGAAAACTAAAATTTATATTTCCTACCATCTCTTGCAGCTTGGATTCTGGCATGTGGTCTCTGTTCTTCCAATTAAATGTACTAGCCCAAGTAGATGTGATTTACATAAGTGATAGCCACACACAGGGAGATTGAATCTTCTGACAAGAGGACGGGTAAAGGTTTCTAGTTCTTCTAAGGTGGCAATAGCTATGATTATATCCTCAGGTCTTTAATAGGTAGGTAATTAATTTTAAGGATTAACAGAGCAGCTAGTGTGATTAGGCTCTTTCCTGACTATGTTACTCTTAGCTAGGTAGTATTGAAATTTTGTTCTCGACCCCTATTGAAAATTATGTGAATCATCCAGTATTCTTTACAAAGTCCTTTTATGCTTGCACTAGCCAGCGTGGTCTTTGTTGTTTTCATATGGAAATCTTGATGGGACCGGCAGATGGCGTAATGGCTACATCACTGGACTCCCCAGTAGTTGACCGCGGTTTGAGTCCTAGACCCGGCCAGGCTCATGTGCATGTGTGCCCAATATCCTGAGAGGGGAATGGAGGAGAAGAGATCACAATATGGCCATCCCCCCCTCCGGGGGGGGGGTGATTTCTCGCTTTCTGTCTCTCAGTCTTTCTGGCAAAAGTATGCAACCTATAGCAAAAAAACAAACAAACAAACAAAGCAAACAAACAAAAACTCTCCGACAACAAACAAACAAACAAACATAAAACCATGGAGGCATATACTGGATTCTAAGGAACAGAAGCAAAGTGGTCTTTCCTCATTTGGAATGGAAGAAATGATGTCACAGAACAAATACAAACTTAGCAGAGACTTTTTGAGTAAGTAGAAATTTACGAAGTGGACAGAAGTAGGAAGAAATTTCAGATATAGATAAAAAACGAGAAAGCTCACGTATTCATTCATTCAGTATTTATAAGTATATCCTATGCTCTAGGATCATGCTAGAGTCTAGGCAGTAAGATAGTGTGTAAGGCAACCATGATTCCTCCCCACAGAATATTTATATATTTCCAAATTGTGTGTGTAGATTATGTTAATTTATAGCAATTTAAATTGTGAAGTCGCAATAAAGAAATCATACCTGGGGCTGGCAGCTGGCATGGGTGGTTAGGGCAGCTGGACTCCCACATGGCTGTCCATGGTTCAAGTCCTCGACCTGCCAGCTTGCTTTCTCACTTTCGTTCTCTCTCTCTCTCTTTATCTGGTCAACTTCAAAAAAATTTTTTTAATAAAATAAAATAAATAATTATAATGACTAAAATTGAAAAATAAATTATGCATCTCTAATCACCTGAAGTTCTTGCCTTTTGAGAACTGAAGAAAATACCTGTCTTCCTAAAAGTAAATAACAGTGAAATAATCCTCAGAATATTGGGTCTATTTGGGTTATATCCAGGTGATTACAACTGTCCTATTCTGAATAAATTAGATAGGTGAGATTATCTGGCTCAAACAAAATCCAAAGTGGTGTGTGTTGGTGTTTTAGAAAACCAGAGCTACAGAAGGACTGCCATTGAAGACAGGGAGAAAAAGATGCTGTGCTAAGACTCACTTCTCCAAGTCAGATGTCAAGGTGAGAACAATCCATGGTGGAACCTCAAAACTGTTCTGGATGCTCAATATCACTGTCTCCTGGCTCTGTGTCTCGGACTCCAGATGGCCAAACCCAGTTACAGCATGACAAGCTCTAAGGGGTTGCAAACGATTGGACCCATGCTGGAAAACCCAAGGCACTCTGCTGTCGGTAGCTGTCTGTGTGCTGACGATCCCTTTAACTGGAAGACTCCATGCCTTGGCTGGTGTTTTGATTCATAAATGAGTTGAAAGATAATGTCTTCCTGATTCACAGTGAGTTACTGTCTGTAACGCTCTCCTTACTTCTCCTTGGCTGTTTCCCTTCTGAGAATTGGCAGTTATATGTTTGTTAATTAAATCATGGGAGCTGGTGAGGGAGCCAAAAACAATGACAATCCAAGAGGCAAATTTTAGATACCAATAGCCAGGTATGGAACCAAACTTTCAAAGATTTCATTGCTAGAACATTTTGTGAAACCAATGTACAATAACGGTCATAGTTTCCATTTACAGAGTGCTTTTTTTGTGCTAGCAGCTATGATAAGTATACTCACCACATCACCCTGACATAAATATTCTTATCTTTGCCAGTTTAGAATGATGAGATTGAGCGTGATTAAGCAGATTGTTCAAAGTGAATCAGCTGATAAGTGGCAGAGCCAAGATTAGAACTGAGGGCCATTGAAATCTAAAGCTTGGGCTCTGACCTATTCCATGCTGTTGACTCCTGTGTAGAGCTGCTTTTAATTTTTTAAAGAATTATTTACTTGGGGGACTAGCAGGGGGCGTGGTGGTTAAAGCACTGGACACTCCCACATGGCCGACCAGAGTTTGAGTCCTGAATCTGGTGGCTTGCTTTCTCACTTTTTCTCTCTCTCACTCTCGCCCTCTGTCTCTCTCTGGCCAAATTAAAAAATAAATGAATGAATAAATAAATTTAAAAAAATAATTATAAACAAAAATAATTATTTATTTGGTACCAGCAGATGGCGTAATGGTTATGTTGCTGGATTCCCATGTAGTCGACCACAATTCGAGTCCTGGACCCAGTGGCTTAAAACTCATGCTGAGTGCATGCATGCATGCCCCAAATCCCAAGAGGAGAATGGAAGGGAAGGGATTGTGGCATGGCCCTTAGTCCTGTGAGATGATTTCTCGCTTTCTGTCTCTCTGTCTCTCTAGTAATCACAAGCACCCTATAGCAGAAATATCTCTTAAAAAAAAAAAAGAATTATTGGGGCTTGCAGGTGGCTTGGTATCTAAGGTCACTGGACTCTCACATGGCTGATTGTGGTTCAAGTCCCTGACTGGGTGGCTTGTTTTCTCACTTTCCCTCTCTCTGTCTCTCTCTCTACTCTAGCACTCTCTGGTCAAATTAAAATAAATAAATAAATAAATAAATATGGTTAAATAAAATACTTTTTTAAAATAAAGAATATTTATTTAATTTTATTTATTTTCCAAGGCTGCTCTAGGGCTTGTTTGCTCACCAGAGAGAGACAGAGAGAAAGAAAAAATGAGTCGCTAGGTCTGGGACTTGACCCGTGGTTGGCAGCATGGGACTCCAGCACCTTAACCACCATGCCACCCACTGCTCCAAGCTGTTATTTTTGTTGTGCTGGACTCCCACATTGCTAACTGTGATTTGGCTCTTGGAACTACTGGTGGCTTGTATTCTCACTTTCCCTCTCTCTCTGGTCAAATAAAAAAAATAAAAAAAGATAAATAAAATTAAATAAATAATTCTTTTTTAAAAAAGCAGTACAATTTTTTTTTAGAGGTTTTTGCTATAGGGCACATGTGCTCGCCAGACAGAGAGACAGAAAGCGAGAAATCACCCCCCAGGGGGGATGGCCACGCTTCAATCCCTTCTCCTCCATCCTCCTCGCAGGATCTTGGACACGCACCCACACGCGCCCGGCGTGAGTTTTAAGCCACTGGGTCCGGGTCGCGAACCGCGGTCGACTACATGGGAGTCCAGCGACATAGCCATTACGCTAACTGCTGATCCCCAAAAGCAATACAATGTTTTTGTTGTGACAACTTATATCTAATTGCTACCCCCTCCTAACTCCTGGAATAAAGTCTAAACAAGACTAAGGTTTACTTTAGCCAAAGATTTGATCAAATTATGAGTTGAATTTAGTTCTAATTAGTTTTAGGCTCAATCTGAAATGAAGCTTTGTAAGTTTTTTCTCTGGTTTGATTGTAAATAGCAACATTTAGGACTCTGAAATAGTTTGGATTTTAACTCAATGAATAAAAGAAAAAACAGTCATGCATTCTTAAAAAATTGCAAATACATCTTAAAGTACCATCACGCTGCAAGATATTTTACAACACACAGTATGACCTATTGGTATTGCTACTATTTAAATATATGTATTTCCAAGATTTTTTTTTTGAGAGTTTTTTTTTTCTTTTTGCTATAAGCGCACACACTCACTGGAGAGACAGAGAGACAGAAAGCAAGAAATCACCACCCGGGGGAGATGGCCATGCCACAATCCCTCCTCCCCTTCTCCTCTCAGGATTTTGGACATGCATGCACATGCACCTGGCGTGAGTCTTAAGCCACCAGGTCTGGGATTCAAACCATGGTTGACTATGTGGGAGTCCAGTGACATATCCATCTTCCATCTGCTGGAAGATTTTTAAGTGGCATCTCATAAAAGTCCAGCTGGCAGAGGCCAGCAGATGGGGTGGAGGTTAAGGCCAACTGTGCTTCAAGTTCCAGACCCAGCAATTAGAAAAACTTGCCGGGTGCATGTTTGTAATGCCCAAAATCCCAAGGTGAGAATGGAGAAGAAAGAATTACTCATGGCCATCCCTTCTAGGGGAAGGGGTGATTTTTCACTTTACCCTCTCTCTGTCTCAGGTGAGCGTACATGCCCTACAGTTTAAAAAAATAAAAAATAAAAATCCAGCTGGTATTTGAGCTTTTAAAATCTGAAAATGACCGATACCCTCAAGATGCCGGCTCCCAGCCAGTTGACGGAGGCTGAGCGCAAGTACGTGTGCTGTGATGGTTCCGAATTTCTGTGCTCCTTCAATGTGGAACATGTGGTCATCAAAGAAAATGTGGGGTCGGATCTTCACCAAGATAGGACCTTTGGGAGCTCCAGCAAGGAAAAGTGCTTCATCTATTTCTAGACCCCAGCGACGAAGGGTCTTCAGCATTCGGGCTCCTGAACTAGCTGCACTCCTGGCTGTAACCAGGTGGAAACACTGCATGATTTTGAGGCAGAAATTACAGATGAACTCACTTTACAAAGGGGCATTGTGGTGCTGTTGGTCCCCTCAGATTCAGAATCTGACCGGGATTCTATTCAAGAAACCCTGGATTCGTGGCAGCGGTGGGAATCCAGTATTTCTACTTAAAGAACTGAGTGCTTACAGACTGAATTAGAATTAGGACGAAAAGGATCTGCAAACAGCAACCTGTCACCAGTCAGAGAGGAAAAGAGAAGAAAGGAATCTGATTAGAAGAAACAAGTGCCTTTATTAGGGAAAGTCAAAGGCTCGTTCTGAAAACTACTCCATCTCGAAAGCCTGCTCAATGGCTCCTGAGATGTAGACATGCTGGGAGAAATGAAATGTCCCACTCCTAACTGGGCCTCCATCATACAAAACCCACGTGAACAGCCCTTCTTCAAGAGAAAGCCTGCTCAATGGCTCCTGAGATGTAGACATGCTGGGAGAAATGAAGATGTCCCACTCCTAACTGGGCCTCCATCATACAAAACCCACGTGAACAGCCCTTCTTCAAGAGAAAGCCTGCTCAATGGCTCCTGAGATGTAGACATGCTGGGAGAAATGAAGATGTCCCACTCCTAACTGGGCCTCCATCATACAAAACCCACGTGGTAGGAAAACCCCTTTCATATCTCCTGTCTCTGAATCAATCTTTGTCTCTCTCTACCTCTCACTCTCTCTCTCTCTCTGTCTGTCTGTCTGTCTTTTTTTTTAATTTTTGCTTTTTAGAATTTTTTAAGATGAGGCTTCTTACAGGGCCCTTTGGCCCCTCCCTCCTAGGCCTTTGTTTTGTTAATAATCCCCTCTGCTCCTCCCAGAACAGCCCTTCTTCAAGAGAAAGCCTGCTCAATGGCTCCTGAGATGTAGACATGCTGGGAGAAATGAAGATGTCCCACTCCTAACTGGGCCTCCATCATACAAAACCCACGTGGTAGGAAAACCCCTTTCATATCTCCTGTCTCTGAATCAATCTTTGTCTCTCTCTACCTCTCACTCTCTCTCTCTCTCTGTCTGTCTGTCTGTCTGTCTTTTTTTTTAATTTTTGCTTTTTAGAATTTTTTAAGATGAGGCTTCTTACAGGGCCCTTTGGCCCCTCCCTCCTAGGCCTTTGTTTTGTTAATAATCCCCTCTGCTCCTCCCAGAACAGCCCTTCTTCAAGAGAAAGCCTGCTCAATGGCTCCTGAGATGTAGACATGCTGGGAGAAATGAAGATGTCCCACTCCTAACTGGGCCTCCATCATACAAAACCCACGTGAACAGCCCTTCTTCAAGAGAAAGCCTGCTCAATGGCTCCTGAGATGTAGACATGCTGGGAGAAATGAAGATGTCCCACTCCTAACTGGGCCTCCATCATACAAAACCCACGTGGTAGGAAAACCCCTTTCATATCTCCTGTCTCTGAATCAATCTTTGTCTCTCTCTACCTCTCACTCTCTCTCTCTCTCTGTCTGTCTGTCTGTCTGTCTGTCTTTTTTTTTAATTTTTGCTTTTTAGAATTTTTTAAGATGAGGCTTCTTACAGGGCCCTTTGGCCCCTCCCTCCTAGGCCTTTGTTTTGTTAATAATCCCCTCTGCTCCTCCCAGAACAGCCCTTCTTCAAGAGAAAGCCTGCTCAATGGCTCCTGAGATGTAGACATTTCGCGCGGCGCACTAGCGTGCCACGCGGTTTTCTAATTTTTGATTTTTATTGAAATTTTTTTAATATTAATTTTTCTTTTTCAGATTTATTCCAAAGCTTTTCTCTTTTTTTTCTCTGTTTCTTGTCTGTTTTTTTGTTGTTGTTGTTGGTATTGTTTCCCTCTCTCTGCTTCCTTTTCTGCACACTTCCCAACCCTCATATTAAACTTCAAAAGTTTGGGAAGAAAGCAACCATCCACCAGATGACTAGAAATCGCTGCAGGACCACAAGAAATATGGAGAAGCAGGAAAATGCCCCTCCTCCACTTGAATCGGATAGCTCCTCTTCATCCACACACAGTTCAAGGGAATTCATGGAAATGTCTGATAAACAATTCAGATCATTCATAATGGCAAAGCTAACAGAGATCGAAGAGAAGAGAGACAAGGAACTGCTGAAGGGGAAGGAGAAAGGAGTTGAAGAGTTCTAGGAGGTGAGGAAATTCATGCAAGATCTAAAAGAGGAGTTTCACACTTTACAAAAGAATCAGATGGAGCTGTTAGAGATGAAGGCTATAATACAAGAAGTCAAAATCTCCCTTGAAAGTATTAAAAGCAGACTAGATCATTCAGAAAATGGAATCTCTAATGTAGAAGAGAAAATGGCTGGCCTAGATAGGTCCACCATAAAGACTGAGAAAATGGCCCAAAACTTTGAGAATAATATGCAAGAAGTACTAGATACAATTAAACGTCCAGGGGCAGCAGGCGGGGGCTCCGCTCCGCGTGCCGGCGCGTGGGGGTGGGGAGGCGGGCGCGGGGGCTCCAATCCACGTGCTGGGGTGCGGGGTCAGGGCGCGGGGGCTCCGCTCCATGTGCCCTGTCTGGAGGTCTGGCCCGACGGGCTCTGCCCCACGTGCCGTGGCCGGGGCTCTGTCCTGTGTGCCATGGCCGGGGTCTGCCCAGCGTGCCGTGGCCGGGGTCTGCCCCGCATGCCTTGGTCGGGGTCTGTCCCGCGTGCCGTGGCCGGGGCTCTGACCCCGCGTGCCTTGGCCGGGGCACTGCCCCGCGTGCCGTGGCCGGGGCACTGCTCCGCGTGCCGTGGCCGGGGTCTGCCCCGCGTGCTGTGGCCGGGGCCCTGTCCCGCGTGCCGTGGCCGGGGTCTGCCCCACGTGCCGTGGCCGGGACTCTGACCCGCGTGCCGTGGCCGGGGTCTGCCCCGCGTGCCTTGGCCGGGGTCTGCCCCGTGTGCCGTGGCCGGGGCTCTGCTCCGCGTGCCCTATCCGGAGGTCCGGCCCGACCGGGGCTCTGCCCCGCGTGCCGTGGCCGGGGTATGCCCCCGCGTGCCGTGGCCGGGTTCTGCCCGGCGTGCCGTGGCCGGGGCCCTGTCCCGCGTGCCGTGGCCGGGACTCTGCCCCGCGTGCCGTGGCCGGGGCCTGCCCCCGCGTGCCGTGGCCATGGTCCTGTCCCCGTGTGCCGTGGCCGGGGTCTGCCCCGCGTGCCGTGGCCGGGGTCCTGTCCCCACGTGCCGTGGCCGGGGACTGCCCCGCGTGCCGTGGCCGGGACTCTGCCCCCACGTGCCTTGGCCGGGACTCTGTCCCGCGTGCCGTGGCCGGGACTCTGCCCCGCGTGCCTTGGCCGGGCCCTGCCCCGCGTGCCTTGGCCGGGGCCCTGTCCCGCGTGCCGCGGCCGGGGTTCTGCCCCGCGTGCCGCGGCCGGGACTCTGCCCCCGCGTGCCGTGGCCGGGGCTCTGCCCCGCGTGCCGTGGCCGGGGTTCGGCCCCGCGTGCCGTGGCCGGGGTCTGCCCCGCGTGCCGTGGCCGGGGCTCTGCCCCGCGTGCCGTGGACGGGGCTCTGCCCCGCGTGCCGTGGCCGGGGTCTGCCTCCGCGTGCCGTGGCCGGGGTTCTGCCCCCGCGTGCCGTGGCCGGGGTCTGCCCCGCGTGCCGTGTCCGGGACTCTGCCCCGTGTGCCGTGGCCGGGGTCTGCCCCTGCGTGCCGTGGCCCGGGTCGGCCCCGCGTGCCGTGGCCGGGGCCCTGTCCCGCGTGCCGTGGCCAGGGTTCTGCCCCGCGTGCCGTGGCCGGGGTTCTGCCCCGCGTGCCGTGGCCGGGGCCTGCCCCCGCGTGCCGTGGCCGGGGTTCTGCCCCGTGTGCCGTGGCCGGGTTCTGCCCCCGTGTGCCGTGGCCGGGACTCTGCCCCACGTGCCGTGGCCGGGGCTCTGCCCCGCGTGCCGTGGCCGGGCTCTGCCCCCGCATGCCATGGCCAGGGCTCTGCCCCCGCGGGCCTTGGCCGGGATCTGCCCCGCGTGCCGCAACCGCTGATGGCCGTCTCTGCTTTCCTGAGCCGCGTTCCTGAAACTGTGTTCCATGGAGATTCACCTACATTTGCGGGGCTGCACGAGACCCACCCTTGGTCCAGCCCTGAGTGCAGTCTACGTTTCCTATTGTTGGGAACTTTATGATCTAATAGAAAAAAAAAATCATGTTTATCATAAAAAATAGTTAGAATAATAATAATAATGATTGGGGGAAACATAGGAAAGATATTGAATGTTGAAGCGGGGAGATTAATGTCTCTGTACTGACTGACATGCATGGCATTCCCTTTTGAAAAGGCAATGTAATACACTGTAAAGTTGTATGTAATTCAATGTAATAAAAAAATAGATAATAAAAAAAAATAAAAATAAAATAAAATAAAAAATAAATAAATAAATAAATAAATAAAAAAATCTGAAAATGACCAAAATCATTTTTCTAGAGTTACATGAGGACACCCTCCCTGCTAAGATAATACTTTATTAGTTTCTAGAACTGTTTCAGTAACACATGGAAATGGTATAAATCTGTGGTTAAACCATCTGCAGATGGTGGTTTTCTTTTTGATAAACACCCAGGGGCAGTGATAGTGCTCCTCAGGACAAATGTTCTGCTCTGCAGCCTCTTCATATTTTGCATAGCAATGTCCTGTTCATTTCACTGGGTTCCTAGCTCTTCTACACTAAGACTGTTTAACATTAGTGGCTGCTTTTTGAAAACTGAGAGCTCACCTTATGGTGACAGCCTGTTTTGGGTGTCCTGTCCTAGTCCGCAGGGCATGGAATAACTCTACGAATTAAAAAAGTGGCCAACTGCTAGGATCACAGAATCTTAGAGATGGGAATTATGTGTCACTCAGGCCCAACCTCCTTTACAATTTCTAATGGATGCTCATTTCCTAAGCCTTCGCTGAATATTGCCACTGGTGAGGTTCTCGCCACTCTGCTGAAACAGTTCCAACAAGAATGTATTGCACACCTGCCGTGGGTCAGGCTCTGTGCTGGGTGCTGCCGCTTTGCAGGTGAACACCCCCATCCCTGTCCTCATGGCCTCTGCCCTCATGGAGTTTATGGTCTAGTGAAGGAAAAAGGCAAACAGTAAGCAAGCAAGATGGTACATATGGGACTGTTTTGATCGCCTCTTTTTTCTTAAGTTTTAAATGTTATAATTTATGTAATTTATATAATTTATTTATATTTAATTTTAGTCTATCTTTGGGGGACACAGTATGATTTTTCAAAGCATGTGTGCAGTATGTAACAATCAAATCAAGGATTTACCATATTCAGCATCTTCAACAAAGAACATTACATGTTGTGCACTTTTTTTTTTTTTTTGAGAGGTTTTCGCTATAGGGTGCGTGCGCTCGCCAGACAGAGAGAGACAGAGAGACAGAAAGCGAGAAATCACCTTCCAGGGGAGATGGCCATGCCGCAATCCCTTCTCCTCCATTCTCCTCTCGGGGTCTTGGGCACGCACACACACGCGCCCGGCATGAGTTCTAAGCCACCGGGTCCGGGACGCAAACCGCTGTCTACTATGTGGGAGTCCAGCAACATAGCCATTACGCTAAGTGCTGGTTCCCATGTTGTGCACCTTTGATGTTTGTTCTACAAGCTTTTTTTGAGAGATACATACATATATAAATATACAATGTGTGTATGCATATATATATAAATATATATATGTGTGTGTGTGTAAGATTGTCAACATCCTCTTTTTTTAGTCTATTGTGGAATACCATTCCATAACCTATTTGGCTTGTTTACATGCATTCTTGTGTCTGTTAATTATTTTTCCTGAGCTCTCCTGTTTTAATCACCTCTTATTCGCTCTATCATTGAAGGGGCATTCCCAAGCTAGGGTTAGGGCGATGACTGAATACGCAACCCCTGATATTGAACAGACACGACCAGCAGCAGTTAATCATACACTCTTAGCCTGGGGAGGAGGGCTCCACATGTCACACACAGGTTGCCTTTGGGAACGGAGTGAACCAGCAGGGGCTGTGGGAGGCAAGGCAGGCTTTGTAGTATCAAGAGGGTGGGATACCCTTGGTTCCCATGGGAGCATGCCATTGACTTGCATGAATATTTCCATGGCAGAGAACTGAAACCCACTACATAGGCATAAGCAAGAACTGTACCTGGATGAACTATTTGATAAGGAGGTTGAGAGGAACTAGTCTGTGGCAGCAGAATTGGGAGGAGAGCTTGCAGTTAGGCCATTTTGGCCCCTCCCAATTTTATCAGCTGTCAAGGCAATAAAAATGTTGAGCCTGAATTTTAGGCCTTACACTATGGGGAGCACTTATGAAGGACAATAATATTAAAAACCTGACTTGGGGGGACCAGCAGTTGGTATAATGGCTATGTCGCTGGACTCCCATGTAGTCAACCGCGGTTCAAGTCCCGGACCTGGTGGCTTAAGTTCACACTGGGCACGTGTGTGTGTGTGCCTAAGATCTCGAGAGGAGAATGGAGAAGGGATTGCAGCATGGACATCCCCCCTGGGGGATGATTTTTCGCTTTCTGTCTCTCTGTCTCTCTCTGTCTTTCTTTCTGGTGAGCGTACTCGCCCTATAGTAAAAACCTCTCAAAAAAAAAAAAAAAAAAAAAGAAAGAAAGAAAGAAAGAAAGAAAGAAAGAAAGAAAGAAAAAGAAAAACCTGACTTGGGGGTCCAGCAGCAGGTGGCAGGTTAGTTAAGGTGCTGGACTTTTACATGGTGGACTTTGTTCGAGTCGTGGCTTGCTTTCTCACTTTCTCTGGTGATCGCACACACCCTATATTAAATTTTAAAAATAATAATAAATTAATATTTTTATAATATTTCTTTTCTTTTATATTTATTTATATTTCACTAAGACTTGAGGACATAACTAAACTGCATCACCAAGCCCCACCTCATCTCGAAGTGTTAGTACAGTGAGAGTTATAGAGCAGATATGAATGGTTTGAAAGATAGGAGCCAAGATTAACTGAAAAGGAACAATCTCTATCTAAAACATCATAAAAATGTTTAAGTAAAAAAAGAAAAAAAAACAAGAGACAACAGGGGTTTGAGATTGAGCAATATCCTCACATTTCATTGAATACATTTGATCTTGACTAGAGTGTAACAAACTGGAAACAGGATACAATGATACTGAAACTTTCATTACAGCATGCTGTACACACCTGTGTCCCAAGAACACCCCCACTCCCCTAATGTTTCCAGTTCGATTATTCCCCAGATTGTTGGGCCTGCTGATGAAGGAGCATGTAGATCTTCCCTTTAATCCCATCTTTGTTATACAATTGATATGTCTCAGTATCATCTTGGTAAACAAGGCAGCTGAGTTCTGCCAGATCATCGATAAAATCAAACAATTGACTGATACTATATGTGATGGAGGGACTGTTGGGATGTGTTCTCTTCAGATGTTCTTCATACATTTTACAAACACCTTCCAGGCATTCATTCATAGATTTATAGCTAGTGTAAGTTCTGCCTTCTGGTCTCTTGGTGGGCTGTACCAGCAAAATGGTGTGAGACATGGCACCAGACACTCCGCTGTAGCCGCTGCCGACACTGCCACTGCACATGAGCTTAGCTGCAACCAGTAACGAATTCTAAAAGAAAACAAGCAAACAAACAAAAACAACCTGGGTTGAATCTGGATGACTGAGGTCAAGGCAGACATTTCTAAAAAAAACATTTAAGCTAAGACTAAAGAATGAATTAAAAGGGCCAGCCACTGGTGTGGTGAAGGCTACTGGATCCCATGTGGCTGACTGTGCAGTTTGAGTCCCAGAACCAGTGCTTGAAAAACATGCTGGGCACCAAAAGGTGAAGAGACTAATAAAGGCATTGATCATCTATTCTGTGAAATCTTTGAAGAAAACTTTTCAAACCTAGAGAAGCATTCAAAGATCCAGATCCAAGAAATACATAGGGCCCCAAATAGAATCAACCCAAGAAGATCTTCTCCAAGGCACATTATAGCCAGATTGACCAAAACCATAGACAAAGACAAGGTACTCAGACTGGCAAGAGAGAAACGACAAAGTTATCTACAAAGGATATCCCATCAGGCTAATAGCAAACCTCTCATCTGAAACAATGTGAGCAAGGAAAGAATGGGAAAATATACTCAAAGTGTTGAATGAAAAACAATTTCCACCAAGAATACTATACCCAGCAAGATTATCCTTCATATGGGAAGAGAAGACAAGAACATTCTCAGATAAACAAAACCTAAAAGAATTTACTGACACTAGACCAGTTCTCCAAGAAGTTCTGAAGGGAGTGTTATATGTCAGGAAAAAACTAAAGTCAGACACAGAAATAAGAGTTAAAAAAACATCTAAGTAAAGGGCCAGCTTAATGATGGGGACAAATCCAGAGTTGAATATTTTCTTCCAGAACTTAAACAGAAAGCTTGGACCACAACAGAAATTAGATTAAGTACATGAGACTGAGCTGATGAAATGGAATTTCATGGCTTTTGACTAAAACAATACTGATCTTTTTTCTATGCTTTGTAGTCCAAAGATAAGGATTTTTTTCTCTCTTGAATTGTTGACAGATCCAGGTAACTACTATTTGAACAGAATCCTAACCTGCTTCTGGCTTTAAGTCTTAAGCAAAATTCTCTTAACATTTTTAAATTTTGATTTATTAAAGCTAAAACTGCCTTTTTTGAAATTAAAAAGCATATTTAAAAATACCTATTTAATGACCACAGTAAACTATAGAGCCTCAGCTAAGTGCTATTTTATAGTATATTTATTCCACTCACAGTTTCATGCCTAAAGTCAAACATTTGTTCACAGTATTTATATATCAGCTGAACTTGCTATTGAAAGTAGTTAGATCAATTAAGATATTTTGTTAACCAATAAAATGTGGAAAAAATATATAAAAAAAACAAAAACAAAAAAACCATTGCTGGGGCTGGCAGGTGGTGGGGTGGTGTTGGACTCCCACATGGCTGACCGTGGTTCAAGTCCCAGACCTGGCAGCTTGTTTTCTTACTTTTCCTCTTTCTTTCTTTGTCTCTCACATTCTATTCCTCTCTGGTCGAATAAAATAAATAAATCAAGTTAAGTAAAATAATTCTTTAAAAATAAATAAATAAAAAATAATTTTTTAAGAATTATTTTATTTAGCTTTATTTATTATTATTATCATTATTATTTTCCAGTTTGATAAGAGAGAGACAGAGAGAGAGAGATAGAGAGAGATAGAGAGAGAGAGAGAGAGAGAGGAAGTGAGAAAGCAAGCCACCAGGTCCGAGACTTGAACCGTGGTCGGCTATGTGGGAGTCCAGCATCTTTAACCACCATGCCACTTGCCAGCCCCAATAAAAAATAAATTTTAAGAAAAAGAAGACCTGAGGGGGACGGAGAAACATGCTGGGCACATGTGTATGCATACCCAAAATCAGGGAGGAGAATGGAGGAGAAGATTGATCATCTATCTACCCTGGAGGGTGCTTTCTTACTTTCTCTTTCTCTGTGTTTCTTTCCAAGGAGCATGTGTGCCCTATAACAAAATTTTTAATTATATATATATGGGCCAGCAGGTGGTATGGTGGTTGTGGCACTTGGACTCTCACATGGCTGACTGAGGTTTGAGTCCTGGAGCTGGTGACGTGTTTTCTCACTTTCCCTTTCTCTCTCTCTCTGTCTCTCACTGGTCAAATTAAAAAAGAAGAAGAAATAAAATTAAATAAATAATTCAAAAAAATTGGAGGGACCAGCAGGTGGTATGGTGGTTGAGGTGCTGGACTCTCACATGGCTGACCATGGTTTGAGTCCTTGACCTAGTAGCATCTTGCTTTTTCACTTTCTCTTTCTCTCTGTGTCTCTCTCCAGTCAAATTAAAAAAATAGTAAGAAATAAAATTTAATCAATATTTCTTTAAAAAGTAATAAAATAGAGTAAAAGAGTTAAACATTCCCAGGGGCAAGTTGCGGAAAGGGCGTTCCCTACAAAGGGAATGTACAGAGCTGGAGCTGAGAGAGTGCCCCGATGGTATGTATGAGGGTGTGGGAGAAGTTAGTCTATCTGACCAGGCATACGTGAGGAAGAGCAGTGAGCAATGAAAAAGGAAGTGGCCAGGAGCACTCGAATAGAGCCTACCTGTCTACAACATCAGACAGGTGTTCTCAGTGAATCAGAGGGAGGGCACAAAGCAGGTTGGTGCAGATGGGAGAACTGGAGAGGACAGCACCCTTCCACATGACAGACACCTGCTCAGCTCCACAGCCCTCTCGAAGTTGGAATGTGTGCTCAGCACTACTTGATATTCTGATATTTTTCAAGAGAAACCATAGTTTTGATTTGTATGCAAAGTTTCCAAAATTATAAACAGCGGCTTTACTTGAAAGTTAGAAAAGCAAAGTGCGAGCCAAGCAAAACCTCCACTGGTGGAGCAGCCCTGTGAGAGATGGGTAAACAGTTTCATTCCTTCCTCTGAGAGGAAAGGGAGAACTGTCACTGAAAAGGAAAAGCTAGAAGGGCTACCCATAGGCAGAGCAGTGTTGAAATTCAGCCGTGAAAGAATTCACAGACTCAGAGAGTAAGCAGGGAAAAAGATTTACTTTCCAGGAGAGGAAAGGGGCCAGCTGCAAGAGAGTTGTGTTGGCACTGAAGGGAGGGGCTGTGGACTTTCATTAGGTCTTAAGGCAAGGGGGCTTATGGCTGAGGAGTCAAGGTGGTCAGAATGTCTATTGGTCCTCCACAACACCTGGGTGGTTTTGTTGGGTGTCATATCTGGCTGCTGGAGTCTGTTAGCAATCTTTCTCTCTGAGGACAGAAACAGAAAAGCAAGAGTCTGCCATCTGCAATGAGGGAGAAAAGAATTAAAAAAAAAAAAAAAAAAAAAAAAAGCCTGACGCATCTGGGAGGCATGAATGTGTCCTTGAGGGACTGAAAGTGTCTTCTCATTTCCTCCCTCTGGTTCTGAGATAAGTTTATTCTTAATGACTTTACTCAGAGGGTTTGATAAACTATTTCTGTAGCTCTTTTCTGCCAGTTAGGGGAGTAGAGTTGTCTCCGCCTCTTGGCTTGGGTCAAGGTCATTATAAGGGAGAGGGTCAAACTTGGTAGTTCAGAAGGTCAGGGCAGTAGCTTGAGGTCCTTTGCTAAGGGAGTCTCCCAGTGCCTGGAAATTTTTGAATAAGGGACATTAAAAAATTGAGAAGGCAGACCCCAAAGGCAAGGAAAAAGAAAATGTAGCTATAGGACTGAAGAAGGGGATTTAATGAAGTGAAGCTTTTAGGTGCCATTACAGTTCCAATTGGCTCAGATCCAGTCCTTTGGTCACCTTCAGTCTGTCAGGTTTGGGGTGTTTGGTATGTTCCTCACCTCAGTTTGGATGTCTCTCATGTCAGTTCTCTACTGTCTCATTTCTACTACCTGTCTCATTTCTACCATGGGTCCCATGGCCCATACTCCTGTCCATTGGATACAAACACACAAGTGCTTTCCCTGGTTCTAGATCTTGCTACCTGGAGCCTTGGACAAAGGTGTCCCTTCATGAGAAACCAAGTTTTCTTATCTCATCTCCCCCTGTCACTGTGTGGATGGAGGTAGAGGGGAGGGAGGAGAAAAGGAAAGCTCCTGAGGGCAATAATCTCTAAGAGGGATAGGCATTTTCTGACACCAAGGTAAATATGATTTATACAACTCCCCTGCAGTGAGGCTTCTTTTATTTCCTGACTCTGAAACACAGGCCAGAGGTTCTCACATGTCTTTCATTCTGAAAAGGGACTCTGATCAGTGGAGGGGGCTTGGTCTTGCTCCAGGATCTGAAGTAGAAACCGCAGCCTTGAGACAATGCCAAGGCAGCCAATTAAGAAGGTGTTGACGACACTTCCCAGGAACATTCTTCTAGATGTTTAACTTTGAGCTTCTAATAATCCCCAGGAACCTCATATTTTCCAGGGAATAGTGCCTGGGCTCTTCAGAACTTCCAAGAAACTCAGATTCTCAGAAGACTTTAAGCTCACCCTCCTATTCAAGGGCTTTATGGAAAAAACAAAGGCAATGAAAACTGGATTTTCTCATACACCCTGAGAGATTTAGATGAGAAAGTCAGATAAGAAGCCTGCTGCCAATTAGTCCACTGCATTGGCTTTGGGAAACTAGACCCACTCTGCCCTCCCACCTTTGGCTGCTGGGTGTGACGGGTTAGCCACTACACAGTCTGTCAGCCCATGTGGCTAAGGCTCATGCTGGCCAGGCCTTACTTTCTCCATCTGGAATTATCTGTGTCCTTGCTCAGCTGAATGTCTTATTCAAAGTTATCGCATCCTAATGGCTAGAATCTAAAGCATATATGAACCCTGCGAGCTTACTGGAAGTTCTGCAGTGGGCATTTATCTCCATCTTACAGACGAGAAAACAGCTAAGACTCAGAGGAACTAAGATTCGCTCAAGCTCAGCAGCGTGAAGGAAAGCAGTTCAGAGAAGTCTGTGGCATACAAGCTCCATTTCAATCTTCCAGGCCTCGGTAAAGCATGCTAAGACTTTGATTAGTCCACAACCATCAAAGTCAGTGCCCAAAAGCCATGTATTTTAGTTTATAGTGAACAAACCGTGATGCTACAAAGGATTAAAGATTTTACAAAGTGACCCCCCCCCCCCAACACACACACCCTTTCTTCTCCCTAGTGTTCATAATGTAAAGAATAAGGTATACCCCTTCGGAGGCGTACACTATTTTAAATGAACCCTTGAAAAGCAACTTTTAACCTCCCCTCTTCTTGTCCTTCTTTTTTATTAGAGAAACCAGTCTTCTCAGTCACCATGTTGATGAAAGATATCTGGGAAACCAGAGTTTGCTCATCCAAGCAATTTATGCTAAGCCCTGGCTCAAATAAACTCCTCTTAATTCCACCTGTTATACCTCAGCATTCTTTTTAGGTTTACAGTACAGCAAGTACAAATCAGGGACAGACTTAAACTAGGCATTCTGACCCACATTTGGGAATTTCCAAGACTAGGTTAAGAGCAACAGAAGATTTTGGCCACGCTGTTAAGGAGAGTCTTGCTGCTCCCAGCATTAATTCTTTGGTTACTGGATCCTGGGAAGGTCTGAAATTGTAGGGAGTGAAAACAGGGAAGAAGGAAAGGAAGGCCATTAGATAGCTTTTTATTAACTTATGTAGAAATATTTAAATAATTTTACAACCAGTGCAGTAAACATAATACACAAGAGCTGAATGTAGTCCTAGTCATAAATACATTGACATATAGAGTAGTGGGATAAAGGTGGGTAGATCGATTCTGCTGGGTGGGAAATGGAAGCATTAGAAAGATGACCCAGCAGCTCATCATGATGACAAGGGAGAGAGAAGGACATTTTAGGAAGAAGAAGTATGAAAAGGTAGAGATCAAGAAGGAATAGGGCCTACGAACTGGGGGTAGGGTCAGGGTTTGAGAATGTAGAAATAGAGAATATTTAAGACAGTGAGACTGGTGGGACACAGAAACCTGGCACAAGACGTGTTGACTGGGAATCCCAATGAAACTATTTTAATGCTTTGGCTATATGGACATTCACAGGTTATTTCTTGATGCTAAAATGCAAATTATTAAAACTTTCAAACAAAAGTTTTAACCAAGTATGAAGTATAACAGACATCTCTGTCCCACCTAAACCTTTATTGCATCCTTCATGCCTCAGATGCTCACTGAGGCAGAGGGTCCCACTGGCCACTTCCTGCTGGCTTTGTCTTACAACTACATTTCATTTCTTTCTAAACCCCAGACTGGTTAGATGAGTGTCTGACTCCTGTCTACGCATTTTCAGGCCTCTTCCCTGGGCCTGGATGCTGCTTTTATTTCTTCTTTATTATGATCTGTAGATGCGCTATAAACAAAGCTAACATTCAGAATCACATCATGAATTCTCGTTTGTCTTTATTTATTTTTTTTTTTAGAGTTTTTGCCATAGCCTGCGTGCAGTCACCAGAGAGACAGAGAAAGGGCAGGGGAGCGGGGAGAGAAGGTGAGAATCACTCTTCAAGGACAATGGCCACACTGCAGTCCCTTCTCCTCCACTCTCCTCTTGAGATTGTGAGCATGCACACACATGTGCCTACCATGTTTCCTAAGCTACTGGGTCCAAGACTTGAACCACAATCCTGGCCATGTGGGATCCAGTGTCTTAATCTCCAAATCACCTCATGGCCTATGCATTTTTTTTTTAAAGTTTACTAAAATTTAAAAGAAAGAGAGAGGCATCCCTAACAGGGTTTTCACACTACAACCCACTCCTAGCTTCAACCAGCCAGGCTCATAGGCAAACCAATACATCCAGTATGTACAGAGAGGCCCAAGGGTGGTTAACTGAGGATGCTCCCATGGAGTCTGGTTGAAATACTGCTGCACTACTGAATGCCCCCTCACCTACCTTTGATATTTCCCCCTTACTTTAATACTCACAACTGCCACAGTCTGTCTTCTAATTTGATCCCTTTATATGCGCCAACGCCTGTAGGAAGGACATCTATGGTCAAAATAGATACTGTAAAATGTGCTTCCTGCTATTCCCCTCAGGAATTAGTGCTGTAGTCAGGTAATTTTTTTTTTTTCAGCTTGCTATTGTCCCAACAAATCCCAAATGTCTCAAATTTCTTTTCCTTTACTGCTTAGCTTTGTGAATGAGGACTTACCATGCATTGTGTGAGAGTTCCATAAAGTTATGACAAAGACAGGCAAATTGAAGTCATGCTTATTCGTATAAGATGTCCAACTCTCAATACAAATATTTAGACAGTTTTAGTGTTCATGATTTGATGGTTCTTGGAGAGGGTCCACAGGGCCCCAGATGGTTAATGAACCAAGTGGAGATATATGTTCAGTACAGGCAGGAGTTTGATTATGTCCTGTTTCTCCAGGTGTTTTTTAGTTTGTTTGTTTTTGTTTCCTATGCATTTTTAATCCTGGTAACCCCTTTATAGATTCAGAGAAAATAAGGCATAGTGACTAGTGTTATGAGTCCTGGATTCTAATCTTTATTGTGTGTACCCTAAGAAAACTGTGTTACTCTATCTCAAATCCCTTTTTCTTCTAGAACTTCAGTGTCTTTAGCCTTCCGTTGTTGCAGAAAGCAGACCGCTAAGAAACCAAGCACCACTCTGAGAGTAGGAGGACTTGGGTTTATAACACCAGCAGTCCCAGCAGAGCTCGTACTCTCAAGTCTGGGTCCAGCTTGCCGAAGTTACAGGGGTTACATGGTCTGGGTCAGGGATGTTGGGGACCAGAAGAGTCTCAAAGCAGTTGTAATCCTAGTAACATTTCCCCTCAGGTGATTTACAAAGGTGAATAGAAACACTTCCTGTTTGCTAGCCATTAGCAAACAGGATCATCTCACCCTTAGGGGACTAGAGCTTGATGCTCTGGGGAAAAAAAAAAAGATGGAGAGCTATATTTCTAAATTCAGAATGTCATTGAAAGTTCAATATGTACGTGATGCTCTTTCTAAGGTGATGATTATCTTATTTCAGGTTTGTAGCATGCTTTAAAGCAACGGAATATGTGGTAGCACAATTGAAAACTTTCAAAGTCTCAAAGAAACACTGAAAATGTCAGTAGTCATTAAGTATAATCTTGACTACTATCTTCTGGTTACTATAAATCACCCACAGTTATGGTTCAATACTTGGTCAGCTTCATTACTTTTCGAGTTCTTTTGTGGGAGCAGTTTACTTCCCTTATCTTATTCTACTATATATCCCAGAGGATCAGAGATTTCCCATATTCTGAGAGCTCCGTAACCTTTCATTAGGCCTGACTTGACATCATGCCCATGCCTCCTAAAGCTTATCTGTTCCAAGTCATGTGGTTCACATATCTCCATCTGATACCTAAGCAAAAATGATATGAGGAATCAAATAAAAGCCAAACTGGTTTTACATTGACCAAAATTGGACCAAATATTGAGAATGACTGCTCAAGGGTAATGCCAACAAAAAAATTCTGTAATTTAAAAAAGTAGGGGGCCAGCAGGTGGCAGAGTGGTTATGGCACTGGACTCCCACATGGCCAACCACAGTTTGAGTACTGGAACTGGTGGCTTGAAAATCATGCAGAGTACATGTGCATGCATGCCCAAAATCCTAGGAAAAGAATGCAGAAGGGATTGAGGCATGGCCATCTCCCCTCAGGGGTGACTTCTCACTTTCTCTCTCACTGTCTCACCCTATGGCAAAAAAAATTAAAAAAAAAAAAAGACTTAAAGTAGAGTTTGAGGGGCCTTGTCAGAAAAATGAATAGAATACATTCATACAGAATACAAATAGCAATGAGATGGAAGTTCTGCTTTTCTGTTTCTAATGTTTTCCTTAAGATGGTGGCATTTAAAATATATATTTTTAATAGACAACAATTACTTTTAAGTTCTTAAAGATGACTATTTTAGGGGTACTAAACTATTGGCTCCATTGTATTTCTATAAATCATTTTTCATTTCCTCTAATGCCCTTTCCAAACATCTGTTGGTTTATTGTTCTGGGCACAGAAAATTATGATCAGTTTAATGGCAGCTTAATACAAATTCAGATTTGCTTGTTAAAGAATGGATATGATCAAAGCATTTCAGAGCCATGCAGCAATGAGATTAAAGGAAATCTTTTATTTCACACACTAGAAGGGGAGACTTATCTTTAAATATCAGAAAAATGGACATTTGAAATTTATGTTTTTATCATAAAAATGCTTGCTTGCTTCTGAGAAAACTGGTTACCCAGCCCTGACCTGCTAGGAAATCATGCAGGAGTGAGTAGTGAGGCCTATAATCTTCCTTTTCCTCTCTAGCGGGCCTCACTTAGTGGATCGATGAGTTTATTTTTGTGTCTTCTCTGTTCTAGACATGTACTAAATGCTAAGGCTAGAGAGGTGAGTGAAAACAGACAAGGTTCCTGCCCTCATAGAGACTGACTGGGAAGATAGGCAATTGAGTAAGGTGAGGTAATTACCTTAAACTTTTCTAATGTTACAATCAGAGACATAGGATGCACGTGGAGGGACATTTAACATCTAGGGGCACCTGTGCGAACAAACACCTGGAACGAACAGAAGGTAATAAGTGAGGTATAGGCACTGGAATGACATGTGATGAAGAAAGGAGATGAGAGGGCGTGGTTCCGAGCAGAGTCAGTGGCAGATCAGTCTGGGTGGAACACAGAATGCAATATGACATTGTTAAGGTGTGAGGACTGAGAGGGAGACAGCAAGCAAATTACACAGGATCTCGTCAGCCACATTTAGAGTTTGACTAGGAACAATAGGAAAGCAATGGAAGATTTTAGGTAGGAGACCAACACGAGTGGATTTGATTTGGATTTTTGAAGATTCCTAGGAAAGAAGTGGTAAGTGTCTGTGTGTGTGTGTGTGTGTGTGGTGGGGGGGCGTGGGGGGGGGGTTGCGCGCCCATGTGTATGTGTACGCTGGTAAATCAAATAATCTATTTGCAAAGCCACTTTCACATTCCATTATCCCTCCACAGACTTGATTGCTTTTGTTAATGGATGGGAGAATGTCGAGCTGCTACACTGTGATGTCCTTGGTTCTTTGGGTCCAGATCACTAAAATTAGAGATCTGTCCCTAGGTGCAAAATGAAACTGCAACCACGAATAAAGTAGGTAGAAAAGAAGATTTAATAGGAAAGAAAGGAAAGTACACCCAAAAAGGCTTTTGGGCTGGCAGATTGCCAGGTGGCAACTGCTCTTGATACTGGTTAATTGTTACTTTTATTATTAGCGGTGATCGTGAATATTTATTGGTGGGAGGTCTGTCATACTACCTATGTCTTTCGTTTGAATTAGGATCTGCGCGTTTTCTCCTGCGCTTGCGCACTTTTCTCACAGGTAAGGAATGAGGAATTTGATTACCTAATTGCTCATGCCCAGTGTGAGCCAGGTTGTTTAATTAGACTGCCTAATTAATTCATCGTCCTAGTGGGAATTAGGGCATTGACCTAGTGGGAATTAGGGCATTGACCAAAATGCTTACTTGGGGATCAGGGTGTAGACCAAAATGCTTGCTTGGGTCTTTTTGATAAGAGAAAAATCTATGAATCATCCCTGTATGCTTCCCTCAGGCCCCAAGGAAGGAAGATGGCAAATTGCCTCGCCCTCCTGGCACCAGGGGCTAGGTGAACCTCTCGTTTTTCTCTCATGACTAACTGCCTACCACAGCTTTCAGCTGAGGAATTGAAATAGGGTTCTTCATTTGGATAAAATGAGCCAGTAAGGTCTTCCTGTTGTTGAATAATAACCAGGCATTGGTCTCCATTACACAGAATTTGCAGGACTGTTGGCTAGTCAGTCTCAGGATACTGAGCACCAAACCGCTCAGGCAGGTGTCGACTACCTCCAGGGTACTGTCGATTGTCTGCACTTCTCCTGAGAAATCCCTTCAAAGGAGCCTTGCACCTTTCTACTCTCAGTTTACTTCCGTGCTTCCGTATCTGGAGAGTTCACCAGCTCTTGGCAAGGCGCAAGATGAATGTTACTGCTGAGTGGGGCTCTTAAGACTTCCTTCTTACTCTGCCTCTCTCCTGTCTGGCTTCTCCCCACTTTACAGTGCTCTCTTCTCTTCAGTCACCCCAACTCCCCTTCATCTCTAAATATGATCAGAAGTCTTAAAGATGATTCAGCTTTTTTTTTTTTTTTTTTTGCCCTTTGCTTTTGATTCTCCTATTTGCCCTTCTCCTCTCTTCTGCTGACCCTTGCTCAGGATGAGTAAAAACTAGCAGTTACAGTATTTCTGTACGATCGATGCCTGATTACTGTACAGTACAGTAATGGTGATGACCAAGCATACCAAGTTCCTTGGTCACCATGCCATGCTCAAGTTGTTGTCCATGTAGTCTAGCTGTTATTATATGATTTTAAACAAAATCAAGAGCAAGGGTTATAGTCAAGGCATACAATAGAGGCCAATATGCATCTCGTCTCAAAAACTAACTGGATTTGGGACCAGCAGATGGAGTAATAGTTATGTTGATGGACTCCCATATAGTCAACCATGGTTCGAGTCCTGGACCCAGTGGCTTAAAACTCACACCCGGCACGTGTGTGTGCATGCCCCAAATCCCAAGAGGAGACTGGAGGAGAAGGGACTGCAGCCTGACCATCCCCCCAGGGGGCGATTAATTGCTTTCTGTCTCTCTGTCTCTCCGGCGAGCGCATGTGCACTATAGCAAAAATCTCTCTCTCTTAAAAAAACCTAGCTGGTATTAAGACGAGGTTATCTATTAAAGGTTGGGTATCTATTAAAGGTAATTGTTAGTGGCTTCCTGGGAAGACGCCATGTTGAATGAGTGGATTCATTCATTCATGAATGGGAACGTGGAGCTGCACCACAAGAAGTAACACTTCATGAGCAAAAGTAAAGAGAATCCCAAGTTGTGTGAGCAGTGCCCTGGGTGAGCAAGGAGCTCCCCCTGAGAGAGGAAGGAATTCAAGTGCCTGCATCCCACACTGGTACCCCGGTTGATAGGGCGGGAAATAGAGCTTTTGGAGATAATATCTGATCATGGCCATTAGCCTCTGAGATTATTACCTCAAGTTATCCCAAAGAAGAGAGATGAAAAATGGAAAGAACAGCCTCCAATTTGGAAATCTAAAAGTCACAATAAGTTCTTAGGAGAACATCCTGTCCTAAATTTCAGAGCCTTGGCAGAGGCAACAGTGATACACACAATAGCCAGGGAAAATGACTATACCAGCTGAATGGTGGGAACAGATGAAGAGATTAAGAGGTAAATGGCAGATAGGGATACAGCAGTAGTAAGTAGAAAGTAGGAAGCCACATAGGGAACTCCAGAATAAAGGGAAATGGCTTGGAGGGCTTGAGTCCCACTGATCTCATGGAGTTGAGCCTCAAGTTCCCTCACATTGTGACCACCACCAATGCCTTCAGTAGGTTTTTATTATTATTATTATTGTTATTCAATAAAAAATTGTTATAGGGCAGGCAGGTGGCATGGTGATTAAAGCGCTGGATTCCCATATGCCAGATCACTGTTTGAGTCCCAGACCTGGCAGCTTGCTTTCTCATTGGGACCAGCAGATGGTAGAATGGCTACATTGCTGGACTCCCATGTAATCGACCACAGTTTGAGTCCCAGACCTGGTGGCTTAAACTCACGCCAGGCACATGTGCATGCATGCCCAAGATCCTGAGAAGAGAATGGAGGGGAAGGGATTGCAGCATGGCCATCCTCTCGTTGTGGGGGGGGGGGGGGGTGTGATTTCTCACTTTCTATCTCTCTGTCTCTCTGGTGAGCACATGCGCCCTATAGCAAAAATCTCTCCGAAACAAAAAAAGAAAAAAAAACTTGTTTATATACCATCCATATGTCAGGCACAGTGGCTTTGTGGTCCTAGATTGGATTTAGTGAATCTTTTTTTGTTTTTTGGAGAGGTTTTCGCTATAGGGCGCGTGCGCTCGCCAGACAGACAGAGAGAGACATAGAGACAGAAAGCGAGAAATCACTCCCCAGGGGGGATGGTCATGCCGCAATCCCTTCTCCTCCATTCTCCTCTCGGGATCTTGGGCACGCATGCACATGCGCCTGGTGTGAGTTTTAAGCCACCGGGTCCGGGACGCGAACTGTGGTCGACTATGTGGGAGTCCAGTGACATAGCCATTACGCTAACTGCTGGTTCCCAGTGAATCTTTTCTGTAAAGACCCTGCTAGTTAACATATTAGGTTTTGTGGTTCACGTGTTTTTGTTTTTGTTTGTCACAACTACTCAATTCTGCTGTTGTAGTGCAGAAACAGCCAGCAATAACTAATAAACAACTGTTTACTATTGATGTGTTCCAATAAATATGAAAACAAACTGGCAGTAAGATACATTTGGTCCCTGGGCAGTAGTTTGCCAACCCTTGGTTTAGAGAAACAAGAAACAAAGTATAATGGTTATTCTGTTTATCTTGCAAGACCCAATACACAACATCTTTCTTTTTAAAATGTTGTCCCCAGGGAGTACGCACTTGCCAGAGAGGAAGAGAGAGAGGCAAAGTGAAAAAGCATCCCTCTGGGGATGGCTATATCTCAGTCCCTTCTCCTCCATACCCCTCTTGGGATTTTCAGCATGCACACACATGCTCCTAACTTGTTTTTCAGGCTGAGAAGTCTGGAACTTGAATTGCACAGTTGGCCATTTGGAATTCAACTGCCTTAATTGCCACACCACTGGTTGGTCCCCTACGTAATACTTTTCTACCCTGCTTTTTATCCCAAGAAGTTGAACTTTGTAAACTATAACTCAGACTCCTTGCTCTCAGGCTTCCAGTTAGTTTTGACCAGTCAAAACCTAACTGTAGGAGAAGGGGGTGTGGAGGAATTTAGCCATTCTACTCCCTCTCTCCCAGATGTGCTTTTGTTCCTCTGATAGTCTCAGCTCTATCTGGTGGCCAGTATCCCTGGCTACATGTCTTATCTAGTTCCAGTAACAGCTCCCTCCTCATTAATCCTCAGCAATAAGGGTGGAAGTAGTTTCTCAGCACTCCTAGCCCTGGTTGCCTCTCCAGCCTACCCTGATTTCTTTAAGATTGCCCACACCTCACGTGTGGTCTCTGTGAAACTCTTCAGTTGCTTCTTTGAGTGGGCCTTCTTGTCCCTGCTGGGCAGTGGTTAAATACACCGTTGCGTTGGACATTTGCTATTTGGGGATGCAACAGTATTGGTTCTAGCTCAGATCGAGGATGGCATATGTAACTGTGACATGGCCAGTGAAACTACAGAATCACCCAGGTCACAATGGTGTCATAGGTAGATAGGCAGGTATGAGCTGGCAGTCTTGAGTTAATGGAAGAAGGACATCTGCCTCATCAGTCACAGCTTATCAGGAGATACAAAAGACTATCTCCACTATCTCTCACCAAGGACTCCTCCCTCCTAGCTCCCACTGCTAGGAAAGGGAAGTTTCTCTCTTTCTCTCTTTAATTCCCTAAGATTTCTTAAAAAAAAAAAAAAAAAAAAAAAAAAAAAAAAAAAAAAAAAAAAAAAAAAAAAAAAAAAACCTAGGGAAAATTACTATCTTTCCTCCTGTAGTTCTGCACACAAAAATTCACTGAGATGCTTGGTCAACATCCCACTTCCCATCCAGGGCAGTAAACTGATATGGGCAAAATCGTTTCTGTGTGCGTGCTCATACCTTCAAAATCCACCCTGGTTGTGGGTAACGGCAACCAAATTCCCTTACCTGACAAGAAGCACGCAGGTCCCGAGCGGGTGCGGTTCAAAGTCTATGAATTCAAACAAAGGAACTAGCTCCAGTGATGACAAAACCTCCCCTCCTAAATATTCCTGACAAGATCCCATGATGAACCTAACACCTAATCCCATTCCCAGCACAGTTGTCCTCAGACAGCTCCCACCCATCTCCTTTGTGATGTGAGTGTATTTTTTTTTTCTGTTGAAAAATCTTTACTTTTCTATTTAAAACTCATCTTTCTCTACTTTACTCAGCTGTGTGGCTTCATTCTGTGTCTCAGAGCAGGTATCTTACCTTAGAGGTCTGGACACAAAGTACCGAGCATCTCACAGTGCAGCCCAGCTCCCTTGTCCAGTAACAGCCATCGGTTCTGGAATGTTCATCTGAACAAAGATGTTCAACTGGAGGAGACACCAATATGATATAGAAGCTACCAAAACCTGCTATCTATTGCACTCAATTTGAACCTGGGAAAGCATGAATTTTTTTTTTTTTTTTGAGAGGTTTTTACTATAGGGTGTGTGCGCTTGCCAGAAAGACAGAGAGAGACAGAGAGACAGAAAGCGAGAAATCACTCCCCAGGGGGGATGGCCATGCCACAATCCCTTCTCCTCCATTCTCCTCTCGAGATCTTGGGCACAGACACACACACGCCCAGCGTGAGTTTAAACTACTGGGTCCAGGGCTCGAACCGCAGTTAACTACATGGGAATCCAGTGACATAGCCATTATGCCAACTGCTGGTCCTAAATGCTTGCATTTGAAGCTTCCAGAGGCTACTGTGTGACCCCTGAGGACAAAGCCCAACACTGAATAAGGCAAAGTGCAGAAATAGTTGTCTTCAGTCCAGAGAACTGCCTGAAGCTAGATCTATTCTTCAATGTTTTTGTCAATGAGACAAGATAAAAACATTTCTTTTTTTTTCTCTTATGCCAGTTTGAGTTAAAATTTTGTCACTAGTATCTAAAAGCAAAACTCATGTTAAAAAAAAAAAAAAAAGCTTGTGACCACTTTGTATAAGTTTTATTACACTCACTGGATTTTCTAAGCAGGACCAATTCTATGTCATTTTTGGATTAGTGTACACTAATCCAGTATAGCTAAACACACACTGGATTTCAGCAGTGATAAAAGCTAGTGGTAAATTTCCATCAACTCACTTCCAATGAGAGACAACAAGAGTACAGCAGCACCTCTGATGTGACAGCCTCCCAGAAAAGGAAGAAACCCCCCTCTATCTCAGTCTACTTTTGCATTACTTTTTTTTTTTTTGATTGGTTTTTGCTATAGGGTATGTGCGTTCACCGGAAAGGCAGAGAGAGACAGAAAGCAAGAAATCATTCCCCAGGGGCAATGGCCATGCCGCAATCCCTCCTCCATTCTCTCGGGATCTTGGGCATGTACGCATACATGTCCAGTGTGAGTTTAAGCCACCAGGTCCAGGACTCGAACTGTGGTAGGCTATACGGGAGTCCAGTGATGTAGCCATCACGCCATCTGCTGGTCCCTACTTTTCCATTACTAACAGATATTTCTGACCTTGAGAAATTGTATAAGAAATTAGATGTTTATTTACAAACTCACAATTCTGGTCATTGGAAAGCTCTAAAGACTGAGTGTACAGCAAGGCTGACAAAAGAACAGAAGATGCTGGGCACCTGCAGAGAGAGTGAGTAGCTTGCTCTCTCTCTTTTGCAACAAACAGCTCTCATTGAGAATTTACCTCATCTTACAAGACTTAAAACTCTCTCGGTCTTCTGTGACATCAACCTGTCCATGAGAGTGTTGTCTCTATGATGCAATCAGCACAAGCCAATCACTACCCACTAGACTCATCACCTCCCAATCTAAAGCATGAAACTTTAGGGGACAAACCCTGATAATACTTACCAAGGCCCAGCCTCTGTGGTGTAGTCAGTAGTGAGATAGGTGATAGGGACCCTAAAAATACAGTTAGGGTATAGGCCCAAAATGGAATCACAAAATGGCTATTTTTCCCCCATAGGGCCTGTGCTCTTGCCAGAGAGAGACAAAGAGATAGAGAGGGGGAAAGTGAGAAATCATTCCCCAGGGAGTGTGGTAGGCAGTTAGCTAGTCATGAGCGGACAGCCCTAAGAGAAAAGCAAAAGGGCATTTTGGTCAACGCCCTAATTCCCACTAGGGCGATAAACTAATTAGGCAGTCTAATTAAAACAACCTGGCTCACATTGGGCGTGCGCAATTAGGTGATCAAATTCTTCATTCTTTACCTGTGAAAAAAGTACGCAAGTGCAGGAGAAAACGCACAGATTCGAATTCAAACAAAGGACATAAGTAATATAACAGACCTCCCACCAATGAATATTCATGACCTCTAGTAATAAAAATAAAGGTTAACTAGTACCAAGTACAGTTGCCACCTGGCAATCTGCCAGCCCAAGAGCCTTTTGGGGGTACTTTCCTTTCCTTCCTATTAAATCTTCTTTTCTACTTCATTCGTGGTTGCTGTTTCATTTTGCGCCTAGAGACAGATCTCTCATTTTAATGATCTGGACCCAAAGAACCAAGGACTTCACAATGCAGCTCAACACTTTCCCATCCATTAACAGGAGGGTGGCCACATCACAATCTCTTCTCCTAAAATGGCTAAGTTTCAAAAGACAAAGCAGCTTGGCTCTTTGCAGTGGTGGCTCAGTGACTGACCTACGCAGCGCGACCTAGACTTAAAAAACAGAGGCTCTTTTCCAGGCCCTCCCACATACTGGGAAGAAGATAAAATAATGGTTTTTATGGCCCAAAGCTTCTAGACAAAGAATCCCCTGACCTTCGAATCCACTCCAAAATTGGAAGAAGAGGGACCAGCAGTTAGCGTAATGGCTATGTCACTAGACTCCCACGTAGTCGACCGCGGTTCAAGTCTCGAACCCGATGGCTTAAACTCATACCCGGTGCATGTGCGTGCATGCCCAAGATCCCGAGAGAATGGAGGAGAAGGGATTGCGGCGTGGCCATCCCCCCTGGGGGGTGATTTCTCGCTTTCTATCTCTCTGTCTCTATCTGTCTGTCTGGCGAGCGCACGTGCCCTATAGCAAAAAATAAATAAATAAAAAAAATAAAAATTGGAAGAAGAAACACTGGACCCAGCCAGCATGTGCCCCCTACCACTACAAGGAAAATATTGGTAGCATATCAGACTCTGAAGATGGAAGCCACACACCAAACATGGTTCAAATCTGACCCATTTGACCTAAAACATGCCAGGTGCATGTGCGTATGCCAGGATCCTGGCAAGGTGGAGGAGAGGAGGAAGGGAGTCATGACATAATAGACCCTGTGAAGGATACTTCTTCTCCCACCCCCATTTCTTGTGTGCATGCCCTCTATCATTGATGTAGAGACAGTGGTTCAGGAGTGATCAGGACCAGCAACTGCAGCAGGACACAGGTTCTTGTATCATGCTCACAAAGAATTAGAGACATGGATATGAAGAGGGGTTAGCAAGTGTAGTTTATTAAGGGGGGAAGTAAGAACAGAGCTACTGAGCAGAGAGTGAGTCCCAGAAAGTGAGTTCCTGAGAAGGAGTTGGGGCAGGGTTGTTGTTGTTTTTAATCTGGAGGGGCTTTGTTCAGGTTTATTCTAGGTGGTGCTCTTGCATTTGTTCTTGTGGTGGTGGTGGTGGTGGTGGTGGGAACATGCTGGCTGGGTCCAGTTATTCTCCTAATTTTGGAGTGGGTACAAAGGTCAGAAGATTCTTTGTCTATAAGCTTTGGGCCGTAAAAACCATTATCTTTTTCCCAGAATGTGGTGGGATCTGGAAAAAGACTTTGTTTATGGTCTAGGCCTTGCTGCCTAGGTCAGTCACTGAGCTACCACTGCAAGCTATCTGTGTCTCCTGAGCAAGAAGCTGAGCTGCTTTGTCTCCATCTTAAAACTTAGCCTTTTGAGACCAACAGATGGTTATGATGCTGGACACCCACATAGTCAACCATGGTTCAAGTCTTGGACCCGGCAGCTTAGAACTCACACTGGATGTGTGTGCGTGCATGCTCAAAATCCTGAGAGAATAGAGGAGAAATAGAGGAGAAGGAATTACGATACAGGCATCCCCTCTGGGGATGATTTCTTACTTTCTGCCTCTCTGCCAAGTTCAAGCACCCTATAGCAAAAATCTCTCTTAAAAAAAAAATATAACCTTAGCCATTTTGTGATTCTATTTTGTGCCTACACTCTAACTATATTTTTATGGTTCCTATCTCCTACCTCATTATGAACAAATAAATATTTTTAAAAGAAAAGGAAATACATCCCAAGCTCTAACACCATCCACTTTAATACTTGACAATGACAAAGAGAACAAATCTACAAATCTTCATGTGAATGAATGGGAAGATGGGGGCTATTATTGGCAGGACAAGAATGAGTTGAAGTCTGTTGTTTACTAACTATTGTAAACAAGTTCTGAATTTGTGCCAGTATCCAAAATAGAGACAACTGGACAAATAAATATTAATTCTCAAAGATGTCATATAACAAATTACCTAAAAGATCCTTTGTGGATTCAAAGGCTGTTAATTATACTAGACCTTATATTATTCATTAATTCTTTTGAGAATTTATTAAGTGAATGTCAGCCTGAGTTGGCAAAGGGTTTTCATTTCTTGTGCCAATTGTGGTTATGGCTGCTCAGTGGGCTGTGTTGAAAAAGATTGCAAGTCCAAATCTGGGCTTCATGAGAAAGAATATTATGCTCAATTAGAGGTGTCTTCTGTGGAAGCAAAAGAAATGAGTGTCCAAGGTACTTGTCATCCCTGTGAGTTGAAAAGAGCCTTGTCCAGGGACCAGCAGTTAGCGTAATGGCTATGTCACTGGACTCCCACGTAGTCGACCGCGGTTCGCGTCCCGGACCCGGTGGCTTAAACTCACGCCGGGTGCGTGTGCGTGCGTGCCCAAGATCCTGAGAGGAGAATGGAGGAGAAGGGATTGCGGCGTGGCCATCCCCCCTGAGGGGTGATTTCCTGCTTTCTGTCTCTCTGTCTCTCTCTGTCTGTCTGGCGAGCGCACGCGCCCTATAGCGAAAACCTCTCAAAAAAATTAAAAAAAAAAAAAGAGCCTTGTCCAGAGTGAGAAGTGAATATGGAGTCAATCACTTCCAGTCTATATGCCTTTATTTTCTCAAATTTGTGAAGTAAGGGAGTTGATTCTCCTTTTATTTATTTATTTATTTATTTATTTTTTAATTTATTATTTTTTTAGTGAGAGATTTTTGCTATAGGGTACATGCACTTGCCAGAGAGACAGAGGAGACAGACAGAAAGCAAAAAATCACCCCCCCCCCCAGGAGGAATGGCCATGCTGGAATCCCTTCTCCTCCATTCCCCTCTCAGGATTTTCGGCATGCACACACATGCACCCAGTGTGAGGCTCAAGCTGCCAGGTCCAGGACTCGAACCGCAGTTGACTTTGTGAGAATCCAGCAATGCAACCATCATGTCATCTGCTGATCCCTATTTATTAATTTTTTTTTAAAAGAGGTTTTTTCCATGGGGTGTGTGCTCTCACTGGAGAGAAATAGAGAGACAGAGACAGTGAGAAGGAAAGTGAGAAAGCACCCTCCAGGAGGATAGCCATGCTGCAATCCCTTCTCCTCCATTTTCCTCCTAGGCTCTTGGGCATGTACTCACACATACCTGGTGTGATTTTCAAGTCACAGGGTCTGGGACTCGAACCACAGTCAGCCAATGTCAGAGTCCAGCAGCATAACTGCTATGCCATCTGCTGGTCTATTTATTCATTCTTTTATTTGATTTTGTGTTTGGGGTAGTTTCCCACTTGTGAGTACAGTTGTCCCTAGTATAGAAGCCAGAACTAAAGGGCACACTCAGTACCTTCCAGTTGCCTCAGGCATTTTCTGTTTTTAGGAATCAACTCTTGGATATTTGTCTCTTACCTTGGTCTTTGCCAGAGGGAAGGAAAGAGTCTCTGGTAGCTTTGGGGAGTAAGGTCTAAAGGGTCAAATCTGGCCTGGCTGGTCCAAGTGGGAGGGGGAATATTCTCCAGTGGGAAATTACTTGGGATAAGAAGAAAATTTCCACCTGAAAGGAGGAAATTTTCTCCTGAGAGGAGGGAAGAAAGGGGCAGCTATGATCTTAATGCAGATGCCAGACTCACCTAGAGAGAACAACAAACAATCCAGAGGTTGTAAAACACTACTTGGTATCCTGTCTCAGCATCACCTTAGTCATCCTGCTCTAAAGTCCTTCCCTTTAAAAGTCCTTAGTCCTCACCTTTCAGGGCCAATGCAGCTGTATGCATCTCACCTTTCCTCCCTTTGGAAAATGAACCGTTTTTTTCTATCCACTTACTTTCTGAGTCTGTGAATTCTCTCACAGCCTGTGATACAGATCACCCTACCAAGAATGTCACTTTTCCATCCTCCTAATAGCAAGAATGGGACTATGGTATCTAGATCCATCAATCAGATACATCTGTCCTAAATCTTTTGGGAACTTGGTATGGGAGACCAAAATATACCATCCCAAACTATGACTGTAGGACACCAGAATAGGCCATGCCAATTATGCCTCTTTGACATCAGAATGATTTTGAACTGATTATTTTGGGGACAGCACACACAGAGGAAGCTCTGAAAACTGAGTAGAAGTATTGACAATAATAAATAACTCTGCAGAAATAATAATTAATGTGATTTATTTCTAAACACAAATATGTGTGACTGGCCCAGAGAAAGGTAAATATGCCTTTTTCAGAGTACTCAGATATGGGGATTCCTTTTATTTGGTTTGAGAGGGGGAGACAAAGTTTGGAATTTAGTCAAGAGTTTTTCCATTGGTCTGGCTCAAAAAGGTTGTATATGTGGAACTAGGAGCTTGTAGGTTATAAGTGGGTTTTACAGTTTTTAGGTTGGTGATTGGAAAAGGAAGGTTTGCTAAGATCAGGAAAAGAAAATATTTAACAGAAATAAGGAGGCTTAATATACATCGCAAAGATACTATGCCAGGGACAGGATGTAAAAAGTCCTGTTGTTGATGGGTCAAAATGGTTTGTTACTGTTGTGGGCATGACGTTCTCTAGTCCCAACTATGAACTCAGAAAAGATAGAGAAAAAAAATATATTTTTCTTCCTTAGCACTGGTGACAGCAAGAGGCAAGTGGTGCACGGAGTCCATCTGGCAAGGATGAAGGCACAGTCGGTCTGTTGAGGCTGCAGCGACAGTGCCTGGTGTGGTGGCTGTGCCCAGGGGGGGGCTTGATGATTTCACTGAGCAGCTCTGCAGCACAGGTGGGACATTGCTGCTGGCTGCCAGCCTCTAATCCTTTATCTCGCCCTCCCTTAGAGCAGCTCAGCTGCTTAATTCTTTTTAAAATAAAATCCTTTTGCTGCCAAAATAAGCCAGAGTAGCTTTCTTTATCCTAAAGAAACTCAGAAACTTGTGATCAGGACTGAATGTCTTCAAAAAGACTTTTTCTCCTTTAAAGATAAAAAAAAATAATTATCTTTTATAAATTATAAAGAAGATGCCTAGCTAATAGCTTCCACAATTTTTTTCTATTGCAATTATTGGCAGGATAATTGTTACAGATGGATAAATATGTGTTATTAAAGAAGGTTATTCTCACTTCCTTTATATCCTCTTCATTACTCTAAGAGCACTGGAGAAATGTGATTCCTTCAGTGTGTCAATGAATTTAAAACACGGAATCTTTAAAAATCCAAAAAACCTTTCTGGAGGTCTTATCAGAGTTGCAGCCCAGGAAGAACAATTCGAATATAACCCAAAATGTAGACCAAGGAATTGAGGCTGAGGTGGTTAGTTTTATAGACAGAGAAAGGAAGGCCGAAGAAAGAATAAACAAAGAATAAAAGTAGATTGATTGGTCATTCCAGAGTAAAGTAGAGACAGAAAACAATAGAAAAAAATATAACTGAGTAAATAGCATCACAGTACTTCCAGTTACTTCTTTTGCATAATAAATACATGATACTTAAGGTACTTCCTTTGCATAATAAATAAAACAAAGATAACTTCATTGATTAAAGCTGGCCTATTTGGGAAAGTAGATTATCTCCCTCTCTCCTGGGATTTCTCAGAAGGTTGATTAACTTAGTTTTGGCTTGGTGGTGGGTGTTGTCCTGTAAGTGACTACATTTTTATTTTCAGTTTGGTCTGTTGGGGCCTAGTATAGAAGCTTAGTTTAAAACAATGACCTTCTATGGTTTTTGTTAAACAAGTATTTATGCTTCATGGCTTTACATCAAGAGAAGGCCCCCTTTTCTTTTTTTCTGTTTTATAATTGCCAGAGGGCATGTGTACATGCTAGAGACAGACAGTGAGACAGGGAAAGTGAGGAAGTACCCCCCCAATGGGGTGTGGTCACGTTGCTATTATCTAATTAGTATCACAAGCCCAAATCAAAGCTATTGGCTTAACTAGGCTGAAAAATTGTTACCATAGCAAGAAGTTGGCCTTAAGCAATGACCCTTATACAGAGATCCACAATCTTCCCTTGAGATAGCAAAAGATTATTCAATATACAATTATAAACCAAAATACTATTTACTAATTTTCTTCCCTATCAGGATATTTGGAATGTAGACATTAGAAAAGCCTCAAGCACAGGAAATAAAGAGTGGCTTAAAACATTTGTTAAATATAATTTTTAAAAAAGAATTATTTATTTAATGTTATTTATTGTTATTACTATTTTTTAATTTGCTATTGAGCACACACTTTCACCAGGGACCCCAGAAGAGAGAAGAGAGAGAGAAGGAACGTGAAAACACATGCTGCCAAGTCCAGGACTCGAACTGCAGTCAGATATGTGGAAGTTCGATACCTTAACCTCATACCACCTGCTGGTCCCAAATATCATTCTGTTGGTCTTTATTACTTCTTTTTTTAAAACTTATTTAACTTTATTTGTTATTATTATTATTATTATTAATTTTTTTTGTTTTAATTTGAGTAGAGAGAGACTGAGAGAGAAAGTAAAAAAAGCAAGCCACCAGGTCCGGTACTTGAATTGCAGTTGGTCATGTGGGAATCCAGAGTCACAACCACCACACCACCTGCCAGCCCCAAACTGTTAGTATTTACTTCTCAACTTTGGGTACACTGTAGTAGGTGGGACCTCAGGATAAATTGGCAAGTCTTCCCATTGTAGGAGATGGGTAATAGGGGTTATCCTTTCAAATCCTGAGTTTGAAAGAGGCATCTTTAGGTGTCAGTAGGTGGTGTGGTGGGTTAGGTGTTGGGGTGTTGGACTCCTATGTGACCAACTGCGTATTTGAGTCCTGGCAGCTTGCTTTGTTATTTTCTCTTTTTCTCTCTCTCGTGAGCGCACATGTCCTATAGCAAAATTTAAATAATAACAAAATAAAATAAGTAATTCTTAAATAAAAAAGTATCTTTATTTTCTATCTTGATTGTTGCAATAATAATATTGATTGCTATTGCTTAAAGAGCATCTGGACCAGCAGCTGGTGTAATGGCTATGTCGCTGAACTCCTATTTAGTCGACCGCCCTACGAGTCCCGGACCTGGTGGCTTAAACTCACACCGGGCCCGGGTGCTTGATGTCCAAGATCCCAAGAAGAGAATGGAAGAGAAGGGATGGCAGCATGGCCATCCTCCCTGGGGGGTGATTTCTCACTTTCTGTCTCTGTCTCTCTGTCTTTCTGGCAAGCGCACATGCCCTAGAGCAAAAACCTCTCCAAAAAAAAAAAAAAAAGTACTATGCGAAGTGCTTTACTTTAACTCATATAATCCTCATTATAGATTTAGGAGCGATATAATATGACCTTGTTATATAGGCTAGGAGACAGGACTCAAAGAGTTATGGTACTGTCTTCCACAGACTAAGGAATGTAAAAAAATCCAAGGAACATAAAACCTATGGGATTCGATAACCCATGGAACTCGGGATTGTGTTTTTTCTGAAATATATGGCACTTTCTTCCCATCTAAAAATTGCATTTATTGAGGTGTTTGATTTCTTTCATTCCTGGTCTTTTCCTCAATATCACCGAGGGCCTTCCCACTTAGGATTGATGACCTCTTGAGAGTAAGACAGAGAAGATGGCTACAGGCTGGCTAGCAGAGTGTTAGATTTAATTGACTCCAGATGGCAGCATTGTAAACTGATTGTGGTACGTGCGATTTGTGACACATACCCTAGAGACCATGTCATAGTCTCCATAGTAGATTATGTGATGTTGCAAATTTAACAGCGTAAACTGTCACAACAATCTTTATTGGTTAAGTCTCCTCTTCACATTCAGGTACCTATTCATATTTTTCTACTCAATTTGTCCTCTCTCTCACCATCTTAGTAATTACATCCCATAGTTAAGTAGCTAGGTTACCATCAGTAGAGCTAGGCTGAAAATGTGACCTCTGTGTTATTTAGAGATGTTTGTCCATATGGGCAAGTCTCTGCTGGTGAATCTTCTTAAGTTCTCAGCTTCTTCAACGCACAGTATCAGGTCAAGGCCCTGGAAAGGCCACAAATGGATCCCAAAGGTCCAGATGTCATGGCAGCAATTATTTAGTTCACACAAATATTATTTTCTCTTTTTTGTAAATTATGTAGTAGGAGGCACTCTCCCAGTGATTTGAACTGTGGAATTGGGCTATGATTCTTTCCTAGCTCTAGCCAGTGGCCTCTGCTGCTGATTTCCAGGCTGCTGGCTCGTTGTTTTGGTGTGGTCTTTTGACTTTTGATAGAGATAGCCCAGCAGTCAGCAGCTCCATATTTTCTTTCTCTCTCTCTCTCTTTTTTTTTTTTTTTTTAGAGAAAGAGATTTTTACTATAGGGTTCATGTGCTCACCAGAGAGACTGAGAAAGACAGAGACAGACAGTGAGAAATCACCCCCCCGGGGGGATGACCACATCTCAATCCCTTCTCCTCCATTCTCCTCTTGGGATTTTGGGCACACACGCACACATGCCCAGTGTGAGTTTCAAGCCTCTAGGTCTAGGACTTAAACTGTGGTCAGTCCATGTGGGAGTCCAACGGTGTCACCATTACACCATCTGCTGGTCCCAGCACCTTTACATTTTTCTGAAGGGGACAAGTGTGATCATAGGACTCCCTAAATATGGGTTGTTCTGTTCTCAGCTTTAATTGCTGCACTCATGAGATCTTGCCATCATTTATTTAACCTCTGCAGAATTCAGATATATTTGACTGTAGCATCTGCCAAGCTTCTGGCTCATGCTTAGTCATTCCTTGACCGTAACATTGGGGATTGCTGGCAATGCTTCCTAGTTGTCTGTAAGGATTGGGGTGCCAAAACTCTGGCCTATTTCAAGGGGTTTTTTTGTTTGTCTGTTTTTTTTTTTTTTTAAGTTTCTCTGTATGTTTCTTGTTAATCCATTGTTGAGTTTTATTGTTTCTTTATACCTGGAGATTACTTTTGAAGTTGCTACTTAATGGAAGCTTCCTATCTCAAAACGTCACATTTGACCTAGACATCAGATTATGGTTTGCTGCTCTGAATATATTTCTCATAAATCCTCCTGTCCTATTTCCCTTTCTTTCAATGACCTTCTCAGCTGATGTCATATTTGGGCCAGTTGCCCCAAGTAATGGGAGAGGTTGGATGTGATAGCACTGAGCAAGCATCTGTAAGTCATATTGAATTGAATGATAACATCATAACGCTGGGAAAGTACCCAGAGGCTGGTTAGTTCAATTTTCCTCCCAACGTAAGAATTTATCCTACAGCATTTGTAATTCCGTCATCTTGAATCCTTCCAAACGGGGGGAGCTCATTAGCTGGTGAGGTAAATTGCTCTCTTGCTTCCAATTCTAATTACTAGTTTTTTTTTTTTTCCTTTCACTGAACTGAAATCTGCCTCCCTATAACTTCCTCGTGTTAATTCCAAGTCTTCCCTCTGGAGTGATACAGAATAGGTAATACTATAGCAATTGCTACCATGTATTGAAAACCTGCAAGATTCTATACCAAATGTCTCCCACACTGTATTAGTCAGGGGTTTTCATCTGTAAACAATAGAAACCTCCACTCACTAACCATGTCAGTTATCTTTTGCTACATAATAAATTATCTTCAAATTTAGGACATAAAAAACAAACGTTTATTATCTCACAGTTTCTGTAGGCCAGAAATTCAGGAACAATTTAATGAGTGGTTTTGAGTGGGGGTTTGCAGTCAAAATTTCAGGCAGGTTAGCATTTATCTGAAGGCTTCACACAGGTAGAGGGTCCACTTCTAATCTCTATGATGCCAGTAGGCCTCAATTCCTTACTACTTATTGACCAGGGCCTTTAGTTCTTCTTTTTTTTAAAAAAAAAAATTATTTAATTTTATTTGTTATTTATATTTGTGATTATTATTATTTAATTTGACCAGAGCAATACAGAGACAGAGAGAGAGAGGGAAAGTGAGAAAGCAAGCCACCGGGTTTGGGACTCAAACCATAGTCAGCCATGTGGGAATCTAGCACCCTAACCACCACAGTCCCTGCTGGCTCTAAGCCTTCAGTTCTTTGCCACCAGGACCTTGTCATGGCAGCCTTATTCTCCTAGAGTGAATGATGAGACAGAGAAAGAAAGAATGAAGCTACAGTGTCTTTTATGATCTAATCTCTGTAGTCACTGATATGCTTTTTTATATCTGTATTTATCTTAATCTGTCAGTAAATGTAAGTCTTCTGGGTGAGAAGCAGCCTGATTAGTTAGTTACAGAATATCTTAGTGTGGTTCCTTATGCACCATTTCTCCTTGAGGTGGCATGGGAAGCCAGTTAATCCTGCACATGTTGAGGGTAGGGGAGTTCTGTACTACAAGAGAGGAATTCTGAACTTCTGGAACTCAAGGCTTGCATAGGAGCTGGAACATATACCCCTCCTGACCCATTCAGAGAAAGAGGGAGAGGACTTGAAATATAAACTAGTCTCTTCAGGCAAGTGGAAAAGGTCTCTACCCAAGAATGTAAGTATTTGGCTCTGAGGATGATAAGAAAGGTTTTACTGGGGCCAGGAGGTGGTGTGGTGGTTGGGGCACTGGACTCCTACATGGTCAACGGTGGTTCAAGTGCCATACCTGGTGACTTGCTTTCTCACTTTTCCTCTTTTTCTCTTCGTACATGCCCTATAGCAAATTAAAATAATAATAAATGAAATTAAATAAATAATAATTATTAAAAATTATTTTTAAAAGAAAGATTTTATTGCACTTTGAAAGACAGTAGATGGTTCTTCCAAAAAGGAGACAGGCGATGTCAGTATATCTCCCTTAGAAAGTGAAGAGCCAATGGCTCTGGGTAAAAAGGAGATATTATCTCTCTTTATAGCATGTCTATTTCCATTGCCCAGAAAGCTCCTACTGTGCAGAAACATGCTAATATTCACACTGCTCCCAAACAGCCACCACCATTACATCTTCTTCATTCTGTTTATTAGAAGCAAGTCATAAACTCAGCCCATATGCAAATGGCGGAGAGTTAGGCATTACCTCATGAAGGAAGGAGTATCAAAATTTTATAGGCTTTGGGGACCAGCAGTTAGCGTAATGGCTATGTCGCTGGACTCCCACGTAGTCGACCGCAGTTCAAGTCCTGGACCTGATGGCTTAAACTCACACCGGCCGCGTGTGCGTGCGTGCCCAAGATCCCAAGAGGAGAATGGAGGAGAAGGGATTGTGGCGTGGCCATCCCCCCTGGGGGGTGATTTCTCACTTTCTATCTCTCTGTCTCTCTCTGTCTTTCTGGCAAGCTCACGCGCCCTATAGCGAAAAAAACCTCTCAAAAAAAAATTATAGGCTTTTTTCTTTCTTGTAGTTTTTCTATAAGGTATGAACACTCACTGGAGACAGACAGAGAGAGGGAAAGTGAGAAATTATATATGTATGTATTATACACATACACACAGATGCACCACATTTTTTTTATCCATTAGTGTATTGATAAACACTTAAGTTGATTCCGTATCTTGGCTATGGTAAATAACACTGTAATAAAATTTGGGTGCAGATATCTTTATGATACCAATTTATTTTCCTTCAGATATATATATATATATATATATATATATATATATATATATATACCTAGTAGTGGATTGCTGGGTCATACAGTAGTTCTATTTTTTTTAAGTTTATTTTGTTTATGATAGTATATGTGTGCATGTGTGTGTGTGTGTGTGTGTGTGTGAGAGAGAGAGAGAGAGAGAGATAGAAAGAGAGAGAAACACCTTCAGTGGGGTCTCATTATATTACAATTCCCTGTTTCAGGCTTTCCAGCTTTTCAGGATTTGGGGCACATGTGCACACATTTGGCGTTATGCTGACCCAGGAATCCAAATGCATGGTTGGCCATATGGCTTCTAGCACTGCAGTACAGCTCGTCACCAACTTTACTTACAGTCTGGGCTGTTTTTTTATTTTTGGAACCTCCATACTGTTTTCCATAATGACTGTACTAATTTACATTCCCACCAATTCTGTAAAAGTTTGCCCTTTTCTCCACATCCTCATCAGTATTTGTTTTGTTTTTTTTTTTCTTTTTGGTAATAGCCATTCTAACTGGGCGAAGATGATATCTTCCAATTTTCTTCTTGTTTCTTTCTAAATATTTTTTCTTTATCAATGATAATGCACTTGTGGATGCATGTGAGAGACAGACAGACAGAGAGAGGAGCATTCTACACCTGCATAGGATCTGAGCCTCTTCATGAGCCTCTTCATCCAGACCTCCAGCCCATTGGGTCTTAGGCGTTTGCACAAGTGCCTGGTATGTTTTAGGCTGACCAGTGCAGGGATTTAAACCATTGTTTTTGTGTGGGGTACAGTTTCTTTTGAACAGTTCATTAGCATTGCACATTGGAGCCAGCCCTCATTGTGATTTTGACTTCCATTTCTCTAATGATTAGTGATATTAAACATTTTTCATATGTTTTTTGTAAGTTCTTTTTTTTTGAGAACAGGTAATTTTTCCATTTTCCAGGAAAAAAAAAGTTTACTTATTTTTTTCCTTTTATGAGAGAGAGAGAGACAGAGGAGGCCTCCTGATTGGGGTCTTCACGTTGCAGTCTATTTTTAGTCTCAACTAACCCAGATCATTAGCACATGTGCACACTCAATCATCTCAGCAAGGTCCCAGAATGCAAACCCTGGGGCTTTCCTATGTGGGTTTAGTCATATTGTCACTGAGCCACCAGTCAGCCCCTGCCCATTTTTAAATTGATTTATGCTGCTGAGTTCTTTGTGTATTCTGGTTATTAATCCCTTGTCAGATGTATAGTATGTAAATATTTTCTCCCATTTTGTGTGTTGTCTCTTTACTCTTGCTTCTCTTGCTATGCAGAAGCTTTGAAATTTGATATAATTCCATTTGTCTATTTCTGCCTTTTTTTTTTTTTTTTTTGCCTGAGCATATGAGGTTTTATTCATGAACTCTTTGCTCATACCAGTATCCTGAACTGTTCCTCCTGTTTTCTTCTAGAAACTTTATAGTTTCAGGTTTTATGTTTAAACCTTTGGTCCATTTGAAGTTGATATTTGTGTATGGTAAGAGATGCAGGACTGGCTTTATTCCTCTGCATGTGGCTGTCCAATTTTCCCAGCACCATTTAGTGAACAGACTGTGTTTTTCTCTGATGGATGTTCTTGGCTCCTTAGTTCATTTCTGCCTTCTTAATCATCTTTCCTTTACCAGAAATATGGCATGTTTTCAATCGCTTTTCTCAGTCTGCTTTTTACTTAAAGAAGTTTGGTTGTCCAAACTTTATTTTATTATTTATTTTTATTTTTTGCCATAGAGTGTGTGTGCTTGGCAGAGAGAAACAGAGAAAGACAGTGAGAAGGAAAGTGAGAAATCATCCCCAGGGGTGATGGCCACACCATAATCCCTTCTCCTTCATTCCCCTCCTGGAATTTTGGGCGTGCACATATGCACACACAACTTACATGATTTTTAAGACACCAGGTCTGGGACTTGACTCTTCGTTTCTTCCAGCTTCTGGTGGCTGTCAGTATTCCTTGGATGTGGTGAATCACTCTAACCTCTGCCGTTGTGGCCATATTGCCTCTTTCTCTTCTGTGTGTTTCCTCTGTTGTCTCTTAGGATGACACTTGTTCATTGGATTTAGAACAAACCTGAATAATCAAGGATGACCTCTTCATGTCAAGATTCTTAATTCAATTATATCTTCAAAGACCCTTCTAAACAAGGTCATATGAACAGTCTCTGGGAATTAAGACATAACAGTATTTTGGAGGAGCCATCATTTAACCCACCACAGTTACCAAGTGAGTTCTCTGGAGCATTTCAAAGTTTATAACTCAAGCTATTTTTAATTATTTTAGAATGAAGTCAATTTTATTCTCAACATTTTTCTCTCAGTAATCAAGTGTTTCATAGCAATCCAGAAATAAAGACATTTCAACACTACTATAGCCCTTTGTGTCACTGGGAAATTACCAATTATAGGCTCATATTTGTCGTATCAGGAAAGTAAAAATAGTAATTACATTAAAACAAAACAATGCATCCTTTCCTCTTTATTTCCTCTTTATTTTTCCCCTGTGATTGATGGCCTATCATGTGTAAATTTTTCTGCTGAGGCTGTTCGTACAGAGTATGTTGACATTTCTGGAGATCCTACATGTAAGAAAGGTCAGGTTTTTTTTTTTTTTAACCTTTGACAAATGTGAAATTTTTCCTTGTAACTCTGGGTTGACTAAATTCTCTGAGAAATTCTCCTGTGCAGTCTCTATACCTGAAACACAGTCATTATAAAAGACACTCCAGAACTAAAGAAAAATTACTGTAATTACAAAGGAGCTGGTCTATAATTAATTGTATTTTAAAATAAACTACATTTGCTTTATTGCTTTTTGGAAGAACTCAATGAAATTTGATATCTGAAGGGGGACTATCAACTTCTTCTTGTGTATACTTGCATTTTCTAATGTTTGATAGAAATTAATGAGGCATATATATATATATATATATATATATTTTTTTTTTCCCCCCTGATAGCACTAGTCCCTATTCTTGCTGTGAAAATATATCAACATTCACTGCCCCTTTCATGTCATGTGTGAGTGATGGAGGAAGGGAAAAAAGGAAAGAATAATAATTTGTTGTCATGGAAATTAGCTAATATGAAGCTAGTGGTTTGAACTATGACTTGATGTGCTTGGGAGGGAGGAGGAAGAAGGGTAATAACTTTATCATCACAAAGCCAAATTCCTTAAAGAAATATTGGCAAATATTTGGGAATTTTTTTTTCCCTTTTCCTTTCGTCCTCCCTGCTATGGTTTAAAATTGTCCCCCCAAAATGTGAGTGTTGAAATTTGGCTGTATAAGAAAGTAGAAAATTAATCTGACTATGGGATTAGGAGGTGGAGCCTTTGAAAGGTGATTAGGATTAGATAAAATCATCAGTGGTAGGGTCCTCATGATTGAATACTGGTGGGTTTATAAGAATAGGGAGAGAAACCAAAACAGAAAGACACAAGACACACAGATGTAAGCTCTTGCTCTCTAGCCATATGATGCCCTGCACTGCCTTGGGATTTTGTGGAAAATCTCCATCAACAAGAAGACCCTCAATAAATAAAGTCAATTAACCTTTAATCTCCAATACCATGAACTAAATAAACCTCTATTCTTCATGAATTACCCAACCTATGGCATTCATTTATTAAGTAATGGAATAGACTCACATAAGAGTTAAGTTGTTGAGTCTATACTTATCTAACAGAATCGACAAGGACAAGAGTTTTCACATCTCTGAGCATGATATGACCAAATGTGGTGTTGAGTAGATTCAGCAACCAGTCTTTACATTTCCTTGACAAGTTTGACCCCACTTTAGAGAAAAAGACCAAACAGAGGCATTTTCAGCAGTTCCCCTTCACTTCCTGCAATTAGGTGGCTGTCCGACTTCTAGTGAGATCTCATTTTCTGGGAATGACTTTAAATTACAGAGTTATTCTTTGTGGCCATGTCTAGACTATTTTCCCTGAATCTTACACTGCCTCCAGCCATTGGTTCAGGGGTGGTAACTGACTTAATTTGGCCAATCACAGTAATTTATCCTTCTGGACATAGTTGATTGGTCTAGGAGTAGCCCTCTGAGCCAAACCAGACCAACCAAAATTGTTCCTTAGAATTTTCAAACTGGACTGAGACCAGCAGTTAGCGTAATGGCTATGTTGCTGGACTCCCATGTAGTTGACCACAGTTTGAGTCCCGGACCTGGAGGCTTAAACTCACACGGGGTGCGTGTATGTACCCAAGATCCTGAGAGGAGAAGGAATTGCAGCCTAGCCATCCCCCTGAGGCGTGATTTCTCACTTTCTGTCTCTCTGTCTCTCTCTGTCTTTCTGGCGAGTGCATGTGCCCTATAGCAAAAATCTCTCCCCGAAAAAAGAATTTTCAAACTGGACTAAGAGAAGAGTTGATTTCATTTGTGGGGGCAAAGATGTGGAATCTGAAGTATTGCATCTGAATGTGGCCATGTGGCCCAATTTGTCAAGGACATCCTTTTAGGAGAATAAAGTGTGGAATGTAGATAAGAGATGAAGAGAAAATCTACGGGCAGAATTTAAGTCCAAGGTCCAATTTCATTTCCTGCCTTCCTATGATTATGTGAATTCACCTCTAATAAATTCCTGTTTCTTGACTAAATTATTTAGAGTTGAGTTTCTACCCCTGGAAATCATTAAGTCCTAACTCGTACACTTCTCACCCTTTGTACTTGTGACTAAAAGCATTTCTAAGTCAAGTTGTAAGCTTCTGAGGAGATGCAAGGGGCTTGGGTTACCCAATGGAGTAAACACACAAAGCTCTTAAGATATTATTGTGCTATGTGAGTGAGTGAGGGAGTTCATTGATGGGATTCCATTTTGATCAGTTTGCTGAGTTTTGCTGGACACTCCTTGGGTAAAACATAAACTTTCCTCTAGGTGCATAAATTATATATATATATATATATATATATATATATATATATATTCTTTTTTTTTTTTTAGAAGCACCTACATTAAGGATTTTTTTTCACAGTTCTTTGCCTTGGCAGGGCTCTTTACATTGCCTACATCTCCTGTAGCACTTTCACATCCATTATTACATTTTAACTCTTAAGTACTCTTGAAGGTGAGTGGAAGCAAGTGTCGCATTATCTTATTATCTTTTTCCCCCCTTTAGTTTTTGCTCTAGGAGGCATGTGCTCAACAGAGAGAACAGAGATAACAGTGAGAGGGATAGTGTTAAATCACCCACGGGGGAAATGGCCACACCACAATCCCTACTCTTCTGTTCTCCTCCTGGGATTTTGAGCCCACATGCACACATGGCCGACATGATTTTCAAGCCTCCTGGTCCAGGACTCAAACTGCAATAGACCATGTAGGAGTTTAGGACCTTAACCGCTATGCCCCCAGATTATCTTTATTTTTAGGTTTTTGCCATAAGGTGTGTATGATTGCCAGAGAGAGACAGAGGCAGAGACTATGAGAGGGAAAGTGAGAAATCACCCCTCAGGAGAGATGACTATGCCATAGTCTCTTCTCCTCCATTCTCCTCCTGGGATTTTGAGCATGCACACACATATGCCTGGTGTGATTTTCAAGCTATTGAGTCCAGGACTTGATCCACAGTAGGCCACATGGGAGTCCAGCGCTTAATCACCACACCATCTGCTGGTCTCCACATTATCATTTTTTAAAGAAATATTTTAATTTATTTTATTTATTTATTTTAATTTGAACAGAGAAGAACAGATAGAGAGATAGAGAAAGTAAGAAAGCAAGCTACCAGATCCAGGACTTGAACCACGGTCAGCCATGCAAGAGTCCAGCACTCTTAATCACAATGCCACCTGCTAGCCCCACACATTATCATTTTAAAAAGAGGAGGCAACTAACTGTATCCCAGAAGGATGTGTTTTGTTCAGTGCCACTGAGTTAATCCAGGACAAAACCAGCCTGAAAATTGAGTTTCCTGACTCTGGGTACTTTATCCCTGCTCTACCCACATTTGACCAAAATCAAATGTCTTGTGGCTTTTCCAGTCTTAGTCTGAGGAAGCAGAGATAAGGGGTTGGGAAATGCCCCTCCAGCTGGCATGTGTGGACTTGTAATAGGCATACAAAGATCATGGTAGGATAGGGGGACAAGGTTCATTTGCTGCCTCCCCACAAAGTGGAACGGGGAATTAGTTGCATATAATTCCACAGTTTAGTGAAGGATACTAAGGATAACGCAAGAGCTTTGTAGGCTAAGACCAAGGAAGACAGTCTGACCAGAAGACTAAAAAGTTTCTATATGTACATATACCTCAGGAGAGGTTGGTAGCACGGCTGGGACCATTTTCTGGATCAGGAAAAGGGATAACCTCTTGCCAGGAAAACTGGACAGGTTCCTTGGAGGCTTTCAAGTTTGCCTACAGAATTACTTAGCTATATTTACTGTATGCAGTCAATTACATTTCCCCTTCCAGAAAGTAGAGAATCAGAGAGGATGAGGGTTTCCAGATGGCCTTTCTGTTCTTCTCAGCCACAACCCTGGGAAAAGGGATCACTGGGGCTCCACTAGGTGGAGAAACAAAACATATTCAGAGGATACCTTCTGTTCAGGATGAAAATCAAATGGATCTAGAAATATACTCTGAGACTCCTGTTTCCAGCTCAAGGCTCTGAAAAGAGAAAGAAGCTTTATAGATAGTATTTGACTATTATTGCTTATTAAGCCCCCCCCCCCCCCCCAATTTGGGAATGGGGGAAGTAGGAATGGATTTTTGAGCGCTAAGCTGGATTAGATATGAAAGATCAATGGAAAGCATTGATCTAACATTACTGGATTAGATATGAAAGATCAATAGGAAACTGCAGTATGCCTTCCAAAGCTCTTGGACTGGCTGGGAGTGGGAAGAGGTGCAAAGGGAGGTGGTGGTTGTGATAGTCAGCTATGGAAACAGCAAAGAGACACAGGGACAAGTGTTGGTGGTGCTTATTCAAATTCTGTCCGACGGAGAAGTAATCTAAATCAATAGATTCTGAATGTACAATACCATTCCCAGTGGGCAGATGTATCTAGAGGGTTATAGTCATTGTGTGTGAATATTCATATCTTGTCTGTAAGATCCTCTCTTTGTGACATAAAGGATACATTAGGTCACTTACTTTGCTGCTATAAACCTCTGGCTTATCTAATTCTCTCAGATCTGAGATCATTCTCAACTAGCAAATTCCTGATTATTATTTAGCTTCTACTGGGAAATAATGTATTGATCCTAGCCACTTTATTTTTCTTTATTATTATTTTTTTTGGAGAGGTTTTTGCTATAGGGCACGTGCGCTCATCAGAAAGATAGAGAGAGACAGAGAGACAGAAAGTGAGAAATCACCCCCCAGGGGGGATGGCCACGCTGCAATCCCTTCTCCTCCATTCTCCTCTCGGGATCTTGGGCACGCACGCACACACTCTGGGCGTGAGTTTAAGCCACTGGTCCGGGACTCGAACCGCAGTAGACTACGTGGGAGTCCAGCGACATAGCCATTCCGCCAGCTGCTGGCCCTGATCCTAGCCACTTTATGTAGGCTTGTCCTTTTAAAAGTAGTTTCTCATGAAAAGTGAAGAACTTGGCTTTTTTTTTTTTTTTTGAAAAAAAAAATTTTTTAGAATTATTTTTTACATAGCTTAATTAATTTGTTTATTTTGATTTGACCAGAGAGGGACAGGGTGAGAAAAAAAGACAGAGAGAGAGAGAGAGAGAAAGTGAGAAAGCAAGCCACCAGGTTCAGTACTTAAACCATGGTCAGCCCTGTGGGAGTCCAGAGTCCTTAACCATCCCGCCAACTGCCTGCCCATTTTGTGAGATTTTTGCCATAGGGTATGTGCACTTGCTGGGGATACAGAAAGAGATAGAGAGAGAGAGAAAGTGAGAAGTCACCCCCTTGAGGGATGGCCACACCACAATTCCTCCTCCAGTTTCCTCTTGGGACTTGGAGCATATACGTACACACACCTGGTGTGAGTTTCAAGCCACCAGTCCAGGACTCAAGCCACGGTCAGTCATGTGAGAATACAGTGCCTTAACCACTATGCCACCTGCTAGCCCCAGCCTCTTGAACATGATCAGCCTGAGTTTGCTGTGGGAGATGAACTGCATGGTATGCTGACAAAGTCAGGTTTTGAGCTTACCAGACAAATGATCTGACTGCTGACGGCTGTGAATGTGTAAGGTAATACAGGACATCCTCTAAGGCCATCTGGAAGACAACCAGCCATCCTTTCCATGGAGGGATGCCCTGGCATTACGTCGGACCAAAAAAGTATATTTTAAACTTTAATACAAACCTCTTTGAGGGAGAAATAGTCATGGCAAGGTAAAAGCAGAGTCTTGGTGGCAGTGGTATTAAAAATGTTCATAGGGCAAGGCAGACCCTGTAGCACAGTAGGTAAGCCCTATGCATGGGGAGATGGACTCCATATAGCCTACTGTGGTTTGAATCCTAGCCCTGGTGGCTTGAAAAACATGCTGGACACATGCTCCTGTGTTATCAAACCCTGATGGGATAGAGAAATAGAAGAAAAAAGATCATGGCAGTACTACACCCCATGGTGGGTGTTCTCTCTCTCTCTCTCTGGTGAACACACATGCCCACTGGAAATTTTTTAAAAAGTTGATAAGATGAATATGGTGTCCATGAGAATGTGCCTCACAGACTTCCAGCCACATAGACACAGTTGCACATAAGACATACTTCCCTGGGCTGTTCCCAGTCAGTGATGAAGCACAGGAGGAATGCTAAGGAAGCTTATCCAGGGTCATGCAGGACTCCTTCGATAGCTGGCCTTGGCTTGAGAATGCCTCACCAACCTTGCCAAACCTCTTCTGGACTGCATGGCCATTTAGAATGCTTCTGTTTAACCTCCTTCCCATTCTCCCTCTCAGGGTCAGATTTCATCATGCTCCTTAAATACTTAGTCTTGTCTTGGCATCAGCTTCTCAAGTGCCCTGAACAAATATAATGAGGAATATACAAGTTGTCTTCAAAAAGCTCATAGAGAATTTTTATGAAAAACCTACATATGGATTTCAAATTTTTTTGCACCAAAATAAACTCATACTTTAATATTTTTATCTATAAACTTTTCAAAGGCCTTCCAGCAGAAAGCTAAGATCCCAGCAGGAAGGAGATAGCATACTTGCATTGGGATACATTGAGTAGAGTTAAATCAAGGAATTATTTTGAAAGGAGTGGGCAGGGTATAGAGAAACCACGAGGAAAAAGGACAATGTAGTATCTCAAGGATAGGTGTCCCCCACCCTAGGCCTGAAGGAGTGAGGGAAGAGAGCAATTACTAGAATCCAGAGACCAAAAGGGCTATGGATAGAGACTGCCTTACAGGAACTGGAATCTTTGTACAAGATATGTAGCCGTCTGCAGGGCCCCCAACTGGAGGAGCTAAAGGAACCAATATTATAGTGTCACTGTCCTCCCTTGCTTTGATCTCTTGCTGGTGCTTGCATTGACCTGGGTCAACTAGAAATTTCTAGGAACCTGAGCCTGGGGTTGGCCTATGAGTCAGCCTCATAAGTCTCACAAAGGAAAGAACAAGGTGGAAAGCAGTTCTGGAAAAGTAAGCGAGACATTTCCAGCAAAGAGATGATTGTGAGCTTTTGTGTGGTGGCATGAAGCCTTCTGTCACAGAAAGCTGAAATGGCAAGAGAGCCCTAATATAGCAAATAAAGACAGTTTCCACTGAAGGTAGTGTAAGGGTACAAAGACTATGAAAATAAACCCAACTCTGGGGGTTTGCCTGAACCAGGACAAAAATCTAGCCCAATTTTCAATCAAACCAGAGCTGGTAGGAGGCTATTTGATTTTAGGTTTTGGGACACAGTGTTTTCTTTAGGATTAAATTCATGGGGTAGTCTTCAAAGGGAATTATTTATTTTATTTATTATTATTATTTTTTAATTTGACCAGAGAAAGAAGGAAAGTGAGAAAGAAAGCACTCTGGACTTCTATTCATGAAATATGAGTACTGAACCTATTGGACAGCTTTGTTTATCAGTACCTTCTTGTCACATGGAGTGGAGCAACTCAGCCACACAAGCATCCATCCAGCTAGACTCTCATGTATACAGATTCTTCCGTCCTCTCCAAAAACCAGTTTAGAAAGATTTTGCTATATGCTTTGCAGAAATTTAGATACCTTGATTTTCTTGTCTGTAGTCACAATCAAAAACAGGATTTTTTTCCCATGAATTTTTGTGGTTCCCACTGGTCATTGTGTCTTTTTCTAAATGGTAGATCTTCCTGTTTTAGCACATGGCCCAGATCAGCTCCTTATATACCAAGCTCTCGAGACTTGCTAGCTTTCTCTTTTAAAATATTGCTCCCTACCTTTGATTGTCTTTAGTTTTCCAACATCTCCTCCATTTGATTACTGAGAGGATTGTACAGAAGGGTTCAGTTATCTCACTGCAAAATGCTTGATTCTTCTGGCAGGTCATTTTTAATACATTCCTTGTAGAAGTTAGAAAATAAGTGAAGATGTGGATCAGTAGATGGCATAATGGTTATATTGTTGGACTCCCACATAGTCAACTGGGGTTCGAGTCCCAGACCTGGTGACTTAAAACACATGCCAGGCACATGTACATGCGTGCCCAAAATCCCAAGAGGAGAATGGAGTAGAAAGGATTGTGGTGTGGCCATCAACCAGGGGAGGGGGGTAGTTTCTCACTTTCTATCTGTCTCTCTATCAAGTGCATGTGCCCTATAGCAAGAAAAAAAATTCTAAAAAAAAAAAAGAAAATGAAGATGTAATAAAGAACTGCAACTGCAAGAACAGTGAATTGGAAAAGATAGCTCTCCCCTATCCCTGCACCTCTGCAAAACCCAGGAATGAGAAATCCTGGGCTCATATGGCACCAGCAGGCACCAGGAGCCTTTGATCCTGCAGCGCTCTTCCTAGAGAGTTGCCCCCGTCCGCACTCTTCCTAGAGAGTTGCCCCTGTCCTTATAGCTCAAGGTGGCTCACCTGCATCACCATAGGTGCCTTGAGCAGTGGGAAAGGATAAAAGGGAGGAGGAAGACATGTACCTTCCCTTTAAGCGTACAATCTTGAATTTGCGTGCATCACGTTTTTTTAATAATTATTTTTTTATTTAACTTTATTTATTTGTTTTTATTTTTGTGTGACCAGAGAGGGGCAGAGTGAGAGAAGGAGAGAAATGGAAAGTGAGAAAGCAAGCCACCAGGTTCGGGACTCAAACTGTGGTCGGCCATGTGGGAGTCCATAGCCCTTAACCGCCATGCCACCTACCAGCCCCCCTGCATGCATCACTTCTATCAATATCTCATGGGCAAGAATTTACAAATGAGCACTTAGTCACAAAGGAGACTGACCTGGAAATATCTTTACGTTGGGCTACAATATACAATATGCCTGGCTAAAATCTGGCACTTCTAGTTCTAGATGAAAAGAGAAGACAGATATCGGGGAAAAAAGCTTCCTCTCTAAATTTCTCTCGCTCTCTCTCTTTTTTAGTTTTTGCTATAGGACATGTGTACTCACGAGAGACAGATAGGAGAGTGAGAGAAATCACTACCTGGGAATGGCCTTGCTGCAATCCCTTCTCTTCTGTTCTCCTTTTGGGATTTGGGGTACATATGCACACCCACCCAACAAATTCACCCAGTGAATTTTTTTTTGTTTTTTTTTAGGTTTTTTTTTTTTTGAGAGGTTTTTGCTATAGGGCGCGTGCACTCGCCAGACAGACAGACAGAGACAGAGAGACAGAAAGTGAGAAATCACCCCCCAGGGGGGTTGGCCACACCGCAATCCCTTCTCCTCCATTCTCCTCTTGGGATCTTGGGCACGCACGCACACGTGCCCGGCGTGAGTTTTAAGTCACCGGGTTCGGGACGCGAACCATGGTCGACTACATGGGAGTCCAGCAACATAGCCATTATGCTAACTGCTGGTCCCACCCAGTGAATTTTTTTTAAAGAATTATTTTATTTATCTTTATTTCTTTATTTTAATTTGACCAGAGAGGAATAGAGTGAGAGAGAGAGAAAGCAAGCCGCCAGGTCTAGGATTTGAACTGCGGTCGACCATGTGGGAGTCTAGTGCCCTCAACCCCCACACCACCTGCCAGCCCCTACCCAGTGAATTTTCAAGCTACCAAGTCAGGGACTAGAACCATGCAGTCAACCATGTGGAATTCATCTGCCTTAACCTCCCTGCCACCTTCTGGCCCTCTCTCTAAATATCTTAAGGACTCTTCCCTTTCCCAGATCTAAAACTGTAAAGTTACTTCTATTTTTCTTATCTTATAGTTGGTCATAAAATCCTATTCTCTTCATTCTTTTAATCACTTCTATTACTTAAAATACTTGTATTCATCGCTTTCTATTTTTACACTTATTGTCATCTGAATACAGATCTCATCAGTCTTTGGTTTTGCCAGCCCCATTCCACAGGTCCAAAATAATTGTCTTCCATCTGCTGACTGCTGGAAGGAAAGGGTATAGGAGAGCTCTCTATTGGCAAGTGACATTGGACAGTTTCCTGCCTTCATTACTGATGCCTATTTGAAATTGAACTGGGGGTGGGGGCGAATGTTCTGGTTTGTGGGGAGGGTAAGGAATCACCTCTGCCACTGTGACCTTTGCTCAGGTCTGGCTAATCCCCCCTGACCTTGCTTCAGACCTTTCACCCACTGTACTGTGGTCCTCAGTTTATGTCATCTCCTTCCCCTGCCCTCTTCGAGAGCTATGTTATGCCATTCAGTCATCTCTCTTTTTTTGTGGGGGGAGGGGACTTTTTTTAAGATTTATTTAATTTTATTTCCTTATTATTGTTTTAAAATTTGCTACAGGGCATATGCATTTCCAGAGAGAGAAAAGAGGAAAAGGAAGCAAGCTGCCAGATCTGAGCCTTGAACCGCAGTCAGCCACGTGGGAGTCTAGGGCCTTAACCACCACACCACCTGCTGGCTCCATTTAGTCATTTCTTAACAGGACTGTAAGAGCCTTTTAACTCGTTTCATTGAAAGCATCCTGTTCTCCTCTAATCTATTCTATACAGAGCAAAATTAATCTTAAAATAATGGTTTCAGTTTAAAAATCTCTCCCACATGGGGCCAGTCGGTGGCATGGTGGTTAAGGGAGCTGGAAACCACACAGCATACTACAAGATTAGAGTCTCTGACTGGTAGCTTGACAAACATGCTGGGTATATGCATATACATGCCCCAAGTCCCAAAAGGAGAAATTGGAGGAGGAATTGTGGAGTAACCATCCCTTCCGGCGGGCGGATGCTTTTGCATTTTTCCTCTCTCTGGCAAACAGATACGCCCTATAGAAAATTTAAAAACAAAAAGCAAAAGCAAAACAAAACTCTCCCACTTGTACTTTCAAAATGGTGGACCATTTGTCACAGCAGGGATAGCAAATGCATGTTGCCTTGTTCAAGGCCAATCTCACTAACTGATCAAGACAGTTAAGATCCTGCCCAACCCAGATGAAGCTTTAGAATCCTTTTCAACATTGGCATTACCAGCTGCTTGAAATCAGCATGGAAAATGAATCCAGTTTATCACCCGTAGCCTACAAAATTATTTCTAAAAATTGGGCTTTAACAGTCCCCTATCTCTGAACATTTGTATATGTACCAACTCTTTCTGGTCAATATATGCAAACACTGTTTCTTCAAACACAGCATAAGTTCTTCATCCTCATTCCTTCATCCTCTTCTCTTGTTTATTTCTTAAATGTCTGTATTCTGCACACAGCTGAGGCAGATGCTGTTTCTACGCATTTCCAGGTCAAGAGGCAATACTGAAGGTGTTAAGCTGATAGTAGAAGAAAACAGACTACAAGGAAAATCTAAACTCTCACCAAGATAGGCAGTAAAATGCTGTAGTCAGAACACTGGGGTGAGGTCCAAGGAGCAAGGCAAGGTCATGCATGGAGAAGCCAGTGCTCAGGAGCCCGAAGGACGGGAAGCCAGCTGGGTTGTGGAGTGCAAGTGGGAACAAGACAAATGCTTTAGACCTAAGGTTGTGGAAATGCTATCTGGAGCTGTCAGACCGGTCTCTGTGCCGAATCAGCCATGAAACTATGTATGTTGTAGTATGCGCTCATGCATAAGTATGCAAAAACATAAATCAAAGTAATACCATCTAACTCTATGTTGAAGTACCATAATGAACAAGAGATTTTTTTTAGAAAAGAATTATTTATTTAATTTTATTTGTTATTTTAAAATTTGCTATGGGTCACATGAGATCACTAGAGTGAGACATACACACACACAGAGAAACTGAGAAAGCAAGCTGCCAGCCAGGTCTGGGACTCAAACCATGGTTGGCCATGTGGAAATTCAGAGCCTTAATCACCACACCACCTGCTGGCCTCCTGAACAAGAGATTTTTAAAGTCTCCCCCAGTCTCCTACCCCCATTTTATACACAAATATTAGCTTGGTACCTTTCTTTAAATTACTGATGTGTCTCTGGATGGTGTTAATTTTGTCTTTAAGCCAGAGTGGAAAAGATTGCTTTTGATGTGTGCACTAATAATACCGTACATCTTTATTAAAAAAAAAAAAAAAAAAAAAAAGTGGCAGATGGAAACAAGAAAGGCTCCACCCAGGAACTTCTGCAGATTAGAACCCCATGAAGCCTTGGTTCCCCCTCTCCTCCTGCCAGGTCTGAAGGCTAAGCTTCTTTTCACAGCTGCCTTTGCACATATTAGCATCTTGCTCCTGCCAAAATAGCAGGTGACGAGCTCAGCAGCTTTCCTTCAGTTTGTTTTCTCCATGGCAGGAGCACATGCCCCCTGAGTAGGCAGTTGTTTGCAGACTCAGTAGGACTGCAGAAGCAGAGGCAAAGAGATGGAGGTGAGTCAGGAGAGAGAAAGTGGCACCTGGGAGCAGGACAAAACACCAACAAAGCCAAGTGATGGAAATGAGGCCAGCTAGCCTTCGTGCAAGTTAATGGAAACAAGTTGACTCATGCAACCCTGGGAACAGCTAAGATTGTTTGCATGCACATGGTGAATCCTCTAAAGTGGAAGTCAAGCCACCAGCTATAATTAGTCTTGCGCATTAAAACAAATTTGAGCATTTTGAACATGAGCTAATGAGACTGACCTGTATGATCATGCAGCTGTAATGGCTGGATAAGTATGTCAAGGACAAAGAAGAAATCCGGGGGTGCCCTCCGGAAATGTCTTTCTTTCTGGTCTGCAGACTCACCTACCTGGGGCTATGAAATTTGAGGATTGGGATGGATGGGATTTGCTACCATCCCCCTCCCCACCACCACCCTGTAAGCTACCCTCAGGTCCTCTTTATTGACAGTGCCAAGCTGGGGAGGATGTCTTCTGGAATACAAGCACTATAAGGTGTTCTTAGGACTCTGCAGTTTATGATGGACTCTCATACTGGTTGTGGACTTCAGCGTGCTAGGTGGCCAGCTACTGGTGGTTATTCTTCAGCCTGGTGGTGAGCATGTGTTGCGTTTCGGCAGGCTGGGATCTATCCCATGTTCCTTTAGTAACAGGACCTGGTTCCCTTTGGGGACTTGCCTCTCTCCTGGGAACCAGTCTGGTAAGACTTCAATCAAAGTGCCCTGGTATTCCTTAATCAAGGATCAGACATATGCCCTAGGTCATTCATGGGCTCCTTCCTGACACGTTCAATCTGCACCAGAAATACAAACTGCTTGAAAACAAGCAGGCTCATTTTATCAGGCAGTAGCTCCTAGAAAAGAAAACTGAGGGTTCTCGACACTATAAAGATCCAGAAGGTGGCCTTGCTGTAAATGTTGGTACTCTAGTAATTTCTAAGTTTATTCTCAGTCTATTCTTTTTGCTGTCCTAAATCCATCCAAAAATGTCCCTTTTAGCTTAAGTTATCAAGAGTTGGCCTCTGGGACCAGCAGACAACATAATGGTTACATATCACTGGACTCCCACATTGCTGACCATGGTTCGACTCCCAGACCCAGAGGCTTGAAACTCAATTGTTAATAATAAATCTGAAGGAGGCAAAATAGCTAGTGAGAGGGATAACAGGGCAAAAGGCCCACCATTGTGTAAAGCCTGGCTTATCTCAATAGCAGGAAAGTCGGCTAACCCCTACATGCCCAAGGCTTGGCTTGACTTAACAGCGCAAAGGACCTCAGGTGACTGGCCCCTACCCATCTTGGCTAAGAGCAGAGAAACTGACCATAAAGCCACAGTAAGGGTCATGTTTGCCTCTTGAGCCTATGCAATAAATACCTTCTAGGACCTGAAAGTACCCTGACCCTGGTAACAGATCATTAACAACTCATGCATATATATAACAACTCATGCTGCATCTCATAAATGTACATAAAATTATGGGATGTATATAGCAAACATATGCAATATGAGATGAATAACAGAAGCAACAGACCAGGGCATGACCACCCAGGATGTGGTCAGCTGATTTATGCATAACTAAAAACAAAGCCCCAAATTTAGAGGAAGGTGCTCTTGAGCTGCCTTGTTAAAGCCAGCTCCTTGGGACCAGCAGTTAGCGTAATGGCTATGTCGCTGGACTACCATGTAGTTGATCGCGGTTTGCGTCCCGGACCCAGTGGCTTAAAACTCACACCGGGCACGTGTGCGTGCGTGCCCGAGATCCCGAGAGGAGAACAGAGGAAAAGGGAGTGCGGCGTGACCATCCCCCCTGGGGGTGATTTCTCGCTTTCTGTGTCTCTCTGTCTGTCTGGTGAGCACATGCGCCCTGTAGCAAAAACATCTCAAAAAAAAAAAAAAAAAAAAAAAAAAAAAAAAGCTAGCTCCTAGCCCTCTAGGGTGGACTGTTGCTGAATACGTCTGCCTCTTCTTTTACTCTACTTGGGTTCCACATTCAATTCTTTACAGTACCGAGGACCAGATTCTTCTGAGATCATAATCATACACCTTTCCTGTGAAAATCTTTCATATCTTTACATAGGAAGGTTCCCAATATTGTAAGGTCCAGTTGAAACTTTACCAGTTTGCAACTTATTCCTCAGCTGTTGCCTCTGCTACTAAATCCACGTGAGGTTTCAGATGCCCTAGTGAGCATGTGGCTTCAGATACTGTTTCCCAGTATTTTCCAGATGGGCGCACACAATGACTTTCTCAGACACGTAGGTACATATTACCTCTAGCTTTGAGATTTTAGGCAAACTAAGAAGCATATTTGAATATTTTGACTTTTTAAGTGCCTACTTTGAACTTTTTTAAAAAAGAATTATTTAACTTTTTTATTTATTTTTAATTTGACCACGGGGGTGGGGGGGGGGGGGAGAGAGAGAGAGAAATTGAGACAGCAATCATCCAGGTCCAGGACTTGAACCATAGTCAACCCTGTGGGAGTTCAGTGCCCTTAACCACCACACCACCTGCCAGTTCCAACTTTGGACTTTTAAAAAAAGAAATTATTTATTTGGAGAAGGGTGGGAAGTGGGGGGGGGTGAACAGAAGGAAATCAAGGAGAAGGATAGAGAGGCAAGACATTTAAGGGAGACAGAAATGGAGGATTGTCTGTTTATGATAACATATGATAATATCTTTAACTGGACTGGTGTGCAGTGTATTCGTGCTGGGAAAATTTATTTTACAAACTGTGGGGATGTACAGTGATTGAATGTATAAAATAAATTTTTTTAAAAATTATTTATTTAATTTTGTTTATTATTATTCTTTGTTAATTTGCTCTAGTTCATGTGTGCTCACCAGAGAGAGACAGAAAGGGGGGGGGGGGAGGTGAGAAAGCAAGCCACCAGGTTCAGGACTTGAACCACAGTCATCCATGTGGGAGTCTAGCACCTTAAACCCCATGCCACCTCCTGGCCTCTACTCTGAACTATTGATATTTGGGACAATGCTGGATGCTAAAGTTCAAACCAGATCACTGCTTATGGCTTATACAATTTGTACCAACTAAATAAAAATGACTGACTTCACTAATATTTCTACCTAAAATTCTTTAGAGGTCTTGGACATCTTATATATGCATTCAAGGTTATTCAACTTACAAAAAAAATGGAAATAAAAACTTATGTGTCTTAAAGTAGGATATTGGTTTATTAGAAAAGTTGCCTTTTAGGTTGAGCTGCTTCCTGGGGGGATCTTTTTAGATTTGCACCTGCTGGGCAGATAAATACACCTTTTCTCCTTCAGGGGAGAAAGCATCTTACTTCAGAAGAAAGTGACATGCCCTGGTCCTTCACAGGAGAAGGCACTGGGCCTCTTCAAGGCATGGAGAAACTCGTGATTCCTGGTATTGGGGTGTAAGTTCAATCTGGCGTAGAGAGGGCAGCTGGTGACCAGGTGGGAGCCAGCCCCAATCGGTGACTGTATCCATAGCAACCTGACCAAGCAGCTGGAGGGATGTGTATTCCGGTTTGGAGGAAAGAGCTAAGGAAGAAGTATGTCCCTTCCTGAGGCTCTCTGTGGATATGTGAGCACTAGTCATCAGCAAAGGAGGGCTAACTGCAACAGCGCCACCTAGCGAGGAGTCAGTCCTAGAGGACTCCCCAGCATAGCCCTGGTTTCTTCAAATAATAAAATTCAGAACTCTCAAAGTGGTGCAGATCTGACTCCACAGCCAGCTTCCTGTGTGCATTCTTATTTTGGTCTCCAGAGGACAATCCTCCCAAAGTGCCCTCGATTTGTGTCATGATGAAAGGCAGGAGGAAGGAAATGATGGAAGGTGCGCTATGCCTCGTTTTTGAGCTTTCCCTGAATTCAGAAGAAAGTGACAAGCAATGAAAGTTCACCACAGGGAGCTTTTGTCTGAGAATATCAGTGGTCCCAACAGAGAAAAGAGAAACTAGTTATCTGGAAAGGCTGCAATTAATAGTGTCAAATTTAACCTTTGTACTAACATGAGACTATAAGGCACAGAGCCATCACTTAAGACCTAGTTCTTGCACTACCACCAGCTCTTGTCCTTCTGTGAGAAGCCAGTGCTTACTACATCCATGCCTGAGTTCCCCGGGGACAGTGTTCCTTGTAAGGACAGCAAGAATTAAGCAGGGGTCTGTGGCTCTGTCATCTGGCTATTACCATAAAATGTGTTCTTTCCGTATCACTCTCAAAGAACCTACCGCCAGACCGAGGTGCAGATGCCACTTCCAAGGTACTTTTAAGAAAATGTGAAATAATTCACCCAAAGATCGGGTTAGGAAGCAAGAATATTCAAAATACAAGTCAGAAAATCCCTGTGAATATAACGTTCATGTGAATGGTGAGGGTGGAGGGCCTTGATGTCTGTGTGTGTGTGTATGTGTTTCATAGAGAAACATTCATAATCAGAACATTAGCAGTAGCTCTGAGAATTTATGTTTGGGATGGGAGTAGAAATCCGCATTGTAGCCATGTGCAGTCAAATAACGTTTTTCAAACCTCTGTTCTGTGAGCAAAAAGGGGAGGGATGTGCATCAACGCTGAGTGCTTGGGAGGGAAATTGTGGAGAAACACTACCCACTTAACTTATCTCAGCTCTCTGAAAGATTACAGGGTTTGGACTATTTCTGGCCACATCCGAGTGTCTGTAAAAAGTGGAAGTAAAGTCATTAAGTGGAATGGGCATTTGGTAATTTGCCTTGAGTCAGAAAGTCTAGACAGTCCCCTGGGAATGTGAGGAATGAGGTACCCTGCCATGACCTTCAGATCTCTTTTGAAACAGGAAAGACAGAGACAATCTCAGTGGTCCTGAATTGAACTGGCTCAGTAGTTCTTGATTATGATGCCCATAGCAAAGAGAAAGCTCACTGGCCTGGTGTTCAGACACATGCCAGGCCTCAGGAATAGGCAGCTGGGCTGGCAGGAGTTAAAGACCCTGGCTAGATGTGGGTGCCACCCATTTCCTACCCAGACAACCCCGAGAATGTGATTTCTCTGTGCTTTGGCCTTCATCTACTGCACAGGCACAATCATTTTAACAATCAGAATAGCTGGTATTTATTAAGTATTGCCGCACACATAATAAACACTTGATTCATTTACTGTTCTCTGAGACTTTGCTCTGTCACAGGCTGACTTTGCTTATCCTTGGCCTAGCCACTTTGCCCTAGACCAATTCTGTCCCATCCTGGCATCCTTCCATATGTCATATGCTAAACCTAAGCTTCCCCAGGACAAGGGCCAGTCTCTGTTACTTCATGGAGTCTGGGAATCTCCACCTAGAATGCCAGGTCACCTCAGGAGGCTGACCCTGTCCTCTGTCATATTTTAGCAAAGGTTGTTGAAATAGCAATAACAAAGAATGGAAAAGAAATGGAAAATTACCCATCGCAGTAGTGATGGCTCAAACCCATTGGGGTCTTGATTTAGCACTCACATTAAGGGTTGGGTCCAAGTGGCTCCTAGACCCAGAATGACTTCTCAGATTGGAACAAGGTAGAGCAGTGATAAAGAATAGGTCTAGCCTCCTGTCCATATGCAAGTATTATGTCGGAATCAAATGAGCATGGCTGTAAAAGGTGCACGTGTAAATTTCAGAACAAGGTGGGATTAAAAGCCTACCACTTGCTCTTTCTCTGGCAATGTAGAACAGAGCCCAAGTGCAAACGGTAAGTGCCTATTCCCACAAGATGCCTGGCATGGTACAGGCTGCCCCTTCCTTTCCTCCTAATGGCTATACTATTAGAGAGCTACATAAACTTGGGCATTTTCTAAACTATTTTTAACTTTCATGAAAAACAATAACTGGAGGGCCAGAGGGTGGCATGGTTGTTAAGGTGCAGAATTCTCACATGGCCAACTCTGCAGTTCAAGTTCCAGAACTGGTGGCTTAAAACACACATGGGCCAGGAGCCAGCAGATGGTGTAGTGGTTACAACACTGGATTCCCACATGCTCAACGACAGTTCAAGTCCGGGCCCAGTAGCTTCAAAATCACACTGGGCGCATGTGCATGCGTGCTCAAGATCCCAGAGGGAGAATGGAGGAGAAGGGATTGTGGCATGGCTGCCCCCCTGGGGGCAGTGATTTCTCACTTTCTCTCTCAGGGTATCTTTTTCTGTCTCTCCCTGTCTTGGGCGAGTGCATGCTCCTTAAGGCAAAAACCTTTCAAACAAACATATAAACAAACAGACAAGCACATGGGGCACATGTGCATGCATGCCCAAAATCCTGAGGGGGAAATGGAAGAGAAGGGATTGCAGTGTGGCTATCCCCTCTGGGGTGTGACTTTTCACTTTCCCTCTCTGTGTCTCTGTGTCTCTCTCCACTGAGCACACACACCCTATGGCAAAAACCTATGGCAACAACAACCAAAAAAAACCCCAGAAAAACAATTACTGTATCTCATTAGTTAAAACTGTAGTGGAGATAGGGCTGGCAGGTGTGTGGTTAAAGTGCTGGACTCCCCCATGGCCAACCATGGTTTGAGTCTCGACCTGGTGGCTTGCTTTCTCACTTTTCCTCTCTCTTTCTCTCTCCCTGTCTCTCTCTGGTCAAATTGAAAATAATAATAATAATAAATTAATTAAATAAGTAATTATTTTAAAAAATATAGTGGGGAGGAGAAAAAACAGTAAAAACTTATCAATATATAAAAATAAAAATTATTGGCCTATATTGCAAAAGGTGAATGAAATACAGACATTAGTAGATTCAGAATAAACCACTAAAGTCCTGTAAAAATTAAAGAAATGTAAAACCTATGCATTATTGAGTATAATAAAGCCTAACATATAAGAATTCCCAAGAATTCTCCAAGAATGGAGGCATTTAAAGCACAGCTATCATTTGTAAGCTCATATTCTTGGCAATTCAATTAGACATCATCCAGTGACTTGTTTTTGGTCACCATTACACAATAATCTTTCCATTAACTATTTATCCTTTCCATCTATTGATAGGAAACAAAAAATTAAACTTATATATCTTGCTTTTAATTTATCTTTAAGAGAAAACTGATTTTTATATAAGCATTTAACATTTCCCCTGCATTTATACAAACCTAATAATTGGAACCAGCAGATGGCAAAATGGTTTCTTCGCTGGACTCCCACATAGCCGACTGTGGTTCAAGTCCCAGACCCGGTGGCTTAAACTCACACCGGGTGCATGTGTGTGTGTCCCCAAGATCCTGAGAAAAGATTGGAGGAGAAAGGATTGTGGCACGGCCATCTCCCCTGGAGGGTGATTTTTCACTTTCTTTCTCCCTGTCTCTCCCTGTCTCTCTCTGTCTCTCCAGTGAGTGCACACACCCTGCAGCAAACATCTCTCTCTGAAAAAAAAAAATTAGAAACCTAATTATTATATCAATTAAAAAATGAATATGTTACTTTTTTGGTCTTGTGAGAAATCCAGGTAGAAGTTGAAGGAAGAAGAAAGGGTTGGCCTAAACAAAAGGGATAAATAGAAAGCTGATCCCAGCCTGCAGCTCTGTCTCCTGGAGCTAAACCAGAGAGGCTCAAGCCTTTTGCAGTCATTCCTCAAAAGCATTTCTGGAACTCCTCATTTGTAAGCTCCTTTAGGGACCATTGCATATTCTCTGGGATGTTCTTGGAGGTGGCCAACCTTCGTTGTTTTTCAAATGGCCAGAAGTCAGTCGGAGTCAGATCTGGTGAATCAGGCCAAGTGAGTTGAGACAAGCTGAGTCTTAGAAGAAACAAGTGTACTTTTCTCATCTACTTCATAAACAGACTGTGAGGAATGAATACAATCATTATTAAAGCACGTGGAAAATGGTGGGGGATGGGGCACGTGGAAAATGATGGGGGATGGGGTGGAAGGCACACAGAAAGTGGTGGGGAGGAAGGAATAATCATGGAATGTATTAATATTTTTTTAAAAGGATTATATATTTAATTAAATTTATTATTTTTATTTAATTTGCTATAGGGCATGTGTGCTCACCAGAGAGAAACAGAGAGAGAGAGAGAGAGAGAGAGAGAGAATGGAGAATGAGAGAAAGTGAGAAAGCAAGCTGCCAGGTCTGAGATGCCAATAGCAGTCAGCCATATGGGAGCTGTGCCCCAACCACCATGCCACCTGCTGGCCCAAGAACATATTAATCTTAATGACATGTAGCCATGGTTAGAGCTAATAAAGTTGTTATCACTTTTTCCAATTTGACTTTGACAAAAGAAAGAAATGAAAATAAAGAGTCAATTCCAGGAGGCTAGCAGGTGCCGTGGTGGCTTAGGCACTGGACACATCCACACGGCCAGCACAGTTCGAGTCCCAGACCTGGTAGCTTGCTTTCTCACTCCCCCACTCCCCACCCCTCTCTCTCTGTGTCTCTCTCTGGTCATTATTAAAATAAATGAATGACTACATAAAATTAAATAAATAATTCTTTTTAAAAAAGAGTCAATTCCATCTTCTCTAATGAGAGTTAAGTTTTAGGGCAATCAAAAATTCTAGAGACAAGAACTGAGAACCAGAGAACTTCTAGAAATATTTTCCTATGTGTAATTCTTCCTTCTCCCTCAGGACTGAAGAATCACTAAACTAAACTAGGGATGGACACTTGAAAGTTCTTCATTTTCTTTTTTAAAAAAAAAATTTTTCTTTTTTGGAGAGATTTTTGCTATAGGGCACGTGCGCTTGCCAGAAAGACAGAGAGAGACAGAGAGACAGAAAGCAATAAATCACCCCCCAGGGGGATGGCCACGCCACAATCCCTTCTCCTCCGTTCTCCTCTTGGGATCTTGGGCATGCACACACACGCGCCCGGTGTGAGTTTAAGCTGCTGGGTCCAGGACTCAAACCGCGGTCAACTACATGGGAGTCCAGTGACATAGCCATTACGCTAACTGCTGGTCCCTTGAAAATTTTTTTAAAGATTTTGCCATAGGGCAAATGTACTCTCTGGAGAGAGACAGAGGAAAAGTAAGAAATCACTCCCCAGGGGGGATGGCCATGCTGCAATCCCCTCTACTCCATTCTTTTCTTGGGATTTTGGGAATACATGCTCATGTACGCAGTGTACACAGTGTGATTTTCAAACCACTGGGTGCAGAACTCCAGATGTGATCAGCCATGTGGGTGTCCAGTGCCTTAACCACCCACTGGGCCTATTTGCTTAGTTTTAAAGAAAAACTCCTGGGACCAGCAGATGGCATAATGGTTACATCTCTGGACTCTCACACAGTCGACTACAGTTCGAGTCACGGACCTGATGGCTTAAACTCAAGCTGAGTGGGTGTGTGTGTGTGTGTGTGTGTGTGCGCATGTGTGCATGCCCAAGATCCAGAAAGGAGAATGGAGGAGAGGAGATTGCAGAGTGGCCATTCCCCTGGGGGCCATTGTGATTTCTTGCTTTCTCTCTCTCTCTCTCTCTCTCTCTCTCTCTCTCTCTCTGTCTGTCTTTCCAGTGAGTGCACATGCCCTATAGCAAAAATCTCTCTTTAAAAACGTTTTTAAAAAGGGTTCTCCTTATGTTGTTCATCGTGGTCTCAAACTCATGATCCTCCTGCCTCAGTCTCCTCAGTAGCTGGGACTGCAGGTATGCACCACATGCCCAGCCTTATTTATTTATTTTTTAAGTTCAGCACTTTCTCTGTTAATATAGGTCATATATATAGTATAGGAAAATTAGAAAATAGAGGCAGGAAAATAAAATCAACTGTGAGCCTGCCATCAAGAAATAAACCCTATTATTAGATATTGGCATATTTCCTTTCAAATGTGTATATTTATATATGTACATAAAAGTAGACATATACACTTAATACGTATTTTCTTGGGATCATCAGATGGCATAAAAGTAATGTCGCTGGACTCTCACATAGTTGACTGAGGTTCAAATCCTGAACTCGGCAGCATAAAACTCATGCCTGGCACGTGTGCATGTGTGCCCAGGATCCCAGGAGGAGACTGAAGGAGAAGAGATTGCAGCGTGGCCATCTCCCCTGGGTGATGATTTCTTGCTTTCTGCCTCTCTGGTGAGTGCATGCATCCTATAGCAAGCAAGCAAATAAATAAATAAATAAATAAATAAATAAATAAATAAATAAAATTTCCTTGCAAATGGAGTACTATAAATACTTTTTTTAAAATTTTATTTTATTTTATTTTATTTTATTTGCTAGAGGATGAGTGTGCTCTCCAGAGAGAGAAGAAGAGAAATCAACCACCATCCCATGAGGAAACTTCACACCTCAGTCCCTTCTCCTCCATCTCTCCCTCCTTTCAGGACATTGGGCATACATGCACATAACACTTGGTATATTTCTCAAGCCTCTGGGTCTGGTATTCAAACCACACTATTGGTTGTATGGGTTCTAACTGCCTCAACCACCAGGCCATAGAACCAGGCCAATACTGTTGTTTTTTATTTTTGTTAACAATAAAACATGGCTATTTTGCATATCAATAAATATACATTTATTTTATTAATTGAGAAGGATATTTGACATTTTTTTCATTGATGGGTCATATTTTTTTCTTTTCTTAGTTTATTTATTTTTATTATTATTTCTTAATTTGTTACAGGGCACACATGAGAGAGAGAGAGCAAGTGAGAAAACAAGCTGCCAGGTCCAAAACCATAGCCGGCCATGTGGGAGTCCAGCACCTTAACCACCATGCCACCTGCTGGCCCTTGGATGGATCATAATTTAGCCAAAACCCAATTTTACATTTTCCAGTAGTTATCATTTATGAATAATGCTTAGGCATACAGCTTTAAGCATTTGCCTAATAGCTTCCTCCTCACAAAGAGGAAAGGTCTATTGCTGTTTCCCTTTGCAATGGTTGAATGTTTATGCTCTCCAAAATTCATATGCTTAAATCCTAGCTTCCCTGGAGGTAGGGGCTTTTGGGAGGCGATTAAGCCAAGAAGGTAGAACCTCAAGATTGAAATTAGTGCCCTTATAAAAGAGACCCCAGAGGGACCAGCAGATGGTGTATGGTTATGTTAATGGACTCCCACATAGTTGACCACAGTTTGAGTCCTGGACCCGGTGGCTTAAATTCACGCAAGGTGTGTGTGCAAGCATGCCCAAGATCTCAAGAGGAGAATAGAGGAGAAGGGATTGAGGTGCCGCCATCCCCTCAGTGAGTTATTTCTTGCTTTCTCTCTCTCTCTATCTTTCCGGCAAACACACACACCCTATAGAAAAATTCTTTCTCTATTAAAAAAAAGAGAGACAGAGAGAGATCTCAGAGAGCTAGTTTTCTCCTCTTGCCATGTAAGGATATAGTGACAAGGTGACTGTCAATGAAGCAGGAAGCAGGCCCTCACCAGAACCTGTGGGAACCTTTATCTTGAACTTCACAGCCAATAATGGTGAGACATAAACCCTTGTTAATTATAAGTTACCCAGTGTCTAGTATTTTGCTAAATCAGTCCAAATGGACTAAGACTCTCCTTGGTATAAATTGAACATGTTGCAAAACAATCAATAAGGAAAAATGTAGAAGTCACCTGAAATCTAACTTTTTGAGAGAACAACTAACATTTCAGTGACCATCCTTTCATACAACTCTCTGTGCAACCTGTACACATAGGTATAATCATGTGTAATGTACATATGTACATGTGTGTGCATACACACATAAAGTTTAAGGGCACTTTTAAAAAAGAATTATTTATTTAATTTTATTTATTATTATTATTATTTTAACTTGCTATAGGGCTCATGCACTTGCTAGAGAGAGAGAGACATGAGAAAGTGAGAAAGAGGGAAAGTGAAAAAGCAAGCCACCACATTCGGGACTCAAACCGCAGTTGGGCATTTGGGAGTCCAGCACCTCAACCACCATGCCATCTGCTAGTCCCAAGGGCATATTTTTAAAGGGATTGATGGCATACAATTCTCTGTACCTTAACAATATATAATGGAAATTCTTCCAGGTCAAGTAGTATAGATCATTAATTTTTAATTCTTGCATAATATTCTACTATAAGGATTATCATAATTTATTCAGCTATTCTTTTATTAATGGACTTTTGATTTGCTACCAGCTTTTTATTATTAAAAATAATGCTGCAATGATCATCCTTGAATATATATACTTATACACTGGGGCTTTTATTTCTATAGTATAGAGTCCCAAGAGTGGGATTGTGGGTTGAATTGTATGTGCATTTAAATTTTTAATAGCATGAATTGCTTTTGCACATTTCTACTGGCGATGCATGAGAGCGCCCTGCCCTGACTCCCGTCTCTACTAATAATAGGTGCTATTATGCCTTTATTTTGGCCATTCTGGTGGGTATCATCATGGTAATTTTCATTTCCATTTCTCTTCCTGTTGGAGGAGGTTGAGCATTTTATCATACTGGATCTTTTGTCAATTGCCTGTTTATATCCCCAACCTATTTTGCTATCAGGTTGATTGTCTTTATCTTATTAAATTACAAAAGAGCTTTTCATATATTCTAGATACTAAATGTTTATCATTTGAATTTAAAACATTTTCACTAACCCTTTTCCTTGTGATTTTGTTTTGAGGATCTCTTTTTTAAAATTATCTCTTGCACTTCAGCTAATACATTAAAATTTTATATATGTGTGCTATATTAAAATATTCCCTAGTTTAAAAGATTTTTCTAATACTTAGGTATACAGGCAATATCCTGTTTTTTCTAGAAATGTTTACTATTTATATATATTTACTTTCAACTCTGTAGTCATCAGGTATTTACTTGTAAAATTATTGTAAACTAAGAAGTCCAAGTTAATTTTTTCCCAGGAGCATATCCAATTGTGATAAGACTATTAATTCAATTTCCCCACAATAAAATGCCATCCTTATTAGGAATTATATATATACATATATACACATATATTTTTTTCTACATATATGTGTGTGTGTATATATATTCTGAAATTTAATTCTGAGCTCTTTATTACTTTTTACTGATTTTTTGGTAGCCATGTGCCAATACTGTACTTTTTAATTAAAATGACTTTAAGTAATTTCAATAGAGTATTTTAATACTACCATTTTTATTCATCAATTTAATAGCATTTTATATGATTGGAAATGTCATTGAGATCCTTTAGGGTTTATACTAAATTTATATACTATTTTTAAGAGAAAAGTTTTGTTGGTTTTTTTTTGTACTTTTTTGGGTCTTTATTATTATTATTTATACATTCAATCACTATACATCTTTTAGATTATAAAGAGAATTTACCAAGCATGATATATACCTCAGTCCAGCCCAGTTGAGAATACTATACACATCCTCATCAACAGATAATAAACCATATCTGTGTCCCACAAATGTCTTACTTCTCTATTTTTTCCCCAAAATTTCCTTTCCTATGCTCTTCCCTTCCCATACTCTCCTTCCACTTTGTCTCTAGTGTCCATAACAATTTTTAATGCTTTTATGTCTTCCAGACTTTCAGTCTCTACCATGGAGTCCAGACAGTTGGTATATGTTAAGTGGAGACATACAATGTCTCCCTTTCATAGCCTGACTTGCTTCACTCAACAACAAATCTTCCATATTCGTCCACTTTCTATCAAATTCCACGGCCTTGTTTTTTATGGCTGAATAATATTCCATGGAGTATATGTGCCACACTTTTTCAATCCATTCATCTGTTTTTGGACATTCAGGTTGGTTCCCTGTCTTAGCAATCATGAATAATGAAAGCTGCTGCAATAAATATAATTGTGCAAGCCATTTTCCGACTGAGTGTTCTTCTGTTCTTTGGGTAGATACCCAGGAATGGAATTGCTGGATCATATGGTAGTTCTATTTGAAAGTCTTTGAAGAACCTTCATATTGTTCTCCACAGTGGCTGGAATAATTTACATTCCCACCAACAATGAAGAAATAAGATGTTTTTTTGTTTGTTTGTTTGTTTGAGAGGTTTTCGCTATAGGGGGTGTGCACTCAACAGACAGAGAAAGACGGAGAGACAGAAAGCGAGAAATCACCCTCCGGGGGGATGGTCACGCTGCAATCCCTTCTCCTCCATTCTCCTCTCAGGATCTTGGGCACGCACGCACACGCGCCCGGCATGAGTTTTAAGCCACCCGATCCGGGACGCGAACCACGGTCGACTACGTGGGAGTCTAGCGACATAGCCATTACGCTAACTGCTGGTGAAAAAAGTTTTTTTTTATAATAGTTGAGTATTCCCTTTTAAGAACATGGTTTAGATTTCTATTGGTTCAGATAATATTTTTGTCCTCCAGTAGAATATTTTTATGTCATCTTGCCCCCTTCTTGTATAATTTATTCCTATTATTGTCACTATTATGAATGGAATATTTTTCTCATTTCTATGTCTATGTGGATGCTGCTCACAAAGAACAAAAAGCTAATGATTTTATATCTTTATTTGGTATCCACCCAGTTTATTGAATTCTTTTTTTAACTTCTACTTACTTTTTACTAGAATTCCTTGGTAATGTCAGGTGTAAAATCATATTTACCAGCACAAGTTTTACATGTTTTTTTTCCACATTTTTTAAAATTTTAATTAATTTATTTACAATACCTCAATACAGTTTATAAAATGAGATCTTCCATCCACAATGCACTGCATATTGGCTCAATCAAGAATATCACCATACATGTTATCATCAACAAATAATTTTCCATTTCTTGTTTCTTATAAATTTTGCCATCCCTCCATCCCTTGATTCCCTACCTCTCACCGTCTACCAATTCCCATCCTCCTCCCACACTGTCTCTGGTATCTACAGTTGTATTCTATGTCTTCTTTTTTTTTCCCACATTTTATTGATTCACTAAAAACCTTAACTAATCTAAAAACTTTCTATGGCAAGCACAGATAATATATACATAACCATGAACACATGTCTGACTTAAGGCAAAAATCTCCGTGAATAGAGTGTACATACTATAAAGTAGTGCCTCACTGGGGCTATATACCTTACTATAGTCATTAAATAGGTACTTTTTGGTATTTTTTAATTAAAAAAAAAGTTTTTATTTTTGTTTTGTTTTTGGAGAGTTTTTGTTTTTGTTTTGCTATAAGATGTGTGCACTCATCAGAAGGACAGAGAGAGACAGAGAGACAGAAAGTGAGCAATCAACCCCCAGAGGGAATGGACACACTGCAATACCTTCTCTTCCATTCTCCTCTTGGAATCTTGGGCACACACGCACACATTTCTGGTGTGAGTTTAAGCCACTGGGTCCGGGACTCAAACCACAATCGACTACATGGGAGTCCAGTGACATAGCCATTATGTCAACTTCTGGTCCCCAGTTTTAGTTTTAATAGATTAAAATCAAGAAATGTTAAGAGAAATTTGCTTAGGACTTAAAGCCAGGAGAAAGATTAGGATTCAGTTCGAACAGTAGGTAGATGAAACTATCAACAGTTCAAGAGAAGACAAAAATCCTTAACTATGGAAAACAAAGCATAGAAAAAAGTCAGTAATTTTCTGGTCAAAAGGCATTAAGTTCTATTTCACCAATTCAGTCTCATGTAATTAATCTCTATCTATTGAATTTGGAGTGTTACTTTAGTCTGATCTTTTCAACTTAAACTCTGGAAGTTAACATTCAACTCTAGACTTGTCCGTACTATTAGACTGGCCATTTTCTTGGTTGTTTTTTGTACTCTTATAACTGTGTGTGCAACTTTAGCTTTCCTGTTCGAGTTGGTCTGGTGTTGGTAAATTCTTTCAGGTTTTGTTTATCTGAGAATGTTTTTTGTCTTTTTTATCCATATGAAGGATAATCTTGCTGGGTATAGTATTCTTGGTTGAAATTGTTTTTCACTTAACACTTTGAATATATCTTCACATTCTTTCCTTGCTTGCATTGTTTCTGATGAGAGGTCTGACATTAGCCTTATGGGATATCCTTTGAAAGTAACTTGACATTTCTCTCTTGCCATTTTTAGTATCTTGTCTCTCTCTGTGGTTTTGGTCCATCTGGCTATGATGTGCCTTGGGGAAGATCTTCTTGGGTTGATTCCATGTGGGGTCCTTTGTATTTCTTAGGTCTGGATATTTGAGTACCTCTCTAGGTTTGGAAAGTTTCTTCCAGGATTTCATGGAATAGATTATCAATGCCCTGATTAGTTTATTCACCTTCTAGGATACTGATTATCTGGACATTTGGGCATTTAATGGTATCTAGTATTACTTGTATGTTATTCTCATTTTGGGGGGTTATTTTCTCAGTCTTTTTGGTGAAATTTTCTAGGTCAGAGGTTCTATCTTCTACATCTGAGATTTAATCTTCTGCATGATCTAATCTGCTTGGGTATTTTCAAGGGAAGTTTTGATTTCCTGTAATTACAGCCTTCATCTCTAACAATTCCATTTTAGTCTTTTTTATGATGTGTGTTCCCTATTTCAGATCATGCAAGACCTTCCTCACCTCCTGGAACTGTTTCTCTTTTCTTCTGCATCTTCTGGAATTCGTTGTCTCTCTTATCTTGCATCTCTGTTAGCTTTGTCACTGTGAATATTTTAATTCTTTATCTGATAGTTCCACAGGTTCCCTTGTATAGTCTGTGGAGGATGAGGAGTTATTCTTTTCCATAGGGGAGAGATATTTTCTTGGTTTCTCACATTTCTTGTGCCTCTGCAGTGATTTCTGGTCACTTGATGTATTATATGTATTTTCCTAGTTTTTGAAGTTAACTGAGCATTCAGAGGCATGCAGGAGGAAGTGGCCTGCGATCTTTAAACTACCTTTTTTCTCTCTTTGTACAGCAGATTCAATGGAATATGAGAAATATTCTAACCCTAACAGTATTCAGATATTTGGCTACTGTGTACCTAGACCTGTCTAGAAACTCAGTGTGGAGGCTGAGCAGAAAAGTGAGAAAATTAAAAAGAAAAGAAAAAATATTTTAAAACAAAAACGAAAACCAAGTGGCATGGGCTACTCAGAACTCTGATAAACATGGTTGGTAATTGGCTTGACCTATGGAGAGAGGGGGAAAGGTAAGAAATCTGCAAGATAAAAAAGCAACAGAGATGGGACTAGCAATTAGCGTAATGGCTATGTCGCTGGACTCCCATGTAGTTAACCACGGTTCAAGTCCCGGACCCGGTGGCTTAAACTCACACCGGGCATGTGTGCGTGCGTGCCCAAGATCCCCAGAGGAGAAGGGATTGACGTGTGTGCCATGATCCAGCCTCGGCGGGGGTGGGTTGACTCGACGGAGGTGGCGCAGGTAAACAGAAGACAAAAATTAGACTGAGACCTCATTGCCCTTTTGCATGTTCTCAGCCGGCCACAGCCAGAGCCAGCTCCAGGCTGCAGCTCCGTGGCTATTAGGACATGCGTATTTATTGAGAGATCTTATAGGAGTAGGAGGGGTGAGGGGGAAATAAAAGATTTACTCTATGAAACAGAGAATTCAAAGCACAGGAACAATGATCATAAAACATGATGTCTGTCTTGTTTGAACAGGTGAAGCCAAACACAGTTCTCAGAACGAAGGAGTCTATTTGTCTGGTGCATTTTCTTCTTCAGTCTTGATTACTACCGGACAGGGTCTTTTGAAGAGGGGGCTTGCAGGATGTTTGGTAACTTCAGTCCCAGGCCAGGGCAGTAACATTGCTGGTTGCATAGGCCTAGATAGAAATCTTGTCTTGTTAAGACATGGTTAATATATACTAAAGTGAAATATCTATATTGCTTTTGGGGTAATTTACAGCTAAGGTGGTGAGCCTATTGCCTACATGGGAAAGGAATGTGGTCTTGCTAGCAGCTTAATGACTTACCTAAAGGTTATTGTGTACTTGGGACCCTCTACTTGCTGTTCTATACAATGGCTGTGGCTTGGGGAACAGTGATCTTCCCTTGTCCTGAGATCAAAGGTGGCTCATGGTCTTTGTTTGGGGTATCAGTGCCTCACGGATGAGTCCCTAAGCCTCCCCCAGCTACTGAGGTCGTTTCACCAGTTTAGTAGCTTTCCATTAACCCAAACCTTTTTAATGTTATCTATGTAATCCCCAGCAGGAGAGATGACTGCAGCACTCTTTATTGACATTTTCCAGGCAGGTGGGGGGGGACTTCAGGAGATAATTCCCATTTGCTAGCGTTAGGGATCCACATTCCTAAAGGATTATTGTAAAAATTATAGTAAGGCTGGGGGTGTTATTTTGCCCTTATGGGGTACTGTCAGTAAAGCTCATGGCAGAGAAATTAACTACAAGCCAGTAAAGCGACATAAGGAGGGTTAGTAAACCACCGGCCTTGTCTCGCCGTTTCTTCCCAGCCCAGGCCATGGGAGACAGCCTCCTTACCAGCTTGTGTTGTCTGCATGGCCCCATCAGGTGTGGCCCCCAAAAAAGAAAAAGTAAAATAAATAAAAAGTTAAAAAACTTTTAAAAAATTAAAAAGCAACAGAGAGCTAAGAAGTTTAAAAATTAAAAATAGAGATATGGAAAGAGAGAGAGAATAAGTAGAGTGCTCTAACCTTTTTTTTTTTTTTTTTTTTTTTTTGAGAGGTTTTTGCTATAGGGTGCGTGCGCTCGCCAGACAGACAGAGAGAGACAGAGAGATAGAAAGCGAGAAATCACCCCCCAGGGGGATGGCCATGCTGCAATCCCTTCTCCTCCATTCTTCTCTTGGGATCTTGGGCACACACCCACACGCTCCCGGCGTGAGTTTTATGCCACCGGGTCTGGGATGCGAACCATGGTTGACTACATGGGAGTCCAGTGACATAGCCATTACGCTAACTGCTGGTCCTGAGTACTCTAACCTGGCTCCTGGGTAGATCTGTATGCTCTAGTAGTCCTAATCTCTGAAAGGGGCCACTCAGAACTCAGATATGGATGGCTAGTGAATGGCTTATCCTGGCTCCTGGCTAGCTCTGGGGGCTCCAGTGGTCTAATCCTTCATTCCACATTTATACTGTACATTTTTATTGTACTTACTATAAAATCTGGACAATATTTAATAATAATGGTGATAATAGGCGTTCCTGTCACACACACACATACACACACACATACATATATATATATATATATTTTTTTTTTTTTTTCTAGATTGTACATGTGGTTGCCAGAGAGAGAGGAGGAGGAAGCAGTCCCCAATGGGACATGATCATGCTACAATCTCTTATCCTTTATTTCTCTCTCCTTTTGGGATTTTGGGCTTGGATATACACACGCCCAGGATGTTTCTTTTCTTCTCTTCTCTTCTCTTCTCTTCTCTTCTCTTTTCTTTTCTTTTCTTTTCTTTTCTTTTAAGTAATTATCTTTTATTTAACTTTATTTATTTATTCATTTTCATTTGACCAGAGAGGAACAGAGTGAGAGAGAGAGAGGGAAAGTGAGAAAGCAAGTCGCTAGGTCCAGGTCGAACCTCAGTCGACCATGTGGGAGTCCAGGTCCTTAACAACCATGCCACTTGCTGGTCCACACCCAGGATGTTTCTTAAGCTGACATGGTCAGCTATTTGGGATCCAGCTGCCTTAACCATCACACCATCTGGATGGCCCGGCTGCCAGGTGTTAGTTTCCCAATTTTCCAAATACTGCAAGCTCATACATCTATCTCGCTTCATGTATATAATCAACTTCATATGCTTAAACTTGTCAACATTTCTCTAAATCAACAGTAAGTATCTATTTTTCTCAATTATTTATACCACTAGTCACTCAAGCTAGTTGCACCTGCTACTCCTCATACCCATATCTAATCAAACACCAAATCCTGATTATCTTACATTTTTTTTGTTTTTATAAGTTTTTATTTCTGAGAGAGAAAGCGACAGACAAATAATGACAACCACTCTCAACAGTCAACAGAGCATCATGCTAGTCTCTCTCACTCCAGCCTTCAAGCAAACTATATTCATAAGCACATGCAGCATGTACAAGTCAACTCAGGAACTGAAACTCAATCTTCCACATGGCTTCCAGCATTGCAGAGTATGGCTAGACCTGATTACTTTACCTTCTAGTTAAAGTTCACTTTCATCCCATCTTCTCTATCTCTGCTGCAGCTACCCTAATTTTAATTCCCATCATCTACAATGGGTTATTTCAAAGGTGCAAGATTTTACTTCCTTCTTACTGTCACACTCTACCTGTTATGGTTTGTCCCCCAAAGGTTTGTATTTTAGAATTTGGTCCCCAGTGTAATGGCACTGGGAGGTGGTCATACTTTTAAGATGTGAGGCCTAGTGTGGCATGATGGAATCATAGAGGCATTGCCTGTATGGATTAATTTTGTCTTGCAATAGCCAGAGAGTTCTAGTTCTCAAGAGAAGGAGTTTGCTCTCTGAGAGCAGGTGTTATAAAAGGAGGTCAGCTGCTCCCATGTCTCTGCATAACTTGCCATGTGCTCTGCTTCTGTCATCATTTAGCGATGTAGCTAGTCTGATGCCAGCCCTACACCTTTGAAATTTCCAATCACCAGAATCGTGAGTCATATAAACCTCCACTTTTTAAAATAAATCACCTAGTTTAGATTTCTTTTTGTTAGCAATGCAATAATGGACTAAGATACCATCCCAAACGTATCCTATAAAACCTTTAGACTGATTTATCTAAAATGCAAATCTTGTCTTTTTAAAAGCCTTTCAATGGCCCTCATTTTCAACATAAACTCAACATAGTCCACAAGGTCCTTTATATTCCCTCCTGAAGCTAGAAGCAATTAATAATATTAGTAAGAGTATGAGTCGTTTAACACATTCTTCTATTAATTTGCCTTTGAATTTAAAAATATATGAAGAGCGCTGGTAGAGACAAAGACTAACATTTATTCTATTTTTACTGTGAATCAAGTCTTGCTAGGGTTTTAGTATCTTATCCTTATTCTTGTTAGGAATGCTTTCAGCTGCACATATCAGAATATCTCACTGATAATGTCTTAAACTACAAAAATGGTTAACGAATTCAGGTTATAGTAAAACCTAGAAGTTGGTGTTTCCAGCTCAATGCTTCCATAAAAGACTCCCAGACTCTTTGTTTCCATTTTGCTATACTTAGTGTGTTGGTTTTTTCCTCACAGTCATTTGCTCATGAAAGCAAGATGACTAATAAAGCTCCAGGTCTCACAGGAAAAAAGAAAAGGAGTGGATACCAGTGAGTTCCCCTTATGAGATCGGATGCTTTCCAAGGGAGCAAAAGTTCTCCCAGAAGCCCTAACAGGTTTCCATTTATATTTCATTGGTCAGACTAGGTCACCTGACTACCCCTATCTGTGAGGCAGATGAGAGCAAGAGCTCAGGCTTAGAGCCTCTAGGGTGAATGTCAGTAAGAGAGAAGGGGAGTAGGATGGATAGTAAGTGGCTCAGAATAGGGACTCTATGGGCATTATTATCTTCAATTAATAGGTGAGGTCCAAGTTGCCCATAGTCTTACTGCTGATAACTGGCAGATCCTAGATTAGAAATTGACTCTGGTTTTCAAATTTATGCTGTCCTTTCTATACTACTTCAGTTTCTCCATATCCAGGGTGTTTTGAGAAAGTTCATGTGCTTTATGAGAAAATTATTCATGGGTTTCAAACTTGTTTGCACCTGAATAAACTCGTACTTTCATTTCATTTTGCTGTAACTTTCTTTCTCTTTCTTTTTTTCTTTCTTCTTTCTTTCTTTCTTTCTTTCTTTCTTTCTTTCTTTTTCTTTCTTTCTCTCTCTCTCTCTTTCTCTCTCTCTCTCTCTTTCTTTCTTTCTTTCTTCTTCTCCTCCTCCTCCTCCTCTCGTCCTCCTCCTCCTCCTCCTTCTTCTTCTCCTTCTCCTTCTTCTTTGAGAAAAAGAGGTTTTTGCTATAGGGCATGTGTGCTTGCTAGAGAGACAGAGACAGAGACACAGAGAATCAGAAAGCAAGAAATCATCCCCCCCAGAGGGAATGTCCCATGCCACAATCCCTTCTCCTTCATTCTTCTCTTGGGATCTTGGGCACACATGCATGCACACATACCTGGCATGAGTTTTAAGCTGCTGGGTCCAGGACTTGAACCGCGGTTGACTACGTGATAGTCCAGCAACATAACCATTATGCTATCTGCTGTTCTCAGCCATGAACTTTTTGAAATCACCTCAGAGAATGCAATACCTCAGGATTAGTTGTAACCACTTGCATCTTCTAGCCCAGTGCCTTGTACAAGCACACCCTCCGTACATGTTTATTTGGTGAAGGACTATTAAATTAAGTGTAGGTATAACAATATGATGGAGGCAAGGACATCAAAGAGTTCATAGAAAAATAGAATTTAAATACAAGTGCAGAAAATATTGAAATCTATCCATAGCTTTTTCACTATACACATTTTCTAGAACTTGTTGAAGACCCCTTGTACTCTTTCTAAAAGTATAATGGAATTTCGGTATTTATACCTGAATGAGGGACATATCTTGGCACCTGCTGGTTTCCTTAAAGTCACACTACAATATGTTCTCAAGCATTGGATAGAATTACCCTAGAATATTCTAAAGATGAAGCTATCTTCTTGCTCCATGTAAATTGTTTCTTTGTAAAATGAAACATGAAGGACAATGCTGTGACTGTCTTAGATTGGCTTTGAAGTTATGATACTTAAAAAGAAATCTCATTCAAAGTATCTAAACTTGTATGGCATGTTTTCTCTGACCTTCCAGATCTCCAGTTGAGATCCTTGCTAAATTTAATTATTCAGTTGTGAATAAGGCTTTGGACACAGTCATCCTGACCTTTGGACATTCCACTTTGCCTAATGAATATCTTGTGACTTAATTAGTACTGATGGTTAAACTTCCTCTAAAATATCAAAGAAAAATGTTCAAATACTCACCTTAGGAGCAAGTTTATTTCAACACAGCATTTCTATGGCATAATTTCTGCATGTGAAACTTCATTATCTTACATTTCTTTCATTCCTGTTTTAATTAAAAAATAAATCCATAGGACAAGAGTTCTATTTTTTTTTCTGCTATGAAAAGGATTTAAACCTTTTATTAGTTACTGTGTGACATAACAATAGAAAGATTATGACTTCAGGTCATAAGAAGTACAAGTATATATAGAAAAAATATCAGATGTGGACTAATTCTAACCTCATTGGAAAACACTCTTCCCTGACAATGATTTTTCAGTTCCACCTGTGGAAAACTCACTTTCTATACAAATGAAGCCACAGGCAACTTAACAGTCAAGGTTACAAAACATGTAGATGGGGAAATTTTTATTTTTAATATCTTAAATCTCTTTCTTTCAAAGTCAACCAGCCTTAGCCATTAAAATGGACCAAACAGACCTGCATCCATCATCAAAGCCTGGCCATTCACGCCACTCCCTCAGCACCATTAAAAATCACAAGGTTAGGTCCAGGTGGCATGGTGGTTAAGGAACTAGATTCCCGTATGACCGACCACAGTTTGAGTACCAGATTCAGCAGCTTAAAAATCAAGCCAGGCGCATGTGTGGACATGCCAAAGATCTCTAGATGAGAATGAAGAAGGGATTGTGGTGTGGCCATTGCCTTGAGGTGGGGGTGGGGTGGGGTGGGAGTTTGTTTCTCCCTTTCTCTCTCCCTGTTTCTCTCTGGCAAGTGCACATGCCCTGTGCCAAAAACCTGAAAACACACACACACACACACACACAGTTACAAATAACTATATTGTATCCAGTCTTACTAATAGTTTTAATGATGTCCTTTTCTTTCTTTCACACTTAGTCAATTTTCCTATGATGGCAGCATATACTACTAGAGGAATAAAACATCTTGAATAGACATTTCCAGCTTTGAACAGAAGACAGCCATTTTTAAAAATCTGATCTTCCCCAAAAAACTTTGAAAGAAATGGGTTTCTGCTGCTACATGAGTTTTCAGATGAAAAAAAAACTGCTATAAAATATAATTACAAGCATATATATATTATCAAAGATGTATTATGTCATCATATGTATATATTTATATGGACACATATAATATATCTATAGATATAGAGATACATAAAGTCTTGAGACCTTCTGTATGGCATAGTACACAGAAGAAAGAAATATATTGCAGAAGCAAGCCCTGCAGCATTCTTCAAACCTAGTTTATGCAACATGTAGTGTTGCTATAGAAACATTAAATCCCCAGCAGGATTCCTGGAAGTTAAAGATCTGCCTGCAGACTTGGTTCCAGATGCTGACTTGCTTGCTTGTTAAATAAAATTGGCATTTACTGTATGGGAGATTTTATCTTGAAAAACACTGTGAGAACTACCTGGGATGCTGAGTACAGTGCTCACAATGTGAGAAAAATACGTAAGAAGGACTAGTCTGGTAATCCTGGTGTTTTAAGATTTTCGATTCAGTGCTTGCTAGCCCACTTATTCCTCTGTCCTCTATGCTTAGCTACTTTTGAAGAAGCTCTAAAATGGGATTTACTTGTTTTGTTTTGTTTTTTGCCATACAGCATGTGCTCTTGCCAGAGAGAGACAGAAAGAGAGACAGAGAGAAAGAGAAAGGAGAAATCATGCTCCAGGGGATGCCACAATCTGTTCTCCTCCAATCTCTTCTCAGGATTTTGGGTACACCCACACATGTGCCCAGTGTGATTTTCAACTCACCGGGTCTGGGACTTGAACCTTACAGTTGGCCACATGGTACTCCAACTGTATTAACCTCCACACTCCCTGCTGGCCTGGGATTCTTTTTGCCAGATGATGGGAAATCCCTTTGTTAATAAAATTGTTCATGGTGAGCAGTTTAAGTCTTTCTGTATACCAGTGAGAAAAATCACATTTTCCTATACACATTTAGGGCTTCTCTTTAAGAATAATTTTCCCCTAGTAATTATAAAGCAGTTTGCTCTCAGAAAGCAGACTGATTAATTAGGAAGTAGTTAAATGAGTTCTTTAAAAATGTCTAAAAATGTTCTTGCCTCTCCTTTTTTAATCCTCCTCAACTGAACTGACAGCTTTTTAAAAGAATCCTTTTAAATAGTGAATACATAGCAATTACATTGGGACTCCAAGAATTATCACTGGTCTTAGTTTAAGAAGGGATTTTAAATCCTGAAGGGAGTAGTCTACGTATAAAAGGCCATCTGTCAGATGTTCTTGATCACTGATCCCACCCACATCTCTACCTTCCTCTCACCCTGTTGTTTCACCTCATTTGACTGTCTTGACCACTTTAGAAAAAAAACTAACCTGTCTCCACTTGGACTTTTGTCCCCAAACTGTGAGCTGAGACTTCTACTGAGATGATTTCCTGCCTTGCTAGTCACTTCTTTTCTTTTTGTTAAATTTATTTTTTAATTTTTTATATACATTTAATCACATTGTTTAGCTTACAAAGTGAACATTTTAATATGTGAACATTTCTCTCCAGTCCAGTTGATCAAAATATCTTCAACAGATAACACCACACCTCCCCATCCTGTCAACGCTCTGCCTCCATGTTCCTCCTCCAAATGTCCTTCCCTAGGCCCCACTCCTCCACACACACCACATCTGGCATTCACACCCATTCTCTTGTGTTTGTATATCCTTTAGTCAATCAGTTTCAGTCAAAGAGTGCAGACACTCTGTATGTATTAAGTGGGGACATACAATGTCTCTCCTTCATAGCCTGGCTTGCTTCACTCAGCAGTAAATCTTCCATATTCTTCCACTTTCTGTCAAAAGTCAGGGTTTTGTTGATTTTTATGGCTGAATTAGTATTCCATAGAGTATATGTGCCACGGTTTTTTCAATCCATTCATCCGTTCGGGGGCATTTGGGTTGATTCCATGTCTTAGCAATAGTGCCACAATAAACGTCGATATGTGGGACCAGCAATTAGCGTAATGGCTATGTTGCTGGACTCCCATGTAGTCGACCGTGGTTTGAGTTCCAGACCCGGTGGCTTAAACTCACGCCAGGCACGTGTGCGTGCGTGCCCAGGTTCCCGAGAGGAGAATGGAGGAGAAGGGATTGCGGCATGGCCACCCCCCCAGGGGGTGATTTCTTGCTTTCTGTCTCTCTGTCTCTCTGTCTCTCTCTGTCTGTCTGGCAAGCGCATGCACCCTATAACAAAAAAAAAAAAAAAAGAAAGAAAGAAAGAAAGAAACCTTTCCAAAAAAAAAAAAAAAAAAAGTCCATGTGCAAGCACTTTTCCAATGAAGAATTCTTCTGTCCTTTGGGTAGATACCGAGGAGTGGGATTGCTGGATCATATAGTAGTTCTATTTGTAGATTTTTGAGGAATCTCCAAATTGTTCTCCACAGGGGCTGGATCAATTTACATTCCCACCAGCAGTATAAAAGAGTTCCCCTTTCACCACCACCAACACCCCCCAACAGTTATCATTATTTGTTTTTTTAATCTTAGACATTCTGACTGGGGTTAGGTGGTACCTCATTGTTGTTTTGATCTGCATTTCCTTTACAATGAGGGATGTTGAGCATTTCTTCATATGCCTTTTGGCTATTGGTATGTCATCTTTAGGGAGTGTTTTTTTCAACTCCTTCTCCCATCTTTTAATAGGGTTGATCATCTTTTTTCCAAACAGCTAGTCACTTCTCATTCATCACAAAATCTCTCATTTCCAATAAATGTACATAAACAAAGTAGAAAATGATGGCTCTTGTGCCTTTACGAATGGGTGAGTGGGAGAAGCAGGACAGTAGTTCAGAGGTAAAGTACAAAGCTCTGTGAGGTTGACCCACGTGGGAAGGTTCAGAGTCCATACCTAGAGACCTCCCTGAGTATGCCAGGCATGTGTGCACCCACAATCCTGGCTGGCTGGGAAGGTTGGGTGTGGATTGCAGCATCAAGACATTGTTGGGGGTGCTGTCTTTCTGACCGTGTCTTTAACTCTTTCATTTATGGAAGAAATAAATGAATAAGCTTTTTTTAGAATAATTATCTATTTAACTTTATTTATTAATTTTAACTTGACCAGAGAGAGACAAAGTGAGAGAGAGAAATAGAGGGAAAGTGAGAAAGCAAGTCTCCAGATCTGGGACTCAAACCATGGTCGGCCATGTGGGGATCCAGCGCCCTTAACCATCATGCCACCTGCCAGCCCTGAATAAGCTTATTTTTAAAACATGGGAGGATGGCTAGCCCAACTCAGTGGCTCGATTGGTAGGATACTGAACCAGAGTGTTTGAAGCCACAGGACTGACAGGCCTGGACAAGGCCTAAAAACACACTAGCCATGTGTGTATGAGCCCAAGATTCTGGCAAGCTGGAGGGCAGGGAAAAGGGGATTGTGGTATGATGAGACTGTGTCAAGGGTGCGTCTCTCTCTCTCTCTCTCTCTAGTGTATACACAAGTGCTCTCTATTGTGAATTTAATTAAGAATGGAGGGGAGTGGCCTTGTAGGCAGTGGTTAAGCTCTGTGCAATGAGAGCCAGCTCCCACATGACCGACTACAGTTCAAGTCCCAGCAGTTTGAAAAATATACCAGGTACAGGTGCATATGTGCCCAGGATCCTGAGGAGATGGAGAATAGGAGGAAAAAGGATTGCAGAAACACCGTCTGCTATTGGGAGTGCCTTTTCTCTCTTTCTCTCTCCCTCTCTTTTGCTCTCTCTCTCTCTCATGTGTGTATGCACTCTTTGGCGCTATAAAAGATTTTAAAATAAAATTAAAAGAGTGCAGAGAGTCCCACTCTTTAAGTGTGGGCTATGCATAGTGACTTCCTTCCAAACAATACAATGCAGGGTGTCGGGGAGGAAGTAGACAAAAGAAAAACTTGACAGTGGAGAAACCTGGCAAACCAGTGATGATCATGGTCAATATTAGCAGTCACACATCAGGGTAATAGTTTGCACCTTTGATGATGTGACAAAAATGGCACTTTACCTTCATGACCCTCTTCCCCCAAATCCTTGACTCCAATCTAATCATGAGAAAGAACCAGATATACCCCAGGAGTGGGGCCTCCCATGACATACCAGACCAGTACTCAACTGCTGAGGTCATCTGCGCCAGGGAAGGCCTAAGAAATTGTCATGGCCAACACGTGCCAAAGGAGACATGATAACTAAATGTAATATGGAGTCCTGGATGGGATCTTAGGACAGGAAAAGGACAGTCGGTAAAAACTAAGAAAATCTGAGTAAATAACATACCAATATTGGTTCATTAATTATAGCAAATATACCATATTAATATAAGGTATTAATAATAAGAGAAACAGTGTATGGGTCAGAGAGCAGCCTATGGAAACTCCATACTTATGGTTTCAATTTTTCTATAAACTTTAAAAATAAACTCGATTGGGGCCAATAGGTAACATAATGGTTAAGGCACAGGTCTCTCACCAAGGCCAACTGAAGTTTAATTCCTGGACTTGATGACTAGAAAATCACACCGGGGGACCAGCAATTAGTATAATGGCTATGTCGCTGGACTCCCATGTAGTCAACCACAGTTTGCATCTTGGACCCGGTGGCTTAAACTCACGCCGGGCGTATGTGCGTGTGTGCCCAAGATCTCGAGAGGAGAATGGAGGAGAAGGAATTGTGGCATGGCCATCCCCCCGGGAAGTGATTTCTCACTTTATGTCTCTCTGTCTCTCTCTGTCTGTCTAGCGAGCGCACTCATCCTACAGCAAAACCTCTCAAAAAAAAAAAAATCACACCAGGCATGTGTGTATGCATGTACAAAATCTCAAGAGGAGGATGGAGAAGTGATTATAGTGTGGCCATCCCTCTTGGGGGTGATTTCTCACCTTTCCTCGCTCTGTCTCTCTCTGCCACTTCAATGTAAGGATTCTTTTGAGCTGAAGACAAATGAGAAGCAGCAAACAACTTTCTGGCCTCCCCCTCTATTAGGAAGGCCAGGACAATCTTCATCACCTGAGACAACTCAGCTCAGCCCAGAGATGGCACCAGAGGAACTATCTTTTATCATTTATCATTATCTTAATCATTATCTTGTCACCTCTCCATAAATGTATTTCTCTTTGTTAGGATGCTCCATTCACCAAAGTTAACTGCTTCTTTAAGTTACTCATCACAGCTTTCTCCACATATATGTACACTGCACATGTTAATCAACTGTTTCTGTCTTGGTAACCTGTTTCTTGTCAGTCTAATTTGAGAACCTAGGAGGGAAGAGAAAACAATTTTTTTCCTTCCCTACATGGGAAAGGCTGAGGAGCATTTTACTAATAAAGTATACAAAGTTCGGTGTTTGCTGGCCTAGCTGAAGTGCACAGGAGTCAGGTGAGAACAGTAACTATGTCCTCATCTCTGTAACTCCATGTCCAATTTGGCAACTTTAACATGAACATTGACATGCATTAGATTTCTAGTGGGGGACCAACGTTGCACTAAGTACTTCAGGTACGTTATCTCAGTTAATTATAACCCGATGGTACAAACGAGGAAGACAGAAGTTAAGCAGCTTCTCTACAGCACATAGCTAGTAAATGGCAGAGCCAGGCAGTTTTATTGCAGTTTATTATCCTGTGTATTACCACAGCAGACACTAAATAAATGCTGGCAGGGGCCCAGCAGTTAGCATAATGGCTATGTTGTTGGACTCCCATGTAGTTGACCATGGTTTGAGTCCTGGACCTGGTGGCTGAAACTCAAGCCAGGTGCATGTGCATGTGTGCCCAAGATTCCAAGAGGAGAATGGAGGAGAAGGGATTGTGGTGTGACCATCTCTTGAGGGTTGATTTCTTGCTTTCTGTTTCTCTCTGTCTTTCTGGTGAGTGCACGTGCCCTACAGCAAAAGCCTCTTTAAAAAAAAAGGGGGGGGGGAGAACAAAATCTGGCAGTATGAAACAATTTTCTTCTTGCACATGTTACATTTCAGGTGTGAACCACTGGTTTTGAAACTCTCAAGCTCTAAGTAAAGAACAAAAAGAAAGAAAGAGAGAAAGAAAAAGAAAAAGAAAGAAGAAACGAAAAGAAAAGAAATTCCTAAGCTCTGATCTCAGTTGATCCTCTGCAGTGAAAGATTTATGATTCTTGGGTTTAGGAGTAGTGGAGTTATCTACAAGTCCATGACATATATCTTTTATAATACAACTGAGACATGAAACAGAGTCGCATGTTTGTGAGTCTGGATGGAAGACTTCATTTAATATAATTGCAGTCATCTATTTTGACAACTCTCAGATCTGACTCCTGCAGAAGTTGGATGGCTGGGAATTCAGTTTGTGGATGGAGGGTATTCTCCTTGGTGAGATGTCTTAGGAGTGATACCAGTGACAGGGATGGATGTGGGTTTCTCATTTTATTCTATTTAGTTTAGTTTATCCCTGATACAGAGCACATGAGGAGTAGGAAAGACAGAGAGAGTGAGAGAAGCACTCTATTTTTTTTTTTAGAGAGATTTTTGCTATAGGGCCTATGCACTCACCAAAGACAGACAGAAAGGGAAAAATCACCCCCCCCCCCCCCCCCCCGGGATCTGGCCACACTGCAATCCCTTCTCCATTCTCCTCTCAGGATTTTGGACACACACACACACACACACACACACACACACACACTCGCCTGGTACGAGTTTTAAGCCCCTGGGTCTGGGACTCGAACTACAGTCGACTACCTGGGAGTCCAGCAACATAACCACTACGCCATCTGCTGGTCTTGAGAGAAGCACTCTTGACAGGCTCTCATAATGCCATGATCCTCTTTCCTGGCCTTCCAGCTCATCAGGATCTGGGGCATGTGCACACCTGCCTGGCATGTTTTCAAGTCAACTTGGAAATCTGAACCTACAGTCAGCCATGTCACCTCCAACATGCAGTTCAGTTTGCTACTGACTGTGTCTCCAGGCTGAGCCATGGGTGTGTGTTTCTTACCTTGATGCCTAGTTGACATCCCCATGGTATGGACTGTGCATGTCATTAAATAGACATGAGCTCTATTTGAACACATCACTGAACATCTTATATGTTTCGACACCGTGGTTTACCCATGGTTTCTCATGGCTGCTGTCCCCACATGGTTATTAATAGGCTTTTCCACTCTGAAAGGGCCCCAGTTTGAATGGTAACTTGCACAGCCACTGTATCTATCACACAGAGAGTCGTCTGTCACTTCCAAGCTGAAACCTTCAGAGACCATGCCAACTCCTGTTCTAATATGTTGAGGACAGCTGGGCCTCCCGTTCTTAGAGTTTTGGTAGAATTAATTCATCTGGAAAAAAAAAAAGTAGTTGTGAAAGAAATCATGATTTTTCAGGAATACGATTATTCATTCTTTCCACATGGGCAACTATTTTGCAACTTTACTAAATTTCAACTGCATTTCTCTTGCAAAGAATATAACTATTATAAAACACACATTTATTTAAAAAGAAATACACTATTTTGGCTATTGTGTGAGTTCCAAAGACAAGATGGTTTTCCTTAAGAAGTGACAGATGGCATCAGCCTCTGTGAGGACAGTCAGCGTGGTCACATGTGACACCACACTGAGCAGCAGGGCAGTGATGGCTAGCCTGTTGGAACAGGGCCTAGAGCAAGCAGTGCTTTAGTTCACTCCAGTTCTCTTGTCATTGAAATCTTTCTGCAGTTCTCATCCTTGACACACATCCTCAACTTCTTTTCGGGTCTGATATCCCTTGTCTCACACTGAGTGTACAAATTTGATAGTGTTGCCCTATCACCTGACACCATAGAGCCCGTCTACAGTTTTTAGAAATTTCTCTTCTATCTACACCATTGTTTCTTGACTGCCCTGTATTGTTTGCAAGGTTAACATAGTTCCTGAAAAACATGGGTTTTCTCTTCCAAAACCTTTTTTTTTCTTTTTTCTTTCTTTTCTTTTTATTTATTTTTTTTTTTTGAGAGGTTTTTGCTATAGGGCGCGTGCGCTTGCCAGACAGACAGAGAGAGACAGAAAGCGAGAAATCACCCCCCAGGGGGGATGGCCACGCCGCAATCCCTTCTCCTCCATTCTCCTCTCGGGATCTTGGGCACGCACGCGCACGCACACGCACCCGGTGTGAGTTTTAAGCCACCGGGTCCGGAACGCGAACCACGGTCGACTATGTGGGAGTCCAGCGACATAGCCATTACGCTAACTGCTGGTTCCCTCTTCCAAAACCTTTTAAACTAAGAAGCAGTTCTGATTCCTATTATCTGCCTTTTCACAAGAATCCTAAGCTTCATTGCCAACTCTTTTTCCATGGTCACAAACTTGTAGCAGTCTCCAAGAAATCCAAATAAATATGCATTCGAGTCTATGTATCAACTAATGCTGTGGAGAAAATGTGACCTGTGCGATAAAAATCACTCCTGTTGACTGTCACCAACTAGTTGTCAAGTATGGAATAGAACAAGTTCTGGAGGTGGATGGTAGTGATGCTTGCAAAACAATGTGAAGGTAGTTGTGCTACTGAATTGTACACTTAAAATCATTAAGATGGTGGGCCAGCCCTGTAGCCTAGTGGTTAAGGGTGCTGGATCTCACATGGTCAACTGTGGTTTTAGTCCTGGCCCTGGTGGCTTGAAACACATGCCAGGCACATATGCATGCATTTCCAAAATCTCCATGGGATGAAGAAATGGAGACGGGATTGCAGTATGACCACGCCCCCTTTAGGGGCGGTTTCCCTCCCTCTCTATCTCTCTCTCTCTCTGGTGAACACATGTGATTTCTAGCAATGAAAAAAATGGTTAAGATGGTAAATTTTGTGTTACACATGTTTTATATTTTATACATTAAGTGTATTTTACTACAATTTTAAAAATATACGGAGCACACCAACTAGAAACATTGGGGGACAAGGACCATGAATGTGTGTGAATACATACACACTCTGGCAATTAAAAAAAAGTCACATGCCCAGATGTAGATCATAAAAGAGGATCAGATTGCTTGGGTTTGTAACTTATTGCTGCCACTTACATGTCATGTGATCTTGGGCAACTTAGTCTATTAAAATTTCAGTTTTCTCATTATAAAATAGGGAAAATGAAAATTTCTATGACCTGTTGTAGTGGCACAGCAGTTACATAATGCTCCATGATGTTGGGGCCACATGGGCAGGTCCCTGGTTTGTATCCTGAGGTCTCCTTGTTCACACTAGGCACAGGTGCATGCCCATGACCCTGGCTGTCTGGGGTTGGGGGTGGCTGGAGGACCCTGTTGGAGGTATCCTCTCTCTCTCTCTCCCTCTCTCTCTTTCTCTTTCTCTCATGAGATAAATAAACAAATACACTCAAAAATTTTCCTAAGTTATAAAATAATTGTAGAGTAAATGATATTATCTAGGTAAGGTGCTTAGCCTAGCACCTGAAGCATAGTACAAAGATAATTAATGTAGCTAGCTGCTATTACTATCCCACATCATAATCGGATCCATCTTACTCACTCTCTTTTATTTGATTCTTTTGCATATAGATTCGAGCCTTCTTCCCTATAGTATTACCTAATGTGAAGGCTCTGGTTTAGGGAAATAGAGGCATACACTTAGCTTTCATATTTTTTTGGAAAGGTTTTGCTATAGGGAGCATGTGCTCGCCAGAGAGACAGAGAGACAGAAAACAAGAAATCACCACCCAGGGGGAGATGGCCATGCCGCAATCCCTTCTCCTCCATTCTCCTCTTGGGATCTTGGGCACGCATGCACACGCGCCCGGCATGAGTTTAAGCTACCAGGTCCAGGACTTGATCCGCGGTCAACTACATGGGAGTCCAGTGACATAGCCATTACGCTAAATGGTGGTCCCTAGCTTTCATCTTAATCAGGTTGTTCTAGCTTAGCTCTGATCAGGGCTTTCTACCCAGAGTGTTAACAATTGTCCTCGCTAAAAATAACAGTACATTAATTATCGCTTAATTGGCACATTGTCAGTACAGCTTCATCAAGAAAATCATGAGATGGAATAAAAGTTAGTAGGACAAAAATACCTAGATCTCTAGCCTACTGTTTATTCAATATGATTTGATGATATGCTATGTGCTTGTTATTCTAGGTACTGAGATTCTGCTGAGAACAAAACAAATTACTACCCTGTCCATATTCTTTACATGGCCCTGTATACATACCTTGTTTTAATCATTGTCATATTAGGTTATAAATATTTGTTTTCTTGTCTGTCTTCCTCTGTTAAGCCATGGAGTCCCGAAGGCAGGCACTGTAACTCCCCTCAATGTCAACAAAAAGTGGGAAATTCGATAGGCATAAAGTCATCACAAAAGGGGCCAGCAGGTGGCATGGTGGTTAAGGTGCTGGGATTCCATCATGGCTGACTGAAATGTTTGAATCCCAGACTCGTTGGCCTGAAAATCTCTGGGCATGTGTGCATGCATGCCAAAAATCCCAGGAGGAGAATGGAGGAGGAGGGATTGTGGAGTGGCCACCCCTTTAGGGGGTGATTTCTCATTTCCCCCTCACTGTCTCTCTTTGGAGAGTGCATATACTCTATGGCAAAAACCTAAAAATGAAAATAAAAATCATGGAAGAACTGGCTCTCATCCATGCGATCCTTCTCTTTTTCATGCTGTATAGTTTTTGTGAGTGGAAGTAATTTCTTCATCTGTCTTCTAAACTACTAATTCTCATTCCGGCTGTGACTAATCTATTAACTCATTCATGGAGGGTTTTATTTCACTGATTTTCCTTTTCTATTTTAGAAATTCTGTTTGGATCTTTTCTAAGTCTCGTCGTCTTTTATAGTGTCATATTGCGTTTTGATGTTTTCAAGTCCATTGTTTTCTTTGAATATTTTAAATATGATTAATTTTTATGTTCTATATCTGATAGTTTCATTACTGAAGTTCTCAGAGAAGGGGTCTGATCCTCTGCTTATTTACTGCTTCAGCTGACAGTGGCTTGCTCACGTGTGTTTGAATTTTGGATTATGAGCATGAGTTTAATTGAGCTTTATCTATGGGAACCTTCTGAAGCTTGGGTGGAAAGTTTATCCCCTTAGGAAGGATTTTTTTTTCCTCTTCTACTAAATGTTTCGAATCATTATAAACCTGGGGTAGCTTTATATTAATATCTTGCTTTGTAATTTCCAGGACTATACACATAGTATAAAAATAAATTGAAACCCATGTCCTAACAGGTCTATAGTTGCTAATTTTGAGGAAATATTTTAATTCATTCAAAATCTTAGCCAAGACAGACACATTTATTCTCATTTTCTATTATGAGGCAAATGTTTTCTCGTCTATTTTTTCACTGAGTGTGATTTTGAAAAATTTTAAAATTTGCCAGAGGTCATGTGCACTCATTGGGAAGACAGGGGGAGAGAGAGAGAGGAAAGTGAGAAAGCACCCCCTGTGGAAGACGGTCACACAACAATCCTTTCCCTTTATTTCTCCTTTGGGGATTTTAGGTACACACACCTAACCCAGTGTTTTTCAAGCCACCAGGTGTGTTTTTCAAGGTCTAGGACTCAAACCGTGCACCTGACCATGTGGGATACAGTCACATTAACCACCATGCCACCAGCTGGCCCCTAAGGGTGTATACTTAAGCAACTCAGAATGATATGACATTCCCAGTCCCACCTTCTTTTTTTTTTTTTTTTTTTTTTTTTTTTTTGCAAGGATAAAATCTTGGTTTTATCTCCACAGAGTTTTTGAAACTGTTTTTCTTAGTTGTAAAAATTGGTGAATACCTTCAGAGCTTGAGTTTTTAACTTTGTTCTGGGTGTCCAAGGATTGCTCATGCCTAATGTGTCTCAGGCTGACCAGGCTAGAAATTCAAATGCCAGCCATCACCATGTTGGATCCAACTTCTCTTGAGTCACCTTTGCACTTGAGAATATAGTTTTTAAATTTTATACAACTTTTCCATGTGTGTTGTAATAGACAAACTTTCGCATTACAACCATATCAAAGATAATTTGAGTTAATAATGCTAACAGGGGGACCAGCAGATGGTGCAATGCTTACATTGCTGGACTCTCATGTAGTCGACCATGGTTCAAGTCCTAGATCTGGTGACTTAACACTCACACCAGGTATATGTGCATGCATGCCCAAAACCCCATGAGGAAAAACGGATTGTGGTGTGGTCATCCTCCTTTGGAAGGTGATTTCTCACTCTCTATCTCTCTAGCAAGTGCATGTGCCCTACAGCAAAAATTTATTTTTTAAAAAAGCTATCAGGCAGGTATAGGAGATTTGTTATTGCTGACTTAGGAGTTTACAATTTGTTGGGGGCATTTACTTGGAAATATCTTTATTTAACTTTATGTATTTATTTATTCATTCATTCTGATTTAACGAGAGAGGGATAGAGTGAGAGAGAGAGAGAGAAGGAAAGTGAGAAATTAAGCTGCCACATCGGGGACTAAAACTCAGGTTGGCCATGTGGGAGTCCAGCGCCCTTAACCACCATGCCTCCTGCTGGCCCCATATCTTTAGAAAGATATAAAGAAATGTCTTTACAAAGTCAACTCTTGCAGATACTGCTCAGCTGGGACAAACACAATGGGTTCTACTACTCTTCCATATCCCAGCATTACGGGCATTTTGTTTACTATCCCTTGGTTTATGTGGACATACAACCCAAATGAACAGCAAGAATTTAGTGATGTGTGTCTAGGTTGAGGCAAGAAAACAACCAAAGAGAAAAAAGCTTTTGTTGGGGCCAGCAAATGGCATAATGGTTACATTGCTTGATTCCCACAAAGCCTACCATGGTTCAAGTTCTAGACCCAGCAGCTTAAATTTACACCGGGCAGGTGTGCATGTGTACCCAAAATCCTGCCAGGAGAATGGAGAAGGGACTGCGGCGTGGCCATCCCCTCTGGGGGATGATTTCTCACTTTCTGTCTCTCTGTCTCTGGCGAGCACATGTGCACTATAGCAAAAGTCTCTCTCCATCTTTGTCTCCCCCCTCCACCCCAGAGTCTAAAGGTACTCACCAGAGAGTGACAAGAGACAGAGAGACTGGTCATGCCTCAATCCCTTCTTCTCCATTTCTTTGTCCTTTTGGGATTTTGGGCTTACACTCACACATCCAACATGTTTTCCAAGCCACTAGATGCAGGACTCCAACCATGAGATTAGCCATGAGAGATCCTGCTTCCTTGGCCACTAGGCCATCAGCTGGCCTGAGACTTCCAAATAGTACTTGGACCAGGATATATTAATTCCGCAACCAAAGATGGGGAATCCTATGGAGATTTCACATCACGGGGAGGGGTGTCTTATATGTAGTAGTGTTTTCCACCAGGGAGTTGTCTGACTGACAATTTCAGAAATATTTCAAAGTTTATTTAAAAACATAGATTTCTGAATTCTATTGTCAGATATTTTGATTCAGTAGTCTGAGCTGGAATTTGGAAATCTGTATTTTCAGCAAGCACCCCTGGTGACTGTTAAGTATGCTGAAGAGGGAGGTGATCTAGAATAGAGAGTATGTTGTTATTTGGAAAGAGTCTGTTGCTATAATTTCAGGAGCCCCACTGATTAATGCAGCAGGAGTAAAAAGAGTCAAACAAAAGGAAATCTGTTTCAACCCTTGAGATCAAGAGTCCCCATGTCTCTGTTGCATTAAGCACTGTACTTAGAGCCATTACAGAGAAAGAGACAGAGAGATGGAGACGGGAAGACAGAAAGCCCTCTGCACTTAGTTCAGCAGCCTTGACCCACGTCCATGTTTATCTGGATTCCTAGGACATCAGACTTGGGCCACCATAGAAAGTGGAGGTACTGAATGAAAGTCAGAAATAAATCTGGGACCATAAAAGAAGAAGAGTTTCTAGAACAGGAGCAAGACTAAAACAGAGTCACTCCAGGCTCTCCTGAAGAAAATCCTTCCCAATTGAAATTCAGGAAGGGATTGGTAATTAGGGCAGAATTACACTGGGTCTAAAGTTATGTGTTACTGGCTACCTATTATACATAGCGTAGTTCATTAAATCACTACTTAACAGTATACATTTCCTCTCACTTTGTGGGCTACATATTTATCTCTAAATTAAATCTTTTCAAAACTCGACTCAAGGGACCAGCAGTTAGCGTAATGGCTATGTCACTGAAATCCCATGTAGCCAGCCGTGGTTTGAGTCCTGGACCCGGTGGCTTAAACTCACGCCAGGCATGTGTGCATGCATGCCCAAGATCCCAAGAGGAGAAAGGAGGAGAAGGGATTGCGGCGTGGTCATCCCCCACGCTTTCTTGCTTTCTGTCTCTCTGTCTCTCTCTGTCTTTCTGGCGAGCACACGTACCCTATAGCAAAAACCTCTCCAAAAAAAACTCTAGTCAAAAGAATACCTTCTGGGAAGTTTATAGAGACTAGAACCATAATCCTGCTGTTCAGAGCAGAGACATGGCACATCTACTGAAACAGCGACAAAACAGGGACCCTTGGGGGAAAAATACTACATCAAATGGAGTGTGTGAATGTGTGTGTGTGTGTGTGTGTGTGTGTGTTTAGCTTGAAGTAGAATGAGGGACCCATCATCTGTAGTATTAGGCAGAGGACTAGGCTCAGAAAAAATAATTCCAACTACAATGGTCCTTTAAGGAATATCATTAAGATAAACTATTTTAAAGAAAGTCATCCATTGGAAATAGTTTGGGGATAAAAATGTAGAGGAATTTCAAATGAGGAATGTTGCTGCGCTTGTTGCTTTAAGCACCATTTTTGGTTTACAAATTACATGTCATTTTACAGACAACTGAAGAAACATGATCCAACTGTATTATTCTGTTACCCCATGTTTTAACAGTTCCATATGGTTAACATCAGTCGGGTGGTTTCTTTAGAAACAATTAAAAATCTTGCTAGACACACAAGAAGAAACCACGTGAGCATGTTTTCTGCTTGCTGGTGACATTTCATCCCTCCCCATCCCTTTATTCTTTAACAAATTACTTAGGCTTCTGGAGTAGGATCCCTTAAAGGCTGGGAAATGACAGCTCTTGTCTGAACCATCCCTTCTTACCACAACCCAAATTGGGCCTTTAGGCAACAATAATACAGAAAGAGATCTGTTTTGTTTCTGCAGCACCCGAATGACAGTCTTAGGAAATGAAGCCAGTATGAAAAATAGCTAGTGGGGGGCTGGGGGGCCTTGAAATATAGTACATCATTCAAGGGAAAGGAACTGGCAGTAAATCAATAGAATGTGGACCCATTTGGGAGGTTATATTGATCAGAATAGGCTAGGTTTTGCTACAGTTACATCCACCCTCAAATCTTGGTGGCTTATGATCACAAAGGTTCACTTCTCATTCATGCTGTCAATCACGGTGGGATAAGCTCAGCTTACTGCAGAAGTCATCACTCTGAGGGGCCAGACGGTGGCGCAGTGATAACACCAATTGAACCGGCATGATAAGGTGCCTGGTGTGTGTCCCCAGGCTACCACGTATATGCTGGGTGCATGTATGTTCCTGTGACTGGGCTGGCAGAAGGTGAGCATGGATTATAGTATGAGGACCTTATTAGGGGTCTCTTTCTCTCTCTCTGATAGAAGAAATAAATAAACTTTTAAAAATGGAAATGTATCACACTGAGTCACAGGCTAACTGAAGAAACCATCCAGAAAGCCGTTAATCAACATGACAGAGGGGAAAGAGAGTGCTAGATTTATTACATATGTTGTCATAATCAACCTTTTAGCCACCCAATGAGGTAGGTAATCAAATCCCTGCTATATAGATGAGGAAACAAGTTTCAGGTAAAGAATTTATTCAAAGTTGCTGCCTAGCAAGTAGCAAAGGAAGAAGTAAATTCCAAGTATGAATTAATGTGGCAGGCAGACTCTAAGATGGCCTGCAATAATCTTGGATTCATGTCCTTGTGCAATCCCTTTCCTTTGAATGTGGTCTGACCTACTCACTTGCTTGTAATGGTCTGACCTACTCACTTGCTTGTGGCATATGGAAATGGTGATGGAATGTGGCCTCTGGGGATTAGGTTGCAACAGTTAGTAACTTTCACCCTGCTAACAGACTCCCTTGCTAGGTTTGATGACACAAGTTGCCATACTGGTGAACCTACATGGCAAGGAAGTGAAGGCAACCTTTGTCCACAGCCATAAAGAACTTAATCCTGTCAATACTAATGTAAGTGAATTTAGAAGCTGATCTGTCCCCCACTGAGCTTTCAGATAAGACCCCAGCCCTGTTGAACACCTTGACTGTGGCCTCTTAAGAGACCATTAAGCAGATGATGGCATCTAAGCCACGCCCAGATTTCTAATACACAGAAACTGTGAAATAATAAATGTGTATTGTTTTCTTCTACTAAGTATGTGGTATTTTGTGTTCCACAGCAATAGATAATATATACCAACTACATAGCCCAGGCTCTTTGCACTGAATAAATTAAATTGTTTTTGTAGACTGTACCACCCAAGCCTGTTCTTCATCTTATATTTCTTGTTCTGGTTGGTGCATCATATATCCAGGTTCCTAAGCCAGAAACTTGAAAAGTCATCCTAGACCCCACCCACTTCCTCATTTTTCACACACAGTCACCAAATCTTATGAACACTAGATCCTATTTATCTCAAAACTCCATTGTCTCCTTTCTAGTCCAACTATTTAAGTCAGGCCCCTATTTTCTCTTGTATGGATCGTTTCCAAGGCTTCTGTTTCCCTGCATCTAGTCTTGCTCCATGACAGTCCATCTTCAAAAGCATTACTGTCCCACATTGCTTCCTGCATAAGTCTACACTTTATAGCATCTTAGTAAGACATTGCAATTTGATGTTATTTTCTCTAGATTTTCTGTACCTCCAGAATGTCCCTCTTGTTCAGATATGAGATAATTTTACTTACTGTGGTTGAGGCAGAAACAGGAATATTAAATCACCAAAACCTTGGTTTTTACATTCTGAGAATGTGGTGCAAGCCTGGAAAGACGCAGGACATACATGAGTGGCACATTGTTTTGGAGGCTATGTCATTGGCCACAATCAATTTTTCCCACCTGAGAGCAGATCAAGGTTCCATGGGCTGGGGCACAGGAAGGATGCAGGGAAAGCATGAGACCTGCATATCAGTGTCTGAGAAATGCTTTAATTTTCTGCCTAGATATCACCATTCTGGTCCTGGGGAGAAAAACCATAAGAACCCCACCGGGTGTGTATGGAGGACAGGAATGGGTGGGTGAGACATTTGATGCTTGATCTTTTTAGTCTGATCCTAACAAGTATTTAGAAATGCCTGCATGATGAGAAATCTGGAATCACAAAACAAAGCATAGAGAACAAAAACAAAGCATAGGTTTGCTGTTGTTGTTGCATAAATGTGGTATTTGTGCATGCATGTGCGTGTATGTTGTTACCATGAACTAAGGGAACCTGATATGCCAGCCTCAGACACAAGGCGTTTTTCCCTATGTCTCATGTTTGTTTCTTCCTGTCCGGGAAGTGATTGCCTTTTTTCCCCTACCTTCTCTGTTGCTTTAATCTGTATTTCTCCTCCACTTCAAGGCAAACCCAAACTTTCCTCTCCACGTTCTCAACCATGGTTCTTTTTCATCACTTTTTGAGGAGTAAGCCAACTCTTCCTCCTTCCCTTTGTGCCATTTTCTATAAGAAGTCTGTGCTTTAGTCAACCGGCTTCCCCTTTAAGAAAAGCTGCTCTGGGACCAGCAGATGGCATAATGGTTACGTTGCTGGACTCACACATAGTCAACTGTGGTTCGAGTCTGGACCCATGGCTTAAAACTCATTCTGGGTGCATTTGAGTGTGTAACCAAAGTCCTGAGAGGAGAATGGAGGAGAAGGGATTACAGAAAGGCTGTCCCCCTGGGGGGGGGTGGTGATTTCTTGCTTTCTGTCTCTCTTTCTCAGGAGTGTACACATCCTTTAGCAAAAATCTCTAAAATAAATAAATAAATAATAAATAAATAAATAGAAACGTTGCTCTGAGGAAGCAGAGCCTCTGTCTGAGGATCCTACGGCTGCTGTAACAAATACCACAAATGGAGGGGCTTAATGATAGCATAAATGTATTGCCTTACAGTTCTGAAGTTAGAACTTCAAAATAAAGGTGTCGTCAGGGCCACACTCCCTCTGAAACCTGTGGGGAAGAATATTCCTTATCTCTTTGAACTCCTTGGGGGTGTTGTCAGTCCCTGGTGCTCCCGGCTGGCTGCACCATTTCAGTCTCTGCTTCTGTCTTCAAATGGCTTCTCCTGCATGTCTGGTCTTCACGCGGCCCTCTCCTCTATGTATGTGTCTGTCCAAATCTCCCTCTTCTTCTACGGACACCAGTATAGTGGATTCGGGCCAATTTGACCTCATTTTTGCCTGACTATGTCTGCAAATAACCTATTTCCAAACATGGCCATATTCACAAGTACCAGGGGTTAGAGCTTCGCCTATATTTTGGGGAGACACAATTCAACCCATAACGGTCCCCATCTCTATCTCTGATTTAAATTAAAAGCAAACTAACAGAGCTTCCTCAGGAGGCTGAATTAAGAGAAGCCCATGCAGGCTAAGGAATTCTGAGAGTGGTCTCAAAGGGGATACGCAAGTCATCTTGCCCGTAGGCACAGAACTTAGTAAGGCAGTGTCCAAGAGCAGGAAGGTTTGTATGGGACCTTGGAAGCAAGGCCACTCAAGTCATGGTCCTGGAAGAAGGTCCTTAGAAATGCAGACTCCCAGGCCCTATCTCAGACCACCTGAATCTAGATCTTTGGAAGTGGGGGAGGGCGACAGCTCTCTGGGTGTTTTACAAGCTCTCCCATGATCCTTTTGCATGCTAAAGTTGAGAGCCACTGTTCAAAAGCTTGAGTCCTGGTACAGGGTCTATCTCTCCCCTTTAAGGGTCTGAGGGTGGTAGTGACCCCACAAGCATCCCGAAGAGGAGTATAACTTCCACTCACCACTCAAGTGGTGGAATAGGATACCATTATCTAAAATGGCAACCTAATACATTGGTGGAAAGACCATCAGGGCAAAACTCCATTTCCATTGTTGAGTAAAAATCTGTATCTCATAGTTTCAGCTTCTTGGTTAATGTTATGCGTTTGGGACTCCCAAAAAAAATCTGTTCTCTTTTCCACAGTAGCACCTTAAGGTATTCCAAAATAGCTGTCATGTCCTTATTTTTTTTCCTCCCAAGTCCACCTTCTAGAACAGTATATTTTATATGTAAGGGAGCCATGACTCAAGGGAGAATATCAGAATTGATCAGGGAACATTGTTTAGATTTGCTGTTTGTGAAGACCTTGGATTCAAAACTTTCAATGATATTAAAAGAGAACACAAGGATTCTTTTTTTAACATTTATGAGAAAGAACTGTAAGTTAGAAATGACCTTCTCAAATGACAGCAGGAATAAGGATACCCTTTTCTTTTTTCCAAGATCTCTGCTCACATGGAAAAAAACAACTTAAGACTTACTCAGCAGCATATCTACAAAGACGAAAGAATATTGGAAGAAAAATTGTAAAAGATTTTGAAATGGGTAGGAGACACTACTGGATAATACATCAGTGGAGCAGTACAGGGATCATCAGATTCTGTGCACCTTTGTCTTTGACTATGCTATTTACAACTCTGTAGAGATAGAATTAACTTGTAGAACACCAACAGAAATGCAGGTCATTCTCATTCATAGAAATGAGAGTTGTGCTTAGTAGAATGTAATGGGTTATCACCCTTTGCATATTACACAGTTCTGTCAATCTTCCATTCATTGATAAATTTCCCTCATTCCTTATCTGTTATGGATGTGTGACATTTTGAGTTCTCCTTTGAACTAATTGGAACATCTTCTTGGTTCCCTTGTTAATTAGTAAGGTCAACGAAATCTTTGATATATGTTCTTTTGTTATTGGGATGAGAATCCCAATTGTACCCTATTTTGGAAAGCATCCTTTAGCGATGGTTTTCCTTATAATTCACCTGTCTTTCAATCGATCATTTGGCTTTTTCATTTGCACTTCTCTCATATTGTAGCTACTGAAATTTTCAATACTATTATCAGCTGCTAAAATTTCAATTTACTATCAGCATGGAGTCTGGAACCAAGCTGCCTGAGCTCAAAACCTAAAATCTCAAACAAGTAATTTGACCACAGTGTGCTTTAGTCTCCTCATATATAAATCAAGGGTACCTCACTGGGGCTTTTGATGAATAAATGTGTTGTGTAAATAAAGCATTTAGAAAAGTATATAGAACATAGAAAATAGTCTGTTAGTTTTGCCCTTTAGGTTACAAGGACTGTGATCATTTCTTCCTCATTCTGGGACTGGTTACTTTTTCCACATCCTGAAACCACATTCAACTCCAATGCTGCTTCTGTGAGTGACAACCAATTTCTAATTTAGGACTCTTTTGGTATCACTGCTTTCTAATTTTCTCCTCTGTTAGGATATTACAATCAAGAAAGGATTTATCTAGCCATTTTCATTTGAGGGAGCTCACTTTTTTTGAACAGAATGAATTTATTAAATCACCACTCACCATCATAATAGACCTTCCGACAGGTCGAATGCATTCATGCATTTGCTTATTCTGAACATCACATTGTAGCAGCCTCAGGAGCCTCTACTCAAGCTACAGAGAAATATTCAGCAAGCCAGTAAAACTGGGAAGACCATACTGTCTTTAAAGATTAAGAATTAGGCGGCAGCCATGATGCATAGCTCTCCAGCCCTGAGGCCATATGGAAAGGTTCAGGGTTGCATCCTGAGGCCTTACATGCATGCGCACATGAACAACAGTGCCCCTGATCCAAGCTGGCTGAGGTGGGGGGTGGATCATGTCAGGAAGAGCCTTTTGGGGTGTCTCTAAAAAAAAATAAGCAGACTTACAAAAAATAAACAAATAAAAAAAAAAAAAGGAACCCAGGTGAACAATCTCTTTGAGGACCATAGCATCTCCACCTTAGGTCTCAGGCTGTTATCTCCAGACTTGAAATAAGAAGACACTATGGTAAATGTCAGAGCAGCTCTGAAATGCTTTTACTCAAATGTGATCAACCTCAGTCTGCTCACCTTGCATGGGCCAGAGCACGTCTCATGGCCTCTTAACTTCAAATGGAGGGGAGGTGTGCTCCTCCCTTGTGCTCTCACTGTCCCCAGAGTGAAGGCAGGGGAATCAGATATCGGATATTGATGAACACGGTGATGTGTACTGCACCAGTTAGGGCTCCCGAGCTTTGATCGCCTTACCCTCTGCGTTCTGGTTCATTAGCTCTGCTGCCAGCACTTGGAACACGCTGTAATTCCATTTCACTTGGCCTCTCTTTCAACTTGACAACTTCCCTAATATTATCTGAAATCCGTGGGTAGGAACCAAGTTCCTCAACAGTACAAATGTGTTCCCTAAAACTTCAGGCTTTCTCTAAACTGGCGCCTTTGGTGTTGTCAAGACTGAGCTTGTTTTTCCTCCTGAGTTTTCTGCCTCTCCCAGCCCCCGCCAGGGTCTAATTGTAAAATGCATCTGCATGTTTTAAAAGCTCATTATGTAAATGTATCAGAGCCCATATCCATCAACAGATAATTAAGAAGACGATATACATATTTATGAGTTGGCTTGATATTCTTTAATGAGGAGGTTTACTAGAAATACCAAATCAAGGAGGCAAGAAGAAAAATGATCCTAACAAAGATGAGCACAAGTTTTCAGCAGTTCTTGATAGTTCTGAGAGCTGTCAGAACATTCAAAGAGCTGTCAGAACTCAGATTTCTGTTAGCCTACCATAAATGGTAAGAATATGGAGAAAGAAATAGAATGTCAGCCAGTATTTTTTTAAAAGTAAGGCTGTATTTTTTTCCTTTTTTTTTTTCTTTCTTTCTTTTTTTTATTTTTTTGGTCTCCAACAGAAGATTTTGGAGGAGCCCAAAACCCCATGTTTCTGCCACCTGTAAAGCAAGATCACAGTGGGGCGTGATCAAAAGTCTGACATGGCAGCTTGATGATGTCAAAAGCCTTCAGAGAGCCACCACATTACCCATACAGCTTCTCTGCAAATTAGAAAGAGATCCTGGGTCAGCCTTATAGCCTACTGGTTGAGGAAGCTGGATTCCATATGGCTAACTGCAGTTCAAATCCTGGTCCCAGTGACTCGAGAAACATGCTAGGTACATGTGCATGCATGCCCCAAATCCCGATGGGAAAAAGAAATGGAAGAAAATGTATTGCAGCATGACCGTAGCCCATTAAGGGGTGCTTTCTCCCTCTCTCTGTCTCTCTGTCCCTCTTTAGGGCAAGTGTGCACACTCTGGCAATTAGAAAAAAGAAAGAAAGTAAAAAAGATTCTCAAGGAGAGAAGGAAAATTTGTGTCTCCCTCTAATGGGCAAAGTCCCTAGAAATATTGGCTTGGTGAGGTGATGGTGCTTTGTACAGAAATGTGAGTGTCCCTTGCCCTAGGGAGATGGAGTCTCAGGTGCATGGCACAAGGGCTAGCATTTAGCCTTCACCTGCCCTGTCAACCAGGCACTCCTGTATAGCATATAGTCTGCACAGTGGTAGAACTGTCTAGAAAACTCATGAATTCTCACCAAGAGCTGACCTAAGTCTATAGGAACATGAAAGCCTTCTTCATATCTACTTATTTACCAGCTTGCCCCTTCTGTTTACCCAAATGTCCTCCCTGTTACACCTCTCTTCACTACTCACACACACACTATTAGCCAGACCTCTGACACATGGCACCACCAAGTTACAAAGAAAACTGGGGACGTGTAGCATTGCTGGGCAATCAGGAAGAGAAGGAAACTGGACTTGTTGATCACACAGCATTGTCTTTACCCATTCATTTACCAATCACTTATTTATTTCACCCTTTGTTTTTCATATAGAATGCCCTCATCTCAAGTGATACAACTGAAAGACCACCCAGTTACTATAACCATCTTGAAGTCTAGGGTCTCAGTGATGTGGTACAGCCCTGGCTGTTGGGTCCAGATTGGCTCCTTGTGATCTGGTGACCTGTGAACTAGAAGACAAGTTCTTTGCATACCGGTCCCCCTTAACAATGATGGGCTAAGAGTAGGGTATCCATAATTAAAACTTTTGTATTAGTCCACTACTGCAATGCTAATAGGAATACTTCAGACAAGGTAATTCAAAAAAGAGATAGAGGTTTATTTGATTCATAATTCTGGTGGCTGGAAAGTCTAAAGACACAAAATTGACATCAGGCCAGCCTACAACATGGCTGACTGAAGCTGAGAGATTGCTAGACACATCCAGAAAGAGAGAGACAGAGAGAGACAGAGAGAGCTGCATGTAGCTCTCTCTTATGGCAACCTGCTCTCACAAGAACTGTTCCCTTCTCATGGGAGCTAAATTCACTCAGGAGTTAGCATTAACCCATTCACGAAGCCAATATCTTCATGATTCGATCGCCATGTTCCAATCACTGCCCACTCGGACCAAATTCCAACCTATGAACCTCTGGGGAACAAACCACTATCCAGGCAGAAATCCTGGCTGGGGCGGGGGAGAAGTTCCTTGACTTGATCTACTGCTGGTCTCTGGGGAACACTGCCACTCTCCCTTGCATGTCAAAACTAGACACTGACAAGTGTGCTCTCTTTGGAAGCTCCACAGTTTGCGGACTCTGGTTCCTACTGAAAGAAATTTATAAATACAGTGCTGTTCTACAATTTCAACAATCAAAGGCTTTTTTTTTTCTTTTAAATGCAGACTTGTAATTTCTTTGACCGAAACAGTGGACTTTCTGTTCTATTTGTGTTTGGTCAGTATCCACAGCCATTCTCAAATGGATAGACATGATTCTAGACATAATTCTCAAACTTGATTCTTTGCTTCATTATACACATATCTCCTCCTTCCTTAAAGAATGGCACATATCACACCTTCCCACAGTTCACTGGCCAGAACTCAATGGTAACTGCAATGAAAGTAGGAAAATATAATCTCAATAGGTGCCCCAAAGGAAACAGGAATGGGGTTTGAATGTACATGTTGTTTCTTCATTATCTGCCAACCTCAGCAGCCTGGAAGGTAAATTATCCTGATTATCAGCATTCACTAAAAAGATATGTGAAGTGATATAAGGCATCTACACAAGAAGAGGGGATATTGTTTTCAGAAGAAAATAAGATCCAAAGTAGAGGTTACGCATTTGGGGAGATGGGGTGGGGAGACACTGCTTAAAAATGGAATAACACAGTAGGAGGTCCTTTGTGGCTGACTTTTGTAACTTAGCATAATTTTTCAAAGTTCCTTCCCTATTGTAATAGCACTATGTATGAGTAGTTCATTTGCTCTTATGTCCAATTAGCATCCATTGTATGGATAGGCCACGTCTTATTTTCTGATTCATTCACTGACATGTGCATGGCTGGATTGTTCTCACCATTGGCTATTGTGAATAATGCTGCTATGAGCATTTGTGTGTATGTTTTTGTGTGGACATATGTTTTTATTTCACTTGACTCTCTGCTTAAGAGTGTAATTGCTGGGTCATACAGCAATTCATTTTCTAAAAAATCATTCATTTTATTCATCTTTACTACCATTTTTTAAATTTGCTATAGGGCACGTGTGCTCACCACAGAAAGAGAGAGAGAGAGAAAGAGAAAGCAGGCCATCAGGTCTGGGACTTGAACCACAGTCAGCCATATGAGAGTTCAGCGCCTCAATCACCGTGCCACCTGCTGGCCCTACATCTAACTCTTTGAGGCACTGCTAGACAATTTTTCATAGATGCTCCACCATTTTGCATTCCCACCAGCAGTGTATGAGGGTTCTAATTTCCCTGACATCCTCACCGGCAGTTATTATTACCTGTCTATATTTGGGGGGGTGGGGGGATATTCTTTAAATTTTTTTTCTGTATTCATAATAGAGCATGTGCACATGCATGTGATACAGAGAGAGAGGAAAAAGAGAGAGAGAGGAGGATTCTCTCCAGCGTCTGGTCATATCACGGTCCTCTCCTCCAGACCTATAGCTCATTGTGCACATGCCTGGCATGTTTCAAGCCGACCCAATCAAGGACTCAAATCACATCGCCATGTGGCTTCCAGCACATCAGTCTGACATGCAACTGGCTTATCTCCCTTTTTAATTATAGCCATCCTAATGGGTGTGAGGTAGTATCTCACTGCAGTTTTGATGTCCATTTCCCTGATGAATAATGTCAGCACTTTTTATACTCACAGAAGTTTGAGAGCCTTGGATATACTGCCCTATACTACAGTGAGAGTTACCTATCTTATAGCCCCTACTAGATGGAAAGCTCCCAAAAGTCCTGGAGACGGCATAGCTGCCTACACCCCCTCGTGACCCCGTGCCCAGTGCATGGTATGTGCTCCACAATAAGTGCTAACACCTAGTGCAGACTTGCACTGTGTCAGGAACAAGTACATAAACCACTCATGTCATCCTCACAGCAACCCCATGAGGCAGGGAATATTGTACCATTTTACAGGTAAGTAAACTGAGGCATAGAAAGTTACATAACTTGTCCAGCTGCCAAGTGGTGACACCCTGTGTTTGAACTCAGGTTGTACATGCCACACACAATGGCCTCCCCAGTCAATATCCGTTGAATACTTTAATGAATTCAAGACTCTAAAAAGGAGAAGAAGAGGGGCTATAGGGCCAGGGATCACTCTGCCTTCCTTTAGACTGAATGGCCATCTTCCAAGAATTGTACTAGGACCTGGAACTGCCTGTTCCTCGGAATGGCAATGTGACACCCGATAAAACCCCAATCCCTGGTGTAGGACATAGAAAGTTTCCTGGGTTTGGGTTTTTAAAAATCAGATAGAGGGACCAGCAGTTAGTGTAATGGCTATGTCACTGGACTCCCACGTAATTGACCGTGGTTCGAGTCCTGGACCCGGTGGCTTAAACTCATGCCAGGCGCGTGTGCATGCGTGCCCAAGATCCCGAGAGGATAATGGAGAAGGGATTGCGGTGTGGCCATCCCCCCTTTGGGGGGGGGTGATTTCTTGCTTTCTGTCTCTCTGTCTCTCTCTGTCTGTCTGGTGAGCGCACATGCCCTATAGCAAAAATCTCTTCAAAAAAAGAAAAAAAATCAGATAGACAGGGGCCAGCAGGTGGTGTAGTGGTTACGTTGCTGGACTCCCACATGGGTGACCACAGTTTGAGTCCCAGACCTGGAGGCTTGAAAAATCACATCAGGCATGTGTGCGTGTGTGCCCAAGATCCTGGGAGGAGAATAGAGGAGAAGAGATTGCAGCATGACCATCCGCCCTATGGAGAGTGATTTCTCACTTTCCCACTCACTGTCTCTGTCTCTGTCTCTCCCTCTCTCTCTCGTGAGTACACACACCCTGTGACAAAACCCTCTTAAAAAAAGAAATCAGATAGACACTAATCCTGATTCCCAACACTATCAGGAAGTATGGAGAATGGAAATTGAGACTCATCCTGGTGCAGACCTGGGTAGAGGTACGCTGTCCAGGCTCTCCGAATGTGTACTCTCAGTGAGGTTGAAAAGGAGAAAGATATCTTGAGAGCTCTTGTTTGAACTATTTAACATCGAATACCTCCCTTTGAGAGAAAGCCCCTGAAAATCAGGTTTAATTGCTAACATTGCTACCTTCTGTACTGGGTAAGCCCTTCAATGTATCCTACCAAGCAGGGCTGCTGTGTACCCACATCATGACTTCGTACAAATTAGAAAGAGGTCCTCCATCAGTCTGAGCCAAGAGGATGGCTGGAAAACTGAGCATGGGCTGGATTTTAGCTGCCATCCTTGTGCAGTGTCCAACCTGAACAACCATATATGGTAGCCCTGCTACCAAGCACCCTACATTCCTGAGAGTAGGTAACTCTGTAAATGAGTGACTAGTCCATCAGTAACCCTGCTGAATTGTGGCAACCAGGAAGCAACTTGCCATAAATCAAATAATGAGTTGCCAAAACCTCCTAGTTCTTTATAATCTAAATAAAGAAAGGACTTCAGGAGAAACAAATAGCTAACAGAGCCTTCGTCTGGAGTAACGGGATGTAAAACCAAACAAACCCAGGTATACACAATGCCAGCCAAAGCTGTAACTCAAATCCAGAGTCATTTACCTTGATTTTAGTACCTAACCCAGAAAGTCAGGGTGCCCTGGGAGTCCTGAGAGATAGGACACGACATCCACAAAGAACAGAAAGTTTGCAGCCCAAGATGCAAGCAACCTGCTCACCACGGAGCTGCCCAACTCCAGCAAAACATCTTCTGCTTTTTGGGCAGTTGACAGAGCTATCTGCACAGGTTTTGAGAAGAGACCCCATTGGTGTCCTGGCCAATATCCAGCCTCCATCAAACAGTGTCTGCTGAAGCAGCCTCAGGAAGGCAGGCCATGGGGAGTGAGCAATGCGGGGGAGAGCTGCAGGAGTCACCCAGCAGCTGTCGGGGAAATGACACCAAAGAGCAACACCAGCTCTTGGATCATCTCCCTCCAAATGCCCAAGCCCATTGATACACAGCTTCAAATGGTACGGCATGGTGATGGCTTGTTGAGGGACTGTGGCTGCAGATGGATGGCAGTGCTCAGAGAGAGGAAGAGAGACCACATGGATAGAGAGGAGTCACCTGTCAGGAGCTGCTTCTGGGCTTCCAGGCACAGAGTTCTTTTTTTTAAAAAAAAGAATAATTTAAAAATTTTATTTATTATTAAGTAGTATTTTAGTTTGCTAAAGGGCATGTGTGCTTACCAGAGATACATGGGAGGGTAGAAGGAGAGAAAGTGAGAAAGCAAGCTGCTGGGTTTGGGCCTTGAACTGCAGTCAGCCATGTGGGAGTCCAGCACCTTAACCACTACAGCACCTGCTGGCCCCCACAGTGCTCAATCTAAAAGGTTTATGGGGCAGCCAGCTTTTCTAATAGAATGATGAGCCTGTATAATTTTTAAAAAGACTAATTTATTCACTTAAATGTGCTGCCGGTCTGGGATAAACTGACCTGTTTGTGGCTGGTTTTTATTAGTGCAGGTGGTAGGTAAAACAGAGTAGGAATGGGGTGCACTCCCATACCTTCTGGTTATTAAGGATCTGGAAACTTCTGGGAAAAAAAAAAAAAAAAGAATTGAAACAGTCTGAGAGAGAGTGATGTTATCACTGTATGTAATACCATTGTATATAATGCCAATCTTGGGAGATGTTGGAAAGAGATCAGAAGAACAGGGTGTTGTCTAGATTCAGATTAAAAGCCCAGGAAAGAGTTTAAGACACCTTGGCCACACGATAGGCTCCAGTCTCCCCAGGAGCGCTGGTAGGAGGAGGACTGGAACCATGTGGAAAAAGACAACAGAGAAAGGACACAATGCACCAACAAAGGCTTTGTGTGTTCTCCAGGGCAGGGTGGGCCACTGGAAAATCTAGGAAGTGGGTCCAGTTTGCCCTTAGAGCTTCCAGTTTCTTATCTTTGGATCTTCTTCCTACTCTAGGGACCTGTAGAATGCCATGGGGAGAAAATCACCTGGAGGTTGCAAATTTCTTCCCACCCATCTTAATAAGCAATAGGGTACTGGCATGACCAATGTGGGCTCTGGGGGTCACAAAGTCCTGGGTTCAAAGTCTGGCTCTGCCCGTTCCCACCTGTGTTACACCAGACACATATCTTCACTTCTCCCAGCCCTAAATTGGTCATCTGTGAAACGGGAACAATAGGAGCTCTACCGAGTTGTTATGAGGTCCAAAAGGATAATGCCTAGAAAGCTCCCCATGTAGTTCTTGGCATAAACCTGAGTTCAACGAGAACAGTAATTTATATCAATGGATGTAGTTCAACGTAGAGAAAAAGGAGTTTTTAATTTGCCAGAGAGCATGTGTGCTTGCTGGGGGGAGAGGGGGGAAGAGAGAAGTGAAGTGAGAAAGCGCAACCATGGGGATGATCATGGTGCAATACCTTCTCCATTTCTCCCTCCTTTCAGGATTTTGGACACGCATGCACGTGCACCTAGTGTGTTTTTCAAGGCACCAGGTCCGAGATTCTAACCATGTGTCTGTCAGTTATGTGGGGTCCACCACCTTAACCACCACATTGTAGGGATGGCCCAGAAAAAAATTATAAAGTAAAAAGTGAGAGGTAAATGCACTAATCTCCAAGCCAGGTAACTGCTCTCTCTGTGTGTCCTTTTCCACTTCACAAACAAGAAGGCAGGCATGACTCAGCTCGTGCTCTGCTTTCATGGCCACCCCATTTCCAAACAGCCTCGGGATACTGAGTTGGAACCTGGATCTTTCACAGAGCCTGAACTTTTCCATTCAGCCCGCATGAATGGAGCATGAGAACACCTACCACCTGTACTTACTGCATGTTCTTACCGGTGCCAGCAAAGCACAGCTTCTGGTAATGGGATCAGTAACTTGAATAAGAAAACTGAAAGGCAAGTCTGAATTTATCTCCGTCTGTCATGTTCCAGTGAACAACTGAAGCATGGTAAAGGAAAATGCTGCCTTCTAGCTTGTCTGTGCCGGTTCACCCATGCTAGGTACTATTATTAGTAACAATATTAATAAATATTTCTGACATGCAGTAAAGGTTCAGAGTGCTGGAGGGTGGCAGAGCATGCTAAACACACAAACTGCCTGCCCCTGGTGACTCGTGGGCATGCAGAAGACAAGAGGTTCAAATGGCAGAACATACTGACTGGGGAGGGATTCTTGCAGGTGAGGTAGGGAGAGTTTTCTCAGGGTTGTGCTGGAAATGAGAACAACAAAACTTGGTACCTGCCATCTGGCTGCTCATCTCACCAGAAGAGCTACTCTTGGGCAATCACTAGAAAGATGACAGACAAGTGACAGACCATTTTGAATGTCACCTCTACCATCCTAGAGCCTTGGGGGAACAGCTAAAGATGTGTCCAGCCTTGAGGCTAATTGAGGCTAGACTGGGATAGACTGCTAATTGTTCCCCAGAGATTATTCTTTCTTCCTTACTTGTAGAAATACAAGTCTCTAAATTAGCTGGAAACTCTTGGAAATGAAATTCCTCCTAAGGACCTCTAGCTAGGGACAACCTAACCCAGACTCCACGGATGTAGGTGGGTCCTGTGACTGAATTTTGGCTGAAGGGCTGAAAGCAGAAACAATATAAGAAACTTCAAAACCCATTTTTTTCTTTTTAAACACAGAAGCTCCATGTTTTCCATGCTTTTGTTCCTCCTCCCACTGGCTAGGAAATGGCAGCAAATGGAGAAGCTCCCTCAGATGCAGAGAAGGAAGTCATATATTTAAAATGGCGAATCTAGGGGCTGGCTCCATGGTCCAGCGAAAATGCACTGAAAAGTCAGATACCACATGGTGGTCATGATTTGAATCCCCAGCCCAACTGGCCTGAAACACATCAGACACACACAGGATCTGATAGGCTAGAGGACTGGAGGGAGGGGATTGCAGTATGGCCAGACCCTGTGGACATATTCCTCTCTCTCTCTTTCTCATGTATTATTGCACATACTCTAGCATAAATAAAAGGAAAAAATATTTTAAAAGAAAGGAAATGGCAAATCTTTCCTACAGCATCCAACCTACCATCTCTAAACCTTTCACCTCCCTCTGCTCCACTGGACAGAAGAAAACCAAACGTTTACCCTACTTAAGAATCCACTCTAATTTGGGGTTCCTTTGTTATAGAAGCTTATCCCATACCATATTTTCAGGCCTGGTTTTGGACTCTAGTATAAAAGAAACATCTTACGTTTGAAGGAGATTAAAATTTTACCCATCTTGGAGCCAGCAGTTGGCATGGTGGTTAAGATGCTGGACTCCCACATGGCCAACTACAGTTCAAGTTCTTAACCTGGTAGCTTGAAACTCACATGGGGCACATGTACATGTGTGCCCAAAATCCCAAGAGAAGAACAGAGGAGATGGGATTGCAGCATGGCCATCCCCCCAGGGGAGTGATTTCTCAATTTCCCTACCTCTCTCTTTCTTCTTTTTTCTCCATTTCATACCAGTGAGCACACATGCCCTATAGCAAAACTTAAAAAAAAAAGCATTTAATACATCTAACCTAGTGAACAAAATAATTTATCTTAGTCATACTTCTGTTTGTTTGTTTTTTGTTTTGTTTTGTTTCTGTATTTGTTTTAGAGAGGGATTTTTTGCTATAGGGCTTGGGTGCTCACCAGAGAGACAGAGCGAGATGGAGAGACAGAAAGCAAGAAATCACCTCTAAGGGGAATGGCCATGATGCAACGCCTTCTCCTCCATCCTCCTCTCGGGATTTGGGGCACACATGCACATGCACTTGGCATGAGTTTTAAGCCACTGGGCCCAGGACTTGAATCACAGTCGGCCATGTGGGAGTCCAGCAATGTAACCATTATGCCATCTGCTGTTTTCAAGTCTAGCCATTCTCAAGTGCACTCAGAACACTTATTTTAGCCTACAGTTGGGGAAAATCATCTAACAGAAAACCTATTTTATAATAAAGTGTTGAAAATTTCATGTAATTTATTGTATACTGTACTGAACATGAAAAAGAGAATGTAGTCATTATTTTAAGCCAAAGTCATTGTCAGTTTTTTAAAAAAGGATGGCAGCCCATATCATTTTAAAATAAAAAAAATCATTAAGTTCAACCATTTTAAGTCAGAGACCATCTGTACACTTATTTGTTTACTTGTTGTACATCTGCCTTTTGCACTAGATTGGAAGCCTCATGTGTTTGTATTCAGTGCCTAGTATATAGCCTGGCACATATTACATACTTAATAAATGTCTGTTGCATAAATGAACAAATAAATAACTCTTGCTACAGAGATGAGGAAATGACTTTTGAACATTTTTAAAATTTGTATGTTTATTTACAGTCATTCGCTACATCAGTACAGTATACAAAATGAGATTTTCCATCCAGTATATATCTTATATTGGCTCAATCAAGGATCTAACCATACATGTAATCATCAACAAATAATTTTCTATTTCTTCTTTCTTACAGATTTTACTTCCCCCCCCCCGATTCCCTCTCACCCTCTGCAATATCTCCCCTTCTCCCACGTTGTCTCTGTTATAGTTGTTTTCCATGCCTTTTTTTTTCACATTTTATTGTTTCACTAAAGATCTTAATTAATTTAAAGGCTTTCAATAGTAAGCACAGCTGATATATATATATATATATATATATAGAGAGAGAGAGAGAGAGAGAGAGAGAGAGAGAGAGATCTATATCTAAATGCATGTCTGACTTTAGGCATAAGCCTCAGTAAGTAAAGTGAACATACTATAAAGTAGCACCTCACTGGGGCTATATAGCTTACTTCAGTCATTAAATAGGTATTAATAAGTATTTTTGATGTATTTTTTAATTTCAAAGAAAAGTTTTAGTTTTAATACATCAAAATAAAAAAATGTTGGGACCAGCAGTTAGCGTAATGGCTATGTCGCCGGACTCCCACATAGTCGACCGCGGTTCGAGTCCCAGACCCGTTGGCTTAAAACTCACACCGGGCACATGTGCATGCATGCCCAAGATCTCAAGAGGAGAACGGAGGAGAAGGGATTGCGGCGTGGCCATCCCCCCTGGGGGGTGATTTCTCGCTTTCTATCTCTCTGTCTCTGTCTGTCTGTCTGGCGAGCGCACGTGCCCAATAGCAAAAACCTCTCAAAAAATAAATAAATAAATAAATAAATGTTAAGAGAAATTTGCTTAAAACTTAAAGCCAGGAAAAAGGTTAGGATTAAGTTCAAATAGTAGGTAGATGAACCTATCAACAGTTCAAGAAAAGACAAAAATTCTTAAATATGGAAATAAAAGCTTTAAAGAAAATTAGTAATGTTTTAGTCTAAAATGAAAAAATTCTATTTCACTAGTTCAGACTCACATAATTCATCTCTCTTCTATTGAATTTGCAGTGTTACTGTGGTCTAATCTTTCCATTTAAACTCTGGAAGTTAACATCCAACTCTGGACTCGTCCCTACCATTAGGCTGGCCATTTTCTTGGTCGTTTCTTGTACTCTTATTTCTGTGTATCTGACTTTAGTTTTATTGGTATAGCACTCCCTTCAGCACTTCTTGGAGAGCTGGTCTGGTGTTGTTAAATTCTTTCAGGTTTATCTGAGGAAAAAAAAAATTTTTTTCCCATATGAAGGATAATTTTGCTGGGTATAGTATTCTTGGTTGAAATTGCTTTTCACTTAACACTTTGAATATAGTTTTCACATTCTTTCCTTGTTGCATTGTTTCCGATGAGAGGTCTGACATAGCCTCATGGGATATCTTTTGAAAGTAATTTGACGTTTCTTTCTTGCCAATTTTAGTATCTTGTCTCTCTCTGTGGTTTTGGTCCATCTGGCTATGATGTGCCTTGGGGAAGATCTTCTTGATTGTCTGTGGGGTCCTTTGTATTTCTTGGGTCTAGATATTTGAGTACCTCTCTAGGTTTGGAAAGTTTCCAGGATTTCATGGAACAGATTATCAATGCCCTGATTAGTTTATTCACCTTCTAGGATACTGATGATCTGGATGTTTGGGCATTTAATGGTATCTAGTATTACTTGTATGTAATTCTCATTTTTGGGAGGTTATTTTCTCAGTCTTTTTGGTGAATTTTTCTAGGTCAGAGGTTCTATTTTCTACATCTGAGATTTGATCTTCTGCATGATCTAATCTGCTTTGATATTTTCAAAGGAAGTTTTGACTTCCTGTATTATAGCCTTCGTCTCTGACAATTCCATTTGTTCTTTTTTATGATGTGTATCTTCTCTTTCAGATCATGCAAGAACTTCCTCACCTCCTGGAACTTTGTGTCTCTTTTCTTCTGCATCTTCTGGAGTTCATTGTCTCTATTCTCTTGCATCTCTATTAGCTTTGTCTCTATGAATATTTTAAATTCTTTTTTTAAAGAATTATTTATTTAATTCCATTTATTATTATTATTATTTTAATCTGAGCAGACAGAGAGAGAAAGGGAAAACGAGAAAGCAAGCTGCCAGATCCAGGACTCAAACTGTAGTTGGCCATGTGGAAAACCAGCATCCCCAATCACCATACCACCTGTCGGCCCCAATATTTTAAATTCTTTATCTGAGATTTCCATGAGTTCCCTTATATTCTTGTGGAGGAAGAGGAACTATTCTTTTCCATTAGAGGAGAGATATTTTCTTGGTTTCTCATATTTCTTGTGCCTCTTCAGTGGTTTCTGGTCATCTGAGGGATTACACATTTTTTCCTATTTTTTAGAGGTAAATATGAGCATTTAGAAGAATACAGAAGAAGTTGATCTGCAGTCCGGCTCCTGGCTAGACCTGGGGAGCAGGAGGGTGAAGTCTGGGCAGAGGGTCTTTGGTGGCCGAAATTCCTGAATGGGGCTGCTCAGAACTCAAATATAGATGGGTGCTGATTGGCTTATTCTGGCTCCTGGCTAGACCTGGGGGGCAGGAGGGTGAAGTCTGGGCAGAGGGTCTTCAGTGGTCAAAATCACTTTTGAACATTTAATCAGCCTGCACAAGGTCAACCCGCTATTTAGGGAAGGAGCCAGGACTGAACTAGAATATAGGCTCAGACTCTTTAAGCTTCTGGGACTCCAGTAATCTGTGAAAGAGCTTCTTTCCCTCTCTAGACAGTAGTGCTCCAGAAGTACTACCTCAGGACTGCAGAGATTGTTATTAATGGAATTGTAAGACTATACAAATGGGAGAGCTGGTATCCAGGAAGGCCCTGATCAACATTTGCTGATGCGCCCCTCACCATGGAGACTTCTATATCCAACAGCCATTGGATATCTCCATGGGGAAGTCTGGAAGGATCCTTAAATATCAACTGGCCAACATTAGGCTTCTGATTCCCTGCACCTTCTCTCTCCCACAACCCACTTGTCTCACAGCCAAAATAGCTCTGTCTTTCCAGCTGCTCGTGTCGATAGCCAGTCTTCATCTATTTGCCTTCTCTCCAATCTGATCCTTGCAGTCATTCCTGTTGATTCTTTCTCTCACTCCTCACATGCAATCCGGAAGTGAATGCTTACCACCACCTGGTCTAGCTCTCTTGTCACCTTTTAATCTATTGTTTTTGCAGTGGCCAGAGGTTGTTAAAGAATTTTTGTTAGTCCTCTGTTCAAAACCTCCAGGAGTCTGCCTTCTCATTTAGAAGAAAATTCAAAATTCTGCAACAGCCTAACGGGTTTACATACTCTGGTCCCCTCCCCTTCGCCCTGGGCTTGCCCTCTGTCCCTGGTTCTCTCTGCTGCAGCCTCACTAATCTTGTCCCTTGACCACAACAAGTCTGTTCCCACCTCTGGGACACTGTTTTTCTGCCCTGAACACTCTTCTCATATCTATTTGACTTGCTCCCTCATGTCTTCCAGATCAGTGGAATGTCGCCTTGTCAATAATTCCTGAATAGCCCTTTCCCCTCAGCCTAGCTGCTTCTCCAAAAGCCTAGCTTCTTCACCATGCTTTGAAAACAAACAAACAAACAAGCATCCTGCTCATTTGTTTATTGTCTGTAGTGCTGTGTGTTCATTTGCTAAGGCCGCTATAACAAAAATGCCAGCCCGGGTGGCTTAACAGAAATGTGCTATCTCACATTCTGGAGGCTGGAAGTTTAATACCAGGATGCCAACAGCGCTGGTTTATTCTGAGGGCTGCAAGAGAAGAATCTGGGCCAGGCTTCTCTCCTTGTATTGTCTATGGCCATCTTCTTGCCGTGTCTCTTCATATCATCTTCTCTCCATTTGTGCCTTTGTGTCCGAATTTTTCCTGTTTCTAAGGAGACTAATCATACTGGATTAGGGCCCACCTTCATAAACTCATTTTTATTTAACTACTTCAGTAAAAGACCCTATCTTCAAATAAGGTCACCCTCTGAGTTACTGGGGATCAGTTCTTTGACCTAAGAATTTGGGGAGGGGAGTCAGTAGGTGGAATAGTGCTTAAGGTGCTGGACTCTCCCACGTGGCCAACCACAGTTTGAGTACCGGATTTAGAAGCTTGAAAATCATGCTAGGTGCATGTGTATGCATGTCCAAAATCCCAAGAGGAGAATAGAGGAGAAGGGATTGTGGGTAGCCATCCCTTATAGGGAAAGGGGTGTGATTTCTCACGTTTTCTCTCCCTGTCTCTCGCTGGTGAGTGCATGCGCCCTATGGCAAAAACCTTTAAAAAAAGGAATTTGGTGATACAGCTCAAATTATAACACAACTCCAGAAACAAACTTCTTTCATCTGGTACAGGGAAGGCATTCATTAATCTTTAACAAATGAATCAATTGTACAAATAGTCGCCATTCTTACTATCATCAGCATCATTGTCATTATCAACTAGAAATCCTTCACTGGCATTTCTATTTGTCTGTAGGGTACTGATAGTTAATGTTAACAATGATATCCTGGAATTCTGTGAAGGTCCCAAGATGCTATTTCAATAACTGAACAAAGATTTTACTAAACTCAGTATAATTTTAATGTTGAATATATTTTATTATATTCTACTACTACAAAATTTGGCCTTTCATAGATGGTGTTTATATTAATAGCCAAATATCTAGAATTTTTTTTTACTCTAGTCTAAAATAACTCAAGGATTTAAGTAACATACCAAAATCAGAATTTCAATAAAATTAGAATAAAAACAGATAAAGTTGGATTAAGAAAAAAAAGCAAATGTGCTGACCACGGGAATCACTATAGCTGCTCTATTTCAGCATAAAATTGTACAAAAAATTTGAGGCAACACAGCAGCAGATAAAAACACTACCTCAGAGGCAGATTTATGGCAATTTTTCAGGAGACAGAGATTGTTCCTTGAATGAACTCAGAGACATTGCCACATGAGACAATCTACAGGGCAAAACTGTCTGTTGCATCATTCAATAATATCCACAACCACTTCCCTAAGAATTCAGAAGTACTCAGGCTGTGACATACCCAGCATCAGAAAAGTCAGGAGACAACATTAAAACATAATTTAGTACAGATAGTTATTTGAGCTGCATGGTGCAAATACGAAATCCCCCACCTGGAATAGCACGTAGAATATCCAGTAGAGTAAATAAATACCACATCCTTTAAATTATTTTCCATAATCTCATTGTCAGTCAATTAGATTTTTTATAGAAATGGGCTTTAGCTTAACTGTTAAGGGGGTCAGATAATCTGGATTAGAATACAGGCTTCACCACTGCTGAGCTTTGTGATGTAAGGCAGTTACTTATCCATAAAGTGGGAGTGATTATAAGGCTTATATTGCAGTTTGTGGCAAGGACTTAATTAAATCATGGATGTGAAGTCCTTAATACCTGGTACATGGTAAACACTGAATCATGTTGGCAGTTATTAGGGGTAGCATATTCTTGATCACAGATGTGTGTGAGAGGAACAAGAGAGAGAGAAACAACATGGGTGAGTGATAGAGTTTACATTCCCTTATGAAAACTAAGGTGCCTGAGTGCTACACCAGCCTGAGTGGCAGTCTGCACTGTGTTCACATGTTCCCATGAAGGAATGGCACAGGACACAGGAGAATCTGTTCTGTGTCACTAGGACACCCTGTTCTCTGGCAGACAACACTGTGGCAACTCTGTTTATGACTTTCCAACACTATGACCACCAGCTTCATTTCTTAACACTAATTCACTTTATTAAATGGAAAACAACAACAATGGGACCAGCAGGTGGTGTGGTGGTTAAGGTGCTGGACACTCCCACATGACCGACCACGGTTTGAGTCCCAGACCTGGTGCCTTCCTTTCTCACTTTCCCTCTCTCTCTTTCTTCCTCTGTGTCTCTCTCTGGTCAAATTAAAATAAATGAGTGAATAAATAAAATTAAATAAATAATTATTTTAAAAAAAATTAAAATAAATGGAAAACAACAATATTCTAATTTACCAAACTCTAACTACCCCCAAAATACTTTTTATAAAAACCTACCTATTGTAAAGAATTTGCCTGGCCTTTGTTTGTAGTTGGGAGAGAGACTCTAAGACTTTAGAATTTCTTGTGTAATAGGAATATCTTTGTTATTCAGGGAACTCATGGGTCACACCTGAATGTAAAAGGTGAGGGAACTAAGGTTGGGATTTGGTTGTTAGAAAGACCAACCATGTGATTAGAAGGCTCAGAGTCAGCTTGATCTTTGAAGAAAGGAAAGGGGGTGGAGATTGAGTTGAATGATGTCACCAGTGAGCCAATCAGTTGTGCCAATATAATGAAACCCAGTAAAAATTCTACTGAGAGAGGTCATGGAAGCTCTATAATCAGGACCCTCTCAGACCTTGTCCTATGTGTCTCTTCATTTGGCTTCATTGTTTTTGTTTCTTGAAAGATTTTTGCTATAGGGTGCATGTGCTTGCCTGAGAGACAGAGAGAGAAAAAGTGAGAAATCAACCCCCCCCCCCCCAGGGGGATGGTCACACTGCAATCCCTTCTCTTCCACTCTTCTCTTGGAATTTTGGGCACTCACACATACGTGCCCAGTGTGTTTCAAGTCACCAGGTCTGGGACTTGAACTGTGGTCAGCCATGTGGAAGTCTAGCACCTTAAACACTGTGCTGCCTACTGGCCCCTTTTGGCTGGTTTTAATTTTTATTCTTCATAAGAAAACTAGAATAATAGGTATAGTACTTTCCTGAATTCTTTGAATCATTCTAGGAAATTGCCAAACTTGAGAGGATCATAAGAACCTCTGAGATTTGTTGTCCATTGGTCAGAAGGACAAGTGGCTTGGGAACTGAAGTAAGGACAGTCTTGTTAGAGACTCTGCTCTTCAATCTGTGGAGTCTGATGTTCACTCCAGGTTGTCAGTGTCAGAACTGAATTTCAGTACACCTGCTGGTGTCAGAATAACATCTAGATGCTTTTGAGGTCTTTGGCATCTCTGGTCTTGGCTGTGGGATACAGACTGTAAGAGAGAGACCTCAGAATGTTTGGGGTACCCAGGATCCTAAGCAACTCTCTCAGCAATATCACTACTTCAACCACCACTACATCACCAAAGGGATCACCACTGGCACATGGCAGTTAAATATTCTCTATGGCATCACTTCCTCACCCTTGGAGCAACTCTTCTGTTTATTATGAAATTGAATTCACTGAACTGTGGGCTGGACTTTCATTAAGAGGGAATTTGAGAAAGTTTACAAGACCAATGAGACTGTTTTCATTCAGATTATCGGCCCAATTAAGCCTACATTTACAATGATGAGGCACTGTTAGCATCTTATTCACAGTAATAAACCACAAAATAGTTACTAATTGTTGTGAATTGTTGTAGTTACGTCCTTGTTTAGTCACTAATTCTCCATATGTTTTTTTTTTTTTTTTTCCTCTCCCGTTTCTTCTGGTAACAAATTGTGCCTGTCTTCCATTCTCCTGTCACAAAAATGGGCACGAGACCAGGCCTTTCCAATCATAGTACTTGTTTTAGTTAAGGTAGGTCAATTGTTATAACAAATAAGCCCTAAGGTCTATAATGACTCAAACATACTAGAAGTTAATTTCTTGCTCACATAAATAGTATCAAGGTATAAAGGGCAAATTGTGGACAGAAGGGGCTTTGTTGTGTTCCACACAAGCATTCAGAAATCAGCTGTCAGCAGCTCCTTCAGTGCATTCCCAAGATATCACTGGACATTAATATTCAGCTGCTGGAAGGGACACGGGATAGAGAAGTCACATCTGGTTCATAGGTGCCATGGGCAAGGAGTAGCACAAATCAGTTTCATTTATGTCTCACCTGGACATAAGTGCAGCTAGGAATTACAGTCTGTCTGGACTGCTGCTTCCCAGAAAGACATCTATAATTTAGAAAAAGGACCATTAGCTTTTTTTTTTTTTTTAAGGTTTAAGGATTTGGAGCGTGCCACACACATGCCCAGCATGAGTTTCAAACCACCAGGTGCAGGACTTGGACCTCAGTTAGCCATGTGGGAGTCCAGGGCCTTAACCACCACACTGCCTACTGGTCTCCACACAGACTTTTTTAAAAGTCTCTTTATTTACTTCTTCCATGAGCAATAGAGACAGAGAGACTGATATTTGAAAGCTGAAAGAAAAGAGTTGCAACTCCATCTGCAATGCTGGGGGGATGCAAATCTGGATTTTGTGGCTACAAGATGAAGTTATCTACAAAATGAAGCCAAGGAAGGGGAGGAGAGAAGAAATTGAGAGGAGAATTGAAAAGTGTGTAGTTCCTGGTGGTCTCAATTTCCAGTTCTGGTACCCAAGGCCCAGGATCTCCTTCTCCTCTTTTGGTCTCTGAGCCCCCCCACTCCTCTTCAGAGCTACATAAGCTGGTGCATTCTCCCTTGTGTTAAAACTTTCTGTCAGGTTTCTATCATATCATTCTTTGTTTTTTTTTTTAAATAGATTTTTGCTATAGGGCACATGATGCACTCACTGGAGAGTCAGAAAGGAAGACATCCCCCCTCCTCCCCAGAGGGGATGGCCATGCCACAACCCCTTCTTCTCCAGTCTTCTCTCAGGATTTTGGGCATGCACTCACACCTGGCATGAGTTTAAGTAGCTGGGTCTGGGATTCGAATCATAGTCGACTAAATGGGAGTCCAGTGACATAACCATTACACTATCTACTGGTCCCACTTACAACATTCTTTAACCCTAAACTAGATGCCAGAAACTACTAGACATTTTATGTACCTTTCCGTATGAATCCTTGAAAGAATCATAGGTATTATTAGTTTTATTTTATAAGTGAGGAAAAAATTGCAAATATGAAGTAAGTAGAAGAATAGGAGGGACTGAAATATAGTTCTAATAGTATAATGCAAAGATCGCCAAAAGGAAAAAATCTTCATGGGCTGTATGGTCTCTGTCACAACTATTCAACTATGTCACTGTAGGACAAAAGCAGACCTAGACAGTAGTAAACTAATGATATAGCTAGGTTTTGATAAAACTTTATATACAGGTCAGGCACTTGAGCCAAATGAACACTGCTGACCTGAGAGTCAAGAGAAGTGTGTTTCTGTCTGTAACTAACTGTGTGACCTGAACTAGTTACTTGACTCCTCTAGGTTTTCAGTTTCCTTCTTCATTTCAACATCCTCATTAGCTTTTTCTATTCCATTAAGTCAGTTTCTATTTCCACATTGCATAATAATACATAATTAATCCACAGTAGCTCCATTTTTAAGTTAGAGCTCAATTAAGAACTACGTATGTATTTTTATCTTAACTTAGTCTTCTTATCACACAGTTTATAAAGCAAGATTTAGTTCTTTGTGGATGTCCCATGTTCATGGAAGGCATCAGTTGTTATTTGTGTGATTCAGTCCGTTGGGTGCCACTGGTTTTGTGTGCAGACATTGGCCCCCATGCTATAGGGCTTCAAATAGCCACTCTGTGATATCAAGGATTTCTCTGGTAGTACTGCCTGTTCCTTCTGCTGTCATTCTCTTGTCACTTCTCACTGCTGCTAATTTACTCCCTAGTGAACATTCAGTTGTTTAGATCAATGTCCAAGAATGTGTCCTTGTTCACTCCTCCTTCTAGTAAAGTATAACTATCCCCCTGGAGACCATTCCCTTTGACTTCAAAGTTAAGCTCTAGACCTGGATGGTTGGCATTTCTAGAAATACAATCCTGGAGAAGCAGGGCATTATTTAAATGCCTGCCTGTTTACCTATTTAACAAAAAATATGACACTCGAGTCATAAGACTAATTTTACAAATGACTCCTTAAGCAATTAGGCTTCCAGAAGTCTCTGGACATCTGAACATTTTCCATGAACACGGAAAACCAGTTAAAGCAGAGGAAGACAAAAGCTAGAAACTCTATATTCTTCATCCTCACTAAGGGCATGGAAGTCCTGTCAGATTTTTCTAGAGAGTCCATTATCAACACATTTGTATGTTGTCAACAGGACAAAAATGAGGATCAAATGTGTTGGAAATACTTAGAACTAGTGATATGAGGGCTGAAATGAGTCAAAGAAACTGAATAGTAAATGTCTCTAGGATTCTCTCCCTTTCAGATAAAGGATAGGTTGCAGGTAGTCTAATTATCGGGTCATTGGACAAGTCATTATGTATTTTTCTATGCAAAAAATGTGTCATGACTTCTCTGATAAACCAATATTTCTAGGAAAGGGCCAGAGAGTAAATATTTTTAGGATTTGCAGTCTGCATATTTATTCTTTATTTTCTTAATTTTATTATATATTGCCTCTTTATAACAATCCTTCAAAATGATAGAAGTTATTATTAGCTCGAGTGCTATACAAAATTGGCCAGATTCAGCTCATAGGCGCTCTCTCTCGCTCTCTCTCTCTCTCTCTCTCTCTCTGACTCATGGGACAAATAAATTAATTAATTTGAGACATACACACATACACACAAAGGAAGAAAGGCAATTTTGATCTATTTTACAACATGGGGATACCTGGAGGACATTATGCAAGTGAAATAAGCCAGTCACAAATAGGCAAATAATATACAAGTCCACTTACATGGATAGTCAGATTCACAGAAACAGAAAGTAGAATGGTAGATACCAGAGGCTGGGGAAGGGAGTCTGGGGAATTATTATTTAATGCAAAATGAAAAGAGAAGGGTAGTGGCATTGGTTGTACAACAATGTAAATGTACTTAATACCACAGAACTATAACTTAAAAATGGCTAATGGGCAAATTTTATGTTACTTGCTTTTACCACAATTTTTAAAAAGTACAGTATATAGGGTCCAGCAGGTGGTTTGATGGTTAAGGTGCTGGACTCCTACATGTCCGACTGTAGTTTGAATCCCAGATCTGGGGTCTTGCTTTCTCATTTTCCCTCTCTCTGGCTCTCTCCAGTGAGTTCATGTACTCTATAGCAAATTTTAAAATGATAATAATAATGATAAATAAAATTAAATAAATATTTTTTAAAAAGGAGAATATAGAGAGATATACATTATATATATGTATTTCCATGTATACATAGACACGCATATCAGATATAGACAAAATAGGGGAAGTAGGGAGTATTGTGAAGTTTTAAAGAGGATGATAGAGGAAGGTTCACCTAAGAAGGAGATATTTGAGCACAGACCTGGATATGGGAGAGAAGAAGCCATTGTGGCTTTGGTGGAGGGGAGGAGAGGTAATCTGGGTAGCAGGTTTAGTAAATGCAAAGAGATTGAGGTAGGAGTGTGCCTGGGGTGTGAGCAAGCTGGCATAGAGCTAGTGAGAGGAAGGTGAGATCATAGAAGGAAGGCAGTGGGGAGGGGACAAGTGCACAGAGGTTCATAAACCGCCAACACTTGACTTTTACTCTCAGTGAAATGGTGAGCTATTGAGGGGGTTTGAGCAGAGGAGTGACAAGAGCTGGATTATATTTTGGCAGATTCACTCCGGTCACTGTGTGGAGAGCAGATCACTGAGCCAAAGGAGGGGGAAGGAAGACCAGATGAGGGTGAAAGCAGCTCTTTAGGCCAGCGCTGGGTGGAGGTGCAGACAAGGGCGAGACTGAAAGTGGAGACTTCTTGGGTGAGTTAAGGACATATGTTGAAGACAGAGGTCATAGGATTTGCTGAAGAACTGGACGTGGGGTATGGGAGGAAGGGAAGAGTCCAGGATTGCTCCCAGGTTTGTACCTGAGCCCAAAGCTCCATGGTTAAACTGGCAGAATAGTGTCTATTGCCTCCTTTCCTGCTCTCAAAGCCTCTCAGAGTTCACAATGGCTGAGCTCAGGTCCTGGAGCTGCCAGGCCTGGGTTGGAATTCTATTTCTGGTACTCCTTAGCAGGCTGGCCTAGGCCAAAGCCTTTAGCTTCACTGAGTTGCAGTTCCCTCTCTGTAAAATGGATGTACCTATGCTATATAGATTTGTTACTGTAAGGACTGCAGCACCTGCCCCACAGGAGCTGGTACCTGTTATTTTATTATTTTGTTATATAGTAAAAGCAATCATTTAGTACACAAGGAAATGGGAAGAAATGTTGACAGCATCATACATTAGATCACGTGGGCTTAAAGGAAGGCTGCAGGGACTACAAGAAAGAGCAATGCACTAGGAGACTGCATTAAGGCATCTACAGGTATGAATCACCCATCCCAACCTCTCTGAATTCCATAGTCTTTGACCATAAAGAAAGCACTTCATCTGGCCCTGCACCTTGGGGAGTACTGAGGAGGACCAAAGTGGAGAAAGTATGTGTTTAGAAGGTGTTATAGGGCATGCATTATGCTATTTACTAAGTGTAAATGCAAAAGCCATAATCCCAATCATCTTTCATGGTATTCCAAAGTACAGCTTGTGGAACTCCTTCACTAGGATCACTAGGGGTTACTTAGTACAATACTGAGCTCTGAATGCCACCTCAGCCCAAATCTCCCTCCTCCCCTTTCCTGGTCAAGCAATTCTTTTTATTTTATTAAGAATTATTTATTTAATTTGTTTATTATTTTTTAATTTGACCAGAGAGACAGAGAGGGGAAGTGAGAAAGCAAGCTGCCAGGTGCAGGACTCAAATTGTGGTAGGCCGTGTGGGAGTCCAGTGCCTTAACCAGCACACCACCTGCCAGTCCCTCAAGTAATTCTTAAGTATAAGAAAGTTTGGAGCCACTGGTCCAGGAACTGAGAATGATGGAACAGAAAAAGGTATAAATTATTTAAGTGCCCAAATTCTTGGCATTAGGTAAGTGCTAACTATAATATAAAAAATGGACTTATTCATCATGTTTGAATCTTTCTAGTGGGTGGTACACAGTATTCTGTTAAAAACAGCTGTGTAAGACCAGTTGTCAGAATTTCAAATAGACAGTGTGAATGGTTATATGCATCCCTTCCGAATGGACATTTTTAATGTAGACTCTTTTTGTCTAAAGATAAATTCCCAGTGTTCTTTCCACTATTGGCTTGGTACTTTGCTAAGTGCCACAACAGAAAGAACTCACTGCTTATGCCAGCATTTCAGCCCTGGGATCCTCTCTCGGCCATTCTACCATTTTGGTCAAATTAGCAGTCATACCTGTGATAATGATCTGGGTAAGTACCCAGAGGACAGCCTGTCCTGGTTGAAAGTGAACCATAAAAGTCTTGTTGGACTGTGACTCAGCAGGACTAAGATACTCTCATAAGCCAGATGGGTCCTGGGTGAGGGGGTCTCTAAACCCTCATGCTGTGATCCCTTTAATCCAGACCAGAGGCCCACCAGCTGGTTACCCAAGCCCAGAGTTTTGGCTGAGCATTTGTTCATCTCCTGAGGAGACGATAAGCTTGTGTATACACAGATGCTCCAGAAGGAATCAGTTGAGCATGTGGCAGGGGAAGAGAGCAGGGGGAGTCTAGGGTGACCAGTCACACTCAGAGAAGCATCCCTTATAATACCGTAGACACAGCTCCTTACCTCTCTGACCCTGTAGGGGTGCCACTTTGCCGGGACCAGCTCAGCATGAGTACGTTTTTCTTGAGTGGGGACGGCTGTGGCTTAGAAATAGAAGCAATAACAACCACACAAAGACACACAAGTATAGAAAAGCGAGGATTGGGTGGGCACAACTTCTCTGATGGAGAAGTTGTGACCAAAACTGGCCTCAGGTTTATTCTTTTAAGGGGCAGAAAATTGGGGAAGGGGAAATGAGAAGCAAAGAGAATGGAGAAGGAAGCGGAATGCAAAGTTAGTTGTTTTGGGATGTAAATCGTCTGAAGATGTGAAAATGACTGGCACCATATAATTTCTCTGATCTTTTTTGAGGGACAATCTGATAAATGCACGTGACTTCCTTTAGCTTGATACTGGGCTAGGCACTGGGTGCTATCAGGATATGGTATCAACAACAACAGGATGATAACTATTGACAGCAACAACGGGAAGATAACTATTGGCAGCAGGCAGATACTGCTTTCGTATATAGATGCTTCTCAATAGCCCTGCTAGAGTAGCTTAAGGAAGCATGTTCCTGTATGTGTCTAAAAGTCACATATTTTCAGACCGGCTGCTCTCTACATGAAACAACCAGGGACTCTCATCCAAGGGTAACACATGTGCATGTTCACACACACACACGCACAAATGCACACACTGTCAAGAGCTCTAGGACTAAAGAGGTGGCACTTGGTTGCCATGATCCTTGGGCATTTCATTGGCTCCTAGAAATGGGTTGAAACAGAGGTACTGAGGCAAAAACCTGAGCCTGCTTGCCTTAGGGCAGAAATGCCCCTTCACCCAGGAGTAACAGAAACCTTGAGAAAGGTATAGAGCATGTCCTTGGGCTAAGGTTTACCTAGATATCAAGGGGCCAGTATACTCCAATGGACAACTAGTTGACTTTATTATTTTTGCTATTTTTTTGGTTTGTTTTTGTGATTTTCCTGGATTTGCCATGGGTCCCATCCCTATGTTGTCCCTTCATCTGGAGTGCCCTTCCTTTTTCTATCTAAGTTTACCATGAGGATGGCCTCTTCATAGTTCACCTCCTCCATGATGTCTTCCCAGACCAACCAAATCCTTACTGAACTTCCACCACTTTAAGATCTTGTAACGATCATCTTCCTTGTGTTCCACACAAGTGCCTCTTACATTCCCAATTCTATTACGTGTCGAGCACCATGCCTGAGCATCCTTTAATGTTCCACATCACTACCTAGCATCATGGGAGTCACAGCGGGGGCTTGCTAACTGCCTGTTGGCTCACTAACATGGGCTGGAACACAAAAATAAGCTTTAAAATCCAAATTGGGTAATACAATAGACTTTCTGAAAATTAGATACCACCTGAACGAACTATGAGAAACAAGCTTTGTCAAACAAGACAGGATTATTTCATCATTCTGTGCCTCAAAAATGAAAGAGAGAGAGAAAGAGCCAAATGAAGATTCCCAGTGACATCAGCTTTGGCAGTCCCTAATGGAAAGTGACTTTGCCAAAGTCCTGCTCTCTCGTTCAATTGGACGGCTTTCCATTAACGCTATTAACCTGGCGGAGCAATCAGAAGCAGAGCCGGCTAACCAAACATACTCCGGGCCAATTGCTGAATCATGTCCATCTCTTTTGCCCTTCCTAGTACCTTCAAGAACTAGAAGCAGCAAAGGGGGGAGAAGCACCAAGCACTATCAACATTGGCAAATCGGTCATGAAAGTAGCTGGGCTGGCTCCTTCCATTAAAAACATTTCTCTACCAGATCCATGTTTTAGCCTTCTCATTATATCCTCAGCCCAAAGGAAGATGCTCAGCTCTCCAGTCCAACCAAATACCATAAGCAATTTCCTTCTAAGGGAGGAAAATCACTCTTTTCAGTTTATGGCTTGATTGCTTGGCATCAACCAAGAAACCCCAGTAACATCCTGACCTTCCGAAAGCAGATTGGAAGATCAGAAGCCTTTACAGCAGCCTCCAGGATTCAGCATCATCAAAAGGTACAAAAATAAAGAGGGAACAGCCCTTCTGAATTGTGCTCATGATACAGGTCATTTGAAATGAACTGAGAAATAAAACAAAAATCCAACCATGGAAAAAAAAAAAAAAAAGGTACAAAAAGACCCTCAAATTGGAGATGTGGGAGAAAAATATAAAGAAGGCAGTGAAAGTCAGACATAAGCAATAAGTAGGCAAATTTGGTCTTCTCTGAGCTGGAAAATTAGAACCAAGGGAATTCTATTATTAGAAGAGGCTCTGCAGCTTCTGTTCTCTTGGTATGATGGGGGTGGGTTGCAAAGAAGGCTACACTGCCCTCTATTGGGGACAGCATTCAGCTAAAGGCTTTTCATTCATGATCTCAATTAGTCATTGCACAACCCTTGGGAGCATCCATTATCTGAAAAAAGGGAGAAGAGAGAAGTCAAGTAACTTGCCCGAGGTCATGCAACAAGGAAACAGCACAAGTAAGATCACTAAGCCATTCACTAAACCAGAGATGAATGGCTTTCCAAGTTCACTTTCTTGCCATTCATCTTTATAGTTCCTTCTTGGACTCAGATGGCTTCATGCACTAAAGGTTTGTCAGCAGTTGTCTTCAGCATGGCGAGTCTCAAAGCTAATTGCGTTTTGTAGCCACCTGGAGACATGCTCTAAACTGCCAAGGGTTCAAGTTCCACTTCCAGAGATTCTGATTTTAATTGATATGGGGTAGATCCTGGTTTAGGTAGGTTTAAGTTTTCCAGGTGATTCTAACAGGTGGCCAACATTGAGAATTCTTGGTTTAGCTACAGAATAGGTGATGCAGAAACAGATGGTCTCTCCGACGTTTGGGACTTGTATTGAATAGAAAACAAGATTGGAGAGCTTCACTAAAGAAAAATCACTTTTTAAGTGATTTTTAAGTGTGAGCTTCAAAGTGGAATGTGACAGTTATGCTTCATGTTATGGTTGGTTGAATAATGGATCCCCAAAGAGCTTCAAGTCCTAAACCCTGGATCTATAAATATGTCCCAAAGAGCTTCATGTTCTAATCTCTGGACCTACAAATATGTTACCTTACATGGGAAAGAGAACTTTGCAGATATGATTAAGGATCTTGAGATGGGGAAATTATCCTAGATAACTTGGATGGTCCTGATGTAATCACAAGTGTCCTTATAAAGAAGTCAGAGGAGTCAGAGTTAGAGTAGGAGAAGTAATGATGAAAGTACAGGCTGGGGGACCAGCAGTTAGCGTAATGGCTATGTCGCTGGACTCCCACATAGTCGACCGCGGTTCGCTTCCAGGACCTGGTGGCTTAAAACTCACGCCGGGTGCATGTGCGTGCGTGCCCAAGATCCTGAGAGGAGAATGGAGGAGAAGGGATTGCGGCGTGACCATCCGCCCTGGGGGGTGATTTCTCGCTTTCTGTCTCTATGTCTCTCTCTGTCTGTCTGGCAAGCGCACACTCCTTATAGCATAAACCTCTCAAAAAACAAAAAACAAAAAAAAAAAAAAAAAAAAAAAAGTACAGGCTGGGATAGTAGAAGGAAGAGATCCAAAGAATACCAAAGCTTCTAAAAGCTGAAAAATGAGAAGAAATCCTCCAACACAAAGCCCTGCCAACACTGCCTGTAGCTCACTGAGATGGATTTTGAACTTCTGACCTCCAGATCTATACAAAAACATTTGCATTGTTTTAAACCACTAATTTGTGGTGATTGGTTATGGCAGCCATTGAACTAATACAGATGTACACAATCACTTCTCTTTTCTAAGGTCTAGTTTTCTTGCCTTGGAAATGGGATACTCACATCTACTTCAGGAGGCAGTCGTGAGGACTAAATGCTATAAGTAACAGCCATTGTTGTGGCTACACATAGTAAGTACTCAGTAAATGGCACCTACTACTATGATCACCCAGAGAGGTCTCCAGAGAATCCCAGATTCCCACGTGGCATCTCTGGATCAGAACAGATAGGACAAAATGGAAAAATGTAAGAAGATATGAGAAGAGAGAGATTTCCAGCAATAACCACATACATTTCTACAGGACAAGGGGATTGTGGTAAATGAGGAAAAAAATTAGTAAGAGAACAATGGCAGCAGGATTTCTCAGCCAGGTGGACTTTGGGAGATGGTTGCACTTGACTCTTCTAAGCATCACATCATATTGCCAGCATGTGGGTCCAATTCCCAAGAACTCAGTGCCTCACTGTAAAAATTCATACAGAAAAGGAGAGAAAGAGTTGGAATCATTGCAATACCTAAAGAGCCTTGACGTACAGATTCCCCTGGGGCCAGCAGGTGGCATGTGGTTGAGGTGCTAGACTCCCACATGGCCAACCATGGTTCAAGTCTTGAACCTGGTAGCTTGCTTTCTCATTTTCTCTCTCTTTCTCCCCATCTCTCTCTGGTGAACACACATACCCTATAGCAATATTAAGAAAATAATAATAATAATAAATAAAATAAAATACATAATTCTAGAAAAAAAAAGTATGGGTTCCCTTACATTTCATTTGCAATATAAATATAGCCTGCAGGTCAAATTCTGAGCTTATGGAAAATTCAGGTTCATAAGCCCTCCCAGGAATAAAATATTGGTTTTTATATTAGCTTTGGTTGAAATACAAATATTAACCTGCACTGAACCATTTGTAAGACTTGTGACCTTGGGCAAATTACTTTATTCTTCAGCTTCTTCATCTGTAAAATGAAGACAAGGATAATGCCTACCTGTAGGGTTATTGTAAGAAATTAATGATTTATACATGAAGAATGCTTAGTAAAGTACCTGACACATAATCAAGTGTTCAGTAAATTAGCTATTAACATTTCTATAAGGTTATTTTTATTTTGGGAGGTGTAAGGGTAGATAAAGAAAGCCACTCATTTAGAAGACCTAACATGAAAGAGGAATTTTCAATATATTTCCATTCTATTGTTTGAATTTCTTTTTTTTTAATTTATTATTAATTAATTTATTTATTTACATTCATTCACTGTACATCATTATAGCATACAAAATGAGATTTTTCCATTCATAGTACACTGTATATTGGCTCAATCAAGCACATCAACATATGTGTTATTGTCAACACATAATTTTCCATTTCTTGTTTTCTGTATATTTTGCCTTTTTTCCCATCCTTGATTCCCTATCTCACCCTCTGCCATCTCCCACCCTCCTCCCACATTGTGTCTGGTATCTATTGTTGCTTTCTCTGCCTCCCCATTTTATTGTTTCACTAAATATCTTAATAAATCTAAATATTTTCAATAGCAAGCACAGCTGAAATATACATATCCATGAACACAAGTCTGACTTTAGGCATAAACCTCAGTGAACAGAATGAACATACTATAAAGTAGCACCTACCTAGGGCTATATAGCTTACTGCAGTCATCAGATAGGTATTTTTAATGCCTTTTTTTTTCTTCTGAAAATTTTTTTTTATTAATTTACATTCATTCCCTGAGCATCATCACAACATACTAAATGTGGTTTCCCCTCTAGGGTAAACTGGATAGTGGCTTAATCATGCATGTTATCATCCATAATATTCCATTTCTACTTTCATGTACATATGTTTTTTACCCCATGTCTGACCCTCTGCCCTATTCCACTCTCTTATTACACTATCTCTGCTGTCTACAGTTATCTTCAATTCCTTTTCCCCCAACATTTTGTTGATCACACAATATCATAAGTATTCTAACTACTTACAATAGCAAGTTCAGTTGATGGTTTCAAGAAAAGCAGTTTTGAACTGGTAAGGATATTTCCTTGAAACTTAAGGCCTAGAAACAGGTTAGTATTCTGTTCAAATAGTAGGTACATGAATCCATTGATAGCTCAAGACAGGACAAAAATCCTTAAAACCGGACAACAAAGCTTAGAAGAAAAGCAGCAATATTTTAGTCAAGTCATAGAATGCTGTTTCATCAGGTCAGTCTCATGTACTTAATTTTCTTCTGTTTCTGTTGAGGTTCGATCTTCTAGATTGACTGGGATATAATACTCAACTTTAGACTTTGTCCCTACAATTAAGTTGCCCATTTTCTTAGTTTCTGAACTCTTATTTCTGTGTGTCTGCACTTAATTTTACTGACATAGCACTCCCTTAAGAACTTCTTGGAGATCTGGTCTGGTGCTGGTAAACTCTTTTAGGTCTTGTTTATCTAGGAATGTTCATGTCTTTTCTTCCCAAATGAACAATAATCTTGCTAGGTACAGAATTCTCAGTTGAAATTGCTTTTCCCTTAATGTTTTGAATATATTCTCCCATTCTTTCCTCGCTTGCATTGTTTCCAATGAGAGATCTGCCGTTAGTCTGATGGGATATCTTTTGTAGGTAACTTGCCGTTTTTCTCTTGCCAGTCTTAGTATCTTGTCTTTGTCTGTGGTTTTGGTCAATCTGGCTATAATGTGTCTTGGAGAAGATCTTCTTGGATTGATTCTATTTGGGGTCCTCTGTACTTCTTGGGAATGGATCTTTGAGTGCCTCTCCAGGTTTGGAAAGTTTTAGGCAGTGCAAGAGAAAGTGCCTAAACCAAGAGCCAAATATAATCCCTCATTTACTCAGCCAATACCTATTGTCTATTCTATTCCAGGCACTTTTGTAAGAAGCAGGAGCTTCAAGACAAACAAGATCTATTCCCTATCCTCCAGTATCCAATCTAATGGTGGAAAGAGACATGGTAGATTTCTTTTCCTTCTTTCTTCCTCTTTCTTTTTCTTTCTTTCTTCTTTCTTTCTTTCTCCCTCTCTCTCTTTCTCTCTCTCTCTTTCTTTCTTTCTTTCTTTCTTTCTTTCTTTCTTTCTTTCTTTCTTTTTTTCTTTCTTTCTCTTTCTCTTTCTCTTTCTCTCTTTCTTTCATTTTCTTTCTTCTTCTTTTCTTCTTCTTTCTCCTTTTTTAATTGCTAGAGGACACATTTACTTACTAGAGAGAAGCATAGAGGGACAGAGATAGTATCCCTAATGGTGCATGGTCATACTTGGATGATCGCTTCTTTTTCATTTCTCTATTCAAGACATGATTGATTTATATCACAAGACAGTAAGGTGCATGTTGTGATAGGGATATTTAGGTTATGAGGAAGATGTACATGGGAGAGGCCTAAATCAAACTGGGGAGAGGGGACATCAGAGAGGACTTCTAGGAGGAAATGACATCTGAGCTGAGTAGTTTCCCAAATAAAACGATAGAGATGTGGAGAGATTTAGAGGAAACCAGCTCTTTCAAAAGCTTGAAGGTAAGAGCAAGTAGTGTTTTCAGGGAATTTCAAAGAGTTAATATGAGCATCATGAGAAGGGCCAGGCCCACAAGAGGAGAAATAAAGAGATTTAGCTGAAACTCTAAGTGCTGTTCAGATCACAGTGACTTAAGAACCATAAGGAGTTTGGATGTTAGCTAGGGGACAATAGGTAGCTGTTGAAAAGCTTTTCTGCAGGGCAATATTGTGATAAGATTTGAACTTTAGAAAGATCACTCTCAGGAGAATAATGGAAGAGAGACAAGATGAAAGTTGGAAACTTTATCTGGGAAGCTATGGCAATCACTTTGGTGAAAGATAATGGAAGATAGAGCCAAGATCTGGCAGGGGGAAATGGTTACATATGGACAGATTTAGAAGTATAAGATGATAGACCTGCTTATTCTGTGGCAGGGTAAGGGGCGGGGGGACCTCATTTCTAGATTTATGACTTGGGTGAACTGTGGTACCATTCACTAAGTCAGGAAGTACAAGAAATAGTTTAAGACGCAGGTGATGAGCTCAACTTCAGACACCTTAATGTGGATGCATTAAAGGCCTGTGGGATCTTCACATGGTTATATGCAATTAGCAGTTAGAGTTTGGAGTTCAAGATGGAGACTAGAGTGTTGAGAGTTATTGGCCCATAGTTGGTCTACTTGAAACCATGAAGTGGATCAGACCACCCTAGGAGAGTGAAGAATGGGAAGAGAAAGTGGGTAAGGACATAAGGTCAGACAGAGGAAAAGTGGACAGTCTAAAAAGACTGAGGATAACACCTCAAGAGAAGGGCCAGGAGAGTGGGTTGTCCCAGAAGTCCAAGAAGTAAGTGTCTTGAGGGAGGGATGTTTGCAGTGTTGAGTGCTTTGCTGAGGTCAAAAGAGACAAGGACATGGGCTTGACATGATGAAGGCCATTAGTGACTTTAGCAAGAGCAGTTCCAGTGGAATGATGGATATGAAAAAGCCTGATAAATGTGGTCAAGAAGTGAAAGATGAGTGAGTTGGAAGAGCAAATGAGGACCCCTCTTTCAACATGAAGACATGAAGGGCCAGCAGGTAGCATGACAGTGAAGGTGCTGGACTCCCACATCACTGACCACAGTTCAAGTCCCAGACCTGGTGACTTGCAAATCAAACCAGGTGCATGTGTGTGTGTGTATGCCCAAAATCCCAAGAGGAGAACAGAGAAGAAGGAATTACAGCATGGTCATCTCCCCTAGTGGGTGATTTCTCACCTTCCCTCTCTCTGTCTCTTCCTGGTAAGCACATGTACTCTATGGTGAAAGCCTAAAAAAAAAGAATAGAAAAGCAAAAAAAAAGAAAAGAAAATGAAGACATGATGTTCTCTTACAAGAACTTTGAGAAGGAGATCAGAGAGATAAAACAGTAGCTGGACGGAAGCAGAGAGAGAGGGAGAAAGTATTTTTGTTTCTTTAACCTAGGGAAGGCTCGAGTATGTTGAAATGTTATTGATGAAGAAGAATGAAGGGAAAGGAAGAATTGAAATACAGATGGTCCCTAGCTTACAAAGGCTCAACTTACTATTTTCCAACTTTACGATGGTATGAAAGTGATACTCATTCAGTCAAAACTGTACTGTTTTTACTTTCAGTAAAATTCAATAAATTACATGAGATATTCAACACTTTATTATAAAAATAGGCTTTGTGTTACATGAGTTAGATGATTTTGCCCATCTGTAGTCTAGTCAAAGAACATTCAAGTTAGTCTAGGCTCAGTTATGATCTTCAATGGGTTAGGTATATTAAATGCATTTTCAGCTTGAAGTATTTTCAACTTCCAATGAATTTATCAGGACATAGCCCCATCATAAGTCAGAAAGCACCTATATTATACACAGATTTCTTACTGGTGAATTTGCCTACTTACTAACCTGTAACCCCAAAACCAATAAAGCATATTCAAGGTCATTCCTAGACAAGCACATTCAGAGTGTCAAAAAATTTGAGTCTCCCAATGCACACACCCTCAGCTAAGTTGAACGGGTCATTGCTCTGCCATCTTATTTAGGCTCTCTTGCTATAAAAGGTGTCATTTTTGCAGTATATTTAGTGCTGCATTTTTGTGCTTTCTGCTGGTGATTTCACTGTTTAAAGTTGTCCCCAAGCATAGTGCTAAAGTGCTGTCTAGTGTTCAGAAGCTCAGGAAGACTGTGTTGTGTTTCCAGAATTTGTTGCATTTTCTATTCGTAAAGGAAATAATGGCTGACTCTGCTTTTCTTTACTGGAAGACACTGCTCTGAGACCCCCACAGCACCAGAATATGCTAACAGATTAGGCAGAATGAAAATCACAGCTCCACAGACTTTCCTGGTCGGCGTGGTGTTTTCCCATTTGCTAGTGCTTCACAAATAAAACGTTGTTTGAATTACTTTTGGTTACACTGATGTGTTATGTTGCTTTCTGCCTTTTCTCTTCCTTGCCTCCAAACCCCCTGTGCACCATCACTGCAGTGTCTCCTGTGACAAATGACATACTTCCAGTTATAAGGAGTGCCTGGTGGGTCAAGGAAAGGCCCCTGCCTTTTAGAAACCTTCTCCCAAGTCCTTAGGGCGGTAAGAAGCTGGTTTTTGTTTGGTGTATCCCTGACATCCTTCCTTTGGTGTCTGAAGAGTCAAAGAATCTTAAAGCAGGCTTGACTCGCAGGTTTGCTGACCTGTTCATCTGTTCACTGTAAATGATCTCTTACTTAAAATACTTGAACGTTTTAAACCATCTGGTTGCCCAAGCCGGGTGGAATATTCCAGAAGAAGCCACATAAGTGCAGAGGTTTAGCACGGTGGGTTCTGCCTTGTTGTGCAACTCCTTGTTGTGTTTCCTGACAGGCCAGGCTGCTGCCGGAAGTCCAGAAGAGCCAGATCCCACAGGAGCCAACAGGAATTGTAGGCAAATATCCTCAGGCTGAATATAGTGATAGTATCTTGATGTTGTCTCTCTTCCAAAAAAATCCCATAGAGCAAAGAGGTGTTTTAGATACATGTGATCTCTGCTTCACAGGTTTATTTTTTAATGAGAAAGTATCCTTTCAAGGGTCTGTAGAACATCAGTTCACCAAGTTCAAAGCATCACTGCCTCTCACCCAGACCAATCTTGGGTCTTCCCTCTCAGCTCTTGACCTTCAGCCATAACTTCCCACACTGCCATCTTCAGTCTATGAGTGCCCAGTTTTAATCATGCCTGTCTCCAGTTAAAACCTGTCAGAGGCTCAGCTACTAAATGGAGTACTGGCATCGTGATCTTGGTCCAAGACCGCCCTGAAGTAGACTTGATTAACATTTCTTCTTTTTTCTTTCTTTTCTTGTCTTTTCTTTCCCCTTTTCTCTTTTCTTTTCTATTTTAAACACGGGGTCTCCCTCTGTAGAGCTTCTCCTATCTCAACCTCCTGGTAGCTGGGACTAGAGGTACATTTTATCCTCCCCCAGTCCCTCCCACTCTCAGGTTGGGCTAGGAATCAAACCTGGGCCTCACATGTGGCCTCAGCATATGGAAGTACAGTTTCTTAGCAACACGAGCCACCCCAATTTACATTTCTAAGTGCTGTCTTCTCTCTCAAACTAACCTTTCTCTAAATATGGACCAAGTTGCCTCTCCTTACTCCAGTATGGACAGACCTCAGCCTTTCTTCTATCAGAATCCTGCCACCATTGAATGCCAACCCTACATGCCACTTTCTTCAGGAAGCCTAACCCTGATCCTTCTAGGCAAACACTTTCTTTGGGGGTTGGATATGGACATGCCACTCCCTGTTCTTCTCTCTGTCTACTTGGTTGCTTTTCTGACCCTTCTCTTTGAAGGCAGTTTCTCTGTTTATCTTGTAACCCCTGTAGCACCTAGCACTGTGTCTTAACTTAGTAGTTGCCCAATAAATGATAATTACCTTGATTTGAGGTTAGAGTGTGTACTTTTCTTATTATGCAACTTTGAAATACTATTTTACTGAATATTTTCTATTTTATATTCAAATATTATAACACCCATTTCTAAAACAGCAACAGTGTAGAAAATTTGTGCTATTCACTTTCTAGAGCAGTTTCTTTTCTTTTCTTTTTGTCAGCTTTTATGAAGCCTAGAGGTCTGCGGTGGAGGTGGGAAGAGGGAAACAGGGCTCAGCAGCTTAGTGGACATTTCCTGGGCTTCGAGGTATGTTTGAATTCCTGTTCCAACACTGACTTCCGTACTTGTGTGATCTTAAGCTTGAGTCCCTCAAGCTCTCTGAACCACAGTTTCTCATCTCTACAATGAAGACAAAAGTATTTAGTTTGCAAGTTGATTCATCAGAATTAAATGTAAACCTCTATTAAGCACCTAGTACAGGACCAAGTATATAGTAGGTGAGTCATAGTTCTCACTTTCATCCTCCTGGTAGTGAATTAGAATTACCATCATCATCATCCTTATTCTACCTATATTTTACTTCAGAATCAAATGTGAAATCTTTTTTAAGAAGTTTTTATTTTGGGACCAGCAAGTGGCATGGTAGTTGGTCACTGGATTCCCACACAGCCAATGGTGGTTTGAGTCCCAAACATGGTGATTTTCTTCCTTGCTCTCTCTCTCTCTTTGTGTCTCTCTCTAGTGAGTGTGTGTGCCCTATGGCAAAAATTAAAATAATAGTAATAATAATTAATAGATCAAATCATTCTTTTTAAAAAGTTGTTATTTCTTCTATGAAAGGAAAAGAGACAGGCTCTCTCAATAGGCTCTTCAGGTCACGGCCTACCCCCAGTCTCAGCCTGTCCGGATAACAGACTCATGCACACACACATGCCTGTTGTACTCAGGGAGGTCCCAGGACATGAACTCAGGTTCATTCCTATGTGAGTCCTGTATATTACCCACTATGCCACTACCTGGTTTCAAATGTGAAACCTTTTAATGAGAATACAAGGAGTCTTCAAAAAGTTATAAGAAAATGTGTATTATGAAAAAACTATGCATGGATTTCATTTTTTTTTGCATTAAACTCATACTTTGATTTTATATTTCCATGAACTTTTTAAAGTTCCTTTATATATTGAATTCCTACTATTTAGCTGACATCCCACTGGGGAGGAAAACAAAGGTGGGCTAGAGATAGGGATCCGAAAATTGAATATAGCAAGATTATAATCCTACTAGAGGATATTAACACACAAGAACATTTATTGAACTGTGCTATGGACAGGGGTTCAATGTATGTCACAAGGTAAAAGAGGTTTACTTAACTCAAAGGGAAGTACAATATAGATATGGCAATGAGAAGCCCTTGGATATGGCCTGCAGGTCCCGCTTGTGGGCCCACCTCTCCCAAGGCTAACAGACAAGCATTTTTGTTACACACCTGCCCCTTGGCTAGCAGTTACATAGATCCACACAGCTCCCCCACTTCCACACTTAAAAAGGTTCATGCTTGATTTAATGCCAGACTATTGTTGCCTTGAAATAACTAATAGTTCTTCACAGGCCCTTCATTTTTGTGTTGTGCTGAGCCCCACAAATGACATAACTATTCCTGCTTATAAGAATGTTCCATTTAGATTTGGTTTTTGTCCCCCGAGCCTGACATAGTGTATGCTCGTGAATATCTCTGGAATGAATGAATGAATTTCACTTTCACAATCATAAGGATGACAAATACATGTAGAGTCATTTTTATCTGAAGTTGTATACTTGAAACTTACAAGGTTAGGTATGCTTATATCTTGGACTTAAACATTTTCTCAAATAGGGCATTTGCAATTTCTTCCAAAATCTGCAATGGAAGAAACAGAGTAAACAGCACCTAGGTGACTTCTTCTTCACCTCATTTTTTAACACCTTGGTTTTACCTGTTCTTTTCATAACACATGGTGAGAATGTAGGTCTCCCTATACTCTAACACACACACATCCACACACCACAGAGACATACACATACAGACCCTTTCCTGAGATTGTTTTGAGACTAATTTATACCTTCAAATAAACAAATTTGTAGCATATAGTTGAAAAGCAATTCAAGCACAATTCTTGAAAGCTGGTGGAATCTCAGTAGACAAGTAAAGGAAACATTGAAAAGAAATTCAGATATCTTTTTTGTTATGATAAAATATACATAATATCAAATCCATAATTTTACTATAGTAGACATTTCTCCAATATTTCTTTCTCTAAATAGGATACACAAATAGCCAGTAGGCTCATGATAAGATGTTCTATATCACTAAATCATTCAGAAAATGCAAACTACAGTGGGATGAACTACCTCATATTCATTAGGATGGCTACTATAAAAAAATTTTTTTAATTAAAAAAAAACAACTATAAACCAGAAAATAGCAAGTGTTGGGAAGGATGTGGAGAAATGAGAATCTTTACTTACTGCTGTTGGGAATGAAAAATGGTGCCACCAATGTGGAAAACAATATAGCGGTTCTTTAAAAACCTAAAAGTAGTGTCTAGCAGGTAGTGTGGTGGTTGAGGCCGTGGACTCTTACAACGGTGACTGTGGTTTGAGTCCTGGACATGGTGGCTTGCTTTTTCATTCTCTCTCTCTCTCTCTCTGTCTCTGTCTCTAGTGAGTGTAAGTGCTTTACAGCAAATTAAAAATAATAAGATTATAATTAATAAGATTAAATAATCCTTTAAGAAAACTAATACTAGAATGATCATATGAATTCAGCAAATACACTTCTGAGTGTATCCCTCAAAGAAATGAAAGCAGGGATGTGAAGAGATACTTGTGCAGCTGTGTTCACAGCATTATCCACAATAGCAAAAAGGTAGAAGCAGATCAGGTGCCCATTATTGGAGCAATGAGTAACCAAAATGTGGCATATACATACAATGGAATATCAATCAACCTTAAAAGGAAGGAAATCCTGACACACCTTAAAGACATCATGCTAAGTGACATAAGCCAGTCACGAAAGGACAAATACCACTTGATCCTACTCACATGAGGTTCTTAGAGCAGCCATTGCCACTATCCATCTCCAGAACTTTTTCATTATCCCCATTTGAAATCTTGTCCCCATTAAACAATAACTGCCACCCCCCTCTCCCTCCAGTTCCTGGTAATCACTATTCTACATTTTTTTTTATTTGATTCATGATAGAGATCTCATGTGTGCACCTGAGAGAGAGACACACCCTCAACAAGGTCTAGTCACTCTGTGATTCTCTTCCACTAGCCCTCCAGCTTGTCGGGATCTTGGGGTGTGTTTCAGTTGCCTGGGTGAGGTTCTGAACCTACAGTCAGCCACGTGGCTTCCAGCACCGCGGTTCTGCGTGCCCAGGAGACTGGGCCGCATTCTACTTTTTACCTTCATGAATTTGACTATTCTAGGGGACTATCTGTCCTTGTGTATCTGGCTTGTCTCACTTAGCATAATGTCCTCAAAATCTAATCATGTTGCATACATCTAAATTTCATTCTTTTTTAAGGCTAAATAATATTTCACTGTATATGCCACTTTTTGTCTACATGTTCATATCAACGGACACTTGAGTTGTTTCAGACACATTTTTAAATTGTGTCTGATTCACTATGGTGTTCCCTGGGTTTTAAAGTTTTACAAAACGCAACATACAGTCTTGTGATGATGAAGGTTAACTTCTTCCAGGGCCAGCAAACCAGCCATCCCCTCTCTCCCACACAGTCTCCAAGCCCTTCTATGAGAACAACTGACTGCTTCCAGAAAGAAAGAAGAAATATGTCCCCAGGGATAAATCTTGAGTCAAACCTACGTTTAATAAGTAGGGTCTCTAAAAGTCTGTTCATGGAGAAACATAACCTCTGGAAACACCAGCCTCATAGGAAAGATGTGGATACTATGTGCTTTTATCAACAGCCTTGTACCCCAGAGACCATTTCCACATTACCCAGAGGAGCCCCAAATTACAGTTCTGAGTTTGCAATGAAGCTGACTCAAGGAAGTGAGCCATGGAGCCTCTCCTTTGTTAAGAAAAGCATTTTTCCTACTGGAACTTGTGATGTGTTAGAGGATGGGATGAGCTGCAAGAGTTGGAAACACCTTGGTCTGTTGTGGGATATACCAACCTCATCACCATAGATTTTCCCTGCCAGTGAAAGACTTCAACCAACCAACCAACAACCTGAACATTGAACTACACCTTTGACAGCATTCGGAGAAGTTTCTCCTTCAGTTCATATAAGGCCCAGGCATCTTTCCAGCCACTGAGGCTAAGGAAGTGAGCAAGACAAAGTCCCTATAGTCAAATAAGTTACATCTGGACTTACACAGAGCAAACAAGCAAGACCACTTCCGGTTGTGATAAGTCTTAAGGAAGACATCATCAGTGAGTTGTGATAGGGAGTGAGTTGGGGAAGGGGTGGAAGAACCACAGCCCATGAGGGGACTCTATGGAGGTGATGTTCTAGCTGAGGCCTAAGGTGGAGGTACAAGACATAGCAGGAGCTACCAGGAGTGCATTCCTGGCAGAGGAGATTGCAAATGCAAAGGTGTGGATTTAGCAAGAGCTTAGTGTGTTGGGGGGTGGGGGTGGGGCGAAAGGAGGCAGGAGGCTATCCCAGGGTTTCATGAGCAAGCAGCAGGTGGCAGAGGGAATCAGGCAGGCAGTGTAGGCTGTGGGGAGGATTCTGACCAGTTTTGGAAAGCCTCAGCAAACTGATAGACAGGATAATGATCTGAATTACACATTACAAAGAGTACTCAGGCAGCAGCTGCTGGGTGGAGAATGGAATGTCAGTTCCCTCATTCTCCCTATTTTTGTGGGGCATGTCACAGAAAGTGGCTTCAGAGAGCTCAGCCTCACCTTTCCCTTGGTGGGACTTGAGACTTCATCATAAAGATCACTTCTATTTTCTATCTTGGATAGGCCGTTATTATATGAGATCTCTTTTATATTTTACCTAATTAGCCTTACCTGATCCTAACTAGTAAAAGTCTCATCTCTAGCTCTTCCTAAAATCCCAAACTCTAGGGAACATTAGGCTGCACCACCCCTTGGCCTTTGGCATATTCCTCCTTCTGTCTCCCATGTCTGGTTTGCATCCTTAGCCTCACACCTGGTAGGTGCTCAATAAACACTGAAGAGGCGAGGAGGATGCAGCGCTAAGAGGTGACTCGTTTGCAGACCTTGCTAGTCATTAGGCCTCACAAGAAATTCGTAACATGAATTTCATCGTGAAAAACAGCTCAGTCTTGCCAAGTGGCGCTCAGCCTAGGAGAGTGAAGGAGTAGAGAGGAAATTCTAGCCAGACACTAGCTTTGGCTACCTCACCTGGAGATGCAGAGCCTTGGAAGGACAAGCTCCCCAACGTCTGGGAGGCCATTATTTTAATGAGTGCAGCAGCAAGGAGGAGCACGCGGATGAAACTCAGACCTAAGCCTCAGGTGAGGACTTCCGCTGGCTCCTGACGCACCCTCTCCCAAAAGCCGCTGCTGTTCCTTTGTAAGCATTTATCTCATATATCACCAATTATTTCTTTTTTTTTTTTTTGGAGAGATTTTCGCTATAGGACCCGTGCGCTCACCAGACAGACAGAGACAGAGAGACAGAAAGTGAGAAATCACCCCCCAGGGGGGATGGCCACGCCGCAATCCCTTCTCCTCCATTCTCCTCTCGGGATCTTGGGCACGCACGCACACGCGCCCGGCGTGAGTTTTAAGCCACTGGGTCCGGGACACGAACCACGGTCGACTACGTGGGAGTCCAGGGACATAGCCATTTCTCTCCTTTTTTTTTTTTTTTTCCGGTTCCCCACCCCCATCCCCAGGACGCATTTCCTCACTGGAATTTCCTCACTGTAGGGAGGGAGAGAGAGAGAGAAAAAAAAAATCACCCCCATGGGGTATGTTCACAATTTGACGCCTTCTCTTCCATTTCTCCCTCCTGTTGGGATTCTGGGCACGCTTACCCAAGTACCCAGCGAGTTTTTCAAGCCACAGGTCTGGGACTCTAACAGCCTTGTCAGCCATGGGGGAATCCAGCCGCCTTAAGCACCATAACACCCACTGGCCCTAATACAACTTCTTTACCTGATCATTAGCCCCACCAAAATCAGGAACCAAGCCTTTTCACCCTGATACCTGGCACACGGAAGGAACTCGGTAAAATACGAATGAATCAACCTTTCATGGAAAGAGAAAAGAGATTAACAAATAGAATGGGTCACGCTTTACATGGGAAAACCCCTTCGTAAGTTTTAAAGGAAATTGTATTGATAGATAAGATTATTCACTTGGTGGATGAGCCAACTTGAGCGTTATTCTCATTCTGCCTGGTGAACTCAGGTACCAGGAGCTCCCGGAAATGCAAATGAATTTCAATATTCACTTAAGAAAATAAGAATGAGCGGTGACTCAGCTAGGGACAAAGGGAACAGGACATTAAAAGCCGTGCGCAAGGTCAGACACAAGGAATAGTGAAGTTATCCCAGGGTAGGGCTGCAGGCGCCTGGCGCTGGATTTCCAGCTCGGAAAGGGCAGAACCGGAGGCTGGGCTGGAGGGGTTCACCCGCGGGGAGCTGGGCGCGGGAAAGGGCGCCCTCTGCCGGGGGCGAAGGTAAACGCGTCCTCCCGCGCGGCGCGTCTGTCCCGCAGCCGGTGGAGCACAAGGTGCGTAGACATCCGCTTCTTCCAACCTAGACGTGGAGGGGCAGAAAACTCGGTTCAAACTCTCTCCGAGGAGGAGTTCCTAGCAAGCATTTCCTGATTCCCGTGCCTATCAGCCCCGAACCTCCCCCGGCACAAGGGAAAGATTGAGGTTAATTGCAGATGCTGAGCTCCCTGGTCTCAGAAGCCAGGAGGGTCCCCCATTTCCTTAAAATCCAGAGGAGATTGTTTGAGACGATCCACAGAATGTCAGGTCCTAACGGGTCGGCAGGACCCTCTGTTCACATATCACCTTCCCCACCCGGGGTCTGGAGTGCCTATGCGGGATCTAGGCATAGGAAAAGAGACTTAGCAGTGTTTCAAGGGGCACCCTGGGTGCAGCCTGCGGAACGCCCCTGGACACTTGAGGATAGTCGGGACCCACTCGCACCATCCCACGGTGACCTGAGGGTCGGAGGGGCACGCGGACCCGACTGGGTTTGAAGAGGAGCTCTTTCCCACTCCCTGTCCCAGCCCCATGCTGCCTGCTCATCTGCAAGATGGAGAGGCTGCGTCCGCAGTCAGGTGGCCCCATCCCTAGTGGTTCCTGATTCCGTTGTCCTTTCTTAAACGCAGTCTGTGTCTGCGGAGAGAGGTGAACAGCCATGGTTTGGAGTGTGCCCAGAAAAAAAAGGAACCAGCTCCCTTTGCAAAAGAGGCGAAACAGTTCCTTAGGACCCGGGTGTCTCTTTATTGAATCTGGAGTGACACCTAGTGGCTCAACGCCTCACCGCCTCGGCCATGATGTTCTTACTGGGGTTGTCAAAGGCCAGTGCCTGTCTGTTCTTGGGACTCTGCTGAAAGACTGGGGAGCCCCAGAGGGCTCACGTTTCCTGGAATTTCCCTGCTGACATTTATCAACAGCTTTTTTTCGTGCTGTGTATGCAACTCCCATAAAATGCTCCTGTCTGCAGAGCTTGCTTGGGCTCATCACTCACTCTCAGGCAGCAAATATGCATTGAGCCTGGCTTTGTTCTGGGTGCTGGGGACCCAAAAATAGCCCAGGCTTGGTTCCTGCTCTGAAGAAGCTCACAGCCCAGCTGGGAGGAAATGGACCAGAGAAAGAATATTCTACAACACTGAACTTAAGCGTGTGCAATGGATGCCGTGGGTACAGGGGTACAGGGACTGGACCGAACTGTGTAGAGGCATCAGGAAGGCAGTCATTGTTGAGCCGAATTTTGAAGATGAGGTGATGCACTGTGCAGAATTCTAAGATGACCTACAAGATTCTCAGGCTCCGGTGCACACACACCTTCACCCAGTTATTCAATCAAGCAACTAATTTAGGTGCTGCTGTAAAGGAAATTTGGAGAAGTAGTTAATGTTCCCAAAGCAGTTGACCTTAAAATCTAGAGACTATCCTGGCTGAGTCTGACCAAGCCAGGTGAACCTTTAAAGGTGACTGGGCTTTTCCTGGAAAAAGAGATTGGAAGAACGAGACGAGCTCATCATGGGCAAATTGTTTTTGTTTTTGCTTGCTTGCTTTTCCTGGCTTTAGAGGTGAAAGTGGCCACTGGTGAGGAATATAGGCAGCCTCTGAGAGCTGAGAAAGACCCCTGGCTGATGGCCGACAAAGAAACAAGAATTCCAGGGGCAGCAGGTGGTGTGGTGGTTGAGGCGCTGGACTCCCACATGACCAACTGCAGTTCAAGTCCCAGACCTGGCAGCTTGCTTTCTCGCATTCCCTCTCTCTGTCTCTCTCTGGTCGAATTTTTAAAAATAAACAAAAAATTCAATAAATAATCTTTTTTTTTTTGAGAGAGAGGTTTTGCTATAGGGCACATGTGCTTACTGGAGAGAGAGAGAGACAGAGACAGAGAGACAGAAAGTGAGAAATCACCCCACAGGGGGATGGTCACACCACATCCCTTCTCCTCCATTCTCCTCTTGGGATCTTGGGCACGTATGCACACACGCCCAGCGTGAGTTTTAAGCCACTGGGTCCGGGACTCAAACCGTGGTCAACTACATGGGAGTTCAGTGACATAGCCATTACACTAACTGCTGGTCCCAGCTGTGGCTAGACTTCTGAACCACAGAACTGTAAGCTAACAAATGGGGGTATTTTTGTTGCTGTTGTTTTTTTCTATGGGGCGCCATAGAAAATGTACTCGCCAGAGGGAGAGAGGGGAAAGAAAGCACCCCCCAGGGGCAATGGCATAGCCCCAATCCCTTCTGCATCCTCCTCTTGAGTTTCAGGCTGGTACACACATGCACCCGGTGTTTCTCAAGCCCCAGGTCTAAGACTCAGACTGCCTAGTCAACCATGTGGGATCCAGTCTCCTCCACCAATGTTTTGAGCTCAATGGCTCAAAACATATTTTTAAGGTTTTTGCTATAGGATGCATGCATTTGCCAGAGAGAGAGAGACAGTGAGAGGGAAAGTGAGATACCACCTGCCGGTGTTGAGGAGTGGCCATGCCGCAATCCCTTCTCCTCTGTTCTCCTCCTGGGATTTTGGGCACGCACACACACATGCCTGGCATGATTTTCAAGCCTCCAGGTCTGGGACTTGACTTAGGGTTGACCATGTAGGAGTCCAGCACCTTAATTACCACACCACCTGCTGGCCCCAACAGGTGTTGTTTTAAGCTTTCAGCTTTGTGATCTATTATGAAGTCACCAAAAACTGATAGAAATGGTGACTCGAAAGTGGAGAACTGTACGAGGAAGGCTCAGAGGTATAAAGCAGCAAGGGGCATCAGAGAACTTAAGTCATCTATGGCACAGCCAGACCCCGGGGAGCAGATGACAAGGTCAAATGGAACCCTGAGAACTTGGCTTTAGATCGGAGTGGCTGTGCCCTTAGGCTAGTGACTTAGCTCTCTGTACCTCAGTTGTCTCAAAGGTAAAATTCAGTAAGAATAGTTGTTAAAGCAGAGTTGTGTTAGTGGAAAAAATACATAGAGAAGGTTCAACTTAGTCTTGGCCTAAGTGCTCACCAAATGGCATAAAGTCATAACGGTAGTAATGAGCCTCGTGGGAACTGGCCTGGGAAAAGGAGATGCTAAATAACGTGGCTCGTAGAGTGGTCTGGGGAACACCTGCGCTGGAAAGACCTCCGGACGCTTATTGAAAAGGCAGATGGCCGGGACCAGCAGAAGGCTCCAGGTTATGTTTCTGGACTCCCACAGGGCCGGCCAGGAAGGAGTTGTGCACTTGGGGAAAAGCACCTCAAGAGCTCTGTGCCTCAGTTCGCTGGTCGGTACTGTGGGAATAATAGTGGTGCCCACCTGAGAACGCTGTGTCAAGGATTCCCAGAATTCCGCAGTGGCTAGCACACAGCAAGCACTACTAAGTAATAGCTACAATAGGGGTTATTATTATTTTGTAAGTCAAATCACAGTATGTCTCTGTTCAGAACCCTCCGCTAGTTTCCATCTCTCACAGAATGAAGCATGTATCCCTAACTATGGCCTCTGAGGTCATATACAATCTGCCCCAATTTTCACCTCTCCTCCGAGTGCTCCGCTCTTGCCACGTGCCTCAGTGCTGTTTGTCAAGCACATCCCTCTACCAGTTCTCTCTATCTGCAAAGCTCTTACCGTAGTCATCCTTGAGGTCCACACCCTCCCCTCCTTTAGGACTTTTTTCCAGTGTCACCTTCTCGGGGAGACCTGATTTTGACGTGAGCCCCCTTATACCTTTCTCCAGGGCCCCTGCCCCCTTCCCTGCTTAATTTGCTCCTTGGCTCTTCTCACCATGGTCAAGCCTGGGCTTTGTTTATCTGTCTGTCTATTGTCTCTGTCTCCTCAGTAGGACGCCTGCTCTTTGTTCTCTGCAGGATCCTGAGAGCTTCCAACAGTGCGTGTGGTTGGCTCTCAGCAAGTCTGTCACACACTAAGGTCCTGACTCCAGCGCCCCCTCTTCAGAGAGCCCACCTCTCTCCTCTCTAAAGCATCTGCCATCTCTCTCTCTCCCTTCCTTCTGCTTTTCTGCATAGACAGTTCCATACGGGGTATAAAGTATTTCTCTAGTAACGTGTTGTCTCCCCAGCTAGATTTCAGCAAGGACTTAGCTCAGTTGTCTGGGATACCAAGTGCCTGTACTGGCACCAGGTACAAAGGAGGCCCTGATGAATGACCACTTTCTCATGCTACTTTTTGTTGTTATTGTAGTGGTATTAGAAAGCAGAGATAAGGAGCAGCTGGCCTGTGGACAGAGCAGTAGGGGGGGAAGGATGGTCCTAGGTGCCTCTCTCAGTGGCGGCTTTAAGAAGGAACAAGATGCTCTGATCCCTGTTCCCAGCCTGGACCAATCCCCACTCCTAGGCGTCAGAAACCATGAACAGCACCACAGGCAGCGACCAGGGTGTATTCTCGCTCTATAAATGCTGTGAGATGAATGCACAGGAACTTCCTGGAATGTTAGCAGGAGAGCATCAACACCAACATCTGCTCAGTCTATTCTGGGACGTGGAGAAGCAGCGCTTCATTCTTAAAGGGAAATTCAGCAATGAAGGCAAGCTCTGGGATCATCTGTTCAAGATGGGAGAGGAAGGGAATGGAGCACCCATTCCAGAGCCACGCTGCTGGTTCAAGTCCTGGCTCTACCGCCTCCTTGAGTAAGATCTCTGTGCCTCAGTTTCCTCGTCTGTAACATGAGGCTAATAATACTACCTATATCAGAACATTGTTATGAAGACACACGTACACACTGGTGACTGGCTTATGCCGAGAACTGTGTAGAGTCTGAGATCTTAACCCTTCTTGCAAGCTCACATGGCGGCCTGCCACCTTTTCATAAGTGTGGACGGATAACAATGAGATTCCTGGTCAGAGATGACTTAAAACTCACAACAACTGTAGTAGCCGGAACATCAGGGCATGCCAGTGCCTTGAACTCAACTCCCAAAGACATTATCTGCACATACTGTGGGCCACATTACAGAAGAGGAACCCTGGGCTCAGGGAACCTGAATCTTTCATAGTGGTCAGTAAGCTTGCCTGCCCTTTGCTCCAGAGGAAGACACAGTGTCAACTTCTAAAGCTATTCACTAACCAACACTTTTGAAAAGATAATCCGGAACAAAGGCAGTCAGTGTCCCTGCTCGCTAGAGGTGCGGAAATACAAGGACCCATAAAGAACCGTCCATCAAGAGCACAGAGGTAAGAACTATTGCTATGACTGCACTATGGGAAAGTGAACCCGGTCTACATAACTTTATTTCTTTTGGTGACTGAAATGTATAGAAATTAGCACAAACCAGGACACGGATTAAAGAAAAGTTACAAAGACGAATGGCCAGTCGAGGAACTTGAGTTAATGTTCAATGACTGGACTACAAAATGTGTTTCACAAATGGATTTCCAGAAAAACTGCTGTCAGCAATTGATTATGATATTGGGCAAATGAGTTTGCGATTTCATGATGAATAATCTATCACTCCCTATCTTAGAGACTCGAGCACTCAATCTTTTCCTGACAGGCAGCATGTATATTCTATTGCCAGGAAGGAAGGCAGTTGTCAAATTCCTAATTTTTCTCTTTGAAAAATGAACATTTAACTCAAACGTAAGATCTGGAGGAACACATAAGGCCTTAATTACAAAGCACAATCCAAGATTTGTGCTAATTAATAAGCTGATGAAAAATTCATTGAGATTCAGAGAAGCAGTAAAGGGAAAAAACTTGGCCTGTGCTAACACTGAGTCTATAAAATGTTTAAGTCTATCCAAATAGGTAGCTGCCCCTCCGCCATAATTGTGCTTTAGTCATTTCATTTATGAGACTTTAGTTGCACATCAAAAAAGAGAGAGAGAGAGAGTATTTCTTTAAACTTTCGGGTTTCTAACAGTTACACTAGCATATTAGAGACTTTTGAAGATCAGCTTAGCTACCTGAAATATGATTTTTTTCTTTTTTTTAATGTGAGAAAAGCCATCTGTTTGAATCTAGGCTTTGCTATTCATAGCTGTGACCTCCAGCGAGTTGCTGAAGTCCTCCGAGCCTGGTTCTTCTCACCAAATGGGAAAAACAATGCATAAGGCAGTAGTGAGGGTGGGTGCCAGTTATTGTGAGTCGATAATGCCCTCCCTCCCAGCTTCTTCACCAAACCTGACCAGGAGCTAGGTGGGATTGCAGTACAGTAACTGGTTTGCTATTGATAAGCTATTTATAAGACGGTAAGCATCTGCCAGGCTGAAATTGGGTTTCTTGCATCCACCAAACCTGCAGTCAGTGAGAATTGGATCTCCAGAACAAACCCCAGGCAATCTGGGGGAGGTGCCAAGTGTCCCCACCCACCATAGGGAACAGGAAAGAGCAGCCAGTGAGAGGGTGAGTGAGCCACCTGGGTCCCCAGAATTGGAAGTCAAGAGAGGTCTTGGCTTGAGGCAGGCAGGGTGGGCCATGAGACTGGAGCATGCGTGGTGGGGAGAAGGAGGAACGGGGTGGAGTCGTGTGCCCTTGACTGCACTAGACATGTCTTACCAACCAGGCAAGTGCTTCTACTCAAGACGGTGGGGTGGGTTGGGGGGGCATACTCCTCTGACTCACGAAGTTTCCATTTCTTGAGCAACTGAGAGAGGAAAAGCACCCCTGTCAACCCTCTCCAAATCATTGACCTCCCCCACCTAGTCATCAAGGTATCTATCCAGAATGGAAACCTCATCAATACCCAGGCAGACACATGAGGTTCCCGGTAGCTTGGCCCTGATTCATTTCTCAGATCACATTCCCCAGGCTACCCCACCACGCCACCTCTTACCCTGTGGTTTCCCTGAACACTGTGGTCTGTGTTCGCTATCCTTCCTTGTAAAACGCCTTGCCCCTTGTCCATTCAGACGACACCTACTCATTGTTCAGGAGTTACTGGGAACACCACTTCTGCCTTGAACCTGCTCTCAGTCTCCTCTCCCACTGCTGGTTTGCTCCATGACTCCTGATCGTCTCAAACCTCAACGCTTTCATGTGGCACACTGAAGTCAGCCATCTGGTTCTAACCCAGGATCTCCGTGACCTTAGACAAGTTACTGAAGTTCTCTGGGTTCAGGTTCCCTCTTGGTAAGATAGGGATAATATGAATACCTCATGGTAGTTGTAAAGCTTGTGCAAAAGGACATATTTGCAAAAGCCCTTACAAAAAAGTACCTGGCCCACACTAAGCACTCTCTAAGTGTTAGCTATTATTATTGTTATTATTTACCAATGGTTTAATTTTACTACATCCCAATACCACTTAGTCTGTTACTAATATTTTCTATAATATAAACCAACTTCACCAGTCTCCTAAGCAACCTCTATGGAATTACAGGTTGGAAGGGCTAGTTGTGCTTATATAAAATAAGTGAAAAGAAAATACATAATTATTTAAATAAAACCTGATCAGTCAAGGACCCCTTTCTTCTTCTTCCTCCCCACAGCACATCTGGAGAAGCTCTGTTTGGTGTGTGAGTCAATCATACGTCCTTCGGCCTACAGAGATTATACACTGCATGAAGGTAAACACAAAAGCCTGGTTTATGTTTTAGTTTGCAAGTCGTTTACAAAGTAGCCCTGACAAGTCATTCACACTTAGTGAGGGTTCATGGGATGAATGAATTAATTAAATTGAATATATCAATCAATGTTTAAGAAACCAGACCATTGTACATGAGATTTAGGAAATAGCAATTATTGCAAAATAAATACATAAATTACAAAATAAAACAGCAAGTTTAGAATTAGAGTGAATGGGTTAGCTGGTGGCATAGTGGTTAATGGGGCTAGATCCCACATGATCAACAACCAGTTCAAGCCCCAGGCACAGTGGCTTGTAAAATACGCTGATGGCATGTGCACACGTGTACACGATCCTGAAAGGAGAAATGAAGAAGAAGGAATTGCTGTGTCACCATGGCGGTTCCTTTTTCACTTTCTCTCTCTATCTCTCTGTGTCTATGGGGATCGCATGTACCCTCTAGCAAAATTTAAAAAAAAAAAATTAGAGAGAGCTACTTTGCTCTGCCTGCTACTGCCCCTGCGATAACTAGATATCTTCCTAAGTTTCTCTCTCCCTTTCAAACAAATTAATCTCCTGGCCTTTTGTTTACTGTTGTTTTGTTTTGTTTTGTTTTTGCTATAAGGTGTATGCGTTCACTGGAGAGAGAGAGAGAAAGAAGTGAGAAATCACCCGCTGGGGGAATGGCCACACTGCAATCCCTTCTCCTCCATTCTCCTCCCAGGATTCTGGGCACACGTGCACACATGTCTGGTGTATTTTTTAAGCCACCGCATCTGAGACTTGAACCACACATTCAGCCATGTGGGATCCAGCCATCTTAACCACCCTGGCCTTTTGTCTTCTTTTCTTTTTTAAAGTTTATTTACCTATTTCTTCCATGAGTGAGAAAGACAGGTGGAGACAACACTCCCAGGGTCTTAATGCCATGATCCAACCCCAGCTTCAGCCAGACCCAGATCAGGGACAAATGTGTGCCCAGCATACTCACGGTGGTCTCGAGACATGAGCCTGGAAGCTTTGCATGTGAGATGGCCTTGTAGAGCATCAAATTTTACTATTGTACTACAGTTGCCTCATCCCCCCCACCCCCCCAATCTGGCTTTTTCACAGCAAGTCGGGCAGGATTTTAGGATGGAATGAATTTTGCAGTTGTAATGAATCAGAGATTGGGGAAAACATCAGATGCAGCAGCAGCAGAATATGTTTGCTGTTTAAAAAGCCACACATCCCTAGACTTGAAGAAATTAGAAGCTAATAATTTATATTGAAATCCAGCAAGCCCCTCTACAAAACCCTATTGCTTGTCCCTGCCTTTTGACTGACAGGTATGAAAATAGAGACTGATTTGAAAACCCAGTCTATTTATCTACAGCGGCATTAATTCCTCCATTAGACACTAAGAAGGAAAGGGCGGGGAGGGCCCAGATACCATAACGAAGACACAGATGTTGCTGGTGGACAGCCACACCTTTTTGCAAATGAAACGCTCAGCCCCTCTTCAAGTTTGAGTTAGCTTTCTAAGCCTTCCAGACCTCAAACTGGCAAAAATATTTTTTTTTCCATGCTAGTTAAAATGCCCTCGAGCTGCAGTCATTAGATTTGCTGGACAGCGGCATCATTCTGATGTTATCAGCGCTGTCTTCCTGTTGTCATGAATAATGTATAAGAAAGAGCTGTTAGAAATGGATTCTTCCATGGCTGACGGTATTGCCACCAGACAAGTCTCTGGATTCTCCGTCATTTCATCGGTGGCTCTAACACATCTCCCTCCTCTCTGACGGCCATCTGGCTGCCTGCCATGCATGGAGAACCTTTCAAAGACAACCTATCGCTGCTTGTCTTTCAATTTTAAGAAACTGGAAGACGCTCCCTCCACCCTTGAAACCACTGCTCTTCCTGGCTTCCCCCCCACTTCCTGACAGCTCCTACCCTCCCAGGCTCCTCCTACCACTGGCAGTGGGTGTTAACTTCAAGCTTTCTTCCTTCTCTGAGTCCCAGTGTGGGATAGAGTGTCTGCCCTCTGGAAGGAGCGCAGTGACTGCAGCGTGCATTTATTGCTCTGAGTGCCAGTTGAGAACTTGGGAGCATCTGGCAGGCCCAATGTGAGAATGGTTAAATAAGTAATGCTTTTTTTGGCCAGCAGGTGGCATGATGGTTAAGGCATAGGCAGATTCCATGGTTCAAGTCCCAGGTCCAGCAGTTTGAAAAGCATTTGGGCATTTGTGTGCATGCCCAGAATCCCAGGAAGAGAATGGAGTAGAAGAGATTGTGGAGTGGCCATGCCCCTTGGAGGGTGATTTTTCACTTACTTTCCTTCTCTCCCTGTCTCTGTCTATCTCTTTCTGGCAAGCATACATGCCATACAGCAAAAATCTAAAAACAAACAACAAAAAGGTGATGCTTTTTCAAGTATTTTTAAAAATTTTTAAAAAATAATTTACTTAATTTTATTTTTTCATTTATTTATTTTAATTAGACCAGAGAAAAATACACCGAGAGAGATTGAGAGCGAGAGGGAAAGTGAGAAAACAAGCCACCAGTTTCCAGATTTGAACCGTGGTTGTCCATGTGGGAGTGTCCAGCACCTTAACCACCACGCCACCTGCTGGTCCCTTAAAATGTTTTTTTTTTAATTATTCATTTAATTTCATTTATTATTTTTTTTTTAATTTGCTATAGGGCACATATGCTCACCAGAGATAGGTGAGAGACAGAGAGAGAGAGAAAACGAAAAAGCAAGCTACCAGGTCCAGAACTTGAATCACAGTCAGCCATGTGGGAGCCCAGCACTCCAACCACCATGTCACCCACTGGCCCTAGAGGACCTTGTTTTTTGTTTATTTCTTTCATGAGAGTGACGGTGACAGAAAGAAAGAAAGAACCAGGGCACCCTCAACAAGTCTCTTCACTCTGTCATTGCCTTCCCCCAGCCCTTTAGTTCATTACGATCTTGGGTGCCCATGCATGCACACACCCAGCGCATTCCAGGTCAACTGGGAATCCGAGCCTGTGGTCGGCCATGTGGCTTCCAGAGGTGCAGTGGAGCATGCTACAGCTTATACTTGCAAGGCTGGCCGAAGGGATGCTTTTTCAGACTCATGATCTTAGAAATTTCTCACAATATAACATTAATTTTAAAAGCAAAATACAAAATTTATCAGAAAGCATGAGCTCAGTTTCATGTGGAAAAATGTACATATATGTAAAGAAAAAAAAAAACTAGAAGCAAATCCATCAAAATAGTAACAGGCTCTCTCTGTGGGTGGCCTTAGTGGTGGTTTTTATTTCCCTTCTCATGCTACTTCATTTTCCCCCTAAATGTGATAACCAATTAATAAATAATTCAAATGAGTGGATTTCATTGGACCAATATTCAAGCATTTTTTACATCTTCGATGGCACTAGCACAATTCCATGACGGGCAGAACATAAAACTTGTCTCTCTCTTACAAAACTGCCTTTACCACAATTTTTTTAATGTTACTTTAACAAAAAAAGAAAAAGAAAAAACCCTCATCACTCTTGGGAAACAATGCACAAACTGCTGTCTCCTGACTGTATCAGTCAGGGAGCTCCATCTAGCCCCAGCGACAGTACAGACCCAGGGTGCCAAGGACTAAACCTTGGTGTGGGTCCATTTATCACTTCTCCCAAGGCAAGCTGATCCAAACAAGGACTCTTTCCCATCAGCTACACCAATGCCCAGCGTTTATTACCCTAAAGTGGAGCTAGTTGTACCATTCACTGTACATTCAGTCTCGGCTCCCTGCATGTTTACGGTGACTTCATTTCCAGCCCTCCTGTGGGGACACGTCCAGGGAGTTTCTTTCCTGAGAATCAACCCTCAAGGATTCTGGAGGGAAATGCCAGCCTGAAACCCAGTTTTCTATTTGCTGGTTCCCAAGTCTACCCAAAGCCCAGGGCTTGTGATTAAACCACAGACAAAGCAGCAGCCTGAGGCGCAGGGAAACAGCAGGAGCCGAGGACTCCTGTGGGCTTAGAGTCTGATTGTTTTCATGCAAATTGTTTTTAGTAGTAGGGAGATAACAGGCAAATGAAATATGGGAGAAAGGCAGAGACTGTTCTCAGCCAATGAGGGGGGCAGAGGAGTTATTTCATAAAATCTCAACATGTCTTTAGCAGTTCAACTATGAGAGTCCCAGATTTCTTATCAGTGGAGTAAAATTTATCTCTTTTGTGGCTCCTGCTCTTCCTGTCCCAGCTCAGTGCAAACAATGGCTCTTTCTGCTTCTCCAGTGTTCCATCCTGGCCTTGACTAAAGAGTCTGTTTCAGAATGGCAGTGCTTTGTCATATTGAAAAGTATAGCATCAAAGAATGATTTTAAGAGGTAGGCAAAATGAGCGATTATTATTTTTCTTTAGAGAGATTTTTTGCTATAGGCGCCAGAGAGACAGAAAGCAAGACACCCCCCACATACACACCCGGGGGGATGGCTATGCCGCAATCCCTTCTCCTTCATTCTCCTCTCAGGATTTGGGCATGTACGAACACGTGCCTGGCATGAGTTTTAAGCCACTAGGTCCAGGACTCAAACTATGGTCTACCATGTAGGTGTCCAGCGATGTAACCGTCAATGCCATCAACTGGTCCCAAGCAATTATTGTTTTATAAGACAGGGTCTCACCCTGTCGTGATCCTCCTGCCCCAGCCTCCCAGCTGGAACTACAGGCACAGCGACATCACGTCCAGCTCCAGGCCAGCCTTGAGCTACGATCCTTCTGCCTCAGCCTCCCCAGTCACTGGGAATACAGGCACGTACTCTTGTACCCGGTCTTTATGTCGGACTGGAAATCAAACCTGGGCCTCCCATATGATCCCAACCTGTGGAGCATAGTTGGGTCAGAATGAGCAATAATCAGTTCTACTAGTTGTCTATTTATTTTAATGTTCTCTGGAAAACCTGTGTTTAGCGCATCAGACCCGTAATGTTAGTACAGTCTATGGCAGCCCAAGTTTTACAAACTCGAGTTCATGGGGAGCTGGTAAAGAGAAAAGTATTAAGTAAATCATGGTATATGTGGTATGCAAATATGATAAAAAACTGTAAAGTGGTGCATACATGTATGATGTTTGGAAAATAGAAGTGGGAATTCGGTAACAGATCCAACTCTTCTCCTGGGGAAGGGCCAGAAAAATCAGCTGGTTTCATTGCAGGAACTTAGATGTAGGCATTTGCATTTCATTCTGGAGCATCAATAAGTCTTTAAAATTCTGAATCCTGGAACCTCTTCAAGTCTAATCTCTGAGTTCTTAGACTGTTAGACTTTGCCTCCAGCAGGGAGGGGTATTTTGTTTTTAAAAACCAGGAAATTTCACATAAAAACGCAGAGTTCTTAATCTCTTCACAAATTGGAAGGTCTGAGAGCCGGTTCCATGACCTAGTGGTGAAGAGAGCTAGATCCACATAATATATCCAGTTCAAATCCCAGCCCTGGTGGCATGAAAAACACTCCAAATGTGTGTGTGTGTGTGTGTGTGTGTGTGTGTGTGTGTGTGTGTGGTGCACCTCAGTGGTGAAGAGAGCTAGATCCACATAATATATTCAGTTCAAATCCCAGCCCTGGTGGCATGAAAAACACTCCAAATGTGTGTGTGTGTGTGTGTGTGTGTGTGTGTGTGTGTGGTGCACCTCAATCCCAACAAGGTGGAGAAATGGAAGAGAAGGGATTGTGGCATGACTATGCCCTATTGGTGGGTGTTTCTCCCTCTCTCTCTCTCTCTGGCAAACTTGAAAAAAATGAACAACATTGGGAAGTCTGACAGACTGAGTCTATATTTCTGTGTGGTAATAATCAGGTGACCCAGAATTCCCTATTCTCTGATAGAAGGCTCTACTGTATGTTTTTTTTGTTTGTTTGTTTTTTGGGGGGGAGAGGTTTTTTCTTATTGGGAGTGTGTGTTCGCCAGAGAGACAGAGACAGACAAAGAGACAGAAAACAAGAAATCACCCCCCAGGGGGATGGCCACGCCGCAATCCCTTCTCCTCCATTCTCCTCTCGGGATCTTGGGCACACACGCACACGTGCCCAGCGTGAGTTTAAGCCACCGGGTCCGGGACTCGAACCGCGGTCGACTACATGGGAGTCCAGCAACATAGCCATTATGCTAACTGCTGGTCCCTCTACTGTATGTTTTTGTAACTGGAACTTTCCTGGGACAGAAGGTAGAAAGAGTATTCTTCTCTAAGGTTTTTCCTCCTTTGCTTCTTAACCTTCTCTCTCCCCTCCTCCCTAGCCATCCTTCCCCACCTGTACACATACACGCATGCACACTCATAACACATGGGTACCTCCAGGGAACGAAAACAAGGGTAAAATCGCTGTCTTCCTCCATGACTCCCATGGCTGTCTGTGTGGGATAGTGGCCCCAATTCACTGAGAACTCCAAAGCTGATGAAATGGCCTCTTAGCCATCTAACTGGAAGATTTTCATTAGAAACCATCTAATTTTTTTTTTAACAGACTAACCTTCCCCCCCACTTACTATACTTTTAAGGAACAAAATAACGCAGAGAATAAACACATGTTTTAGAGCCAGAGTCTGGTTCTCTCGTGTTCTAGCTATGTGGTCCTAGGCAAGTCATTTAATGTTTCTGCAACTCAGTTTCTTTATCTGGAAAGCATAGATAATAGTCCCAGCCTCTGTGGTACGGGTCAGAAACATACCAAATGACAGCGCTGGAAGTCACATGACCATGGCAGGTTTGGATCCCTGGCCAGGTTGACCTGAAACATGGCAGGCTCATGGGTGTGTTGAGGATGCTCCTCTCTCTCTCGCTCTCTTTTTTTTCTCTCTTTATGGGCATCTACAAGTGCTCTCTGTTATGAATAAAATAAATAAACTTTTTTATTTTTTTAAATAGGAGAATAGTGGGCCAGCCCCACAGCGTAGGTTGTCAGGAAAGTCATGATGTATTTTTCCATATAAGGGAATGCAGGCTGGTCTGGGGACTAGGAGGATCGATCAGGGTTCAGAGCAGGTCATATCTGTTCAGTTTTATCTCTTCATGTAATTTTAACTTTCTTGCCTTCACGTTACCTAGTTTTCCTATGAAAAGGAAGAAATGGGTCAGCAGGTGCTGTGGTGGTTAGGGGCATTGGACTCCCACATAATTAACTGCGGTTTGAGTCCTGGACCTGGTAGCTTGCTTTCTCAAGTTCGCTCTTTCTGTCTCACTGTTGCTCGCTCTGGTCAAATTTAAATAAATAAAGTTAATTTTTTTGAAAATTCTTTTCAAAAAAGAAAGCAAGCTATACCTTTGTAATTTACTTTTAAGTTTTTGAGCAAAATCAGAGTGGTGTCATGCATCTGCTGGGCGGGGGTGGGGTGGGGAGGATTGTCAATTAACATGCTATTAAGAATGCACATCCCAGGGAGATCAGCTAGCATTATATTAGAGAGAGCCAACTCCATAGATGGCTTCATGTCCTTCTGCTATGGATCTGGTGGATCTTCATCAACTACCAATGATTTGCTAATTAGCAAACTGTCTATCAGCATTTGTTTTTATTGCTGAAATTAGTGACTTGTTCATTAACATAATGCATGTTAGAAAACGACTCTCACTAAAGATAGTCAAGATGCGTACAATAGGTTGGCTAAAATGGTTCAAAGATTACCCCCCAACACACGTACACACATGGAAAATGAACAGGAAATAAGAATCCAGCCAGCTCCAAGGAATGGCACTTGGGACTTGATCCCTACTCAGTTGCTAGCCATTTGCTGAAGGAATTTGCAGTTCTATAAGGCTTGCTGGGAGCTCCAGAATCCTACCTCAGAAAGTTGGCTTTTCGTGATCTTTCATCACTTGGATGATACAGAAAAAGACAGAGGGTTAGAAGTTCATCAGGCTCCCCAAACTGTTTTACGCTTGTAGCTAAAGAATTTCAGCCTAAATCCAGAAGTGTGGCAGAATTTGGCTTGAACCTTGCCTTCTTTTCAACCAGGACATGAAGTTTTGAGGAAGGGATAACCCTCATCACCTCAGGCTTTCTATTGACAGCTGTTACCTTCCCCAAAAGTACATAACTGAACAGAGCTAGGTTGGCTCCTGAGGAGAGGTGAGACTTCATGGGCTCCAGGGCCCAGCTCTGACCTTTGATATTTTCTGGTGCTTCTCTTTCCACTCAGCCCTAGTGGGCAGGTCCTGAAAGATTCACGGATGTGACAGCAGCTGGCAGAAGCTAGCTTGGTGTCCTTAGAGGTTTGGTATGTGAGAAAAGCTCTCTGTAGTCTTTATTTGGTTTTAAAAATTTTCCATTTGATCCTGGCTGTTCTGAAGGGTCCAGAAAAGGTCCTTATCATCCTAACTACCACAGTCCCAACCAGGACTTCCACTCTCCAGCTTTACCAAGGAATGATTCCCAGCAATGGTTCCCAGTCCAACTCCAGGCTAGATGAGAGGGAGTACTAGTCTGAGACTTGCAGAGGAGGAATCAAGCCAGAAAGAAGAATGAGCCTGGCTTGCTCAGCCTCCAGGTGCTCTAATATTCCATCGTCATTCTCGGACTGAAATCTGTCCACTCCTAAGAAGGTACAGATCAGTTCCATCCAAGAGAACTTTCTACAGTGATAGAAATGTCCTCTGTCAACATTGTCCAATATGATGCCCACTGGCTACACACACTTATTGACATTTGAAATGTGATTAGTGTGACTAAAGACCTGAATTTTCAATTGTACTTCGTTTTAATTTAATTGAATTAAATGGGCATGTGTGGCTAATGGTTACTCTATTGGACAGCACTGGTCTAGGCTGGCCTCTCGCTCTATACCAGAGGACCTTTTCTTAGTTAATTCTGAAGCGGTTTGACCTATTTCCAGCCTTGTCCTCCTGATGTCTTCCCTTGACCTGAATCCCTAGGCTCTCTCTCCTTTCTTCAACTCTAGAATATTCTGGCTTGCATGGTTAAAGAAAAGGAAGCCAATGCTGCCCAAATATTCCCCAGGAGGAATAGGCAGGAGGTTAGGCCACCAGGAAATAGGATATATCATGATCCGTGAGATTCACAGAATGCACGTGCGCGCTCACACACACACACACACACACACACCCTTTGGAGCTAGTAGATCCAATGGTGCTGTTCATGGTAATAGTAATACACATTACACGTGCCTTGTATATAATATAGTTCCATCAGCACAATGCATCCTGCATGTAAAGTACACAAAGTAAGAATTAGACTTACCACTTTAAAGAAAACCAAAAATCAGTTTAGCCAGTAGAATCACATAGCACATAATGATAGCACTGGGACCAAAACCAGGTGTTCTAACTCCTCACTCCACACCATTGGACTGTTGGAATTAAGGCACAGATGTACAGTGGTAATGCACTGCTCTGTAAGGCTGACCCACATGGGAGAGTTCTGGTTTCACATTCGGAGACCTCCCTGAACATGCTGGGCATGCATGTGCCTGTGACCTAGGGCTGGCTGGGGATGGGGGTGGATCAGAGCATCAACACCCTGTTGAATGCACACTTTGGTTGTTTTTGCTCTCTTTCTTGCTAGGAAGAAAGAAAGAAGAAAAAGGAAGATAGAAGAGAAGAAAGAAAAAAGAAAGAGAGAGAGAAGAAAGAAAGAGGAAGGAAGAAAGGAAAGAAAGAAAAGAGAGAAAGAAAAGGAAAGAAAGAAAGAGCAAAAGAAAGAAAGAAAAAAGGATGGAAGGAAGGAGGATTTGAATGAGTTCTAATTAGAGAGGGAATACGACAGCAGGAGAAAGTGAATCATAATCAATCCAACAGCTTGACCACAGCTTAAATGGAGCTCTTTTCTTTGAAACCTGCAGAGAGCCATAGTGTACATTACTTTATTCCTTAGCATTCATTGTAGAGGCCTGAACAAGGTAGAGAAAAAAAAGCAGTATCTGTCTTCCATTACTCTAATGGGTCATTTTGGTCCTTCTTGGACTCTTACTTCATGTTTAGGGATCTTAGGAACAAATCTCCTTCTAACAGGACCTCTGTCCTTTGCACCGCTCCAGAGGTGCCTTATACAACAGGTGATGCATTGCTATTTCTCTAATGGTATTTCTCTGAATTGAACAAGCCAGATTTCTTCCCTTATGCTTTAGTTAAATTTGTTTTCATATTATTTTTCTGGGTTCTCCAATTAAGCATACTTCAGGCTAAAAGGATCTCAACTTTGGCTGTTGTTGAGGTACTTCTAAAAAAAAAAAAAAAAAACTAAACTAAACACTCCAGGTTCTATCCATTAAGATGGGATTGGGCATCTGCATTGTTTTTCAAGATAGATTTTATTCTATATGATTCCAGTGCTAGGAACTGAGACTTAGAGAATACCAGATCAGGAATCAGGAGACCCGCATCTGGTTTCTGATTTTTCCTACACTCTAGCCTCCCTAAACCTGTTCCTCTTCTGTAAAATAGAGTGATGAGACCTGCCCTACTTTTGTAAGCTTCAGACTTGATGGCTGTGTAAATGAAATTTTAAAAGTAACCTGTGCATTTACAGTAGGAGGGAGCTGGTGGACAGCAGGCAGACCCCACCTGCACACCGGCCTGGGATTCAGCCACTTGGTGACATTTCTGCATGGGTTCTCATGGTCTGCTTGCCTCCATCCCACCAGGCTAAAAATGGGTAGAGAGTGGGTGGAGCTCAAAATAACTCAAGTGTAATTGTGTGGGCCGTTTCCACTTAGCTAGGTAATTCTGGACAAATGGAAGCTTGCCTGTGTGCAGCTATATTTATTTGCAAAATAATGGGAGAAATCCCCCAGGAATTTAATGAAATTCATTTCAGTTTTATCTGTTCTGAGGCCTCTAGGCCATAGGATTAGGAGAACCAAGACATGAATCAGGAGACAGACATGCACAGGTTTTATTCCCAATCTCAGAGCTATTACTCAGGGTAAACCTACAGCCATTTGTGTGGGAAAGATACTACCTTGCCCTTAATTTCTCTTTCCTTCTCTCTTTCTCTCTTTCTCTCTCTCTTTCTTTCTTTCTTTCTTTCTTTCTTTTCTTTTCTTTTTTTTTTTTTTTTTAGAGAGAGAGTTTTGCTATAGGGCACCTGTGCTCACCAGAGAGACAGAAAGAAAGCAAGAAATCACTCTCCAGGATTCGAACCGTGGTTGACTACATGGGAGTCCAGCAATGTAACCGTTACGCTGTCTGCTAGTCCCCCTTGCTCTTAATTTCAAGCATCTCTTTCTCTCTTTCTCTCTCTTTCTCTCTCTCTCTGATACACAGCAGTTAAATGCCTAGAATTAGACTACTATGGAACCCTAACTATATAACAAATTGCAGATTTATGCAAATACTCCAACATGCTGACAATACTTTCTTTTGAAACATCATGGTTTACCTCTGTGACAGATGTTTCATTTCTGTTAATTACATTTTGTCCATTTAGCACATCACAAATTGCCCATAACAGGAAAAAAGTGCATTAAGGATCATGATTTTGGGAAGAATTGATAAGGATGCTAGGGCAATGAAGATAAGGTTTCTGATGGCCTTGTTTCAACTGTTTCAAACTTTTGTGCAGCAAATTTGTATTTCTTCCCCTAAGACAGGCATTCTGAAACTTTAGCTCCTACCATCTGAAATAGATGCAAGATCCAATCCTAGACCAAGAGAATTAAACCATTGGGTGACTGAGACCTCTGCTTTTTTTTTTTTTTTTCCCATAGGTTTTCGCTATAGGGCGCGTACGCTCACCAGACAGAGAGAGACATAGAGACAGAAAGCGAGAAATCACCCCCCAGGGGAGATGGTCACGCTGCAATCCCTTCTCCTCCATTCTCCTCTTGGGATCTTGGGCATGCACGCACACGCGCCCGCGTGAGTTTTAAGCCACCGGGTCCGGGACGCGAACCGCTGTCAACTACGTGGGAGTCCAGCGACATAGCCATTACACTAACTGCTGGTTCCCGAGACCTCTGCATTTTGAATAGATGTCAGCATCACTGTCTGGAGCATGGTTCTAAGAGATAGGTCCCTCCAGGGAGCTGGTCAGAAGTATCAGAGGGCAATTGGGTTGCCCCGTCCTGGTAGGCTGAACACATTTTTCTGAGTGGGTAAGGTTGTAGATTAGAAAGAAACACACAAAGACACACAAGTATAGAAAAGCAAGGATCAGATGGGCCCGACTTCTTTGATGGAGAATGCCAGGACCCAGAACAGCCTCAGGTTTATTCTTTTAAAGGGCAGAAAATGGGGTAAGAGGAAAAGGAATGCAAAGAGAATGAGGGAAGAGGAAATGGAACGCAGAACCAGTTGTTTTGGGATGTAAATCTTCTGAAGATGTGAAAACACTGGCGCCATGTAATTTCTCTGATCTTTTTGATGTGAAATCTGATAAACCGATGTGGCTTACTTTGACCTCATACTGCCCTGCATATCGACAAAACACATATCATATCGACAACAACAGGAAGATAACCAATAACAACAGGCAGATAGCATTTTCATATGTAAATGCTCTCATAGCCATTACTAAAGAAGCTCACAGAAGCACATTTCTGCATGCGTCTAAAGGTCACATGTTTTCTCAGATTGGTCGCTCTCCACATTGGTGACCCACTATGAGCTCCACTGGAACTCTTTATGAGAAAAAAAATGTTTCCTAAGTGTACAATGGTGTAGAGCTGGTTTTAAATTTTTTTTGAAGTGAGATGTACAGTTGTAGGATCCTGGGAGAAGCTTTAAGGGGACACAGGGTTAGATTAAAATCTGTTGGGGGTGGGGAATACTTTCCTTTTCTTTTTTGATTTTTTGTCATAGGATACATGCATTTGCCAGAGAGAGAGAGAGAGAACGAGAGAAAGAGAAATCACTTTCACATCCCCAGATGGATGGTCACGCCACAATCCTTTCTCCTCTCAGGATTTTGGGCACGCACCCAGTGTGTTTTAAAGATACGAAGTCCAGGGTTTGAACCTCAGAATTAGCCAGGTGGGATCCAGCTCCTTAGCCACCACACTGCCTGCTGGAGTGGAGTAGTTTTCTATTTGCCTTTCTGTGGTTTCCAAAAGGCAAATATCTTATTGACCATGCTGGCTGGAAATGACCTTGTCTGTAAAGGAGCCCTGATACATTCAATCATTTCATTTGTTTATAATGGGTACTCGTTTGTTCGCTGAGCATGTTTTATGTGCCAGGCACTTTGCGAGGAGTTGAGGATAATCAGGAAACAGCTAGCTCCTATCTTCAGGGAGTGAACAGAATAGTGACGAAGACACTCACTAGCTGGGAAACAAGCAGTTACATAGGCCACGACACATGGTATCCCATGTTCTCCAGAGAAAGAGCACTGTGCTCAAAGAGGGGGTGATGGAGGAAACTGACGTTAGACTGAGTGATGGAAGGTATTCCGAGGACTTTTAAGCTGAAGGATGAGTGGGAGCTATCACTTGAAGACTTAGGAAAGCTTGTTCCAGACAGCATAAACAGTTGTACGAACAGGGAGAACTAAAAAGTCTAGGATATATGTTTCTTTTTAAATTTATTATTTACATTTAATCACTGTACATCTTAACAGTACACAAAACATGCATTTTTCCCCAGCACGAATATGGTGGATATCAGTCAAGACAAAGACATTATCCTATATGTTATCATGAGCAAGTAACTTCATTTTTGTTTCAATTAAACGTATTGTTTTCCCTGTTCCCCTCTCTCCCTGTTACCAACCCCCTATTGTTGCCCTGACTATCACTATTATCCACAGTTGCCCTCCCTCTATTGTATCTTCCAGTCTTTCAGTTTCTGCCATAGAATACAGACTCCTGGTATATATTGAGTGGGGACATACAAGGTCGTCTTGCATAGTCTGGTTTGCTTCGCTTAGCATTAATAGGATATATGTTTCTACCCTTCTCTTTTTTCCCAGCACTGAAGGTTTCGCTTTATCCTAAGGCTTTTGTTATTTCCATTAGTAAAGAATGGGCAGCCCTAGGGTCAGTAGGTGGTGCATTGGTTAAGGCACTGCCACGGTTCAAGTCCTAGACCTGGCAGCTTACTTTCTCACTTTCCCTCTCTCTGTCTCTGGTGAGCACATAATCCCTATAGCAAATTTAAAAATAATAATAACAAATAAGATCAAATAAATAATTAAAAAAAAAAAAGAATGAGCAGCCCTGAGCACAGTGATGGACAGATAATAACTAGCACTTACTGTGGGCAAGGTGTTACGCTGAGTGTGTTATGTGCATTAACTCATTTAATCCTCTAACTATCGCGTGATGGACATCTATTCATGTCTCCATTTTCCAGCAGAGGCAGCTACCTAAGTTGCTATGCAGTAGTGATCTCTATTATAATTAAAATTTAGTAACCTATTTGACAATAGCATTTTGAGCATTTTCAGGTTTCTGCCAGACTTAATTGTGTTCATTTCTGACCTTTTCACTGTCCATTTAGAGCCTTTTTACTAGACTCTCTTCTTCTGTGTAATTTGCAAATTTTAAAAGCTTATTTTTTTTTTGAATCCATTGTTCCTGCTACTGGTAGAAAAAAAAAATTAACACTGTTGATCAGGTTTTACAGAAAAATCATTTGATGTACGCTCCCTAGCCAGCAACATTTTGGATTCCGTTCGATTCAGCAAATGTTAATTAAGAACCTACTAATGGCCTAGAATGACCATGGAGATGTCAAGACCAGCTCTACCAATTCAAACTAAAAGAAAAACACACGTATAGCTGTAATACATGGAGGCCTTCAAAAAGTTCATGGAAAATGCATTTTCTGTGAGATGATGCACAGATTTCAAAATTGTTTGCACCAAAATAAACATGTACTTTAATTCTGTTTTTTTTTTCTACCCACCAACTTTTTGAAGTCCTCTTGTAGAATATTGTATATGCTCTGCTTGTCTTACTATCAACATATAGATGCAAATAATTGAGAAAATATGATCTATAGTCATGTAGAAAATTACCCAAAAGTTATATTCCTTTTCTTAGAGAGAAAGTAAGCAAGAAATCACCTCCCAGGGGAATCACCATGCCTCAATCTCAACTCGTCCATTCTCTTCTCCAGATTTTGGGCATGCACACACATGTGCCAGGTATGATTTTCAGGCCTCCAGGTTCAGGACTCAAACTGCTCAGTCAGCCATAGGGGGTCCAGCTGCCTTACCTACCACACCACTGGCTGGCCCCCAAAAAGTATATTTTTGTTTTAAATAATAAACACGTAATTGGTTAAAAGCCTTTTAATATAAAGATGCCTAAACTGCATATTTTGGAATGTATTTCCCTTATGATTTGTCTGAGAAGAACTTTTCCCCCAAAATCACCCAGGTGTTTTTTCCTAATTACCCACTACTTAAATGTAGATTTTTCTATCATTAAATAGATTTTACCATTTTGTTATTTTAATTTACACGTACAGAAGCTACTCTTTGAAGATACATCTACCAAATGAAATAGTAATTACTAAAGATGAATTATTGCCTGGTGTACTTCTTTCTTTTTTATTTTTTTTAAGAATTATTTATTTAATTTTATTTATTATCATTATCTTTTCATTTGACCAGAGAGAGAGAGAGAGATGGAAAGTGAGAAAGCAAGCTGCCAAGTCTGGGACTTGAACCATGGTCAGCCACGTGGGAGTCTAGCACCTTAACCAACATGCTCCTTGCTGGCCCCCTGGTATACTTACTTCTAAGTTGAAAAGGAACTTGATTTTTGCAACAATAAGACAGTGGTCCACCCTTCCCAGTAGTGTTAGGACACTTCCGCTTGTCCTCCCGCCTCTCCTTAGGTAAGTTCTAAAATAAACAGAAAAGAGGAACTGTACACTATGCCCCAAGGCCTGGTCAGTTATGATTATTACCTTATATTTGTTTTAAAAATGGCTCAGCCAGGGACCAGCAGTTAGCGTAATGGCTATGTTGCTGGACTCTCATGTAGTCGACCGCACTTCGTGTCCTGGACCCGGTGGCTTAAAAATCACACCGGGCGCGTGTGCATGCATGCCCAAGAATGAAGGAGAAGGGATTGCAGCGTGGCTATTCCCCCTTGGGGGTGATTTCTCGCTTTCTGTCTCTCTGTCTCTCTCTGTCTGTCTGGCGAGCGCAAGCGCCCTATAGCAAAAACCTCTCCAAAAAAAAAAAAAAAAAATGGCCCAGCCATGTTGTGCCCACTGCTAAGATGCAAGTTGGGACCACATAGGAGACACAGGTTCAATTCTTGGCCCAACCTAAAGGCTGGCACTGTAGCAAATACAGGGCACATGTGTTCATGAGAGAGAGAGAGAAGGAAAACGAGCTTTAATTTTCTACCTTGATGAAATGTTATGATTATTTTTAAAATTGCTATAGGGTGTGTACACTCACTGGAGAGAGAGAGAATGAGGGAGAGAAGCACCCCCCCCCCCAGGGATGATGGTCACCTCAATCCATTCTCCTCCATTCTCCTCTCAGGATTTTGGGCATGCATGTACACGTGTCCAGAATATTTTCTAAGCCTCTGGCTGCAGGACTCTGTGCAGTCAGCCATGCAGCATCCAGTTCCCTTAACCACCACACCACCTGCTGCCCCAAGATCCTTTCTTTTTTAAATTTATTTCATTTTATTTATTATTATTATTTTAAAATGTGCTACAGGGCACATGCATGCACGAGAGAGAGAGAGAGAGAGAGAGAGAGAAAGAGAGAGAGAGAGAGAGAGAGAAAGTAAGCTACCAGGTCTGGAACTCAAACTGTGATTGGCCATGTGGGAGTCCAGCACCTTAACCATCACACCATTTACTGGCCAAAGATCCTTTCTAAAAAAAAAATTTGGGGTGGTGGGGTGCTGTGCCATAGTCCCAGCTGGGAGGCCAAGGCAGAAATCCACAACATGGCAAGAAAAAAAAGATGGAAAATTATAGGAGTCTCTTATATGTTCTTAGTGGGCACAAAATTCCCCTTCCAGAGAGGTCTGGCATTACCATCCCTTTTCAAAGAGTTATTTCATGCAGTGAGCAAACAATCAGCTTCTCTAGGCGGAGTTTGACTTTCTTCCTGAAGTATTTCCTGTATCTGCAATGTCTACATCTTATGAGGCAAGAACACCACAAAAGGATGTAAGGTATCCAGCACCTCTGAATTTAGCAGAAACAGCAACACCAGCACTAGAGAACTACGATTCAAGCAGAGTCAATGGGAACAAATTCAATCAAGGTCTTTTCTGAACAGCGACCTCATAGGGCCCATTCTCTTTTCTTTTTGTCAAAGCTATCTACTGAAGAGTGTTTGAGGGAAGGGGTATGGCCGGTAGTGCAGTGGCAACATGACAATCTGTAGAGCTAACCCATATGGAAAGGTTTCAGGTTCAAGTCCAGAGGCTTCCCTGAAGCCCATGGGGAAGCCCATGGACTTGAATGCCCACGATCCAGGGCTGGCTGAGGTGGGGCTTGGATCACAGTGTGAAGACTCTGTAGAGGTTGAGATCTCTCTCTCTCTCTCTCTCACTATAGAAGAAAGAACTCAATTTTTAAAATTACAAATCGTGGGCTAGCAGATGGTGTGGAGATTAAAGTGCTGGATTCCACATGGCCAACTATGTGGTTTGAGTCCTGGACTCAGCAACTTGAAGATACAGGGAGCACGTGCATGAGTGACCCAGGGAGACTAGAGGAGAGGGGATTGTGGTGTGACCGTCCTCCCTGGAGTGTGGTTTCTCACTCTTCCTCCCCACTCCTCTCTCTCTCTCTCTCTCTCTCTCTCTCTCTCTCTCGTGAGTGTATGCACCCTATGGCAAAAAAAAATCTAAAAGAAAAAAAAAATAGAAGTGCTCCTAGATCTTGGTATTGATACTATTGTTAAAGAAGAACATATGTGGACCCAGCAGATGGCATAATGGTTATGTCTCTGAACGCCCACATGGTTGACCACAGTTCAAATCCCAGACCTGGTGGGTTGAGACTCATGCCAGGTGCGTGTGCGTGCATGCCCAAAGTTTGGCAAGGAGATTAGAGGAGAAGGGATTGCAGTGTGGCCATCTGCCCTGGGGAGTGATTTCTTACTTTCTGTCTCTTTGTCTCTCTGGGAGTACACACACCTTATAGCAAAAATATCTCTTAAAAAAACATGTATTAGTATATTCTATTTTTCTTTAGCCATTTGTAGCTGTTTATCAACATGGTCGGCTTCCTTTGTTGTCTATATATTTTACTCATTTATTTTTCCCCACGAGGGAGAGAGGGAGAGACTACCCCCAGCAGAGTCTTCATGCTGTGATCCACGCCCAGCATTAGCGAGCCCTGATCAGGGCTTACGGGTACCCAGTGTGTTCAGGAAGGTGTCTGGATGCGAATCCAGAGCTTTCCAATGTAGGTCAGCCTGATAGAACACCAGGTTTTTCTGCTGCACTGCTATCTGGCCCAAACTTTCATTTTATTTTATGCATTTTAAAACATTTTGAGAAGAGACTATATTTTTCTCCAGTCTGTCAAGAAGGCTCATGCCCCCACAAACCTTAAGTATTCCTAAGAAGACTTTCAGGATTGTTCCTACAAAAACAGCTTCTGTACAGCAAAGAATCTATAAAATTATCCAGTTAGTGCATTTCGCTGTGCCTTTCATGTGCCTTTAGTTATCTTTTTTCCAATAACACACCTTAACAAAATCCTCAAATGCAGTACAATTGTGAGATATGGAATCATTTGATCTTCAAATGGCTGGTTAAACTGCATTAGCTTTCAGCTATTCAAGAGCTGACTAGCTAAGCTGTGAATTATCAAGGTCTTCTTTTCTCCCTGGTTTCCTCTTTGACTGTTTACCATATGGTTCTTTTACTATGGGGTCACAGGTGCACTGACAGATAGGCTGGGCACCCAGAGGAAATGACATTCAAATCTGAGATTTTCCTACACCACTAAGAAGTTGAGGATGGGTGGAGGTGGAAAGTGTTGATGAAATTAAGATTTGGAATTACCTGTGGATTTTAATTACCATTCTATCCCCTTCCTAGTGTCCTCTGTCTCTCCCCTGCCACCGCACTCCTGTAGCTCTAATGAGACACTTATCAGATGCTGTTTTGTATTGTTAGTTATCTTCTCGGTGCATACATTCTTCCCTGGGAGCCTGTGTTATCCTTCTCTTGTGTTGCCCCTGGTGCTTGGCAGACAATAGATCCTCTATACATAGGTGTGACTGAATTGAATAGCTGTCTACTGTGCATATTCAGTGGGCCTTCATGCTTGAAGACACCAGTGCTAACATGATGATTTTCTCTCTTGGATTTGTTTATGCAACATTTATTCCACAAATACTGACTGCTTGCTGGGTACCAGGCATCATGCTAGACATTAGAGACAGATAAATATGACCACTTCCTTCAAGGAGTTCTGGAACCATGGGGATACCAAACAAACTAATATTACAGTACTGTGTAACAAGAGCAAATGAAAGGGTATGAACTAGCTATGTTGGTGACACCAAGAAAGAATTGGCCAATGGTGGAGAATGAGAGTCAAGGAATACGTTAGAATGGGAATTCAAGGATGGGTAGACTTGGCCAATGGGTCAATGGGGATAGAGACTTCCAGGACCAGAGATCCACAAATTTTCAGTATCACAGTACTTAGCATTTTTTATCTCCCAGAACTCATTGCTTCTCCTGCTCTCCTCCTCTGCTAAAAGAACCCTAGCTTTGTGTCTGGCATGATCTCAAAGAAGGTAAGCGCCTTCAGACTCAGGCTTCTGAGCCAATCATGGTTATTTCTTTTTAGTGGTGTGGGGTGGGCATGTGACCACATTTCAGTCAATGAGGCATAAGAGGAAGTCTGGCCAGGGACTTCCGTTTCGACATAAAAAGAGAGTCTTGCTAGGAGAAATCTAGCCTTCCCCTTCTTGTCTTAGAAACTAATATGTTTGCAGCTGTGGCAGCTATCTTGTGACAGCAGAAAGATAATAAGAGCCTGGGGGCCTCTTTGATAGTAACACTGAATAGCAACTGGACTCCTTCTTATGCAAGAAAAAATTAACCCTTACTTGTCTGTGCTGTAAGTGCTTAGATGTTTTCCCTTATAGCTAAATCTATCAAACTGATTAATACAGCTTCTGTAAACTACTTTTCACAGGTCTTCCATGGGCACTGACAGTGGGTACCAATGAGATCACATGACTAATACCCCTGAGTTTCACTGGCTGATTATCACCAAACTGCATAGCTCTGATTCAATGCCTTTCTCCTTCAATTCTTCTAGACATTTTGGGGAGTCCCCAGGGGAACATTTTTTGAGAATCTGTCTTGTTTTCTGCTTCTCTGTAATTCCCCTTTGATGCAAAGAGAGGAAGAAAGGCCTTCTCTCTGACTTTGTGTTTTACTGTCATTAGACCCCAAGGTGGTACAAATGCCCTGAATGCCATAAGCCTTTGGTTAAAGTTCATCTTTTAGCTCCTGACTACCCCTTCTGTCTATTAGGGCATGTCGAAGGAATGAGAAGCACACTATTTTTATCTGCTTTTCTTGGTGCTTTTCCTCATAAGTCTAACATCAACCTCCTCCTTTAGACAGAACAAAAGAACAGCAACCAAAGCATCCAGGCATATCACCCATGCCAATAGATATCTCAGAGTTCAGGGTTGCTGTTCTCTTCCCCTCCCCCACCCCCCACCCCCCAGCTATTCTGCCACTACCTCAGAATCCAGTGTCACGTGCATACAAAGGAATGGAGACCATAATATTGCAAAGATAGGCAGGCATGGACTTCATAAGTTAAGCTAAAAACATATAAGCAGTATCTTGAAAGGCAGTACTTCCAACAGGTGTGTCATATGGTGTATTAAGATACTTCTATGTTCTCCCAACCCTTGGGATAGCTGGGCAGAGCCTGATAGACAGAGTCCCTGGGCTGGACAGCTTTAGCAGCTAGTGGCTTTGTTAGTTACTGGGTATAAGAGGGTATTGTCAAGTAGAGTGGGGCCAATGGGGCCATGACATAAAAAAGTTCAGAAAACAAGGGGGAGTCATCAACGGATTTGTAACAGGGAGTAATCTTATTTGCTTTCCATTTTGGAAAACAAAGACCAATTCAAGGCAAGGGATAGGCAAGGAGTCTGGAAATAGGAATATTTGTCTCACCTAGTTATGAAATGATGAAGTACCAGACAAAGGACTAGGAATGAGGAAACAGAAAACTTAAGAGAAATTGTATGATGAAAATCAAACCTATTATACAGATCAGTGGGCTTGCTGATTGTTCAGTTATAGTCAAGAAAGTATTTCAGATAACTTTCACTTTCTGCTTTGAGAACCTGTAGTCATCCAAAGAGACTAGGAATCAGGAGAAAAGGCATGGAAGAAAACTGATTTGAGGTGCAATGGAATGTTTAAGGGAAATCACTAGTAGATATTTAGACCTATAGATCTAGAGATCAAGAAATCAAATTCAAGAGATCACTTTGGTATAGAAATTTTGGAGTCATCAGGTAAGTGATGGTGGAAGCCCATAGACATCGACAGTATTGACCAAGGAGAATCATTAAAAGGGTGTCAGAGTCAGAACAGGTGATTCAAATCAAAGGACCAGGACTGATGACTCATTCCTAATGAGTCTTTCTCTCTCTCTCTTTCTCTGTGTGTGTCTATCTCATTTCTAATTCCCTTTGAGTATTGGCCTCATTATCTCCTACTTCAGATGTCCGACTAGGCAGAGAACAAAATCACTACAGCCCCAGATTATCCATCAAGAAGGAGACCTTTTTTCTCCCCACCATCCATGTGACAATCCTTAGAAAGAATTCCGATTGGCTTAGTTTGGAATATAACACCTCCTTGGGAAAAGCTTTAATTGGTTTTGCTTAGATCACACAACTCATTCTTAGTCCAATCACTTTTGTCAGATATGAAGCAACTGGATTGGCCAGACCCCGATCATGGGCTCACATCTGGCTGGGAGGAGGAGCGCAGGTTCTATTACTAGAAGAGCAGTGATGGTTAATCTTTCTAGACAGATAGAAATAGTTACCATGGTTTCATGCACATCAACACTTAAAAAGATAGGAGGAGAAAGGGGAGCCAGTCAGGGAGACAGAAAGTTGACATGTCAGAGTAGATTATCAGCTCTAAAGAGGCCGAGAACTGTCTTATTTATATCTGTTTCCTCTATACCCCACCATCTAGTACCTAGTGCTGTCTATATTCAACAAGTGTGCATGGAATGGATTCAGACACTATACATGCTAAGTAAAGGGGATTTGTCAAAAGATGTGATAAAGACAAACACCCAGATATCTGATTTGGACAATATACAAAAGCATATTTTTCATGTAACTGGCCACCACAGACATAGTTATTAATAGATTCTCTAAAAAGAACCAGTATTTCATGATTTGGATGAAGGAACCCTATCTCTTTGGCCCCAAATAGTTACAGATGAGAATTTGATTTGGGGAGTGTCTTATGGAAATTAGGTGGTGTTGTTTTAAAGCGAGTTCATTTTATTGCTCTGTTCTAAGGCTGACTGTAATTTCATGCTGCATTTGCAAGCCTGCAGGCAGTCACCTTAATTACTATGGATGCCAGATAGAAAGAAGAGTGCTAATCAAACCTTTATTAATTGAGGACATACTTCCAACTTTCCGGAACAGATGCTTGGGAGGAATGAAGTCTTGTAAACCACAGTACCCACCAAGTCCCCTCAGGTAGTAAGCGTGTTTTTTCTTATCAAGTACCTTTTACTTCCACTAGGGGGAATCCTGGCGATCATCAAGCCTGGCTTTTTCTATGCGTGGTAAATAGAATGTTATGCCATGAAACTTGCTTGTCTGTTGATGGGTGTGCCTTCTGCTCTCTGAGGCTCAGAGATCTGGTGTGTCATATTTTTCAAATGGATGAGAGAATATCATCCAAGGTATGTTAAAGAATATGAGTTGCTTAAATTCCCTCGGGATTTAGAAAGAATCCACTAACCATCTTAGAGAAAGTTTTTTATTGTACCAGAAGTTTCCATCAGGAAAAGGAGGGCAATCATTTGTCAGAATCTCTGCTTATTGGAAAATAGAAAATGTGGAATCTGTGCCCTTTCAATTTTGAAGAGCTTAATTTTAAATACCTGTTAGACACTAGTGTGATCTTTATGCTCAGTGGAGTTCTTAAAGTATTATTGGCACTCTGTTGATAATTATTATAATTATTATAAGCTTGCCTAACATAATTACAGTATAAGACTCTTCCCTTTTCTACACAAAGCCATTTTTAAGCAAAGTTTGAAAGGTACTGTAAATTAACGATCCAAATGCAATGCTCAGGCTTGCATTCCATAGTTACTCCTCCATATTGTCAATAATATTGTCTCTGGCTAAGTGTTGCTTTTCTCCTTTTATATTCTCTATCTCTGTAAAGATAATCAGTTCACAAATAGGTAAATATGGGTTGTGCACATGTATATGCCAAGTTAAATCATTGCATTTCGGGCTGTGGGTACCCCCCAAAATGATCCCCACTTCTAGGAAGTTTCCAGTATTTACAGTACAATTCGACCAATGTTTATTGAACATTGACTCTGCACAAGGCCCAGTAAGTTGCACGAGGATGGGAACACTGGTCTTGCTCATTGCCAGTGTCCCCAGGCCTTGACAGATACCTAACACATAGCAGGTTTCCGGGAAGTATTCATTAAAAACATGAGAGTGGGACCAGCAGTTGGCATAGTGGCTATGTTGCTGGACCCCCATGTAGTTAACCGTGGTTTGAGTCCCAGATGGGCCAGACGCATGTGTATGTGCCCAGGATCCCAAGAAGAGAATGGAGGAGAAGGGATTGTAGTGTGGCCATCCCCCCTGGGGAGTGATTTCTTGCTTTCTGTCTCTCTGTCTCTCTCTTCTTTCTGGAGAGTGCACACGCCCTATAGCAAAAGCCTCTGGAAAAAAAAATGAATGAGTAAACAAACAGAAAATTTGAGACGTAAGTGGAATTATGGAGATAACTAAATAAAACACTATCCTTAATCTCAAAGAAATTACAATTAAGTGAAAGAGCTACACATACCGCTAATGTATACTGCATAGTGTGAATCACAAGATTTAAGTGCTATAGTAGACTGGGACCAGGAGGTAGCCTGGTGGTTGGGGCACTGGGTTCCCACATAACCAACCATGGTTTGAGTCCCAGACCTGACAGCTTGCTTTTTCAATTTCCCTCTTTCTCTCTCTGTCTCTTGCCAGTGAGCACATGTGCCCTATAGCAAAATTTATAATAATAATAATATAAATAAAAATGGAATCAATAATTCCATAAAAAATAAAATAAATGCTTTCATAGGCTTACAAATAAACTGCTATTCAAGTTCTGAGGAGGGGATTAATAACCAAGTAGGGAATCAATTCAGTTAAACAAATTGAACAGGTAAGTTTGGGTCTGTTGCTCTAATGGAGCCTGTCATGGAAGAGGCTCATTACCATTTTGGAATAAAGGAATGCACATTTAGTATACATAAGGCCCTGTGCTAGTTCCTGTGGGCACAAAGATGAATGGGTGCTTGATTTCTATTTCTATTTATTTATTTATTTTTCCATTTATTTATTTATTTATTTATTTTTGCTATGGGGCGCGTGTGCTCACCAGACAGAGAGAGACAAAGAGCCAGAAAGCAAGAAATCATCCCCCGGGGGGATGGCCACGCCACAATCCCTTCTCCTCCATTCTCCTCTTGGGATCTTGGGCACATATGCACATGCACCTGGCATGAGTTTTAAGCCACCGGGTCTGGGATGCAAACTGTGGTCAACTACATGGGAGTCCAGCAACATAGCCATTACGCTAACTGCTGGTCCCATATTTTTATTTATTTATTTTTTAAAGGAGCTTAGAATCTTTTAGAGAACTTCTACTACAGTTTCAGGAAAGACTCCTGAAAGAATAGTTTTTTTAAATTATTTATTTAGAGTGATTTTTGCTATAGGGTGTGTGTGCTTTCCAGAGAGACAGAAAGTGAGAAATCACCCCTTAGGCGGGATGGCCATGCCACAGTCCCTTCTCCTCCATTCTCTTCCTGAGATTTTGGGCACACATGCCCACACACCCGGTGTGAGTTTAAAGCTACTGGATCTGGGACTCAAACTGCAGTTGACCATGTAGGAGTCCAGTGACATAACTGCTTCACCATCTGCTGGCCCCAGAAAAGTATCTTTTAAACTGGGCCTTGACAGATGAATAAGAGTTTGAAAAGTGGAAGAGAAGAGCAAGTTATTTTAAAAAGTACAGCAAATGCAAGGGCATGAAACCTGGAAGGGCCTAACTTGCTTAAAGAAACGTGAACAGTCGGCCAGACGGTGGTACAGTGGTAAAACCTGATGGCCTGTGGGATTTACTTACATGGGAAGTTCCTCCCTGAGTACACAGGGCACATCTATGCCCATGATCTGGGGCTGGTTGAAGCCAGGGGTCAAGTGTGGCATTAAGATCCTGTCGAGGGTGCTGTCTCTCTGTCTCTATCTTTCTTGCTCATGGAAAATATAAATAAACTTTTGGAACATCACACTGCTAAAATTAGAAGACAGTGCCAAGTACACCCCCTGCTCTTAGCGTAATGTCCTGTGTATGGAAGTTCCTTAATATATATTCATTGTCTTTAGCAATAATGATGGTAAGAGTCAAAGATAAGCTGAAGTCTTAAATGTGAGACCAATATGAAGCCAGAAGAATTATCTGGGCTGGGGTCTACTCAGTGGTGTCAGTTGATGGTCAACACCTTTTGGCTTTCTGTGCTGAGACCATAGAACCCATCCTTACTACACAAAGCTGAAGAGCCCTGCAGAACTGGCTTGTTGCCATGGGCTGCTTTGTTTAATTTACAAAGTCTATTTAATGGCAAAAGAACCAGAGACATCGTGCTTAGGGTCACCTCCATCAGTTTAACTCCTATTGCCTTGATGCCTTTCTTTCCTTGCCTTCATGCTAACCCTCCCCTAGGCATGTGAGTTCTCACATCTGTCTCCCCAGGACTAGGTAAAATGTGGGTTCATCAGCTTGGTTTTTGGTTCCAGTTTGATTTGATCACTCTCATTTACTGACAATTTGCAATGTTTCTTGTTCTTGAGTATTTATTTACTTTATTTTTATTTATTATTGTTATTATTATTTAAAGTTTGCTATAGGGCACATGTGCTCATGTCAGAGAGAGACAGGGAAAGTGAGAAAGCAAGTCACCAGTCAAGGTCTCGAACCACAGTTGGCCATGTGGGAGTCCAGCACCTTTAACCACCACACCACCTGCTGGCCCCAATTTGCAATGTTTTTTGAATACCCTTCTATCTTAACCAAAGGATCTCATTATCCTAATACTGTAAATGACACAGAGTCTGTTCACAGAGGTTGAAAGTCTAGCTGGAAAAATAGGGCTTGCATCTACAAAGGTAAATAATACTTCAAAGAACTGACATTCTCTGCTTCGTACTATATATATGACTTATAATTTAATTTTACACACACACACACCCTTCATATCTTTAAAGTCACAACACCTGTGATACACATCTGCTGGACAGCACATACGACTTGATATTAGGGACCAGCAGTTGGCGTAAAGGTTATGTCACTGAACTCCCATGTAGTCGACCGTGGTTCAAATCTCAGACCCGGTGGCTTAAACTCACGCAAGGCAAGTATGCATGCATGCCTAAGATACCAAGAGGAGAATGGAGGAGAAGAGATTGCAGTGTGGCCATCCCCCCCTGGGGGGTGATTTCTCACTTTCTGTCTCTCTCTGTCTTTCTGGCAAGCACATGTGCACTATGGAAAAAAACTCTGGAAAAAAAAAAAAGACTTGATAATAAAGCTTGCCCTCTAATATGCCTGTTCTCCAAGTTTAACTTTCTCTATATTAACCTTTTTAAAAGCAGTATCCCAAAATTTTAGTATTTGTAAAATAAAGATTCTTCTCTTGCATAAGAGGAGTATCCCTGAGTATAGGCGCATCTTCACCATCTGCCTTTCTGCTTCATATCTTCTATCTGCTTGCCAAAGTTACACCACCTCATTTCCTTATCACATTCTTACCTCCTTGTATTTGTCCCTAAATCTGCTGTTCTCCCTGCATTCGTTGCACTTCTCTAAAACCCTTCTACTCCCTCTCCCGTTGGTAGTTTCCTGCTCCATTCTTTATGCCATTTAGAAATGCCAAATCCATGTGGATGCCTGATTTCTTCTTGATCCCCTAAGACAACTTGACCCTGAGCAGCTCGTTCACCAATTACAGATGTGGACCTTGATGCAGCTTGAGCAGATCCTCCTAGATAAGGCCATTCACCTGATCTTGCTTCTCGGATGTATTCAAGAGCCACACCAACTTTGAACATGAGTAGTAGTCTCCTCTCTGCTCTTACAGAGCTCAGGTGGGTAGGATCAAGAGGCAGATAAGTGAATTGTGAACACACAGGGGGCAAGTGCAATAGGTGAGAAATGAGTAGTCAAAGAGAGACACCCAGCGAGAAGTAGGCAGTGAGAGCACAGGAAAAACTTTATGAAGGAAGAGAGTCTGATGACAGTGTTAGTTCTGTTGTGGCTGGCTGTCCCACCAGCAGCTACTGCAACAAAATAAAACAAAACAGAAGCATAACAGAGTAAATGTTGTCAGTCACTGATATCAGACTGTAGAGGGTCTATCAGTGAATCCAATGAAGAAGCCATGGACTTGATCAGAAGAAGGGGTTCAAGAACCAGTTTAGACAGCCATACTGTGTGACCTTAGCAAATCAATAAGCTTTCTGTGCTTTAGTTTGTGCAACTGCAAAATCATGTAAAAATACTTTACCAGGGAGGCTAGCAGGTGTTTGGGGTGCTGGACTCCCACATAGCCAATCACAGTTCAAGTTATGGACTGGGCAGCTTGCTTTCTCACTTTCCCTCTCTTTCTGTCTCTCTCTGCTGAGCACATGTGCCCTATAGCAAATTAAAAAATAATAATGGTAACAAATAAAGTTAAATAAATAATTTTTTAAAAACATACTTTATAAGATTATTGCAAAAAATAAATGAAGAAATGTAAATGAGCTCAGGAGTGGGCAGAAATATGTGCCCAAGAAATACTAGTGAAAATCTTTATCTAAGGATGAAATTTGAGATAAAGAACAGGGTTATTGACTGAATTATATCCCCCCAAAATTAATATTCAAGTCGTAACCCCCAGTACCTCAGATTGCTGACTGTAGAGATAAAGTCTTCAAAGAAGTAAAATGAGGTCATTAGGATGACCAATATGACTGGCATCCTTGTAAGAATAGGAAATTTGGACCCAGACAGATACAGAGGCATGTGAAGACATGGAGAGAAGACAGCCATCTCCGGGCCAAGGTGAGAGGCCTCAGAAAAAAACAATCCTGCTAGCACCTTGATCTTGGACTTCTAGCCTCCAGAACTGTAAGAAAATAAATTCCTATTGTTTATGCCACTTAGTCTATGGTACTTTTTTATGGCAGTATTAGCAAACTGACACAGTGAATTAACATAACATTGGAGGGGCCAACAGATAATATAGTGGTTAGGGCACTGGACTCCCACATAGCTAGCCAGAGTTCAAGTCCTGTACCTGGCAACTTGAAACTCATGCCATGTGCATGCCCAAAATCCTGAGAGGAGAATGGAGGAGAAGGAATTGTGGCTTGTCCATCCTCCCTGAGGGGTAATTTCTCATTTTCTCTGTGTCTCTGGCAAGCACACATGCCCTATAGCAAAAATCTCTCTTAAAAAAATAGCATTAGAGCCCTGGTATCAAATAATGATAATATTACCAGGAGATAGACACTAGAGACTACTATTTCCATTTATAATGAGGATCCTGAGGCTCATAGAGCCCAAGGCTACATAGCTACATAATTATTGAGTGGTAGAACTGAGTCTGGAACTTGGCCTGACTACAGCCATTGCTGGCCTACAGAGTCTTTATAACAAAGAAAAAAGCTCCTTTTCCTTGAGACACAACCAACCCCATGCCACACGTAGGGCTTGGTGAATAGTGGGCAGGCTGGTTTTCAGTTCCTCTTGTCCCCCTGGCCAGGAACCCTACTGAAGGCCTGGCCCTTCATGGTGGCCTATTTTGTAGCAGAGCACTTAATCATTGTGCTGGGCTGTCCAAGAGGCTGGAGTGGCTAGGGGAAACACCACTTAGTTAGCAGCAGATGGACATGTAAGGCATTGTGAGTGCTGGGAATTGCAAACCCCACCTATTTCACAGCTGGAAATGAGGCATAAGGAAGTCCTGGTCAATGAGTTCCAGGACCCAGATGGATAAACGTCCAGTAGTCCTAGGGCAACCACAAGGGTCCCTTGATTCTGCTAGTTGGCCTCAGAACAGCTCTGACCCTCTCCAGCCCTCAGCAAGAAATCTAGTTTGGCAGGATCATACCCTTAGGATCACATGTCTGTCCTTTCACTGCCATTCTCTCCCCTCTACCAAATCAAAGAGATTGAGAAATGCACCTTTGACTATTTGATTATGAGTGAAAGTATGCCTTTCCTCACAATTAAAGCTCCTGAATGTTCCAAATTTACAGCTTTCATGGTGGGGAAAAAAACGGCCTCTGACAGTGTAAATATTTAATCACCATTAAAAATGTCCAATACATGAAGGAAGTCTAGTTTCAAATTGGCTGGTTCAGATGATTAAAGTGCAGAAGTCATAGCGGGTAAAAATAAAGTACCTTCTACAAAGTAACATCTTCAGAACTCGAAATGGTTTCTATTTCTAATACACAGGTATTCCTTGAGCAATGCAGAAACCAAAACTATTTTGTTTATTTTTTAAGTATTAGTGTGTGTGTTTGTGTGGGGGGAGGAGTGGGACCAGATGAGATCTGGAGATGAGGAAGTATGTGGCATTTTCTTAAATAATTCTGTTTTGGTAATAATGAATATAAATGGAATTTCTAGACATGATTGAAGTCTAGAGTTCAGACTTAAGGAGAAATGTCTAAAAAAGAAAAAGCAGTATGTTCAGTTTTGTATCTTGCTTGAAAATATACTTCAAATGTTCAGCAGTATTTTAGACATCATAACCACCCCATGCCCCCCACTGAACCCTTGGCCTCCAGTAGTTCTGGTTTACTTTCAAGATTCTTTTAGTTTTATGTTTTAACTGGAAAAAAATTCCTACCCAGTCAAGTTTCCATTTGTCTCTATCACCAGGCTACCAGCCTGAACTTAGTGTAGAAAAGCCTTGCTAAGGGAATAAAAATGTAGCTTTTTTCCACTGCCAGACTGTGGGGATAACCAACCACCAGAAACAAAGGAGTTCAATTTTGTCTCCCATCAATGGACACGTGAAATGTACAGCTTAGACATCAGTTTAGGTCACTTCTGAATCCATGTTTGGAGGCAGGCTGGTTGGTTAGTTATGATTCTGGCATGAAACAGGTGACAGGAGCAAATGAAGGGAACATGCCCCAGGTGTGAGCAGGACAAAAGAAGCCCAGCTAAGGGTAACAGCAGTGTGAGGCATTGAATATCCCAGAGGAGCAGGGCGAGAGGGGAGTTATGAACCCCAGGAAAGCTGTCACCATTACAGTAGCTCTGAGAGAGGATGCTTACAGGATCTGTGACCTTTGAAAAGATACAGCCCCCAGCCAAGTGCAGATCAGAGGGACCAAGATGGGGGAATACGTATGCAAATTTCATCCTAGCTATCCACCCCTGTCCTCCTGCTGGGCTTCCCATTGTCTGATTCCAACCAAAAGCCAAGACTAGAGTGATGTCCCTAACCATCAGAGATCTGCTTGGAGGCCAGGATGGGGAAGAGTGGGAAAATGGTCTGTATGGGGAGATGGAGGCTACCCAGCACAGATGGGAAAGAAAAGGAAATAGGAAGAACCACAAAAGGGACAGAATAGATTATGTGGATGGTTTCATGAGTGTATACTTATTTCCAAACTCACTGGGATGTATACATTGAATAGGTACAGCAATAAAAATTGACAAAGAAAAAAGACAAAAAGAACAGGAGAGGCAAATGCTCAGTCCTTCATGGCTTTGCATTTGGCATTCTGTGCATGAGGCTAAGAGTGTCCGAGAGATACTGTTCAGACCACAATATTTTCAGTGCCTTTCCAGAGTGGGTGAAGGGCAGGGGACCACAGCCAAGCTTCCAACAGCCACAGCCCACGGTCAGAGCTGATACTGGTTGTTCCTCTCCATCTTTCTGGAAATACTTTCTAAAAAGCAGTAAAGGGCCAGCAGGTGGCATGGTGGTTAAGGCACTAGACACCCAGATGGCCGACTGCAGTTCGAGTCCCAGACCCAGCAACTTCCTTTCTCACTTTCCCTTTCTCTACTTTCCCTTTCTCTCTATTTCTGTCTCTCTCTGGTGAGTTCATGTGCCCTATAGCAAATTAAAAATAATAATAATAAATTAAAATTAAATATATAATTCTTAAAAAAAAAAAAAAAAAAAGAGTATTTAAGGGCATAAGAATGAGAAGGGATGCCTACTTGGAGAAAGGCATCTGCCCACTCACTGTGAAGTCCAGCAACTTCATTGTCATTTCAGAGCATCTCCCGAACGGAATCTCAAGGAAGCGGAAGTACAAGTGACAGTGAAGTTATCTCTGTGTTAATCTTATCTTCTGCTATTCATTTCAAGAGTTGGAGTTATTATTAATACGAAGGCCTGGTTTCTGGCAGTTCTTCTCGTTGAATGGGTTTATGCCAAGCTGCCAGTTATCAGAGGACTCAGAGCCTAGCACTATACCGACAGAGAGTCTCAGGGCAGAAAAAGAAAAGAAGGGACATGGGAAGTGGCATTGTAATAAAGAGGGATCAGCACTTCATGTCTGGTCCATGATGACCTCCTGACTCCTTATTTCTGGATAGTTTTTTTTTTTTTTTTTTTTTTTTTTTTTTTTTTTTTTTTTTTTGCTATAGGGCGCGTGCGCTCGCCAGACAGACAGAGAGAGACAGAGAGACAGAAAGCGAGAAATCACCCCCCGGGGGGGTGGCCACGTCGCAATCCCTTCTCTTCCATTCTCTTCTCGGGATCTTGGGCACGCATGCACGCACGTCCAGCGTGAGTTTAAGCCACCGGGTCTGGGACTCGAGCTACGGTTGACTACGTGGGAGTCCAGCAACATAGCCATTATGCTAACTGCTGGTCCCACTGACTCCTTATTTCTAAAGAATAGCAAGAAAAATACAAACAGGAACAAACTTGAATCTGATGGAAATCAGAGAAAAGCTCAATTTTCGAGGGACTACTTAAGTTGCCAAGGTTTGTTAAAATCTGAAGAAGTGATTAACTGATGAGTTTGAGTACATCATGCAGGGTGAACTCCAGCCGGTCTGGAAACACTGCAATGGCTGATGATTTACCGAATTTGCTTTTCAACCTGTAATGGTCTCAGATTCTTAACCACTGATGATTTTGGTGAGAGTTTTGGAGGAAGGGCTCAGGAGAAGCTCCATGATGCTGAGTATACCACCTGAGAAGTAAAACACTAGCATGCTAGTCTGATGTCCTAGCCTCCAATGCTTATTTCTTATTTTATGGATTTCCTACGTTTTACCTTACATTTGAAATTTTACACTCTTTCCATAGACAATAGCTTATCTGACCCTAAAACTGAGTGAAGGTCTTTATTAGGCTTAAAGAAAGTCATTTGGCCTTGAGTAAAAAATTATTTTCTTAGGGCCAGCAGATGGTGTGGTGATTAAGGGGCTAGACTCCCACATGACTAACCACAGTTTGAGTCCTGGACCCGCCATCTTAAAAATCACTCCAGGTGCATGTTCATGCATGCTCAAAATCCCAGGAAGAGAATTGCGGCCATCCTCTGTGGGAGGTGATTTCTCACTTTCCTCTCTCTGTGTCTCTGTCTCTCTCTCTGGCAAATGCACATGTCCTATGGCAAAAACCTAAAAAAAAAAATTTTTTTTTTCGGGACCAGCAGTTGGCATAATGGCTATGTTGCTGGACTCCCATATACTTGACCACAGTTTGATTCCCAGACCTGGTGGTTTAAACTCACGCCGGGCACGTGTGCATGCATGCCCAAGATCCCAAGAGGAGAATGGAGGAGAAGGGATTGTGGCATGACCATCCCCCCGGGGGGTGATTTCTCGCTTTCTGTCTCTCTGTCTCTCTCTGTCTTTCTTGCAAGCACAAGCACCCTGTAGCAAAAACCTCTCAAAAAAATTTTTGTTTCTTTTCTTTTCATTTGAATTGCCAGAGGGCATGTAAACTGGCCAGAGAGAGACTAAAAAAAGTGCCCCCCCTGGGCACTTTTCTGTTCCATTTCTCCATTTTGTCAGGATTTGGGGCACGCACACACACATGCCCAGCATGTCTTTCAAGCTGGCACTGGGATTTGAACTCTACTGGCTATGTGGGATCCAGCTCCCTTAACCACTAGGCTATTGTGCCAGCCCAAGAATGGTTTTCTTATGAGAGGGAACTCATAAAGGTCATGGACAATTGAATTAAATATGAGTTTATTTGGTGCATAAAATTTGATATCCGTGTATAGGTTTTTTAACACATATTTTTATACATATTTCTATGATGTGGAAAAAGACAACTACAATATTGGGGATGAACTCAAAGTCTACCTACTAAAGGAACACTACTGAGCCTCTGTCACTTTAACCAGGCACAGGGACAGCAGCAGCAAGCATAAGAATGTTCAACAGTTGTCTGGGACCAGGCTGGGGGACCAGCAGTTAGTGTAATGGCTATGTCACTGGACTCCCATGTAGTCAACTATGGTTCGAGTCCCGGACTTGGTGGCTTAAACTCATGCCGGGCATGTGTGCGTGTGTGCCCAGGATCCCAAGATCCTGAGAGGAGAATGGAGGAGAAGGGATTGCGGCATAGTCATCCCCCCGGAGGGTGATTTCCTGCTTTCAGTCTCTGTCTCTCTCTGTCTTTCTGGTGAGTGCACACACCCTATAGCAAAAACCTCTCCAAAAAAAAAAAGAATGTTCAACATTTGTCTGGGATCAGGTTGGGTGGGCAGAGAGCATGAAGCACCAGGATCTTTCAGCCATATCTTAACTGTGCTGCGTTTGGCTTTTCATGTTGATTGAACTGTGTTCAGTTCATCTCTCAGTGTCAATTCAAACTTATTAAACAACTTTTCTTCTAATCTACGTTCAACCATCAGCAGACTAGGAAGGAGGCTGGCTCATTTCTTTTTTCTGTCAGTCACTGAAAGATCCTGGGAACTTTGATAAGGGCTTCGATGTGGAAGACCACATAGATACGAGCAAAGCCGCAGAGGAAGAAGCGAGTGGCCTGTCTTAAATCCTAGAAGGACAACACTATGTCTATTCAACCCACCAAACCGTGTTTCCTAAATTCTGCCCGGCGGGGTGTAGCTTTGTTCCAGGCATAGAGAGACTTCATTGACCACCATAAACTAATATTCGTCGTTGCTTTCCCTCTCTGCCAGTCCAGTCAGCCCTCCAGACCACTGTGAGATTCTTTTTTCTAAGTTAGGAAACTGAAGCGCCAACGATAGCCATCTTGTGACTGTGACCAATTGCCTACTGAACAGTTCTTCATGTCCCACGCCTCAGCAGGAAACCACGGAATCTATAAAGTCCTGTCCAGCAGAAATGAGTCTGATTGTGGATGGCCTGGTTAACCCAGATTGTCTTCAGTGCCTGAGGGAGTTGATATTTTCTCGTTATGAAGACTTTCCCATCTAGAGAATGCTGCAAATAAAACTGCTCAGAATCGGTCTGAACTGCCTGTTTCCGTGGTAGCAGGCCTCTGTCTGGAGGATAAATCTGCACCATCTTTTTTATTTTTTTTATTTTTTTTTTTTTTTTTGGGTTTCAGCCAGTTGTGTTACAAGGAGTTCAGAAATGTGCTATAAGTGACACCAAACAAGATGGGTTTGGCCAGTTGGAAAGGGAAGCTTTGTCACTGATAGGACTTACACCCTTAGGCCAGACGGCAATGTCCAAGAGAAAACGATCAAAGAGACAGAACCCACGCGCCTAAGTATTTATTTCTGGTTTTCAGATTTCCCACACTTTTCAAATGTGAACTTGCATCCTGAAGGTGGAGCTTTAGTACACAAGAAAATTGGACTGGGGCAAACACATTTGTACAAAATGGGGTAGGATCGGTAAAAATGCATCTGTGTGTTTCTTAGTCGCTTGTATTTTTCATGCCAAAAAAGCACAGATTCTGATTTTTTTCACCATGGGAGTCTGCATACAATTACATGGGAGGAAAGAGAAGCTTGCTCTCGGGAGTGGGCTTACGGTCTCAGTAGAATGACAGGAGAGTGTAGCCATCAAAGCCATTGCTAGTTCTTGCTGGTAGTATTTTAAAGATGCTGTTTTTCTTTCAAAACAAGGCAGCAATGGATCGAGTATGATCAAAATGTTGCGTCATAGATTATGTTTAATGCAAACAGCTCCCAGGATGGTCTGTGGCTGATGGCACCCACTCTGTGGGACTTAGAGAAATGACTTGGTTGCCAGTGAAGTAAAACTATCTCCAGCCTGGGATCGAACTGTTGCTTCTCAGTATGTAACCACACTGCCACCGCCAGCTCACGAGGCCAGTGAAGACCATTGTGTGTGTCTTGCACAGAGAAAACTGTCAAAATATCAGCACATACATACCATGCCATGCTGGGTAGGCGTCTGTGAGCTTCAGCAGAGTTTTCTTAGAGACTGCTTCTTGTTTTCAGTGAGACAAAAAGTCTTAAAATGATCTAGATGGGTAGGAACCGGTGAAGCACGGTGATGTGCCGTGCCTGAAATCTGCCTAATATCAGTCCTGCATCTCAGGGGTTTCTCCTTCCTCAACTCTCTTCATCAGCACGCCAGCCACTATCTCCACAGCAGAAAGGACGATGTCGTATCTCGTGGAAAACACTTGCTGCCTACTGGCTGGCAAAGATAATGTTATCCAATTTCAAACGAGGAGCTTATGAATGGAAAGATGGCCACTCTGAATGCGGCATCCGAGAGCCACTGCTGACAGGTGGACACCTCTGGGGCAGACACTCAGGCTTTCTTTGGGCTTCTTGTCCCACTTCCACCTCTTTCCTTAAGCCGTCCAGTGCTCCTGCCCTATTCCCCCAGCGCTGGGCAGAACTTGAAACCCTGTTGTGGAAGTTCAAAACCGACAAGGGCTGTTCTTTCAGTAGGGCTCAGTCCTCGGACAAACCCACTCACCTTTCTCTCCCCTTAATGGAGTCGTTCTAGAGCCAGGGAACTTGGAGGGACTGAACTGAAAGGGGCAGCAACCTCTTCCTGGGGTCTCTGGCCTAATAAAAGCCTGGGAAGAAACAAAAATCATTTCCCAAGGATCTAGAGGGGTCTTTCCTTAGGAGCCTTCTTCCCCTCTGAACCCCTGCCTCACCCGAAGGCTCTTAGGGTGCTGATGAGACCACCAGCTGCCTCAGGCCCCTGGGAGGTATTTTTTGCATTTTCTGCAAAGTCCCTTTCTGAGAGTCATGAGTCTCCTCCCCAGTGTGCAATGATTCCCTGTGCTCTGCAAATTCTTCATGGCTTTGGGGGTGACCTAGCTGATATTTTGCTTCTCTGGGCGAGGTGATGAGACCTCAGGGGAGTCCAAAGGGAAAAAGTGGGAAATAACACAGACAGAGAATCTCCTGGGAAACAGGGAACTACAGGTACTGGGCTCTAAGACTGGGAATCTGGGCGGGGGAGGCCCAGACTGGTTGGAGCGTTTAACTTGGGGAACTTTTCAGTCCGACTGCATAGAATGGTCTCTGGGAATTATGTTAACGGCCACAGGTGGCATTTGACTTGTGAGACAGGTAAGAGGCCCTGGAGCTAGATATGGATTCGAGTCTCAGTGCTACCTACCCGCAGTAGGACGGCGGCAAGGTCCCTAACCTCTCCACCATCCTTCTCCTCCACCACTAAGTAGGGACGTAAAAACGGTCAATAATTAATACGGTTGTTTTGAGTGTTAGGTGAATCTTAATCCATGCAGGGAACGTAGAACAGAACCTGTCATGTCGTAAGGGTTCAATACATGCTAGCCATGACCATTGGGGTTAGATGGTGTGCAGAACTTTCTAAGCGCTAGGCTTGAAAGCCCGGGACTCGGTTGCCAAGGGAGATTGGAGAACCTCTTCAAATATGGGCGCTCTGGCCCTGGGGATTGTCCAGAACGAGAATGTGGCGCCTGCCTTCTTCCCACCTCACTCCTCTGACCCGGGGAAACCCACACCCTGTCACAGGGACGCCAAGGTCCCCGGAGCCCCCGGCTCGGCCACGTCTTTCGCGCGCCTCCCCGGGACCTCCCTCCCGCGGTTCCACACCTGTCAGTCGCCCTCGCAGTCTCCCCGCGGCCGGAGCCCTCGGCCCCGCTGCAACCCCTTTGCACCCTGGATCCTCGCTCCCAGCGCCTGGCGTTTGCTCCTGGCTGCTCTCGTAAACAAAACCCGGGCGTTGGAGCAGCCCGGCCGGCAGAGAAGCGCGGGAGCCGGCTCAGTGCGCCGTTAGCGCGCCCCGGGAGCCCAGGGCGAGCCAAGGGGTGATGGTGGCGGCCGCAGCGGCAGCGGCAGGCGGCTCAGCTTTGTTATGAATAGATGAAAGAGGCCACCTACACAGTAACCCAAATTACGAGACCTCCCTCCTCCCTATCTCACCGAATCTAGTGGGGAGGGGAGATGGGCGTGGAGGGAGGGCGGGCAGCAGGCGGAGGGAGGAGGAGGAAGAGGATGGGGAAGGGGGCAGTTGCATCCCACTTTCACAATGGGAAAGTGAAACGCACAAGCGCACCCAACCTCTCCAGCCCTCCCCGCCCGCCTCACTCCCCTCCGCCCGTCCCCTCCCTTCCCTTCCGCGCCTCCCCGCGAGCGCCAGCGCTGCACACAGGAACTCTCCGGCGAAGGAGGGCGAGGAGGAAGCAGCGCCAGAGCGCGCAGGGCTTGCCGCCGCCGCCGCCGCTGCACAGGCTGCCGGAGCGAGCCCGCCGCGCGCCGCCCTCCCCGCTCTCCTTCCCGGGCGAGCCGCGGGGATGGGGCGGCCGCGGGAGCCGGAGCGCGCGCAGGAGCCGCCGCCGCCGCCGCTCGCGTCTCCGTCTCCGCGCGCCTGAGCCGCCCGAGCCGCCGCGCTCCCTGCCCGGGGGCGGCCCCCGCAGCCCCATGGAGGTCTCTCGGAGGAAGGCGCCGCCGCGCCCCCAGCGCCCCGCCGCGCCGCTGCCCCTGCTAGCCTATCTGCTGGCGCTGGCGGCGCCCGGCCGGGGCGCGGATGAGCCGGTGTGGCGGTCGGAGCAAGCCATCGGAGCCATCGCGGCCAGCCAGGAGAACGGCGTGTTCGTGGCGAGCGGCAGCTGCCTGGACCAGCTGGACTACAGCCTGGAGCACAGGCTCTCGCGCCTGTACCGGGACCAGGCGGGCAACTGCACGGAGCCGGTCTCGCTGGCGCCCCCCGCGCGGCCCCGGCCCGGGATCAGCTTCAGCAAGCTGCTCCTACCCTACCGCGAGGGGGCGGACCGCCTCGGGGGGCTGCTGCTCACCGGCTGGACCTTCGATCGGGGCGCCTGTGAGGTGCGGCCCCTGGGTAACCTGAGCCGCAGCTCCCTGCGCAATGGCACCGAGGTCGTGTCGTGTCACCCGCAAGGCTCGACGGCCGGCGTGGTGTACCGCGCGGGCGACCGGAACCGCTGGTACCTCGCTGTGGCTGCCACCTATGTGCTGCCGGAGACGGGGACTGCGAGCCGCTGCAACCCCGCGGCATCCGACCGCGACACGGCCATCGCGATCAAGGACACGGAGGGGCGCAGCCTGGCCACGGAGGAGCTGGGCCGCCTCAAGCTGCGCGAGGGCATGGGCAGCCTGCACTTCGTGGATGCCTTTCTCTGGAACGGCAGCGTCTACTTCCCCTACTACCCCTACAACTACACGAGCGGTGCCGCCACCGGCTGGCCCAGCATGGCGCGCATCGCGCAGAGCGCGGTGGTGCAGTTCCAAGGCCAGGCGGCCCTCGACTGCGGCCAAGGCCACCCCGACGGCCGCCGTCTGCTCCTCTCCTCCAGCCTAGTGGAGGCCCTGGATGTCTGGGCGGGCGTGTTCAGCGCGGCCACCGGAGAGGGCCAGGAGAGGCGCTCCCCCGCCACCACTGCGCTTTGCCTCTTCAGGATGAGCGAGATCCAGGCGCGCGCCAAGAGCTGCAGCTGGGACTTCGAGGCGACCGAGCTCAACTGCGTAAGTCCTACCCCCTGGGTGCCGCGGGGAGCGCCGCAACTTGCGAGCCGACGCTGCCGCCCCCGAGGCAGAGCGGGAGGGAGACCTAGTTGACATTTTCCAGGTCTCGAGTTCACACCGCTGGCGGCCCTCAGACTGACGGTCTCCAAGACCGCCAGGTTACTCCAAAGCACAGTCCGAAGTCCCCCAAAAGGCGAATGTGAAAAGGGGGGCGGGGAGAGTTGAAGTGAAGCTCGAAACTCTCGTGGCTGCTTCCCATGCCATCCTTCTCTGTCCAACTGTGGACGCTTGTTTGGGGCTCAGCCTCCCAAGCAGCTCGTATTTCCCTAATCGCTTCCCCAGACTCATCTCTGCCCCTTCGCTGAGTCTCAGCAGGCGTGCAGGTTTGACCGTCTTGATCAATAGTTTCTAAACAGTGCCCTCGGCAGAGAAGCCATTGAACCTAAAGGGCTCAGTGCCACACCCCACTCAGCCTTTGTGCCCCCCTGCTCCCGCCTCCCGTCGTCAACACATGAGATGTGGTCTAAAGAGTTGGTAGCTTGCTGGACAGGGGTGCAAGCTGGCTTGCGAGAGAGGCGCGCGCTTGGTGAAACAGAACCCCCAGCGCGACCCAGTGTTAGGGGGCGGGGCTGTGGCTCTGCTGAGGGTGTGCTGTGGGCTCCAGCTGGGGGAGAGACTGGGGAAGCGGGAGGTGGCTTTGTGGGTAAAAACCTTACCCCGGAGGGTAGACCAAGGGAAAGTGTTGGAGTGGTACTTTCTGGGTTCCGGGCTGCTGGACTGGACTGTGGGGCTCAGAGGCACCACCCTTGAACCAGGCAACCGACTCTGGTTTCCTCTAGGCTCGCAGGGCAGCCGCAGCTTGAATCTTGAGATTGACATTTCTTTCACTGGGAAATAAAGCGGCGGTTCAAGAGGGTCCAGTTGATGGGGATTATGGAGCCATTGTGCACTTCTCCGGAGGCCGTTTTCCTTCCAAGGCTGCTGGCACATCAACTCTACATATGGCTCCTGAGAGGGGAGCCTGCTGAGAGCCTCCTTTATAACTGGACAGAAATCAAAGAGCAGAAATTAACGGCTACAGGTGTTGCCATTGTTTTGGCATAAAATGAGTCAGAGAGGTGGGGAGAAGTCTCCACTTGGAAAATGTGTTGTTACATTTGCTGTGTACCAACAGGGTACGGGAGAGTGCTGGCGCCAAGGCGGACTAATATACGTACAGAAAGACACCCCCACCCCTTCCTCCGGGGCAGGCACATCTTTCTAAACATTAGCCCTGTTACCCAGGGAGCAAAAAAACTGAGAGGTCTTTAACAAGGCTCCTTAGAACGGTCACTTGCTTTTTCCTCTTTGCCTGGTCAGCTGTGTACTGGGGCAGACATGTAATGTCTTCTTTTTGTTATTATTACTATATATATTTTTTAAAAAGATGAGAGTAACACATATTGACCCCTAAATGACTTAGTTTTGCTGTGCCCATATAATTTAATACTTAAGACCTGTCTGTATTGTATTGACATAAACTGCTGATTCAAGTTTGGCAAGGGCATCACTTTCTGTTTCTCTATTGAAAGACTTGAAAGTACCCCCTAAATATTACTTTTGTGTCAAGCGTTAGGCACACTTGATCTCTGGGGTTAATGACAAGACAGCTCGGAGGCCCACAGCAGGTAATAACGGTGCAAGTCCAAGCTTTGCCATCTGACAGCTGTGTCGATGTGCGGAGCCAAAACATTTCTCTCTCTCTACCTATTGGGTCCTGGAAGACTCAGTTCCCTTCCAAACCCAGCAGGCATCCTGAATGCACTCACAATCCACGTTTTTGTCTCTGTCAGGTGTTCCTGCTGGAGCTGAGATGGGGAGGGGTCGGGAGAGGGAAAATCCAAGTGTTGTTTACCCATCTTTATGGGAGGTTGTGGGAGAAAGCTGCCCCTTGGAAATCAAGCAAGGAATAAACACATGCTGCCCAAAATCTGTAATCGGAAAAATAAATAATTAAAATGGGTCCCTGCACAGCATTTCTTGCTGCTGTTGTTTATTGAGAACTCCCAGTGTGCTCAGAGCTGTGTGTTCTAAAAGACAGGGTCTCTAACCCTTAAGCTTGTCATCCAAGTTAAATTGTATACTCTGGTTCAAACAATAGCGTGTCATGGCTGCACAGGTGGGAGCTGGTAGTTTTGCATATTTTTCCCCTTTCATTGAAGTAAATTCCTTGTTACTGGTATGCATTAAAAAGCTTTAATGGAATCGAATTTCAAGAGAAGTTTCAATGAAAACGAGGTGTAGTTTTGCTGAAAAAGCCGACAATTTTCTAACCTATGGAACAGGCAGATAAGAGAGTTAATTCAACAGATATGTCTGATGCCTGCTAGTGTAAGCAACACTGTGCTGGACGCCACTGATTTGGCCACTGGAAGGACAATAGCAGGTTGCAACCCCATTTAATGGGGTCATGGGATCTGTGTGCCCCTGGTTGTCACTCAGAAGAATGATGTCATTTGATTGCATTCGTTCTGCATTTTATTTTCAGGTCTTGAATGTGTTTTTGAAAAGACATGCTGAATTATAGGTGCCTAAAACAGGACTCAGACTTGAAACACTCTAGAGGGAGCCTCAATAGATTCCAACAGCGATTTCTTCAGAGCAGACACAGTAATTTTAACAGTAATCCACAGGCAGCATGGCACAAGCGGCTCGATTTGCTTGCCTTCTTCTTCCTTTCCTCCTAGTTGGCTCTCTCGTATTTTCCATCTTCAATCAACCGTAGGTAGAAATGCAACAGGACTGACCAAGTGGGTTCTATTTTCCCATCTCGTGGTTCTCTTATCTCACATTGGCTGATTCCCATCCCCTTCAGCTTCTCCAGCTAAGGGTTATTTTCGGAGATGCTTGCAGCAATGAGTGTGTACTCAGCCATTTACACACTCAGCCCTTACTTTTTTCTGCCCTGCCACCAACTTCGAACCCACTCTCACCACCATAGCCTGTGAACCGCAGACAATAAATCTGCCGGGGCAGATGATTTCTGGAGACTTTCTCTCTAGTAATTGTAGTAAATATCTGTATAGTACCTCCTCACTGGTTGCTTCTTTTGAGTTCCTCAAGTCTAAGGTTGATTCTGTGAGAAGCACCCTGTTTTCCAGGTGAGGAAGCTCAAAATCAGTTAAGTAACTTGCTCAAGACAACAAAGTAAGTGTCAGAGCCCTCTAGCTTAAACTCAGGTCTACTGGTGTCTGCTTTTGAATTCTCTCAATCAGGCTGGTACTTCTTGAACTTTTGCTTTGGTGATCCCCTAATTAAAGAGATGGCAGGGACCAGCAGTTAGCATAATGGCTACGTCGCTAATAATGGCTATGTCGCTGGACTCCCACGTAGTCGACTGTGGTTCGCGTCCCAGACCCGGTGGTTTAAAACTCACGCTGGGCACGTCTGTGTGCATGCCCAAGATCCCGAGAGGAGAACGGAGAAGGGATTGTTGTGTGGCCATCCCCCCTGGGGGGTGATTTCTCGGCTTTCTGTCTCTCTCTGTCTGGCGAGCACACCCTATAGCAAAAAAAAAAAAAAAAAAAAAAAAGCCTCTCCAAAAAAAAAAAAAAAAAAAAAGAGAGAGAGAGATGGCAAACAACTTCCCTTAGAATGTGGGGTTGAGGCTAGAGATTAATCCCCTGGAGGCAAAATGTATGCCTCTCATCTTGGGTTGTGTTTTAAAATTTTATCTGGTCTCTTTTCTTTTTTCTCATTCTATTTCTGTGCTTGGATTTATATAAAAATGAATGCTTTAAAATGATGTATAAATTACTTAATTTAACTTTCTGTCTCTCTAAACTCCCACTACTCCAGTGCTATAGAAAAGTGTTTGTAATTGAGTTTATGAGGTCTGATTAGTTGAGATTTGTTTGGCTGCCATAATTAGGTCCTGGGTCTCCCATGGTTTTAAACATGTCAGCCACCCCTCTGAAGACACCAAAGGTGGTGTGTTTTTCTATAGCGTGGCCCACAGGACTGACTTCTCTAATTCAGTCTTCCCCTCCTGAGGGGACACACCCCCTTCTTCCATGCTCACATAACTCTAAAGGCTGATATAATTCCACTGCTGTGCAGACAGCCACAGAATGTTCACATGCTCTTCAACAGACAGGAACTCTGGGCACATCTGGCTACTGGATGTAGAAATGATTCCCCAGTTCCACGTGGCAGTGCAGCCTGTGGACCCCAAACCCAGTCTTCCTGTGATGTTATTCCTCTTCTAGTTTTTATTACAATTCTGTTGAGCCATGTTGCAGTCTGTAGGCTGGATGGTGAACTTTAACCCCATATATCCATCTGACATGCAAGGAGGGATTCAAGAAGGGCAACTGACAGCACCCACTTAGAAAGCTAAGGAGAAAGCAATCATAGCTACAGTCTACTGAGTAATTATTATGGCCAGGTTCTGCACAAAGCACTTCACATGCTTTATTTTCTGTTGCTTCTCAGTCACCATATGGATCATGGGCTGTAGTTATTATTGTGATTATAGATGAGAAAATGGAGACCCAGAGAGTGGCAGTTAGGTTCCCCAGCTGGGCGGTCTGCCTCTAAGACCTAAGCTTTTGACCACTGTCATAGTCTATCACCACAGACATGGAGTTGTGGTGTTGATCCTATCTGTTTTGAGCAAGCTAGCCCCTGCCACTACTGTGAGACCAGCTGTTTGTGAACATAAGCTATAACAAAGAACAGAGAATCCTTGATTGTAAACTGAATTTCTAGGTTTGCATTTGTGACTGACTGAAGTTCCGGTGCTGGGAAGATTATAGTTCTTTAGCCATCAGCTTCTTAAATAGTTACATTGGACCTGTTTATGACTTTAGGGAGTGTTCTCTATTGAACCCCCACCACTTAGCACAATATATGGTACGTAGTTGGGATTTGAGAAATATTTGTTGAGTAAATAAATGAAGGATCTTGGAGGATCATGTTGGGTTAAGTGTATCTGTACTTAGAAGCCACACTTTCCTAAGCCTGGTCACTTCATATGGCCTTAACTATTGCCTTTTTCTCAATGTCTGATATGTCAGGGCCCCTATCTTCTCTAGTATCAGGTTCTATGGCATCTTCCATTTTTCTGGCTTTTCCCATATATCCCCATTCACTGGTATAGCCAAGCTTCTGGTGTTTCCTAAAGTTAACTTTGACCTTAGAAACCTGGCATGGTTGGAACATCTATGGTGTAACTTAATGTGCATAATCATGCCTTCTAATTGCAAGAGGAATGGGCTTTATGCTGCAGGGCAGTGATTCTCCAGATCAGCAGCATCAGCATCACCTGGAGACTTGCTAAAAATGTACATTTTGGGGCCCCATATCAGACTTAGGGAATCAGAAACTCTAAACATTGGAGTGGGACTGGAAATCTGTTTTAATCCTTCAGAGTCATTCTAGTTTGCACTCCAGTTTGAGAACCACTGATGTAAGATAAAACAATTGTCCTCGTATTCCAGTGAGGCACCTGGGATAGGAACTTGTCCCATTGCATTTGGCTTAGAACCATAAAAAGTAATCAACTCATTCTTCTACCCCTATATTCTTTATTCCCTTCGAATTTTCAAAGGCAATACCTAGAAAGCCTTCTTTACCATTTGGGGGCTTATCACCTGAGTCTCAAAAACATATAGGTTATAGTTTAATTAGCTCCTTCATTGTTGAATATAATAGCTTATTTGCATTTGATTCCAGGATGTAGGGGACTTCTAGTGTCTTCCACTCTGCTATACACCAGAACAAATTCCATACACCAGACATTCTCACTAAGGGGCCATTTTTTTTTTTTTTTTTTTTTTTTTTTTGCGTTTTTTGCTATGGGTGCATGCATTCGCCAGAAAGACAGAGAGAGAGACAGACAGAAAGCAAGAGATCATCCCCAGGGAGGATGGCCACACTGAGAGGATCTTGGGCATGCACACACACGTGCCAGGAGTGAGTTTAAGCCACCGGGTTTGGGACTCGAACTATGGTCGACTACATGGGAGTCCAGTGACATAACCATTACACCACTTGCTGGTCACAAGGGGCCATTCTTCACAGCATCAGTCTTGATAGAAATTTCTATCCTAGTCAGGTGTAGTTCTTTGCAAGGAACAAAGACCTACTTGAGCAGGCTCAAATAAGGGGATAAGGGAATTCATGGACAGAAACACATGGAATGCCATGGTGATCTAGGAAGAGTAGCAGTGCTGTGCAGTGGTGACATGCATAGTCTCTGGAGCCACGTTGACTGGGACCAAAGCTGCCACTTTGGTGGCATACTAGTCGTGTGACCCTGGGCAAATTACTTAACATGTCAGTGCCTCTGTTTCTTCATCTATAAGTGGGGATCCTGTCTGCTTTGTAGGATTATGATTTGGATTCAGGAGTTAATGTCTAGAGGGAATACTACGTGACCTACAGTAAGTGCTATGTATGCATTTACTATCCTCACCCCCATGTGTACCAACAGCAATAGCATGAGGCTGCTTGATAGGGAATTCGAAAGTGGTTCTGGTTTCAAGGCAGCTTAAGGGAGCTCAGCATCAGGAAATGACGGATGCTTATGCTAAAGTTTCATTATGAACATGACTTAGCATGATTGCTCCACTCTGTCCTACTACCAAACGGCTCCTCTGCTTCCTCAGAGGTCTACCCCTCACCCCTCCACCTGGATATGCCTCAGCTGCCTTGATCCCCACTCAGCAACTTCCAAGCCTTTCACTTTCTACTCTGGCTGCTAATTGGCCATGGTGGTCCATAGTATTTAAACCAATTTACCAGGAGAGAGTATAGAATCAGGTCCAACTCAGATTTTTCATACCAGGCTTTGGGTCCTGTGGGGATTTGTTGCCCTTAGAGGAGGTGATGACCCCTGGTCTAATCAGGAGAACAGAGACAAACATGAAACGGTCCGCAGCAAGTGCTGTGGGTGGCTTCCCTGAGAACAGAAGGGTGGCAGAGCCAGCCATGACCATACAATAGCATGGTACTTCTTTTTCCCCCTTTCAAGTTTCTTGATGATCACTTTCTTCCCCAAACATGTGTTGGCACATAGATGATGACTACTGACAGCTCCCAAAGTCTACTTGGAGACAATTCATAGGCATCATACGTCTAACCTGTTCATTAGAGCAGCGGCCTCGTAGTGGTACACTTTTTTTTTTTAAATAAAATGTTTTTATAGTTTTTCTTAATTTTCTATCTTGAAGGAATGTTTTTTTTTTTTTTAATTTACTATAGGGTGTGTGTGCTCACGAGAGAGAGAGAGAGAGAGAGATAAAGTGAGAAAGCACCCTCTCTTCCATTCTTCTTTCAGGATTTTGGGTATGCACACACACACACACACACACGCACACACTTACTTGGTGTGTTTTTCAAGCTGTCGGGTCCGAGACTTCAGTCATGCAGACAGCCACGTGGGATCCAGCCACCTTAACCACCATGCCACCTGACTGGCTTTGAAATGTTAATATTTTATAGTCACAAAAACACAGAACTGTGAACCTATATTTCACAGTTTCCATAGTTGGTTTTCATATCAATCTGATTGTCTATGCAATAGCTACACCAATATTTTCCTTAGAGAAGTTATTAGGGAAATTTGAAGCTATTTCTATCCCACCACCCCTGCTGTTATGTAGGGGTTAGCAAACGTTTTTCTGCAAAGGGCCAGATCATCAGTATTTTAGGCTCTGCAGGCCAGATACTGTCTCCAGTACGCTTGGTCAAGTCTGCTATTGTACTGTGAATGCAGTCATAGACAATACATAAATGAACAAGCAGGGCTACATGCAATTAAACTTGATGAATCTGAAATCAGAATTTCTGATCATTTTTACTTGTCATGGATTATGCTTTTTTTTAAAAAATAATTTAACTTTATTAATATTATTATTATTATTGAATTTGACCAGAGAGAGAAAGAGAGAGAGAGAGAGGGAAAGTGAGAAAGTAAGGCTTCAGGTCCAGGACTTGAACTGTGGTTGGCCATCTCAGAGTCCTGCGCCTTAACCACCATGCCACCTGCTGGCTCCATGAATTCCTCTTTTATAAAATGTTTTCCAACCATTTAAAAATGTATAGACTGGGGGCCAGCAGGTGGCATGGTGATTAAGTCACTAGATTCCCATGTGGTCGACTGTGATTCAAGTCCTGGACATAGCGACTTGAAGCTTATGCCAGTTGTGTGTACATGTGTGCCCAAAATCCTGAGAGAAGAATAGAGGAGAAGAGACTGTGGTGTGGCCATCCTTCCTGGGAAATGATTTCTCACTTTCTATCTCTCTGTCTCTCCAGTGAGCACATGAGCCCTATATAGCAAACATCTCTCCCAAAAAAACAACTAAAAAAAAAAAAATGGAAGAAAAAAATGGTAAAAACTATTCTGAGCTCATGGGCCATTCATAGAACAGGCAGCAGGCCAGACTTGGGCCACAGGTGGTGGTGCGCTGATTCCTGCTCTGGTGAAAAGAGCAAAACGAATCTTTCCCATACAGTTCTCTACTCACGGTAAGAGAGATGTCACAAAAAGAAGCCCAAGAAAAGCCCGTCTCATCCAGCACAGAGGATCTGGGAGGCTGCAGAGCCGTGATGCTTGAGTTGCGTCTTGAAGCTAAGTGGAGAAGGCAGAGAAGGGAGTTCTAGAGAGAAGGTACAGCTTGTGCACAAGCGGGACGTTGAATCAGCTTGTGAACCCCCAGCAGCTGACCCTGGCTGGGGAGTGCCCAGAAACACGTGCGTAGGTCCAGATGGCAAAGGGCTTAATGAGACAGCCAAAGGTGGTTGGATTTTATCCTGATGGTCAGTTTGCAGAATTTCCAAACCCCGTCTTTGAAATACATTCTCAACCAGAAGCCCCACATGAGAAAAAGATTAGCAAATCCTCATTGAAACCTGATGCCCTGAGTGAGAACAGTGCCAAGTGCGGAGGACACAGCGTGAAGCAGGGATTGGGAAATTTCCAGAACCCTACCACTTGCCACACCCTACCCACGCATAGCAAAGGAACCTCGAGGACAGACTATGCCGAGCAGGGTGTGAAAACCATGGCTACAGCTGATGGAGGTCAACAGCAGGGTGCAAGCTGACATGGTCTGAGCATGTTCAGGAAAGATTACTCAGGAGATAAAGTGACTGAGGAGAGACGGCAGGCAGTGCAACTGATTAGAAGGACAGTTGTTGGTTCATCCCAAGAATTTCTCGAGTTCCTACCAAGTGCAGAGCAGTGTGTGAATGTATTTATATCAGTGGTAAATAGAGCAGACGATAAACATTTAGCAAATACATAGTTATTTTTATATTAAGGTACCAGCAGATGGCGTAATGATTACATTGCTGGAGTCCCACATAGTTGACTGCAGTTTGAGTCCTGGACCTGGTGGCTTAAAACTCATGCCAGGGGGAACCAGCAGTTAGCGGAATGGCTATGTCACTGGACTCCCACATAGTCGACTGCGGTTTGCGTCCCGGACCCGGTGGCTTAAACTCACGCTGGGTGCGTGTGCGTGCGTGCCCAAGATCCCGAGAGGAGAATGGAGGAGAAGGGATTGCGGCATGACCATCCCCGCTGGAGGGTGATTTCTCGCTTTCTATCTCTCTGTCTCTCTCTGTCTGTCTGGCGAGCGCACGCACCCTATAGAGAAAACCTCTCAAAAAAAAAAAAAAAAAAAACTCATGCCAGGCATGTGTTCGTAAGTGCCCACAATGCCAAGAGGAGAATGGAAGAGAAGGAATTGCTGTGTGGCTATCCCCCTGGGATTGCCACGATTTATTGCTTTCTCCAGCGAGCGCATACACCCTACAGCAAACATTTTAGGATAAAAAACCTACAACTTACATAGCATCCACTGTATATCATTTTTCTAAGTACTTTACCACTACTAACTCATTGAGTCCTCACCCCAGCTGTACAGTGGGGAGCATTGCTATTTCCATTTTACAGATGGTGACACTGAGGCACAGACTGGATTTGGGACTGTGAAAGCACAGAATGGATGTTGTAGCAGAGCCATTTCAGGCGGGATGATGAGAAAAGTTCTCCATAAGGAGGCTGAGTTGACACCAGGAGATGAGATAGTTGCTGCCTTCCCTTGAGCGAGCCGTGAATGAGCACTTCTGGCAGACTGGAGGGCAGGTGCAAGGGCTCTAAGTGGGAGAAAACCTTGGTCCATCTGGAAAGCCAAAGATCCACGTGGTTGAGGATAGGGAGGTTTAAGGGGGCGAGTCCAGGAGAGGAGGCTAGAGGAGACCAGCAGCCAGTCCTCCAGGAACCTGAGCTGTGGAAGGAGATTAGATTATTTTCAAAGCATAGGAGAACCTTTGAAGGGATGTGAAATGGCTGGATTGGACTTTCTACATAATGGCTGTCCTGTAGGGAATGGATGAGGGACTGACCTCAGTGGAAAGAAGAGCACCTGTGGGAGCCTCTTGCAGGCAGTTGTCCAGGCAAGAAATCATGTCACTTGGGTCTAGAGCAGCAGTCACAAGGGTGGAGATGGAGTCTATGTTTTGCAGTCATCCAACTGAGAGATCCATTCACTGTCTGAATGGATGTGCTGGCAGTGAGGGTGGAGAGGAGCGACAAGATGAAATAGCTTTTTGGGGGCTGGCAGGTGGTGTGGTTGAGGGTGCTGGACTCCCACATGGCTGACCGTAGTTCAAGTTCCAGACCTGGGGCTTGCTTTCTCACTTTCCCTCTCTCTCTCTCTCTCTCTCTCTCTCTCTCTCACTCTGTCCCTCTCTGATCAAATTAAAATAAATGAATAAATTAAATAAAGTTAGATAAAATGATTCTTTATAAAAAGAAAATTGCTTTTTAAAAGGAATTATTTTAATTTAATTTGATTTAATATATATATTATTACTTTAATTTGACCAGAGAGAGAAAGAGAGAGAGAGAGAATGAGAAAGCAAGCCTCCAGGTCTGGACGCAAACCATGGTCAGTCATGTGGTAATCCAGTGCCCCAACCACCATGCCCCTGAAATAACTTTTTAAAAAGAATTATTTATTTGTTTAATTTTATTTGTTGTTATTTCTTATTTTTATTTTTAAATTTGACCAGAGAGACACAGAGAGAGAGAGAAAAGGAAAGTGAGAAAGCAACCCACCAGGTCTAGGACTCAAACTATGGAAGGCCATGTGGGAATCCACTGTCCCAACCTCCATGCCACCTGCTGGCTCTTGAAATAATTTTTTAAGATGTAGAATTGAGAGATGTTGGTGCCCATTAGAAGATGAGTTTAATTAGCAAAAAGGGGCAGCCCAAAGCAGCCGGTAGCTGGAGGTGTTACCTATAGTCAGCCTTCTGAACTCAACAGTCTCTGTTCCTAACCCCACAAAGCTCTTGATTTTTAGCTGCCTCTGGGACATCAAGGCAGTTGGATGTTCCAACGGCTGCTAAGTAAGCAGTTGGCAATGAAGATAGAAATTGGGGATCCCCTTCATAGGCCTTGGAGTGCATCCAAGTCTATGCTGGACCTCTTTGGGCTGTCTGTGCCTTCAGGGAGTGGCCACGTCGTCGGGTCTCTTTGTTTCCCAGGCATCCAAAGGCTAACACATAGTGAGCATTGCCTTGGCGGATGCAGAACTGGAGAGCATGTGCTCTTCATTCAATGACAATACAGCGATTAGAGCACAGAGAGATAAGAGCTTCAGAGAGGGGGCAATGGACTGGTTTTCTTCCTTCTTTTTTGAAGTTCATTTATTTATTTCCTCCGTGAGTGAGAGAGACTGAGAGACAGCATCCCCAACAGGGCCCTGACACCACCATCTGCCCTAGCTCCAGCCAGCCCCAGCCAGCCCTAGATCAGGGACAAACCCCCCCCCCCCCCCCACCACCACCACCCCGGTGTCCGTTCAAGTCTCAGGCCCCATCCTGTCTCCCCAGTGCACTCATGAAGGTCTCCACCCACAAACCCGGAACTTTCCCACCTGGCTCAGCCGCCTGCAGAGTCATGTTTTAGTGCTGCACCACATCCAGAGGCCACTCGGGAGCTGTGTTCATGGGGAGAGTAAAAGCCAGGCAACCCAGAGGCATGTGTTTCCTTGTGATGCCTTATGGAGAGGCGGGATCCCTTTTTATCCTCCACATCTGCCCCAAACATGTTTGAAGAAGAGTACTGGCTAACGGACCAGCTGTTTCTCATTGCTCATGGCACCCTCCTGAGCATCCTTTCTTCTCTGTCAGTGGCCCTGTTTAATAACTAGATCCCGGGCTAGCCTGTGACCTGGTGGTGAAGGCACTGGATACCACATGGCTGATCACACGGTTTAAGGTCCAGACTCATGGTTTGAAAACCATGCCAGGCACATGTGTGTGTGTGCCCAAAGTCCTGAAAGGAGGGAGAAATGGAAGTAAAGGTCACAGGGTTATGGTGTGACCATCCTCCATGGGGAGTGCTTTCTTGCTTATTCTCTTCTGCAAGTATGCACCCCCTCTGGTAAATTAAAAATGAAATGAAATAAAAACTGTATCCTAAGTGCTGACCTGTGCTTCTCTGAGCACGAGAAGGGGATAGCCCAAAGCAGCCGGTAGCTGGAGGTGACATCTAATGCCTGTCTCCTGAGCTTAGCAGTCTTTGTTCCCAACCCTATACAGCTCTTATGCTGTGGACCTCTGATGAAACCTGTAGATTCCTTCTCAGAAGAATGCTTTTAATGCATAAAACAAAAATGTAAGATTGCAAAACAAACCAATTATATTAATATACAGATACATAAAATATTTTTCAATTGGAGATATAGTAATATATCTTATCACATCCACTAGCAAGATCTAGCAGCAGTAACTACTATAATTTCAAAGTAGAGATGAACATAAGTGATATTTTGAGATATCTGCAACAGCTCTAAAATGATAGGAAAATATCTGATTTCTTCTGGTTGCAAAGGCACAGGTTCAGTTACTACTACCGTGGCCTGAATCCACAATTAAAAGAAATGCTCGATTTCAATTAGAGCTCACTGAAATAAAGATGTAATTTTTCTTCTTATACCCTTTTATGAATTCCGTAAATTCTGCCCATGAACTGTAGGTATTAGAGGAACTCCCTCCCCGCCACCATTCATTTCAGTTACCAAATGTTTTGGAAACCAACAGGCATGTAATATAGTGTTACATTTTGTTTCAAAACTCATTTGATTGGCTTATGTTGACAATAGGGGGTTTATTCCCATCTGTAATTTACAGATCAAGCACTTAGCCAACAGCAAGTGCTCTGTAAATAAAGGATGGGCTGATGGAAGGCCGGATGGATGAGGGGTGGCTGGATGGGAGGAGAAACTTCAGAGGATAACTGAGAGTCCAAAGACACACAACTTACAAGTAATAGAACTTGAACTTGAACTCACATATATTTTACTCTAAATCTCTTGTTCTTTTTGCTCTCCCAAGCCATTTTTATTTTAAAGAGTCAGTGCCATGCGAGGCCATGTTCATAGAATTAGGCTATTCTAATCATAGAAAAGATCAGTCCTATTTTTTCTTCGCTTTGGTCAGAGTACACAGTCAACACTTTGTTGACTTCTTAGAGCCATAAAGACACTGAATCTGTAGACCACCTATAGACTGACATGGCAAGAGACCAAGAAACTGTCTCTTACAAACTATCAATGAACTACGGATGTGAAGTTTAGAGAAGGCCAACATATGTGTAATAGGAGGTACGGGATGGTTTACTGTTGTTCCCCCAGGCAGAACCAAGGTCCAGTGTCTCCATGGAACAGAACTTGGCTCATTTGAAGAACCCTGTAGCGATGAGGCCTACTTAGCAAGGCACCATAGTTGATAGGTGAACTACTGAGTGAAATTATTAAAACAATGATTCCTGCATTTATTCATTCATTAGTAAATGTTTATTGACAACGCACTACATGAAAGATGCTAAGATGGATGCTGCATTTAATGCATGGAATAAGATAATCTACTGTAGAGCTTAGCGTCTCCTGAAAGACAGACAGTAAATATATTTTTAAAATAATAATTATAATAACTATTTTTTTTAACCATTGTCTCATTTAAGAGCAATGGTCTTTTTTTTTTTTTTTTTTTTTTTTTTGGAGAGGTTTTTTTCACTATAGGGTGCGTGCGCTCGCCAGACAGACAGAGAGAGACATAGAGACAGAAAGCAAGAAATCACCCCCAGAGGGGATGGTCATGCTGCAATCCCTTCTCCTCCATTCTCCTCTCGGGATCTTGGGCATGCACGCACATGCGCCCGGCGTGAGTTCTAAGCCACCGGGTCCGGGACGCGAACCACGGTCAACTACGTGGGAGCCCAGCAACATAGCCATTACGCTAACTGCTGGTTCCCTATAATAACTATTTTGAAGGGAATAATGGAGTGCTATGATTTAAAACAACAACTGGGGTAGGGATGGAGAAAGCAATGGTCGTGTGTCCATGAGGAGGTGACATTTAACTTGAAATCTGAACGATGAAAAGGAGCCAGCTTACAAATAAGTGAAGGGGTGTGGGGTTAGAAGTAGCAGTATGTGGGAACCAGCAGTTAGTGTAATGGCTATGTCGCTGGACTCCCATGTAGTCGACCGCGGTTCGCGTCCCGGACCCGGTGGCTTAAAACTCACGCTGGGCGCATGTGCGTGCATGCCCAAGATCCCAAGAGGAGAATGGAGGAGAAGGAATTGCGGCGTGACCATCCCCCCCTGGGGGGTGATTTCTTGCTTTCTGTCTCTATGTCTCTCTCTGTCTGTCTGGCGAGCGCACGTGCCCTATAGCGAAAACCTCTCCAAAAAAAAAAAAAATAGAAGTAGCAGTATGTGCTAAGGTCCTGGGGCAGAAAGATGGTAACACATTCATTAGTCTGAAAGGAAGTCCCTGCAGAGTGAAGGAGGAGAAGAGTGGCAAGGAATGAGTTTGATGAAGTATCCAGGGACCAGGCATATGGATTTCATTCTAGCTGTGGTGAGAAACCATTGAAGAATTTTCGAGAAGGGAGTAATATGACTTGTTTTCATATTTTAAAAGATCACTAGGGTGATGGGAGGAGAATAGGTTGTAGGTTAAAGGAGGGGACCAGCAGACTCTTACGGTAGATTGGGAGATGATGGAGGCTTGGACAGGGCAGAGCACATAGGAATGACGGAGATAGATGGATCTGAGATTTGGAGGAAATTTAGCTAAGATCTTTCATGTATTGTACTTGGGGAGTGATGGGAAAAGGGGAATCAGAGGTGATTGGTGGTGCTGTTGACCATACTGAGGAAAATTGGGGACCAATAGGGTTGGAGGAAAGAAAAGTCTAGAAAACCATTTTTTCAGTCGTAGATTCCAAGTGAATCTCAGTAGAGGCTGATGATATTTACTTAGAAAGTTTTTGAAGATGTGGGGGAGGGGACTTTGCAGTAGTGAGAATGCTGCAGGACACTCTGGCATTTTGTGGGCAGGGGTCAGGGATGCTAAAAGTCATGTTCCACCCAGGACAGCCCCTTTAATGCCAGTAGCTTCCTCATGAAAAAATATGGCTAGACTGAGTCCCTTTCATTTAGGAAAATGCGGTCTTCACACTATCCGTCATTCATATCTTCTTGTGAATTCATTGAGTCCGATTGTCTTTACATGAGTAATTGATGAAAATTAGCCAGGGCATGGAGAGCGAGGTGGTCGTGGGGAAGAGCATACAGTAGAAAGAAGGAGAGATACATCTTGGAGAGTGGGACTTTGGTGGCGGGTAGGAATAGGAGACTAGAGAACACTGGGGCCCTTAGAAGGAGCAGAGGTGGTGGCAGAGCAGATGGAGGATGTGGAATGCAAACGTCACCACTTTGTGTGTTTCCTGTGGCCATGCCACTCACTGCCAATGTCGCCTGGTGTAGAGGCTGCCCAGCCGTGTCCCTAACTTCCTCCTCCATTCCTCCTGCACACTTTGAACTTTCTCTTTTGATGACTTGAGTTCCCATTGTAAATTCTCCCGTCAGATGATCAGAGAGATGCCATGAACTTCGAATCGATCCATGCCGTGTGCTCTAAAGTAGGGAAAAGCAGCCAGAGCCTTAATGGTGAATAAGGTCACTGTCTGACTTGTTCTTTCCATCTCCCTAGCTTGGTAAAGATAATTGTCTATTTATTTTCACACACCTGATTTCATCTGGGTCCCACAAGAACACTGACAGACAGGGCATGAGGTATTACTGGGTCCCTTTTTACAGATGCAGTCATTGAGGTTCAGGGACTTAACTTACCCCAAACAAGCAGCCTATAAGGGACAGAGCAGGGTTAAAACTTGGGTATAAGGCTTCTTCAGAGGTTTCCTTATCACAAGTGGGCTCCTGGGTAAATAAAAGGAAAATGATGATGAAGAAACTGCTTCAAAACTAGTGTATCCCAAAGGGAACTAGAATATAAAACAAATGGCCCAAGAGAGGCATTTTCCCAATGTACGGGACTTTAATAGGCACCCAATTGGTATTTGCCTTCACTTTGTAAGGAAAAACTGATAGACTGGAGTCCTTTCAGTACGTTGGGGGTAAAAGACTTGCCTTTTGCTGGGTCTCCAACACCAGAGGCCCCACTTTGGTGCACATTTCTCTGGATGGTCCCTAAAAGTTACAGTGTGGCTGTGAACAGTGTGTTGAGGCCTCCACGTGTCAGGCCATCTTACTCATAGTAGGGCCACTGTGTGGCTTAACTCCAGAGGGTGCCTTTTGCACTGGGAATACATGATTGGTGCCCCCTGTAGTTGTGCAGCGGTACAGTAGGGGAGTGTGTGTTGTCAAGCATAAATGATGGGAAGAAGCTTTGAGGTCGAGGTGTTTCCCTTTTGATGTACCCATGACTCCCTTTATTTTATTTGTCTTTTTGTTTATTTTTAAGGTTTTTGCCATAGGGTACATGCACTCATAAAGAGAGACAGAGAGAGAGAAAGTGAGAAGTCATCTCCCAGGGGGATGGCCATGCCACAATCCCTTTTTCTCCATTCTCTTCTAGGGATTTTGGACATACATGGTCTTCAAGCTGCCTGATCTGGGATTCAAACCACAGTTGGCCATGTGGGAATCCAGCACCTTAACCACCACGCCACCTGCTGGCTCACCACTACCTCCTTTACGTACACACATATACACACACACGCATACCCACTGGAATACACCCCTTCTCAGTAGCCTCAGCTCTCTTTTACGGTGTGAGGCAAAGCTCTCTCCTTTTTAGCCCAAACATTGTTCAAGCGGGGGTAGCTTTTTCCTCCAAATGAGAAAAGTTTCCCTTTTAGAGTCAACTAGAGTGTAGGCATGACGTTCTGGTTAGACATGGCAGGAAGGAGAAGCAGAATGACAACTCTGAGGGAACCAAGAAAGCCCAAAGGGGAGACAAGGTTTAGAGCTAAATCAAGATTGGATTTTGTCATGAAAGGCAGAACTGGCAAAAGCATCATTACAAGGCATTAACCTTGTTACACACAGACGAACAAGCAGTGGCTGGGATTCAGAAATAAATTACACATAATAAACTAGACCGAATAGGCTGAGAGCAACATTAGCGATTATGCCCTAAGGGGAGAGAAGGGCAAGATAGAAAATAGGCCTAAAAAAAAGAAAAAGGTAAGAATAATCTCTGGACGCAGGGGGTCCACTGCAGTATTTCCCCCTTCTTCTGCTGGCTCCCTCCCTAGGTATTAACTTCACTTTTGTGAGGAGGCTTCTCTGGGGCCTGTCTTTCTTTTGTTTTCATTTGCTGAAATGGGCATAAGAAAGCCATTCAGAGGGCTCCATTTTCCATTCACAGGGACCTGTCCATTTCTGTGTGTTTCTAGCACAAAAGAGCCCATTTCCATTCAGCCAGAGCAGTCCCTAGAGTTTTCATGAGGTCCAAGCTTCCTTTTTCCTATTTTCTTCCAGGCTCACTGTTGTAATTAGCTACGAAATCCTGACTGTGGCCAGGGCCTTCCAGGATGGTGAGAGGAACCAGCACCCGTCCAGCTCCTGGTGCCCAGAGCCTAGGAAGAGCTATGGTCTAGTGCCAACTCCAACAAGTCGTGATTCTCATTTCTTAAACAATAACTTGTTTTCAGGTCCAAGAAACAGAAGAAAATGTAGTTAGCAATAGGGGTTAACAATGATTTCTAATGTTTTTTTTTTTTTTTTTTTTTTTAATGATTTCTAATGTTAACTTAGTAGATGTTTAATGATTAGAGGGCTGTAGCTCAGTGCTGTCTTCCAGAACCTGGCATGTGGACTTTCATCCTCCATCTTGAATCCCCAAAACAAAGTGGCCACCTCCAGTCTACATACGATAGCCTCCCACAGTTGTATCCAAGGGAGGAAGTGTGGGGAGAGGGCAGACCGGTTGTCCTCAATGAGCCTTCTCTTAGCAAGCAGGACATGTATTCCCAGAAACCCTTTCAGTTGACTTTCGGATTTCACTGGCCAGAACTGGGAGTGAGGAAGCCACATGGCCGCCCTTAGCTCTAAGGGGCAGAAAAGTATCTGGCAATGGGGAATGGAGTTGCCATTTGGCTTGGACCAATTATGGTTTCCATCAAGCTTGGGTTTATTGCTATCTGAACAAAATTAGGATTCTTCTGGCAAAAATGTTGGGGATGACTGCCATGGGCGTGGCACCAACTGTGTGTGTTTTTAGATAGGGTAATGATAACAAGCAAGGACAATGGGTTACTGGGTGTCAGACGCTGCCCTAAGCTTTAGTGAGGGTTATGTACTAACACATTTAGTCCTTATAACTAACCTGTGGAAATGCTGTTATGAGCACTTGCACTGCATAGAGGAGGAAACAGAGTCACAGAAAAGTTAAGTCTTGTGCATAAAATTACTTAGCTAGGAAGTGACCGACCTAGGCAGCCTGCCTCACTACCTTATACTACCTCTATCACGTAAGATGATAAAATACTCTAAGTAGCACCCAGTAAGAATTGATACATATTAGCTAGTATTATATTGTTATGATTACTAGTATTATTATTATGTCTTCTTCATAACCACCTGACCAATCAGGCACATTACCTGATTAGACAGTTGGAAAAAAACAACCTCTCACAGGATCTAAGATATTGCCCCAGTCACCCAGTGTGTGAGAACCAAGCTCAAACGCAAACTAGTCCCAGACAATTTGTTCTATATCATCAGCTTCACACGTTTGAGAACATTGATTAATGGCTGTACTGTTCACCTATGCTATTGATCCAGGATTTAATTTGGAAAACTACAGTTGTTCAGGAACAGTCAGAAGTCAGGGAAGGACGCTATAAAAGGGTGAAAAGGTAATTTGGCACCAATTTTCTCCGTGTTTCTGTTTTAGCTCTTGAGCTGCTCTGTTTAATTTGTATGTTTGTCTTTGGAGCCAGTATTTCACGCACAGGGCATCCCATGCCACCTCAGCAAAGGCCACTTGTGATGTCATGGTTCTTCACCAATTAGAATAAGTGCCATTTTATTAAGCACCTACTGAATATCAGCCCTGAGAGTACACTGTCCCACCTGGGCCTTGTGGATAATTCGCAATCCACAGCCATTCGTCTTTCTGTGTTGTGAAATGAATGGGCACGGAGTCCTCCAGCCAAGGAGTCAAGGAGAGTGGTATTCGAACATTCCAGATCCCCAGTCAGAGAGGATGCCCAATTCTCTGAGGGAGCTTCTCCGTGAGGCACAAATACTTAGTAAAAATAATGGGCATGATCAGCCGATCTTATGCCTGAACAATTCTGGTTTTATTTCAAAGCAAGATGTGTGGTGTGGGTTTACTTTGATTATTTTTTTAAATCTAAAGGTCACCCGATTTTTCTTTTTCTGCTGGTAGTCATGAGGCTTTCTTATCTAAACAGTGATCTATTGTTCCGACCCTTAGCCCAGAGATTTTTTTTTTCTTAACTTCAATTTCAACAGGACATCTTTCCCAAATGCACGAAAAGTATCTTTTAACAGGAAAAACAAAATCTCTAATGTGCTTCCCAAAAATCTCATTTAAACTGAGTTCACTATAGAACATTTTATGCAAATAAGTGACTTTATCTTAGGTTATGACATCTTTTCCTTGAAAAGTGATCAGGGGATTGGAGGAATCCTTGCTAGCTTATCTGCTCCTCGCAGCACAACTTCAACAAAGAAATGTAGATGGCACTTTAAATGCTTTAGAAATCAATTTAGTCCATGGATCCATTTAGTTTAGATGTTAATGAAACTTGGTGGGTTTAAAAATAATGAATATTTAATAAGACGTAAATTGAAAGACATAAACACTGTTGGCAATATTATAATGAAGTTAATAAGTCTTAGCCTCCCCAGACCCAACCCCACCCCAAACAGGATGACGTTAAACGTTGCTCTGATGCTTGCTAAACTGTCCCATTGGCTAAAACTTAAAATGTGGCTTTGTTAACCTTGGTACGGTTGGACACTGAGCTCTGGCAGATAAAGTTCGCTATCACACAGTGTTCAGGAGCTACAGACGGCAACGGCTCTTTCTAGCTCCATATCTTCCAGAGCTTTGTATAACAAACTCGGTTTCCTGTTATTGAGTCAGGAAGCGGCACGAAGCACTTCATTCCTTTTAAACAAGAGAGAAAATGACATTTTGGTTGACATGCTCTCTACTCTGGGCTTAAAGAGGGGCTTTATTTAATGATCAGGAGCAAGCATGTGACTCTGTGTGCTCAAAGCCTCAGACAATTTAAATGCCTTGGGGTGGGAGTTAGGCTTTTTCGTTTCCTCTTTAAGAGCATCGGCCCCAGGACCAGCCCTTCTGCCTGCTTCCTCTGTAACTCTGTGGTTCTGTCTTAACCCTGACCAGCACTTTATCTTCTTCGCTTTACTCTCGGAATTTGTTTGAGGCTTCATCCGGCAGCCTTCTTAGAAATCCAGAATCCCTCCTCTCTGTCATCACATCCAATAGGCTCATCCATGTCACATCCTCAGAGTATTCGTTTAACCTCACAGTTGCCAATGCCTGGCTAGAATGAATTGCGCCGGGATCCTGCCAACAGCCAAGGATAAGATCGTCTCTCTCCCAATTCAGCAGTGGGCTCTCCGTTGGCAATCGAGTGGAACTTGGCTTCATATATCAGCTGGGGGAGTGTTAAACGGATGGCTAGCTCACTCTGGCAATCAATACGTGTTAATACATAGTAAACAAATGGCTTTCCGTGGGTTGGGCCAGCAGGGTGATTTTGCAGCTAGAGGTGATGAAAGGCAGCTCCTGAGGGTCTTATCTAAGAACAATGTGTTGGGGATCCAGAAGTGGGATCCTTCCTAGGAGGGCTTCTGTGACATTTTATCAGTACAATGATAAGTATCGCTGTTAAAAATGATCTTTTTTTTTTTTTTATTTGTGCGTTTGTGTGCATGTTCAGAAAGAAGGGGATCAACCTGAAAGAGTACAACCAATCGCATCATCTACCCTGATCCATTCCGACCTGACATCTGTTTATGGCACCGTGGTAATGAACAGGACTGTTTTATTCTTGGGGACTGGAGATGGCCAGTTGCTTAAGGTTGGTTTTCTGTGCCTTCTTCAAATATCTATTAATATTTTAATAGTAATCCATTTTATGTTTTTTTTTTAATGAAAAATAATGTTTCGGGGTTATACATGAGATCACACCAACTGCTTTGTGAACATCTCAGAGACCCTCAAAATTAGCCTAGAAGAACGTCTGGAAATCAGGATGTAATAATGCCCCCCCTCTCCCCACCCCTCACACACATATCCAGCCGTGGAATCAAGTTCCAGCCACTTTGCTTCCTGTGAGCATGCCGCAATATCTCCTTCCCTTACTCATACACTGCCTGAGTGAGGTTAATGGGGGTCAGGCCCCTACCCCCTCCCTCATTCACCTTCCTGAGACATTTAACCTTTCAATTCTGTCTGCTTTATAAGGGCAAGGTACAAAGCACCTGATTTCTCACGACTTCAAAGAGATGAGAGATCATTGGGCTTGAAAAGAAGAAAAAACAGATGTTCCTTCCCTCCAGCCCCTTGCCGCCCACAGAGGGGGGGTGCTCTGTGAACCCACATATACCACAGAAAGGTTAGAGATCCGGAATCCTTTGAGACTCCTCCTGACTTTTACCTCAGAGGACTGTTGTTTTCACACTATGTATGGATAGGCCCTGGTCAAGTTGAGATGGTAATTCATATGGGTGAGAGGCAGTGAGGAGGAGGAGACAATAAAATCAGAGGTACCAAACACATTGTCTGCAACTGTACGGTGATTATCTTATCAATGCCAATACCTCCTGTGGCCTCTGAGCAGCCAGTCAGTTGACTCTCAGCTCAAATACTGTATATTTTCCTTAATGGCAGAGAACGCATGCATGCATGAGAGAGGGAGAATGAGACAGAGATGAGAGAGAGAGGGAGAGAGGGAAGGAGGGAGGGAGGGAGGGAGGGGGGAGGGGAGAGAGAGAGAGAGAGAGAGAGAGAGAGAGAGAGAGAGAGAGAGAGAAACAGACATTCTCCAGTAAGGAATGGTCACATCACAATCCTTTTTCCTCCAATTCTTGAGATTTGGAGCATGAGTGTATATGCCCTTGGCATGTTTTTCAAGCCACCAAGGTGGCCCCTACCTGGTCAGCTCTGTGGGATCCAGCTTCCTCTGTGCAGGGTGTAACCACCGTGCTAGGAAGCTGATCCACAGTTGAGATTCTTTATTGAATACTGACAGATCTGTTTCCCCAACTGGTCTCCCACTGATAACTGTGTGACTTTAGGTGAATTGCTTAAGCTCTCTGGGCCTGTATGTCCCTCATCTGTCAAACGAGATTGTACTAAACAACCTAACCCCCTTCTGATGCTATGTCTGCCTTTTGCACACTTATTCCCCCTCTTCATCTACCCCAGTCAAACCTACTTACTTGCTCCTCTCCAAAGGTGCATTGCTTAGTTTTGTGTGAACACTGTCTTACTTCGTGTTGTAACAGAATCCCACACACTGGGGCATGCATAAAGAAAAGGAGTGCAATTATTTCAGTTCTGGAGTCTGGGAAGACCAAGGTCAAAGGTCAGCTTCTGGCAAGGACCTTTTTGCTGTATCATCCTGTGATGGAAGGAACAAGAGAGGGTGAGAGAGCAGACTCATCCTTTTATCAGGAACCAACTCCCATGGTAACCAACCCACTCCTGCCATAATGGCAGCAATCCGCTGGGGAGGGCAGGACCCTTGTGACCTAAACACCCAATAAAGAGCCCACCTCTAAGTGGGTTGCCCTGGGGATTACCTTCTCAACATGAGAACTGTATAGGGATGTGTTTCCAACATAGCATATACCACTGCTCACACTGAACTCCAGCCTGGAATGCCTGCTCTGTTTTTTTCTCTTCTTTACTGAATCCTGTATATCTGTGCTTTGACTTAGTTCAAACCCACCTTCTCTTAGATGATATCTAAGCCGGAGTGATTGCGTCCGCCCCTCATCTCCTAAAATACCTATGGTCCCCGTCACTCTTTGGGTTCATCATAAAAGTCTTGCTTTGACACCTGACCTCTTTGCTTGGGTTTGGCTTTCCTTCTCAACTTGATTTTAAGCTTCTTGAGAAGTGGGCCATAAATTCCTACAACCTGATGCATTGCCGAGTGCCTGGTAGGCATTTGATTTCATCTGTTTTCTTTGGAGGAAACCCAGTAACATATGGGAGGGAGTTTGTTTGTATACACATTCTTTTAAAATATACATTGATCATCTTTCCTGTTGTGTTAGCTTTGTTTCCTGGGGAAAGGTAAATACCGACCAGTCATTCTACGCAAGTAGCTCAGTGACGTCTGCAGCTTCACCGAGCTGGTTGGACTGATTGGACCCATTCACCTGGCAGAAGAGGGCTCCATCTATCCTTTCTGGGACTCCTCACCAATTATCTCTTCAGATTGGGGGTATTTCTGATGAGTGTTTTGACAAGAACACTGTTTCCCCATAGCTGAGCCAACCGAACTGTTACATGGTGAACTGGAGGTGAAGGAACACTGGGCTATAAATAGTTCCCCGTGGGACCGCCTGGTTTCGCCTGTCCTGTTTGTTCACCCAGCAGTCTGTGTGCAGCTGGCCAGTGTTTAGTGAACTTGTGGCAGCAGAGGGGGGCTCCGAGCTGCAGTGTCACACAGAAGAGGAGGAGGCGGCCTACCAGAGGATCGGCATGGGGTGATCTTTCAAAGTCATGTCTGTGTCTTTATTTTAAGGGTTTGAATGATAAGGACAGATAGTTTTTGTGTGTGTTTTTGTGACTGCTAAACATTATAGAGTATTTCCTATATGCTAAGTCACTCTACAGACTCATCTGGTCCTTCCCATAACCCCCTCAACAGTAGAGGCAGGTCTACTATTCCCATTTTACAGATGAGGGAATGAAGGCCCCCAAAAGTTGGATGATTTGACCAAGATGATGTCAGGGCAGAGCAGGGATTTGAACCTGGAGCAATTCTAGAGACTGCACTAATATCTCATGCTACACTGATTTTGCAGCCTCTGTCTGCAGCATGGACCACTATCTCTGGGAGTTCTGGAGGCAATGGAGCACATGCTGATAGGGGCTCATGCCCTAGGGATTCGAAGCAATGGTCTTAGGAGGGTTTGATGCTCCTGGGGAGGGTCAGATGCTCCTGGGTGGGTCGATTCCTAGAAACTCAGAGAACTCCAGCCCCAGAAGGTAGACTGTCTGACATAATAATTTCTTGGGAATTAACAACCCCTCCTCCCCAAAAGAGAGTTCCTGGGACACTTCTTTCTTTTAGGAGGAAGTCATGAGGAATGAATTTGGCTGCCACAGCCCCATAAAGGCTCCCTTGGATAGCCCAGTAATTCCCAAGACTCCCTCCTGTATCCTGAGTGCAGATGCTTGGATCAACCCCTGAATTTACCCAGAGACCCAAAGACCCAGGATTGTGTAGATGTCTTGGAAGCCACAGATAATCCCCAAATCCCTTGATTCAAAAGCTTCGAGTTTCTCCCTTGCCAGACTTGTCACCAGAACTGTTAGAAAAGACGAGCATTGATAGACACAAGCTTGGCTTCCTAAACCGCAGCGTGGAGGTACTAATGAGCAGCGAAAAACAAAACCCAACTTAACGCAGACAGTGGGAGGAGGAGAAGAAAGAAGCTTAGATCACCCACAGCCTGACTCATCAGTTTCCGAGTGATCAAGGGTTGACGGCATTTTGGCAGACTCCAGGCACTGTAGTATATGTCTGACTGGATGAAAGGCAGGAAGCAGTGATTGAGGGCCAAATGCTGTTGGTTACCACCCCCCATACAAACCTGACTTCGTCAAACTCTGCAAACCTCATGGAGTTTTCATACAATCTGGATCAATTTTAAACCTCAGGTTATTTCCATAATAATTTTGTCTTATTGTAAAAGTAATATGTGCTTGTGTAGAAAGTTGCGGAGTAGTGGGGGATGAGAGGAAGGCATAGAAAGAAATCACTCCTAATTGCATCATGTAGAGGCAACTGTCAGCATTTTGGACTCTTTTTTTTACATAGTTGAGGTCAGAGTCTATCCAATTTTGCCTCCTTCTTTTCTTCAGTTAATGAGGGAAAATGGTTATATTAAAATGTTACTGCAACCCCTTTGTAAACAGTACTTTGAAATAGCTGTATCATGTTCTGTTATGTGGAAATGTTATTTTGAAGTTAAGCTGAAATAGTGGAGATCACTTTTCAAGCGTTGTTAGACACTTTTTCCGAAGAAGACAGCCCAGTCTCTGAAGGTAAGAGTGTACTGATGATCAGTGGGAAAACTAAAGGCTTTACCGTAGGCTAATTCCTTCACTGCCCTCCTCTTGCCTTTATTCTGAAGTCCCTTTATAAGATTTTTGAAAAATTGAAGGAATTTTGAACTCAAAGGGTCCTTTGAGAGTGTCTCATCTGCCCCCTTATTTTATTGGCGCCCAGTTCTCGTGGTCGCGAGGTGAGTTTGTCCAGTCGCTCTCCTCCTCCCCCTTGGTTATTTCCCATTTTACTTCCTTTCTAAACATGATTGCATGCTATAATTTTTCCAGTTGTCAGCATCTCCACTGAGATCAGCTGAAAAGTATGGCCACACTGAACTCAGCGTTTGAGAAATCATCCCGCACGTGTCGCCCAGCCAGTCTGCTGCAACGTGTGCGCGTTCCTATAAACACACGCGTATCTTTCTCCAGGCGGGTAACAGCCTGTCATGTGGTTTGGATCCCTTTGAGCTGACTCTGTTGCATATAGAAAATTGTCCTTATTGCAAGGGCAGAATTGAATATTTTGAGCTTTTCCAGGTGGTAAAATAAGTAATAACAGAATATGCATGAAATTTGAAATTTGTAACTTTATGCATGCCCATTAACCTTCCAAGTAAGCATAAAAGATAAGGCAGCAGTGGGCAAGGAATAATAATAGCTAGCATTTCCGAGCTCTTACTATGTGCCAGGCGTTTAGAACCAGCGTCTGCATGGGTTAACTCGTTTAATCCTCACGAGTCAATACCATTACCAACCCCACTTTATAAATGAAACAACCTCAGGCTTAGAGAGGTTAGGGAGCTTGCTCAAGGTGATTTGAACTGAAGCAATCTGTCCCCAGAGCCTGAGCTTTTGTATTTATTTATTTTATCTTAGGTTTTTGCCATGGGGCATATGCACTCACTGGAGAAAGAGAGAGACGGTGAGGGGGAAAGTGAGAAATCACCCCCTAGGGAGGATGGCTAGGCTGCAATCTCTTCTCTTATTCTATTCTCCTCTGGGGGTTTGGGTGCACATGCACATGCTCTTGGCATGATTTTCAAGCTGCCAGGTCCTGGTCTTGAACTGCTGTTGGCCCTGTGGTAGTCCAGTGCCTTAACTGCCACGTCACCTGCTGGTCCCTAGAACCCAAATGTTTATCCCCCTACTAAATTGTATTGAGAGTTAAAATATAGTGTATAGAGCTTGGTGGAGTTTGTGGAACTTGTTTTTATTTACTTATTTTCTTTCCAATATTGTATCTGGATTGATACCAAGAAGCCAGTGTTTGAGGTTTCCTGAGAAGAGGCCATGGCTTCTGTGGGTTTTAGTTGGTTCCAGTTTGGGGATAGCTTCTGGCTACCCAGCTGAGTGAAGGGCCCTCCACAGTTCGGGCTGCAAGTGGCTCATGGAGGCTTCTGAATCCCCTCTGGGGCCTCAGCTTTTCCCCAGTGGGCTCCTTTAAAGGGATGGTAGGAGTCCAGTATTCAAGTCAGGTTTTTTGAATGGCTCCTGTGATAGGCTCATGATGGGTTTCCCCAACATCCCCAGGACAGAAGTAGGGTTTTGGATGCAGGAGACTGTATCATGGCCTATACCCACATCCAGCCTTGAGGTACCGCTCACGTGCTTAGAGGCAGGGCTGGGTGCCTTCGGGGCGCTCGGAATTCTGCTTCCACTAGTGGATTGCAGTTCTCCAAACCATGGAGCGAAATTAAACTAGTTCCAGAAAGTTCTTCCTGAATTTAAACAGAAGCCTAACTATGTATTAATGGCACCTGAAAAGTCTGTCTTGACTTTGGTTATTAAAGCTTTTCATTGAACATAACAGGAAACCAAAATATAAAATATAATCTTTTATAAGGACAAGCTCTAATGACACTCCCACAGAATATTCAAATAAAGAAAAGGAGGCTTTGAGGAACCCAAGACAGGACCTGGGGCTGGAAGTGGTGATGGTCGAGACAGCGAAGCCAAGGTAATGGACCAAAAAGTGAAAACAGCAGGAGGTGTCAAACTTGGAAATGGCAGGCCGGCCCCATCACGCAGCAGTTGAGCCCTGTGAATAGGGAGCTGGATCCTATCTGAACGACTGGTTCAAGCCTAGGCCCCAGCGGCTTGAAAAACACGCTGGGTACAGGTGCATGTGTGTCCAAAATCCTGATGGGATAGAAAAATGGGGGACAAGGACTGTGACATGGCCATGTCCCACTGGGAGATGCTTTCTGTCTTTCTCTGTCGAGTACATGTGCCCTCTGGCAATAAAAAACAAAACAGGGTACAGTTGGAAATGGGTTCCATGGTTGGTTGTTTAGAATGCTATGAAGCCCATTTCGAATTCACCCCTATCTCATTCATCCTGATTGCTGAGTCTGCAGGGACTCCCCAGTTTGGAACAATTACTCCCACAGAGTTCACAAATCTGGAACTTGCGGTTCAGGCTGTGTACTTCTCTTACTGCTTACATTGAAATAAGGAGATTGGAAACAAAAGAGAAATTGGCCTCAATCTTTACATTTTATCTTTATTATCCTAACTATTGAGGCACATTATGCTATTAGATCATTTTCTTGCTTTCTCCTGTGTGCATGTGTATATACATGTGTGTGTCGGGGTGGAGGGTTTAAGTCCTTTCCCCAGCATTTCTCAGAAACTGTTGATGGAAATAAATAAATAAATAAATAAATAAATAAAGGAATGAAGGTAATGGCTATTTACCCTTCAACTAGTTAGTCCCATGGAGTGAGACATAGGAAAATAAATTCGATGTAAAATATTTTAGCCTTTTGAACACTGTGATTTTTCAGTCTTAGGGTAATTGTAGAGAAGAAAATATTCTTTTGTTTTATTTTTCTCCCCCCTCATTTTCCTTGCTACGGTGTCCTTCCCATGGTTGGTGTTGGGCCTGTCTTTGTCAATGTATGATGTGGAACTCTCTACTCGGTTAAGTTGAGCAGCATAGTTGGGAGTTTTTTATATGCAACAACAATCCCAAGGCTAGTTAATAGCTTACCATGAGGCTTCAGGAAGATGTCAACAGAAACAATATGTTGACACCAACTGAAATTCTCCATCAGGGAAAATTTGTTTTCAACACAAGCTTCAGCTGGAAAAATCTGAAGAGCCCTATAAAACCTTGAATGCTAATAGAGTAGCTTTTCCTTTAATAAATATTTATTAGACACCTGTTATGTGCCAGGCACTGTTCAGGGTGCTGAATACACAGAGGTAAACTAAACAGAAAATGCCCCTGCTCTCTTGGTGGGAAGACAAAGACAGAAAACAAGTGAATGGATTAATCAGTGATAAAGTCATTTCAGATAGTGACAATTGCTACAAAAAAAATAGAGTGATGAGTAGAGAATGAGTAGAGGTACAGTAAAGAAGCGATCATGGAAAACTTCTCAGAGGAGGTGTTGTTTGAGATATGAAGGATAGATAGGAAAGACTCTACATGGGGGAGGTTCAGACTGACTTCAGAGCAGATCTATAATAAGGTCGTATCCTGAAAGCAACAGATAAAAATCCACATCATGCCCAAGAAGTGTGTATGAATTGGATGAGGTTTCTCTTATGCAAAATTCAACCCATTTTGGGTTTCTGTGACTCACAGTTACTTCCTGCATCACTTCACTGATTGTATTCTTTTTCCAAGATTGCCCAGTTAGACAGAGCTGAGGAAGAAATGTTTTCCCTGCTCCAATCTTCCTGACTTTCTTCTCTGCATTGATGTTCTCATGAATTTTGCTGTTAGGAGATCTCTGTCCCATTGCTGTTCCTGGCCTGGGCTGGAGCTGGGGTTGGGTGAGGTGGGAGATGACATTGATCAAAACCTGCCCATTATCACAAAACCGTAAGGACACAGAGGCAGAGATCTCTAGCCCCTCCCTGTAACTCATTTTGGCCCTGGAGATGAATGGAAACTTCCTCGTGTCCTGTATTCAGAGTTATGGTGACCATTCTTTGCATAATCTAGCAACAAGAAAAACAGTTTGACCCACTTGCCTTCAAACATCTTTTAATTTAAATGTTATGTATTTATTTTTTAATATAATACATTGACATTATCCAAAACTCAAAGAACCAAGAAAGAGTACAGTAGAATTATCTGTTCCTGACTTCCAAAGTGACCAATGATTGCAGTTTCATGGGTTTCTTCCATAGATAGTTCATGCATGTCTACAAGCAAAAGGGGGAAGATGTTCTACCCCCCTTTTATTAAACATATCACACATTAAGCATGTATATATGTGTGTGTGTGTGTGTGTGTGTGCATGTATAATGGATATGTATTTCCAAGTATATTGCATATTTAACATAACATGCTAATCTTAATATAAAGGGCTTTCTAATTATTTTTAAAGCTAAATAATATTCCATTATTTGTGCTATCATTTATTTAACCAGTTAGCTATTACTGGATATTTAGGTTGTTTCAATCTTGTGTTTATAACATCTGATGCTGCAATGAATATATGTCATGTAATACATATATGAGGAATTATGGAGTCCAAAGACATATGTTTTATAATTTTGATAGATAATGCCAATTGCTTCTCAGAGAGCTCCCACTTCCACACAGATGAAACATATCAATTTAAACCTGGTATCTACAGTTACCAGGACAAGTTTTTATTTATTTATTTATTTATTTATTTATTTGGAGAGGTTTTCACTATAGGGCACGTGCGCTTGACAGACAGACAGAGACATAGAGACAGAAAGCGAGAAATCACCCCCCAGGGGGGATGGTCACGCCTCAATCCCTTCTCCTCCATTCTCCTCTTGGGATCTTGGGCACACACGCACATGCGCCCGGCGTGAGTTTTAAGCCACCGGGTCCGGGACACGAACTGCGGTCGACTATGTGGGAGTCCAGTGACATAGCCATTACGCTAACTGCTGGTTCCCCAGGACAAGTTTCAATGAAGGCCATACTAAGTGTTATTCAAGAAACTGATTGGGACCCTGGCCCGCCATACACTTTGATAACTTAAAAAAATAAAAGATGAAAGAAAGAAAGGCTTCCATGCTGTAATTCGGAGTTCTAGAGAGAACACTGGTGTTTTATCTCCAAGGTATCAAGTAAATCAGTGTTTCACCAAACTAGATCTTCCTAGGTACCCGTCCATCTGTATCAGCTCTGTTCCAAGACTAAGTAAACCCTCAATAAAAACTGCAGCGTGTGAGGCCAGCAGGTGCCATGATAGTTGAGGTGGTGGACTCCCACATGGCCGACCATGGTTTGAGTCTTGGACCTGGTGGCTTGCTTTCTCACTCTCCTTCTCTCTCTCTTTCTCTCTCTCTCTCTCTCTCTCTCTCTCTCTCTCCTCTCTCTCCTGTGTCTCTCTGGTCAAATTTAAAAAATAAATAAATAAAATAAAATAAATAATTCTTTAAAAAAACAGCAGTGCTAATTCACTTCATATTTCATAAATGGTAATACTTTATAAATGATGCCTTTATTTCCTTTTTTTAAATTATTTATTTATTTAATTATTTTTAAAATTGGATACAGGGCACATGTTCTCACCAGAGAAAGAGAGAAAGAAAGTAAGCAAGCCGCAAGGTCCAGGACTTGAACCATGGTTGGTCACGTGAAAGTACAGTACCTTAAACATTACACCACCTACCAGCTCCTTTATTATCTTTTTTATTTTAAAACAAATTTCAGACACTATGTCATTTCACCTCGACATATTTTATTTGGATCTCTAAAAAAACTATGGTCATTTTCTTTAATAACTATACCTGTAATGTCATCATCACAGCAAACAAAACTATTAGTAATTCCTTAGGATTGTCTACTGTTTGGTCATTATAACTGAATTTTCCTGATTACTCAAAAGGTCTTTAAAATTGTTTTGTTCCAATTGGTATCCAAAGTCTTCAGGCACATTCAGTTGTTCTGTCTCATGTATCTAGAGCAGCCACCTCCTTTACCTTTGCCGTTGACTCAATGAAAAAGCAAATCCTTTGTCCTAGGAGATCTTACACTATGGCTTTGGCTTTTTGCTTCCTTGCGATGTTATTTCACTTGTTCCTTTACTGTGTCAGTTTCCTAATGCTAAATACAAGTTGGCACTAAAATATTTTATTAGATTTAGGCTTGCCTTTATTGGCAAGAATATGTCCCAAGGCCAGCTATGTGATGTGGCAGTTGAGGGAGCTGGATCCCATATGGCAGACCACACAGTCTGAATCCCAGCCCTGATCGCTTGAAAAACACACCAGGCATGTGTACATGCACGTCCCAAATCCCAGCAAGATGGAGAAATGGAGGGGAAGGGATTGTGGCATGAGCACATCCCACTAGAGATTGATTTTTCCCTCTCTTTCTCTCTCTCCTTGACTGTCTCTGGCAAGCACACATACCTTCTGGCAAAATTTTAAAACATAATAATATGCTGTAGATGGCACTGCCAAATGATACATTTAATATGAATTCCTGAAGACATACCTGGACAGGAGACTGTTTTTTATTGATCTTCACTTAAAAATATTTCTATAAAACATTTTTTTGGTAACTGGCTTCCTGTTTTTCCTTTTCTATGCAACCACTTTCCAGAATCAGATCACCTGTTGGAATTGAGCAGATTACTGAAGGTTGTGAGTTAAAGATGACAAGTCTTAGTAAATCTGTACCTTGGTCAATACCCCACTGTCCCTCACTCAGTTTTCCCTAGGGCAGAATTGTCCAGTAGAACTTTCTGGGATGAGACTCAGCTGTGGTGATGTACACCAAGACACTGTCTTACAGGCTAGGACCATGTGGGAGGCCAGGGTTCAATTCCAGGTCCAACCTAAAGGCCAGGCATGTTGGTGTGCACCTGTAATCCCAGAAATACAGGAGGTCGAAGCAGGAGGATCATAAGTTTAAAGCTGGCGTGAATAATGCCATGAGACCTTGTCCAGAAAATGGCCAGGCATGATGGCATGTGGCACCTGGAATCCCAGTTGGGAGACTGAGGCAGGAGGACCCTGTTGCAGTGAGACCTAGCCTCAAATTAAAAAAAAAAAAAAAAAAAGGTCAGCAGGTGGCATGGTAGTTAACGTGCTAGTCTTCCAATGGCCAACTGTGGTTTGAGTCCCAGACCTGGTGACTTGAAAATCATGTTGGACCTGTGTGCATGCATCCCAAAAATCCTAGGAGGAGAGTAGAGAAGGGATTGCGACATGGCCAAGCCCCCTCCTCGCTCTGGGGGGTGATTTCTCACTTTCCCTCTCCCTGTTTCTCTCTGTCTCTCTGGGGAGCACACTTGCCTTAGGACAGAAACCTAAAATCAAAGAAATAAAAAGAAAGGAAGGAAGAAAAAAAAGGAAGAAAGAAAGAAAAAGGAAAAGAAAGAAAAGAAAGGAAGAAAGAAAAATAAAGAAAGAAGAAGAAAGTATGAATGAACGAACCTCCTGTGATGGTAGAAATGTTCTATATTTGTGCTCTCCAATATGGTAGCCGCTAGCCATAGATGGCTAGTGAGCACTTGAAATGTGGCTAGTGTGACTGCAGAAGTGAATTTTTAATTTAAATTTGAATAGCCATCTGTGGCTAGTCACTACACTATTGGATAATGCAACTATTGAGTCATTTTTACACGACTTGAGGCACAGACCTTTCCCACCTCTCTTGAGACTCAACTGCCTCTGTTTAAAAAGAGATTTTTTTAAAAAGCCATATTTTATATATTTGGTTAGCGAGATTAACTTTTGCAGAGCTGCTACTGAATTTGGTAAGCTGTCCTAGGGAACCGAGTAAGACATCATTGCACAGAGTCCCTGCTTGACCCAAGTAGATGATGGAACAGAGTCCCCGGTCACAGGGCAGAGGCAGACACTGGTGCAGGACCTGGAAGGAGAGTGAATGCAGGAAAACGCTCCTGGCCACATTGATGAGTCTTCAGTTAAACAGTAAATACCTGATTGCCGTCAGGATATGTGGGTACAGGCTTATAATTGATCAGTAGATTCATGAAAGTAGCTTTGTCTAAGAAGAATCTCAGGTTTCATTTTTCTTCCAAACTTCATGCCTAATGTAACTGACACTCACAGTGTTAGAAATATAACTAGATATACAGATAGCATATCTGTATGTGTTAAAACTGGCAAAATGTTGAACATCTTCACTTTCCCTGTCTGTTATTGCATTGCTAACAGAACTATCTGAGACTGAGTGGTTTATAGAGAAATTTAGGTTTATTGATTCACAGTTATGGTGGCTGGAAAGTTGAATGCCGCCACGAAATGACAAAAGTCAGACTTGGAGCACAGCAGAGCATGGCTTGTATCCATACGGCCTCTGCCTGCCTCATTTCCTCTCTTTATAACACACCAGGACCCAATCATGAGGCCCTTCCTAATGTTATCACACCCAGAAGTCCCACCCTGGGAAATACAAAGGGATTAAGTTATCACTTAACACCTTACAACACAACTGAGTCCCAACGTGTGAACTTTTGGTAGACAACCAGTCACCACTCACTAAGACCAAATTCCAAAACATGAATTTTGGGGAAACAAACTACTATCCAAACCATATCATTCACTTTTCACAGTATTGTATTAGGTAAGGGATAGGTACAAAGGTGATTAGGACATGGTCCCTACCCAAAAGGAATTTGCAGTCCATTATACTAATAGATCGTCATCTATTGAATATTGCTTATGTGCTAAGTATCTTTCATAATTCTTATTTGAGTCTATGAAACCTATCTATAAAGAAGGCACTATTAGCTCCATTTTAGAGATGAGGAAATTGAGGCACTGGATGGTTAAGTAAGCACAATGGCACTGGATAGAGCCAAGATGCAAACACGAACCCAATCTATCATCATATTTTTCCCAGTATTATGATAATAGTCTTCTGATTTGTTTTCAAACTTCACACCCTGTCTTCTCACCGTGTCACTTCTTCACTCAAAGCCCTGCAATGGCTTCCTCTCTGTCAACTAGAGTAAGAGGCAAACTCTTTACACAGGCCTAAAAGACCCTACATTATCTGCCCCTGTTAATTCACTTCTTCACTACCCACTCCTCTCTACCTCACTCTGCAAAAGCCACACTGGCCTCCTCCCATTTTAGGGTCTTCATACTGTCAGGGCCTCTTTTAAGAACAGATGTCATCCAGACATCTCCATGACTCACTCCATCACCTCCTGCAAGTCTCAATAAGACCTGGCCTGAGCATTCCTTCTTTATCTCTTTACCCTCCTTTATCTTGACCTATGTTACCTTCTAATATATTTTATATTTTACTTTTAAAAGTTAATTAATTTTTAAACTTATGTTGAATCACTATATATCTTGACAGTGTACATTGTTTTTTTGTTCCGTATTTTATATATTACTTTGCTGTTGCTAGTAGCCTGCCACCACCCCCGTACACATAGGCACGCACACATGTCTACATGCACGTGCATGCACACACTCACAAGACTGTAAGTTCTATGCAGGCAGCATCTATCCCTTTCACTTTTATTCACTGCCGTTTTCCAGACACCTGGAGCAGTGCTAAATATCCAATGGGTATTCAATAGATATGTGTTGATTGAAGATAAGTGAATCTCAGGTATGTTCAATTTCAAAGCCACTGAGAAATGAATCACACTTTCTTATATTTTATATGTAAACATATTCTACTGTCTATCCCTGTTATGTTGTCTAGGTTACTTTAAAGTGCATTACTATGTAGAATCACATAGAAAAATCAGAGTAACTCTGCAAATATATGTTAAGAGCTACGTCCTTTCATTTCAGGGTAACTTTTGGCACAGCACTAATGAAGCTGTCACTTGTGGCTTGTGATAGGACCGAGACGTGGTCAGAAATTGTGGACCACAAACTTCAACTTAAGAGGATACTGCCCCAGCTTTGATGAGTGGCTGCTTTATTAGTTCGTTTTTGGTGACTTTGGCTCCAAAAAACCAGAAATGCCATGCTTGTTATAATAGCCTTGTTGAAGACCAAGGCACGAAAGGATGATTAAGGAGCATGATACCTTAGCTGGTATATGCAGTGAGTAAGGAAGGATGTGTCTTTATGGATTAACTACAAGTTTAGCCACTCTGCTATTCAAAATATTTAATAGACATCATATTTTTCTGTTTGAACAAAAAAATAGGTTGTTCTCGATGAGAATTTGACTTCAAATTGCCCAGAGGTTATCTACGAAATTAAAGAGGAAACACCTATTTTCTACAAACTCGTTCCTGACCCTGTAAAGAATATCTACATCTATCTAACAGCTGGCAAAGAGGTACGTAGAAATATTAGTTATTGCTTCTGACTTAAAAATAAAAATTGTTTAACTGATGTCATTATCTAATAGTGAAGCTTTTACTTTGAACTACAGAGTTTAAATACTGCTGTAGGCTTCAAGAAAACCTGCAGTGGTTCACAGGCATGGAATTAAAAACCTTAGTGACTGTCAGTAAGTAAGTAAGAAATATTGCCTATTTACACAATTTTATTATTGGCAATATTTCCAGTGCTGAGTTTTTCAGAGAAGGGTGTGCTTGCAAATGGGCGCATAATCAGCAAGGTAACTGAATTTACACATTTATTGTGTGGGCACCAAATGGTTAGATGCATTTATGAATATGCCCAATGGGACTGGCTTGGAAATCTGGGGTTAATATCAGGCCACAGTCTCATACACATTCATGAACCAGGAAATATATGGCGCTCATGCTCCCTCTTTTAATTTATCTGGCTGTTTTTCTTCTTGCTTCTGCTTACTGAAAAAAAAAAGTAATACCTTTTTTACATTTTCTTCCTCTTTACCAAGTGCTTTCACCAATGGAAGGGGAAAGGAAACTAATTTTTATTGAGTTCCTATTGACCACGTGCTAGTCAGTGTTCTTCAAACAAAGAAGACCATGCAGTCTCTTACTAGATGGGTACACACACACACACACACACACACATACACACACACACACGGGTATAAGTATAAAAATGATGCTAATGGAATGTGTTAACCATTTAATGAGATAAAGTTACCTTTGTTTTATATCTATGAAGAATGCAAACTTAGGTTAAGTAATTTGCTCAAGAATATTCCTATAGGTTAATCTTTGTCACAACTAGGTCTTAAGCTTTGCCCTGATCTTAAAGCCCATGATAAATGAGATCAAATCCAAAACTGGTGAAAATTAAACAAGATATTCTGGCTCAGTGGTTTCAACCTGTGGTCATTTGAATATACAAGGTGGAGAGAAGATAATTGAGACTACCATAATTATATAATGGATGTAACAGATAGCCCATCCTCATTTTCCATTCTTTTCCTTTCAATCATTCTAAGTAGAATTGCAATGACAGCAATCTACATGTTCCTTTTGAGTCACAGAGCACTCTGAGCTACATTATTCCTCTGAATAGGTGCGCAAGCACTTTATAGCTTCTGGTAGTCTTAAAAGGCCATTTTCTCTTTGCACACTGAAAGTCAGTTATATCAAAACAACCACATTGAGATGATCACATCTGAATCTCACACACTTTTGTACACCAGTTCTCCACCATACAGAAACCTTTATGCCAGCTTGTCTCACCATTCAAACACTTTTTATTATGTCTCTTCCCTGAGGATCCCACATTTGAAAGATTTTGTTCTATTCAACGAACTGCATATATTAAGTAGCAATTCCCATTCCCAGGCTTTATTTATCAAGGGTGTCTCAAAGCTGCCTGTGAAAGTACTGACTGTACTGCCACGTGGAGCTGATAAAATTCCACCCCAAGCAAAGATATTGAGTCTTGCCTAATCTGTGCATGTTTTTCCACTCAGCCTTTTGGAATATTGCAAATAGCTTATAAATTCCCATCTTATCTTCATGGATAGTAATAGAACCCCAGGACCTACAACTGTAGGCTGGGAACCACTGGGAAAGCCAACAGGAGTGGCAAATCTTCATCTTCTGAAAAGTAAAGAGTTTTAGTCTTTGGTCATTCAAAACCTGAGGTCCTAGGGAGAGTTTTTGACTATGTATCTAAATTGTTGATTTCTTTATGTAGGATTACTGTTAGATATCCTATTAGTTGGCTCTGGTTGAGCCTGTGTAACCCCTAGAGAAGCAAAACCCAAGGCAGGTTCTTTCTAGACTCTTGGGGAGATAGGAACAGCCAAACTAATGAGCCATGGGATATCCATAAAATGGTATTATATGACCATTAAAAATAATCATATTGCTGGTTGTGGTGGTTTTTGCTTATAATCCTAACTATTCAAGAGGCTGAGACAGGAGGATTGGAAATGTGAGGCCAGCCTGAGCAACATAGCCAGACTCTGTATCTTAGGGGAAAAAATTATATGGAGATACATGGATTGATGTAGACTAGTCATCGCATTGCACTATTAAATTAGAGACCAGGTCCAACGTAGTAATCAGAGTGTCCCTGTTTTACACAGCATTATGATTGCATGTTTACATATGTGGAGTAGTAGTTCTCACAGAACGTGCTGAAGACATTCCATTGAACTGAGCTAAAGTGGTCGTGTGATCAGTTGTTACTTACTATACTCCTCCTGGAATACCATGGCGCTGAGCTTTTTCAAAGTTTTTCAGAAGCCTGGTGCTAAGTAAACCCATTTAGCTTTTTCAGTCTAAGGTTTCATGTTTGTTGGACCATGGAACCCTTTTCTCACATAATAGCAATAGCCAATACTTATGAGCATGCAGTATGTGCCTACAATGTCTTTAATAGCTCCATGATGTCAGTAAACAGTACCACCCCCATTTTACAGATGAAAAAAACAAGGTAAAAGAGATTACGTGACACTTATTAAAATCCCCCAGAATCAGAAAGATGTTTTGTGAGCTACAAGGAAGTAACCGCATTCTAGTTAATTCTGGCTCAGACTCATGGTCTGGCGGCTGTCAGCAGCATCCAGGTCTGTGAGATGGGAGGACATGGCTGTCCTTCATGAATTCAACTTAGAACTGAAGGATCCTCCTCAGCATATTGTTTTCCTCATAAACCCCTTCTGGAACTCTCTGTTTCTCTAACTTTTTGAAAATGTGTTTTTTCCCTTTTATGAGAAAGAGAGATGGAGACAGACAGTCATCCGGGTCAGGATCTCACTACGTCCTTTCTCCCAGCCTTTATGGCCAGCATCCTGGGTACATACTTGAGCACCCCTGGCATGCTCAGGTTGACTGAGATTCAAACTCTGGTCTTCCATGTGGCCTCCAACATGGTGGGCGTGGTACCCTACTGCCTATACCACTTTGGCTGGGCCTCTCTGACCTTTCTAAGAACTTTCTTATATCTTCTCATATGCACAGCTTCCTGGCATAATGAGGTTCTCAAGTCCCCCCCCCTCCCCCCCCCCCCCCCGTGTGATTTTGTCCACAGCAAACCCGCCCCATGACATTCAGGTCTCCCTGCCTCTGGGCACCTTGCTTCACAGCTTTGACCGACAGTCTCAGCTGCCTGGGTCTGCTTGGCCCAGGTGCCCCTAGCAATGTGGTCTGTTGTTTCCTGACACATGCGAGAGGCAGCTCTGGGGGCAGAGAAGTGATTCAAACACCCCTCCTGTTTCTTTGCACCTCCAGTGGAGGGTGTGAGCCTGCAAGCCGGGGGCTGAAGTGCTGGAGCTAGCCCTGCCGGGGTTAAAGGAAGTCCTGGTCCCTGGCTTCTTCAGTGCCACATTCAGTGCCAGCCTGTGCTGATACTGGTTGGGCAGGGCCTTTGGCTATTCCCAGATGCTCATTTCCCACGTTCCACTGACCACACAGTGACTGTCTCTGTATAAAAGCCAGGTGACTGGGTTTCATGATCGCTATAGAAAATCATACTAGCAATTCAAAAACCAGACCCCATGGCAGACTTACTGGAGAAAGCCCTGCAAAGTCAGACTCCTAGGCCCCACCCCTAGACTTAGGAGAGTCTCAGAGGCTAGACTTTCAAAACTCCCCAGGTGAGGCTGATATAACCACTTCATCTTCCAGAACTTGAGACCCGCTGCCCGATGTCTTTATGGAGACATTGAGTTCAAGTTGATAAATGCACTCTTTGGGGCCCTTCATCAGATAAGGTGTTGTCGTTTTCCTGGTGTTGCTTATAATTCCATCTGAACTTCTGTCATCTTTATTTTTAGGTGAGGAGAATTCCTGTTGCAAACTGCAGTAAACATAAATCCTGCTCGGAGTGTTTAACAGCCACAGACCCTCACTGCGGTTGGTGCCATTCGTTACAGAGGTATTTCCTGAGTTTTCTTCTCACCCCCTCACATTTTCGAGAAAGCGTCATGTGGCAGAACACTTGTTGCCCTACTTTAACAATCCATTCCAATAACCTGGGGGGAACCGATCGCTCCAAAGACTAAAATATCATCGTGTAATCCTAATTAATTCTCAGAGATGCTTCCAGCCATGTCAGTGTCACTAAGTCATTTGACCCGAGCCACTTGGAGCTACCCCACATGGGGGTGGGAGGGAAAGGTTTACCCTGGTAAGGAGAACTGCTAGAGAAGGGAGATTTGCTATTACTTTCTGCAGAGTTCCCCAAGATGAGAGAGAGAGAGAGAGAGAGAGAGAGAGAGAGAGAGAGGTGCAAAGGGTTCTCCCTTGGAGAAGATAAAAGAATAGGGATGTTTGAAAATTTTCAAATGAATCCTCATCATGTCATGATTCTGCTCGCTCCGTGGAAGCTTATTATTGATGGCGGTGTCTCCTAAGGCGCCGTTCAACTGTGGGCCTCATGTACCAGCTCAGTCTCCGGGCAGAATCTGCCCAGCCTAGGCTTGAATTACGATGCTCACGACCCATCCAGGCTCAGGGGCGACTTGTAGCGGCTTCCTCGCCATGGCAGTTCCTAGCGTCGCTGGGACCGGCCTGGTTGGATCTGCTGTTGCCATGGCAACTCAGTACTCGGGCTCTCGCTATAGAAGCAAGGAAGAGAGAGCCTTAGCTGCAGCTCAGGCAGGAGAGGGGAAAAAAAAAATCATAACAGTGTCTGTCAGGTTGGTGCTTTCAGTTTTTAAAGGTGAAAAGGATAAGAAAGAGCAGAGCAGGTGGAGGGATGCTGAAGGATCAACACGGGGGCAGTTTGGGGTACACACAAGGACCCGGAAGAGAACTGGGGAGCTCAGCGTGGGGAGAAAGTCAAGAGAAATGAAGGGTGAGGGGAAAATACAATATCAGCAAGAGGGTCAGGAAACAAACTAGGAATATGGGGATGGAATTAATTAAGAGTTCAGGAAGGAAGACACAATCTGAGCTGCAGCAAGACGCGTAATTGCCCTGCCTTTCGCAGCAGCACTCCCTTACCGGGCTGTTTCCGTCAGAGTCACTGGCAGACAAAAGAAGCAGGGCCAGGAAAATTCTCATGAATAATTGTAATTGGGTAGGAACGTTTTCCTCTTGTCACTTGCCCAAGACTAGAGTTTAAGAGATTAACTGATCATGAACACATTTTACTGCTGCACACCCATCAAGCCGTCTTGCTGAATCTCTCAGATCCATTCCATTTATGCAGGTCCCGTGTCTGTATTTGCAGGAGTTAATTTGGTGACTGTGGTGGTAATGGTGATGGTGGTGGTGCTTGTGGTGGTAATTAAATAGCCACATGTTGCTAGAGGTTACTATTGGGTCGTCGGAAAAGCCATGATGCATTTTTGCATAGAAAAACATGAAAAAATATGACATGACTTTACTGACAACCCAATATATTGTCAAGCTTGGGTCTGGAGTCCATGAGGTGCACAGGCTGGACAGGGATTTGGGATGTGGTAGTGTTGAGAGAGTACTTAAAGAAGCCTTAATATCAGACAAGAGGGGACCAGCAGATGGTGTAATGGTTACATCACTGGATTCCTACGTAGTCAACTGTGGTTTGAGTCCTGGACCCGGTGGCTTGAAACTCACACCAGGCACGTGTGCATGTGTGCCCAAAATCCCAAAAGGAGAATGGAGAAGGAATTGTGGTGTGGATATTGCCCCAGGGGGTGACTTTTTGTTTTCCGTCTCTCTGGCAAGCACATGCACCCTACAGCAAAAATCCCTCTCTAAAAAAAGTAAAGGTCAGACAAGAGAATGAGTGTAGATGGAGGAGGGAAGTTAGAGTACTGAGCATTGAGGTGCTACAATATTTAGGATCTGGGAAGAAGGATAACATCAAAAAGAAATGAGGAGGGAACAGCCGGGAAGGGAAGAGGAGAAACTAAAGAGATTGGTTTTCTGGAAGCCAAAGACGGGCGGAAGAAAGATTCACTGTGTCAGATTCTGCTGAGAGGTCAAACAGGAGAAGGGAATCATTGCACTGGACTTAGCAGGCGATGATGGGTGACCGTGGCAAAGGTTGTTGTTTGGAGTGGTGCTAAAGCCATAGGAAGACAACGGGACAACAATGAGCAGGGACAGCTCTTTGGGGGAGCTTTACCAAGAAAGGCAGCAGGAAAATGAAGCAGCCTCTGGAGGAGAAAGTGAAGCCCAAAGAGTTCTGTTTGTTTGGAGAATGGAAGAGAAGGGATTGTGGTGTGGCCATGCCCCCCCCCCCCCAGGGGGTGATTTCTAGTTTTCTGTCTCTCTGTCTCTCACCATCTCTCTGGTGAGCACACGTGCCCTATAGCCAAAAAAGAAAAAAAAAATCCCTCTAAAAATAAAAACAGAAAATAAGTAGATGCACACACTTCTCTTACTCTCAGGCCTTCTTCTATCCTTTTGAGTGCTTTGTAAATTTCCTTCCTTCTCATCATTTTCTGCTCCCACAAAAAAGGAGACAACAATGCACAATTCCCAACCTAAACTCTGGGCACTGCTCTTCCACAGCACACCAACAAACACACTTGCACCATCCTGGGTTCACACTCCACCTGGTGCTATCGCCTGACTGTAGACCTGGGTCTGGTGCAACCCCAAGAGTTTTATTTGTTTAAGATGCATCCAATAAAAGTGCATTTTTATGCAATTGGGAAAATTCCAGTAGAGGGGAGAAGCTGATCATGCAGGAGAAAGGAGAGAGTTGTGGAGTGTTGTTTTCAGGGAATGAAAGAGAATATGCCCTAGGACACCAGGCTCAGACAGGAACAGGGATGGTTCAACCTCAGTGATAGGAGGAAAGGTAAGGAGTCGGGTCCCGGGCACAGGCAAGTGTCAGAAGCAAGTGCGGGTTATTTTCATGTTGCTTGCATCATTTTCAGTGATTGAAGACCAGTGGGAGTAAGGTTGGGGATGGACCACTGGAGGTTAGAGGAGAGAAACCAGGAAGGAACTAGAAGACTGGACTTGGGAACCGGTCAGGGTGATACAGAATGGTTGCCAGACAGCATCAGGTCCACTTGGTGCTGGTGGTCTCATCTTTGAAGTGAGAGTAGTAAGCCTGTTTTTGCTTTTCTCAAGCCATGTTCGGCTCTGTTGGTGGAGTTGTAGGTCAGGGAAAGTTCCGTTTAGCCAGATTTGGTGAGAAGTGCTTCAGGGAGAAGAGGGGGCACAGGGAGCTGAGCTGGCACACAAGGAATGGATGATGATATTGATATGGTATTAATACATGTAACTGTGAACCCCTGGGCTCAGTGTAAGTGAGCTGGAAGTGAGAACACAACAGAGGTGAGGGATGTGAAAAGGTGGTAGGATCTGTGTACTAGAGGTTGCATTTGGGTTTGAGAATTGTTGGGAAACTGGACAGTGGAATTGTTGGACTATGGGTCTCAAACTTGAGGCATGGAGGGCTTGAGTTCCTGGCTTGACAAGGCCTAGGTATGATTGCTGAGGTGGGATGGAGAGCAAGATCACTGGCAGAGGGGTCAAGGAACGGGGGTGGTATTCGATGAGGATTAGATGCTCAGTAATCTGTGTGGAAATGGAAATCACCAAGAACAGTGATGGGAACAATGTTGGAGAGAGAGAGGAGCTCGATATTCAAGAAATAAAGGGAAGTGGCCAGGGTGGGAGTGGTCTATAGATGAGCACAGCACATATGCGTTTGGATGGTCAGGGCTGATGGAGAGAGCTTCAAAGCTGGGAAGACAGGGCTTGGAAAGAGAGACAGGTAATTACCCAAAAGAGGCAACAAGACCCAAGCAGTATATCCATGATGAGGGAGAGGAAGCAGTCAGCCCTTCAGAGGAGTGTGGGACAGCTGTGTCCTCAGGCAAGAGCTGGTAAGATCAAGAGGGTGAAAGGAGGGGACCAGCGGGTGGTGCCAGGGTAAAGCACAACTCTCTGAGGCAGTCGCTCATGGGAGAGCTGCCAGGTCAAGTCTGGAGACCTCCCTAAGTGCTTTTGGTACGTGCATGACTCAGGGCTGGATGAGGCTGGGGGTGGATCATAGCATTGAGATCCAATCGTCTCTTCCACTCAGGGAAGAAATAAGTGTATATACTTCTAAAAAGTAGATAAGGTGAAAGGGATGATCAGGGAGGAGGCAGAGGACACAGAGCTTGTATGGATGCTTGGCTGTTAAGTTCCAACCTGCTGTAAGCTGGAGCAGCCACTTGCTACCTGCTTCTCCTGCTTCTGCTTTTGCTCCCTCACTCCTGCCCCAGTCCTCTCCAAGGACAGTGATCCTTTAAAAATCTAAATCAAGGCATGTCACCCTGCAGCTTAATGACCTCCAATAGCTTTCCATCTTAGAATTTAGCCACTAGCCTGCCTTACTACGTGGCCCACACTCAGGCTTTACATGATCTGGCCCTTCCCACTTCTCTGACCTCGTATGCCACTATCCTTCATTCACTCTACCCCAGCCACGTTGGCTTTATGATTTAAAAATACGTCAAGTGTCTTTCTGCCACAGGGTCTTTGTGCTTGCTTTTTTTGCTGTCTAGAACATTCTTCCTCAGATCTTTTCATGACTGGCTCTTTTTGACCATTTGGTCCTAAAGACCATCTCGCCACCTGACTGGCCAGTAGCCCTCATGCATGACTTCACTGTTTTATTTCCTTCAAAGCCCATTATTACTTGAAAGTATATTATTTCTCTTCCTCTCTCTCTATTGGAATGTATTTCTCTACCTCTCCCTTTATGGAAATGTGCTCCATAAATTACATGAATGAGTTAGAGTGAATACTTGGTAAACTCTAGCAAAGGTGAGTTGAGACTTGTGCCTCAAGTATTATGAGACGTTATGGAGTCATGGAGGGATGGCCCTTCACAGCTATGTCAGATCACTTGTTTCAGACTGGCTTGGCTCTGGCCTAAGATGGAATGAAACTAAGCCTCAGATCTGTGACTCATGTTAAGCTCCAAGTACCATTCAAAATTAGGAATTCTAAAGGGGGATGTTTTCTTATAACTGTAGAGCATCCCACTGTGTTTATTTTAAATGTCACAGATTTATTTAGAAAAATAATTTATTTTCTCTGTTGAGAAGGTTGAGCTTTCTTGCATGAGTGTCTAGAAAATGCTTTTGGCTGGGGGGGGGGAGACAAAAAAACTATCTTAACTTCCTTTTGATCGGGTGTTAAGAATAGACATCCAGTATAAGCAGATAAAAAGCAATTAAATAAACAATGAGCTCTAAAAAGTCTAGTATTTTATTGTTGGAACCTCAAATTCAACCTGTGCTGAATTTGTCTGTGTGGGTGGAAAGTGAATTTTTGCAGGCTGAATATCTTGGGTTTGGAAGCAGTTTCTCAGTTTCTCCCATATTGCAAAGCATAGCACATGTGTTCAGTTATGGATTTCCACAAAACTGACAATCCAAACCTATGAATGGGTGAGGCTCCAAAAGTTCATTTGCAAGTTTGTTTGGCACACAGAATGCATTTTCCCATAGAAACAATGTCATAAATTAAGGGTTGATTCCAAAGCCAGCCCACAAAATTCAATTTATTTAATTTCGGCAAATATTTATTGAATACCTAGCATGAGCCCAGTGTGGGAAGTGAGATGACTAGGAGCTATTGAGAGAAATCAGATGCCATTCTTGGCTTTAAGGAATGTGCATGCTTGTCATGGAGGCAGACCTGTCAATGGCCAACCTTGATTCATTCAGCCATACATCCAATCACAAATACTTCTTAAGCACTGACAGTGTACTAAGCCCTATGCCCAATTCTAGGGGTATAGTTCTTTCTTGTCAACCTGGAGCTTGCAATCTGGTGATAGATATAGACAAGTGTATCATCAAGTTTCTACTCCAATAATACTGTGTAACAAACAACTCCCGAATTCATAGTGCCTTATAAGAACACACATTTATTTATCTTTATTTTTCTTGCTCACAGGTATACCTGTAGGTTGTAGGGAGGAGGATGGAGGCTGTGTCAAACAACAGGTTAAATTCATATCTGCTTCATAAGTCTCTAATTCAGTACATATTCTTCTTAAGGTAGACAGCAGAAGCATGAGAGACTAAGCTGAAGTGTGCAACATGTATGATTCAGAGCCTCTGCACAGGCATGGCATAATGGAACCAGGACTGAGTTCCCTGCAAAAAATGGATTGTGCAGGAGAAGCCAACTTGCCTTATGCACACATCATGTTTATTGATATCCCCTTGCAAAGCAAGCCACACAGCTAAGCTCACCATCAGTGAGTAGGGAAACCACTCAACTTACTCTTGTAGGAGACATTGCAAAGTGACATGGCAAGGGTTGGGATGTGTATTTCTCACTCAAGAGTGATTGAAGAATTGGGAGCCACAGTCGGATCTACCAGTAAGTAAGGGAGATGAATGAATAGAGTATAATAAGAAGAAGTGTGGGATGTCATGGAGAGACATAAAAAACATCTAATCCAAACTTGAAAGGTCAAGGAAAACTTCCTGAAGGAGGGGGTATCCAAGATGACTCTGCAGTGAAGGCAGATATCAGCTAAGTAGAGTGGAGGTAGTGGAAGCTGGTTGAGGATCAGGCTGTGCACAGGCCACAGAGGTAGGAAGCCTGGTCTGCAGCTCAGAGTGAATAAGCATGCAGGACAGCAGAGGAGCGTAGGGAAGTAGGGGTGGCCTGGTAGGCAGGGACAGATGAGGCACTCATTAAAAAATTTGAACTTTGGAGGCCGGCTCTGTAGCTTGGTGATTAAGGGAGCCAGATCCCACATAGCCAACTATGGTTTGAATCCTGATCGTAGTGGCTGGAAAAACACGTCAGGTGTGTGTGCAAGTATGCCCAGAATCCCAACACGATGGAATAATGGAGACAGGATTGCAGCATGACCATGCCCATCACAGGTTGCTTTCTCCTTCTTTCTTTCTCTATCTCAGTCTTGTGAGTACATGTACCTCCTAGCAATTAAAAAAAAAAAAAGAATTTGGACTTTGTTGAAATGATCTTGAAAAATTATTGCAGGGTTTTTATCAGAAGAGCAACCAGATCAGCTATGTTTTAGAATGAGCACTTTGGGGTGTAAGATGGATGGAAGGGGACACCCCTGGAAGCTGGCAGGAAGTTAGCAGGTGGTTGTAAAGCAGCAAGAAACTGAGGACTGAATTAGAGTGATAGTAGTGGTGATGGAAAGAAGTGGGTGGATTTGAGAGCTATTTGGAAGATCGAATTGACAGGCCTTGGTGATTAGTTGGATTCCCCCTTGAGTCTGACACACTAAAAATAGGACCATAAAGTGAAAAATAAAATATCAAGGTGGCCACTGTTTTTCTTGAAGACATATTCTTTCTCCCTTGATCTAAGTCCTCACAAAGAAAATCAAGAAGTGTTATCTGAACACATACTGGATTTCTCCAGTGTCCCAGGCACTGGACCAGGCACTAGATTGGAGCCCAAAGGATGGACACCCAAGTCAGATGAGGAAGGGCTCTCAAAAGGTGCCAGAACTGAGTCTCTAAGAGCCTGAAATGCAGTGAACTACTGCATTTTTACCAGCAGCACAATGTCTTTCAGTGTTGAGATTATAGGGGAAGAAATACAAGTATGTGGCTTAGGAGACCAGATGGACAGTGGTATCATTTTCTGAATAGGAAAGTAGGAAGAGTAGTGTGTGTGGGCTGCACAGCAACCCAGAGGGTTGACTCCCACGCTGGAGCGTGACCAACACAGTAGAGAACAACGCGGAAAGGTCCTAAGTCAGCTTGCCTGGTATCCAATCTGGGCCTCAGTGTGACCTGCAAGTTTCTAAGTTTCCCTGTGCCAAGTTTCCTTTTCCATAAAGCAGGGTTAACAATAGTACCTCCCTCAGAGGGTGGGTAAGTGGATTAAGTGAGATCATGAACGTAGTCCTAGGCACAGTGCCTGGATCATAATAAGTGCTAGTGTAGTGATAGCTCTTGTTATGATGGAAGCCCGAGGAGGGAGCTGTTGGTTGTCTCCAAGGTTGGGAAAGTCTTCAGAGAGGAGCTGGCCTTCAATGAGGCCTTGAAGCCTGAGTTCAAGGCTTTTTCATCAGGGGAAGAGCTGGTGGAAGGCCTTTCAGGCAGAAGACCCAGCACAGCAAGAGGTCTGTTTAGGGAGTGGCAAGCTGAATTATATCTCTGGGGTACTGGCTCTAGAAGGAAGGAAGGAAGAGGATGGGGTGTGGGGTGGGACCAGGATGTGAAGGGCTCTGAGTTTAGACTTTATTAGTGCTGGGAATTCATTATAGCATTTTAAGTAGAGGACTGTCATGGTCACATTGTGTTTTAAAAAGATTACCCTGATGCCAGTGCAGAAAATGAACTGCACTAATCCAGGCGTCAGCACTACCAACTTCCCACTCTCACCCTTCTTTCCAGGCTCACTTTCCTCTGGGTGTATTTTGTAAAGAGTGAGTTTATCTCACATCTCTTCCTGAGACACCTACTTGGCTATTTCTCTCAAATGCACTTCTCCCAACACCATAAAATTCCACTTGGCTTTGGTCTCTGTGACATAATGGAACCAGGGCTGGGTCTAGAAAAAATGGGCCATGCAAGAAAAGCCAACTCACCTTTCTGTCCCATTCCTTAGTGTTCCCCCCTGCACAGGGTGGGTTCAGGGCAGGAAGAAAGCCCCCAGGCTCGCTAACTATAAGGTATCTGTACGCACACCCCTTGGTTGTTTGTATAAATTTAACATTTGCCCCATATTAGTCTACATATATCTTCTACATTGACAGTGGGAAGACCTTCAAGCAGCCCCTGGTAGCTGTTTTTAGGTCTTCAGCTGCTGTGAGGCTGTTCTACACACAAGATTGTGAAAGAGATCATTTTTCAACTAGGCCTAACAACAGGGCTCTGTGGCTAGTCTATCAAGATTTCTGAAAAGTTTGGGGTCTAGAGAAGGGGATTTTTTTTTTTTCCCTCCTTTATAAGAGAAAAAGAGAAAGAGAGAAAAAGAGACAGAAATAGGCATTTTTATCAGGTGTTTGCTGTGTCATGATCTTCCTGCCCTAGCCTCTCAGTTAGATAGGATTACAGGCATGCGCAGCCACACCCAGCCTGTTCAGGTCAGCCCTGGAACTGAACTTGGGCCTCCCGTGTGGCTTCCACTCTCCCAAACAGTGACACTCCCACTGTGGCTGGGCCACACGAGGATCTTTTAATACAGTAGAGAAAACTGAAACCTGAATGCTGGACAAGTTTATTCCCAGTGCTCTAGAGTAACAAATAAGAAGTTCAGTGTTTGCTCGTGGGCACATCCCAGTGCCTTGCCTTGACTTGTGGTCTCTCTTCCAAGTGACACTCCTTCCTCAAGCTCCCTAGGACCCATAATTAACCCTAAGAGGCTCCCTTTCCACAAGGCTGCTATTACTCCAAAGCTTGGCCAAGACAATCCATGATACACAGTAATTGGGAGCCACATCCTTCTGGAACCTAACTTAGTGTGTTCTGCCATCACAAGAGGAGGCTGTAGGCAGCAGAAAGGGCCACATAGAGCCTTTTAGGAGAAAAGTCCAGCAAGGTATTCTCACTCATCCTTTGGAATGCAGCCTTGGTGCCCCTTCCAAGACAGGAAACCTGCCTTGCATCCAGGCTTGGCAGGAGTCAGTCTGCACGAGAGGAAAAGAATATACTTCCTATATACCTGACAGTGTGCGCTGATGTTCCATGCCATGCCCCATTTCACCCTTCTGGCACCCTGTGAAGTAAGTACTGCCACAGTCCCCACTTTCTAGATGGAAAACAGGTTTGAGTTGTGTATTAGTGTTCTATGGCTGCAATAACAAGTTACCATGAACTTGGTGGCTTCAACAACATGGATTTACTAGCTTAGCATTCTGAAGGTCAGAGGTCTAAAATGGGTTTTCCTGGGCTAAAATCAAGGTGTTGATGGGGCTGTGTTTCTTCTGGACATTAGAGAGAGACTCTATTTCCTTGCCTTTCCCAGATTCCGGTGTTTCTTAGCTTGTGATGGGATAGCTTCAGCATGTGAATCCAAATACCCACCTCCTTTTTCTTAGAAAGACACCAGGTATTGGCTGCCTTACGTTCAGGGTGATTTCATTGTGAGATTCTTAATTCAGTACATCTGCAAAGATCTTCTTTCCCAATGAGGTGACATTCTGAGGTTCTGGGTGGGCATGGATATGGGAAGAGACACTATTCTACCCACTACCTGAGGGAAGATGGAGAGAGTAAACGTGAACAAGGAGACAGAGAGCGTGATGGTACTCACTGCTACGGAGAAAATAAAACAGGGAAAGGGAATGGAGAGTGCAAAGTGAAGGCAGGGAAGTGACAGCTTTAAACTGGCCAACCTGGAAAACCTCATTGGGAAGAGGCCCTCAGAACGAAGACCAGAAGAAGCACATTGAGCTTTGGAGGAGCCCCGTTCATAGGCTGTGGCGGTATTTGGCAGAGTGGTCAGGAAGACAGGGACAGAGAAGATCATTCTAACTGCCCCTTCATTCCTCCTTTCCTTCCTACCTGGGGTGTGTCCTCATGCAGATCTCAAGCTTGAAGTCTGTGCCGGGATACTTCTTTATGGTCCAGTGAGGCTCTAATGTCAGCGATCCTGATAATAATGGGATTTAGGGGAGGCCCCTCCTTTTTTGCATGAGGACCCCATTGTGCCAACTAATTGTGTAGAAGCAAGTAGGACAACTGTCTGTGGGGAGGCCGCAGTGGGGAGTGAGGAGGAACATGTTATTCAGGCCTCAAGCCATTGCTGAATGGCCCTGGCACAGGCTGAACCCTGCATCTGGGTTAGTGAGAATGCCGGAAGGGATTTGGGTGGCCTTCTAACACAGGAGAGGAGTCTAGGGCCAATCTGGGTCCCCCCAGTTCTTCATCCCCTTTATTGGTTGTGGGAGGATCTGTGGATAAGTCCTAGTTATTTCAAAGCAAAAGGTAAAGAGGGGCTAAACCTATACCTATGAAGGAGGACAGCTTATCCTTGGCATCCCAGAGAGCTGCTGGTGGTTGGCACAGGGAGAAGCTCACCTCACTCTTCCTCGGTAGAGCTGGCAACCGAGGTCCAGAGCCCTCAGCATCCAATCTGTTTACCTGCAACCACCACTTTCAGTGTTGCCCCCTGACTTCTAACAAGCACCATTAAGAACACCCCTTTTATATATGTTTTAATGGAATAGATTTTTTTTTGAAATGACCTTATCTCAGGCAGCATGCACTTTCATAAGTATGTATTGATTGGCTTTTAAAAATTCCTCAAATGTTTTTGCTTGTCTTTGTGACCCAGTATTCGTCCTGTTCCCAGCAACTCCTCCACATTCAGACACAATGTTCAGCTCTTCATTCAAAGCCTTCCTGCCTCTTGCTTTTCTTGATTTTTTTTTTCTATTGTAATGTTTTGTCATGTTTGGACGCTTCTGTTCTGCTGTAGAGAATATACCATGACGACTAGGCCAAATGTGGGATTTGGTAGTGCTCTCAGGAGAATGAGGTTTTAATACCGTTGCTGCCTGTTGACTGGTGGGGAAACTGAGGCCCACAGAGGCCAAGGGACAACTCCAGTTGCACAGGGAATGTGTGGGAGAGCAACTTCAAATCCAGACCTTCCTGACTCTAAAAAGCATCATCTCCCCATTTTTGTTTTCATGCGACCTGTTTTTGATTTTTTAAAAATGCCTCTCCTAAATTCTTCAGTTCACAGATTGCATTTGGAAATAAAACCGCCAACTTTTAGTACATTTGTCACCCACAAAAGAGCCACATGGGGTGAAGGCCGCAAATCCCTTTTGTGTGAATGTTTCAGTCTGCAACTGTGTTTTATGTGTGCTAAATAGCTCGAAGTTTCAAGACAAAGGCTGGTTTTCCACCACGCCAGTTAACAGGCCAACCCAGTGAACCAAAATCAATGAAACGACTTATGCTGTTATCATGGAGACATGGGCAAGAATTTAGTCACTTTAAAATTTAATTCTTAATCCAATTCAGCGAACGTTGGTTGAATCCCAGCCGTGGGCCAGGCCCTATACTAGGCCCTGGGGGAAACAAAGATGAATGAGGCTCTGCCCTGGAGAAGCTCGCAGGTTAGTGGAGGAAGCAGACAGCCAACAAGTAATTTCAACTCATCGTGAAAAGGACTCTAATAACATGCTCAAGGCACGAGACACCCCCAAAGAGCCCTCTAGACTTGGGAAGAAGGACGGTTGTGGTTGAGAAGCTTCTAGAAGCCTTGAACTGTGCTCACTCCTTACACAGAAAAGGCGCTCTGGGTATTTAACTGGTGTGTGTGAGAGCAGTGCAACATGCATTCATGCCTTACCATCCCGATCCCCTTCTCATCACCATTGCTTTGTGTTTGTTTAGTATCTGTCATCCACATTTTTGCCTGAATTCTGTTTCACTTTTTCCTATTATAATAATATATGCTGATATTTATGGAAGTCTTATTGTAAGCCTTTTAGATAAATGGACATTTTCGTAACAACTCCACCGGGTGGAAACTATTATCATTTCTGCAGTTGGAGAGCCTGAGACAGAGAGTGTGTGGCTTGCTCAAGGTCACCAGCTTATAAGTGGCAGAACTACTCTTTCCTTTCTGGTCCGTTTCATCAGCTCCTTACAGAGACCACACGTTTGGTGAGCTCAGGGATTTTCACACGTCACGCCTTTTGCCTGACTGCTCCTTCCACTACTCTTGATATGACTGCATGGTTTTCTTCCTTGAAGTGTGAGCTAAAATGCCACTTTTTTAAAAAAGAAATTATTTTATTTATTTAATGTTATCTGTTATCATTATTTTTTAAACTTTATCAGAAATGGAGAAAAAAGGAAAGTAAGAAAGCAAGCTTCCAGGTCTGGAACTAAACCACAGTCGGCTATGTGAGAGTCCAGTGTCTTAACCACCACGCCACCTGCTGGCCCTAAAATGCCATCTCTTGGCCAGCCTGTCTAAAGTACATTCTTCCTATGGTATCTTTGATTTCTGCAGAAGACTGAGCTCAGTTTGAAATATTTTAAATGATCACCCCCTTATTTGGTTTTCATTCATGCGCCACACTGGAATATAAGCTCATTAGGAAAATGACCCAGGGCCAGCCTGTAGTGGAGTGGTTAAGTGCTGTGCCTAGAAAACTAGATTCCACATGGTCAACTGTGGTTTGAATCCTGGCCCTGGCAGCTTGGGGAACATTCTGGGCACATATGTATGGGGTACCCCAAATCCTGATGTGATGGGGAAATGGAGGAAAAAGAATTGTAGTGTGGCCACACTCATTGGGGAATCCTCTCTCTGTCTCTCTCTCATAAGTGCACATGCCCTCTGGCAATTTAAAATGAACAAAAAGGAAAGATGTTAACCAACATATACATTGACGTGTGCCCAGTATAGCATGTGAAATATAGTGTCTGGCATCCAATGGGCATTTGGTAAATGTCTGTAGAATGAGTGCCAGGTATAGTGCTAGGCCAAGAGTGAATGAGGTGGACCTTTCCCTTGGGAGACTTATGGTGTAGCAATCTACCATTATTGCAGTGCATTCATATGCCAGGAATAGGTGTGCAGTGGCACACAGAGGAGGGGCTACTGCTGTGCCTGGAGGCTGAGGCGACATCACAGAGGAGGACACTGAACTTCTCTACATTGAACCACCCTTGAACAAAGAAGGCCGTTCACCAAGGGTCTCAGGCCCCAGAGCACCCAGGGTCCTGGGAACAGTACATGCTCAAGTTGGCCTGGGAGGTTTGCATTCCACATGCTCTTTTTTATCCTTATTTTTTGCCAGAGTGCATGTGCACTTGCCAGAGAGAGCAAAGAGACAGAGATAAAGAGGAGAGGGAGGAAGCACCCCCAATGGGTTGTGGTCACACTGCAATCCCTTCTCCCCACTTCTCCATCTTGTTGGGATTGGGGACACACACAATACGTACCAATATGTTTGTCAAGCTGCCAGGGCCAGAATTCCAGTCATGCTGTCAGCCATGTGGGATCTAGCTCCCTTAACCACCAGGCCACAGGGCCTACCCTGTGCTTGCTCTCTGTCAGGCACTTCGGGCTAGATATCAGAGATCACTATTTTTAGAGCTTACAGTCAGGTAGTAAGAGAGAGTCATCAGCCCATAAGTACCTGGGAATGAGTTTGGAGGAGAGGGACTGAATCACAACATCACGGTAGAGATGAGTGTGGACAGGCGTGCTGTAGGCTCCTGATCATGGAAGGCACAGACAGGAATTTGGTGGAGTCAAAGCGTGCTTGTTCTAGTTCATTGTCTTTCTAAGAACAGAAATATGTGAGTCTGGGTAACATAAAGGTTTGTTTAGCTCATAGTTTTGGAGAGCTAAAGTCAAAGAGATACATCTGGTGAGGTTCTTCTTGCTGGTGATGTCCCGAGACAGAACAGGACATCATATGGCAAGACAGCACAATCACACACATGCATCTGTGTCCAAGTGTGTGTCTTCTTGTAAACCCAGCTGTATTTAATAATGGCCACAGGCCCCATCTTTCAACACCATACTTGAATTAAGTCACCACCGCCCTCTCAATACCATTACCATTACTCATCAGACTGTAATATATGGATTTGTGAACAAACGAAACACATTCAAACTAAAACAGTGTCATTGGAGATTTTGGACAGTTTTGTGTTTTTTGTTTTTGTGGGTTTTTTTTTTTGTGTGTGTGTGTGTGTTTTGTTTTTTGTTTTTTTGTTTTTTTGTTTTTGTTTTTTTTTTTTTTGCTATAGGGCACGGGCACTAGCCAGAAAGACAGAGAGAGACAGAGACAGAAAACCAGCCCAGGTCCAGGAACTCGACTATGTGGGAGTCCAGGGACGGAGCCATTACTCCATCTGTTGATCCCACTTTTGGAGATTTTAAAACGGGGAGTGAGGGGGCCAGCAGATGGCATAGCACTTATGCCACTGGGCTCCCATGTGGCCAACCACAGTTTGAAGCCAGGACTCTGTGGATTGAAAATCATATTGGGCACTCCAAGATCCCAGGAGGACAATGGAGGAGAGGGATTGTGGTGTGGCTACCCCTGCCCCCGTCGGGTGATTCTCACTTTCCCTTCTGTCTCTGTCTCTCTCTCTCCAGCAAGTGCATGCGCCCTAAGAGAAAAACACTAAAAATAAATAAATAAATATGGGACCAGCACATGGTGTAATGGTTACATTGCTGGACTCTCACATAGTTGACTATGGTTCAAGACCCAAACCTGGTGGCTTAAAACTCTTGGGTGCGTACCCAAAATCCTGAGAGGAGATTAGAGGAAAAGGGATTGTGGCATGGCCATCCTCCCTGGGGAGAGGTGATTTCTTGCTTTGTGACTCTCAGGCGAGCACATGCACCTTACACCAAAAATCTCTCTCTAAAAAAATAAAAATAAGTAAATAAAACAAAACAGGGAGTGATATATGATCAGTTCTGAGATTGAAAATAACTTAGATGTCAGTGTGGAAACCAATTGGAAGCACTGGAGGTGAGAAAGAGGGAAACCAGTCAGGCGGCTGCTGGAGGGACCAGGGTAGAAATGAGGGGAAGGATGGGCAGAGGTAGCTTAGAAAAATAGGCCATGACCAGTTGGGTATGGGAGGTACCTAAATTAACCAATAAAGGCATGTTTTCTTCCTTTTCTTATTTTGATATTTTTGCTATAGGGGACATGTGTTCACCAGAGACAGAGAGAGAGAGAGAAAAAATGAGAAAGCACCCCAGACGGGGGGTGCACCACAATTCCTTCTCCATTTTCCTCTCTGGATTTTGGTCACACATGCACCCAGAATATTTTTTTCAAGTTGCCAGGTCCAGGACTCAAACTATGCCTTAACCACCATGCCTCTGGCTGGCCCAAGGCAATGTGTGTTTTAACTAGACCTGCCATGTGGATTATTGTTCACTAACTAAAATTGAGTAGTGTTTCCCAATGCATATGACCAGGACTTCTAAGCCCTTAGAACAAGCCTCTGCAAAAAGTAAGAAGACAGTGCAACATTCATTCTTGCCTTGGAAACTTATAAAACACAGATACATATTCAAGGCTCTGAGAAGTCCTCCAGCAGAGAAACTAGCTTAATTTCATTTTAGTGTTTCCCAAACTTCTTGGCAATAGGATCCTACTTTAACATTAACATCCCAAACAACCCAAGAAACACACTTTGGAAAATAGAATAAAACTTGTATATTCTTATAACCACGCCCTGGGAGGACCTATTTGCTATTAACTTGGCATTTAAATGTCTGCCTTTTAATTTCTTTGAGCAAGAATATGGATACCAGGGCCAGACAACGTGCTGACCAACCTCTCTGTGCCTCTGTTTTTTCATCTCTGACACTGAGGTGGTAACATTAAAACCTACCTGATGAAGTGGTTGGGAGGATTGATGAGTTAATCCCAGAAAGCCCTAGGAATAGTGCCTGTTAGCTCAGTCCATGTTAGCTATTGTGGGAGGCTGTCCAGGGTCATAGATGAGACCATGGACTTGGGAGTTACACTGCCTGGTTTTGTACCCCACCTCCTCCACTCACTAACTCTGTGATCTTAGGAAACCATCATGGAACCTTCCATGCCTCAGTTTTCCCAATCTGGAAAAGGAACAATTATTGTAGGCACTTCATAGATTTCTTGGTAGGAATGAATGAATTCAATTATGTGAAAAGATTGCATGACATGTTAGATGATTTTGCTTTTTAAAAACATCTTCTAAATTGTCTCAGTTATTAGCATAGTCACTTAGATTGACTTTCAGTTTGAGTGTTGAAGATCCAGTTTTTCAGCTTTCCCAGCAAGTTATTTTGGTCCTGTATTTTGGCTTTCCCCTTTCCTGACTCTGCAGGTCTTTAATTTGGAGTTTAGGTTGTCACGGTGACTTTCTAGTCTCTTCAGTGCCTTTTGGTTTCTTTATCTCATGGGTTGGCAAATGTAATGAAAGTCCCCTGATTCTGGAGACCACCTGGCCCTTCCTTTGGGCTCTGTGAATCTCCTAAAAATGCAGACATCTGTTTCAAATCACTTAGAAAAAGACCTCGGGATGCTCTTATTAAAACAAAATAAAACAATACAAAACAACAAACAAAACCTTTCCCTACTTGAATGCAAGCTCCTGTTCCCTGAGAGAGCAGTGGTGGATTGTTTCCTTGTTAAAAGTTCTTTGATTTTATATCAGTATGGAATCTTTGGAACAGATCGCACTAACCCCCTTCAAGGCAATTACCTGATATTTAGTTATCAGATTCCTTCAGGGACTGTCTGCTCTTGGTGAACAATTAGATTAGAGGATGCTGATGAAATTCGAGTGGCAGGAAGTAGAAGTTACATTTCTGAGTTCAGAGTTTCTATTTCAAGGTTGAGTAAGTGGTAAATTTTCACTGAGAGATTCAGGCCTAATAGAGTCAGATTCTCAAGGTCCCCCAGCCGAGCACATGGGCAGTTCACCTGCCTGAAAACTTCAGCTTCTTTTCAGAGGTGGGCCTTCCTGTTCTTTACGTTGACATGAAAACAATTAATAATTTAAGCCATACCCATTTGGAAAAGTAGAAATGCTGTATAAATATAATACCGTAATAATAAATTTAAAAGTCGATCCAACTGGGCAGTGTTCCCAGACTACCAGCTGAGCAGAAACACAAATAAGTAAAGAAGAAAAACCACTATATAATGCAAATGGCTGCAATCTCATTGTTTTCCACTACTCTTTTATTGCAAATATATAGTATTAAAGGTACATTATGGATAAATAGGTTTCATAGGCCATTCTGGAAACCTAAGCACTGTTTCTAACATTATTTCTATGGGGAAAAATCAATTCCATATTATAAACAGATGGTTTGCAAACCAGGTTTTTTTCAAGCATAATAGTCCAATAAGCCTGGGGCCACCTAGAATTTTAACCTCTAGCTGGATATTTCGTATTCAGGGTTAGTGTTCTGTGGAAATTAGAGACCTCTCAGAATATCCACCTCTGTGGATCCATCCCAAATCCTTGTTACTCTCTGCATCCTGAAGACTAACTACCTCACCTTCTCCGTTCTCTGTTCCTGGGGCCCCCATCTTTGTCTCCTTGTTCTGCAATCACTGTTGAGGCCCCAGGAAGCCCGGAGTAACTCCATGTCTTTATCCATATGTACATTATTAAATGTGGTTAGGGCCTGGAGGAAGATAGCAGGCCTAGTGGCCAAGTGTGCGACTCTGAAGTCAGAATTCTGCCACTTGGCAGCTGTGTGACCTTGACATGTTGCTGTCCTTCTGAGCCTGTTTCCTCTCCCATAGAATGAAGGTATTGTCAGAACTAACTGTAAAAACAGTGCCTGACACAGAGGAATGTTCCCTACATGTCAGGGTGTGGTAAGGTTGGTATTTAGGGATTTTATGGGCTACCCACATTTCCACAAATTCAGGAAGCAAACCTGCAGGATGCTTTCTGAATTTCAAATAACAAACTTAAAAAACAAGTGTTGACATCATCCCTGCTCATGACTTGAGGTCTGGGTAGGTTTGGAACATCCTTTATTATGAGTTGAGGGTGAGGGAGGAGAAATCACATACTTATAACATTGGATGGCAACATCAGCTCTATTATCATTTGAAGTAAATTTAGCTCTCCAGCAGATTTTCGGGCAAACTAGTAAAAACAAGGTTTCTTAAATAATTTCATTCACTTAATTGTTTCTGTAGTTTTTCACCTAAGGAAAGTTTTCATTTTGAAATTTTTAGTTTTGAAGGGGTTGTCTCAAAGTAATCTTTTCTTTACACTTAGGCAGGCTCTATTTCCTCATTTGCAAGTAAGCTATGTCTGCTTATTGACTTGATCATGCAGGCTTGAGCTCTTACTGGAAATAAGGACTAGAAAAATAAAATACCAATCGGGAGTCTTAGGACTTCAGGATAGATCCTCAGTGGAGGACAGGCCAAAAGCAATAACACAGGTAAAGAAAGCATTTTCTCCAGAATGTACTCCTAAGCTGAATCCAATTTTCTTCCTATCCATGGCCTGAACCCATTGAAATGAAGCCAGTTAAGAAATCAATCTAGCCAGCAGATGGCATAGCGGTTATGTTGCTGGACTCCCACATAACTGACCATGGTTCAAGTCCCAGATCTGGTGGGTGAAACTCACGTCGGACGTGTGTGCATGTGTGCCTAAGATCCTGGGAGGAGAATGGAGGAGGAGGGATTGGGCATGGCCATGCCCCCATGGGGTGATTTCTCATTTTTCCTCTTACTATTGCTGTCTCTCTCTGTCTTTGTCGAGCTCACATGATCTAGGGCAAAAACCTCTTTAAAAAAAAGAAAAAAGAAAAAGAAAGGAGTCAGCCTATCTGAGAGTGCCTCAGTGACGGATCAGCCTTACTGAGGGTTGTGGCTGACAAAGAGATTTTACTTTTATTTGGTCAATGGCATTTTGTTTTTTCTTCTGACCATTGCTCTTATTGATAGATAGAAGAGTGATAATTTTCAGAAGGAACTATTTCAGAGTAACTGGTCTTGTTTACTAAAATTTGGGAGCTGTAAGATCTGTTCTCCCCACTTATGAAATTAAACGTGTGGATAGTGTGCAGTCACAAGGATTTTATAATCTGCAATATTTAAGAAGTAATAAAATACTGCCGTTGGTTGACCATCTGGTTCTACATTCTTAGTGTCATGGTTTGCTTCTTATTTTTATTTTTCTTGTAACTGATGAGAGGCAAAGAATTGGAGTTTAGAAATTTCAGAGGTTTTTTTTTTAAAATAAACAAGAAATTGATGTTTAGAACATGGTTAGATTTTGTTTTTACCTTATGCAGACTAGGAAATGGAAAGTTTATTGTATTTTTTTTTAATTTTTCAAAAAATAAACTGAAAACCTGAGCACCCAATTTGATCCTCAGATTGAACATTTAGCTTACATTAAATATAATCTCTTTAGGGGACTGGACGATGGTACAGTGGTAAAACATGATGCTTGGGCAGGCTAACCCACATGGAAAAGTCCTGGGTTCATGTCTGGAGACCTCCTTGAGTATGTCTGGAAGGTGCAGGCCGATGATCCGGGGCTGGCTGAGGCTAGGGGGCGGATCATGGAGTCAGGACCCTGTTCGAGGTATCCCTCTGTCTCTCTTACTCATGAAAGAAAGAAAAAAAGAAACTTTAAACAAATGTTCTTAATTGAATAAAATAGTCTCTTCTGGAAGGAAGACTCAGAGGTAAATCAAAGCTCTAAAAAGAAAAATCACCGACAGAGAGGACCTATTGAGATTTCATATTTCATCCATTCATTCGAAAATATTTATTGAAACTGTACTATTTGCATATCTTGCTGCCAAACACTGAGGGATTTGCTAGAGAAATATTAAAGATGTTCTCCCTTCCTTTGAGGAGCTTAGGGCTTACTTGGGGAGAAATGACATAGACATATGAAACAGTTAAGTTGTAATTCAAGACAGCATATGATTAAATACGGAAATGTGTGGTTCTGACAAGAAATGCTATAGGAGTTCAGAAAACTCCATGGCACGCCTGTTCTCTGCCTACAGATTGGCGAATCGCAGCAGTATTTGTATGAAATATTTTACACTTGTTTTTTTGGCAGCCTTAGGCCCTGACTCCCAGGCAGCATTAAGAGCCTGCAAAAATATTTGTACTTCAATCTCTCTAGAATTGGCTTAATTTTTTTTTTTTCTTATAAGCAGAGGAAGTGCCTAATACAAACTAAAGTGCCCGTGAGAGGCAGGGAGTTTTTGACAGTCACGATTTCTTTCAGATACAAAATAAGGAATGGGCTTGGGCTTGCTCTGTTTTTCAATCCAGCAGCACTTGTCCCTCCATTGCAAACTCTCCCTGACATTGAGCGGCGGTTTAATTTGAGCTTAATGTCCGTGACGGACGAGCTAGTCATCAGGGGTCAGCTAAATTTATGACTTTGGAGAATTGCCGATGAAATTGTCCCCTGGTTATGATGGCGGAGAAGGAATTGACCCAGATGTAGGGGAAGTTGGCACACAGATGGGCTCGCAGTGAGCAGGGTTCCCCCAAATGTCAGAAGAGGATGACACTTTGATGGTGGTGTATTTGGAGATAATGTTTAGTGAAACTCACCGACTTCCTGTTCTATTTTTGTCATATTCAAATTAGCACAGAGCTCAAACATGAAGTATGAGGCCTCAATTCTTCAGAATTAAAGCAGAGAGAGGGAGAGAGAGAAGAGGAAGAAGAAATAAAACCTTCATGAAATCAAAATACTCTATTCGGGGGCCATCTGTACCTCATCCCAGTTGTTCCCCTTAGGGACTCACCACAGCTGAACGTGGTCAACAGTTGGCTGCTTTTTAGTTGCATGATTCATGCATTTTCAGTTTCTTTTAAAACTTAACTGCTCACTACCCCTTTATTTTAACCTTGGGCCTGGAGGAGGGATAGCAAGCAGCACTGTTTTGCTCTTTCCTTGATACTAGGCAGTGGAATGTGTAGCCAGTTCAACACCATTTGAAGACAACATGGTACTTGGTGTTCATGCTTCCTGGTGGCTTTAGTGAACCGTTTGATGAGATGAGGGTTCCCAAGCTAGTGTAACCTGGAGTGACTGACACACTAAGCAAGCCAGTGATGTCACCACTCAGCTTCTGACTTTCTCTCTGTCAGACTAGTTGGCCCTGGCTACCACTTAAGTTTTATTTGAATTTTGAGCTGGCTGACTTAGAAAAGTGGCCCTGGAAAATGTTTCACCCATATCTTTTGATATAATTTGGTATCAGTTTAAATAAATGTTATGTAGCAGATGGTCATGGAATGTCTTATCAAATTCTCTGCCCTTGAAATATTTTTATTTCATTATCATATTGCAAAGCACAAAGGCTTTTTTTTTTTTTTTAACAAAAAACAAGTTACATAAGAGGTAACTTCTGGAAATTCATTGCAACCCTAAAATTCTTACAGTATGTAAACGCTTTCTTGGTTTGTTCTTTGCTAGGTATTTCTAGAAGGGAGTTCTTTGTCTTGAATCCATGAGAGGATGTGCTTTGGATGTATTTGATGATGTCAATTTGAAAGACGGCTCAGGAGTCTAAGTTCAACATGTTGTCTACATTTGTTCTCCGCTCTTCGACATGATGGAGAAAATGCTTTCCTGTTTTCTTCTTGCTTTTCATGGTTCTAGCATCATGTTCCTATTCTTGCTCAAAATCAATAAGCCACTGTACAAAGCCTGGCATTTTGTACTGAAGCCAAGTATGAGAAAGTTTTAACTAATGCATATGTGGGATTGCTTTTTTTTTTAGGTGCACTTTTCAAGGAGATTGTGAACATCCAAAGAACATAGAAAACTGGCTGGATATTTCATCTGGAGCTAAAAAGTGCCCTAAAATTCAGATCATTCGAACCAGCAAAGATAAGGTAGGAGGAAAGATTTTAATTTGTTAATGTCTATTGTATTGTCTCATTTGGCACAACTGATATTAACTTCCCTTTGCGTGTAAAATATCTACTAGCAATGAAAAAGTGTAGTTAGAGGAGCCTGTACATTTAGTCAGAAGATATTGAGTGCTTACCAGATGTGAGGAGCTGGGAACATACGAGTCACCAAGTCACATTATGAACTTGTCCTCATGGAGTCTGTTATTTTGTGGAGCCAAAGATGACCCTCAGTAGTTGAATTTAAAAAAAAGATGGGGTCGGCACCAAGGCCTAATGGTTAAGGGAACCAGATCTCATGTGGCATGTGGTTTGAATCCTGGACTCAGTAGCTTGAAAACCATGCCAGGCACGTGTGCGTGTGTACCTCAAACCCCAATGGGGTGTATAAATGGAGAAGAAGGGATTGTGGCATGACCACATTCCATTGCTGGGTGCTGTCTCCCTGTCCCTCTCTCTTTTTGTATTTTTCTCTCTATGGCTCTTGCATGTACCCTGTGGCAAAGAAAGAAAGAATAGAAGAAAGGAAAGAGAGAAGAGAGAAAAAAGAGAAAAAGAAAGAAAGAGAAAGAAGAAAGGAAGAAGAAGAGAAAGAAAGAAGGAAGAGAAAAAGAAAAAAAAGACAAAAGAAGAAAAAGGACAAAAGAAACATGGAATTTTAGTGTAGTAGGAATACATATCAAAGGCCAGCCCCATAGTGTGGTGTGCGTAGGGAGCTGGATCCCACATAGCCAACCGCAGTTCAATTCCTGGCCTTGGTGGCTTGAAGAACATACTAGGCATATATAGATGCATGCTTAAAATCCTGATGGGCTAGAGAAGTGGAGGAAAAGGCATTGTGCCATGAACATGCATCATTGGAGGGTGCTTTCTCTCTTCATCCCAACACCAGTGACCAAATGCAACCTCTAGCAATAAATATATATGCCATATATGTGTGTGTGTGTGTGTGTGTGTGTGCCATATATATATATTTTTTTTTTTAAGAGATTTTTGCTATAGGGCACATGTGCTCACTGGAGAGACAGAGACAGACACACAGACGGAAAGTGAGAAGTCACTCCCCAGGGGGATGGCCACGCCATAATCCCTCTCCTCCATTCTCTTCTCAGTATCTTAGGCATGTACACACTGCTCCCAGTGTGTGTTTGAAACCTCCAGGTCTTCGACTCGAAGAACATACTCCAAGAGTCCAAGACTTCTCTTGGATGCGGTCAACCACATGGGAGTCCAGTGATATAACCATTACACCATCTATTGGTCCCTATATATTGATTTTTAAAATAGAGAAAAAAGAACCAGGTTGGTGGCATGGTGATAGTATATTGCTCAAACAAACCTAGATCCATGCGGAAGACCACAGATTCATTTTCCTGGTCCGTGTGTACACACCAGGCATGTGTGCACCCACGATGTTAGCTGTCTGGGAAAGCTGTGGAGGGGATCACAGAAAGGGACCTGTTGAGGATACTTGTCTTTCTGTCTCTCTCTCAAAGGAAATAAACTTAATTATATATATATTAGGGAAAAGGAAGTTCTGACTCCTGGTCAACAAGGTTCCGTAAGTGTGACTTGATAATAGAATTTTATTTTGTTTTCCTTATCCTAATGTATTCAGGCTTCTAACAGCTATCCTATGAACATGGCTTCCAGCGACATTGGTAGAGATGAAGAGCAAACCAAAGTGGGTAGTGAACATTGCAGGTGGAGTCCCCTGGAAGCTGGGGCGTGGGGGCGGGGGGGAGGTCTTGCCATGGCAACACCACCACTGGCAACCCTTCATCTTGTCATTGGATGAGAGGAAGGAAGCCATGAGCATATTCAAACATTTTCTGATGCACACACCAACCAGGCCCTACGGGAAAATGAATTCCTGCCTTGCAATTTCAGTGGTGCTGTAAGGAGACATTTTCTCCCTAATTATGGCTCTTGTGTTATGAATAATTGTACAGAGTCCCCATCAGCAGCCAGTTGACCTGTCTGTTGAGCTTGCTATGTTTTATTTGAATGCCACATTAACAAGGAAATGGGCCACTTTCTCTTTTCCCTTACACTTTGCCATTTTAGATAGCAAGAACCATACCACTTAAGATGATTTAACATTTAATAAAGGAGAGTCAGAGCATTTAATGAATGATAAATAATAAAAGAATCAAGCTTTCAAGTCATAACTGATCAGAACTCACAGATCTAAAGTTATTTGGCTGTTGTCAGTTTCTGTTGTGTTCCTGGAGGGAAAAAAAGAATTTCTCATGCCTTCATATAAACCTCTACCGGTGCTGAGTCACAGTGAATAGATTTGGTGGAAAAGATGCTTAGGCATCCAAGCATAGGTGTGGCTACATTTTTTCCCTCATCAGTCTGAAAAATAGCTGACTTTGGGACACAGCAGTTAGCGTAATGGCTATGTCGCTGGACTCCCACGTAGTCGACCGCGGTTCGTGTCCCGGACCCGGTGGCTTAAAACTCACGCCGGGCGCATGTGCGTGCGTGCCCAAGATCCCGAGAGGAGAATGGAGGAGAAGGGATTGCGGCGTGACCATCCCCCCTGGAGGGGTGATTTCTCACTTTCTGTCTCTATGTCTCTCTCTGTCTGTCTGGCGAGCGCACGCACCTTATAGCAAAAAAAACAAAAACAAAAACAAAAAAAACTCTCCAAAAAATAGCTGACTTTGGTGCTAACAAAGAATGGCAGAAAATAACACGATCCTTGAATACTTCCAGGACTTTGATACATGGTTAAGATTATGTAAAGTATTTTCTCTGTCATTTAAAAAAGTTTGAGGGGCCAGCAGGTGGCATGGTAGGTAAGGCGCTGGATTCCCACATGGCCAACTACGGTTCAAGTCCCAGACCTGGTGGCTTGCTTTGGCACTTTCTCTCTTTGTCTCTGTCTCCCTGTCTCTCTCTGGTGAGCATATGTACCCTACAGCAAATTAAAATAATAATAATAACAATAAATAAAATTCAATAATTCTTAAAAAAGTTTAAGGGTGGCCCAACAGGTGGCATGGTGGTTAAGGCTCTGGATTCCCACAAACCACCAACTGTGGTTTGAATCCCAGCCCTAGCAGCTTGAAAATCACAGAAATCATTTATTTATATATTTATCATTACTTATATCTAGTCTGGAGCATTTAAAAAAATGCTTACTGTCCAAACCACCCCTGGTGCCTTTTCCTCTCCGACCCTGTTAGTCACACTGTGGTTTGCCCTGATCCTCCTAGAGTCCTCTACCTCCTACAGTCCCACTCTACAGCTCACCATCACTCCCAAGGTGAAGGGTAAGAATTCAACCATTTGATTAAAGCTATTTTTGGAAACCAACTTGGGGCTGAGTATTTTAATGGGATTGATAAGACATCTGACTCCATCTTTTGATCATATTATAACAAAATATTTCCTTCCCTCCTGGCCATCTTTGACTCACCTGGATGTCTCAGGTCCTTGTATGTTTAAATTATATCTGACTGAGTGGTCTCTGTAGCACAGTGGTTAAGCATGGTGCATAGGAACCAGATTCCACATGCCTGACCACAGTTTGAATCCTGGCCCTTGCAGCTTGAAAAACATAACAGGTTGGGGCCGGCAGGTGGGATGGTGGTTAAGGATGCTGGATTCCCACATGGCCAACCCAGGCCTGGCGGCTTGCTTTCTCACTCCTCTCCCCTCCCCCCGTCCCTCTCTGGTCAATTAAAATAAATAAATAAATAAATAAATAAATAATGTTAAATAAAATAATTATTTTTTAAAAAAAGAAAGAAAGTAAAACACACCAGGTGAACGTGCATGCATGGCCAAAAATCCTAATGGGATGGAGAAATGGAGGAAAAGGGATTGTGGCTTGACCACAGTAGGGGGTTCCTTTTCTGTCTGTCCCTGATGGTTTTCTCTTTCTTTCTGGTGAGCATACATACCTTATGGCAATATGATAATAATAATAATAATAATAATAATAATAGCTAAACCTGACCCACAGAGATGGTAGTCTATTTGCTTAATAAAAGAGTATTTCCTAACTCTGCATATGCAGAGTAACAGTCTAATAACTTTGTAGGTACAGAAAAACTGACATATAATGCAAAACCTCTGTTCACAAGAAGCTTTGTTTCTTTACATAAAACAATTAGGAGATAGTATGCCTTCATCCTCACTATGGAATTAGCATTAAAAGGAAATCATTGGAACAATTCCAGCTGTCTTGGGGAGACTTCTGTGAAGTTTTGCTGAGTAAAACAGCAAGATGCAGAGAAGTATGCAAAGCCTCTTCTTATATTGATCAAAAAATGACCTCAGATGCCAGGTGCAATGTTGTGCATCTGTAGTCCCAGCCACTCATGAGGCTGAAGCAGGAGAATCACAAATTTGAGACCAGCTAGAAAACCATAGCAAGACCCTATCTCTTAAAAAACAAATTTACACACACACACACACACACACACACACATATACATATATCCTTTCTCCTCCATTCTGCCCCTGGAATTGTAGGTATGTGCACACATGCGCCCATCATGAGTTTTAAGCCTCCAGGTTAGGGACTTGAACCATGGTCATTCATGTGCAAGTCTAGCACCTTAACCACTACACTACCTGCTGGCCCCTCAGCATTGTTTTTAAAGTCTGTCCAGTGTAGTAACACAAGAAACAAATGGTAAAAATAATTATTAGAATGAAATACACAAATATACAAATGAACTATATATCATTATTTGCTAATCTTAGGTGGTCGCATGGTGCTAAAATCTAAATATACTTGCCTTAAAAACTATTCAAATGAATAAAAGTCAATAAAGTGCTGAATGTTCAATAAATATTTAAATATCAATAACTTCATTCCATGTCAGGCAGAACAAACTTTTAACTTTAATTACTGAAAAGTCTCATTCATAAAAACAACAGAAATACTTAGGCAAATGCTTAAAGTATGAGGGATATAGCCTATATTTTAAAATCATTTTTTCTAAGAAATACATGTTGGAGACAACTGCCAATAATAGTAATTTTTGGCTTTGCAGCAGCTTATCATAAGCCAGTATTTCTAATAGTAATTAGATAACATAACATTGGTCTAACAATTTTGCGATTTGTAATTCATCATAGTGAAACCTCAATTAAATACATAAACTTAGGAGCAGCCAGTGGTGTGGTGGCGGGGGGGGGGGGGACTGAATCCCACCTGGCCTACTGTGCGGTTTGACCCAGCAGCTTGAAAACACACTGGGCATGTGCGTGTGTGTGCCCAAAATTTTGAGAGGAGAATCAAGGAGAAGGAATTACCGTGTAGTCATTGCCCAGGGGGGCGATTTTTCACTTTCTCTCTCTGTCTCTCTTTTTCCTCTCTCTCTCTGGTGATTGCATGTGCCCTATGGCAAAAACAGAACATATATGTAAATAAAAAGAAAAACAAAAATGTACAAGTTATTTTCTTGGAAGATATGAAAAACATCTTGAATATATCCAGACACGTGCTACAGTTCTTGGTAGGAAGAACCTATTTTTCTAGATTTCAAGTAATTTCGGTGAAATTTAAGTAGGCCTTTTTGCTGTTGTTTTTGCTCTAGGGCATGTATGCTCACAAGAGACTGGCAGAGACAAAGTAAGAAATCTCCTCTTGGCGGGATGGTCATCTCACAATCCCTTCTGCTCCATTCTTCCCTCGGGATTTTGGGCACTCATGTCCACTCTCTTGGCATTATTTTCAAGTGTCTGGTCCATGATTCGAACCATACAGTCAGCCATGTGGAATCCAGCCACCTGCACCACCACACCGCCAGCTGGCCCGGAACAGCCCTTTTCTTGAAATCAGTATAAAATTCATCTGAAATAATATGAACTGATCAATAATATCCAAAAATTTTTTTGAAAAAAGAAATTTTTTTAGGTCAGATCATTCCCATTAGATTGTGTGTATGTATGCATGTCAATACACATAAATATTTATGATACTTCAAAAAGTGTATGGAAAATGGAATTAAAGTACAAGTTAGTTTTGAAATCCATGCATAGTTTTTTCAAAATATGTAATTTCCACAGACGAGACCCCCATCCCTTATATACGCATACATGTGCACCGTGATGTGCCACATAACGACCTTTTGGTCAGTGACAGGTTTCATATCCAACAGTAGTCCCATCAGGAGCAGCACACTGTACCAGATAGCCTCAGGGTGTAGTAGGCTATACCGTCGAGGTCTGTGTGCATACACTCCGATGTTCACAAAGTGGCAAAATTGCCTAACATCACATGCCTCAGAATGTATCCCTGTTGATGAGTAATAAATCAACAGTAATTCAATCAATGATTCTGGTTTTAAAAGAAGAATATAGGGGTCAGCAGATGGTGAAGTAGTTAAGGCACTGGACTCCCAAATGGCTGACTGTGGTTAGATTCCAGACCTGGTGGCTTGAAAATCACACTGGGTGTGTGTGCATGCGTGCCCAAGCTCCTGAGAGAAGAATGGAGAAGAAGGGATTCCGGCATGGCCATCCACCCTGGGGGCTGATTTCTCACTTTCCTCCTCACTGTCTCTCTCTGTCTGTCTTTCTGGTGAGCACATGTACCCTATGGCAAAAAGCTTTTAATAAAAAGAATATAAATTTATAGTAGGAAGTTCAGAAATAAATTAAAAATTTTAAAGATCATAATGTAAGAAGAAAGGAAAGACTAATTTCATGAAAAGTGTTGAGACAACTGGCTTACCCTATGGAAAAACAATTCATATTTTACTTTAAATAAAAAAATAAAACTTAGGCTAATTAAGGAATTCACATAAAAAGCTAACTCACAGAAGAACTAACAGAAAATGGAATTGAATATCCATAATTTGAAAATATGATAATTTTCTTAGCTCTGAAGCAATATAGTATGTAATAACAAAAGAAAAATATTCATATACTCGATTTTATTTTTAAAAAATCAGTAAGATAAAAAAGTAGACGTTAACTAAAGAGCACACTTGAAGATAAGGGACTCATAACCAGATATACAGGGAACTCAAACAGCTGACCTGCAAAAAATTAATCAATCCAATTAAAAGATGGGAAAATGAGTTAAACACACAACTCTCCAAAGAAGACATACGAATGCCCCAAAAGCATATGAGAACGTGCTCAACATCTCTTATCATAAGGGAAATATAAATCAAAACCACAGCGAAATACCACTGAACCCCAATCAGAATGGCTAAAATTAAAAAATAATAATAAGGATAACTGGTGAGGCTGTGGTGAAAAAGGAACTCTCCTATACCGTTGATGGGAATGCAAACTAGCACAACTGCTGTGTAAAATGATATGGAGATTCCTCAGAAACCTACAAATAGAACTACCATACAACCCAGTGATTCCACTCTTAGGTATTTATCCAAAGGATAAAAAAACCCTCAGTCAGAAAAACATATCCATGTTTATCGTAACATTATTTACAATTGCTAGGACATGGAATCAACCCACATGTCCAAAAATAGATGAGTGGATTGAAAAACGTGCCATATGTACTCTATGGAATACTACTTAGCCATAAAAAAACAATGAAACTTTGACATTTGGCACAAAGTGGATGAATATAGAAAACTTAGTGCTAAGTGAAGCAAGCCAGACTATGAAAGACAGACTTTGTACGTCCCCACTCAATATATACCGAAAGTCTGTACTGTATAATAGAAACGGAAAGTTCGGAAGATACCATAACAGGGAGGGCAACTGTGGATACTAGAGATGTAAGGAGATGGGTAATACAAGGGTGGGTAACAGAGGGAGGGGAACAGGGGAAAAATATGTTTTTTGACATGTGACCTACGGCAAAAACCTTTTAAAAAAATATAAATTTATGGGATATAGTAGAAAGTTCAGAAATAAATTAAAAATTTTAAAGATCATAATGTAGGAAGAAAGGAAAGACTTATTTCATAAAAAGTGTTGAGACAACTAGCTTACCCTATGGAAAAACAATTCATATATTTTTTAAAGCTTTTTTTTAAAGAATTATTTTATTTTATTTTATTTATTCATTTATTTTCATTTGACCAGAGAGAGACACAGAGAGAGAGAGAAAGAGAGAGAAGGAAATTGAGAAAGTGAGCCACCATGTCCGGGACTATAACCGTGGTCAGCCATGTGGGAGTGTCCAGCGCCTTAATCACCACGCCACCTGCTGGTCCCAACAATTCATATTTTACTTTAAATAAAAAAATAAATTTTTTGTAAATAAAAAAATAAAATGGTAATATCTTTGTCTTGACTGATATGCACCATATTCGTGCTGGGAAAAGCAGTATTGTACACTGTAAAGATATATAGTGATTAAATGTAATTTTTTAAAAAAGAGCACACTTGAAAATATTTGCTACAGACAAAATATTAATTATAGCATGATAAAGTTAGGGGAAAACATAGCGAAACACCAAAAAGTAAGTGGGCAAAATCATATATCCTCACAAGAGGAGATTCAGAAAGCAGATATAAATGTGGAAATATGTTCAACCTCACTAGTTATCAAATAAATACAAATTAAAGTGATAATAAGCTATGCTAAACACCCAGTGTTGGCAATGCCAATTAACACAACCTTTTTGGAAAGCAATTTGGCAGTGTGTTTCAAAAGTCATAAATATATTCATTCTGCTTGAAGCGCTGATTCCAGGCTTAAAATCCTGAGGAAGTAACTTGAAAGAAGAAAATCCCTACGCACGAAGATGTTATTGCAGTAGCATTTATAGAATTAGAAACCTGGAAATAACCAAACTGTTTGGCAATAAAGAGAATGGTTAAGCAAAATAAAGTGTGTCGGCCTGGTAGAATATTACATAGCTAGGAGTTCTGTGGCCCAGATATTGCCGGCTAATTGACATTCTAGCTGTCTCAGGCCTCCCATGTGACTCTGTGTTTTCACTCCCTCTTTATCCAGTTAGTTCAGGAAAGAACTGTCAGCCTGGTAAGGAGCCCCATGTAGGCATTATTAAACCAAAGTGTCAGTTTTTTGCTGTTGTTTTGTGTTTTTAAAGTTTTGCCATAGGGCGCATGTGTTTACCAGAGAGAGACAGTGAGAAGGAAAGTGAAAAATCACCCTGGGGAGATGGCCACTCTGTAATCCCTTGTCCTCTGTTTTCTTCCTGGGATTTGGGCATGCATGTATGCAATGCACCGGCATGAATTTCAAGCCAACAGGTCCGGTATTTGAACTGCAGTTGGCCATGTGGGAGTCTAGCACCTTAACCGCCATACCTGCTGGCCCCAAAGCTTCAGATTTTTAACCATTCTCACCTGGAACCTAAAGTCGCACATAAACACCTTCAACTGGCTATTCTTTCCTTCTACTGCAGCTGGAAAAAACACATTGTCTCCTACTTTCACATCGACTCCAAGCTGGCTTCTGTCCCGCTGGTTCCCTGAACCTGTTCTTGCTAAGATCATGAGTAAACTCTAGACACTATGGTGTCCTTATCTTACTTGGCTGAACAGCAGCCTTTTTTAAAGAAGCTTATTGTTTCTTCCATGAGCAAGAGAGGGGGTGAGCACTCCCCACAGCATCCTGCTGTCATGAACTGCCACTAGCCTTTGGCCAGCTCTGGATCATGGGCAAGCTTGTACCTGCATACTCATTGAGGTCTCTGAACTTGAACTAGGAATCTTCCACTGTGGAATTGCCTAGGGGAGCATCATGGTTATCACTGTGCCACCATCCTGCTCCTGATCAGCAGCATTCTTTTCAAAAAATATTTATTAATTTATTTGTTATTATTATTATTTTTTTTTAATTTGACAAGAGAGACAGAAAGAGAGAGAAAGGGAAAGTGAGAAAGCAAGCCCCCAGGTCTAGAGACTTAAACTGCGGTCGGCCATGTGGAAGTCCACTGCCTTAATGACCATGCCACCCGCTGGCCCCCAGCAGCATTCTTAAAAACTCTCTTTTCCATCACCCTCCATGCCCTCTCCATATTCTCTTCCTTCTCTCTGGTGATGCCTAAGCCTCCCTTGCTGGTTCCTTCTCTCCTGGGGCTGTGTAAGGCCCAGCTTGGGCTCCTCCTTTCTTTTTACTCTTTGTCTATAGACAATCTTACCGACTCTTATGACTTTATATGTTCATGACTGCTTCATCTCCAGCCCACATTGCTCCTCTGAGTTCCAGGTCCATATACAAGGGGTCCAAAAGTTCACGGAAAATGAGTATTATGAGAAAACTGCATGGATTTCACAACTTTTTTTGCACTAAAATAAACTTGTACTTTGGTTTCATTGTTTTCCTGAAATTTTTGAAGCCATCTCATTCAACTTGACATATCCTCTTAATTATTACACAAGTATATTGAACTAATACATCCAAAATTGAAATCCTTTTTCAAAGCTTCTGCAATCCTTTTTCCTCCATTTTCCTCTTGGGAATTTGGGCATGCACACACATGCACTTGATGTGAGCTTCAAGCCATCGGGTCCGGGACTCAAACTGCAGTCGGCCATGTGGGAGGGAAGTGCCTTTAATCACCATGCCTCCTGCTGGCTCCTGAAATTGAAATCTTGAATCTTCTACAACGTTTGCCTCTTGCTCCATCTTAGTCCCACTCATTTGCTCAACAGAATCCTTTGTATTCATATCCCTCACTTCCAAGCCTCATGTTGCCTCTAAAGGGTATCTTCAATCTATCCAATTCTTTCCATTTTCACTGAACCATCCCTGTTCAGGCTTCTGTCATACCTTAATGATATCTTGATACTGTGGGGCCCACCAATTTTAGTCTAATAGAATGTTCTAGATGAGGCTATAATTTAGTGTTCTTCTAGAATAGTCTTTCTTCGAGGGCAAGGACTGTAGCTGTGTGGTTCACTGATGTATTCAGTACTTTGTGAAGTACTTGGCATATATGAGGAACTTGATATGTATCTATGGAATAGATGAAATGTTACAGTTATATCAAAACTATGTAAAAACTGGAAAAAATGTGGAAAAATTTTAACAGTTTGTGAAAATGACACTTTAAAGAACATTCTTGGCTAGCACCATAGTTTAGGGTCAATAGAGCCAGATCCCACTCAATTCCAGCCCTGGTGGTTTAAAAATTACACCAGGTGCATGTGCATGCATGCCCAAAGTCCCAATGGGATGAAATGGCAGAGAAAGGATTAAGTCATGACCACCCCCTCCCATTGGGGAGTACTTTCTCCTTGTCTCTGTTTCTGTGTCTCTCTGTCTTTCTCTGTTGAGTGCATGTGCCCTCTGACAATTAAAAAAACTTTTATATTCCTGTTATTATGTTTGAGCAATGAATTTAATATATGTATACAAGATGATATGTGATTGTCTACTAAGACATGTGGTGCAAATATAAATGCTGGTTGCAGAAATCAGCATGAATAAAATTTCAGTGGCCAGCAGGTGGCATAGTGGTTAAGGCACCAGACTCCCATGTGGCTGACCATGGTTCAAGTCCTGAACCTGGCGGTTTGAAACTCATGCTGGGTGCATGCGAATGCATGCCCAAAATCCCAGAAGGAGAATGGCAGAGAAGGAATTGCGGCATGGCCATTCCCCAAGGTGGGGAGATGATTTCTCACTTTCCCTCTCACTGTCTCTCTCTGTCTCTCTCTAGTGAGGGCCTACACCCTACAACAAAAATCTTAAAAAAAATTGATTTCAGATATTAGTTGAAGGTGAGCTAGTTGGAATGGTTTGTGGTTTGTTACTATGCTCAAGCTCCCTAGAGATGGTTGGACTTCAGTCAAGGTGAAGGTGGACTGAAGGAAGTTGCCTTCTTCCAGTTTCACTCTATGGCTCAAAATTTTCTAAAAATGGAAAAATGGGAGTGATACCTCTTCCCTGCCCCTCTCCTGCCCCTGGAACTAGAAAAGACTTAGCAAGCTTATTAGAGGACTAAGAAGACAGCAGTCTTAAGTGACAACACTGAGTCTGGGCAGGGGTCTGAAATACCACAGATGATGGACACCTCTGAGACTGTCTAGACTACAGCTCTTGGTTAGTAGATGACACAGGTGCCATTTTCCTGAACCCCAGCTTCTCACCAGTGTTCCCGTCCTGCACCTGATGCAAAAGGAGTCCACCTCTAGCATATTAATTTCTTTAGTTTTCTTTCTGAACAGAAGACTTTGCTATCCAGTTGCATAAATCATCTTGGAAAAGGTTAGTTTAAGGGAAATTTCAAGATTTTCTTTCTGTGGCCATTGTACACACATGAATGTATGCACATGTATGTGCACGCCCACAAACACATGCATATCACTTCCTCCCCTCAAATCTGATCATATCGTTAACTACAAATGAAGCTGTAACCAACTTTAAAAGTGGGTTTGGGCCAACAGGTGGCATGAAGGTTAAGGTGTTGGATTGCATGTGGCCTACTTATGGTACGATCCTGGACCTGGTAGCATGGAAATCATGCTAGACACATACGCATGTATACCCAAGATTTTGAGAGGAGAATAGAGGGGAATCTGGAAATTGCAGTGTGTCCATCCACCCCGGGGAATGAATTCTCACTTTTTTGTGTCTTTCCTTCTCTCTCTCTCTTGCAAGTGCACACACCCTATAGCAAAAACAAAACAAAACACAGAAAACAAAAGCCGTCAGTTTTACAGGCTACTTTCTTGAACTATTATCAAATTATATTAATACTAAAAAGTCTAACGAGGTGGCAAGTGTGTTTTAACCCCAGAGAGATCAAGGCACACCATCTTAAATAAACTCTGGATCAATGAGAAACAAATGAAAAAAAAAAAATCATGTGTTTAGATGGAGATACTTAATATCATAAAGATATACATGTTTCTGAAATTGAGACATATATTTAATAAGATTCCAGTTGGACTAACAGCCCCTTACCTCCTTTGGATAAAATTATCTTAAAGTTCATGTGGATGGATAATGTCTATGAAATGCTAAGAAGATTATAAAAATAAAGATAAATAAGGAGAGATTTGCTTTATCAGATGCTAACTATATTTAAAATCAAAGTAGTAAAAAACTTGATGATATTGGAATAGAAGTAGATCAATAGAGTATTGGAACAGAGCACAGTTCAGAAATAGATTCTGGATATATGGTAATTTAATATGTGACAGTAGTTTTTAAATTCAGTGGAAAAAGTAGAAGTCTTTTTTTGTTTTTGTTTTTATAAATGATTATGATATAGCTGACTAACCATCTGGGTAAAAATAAAGTTGGGCCCTTATCTCATACTATATATGAAAATAAATTCCAGATGGATTAAAGATATAAGCTTTAAAAATAAAACCGTAAAGACAGTGGTGCAATTTTACATTTGTCGATAAGCGAGTCTGGAAAGTACTTCATAGCTCAGAAAGAAACCCTGTATTTGATTATATAAAAACACACTGTGTAAGGGTATAAGACACCAAACAAAAGTTATAAGGCAAACAATAGATTAGGAGAAAATATGTGTCAGAAATATGACAGATAAGGATTAATATCTGCACTATGCAGAGAGCTCTTAAAATTTGATAAGAAAAATATACACACGAAGCAGAAAAATGGTCAAAGAATAGGAATATGTGAATCACAAAAGAGCAAACCAAATAGTCAATAAAATATTTATTCCTTCATATGAGCTCTTCTGAGGAATTCTCCTTCCTTTGCAGGTCAAAGGGTGAGTTCACCTAAGGCTCTAGGATGGAAAGAGGTCATGCAAAAACAATGATTCATTTCCCTTTTCCTCTTCCCCAGACTATAGTGACTGTGGCAGGAAGTTTCTTTCCAAGACACTCAGAGTGTGTGGTGAAGACTGTGGATGGCAGCCGGAAGCTTTGCCAGGGTAAAAGTCAGGCAAACCAGACCTGCACCTGTAGCATCCTAACCAGAGCAATCTACAGAGGTATGTGGACTCTTCTGGGGTCAAGAAAACAAGAGAACCTCCTGAATTCAGATAACCTAAGGAAGCAAGTTGGGTCACAGAGAATATGAAAAGTTTCCTAACTCTGCCCCTACCTTCTGGTTCTTAAGTGTCCCCTGGGTTCTGCTCACCTGCACTCTCTCTTACTCCTTAATCCAAAGACCCCACTATCAGATGGGTCTGGAGAATGACAGAGGAGGGTAAGTTGGATAGCACAATATAGTAAAACTAGACATTATTGGGTTAACTTTACCCAGATTGTTTGGATAACTTAGAGATCTGCAAAGCAGAGAATGCCCTAGGTGAGGTGAGAGAATATAACAGCTCATGTCTCTCAGCTTAAGTTTATTGCATCCACTCACTCATGAAGTAGTTCTTGAACATCTGTATGTGAGGCACTATGCTCGGTGCTAGGATTGCAGTGACAGTAAAAGACTGAGCTGGTCCTGGCACACAGTATTTATCATCTGTGAAGGTGGAGATAAGTTGGCAGCTCATTTACATCACAATGTGGGATGTAAATGTAGAGAACATAGAATACCATGGGAAGCACATAGAAGGATTATCTAACTGAGCTTAGGAGTGGGGGAGGAGGCAAGGAAAACTTCCTGGAGGAAGTGGTGTCTAAACAAATACTGCAGTAGTAGAGTCAAGTCAAAGAGGTGGGGAAGATTATTCCAGGTAAAGACCAACTTACATGATAGCTGAGAGGAAAAAAAGGCTTTATTTGAACCAAAAGAGATTCCATATGGCCAAGGCAATGAGATAGGGGTAGGTAAAAAGCAGAGTAATAGAAGATGGGTAGCAAAGAGGGCAGCCAGGAGACCATCAAAGACCTCATGGGCCACGGCCTCTATCCCAAGAGCTGTGATGAAAACTGAATGGTTTAAACTGGAGGCTGGCCCAATCAGATTAAAATTACAGAAAAGTGCAGTTGTATATTGTTTATTGCTCCTACTAGAATGTAAGCACCACAGGGACAGAGACTTTGGGAAGACATTATCACTGTTGTACTTAAAATAGTGTCTGGCATAAAAGAGCCATTTACAATCAATGAATTTTCATTGAATGAATGAATGAACAAATGGCCACAGGTTAAGAATAAACTGGAGGAGGGAAAGCCCGAAAGGCTGAATTGTGAAAGATCAGACAGCTGAAAAGCTATTGCAGTGATCCAGGTGGGAGTGAACGTGAGAGCTGGAGTAGAGGCGGTTGGCAAAGGATAGTAGTGAATGAATTCGAGAGATGGTTAGGAGGTACAGTGAACCTCATGAGTCTCTTCAGATGAGAAAGACTGGAAGTAGTTAAGCTGACGTACGCCTTCTAGAAGGAGTGACCATAATGATGCTGAGTGAGTTTGTAGCAAGAGCTAGAGTTACCCAATGCCTTAGTCCATTCTTGGTTACTGTCGCAAAATATCTTAAACTGGGTGATTTATAAATGATAGAAATCTACTGTTTACAGATCTGAAGCCTGAAGAGTCAAGAACGAAGTACCAGCAGAGTTTTATCTAGCAAGGGCTCACTCTCTACTTCTCAGATGGCACCTCATTGTTGTGTCCTCACAGCAGAAGGGACAAGGGGACTCCCTCAAGCCTCTTTTATTAGAGTACTAAGCGAATTCATGAAGGTTGAACCTTCATAACTTACTTACTTCCCAAAGGCTCCACCTCTTAATACTATCACACTGGGTATTAGGTTCCAATATATCAATTTTAGAAAGACTCCAGCATTCAGAACCATAGCACCCAATTGATCCTAAACCCATCAAAAGGCAATTAAATGCCTTGGGCTAGAGACCTGAGCTTTAAAATGCCTCTTAGTCACTGGGCTCATGGTGGCTATTTGGGTCTGAATTGCTTGGAAAATTACCTCAATTTTTAACTTTATTTTGTCCACACTCTACAGCCTTTGTAATGCACTTCTGGCTAATTTTGGTCATCAAAATGCAGATCTTGCTCACCTATAAAATATGTTTCTGAAGCATTTGAGATTGGTAGCTGTTTGCTGTTAGAGCCTCCATCAATCGTATCCAACCTTTCACCTGCCCTTTTCTGAATGGCTTGCACATTCTGAGTAGGCAAATAAATTCATTTCCTGCCTCATTATATTCAGCCAGCCAGTGGCCATTGCCATACCTTTACCTATGGCCTTCTTTAAGCCTAGAACAGCTCCACTTTTCACCAAACCCCATTTCTTGCCTGTGTTGAAACATTAGAGGAAGCCGCCTCTTTCATATAGCCCTGCAAGATTCTGCTCTGACTATCCTGCCAATGCCAAACACCCTCTTGATCCTCCATAGGAATCCCTATTCTGGTACCCAGGGACCACGTGGAACTCAAACCATTCATGTGTTTCCTCGACTGAGCTGTATGCCATTGTTGTGGATTTTTTTCACCTAAGTTATTTTACCCCTTCCAGAGTAACCATAAATATTTCCAGAGCAGAGATCATGAATATTCATTTTCTGGTGATATTTTGAAATAGTGTTTTATGCACAGTTGATGCTTGGAAATGTATGACTTTTGCAGTCTTCATTGCTGGACGCTTGCAGATTTCACTGGGAGTTCCTCAGTGCTTGCTGTCCATATGTTCATTCTACGAACATTTATCAAGTGTCTGTTCACATGCTCTTGCTGAGAGGTCATGTCAGTCCTGCAAACCTCCTTGTCTTCAGAACACAGGATTATCATTTTACATGTACCCACTTTACGTGAGCAGAATTTTAGTTGGAACTCTGGTTATCAGAGTGAATTCCTCTCTTGTAGAAAAGCACTTTCAAATAAGAGTTTTAAGACTTTGGGAACCACACGCTGATAAAATTTCAGTAAGAAAATGAAGAGTGTCAGCAATTTCAGGTCTGCTGCTCAATTTTGTCAAGATTTTAATTAAACATGTCATTTACTATCCCTGTTAGTTTCTAAAAGGAAGGAAATACAAATAGCTATTTTTTCTTTAGAGAGAGATTTTTGCTATAGGGCATGTGTGCTTGCCAGAGAGACAGAGCAAAACAAAAAGACAGAAAGTGAGAAATCACCCCCCCAGGGTGGGTGGCCAAGCCTCAAATCCCTTATTCTCCATTCTCCTCTTGGGATCTTTGGGACACACGCACATGCACCTGGCATGAGTTTAAGTCACTGGGTCTGGGACTTGAACCACTGTCAATTATGTTGGAGTCCAGCAATGTAACCACTACACCATCTACTGGTTCCACTAATACCTTCTTATTAGTGCTGGTCCCTGGAAGAAAGAAAGGTGCTACTCTGGGCCATAGCACCCACATCTGGCTTTTTATCATTGATACTTAAGGAATATTGTAACCCAGAGATGATTAGGCCCACCCTAGACCCACTGAATATCTGGGAATATGGCCCTAAAATCTGTATTTCCATAAATCCAGCGATTCTGACAGATGACTGGGTCTCGTCATCACTGTCTTGGACAGAGTGTGTACGTTTAAGGAGATAGAGGAAATATTACATTTCTCTAATGCTGACTTAGCACAGTTTTTTATCCTCCTGGTTTTATTCTTTTGGGGTTTTCTAACCAATGGATAAGTTTTTAAAAGCAAATAAGGAAACCTGCATCATAGATTTGGCGAGAGGTGACTCCAAGAAAACGATGGCTCTCAGCCCGTGGGAACCACACGTTAGGGTTTGTTAGGTAGATGTTTCTAGTGTGGATTTTCTGAAGGTGCAGGATTTCTTAGCTAACATTGTGGTTTTCATGTTCTAGGCACTTCTTTCTCGGTGACTTGTTTTCTTCTTAGGCCTTAGCCAATTACAAGCTGAGGTAGTGATCCCAGGGAGAGGATGAGATGTAAATGGGCTGTAAAATGGCTTTTTCCTAGTGATTATCCATGGGAGGCTTGGAACTAGAGTTGGGTTCAGTCTGTTTGGAGGCTTGTGCTATGTACTTTGGCCCATGGGAAGGAACCACATACTGATTGAAATGTTAGCGAACAGCTGGCATACCCCCATCCTCCATGCAGAGGAGGCAAAAAAAAAAAAAATTTTTTTTTCATTTACAACTATGCTTGACTATAGCAGGAATCCACCATAAATGACTTTTTTCCCCTCCCTTCCCTCCAGATGTTTTAGTTGTCAACGTGACGTTCTCCTTCAGTTCTTGGAATTTATCAGACAGATACAACTTTACCAACTGCTCATCATTAAGAGAGTAAGATTTTATTTGAAATTTAAATATTCTCTTACTGGTTTTAGTTTATTTTTTTTTTTGTTTTGCTCCTCGATATCCTAAAGAACTCTTTTGTGGAATTAAACTTTCCAAAGTGCCTCTTGGAGCGTGGCCTAACGGGAGATAGGAGAGCCACTAAGCTAATAAGCTCAGCTCACTCATTCAAGCCCTAACAAGTAAGCCGGAGCAGCCAAGGAGAGAACAGCTGTGCTTAAATGTTAGTAGCAGCAGGGAAATACATTGTCCCGGGCCCAAAAGGTGGCCTTGAAGTAAGTATAGAAGAAAAGGCCTGTTAGGTTCTCCTGGAATCTTTGTGGCTTAAAGAATTTGGACACAAGGACAAGGGCTGAACTGATGGCCAGGGAAAGTCATACTCAAGAAAGACAAGATCAAGTCTCTTTCACCAAAAGAACATCTTACAATACTTCAATTCCCTTTTCACCACTATTGACCCCCTTGAATCACATGCCCGCCTGAGCTAGGGCCACCTGACACTCTTTGAAGCTAAAGCAGAGAGAAGACAAAGGAAATAGGTCCTCAGATTCCTGACTCTCCAGTTCAATGTCGGGGTGGAGGTCCCCATGGAAACAATGGGAAACCGTACAAGGGAACTTCAAAGAATTCCTGGAAAAATGGAATTATATTACAGGTTTGTTTTGGTGCAAAAACATTTTGAAATCCATGCACAGGTTTTTGGTTTTTTGTTTTTTTTCGTAATATACATTTTCCAGAAGCTTTTTGAAGAGTGATTCTGTAGGTCTCGCCATGGTATGATTGGTCAACTTTAGGAGTCCTACATGTGAGTTTCTGTTTCTGTTGGCCTGGGCTACCCTGGAAACCATTGTTTCTATGGGGAAAATAAACTCAAACTGGAAACTGAGTCAGGATTGTCCAGCTATCGGAACAGGGCCCCAGGAACTCATCTTTACTTTGAAGGTTCTTTGAAGGGGATGACACAAGGTCAGGTTCAGGTATTTCTAGAAAACAGAATGAATTCAGGGAGGAAAATGTCAAATGGTATAGAAAGCCTCGGAAATCCATGAAAATAGGGCAAAAGGGGGATAATGAAATAGAGTTTTATAGCTCAAAGAGTTTAAAGATAATGCAGCTTCTCTAACCCTGCCGTTTAGAGGCCAGATGGACGTGACTTACTCCATGTCCCATGACTGGGTTATTAAGAACCAGATCCGAGACCCAGATGCCCCCCTTGCCCCTGCGCAGAGGGTGAGTGCCCTTTCAGTAGGTAACTGCTTCCTGTTAGGAAAGCACTTAGTACAACAATCTCAAAGAGGGGGAGAATAGGCATGCACATTGCAAACCCACTTCTAGCTAACTTGCGCGGCCAGATTAACAGACACAAGTCTGTGTTTTCTCCTCCCATAGAAACTGCAGTTTCTGTAGATCATAATCTCAGATTGCTTCAGCATTTCTTAGAAATCTAATATATAAAATACGAACTGGGTCCCCTCACCCTGCAGAGTGTCCCTCACTGTTTGCTGCTGAGCCTCCCTCTGGCCTCTCGTGGCTGCATTTCCAGACCTAATTTCCTCTTTTATCATTCCTTCTCTAACTCTGATTATTCTAATAAGTGCTTTTTAAGACCTCTACTGCTATTCATGCATGGCAGATTGGTTAGTAGGCACAATGCTTCCTTAGCTGAATTATAAAACAAGCACTGGCACCCCATTTCCTCCACTTGCCAGGTAACATTTTTTGTCTCACATCTTCCAGGCCATTGGCAGTGTGGTTGCTCAAGTGAGTGAGGGCTTGCTGTCTGGCAACTGGAGGTGAGGAGAAAGAGAGATCAGTCTCCAGGGGGACTTATTTGAGTGGAAACGAATAGCAGAACTGGATTTTGAAACAGATTCGGTGGGTTCCTGTTATATGTGGACCACCAGGTGATTCCAACTTCAGGTTTCCATGGCAACACCCTTGCAGGTACAATCATGGTCCATCCAACTTTGAGGGTGTCCCAGAGCAGGGCACAAAGTCAGTGCTCAATGCCTGGCCTCAGAGTACTGTCCTCTATCTCCGTAGTTCATCTGTCTGTCCATAGGTTATTTTTTCCTTCATTTAAATGCTTGTGCACCACATCACCGAAGGTAATTCTAGGACATGGACATTTTCATGAAAATGTTGGAATTAAGTTGGTTTTCCGTGTTGCCAGATGCCCAGTGTGTCTTGGAACTGGCTGTGCTTGGTGTAAAAGTGGGAGAAAGTGTATCCACCCCTTCACAGCTTGTGACCCTTCTGATTATGAGACAAACCAGGTAGAGTGACATTTTTGGTATTATAAGATTTAACCAAAAATAAATGTTTTGTGATTACCCAGTCCCACTCAGTCTTTTATGTTTGTTTCACACTTTGAGTTTCCTACTCATTTGAATGTTGAAGGAATATTCTTCATTTCAGGAGTTCTGTCATGTTGCTGTTGAGAAATCACCCAAGACACCAGGTGGAAGAACGTTCAAGGAGATTAAGAATAACAGAACCAAACAACAGGTCAGACCCTACTTTTGTGTTGACAATGGGAAAATTCCCCTATTAATGACAATGATAACAACTGCTACTATTCTGGATTCCTTTAAATAATTCTTTTTTTTCCTTTATGATAGGATGAAGGAGGGAGGCGAACAAGGGAAAGAAAAATAAGTTTAATTTGGGGCTGGCAGGTGGCGTGGTGGTTAAGGGTGCTGGACTCCCATATGGCCAACCATGGTTCAAGTCCCGGACCTGGTGGCTTGGTTTCTCACTTTCTCTCTCTCTCTCTCTCTGTTCCCCTCTGATGAAATTAAAGATAAATAAATAAAGCTAGATAAAATAATTTAAAAAAAAAATAAAAATAAATTTAATTGACACAAAAATTAAAAGTGATTTGCTGATGATAATGTATATGGTAATGTCTTTGTCTTGACTAACACGCACTGTATTCATGCTGGGAAAAGCCATGTTGTACACTGTAAAGACATATAGTCATTAAATGTAGATAATAATAATAATAATAATATAATAAAATTCCCTATTTTATTGGGCTGTCGGGAAAGTCATGACGTATTTTTGCATAGAGAAACATAGAAAAATATGTCATGACTTTCCCAATGACCTAATTTGGTCTACCAAAATTTCCTTTTTTTTTTTTTTTTTAACCTTGATTTTTAACCAAGTTTTCCTTAACTGGCTCAATACATCAAAGCCTGCACATTCACATAAAAGAAATTAAAACTCTGTAATTATGAAAAATGATGTTGTTCTGGTAGGAGTAAAATTTTAAAGGTGACTTTGTGGCTCACTCAGGAAGAGTTAGAAGTAGAGCACACAGCCAAAGGGTATTTCAATTTAAAGCACATATTAAGATTGCATTTCTGGGGTTATGTGTGTGGATGGGGTCTATGCAAAGTATGCAGACTAACCTCAATGTGATTGTTTTTCTTTACTTTGTAGAAATAATCTAACCTGTAGCTAATGGTGTGAAAGTGAAGAGTTGCTATAGAATGTGCATTTTTCTACCCTTCTTAGAAAGGGTTATATTTCCATTATGTTTCATTGGAAATTTCTTTTTATTTTCTTTATAGTCAATTGCCAAGCTCAATATGTCTGTCATGTTTGAAAAGAAGGGACGTGACAATGTAAACATTTCCAGGCAGAACATAAGTGTCTGTGCTTGAAGTACAGCATAGAGCTGGCTTCACCCAGTCGACTAAAATTCACTGAGCATCTGAATGTGGTAAAAAACAAAAAGAGAACAAGTTCCTGCTCTCATTAACCTTGGGGTCTAGTGGGAGCAGTCAAATTACAAACAACAGCATTAAAAAAAAAAGGCTATTTTCTATTTCATGACTAATCTGTGGCTTTAAGTTCTCCATTTGCTGCTATTTAAGGTTAAGTGCCAATATAAATAAGTAGTACATTTTTAATCATTACGGAAAAGTTGATGGTAACTTTAGGTGAATTAAGTAACAGGCAGAGAGAATATGAATCAAAGTGGATTACATTAATTAAAGGCATTAGAAAAGCTTGATGTGCCAATATCTCCAAACTTTAAAAACCTTTGAGGTTTTATTAAGTGAGGGACTACTTTTCTCTTCCCATTGGTTTGTAAAATTGAGATACAGTGACAGGGACATGGGTCAAGGAAACATGATTTTTTGAAAAAATTTTTTAAAACTTTATTGCAGTTTCAGAGATATTTTTCAATTTTGGTAAAATACATGTAACATAAAATTTAAATTTACCATCTTTACTGTTTTTAAGTGTACAGTTCTCTGTGTTAGTACATTCATATTGTTATACAATCTCTAGAACACTTTTCATCTTGTAAAACTAAAACTCTCTACTCATTTAATAACAACAACTTATCGTTCTTTCCCCCAAGTCCCTGGCAATCATCAATCTATTTTCATTCTCTATGAATTTAACTACTCTAGGTACCTCATATAAGTAGAATCATACAGTATCTGCCTTTTCATGACTGACTTATTTCCATTAGTGTACTGTCCTCAAGGTTCATCCATGTGGGCAGCATGGATCAAAATTTCCTCCCTTTTTAAAACTGAATAATATTCCACTGTATGTATACACCATATTTTGTCTATCTATTCATCCATTGAAGTGCACTTGGGTTGCTTCCACATTTTAGCTATTGTGAGTCATGCTGCTATGAACATGGGCATACAACTGTCTTCAAACCCTGATTTAAATTTTTTTAAGTCTATCCCCAGAGCAGAATTGCTAGATTGGAGGGCAACTCTATTTTATTTTTTTTTTAATTTTCTTTGGAGAAATGTCTATTCAAGTTCTTTACCCATTTTTTTAATTAGGTTGCTTTGTTGTCGTTGAGCTGTAATAGTTCTTTATATATTCTGAATATCAACCACTGATCGAATAAATGTTTTGCATATGTTTTCCTTCATTCCATAGGTTGCCACTTCACTCTGTTGATTGTGTCGTTGATGAACAAAAGTTTTTAATTTTGATGAAATCTAGCTATCTATTTTTTTCCATATTGCATGTGTTTTTGGTGTAAGAGCCAAGAAATCATTGCCAAATCCAATGTCATAAAACTTTTCAAATTCTATCTTTTCTTTTAAGTGTATAGTTTTAACCCTTATGTTTAGATCTTTCATCTATTTTGAGTTCATTTTTTTATTGATATAAAGTAAAGGTTCAACTTCAATCTTTTGCTTGTGAATATCTAGTTTTCCCAGCATCATTTGTTGAAAAGGATGTGTTTTCTCCATTGAATGGTCTTGGCACTCTTGTTAAGAATCATTTAATGAAATAACTGAGGGTTTATTTGTGAGCATTTTTTCTGTTGCAAAGGTCCATATGTTTGTCTGTATGTCAGCAGCACACTGTTTGATTACTTTAGCTTCATAGTAAATTTTCATATCTGGAAGTGTGAGTCCTTTGAGTGAGAACTTTGCTCTCCTTTTTCAAGACTGCTTTGGAAAAAAATTAAGCTTTTAACTTTGAGATAACTATAGATTCATATGTAGTTGTAAGAAAATAATACTTTTTTTTAACATAATTTCTTCCAAGTAACATCTTGTAAAGCTGTAGCAGAATATCACAACTAAGATATTGCCATTGACAACAGTCAAGATAGAGAATAGCTACATCACCACAAGGCTCCCGAGTTGCCCTTTGATAGCCACACTAATTTTCTCCTCCCTCCCACTCCTCATCTCTGATGCTTGGCAACCATTAATCTGGTCTCTAGTTCTGTAATTTTGTCATTTCAATAATTTTACATAAATGGAACCATCTAAATGTACTCCTTGGGGACCTAGATTTTCTAACTCAACATAATTCTCTAGAAATTCATCCAAGTTTTTTTATGTATCAATAATTTCTTTTTATTGCTGAGTAGTGATTCAGGCCAGTAACTTTTTAAACTTCATTCATTTTAAGGAAAATAATAATAATAAAGTCATTGAATCTTGGTTTCCTGTCTTCCTGCACCTTTTGAATTCTGACATTTTGTGATTAAAAGGACTGAAGTTGGGAAGAGGCTGAAAATGAAAGCTCATATCTGTCTTCAGTGCTTCTCTGTGGATTACCCTTCTAAGTTTGGAGAAGACATTTTGTTGATACTAAAATGTTTTCTTTAAATATGTGACTCAGAACATTATCTCAATTTTGGTTGATAGAGAATAGAGTGTTACTTGTCACAGAAGGGGTTTCTCATGCTCTGTGAAAACACTGCTGTCTTTCAATATCACGTGGAATGTGTAACATTCTGGTTTCCACTTTGGGTCCTCATGTTGGCCTTGAACAAAGCACCCAACCTCTTTGCAACTCTTTGCCCAGCAAAGAAGCCATCAAGAGTTTTCCTTTAACGTGTCTTCCGATATTACGTATGAACCAAGTACTTCCTATGTGGCAGGCACTAGAAATGGTGCAGGCTCAGGTCTAGGCTTTGTGATCCTGAGCCAAGATTGCTTCTTCCCTGCAGGTGTTTATTGAGTACCTATCAGTTGTCATTATTCTGAGCACCATGGAGACCATGAGGAGATCAGAAATGAATCAGGCATATCTTTAGCAATCAATCTCAACAATCTTATCCATGAGTTACAAAAGTAATAATACAAGATTAAAACAAAAAAAAAGTTAACTAAAAGAGCCAGAAAGTATACAAACCCAGAGAGCCTCATTGTGCCCCAGGCCTTGCCTTCATTCTTCCTGTTTATTTAAGCCCACTGCCTGGCAGTTAAAAACACTTAATCAGTGTGCTTGGTTAAGTCTTTGATTGACGGCTGGATTGATTGATGGAGATGGCATTTCAGCCCACCTTTGAGGGATGAGAAGTATTTAGACACATGAAGATGGAGGAGCGGGTATTCTAAACAGAACTAGCATTAGTAAAAGTGTGATGTGGGTCCAGAAAATTCCTGGGTTAGTTCAATTGGCAGGAGCAGAGGAGGCAGGAAATGGTAGCACACAAGGTTGAAATGACTCAGGAACCTACATGTGTAGAGCCTTACATGGAATTTTGACTTTATTCTTCCAAAATAATGGACTGCTATGTAAGACTTTTTGTTTTTAATGTGTGAATTTGCTCATCCCTAATTTCGATACTCATGAGGTAGGGTTTCTGCTTAAATCTCAGCTGGTCTTTCATTGTTTTATGACCCTAAGACCCACTTCTATATCCTAATCCAAAAACATGCTGTCATTTACCAAGAGTGCTACATTAAGGAAAAGCTTGACCAAATAGGAAAAGGAACTAAAAAATATCTATACTTGACCTCGGATAGGGAGTTTTTTCAGCTGTAAGGGCCTCACTTTCACTCTCTTCTCCCTCTTTCCACCTATTTATTAGATAAAATCGAATCAGGAACCGCGGGCACTATCATCCTGCCCCAGTCACTTTTCCGTCTTTGTCTTACCAGTCTTCCACCTGGTGCCCTCATCTGCTACAAGTAGACAGCTGCCCTCTCTTCTGTGCTTTCAAGGCAAAGTTGTAAAGATCTATATGTGATGACACTCTAATATTTATTATTCCTAACAATATTTGTATCACTATTAGGCAGAAATAAACCATACCAAGCCATGTCTCTTGTCCTTGAGAAATTTACATCCAAATGGTTTTTTTCTTTCTCTTCTCCTTTCTCCATCACTTTTGAATGCTCCTTTTAATTTCTCATAGGCAATCTAGGTGGGCTCTTTCAGGGATCTTACCTTTAAACGTGAAATTAAATTTAACCATGTCAAGTAGCTTCTAAGGGCCTAGCACTGTGCTACATGCTGTAAGGTTTACTTCTAGTTGTTTGTTTATTCATTCATTTGAAGCGTGTTTGTTGAACAACTATGCGCTGGAAGGCAAGCAAAATGGGTACTCCCATGGAGCTTATAAGGGAACTTACAACCTTGTAAGATAATGGAGCTTTCAATATTTCGGAGGAAGCAAGGTGCATTTTCATGAAGCAGTTGAATGTGTACAACAGAAAAAGATGCAAGAAAGAATGCCAGGATGTATTAAATTAGACAGAGGTAGCTAGTGTTTGTTAAAATTACACTGTTTCCTGAGCTCAGAGTAGGCATTTATGCTTCACAATGGACCTGTATTTCTCATTTTACAGACAAGGAATTTTTGGCTTAGAGAGAATAAGTAAGTAGTAAATGAGTAAAAAGAGATTTGAATTCAGGAGTCCTGTTCAAGAGTTCACAGTTTTAACCATCACTCTACATTGCATGGATTAAGCTGAATATAAATAAATGTTAAACCATAAAAAAGTCTGTCTGGAAGAGAGGAAACAAATATTGGCATCTCTTGGTACTATGCTGTCAAAGTATGCTCCCCCTCCACTAACTGTGCCACAGATGAGGGGTGGAACCAAGACCTACAGCCTGACCAGGCTGTGAGGGGACTGTATTAACATCAAAGACACAGGAGAAGAGGGGTAGCTTGGGATGGAGTCAGATTTAACCAAAGCTGGTCATCTTCCCCAAGACAGGGAAAGCAGAAGAGGCTTGAGATTAGGCTCCTAGAGTAGAGCAGCAAGAATCTCATGTTTAAGTTGAAACTAGGCAGAGGGATAGACTTTGAGCATGGGTTTAAGTTAGAATCACATGTAGTGTCGGCCACCGATGCCAATTCTGAGGAACCGTGCTTAGAAGGGTCAGTGGCCAAAAGTAACATCTTTAAGGAGTGACTTTGACAGCCCCACACTGGGCCATGTCAACCTCACCTTAAAGAAGTGTCTTGATCTCTTAGTGCAGAGCATTGGTCTATCACCTTCTGTCTGGAAGTCTCTAGGTCTACGTCAAAACATATTGCTAACTATTGATAAGACCAACTGGAAGGTCCCTGGGGCTGTGCCCCAGTCGGGGGCTGAGCATCAAATAGCTAACCTTTTCGTTCCATTTAGCTCTCAAAATTTTCTTCTGTGGGATTACATTTTGTTATTTTCTTTCCATATCTCACCTCCTTTCCTACTTTCCCATGCCCACTGCTGGTTACCACTCTTTTCAATTTAAACATTTTATTAATATATTACCTCCATCCTCTTCTCAGTCATTAATAAAGATGTTAAATAATTCTGAACCAAATACTCACCCCTGTAGGGCCCGACAGGACACTTTCCTTTAATTAGTTGTGCTACCTTTCATCTCTCTAATGTCTTTTGGTCTCAGATTTCCAGCTGGTTTGGAATCCATGTGACTTTTTATCCAGTCCTGTTTGAACTAATTTCACAAGTGAAAATCTGAGAGACATTTTACTGAATGTTGATTCAGGTCCAAGCCTACAGAGAGCTTTGCTATATTCAGATTTTTTTAACAGATTAATAGAGTACAATTTGGTCTTAATAAACTGTGCCTTCCTAATGCACCACTTTCCAATATTCTTTTCAATCATAGCAGTATTTTCTCCATTAATGTCATGGTAATTTGAATTGTGTTGACGTCAGACTTCACAAAAGGTTCTTGTACTGTCAGGAGTAATCCTCTTAGACCTTTTCAAAGATAACTATTTCTTAGTGGCTGTGCTGTTTCCAATATTTTATAATGAGTTTTTTAAAAAAAATAAAAATAATTGAGTATTCTATAAATCTCCTAATTAACCAGTTTCTAATGTGCTTTCTTATATAGAACAGAGAGTGATTTAAACTCACAAGAGACCCGAGATTATAGTATTTTATTCAATAATTTAAAACTGTGCAGTCATAAAAAATAACTTTTAAACCTTTAAGATGTAACTGACAAGAAGTAGATTATTCTGAGGTTAATTGTGGGACAACACAGGTTGTGACGGTTACAGTCACTATATTTTGGTTTTATATAAAAATCTTTGGACTTAGTGTGAGAGAAGAATCTCACCATAGGTCTGTAAGCAATAGTCCTTTGTATCTAGCTAAATTATGTTTTTACATTAACCCCTCCCATGTGTAAGCTGATGGGATCAGCTACTTCATGTCAGGTGATAAATTAAGTCTTGATTAAAATACAAAAATAGATCTAAAATATTGAGTATGTCAGATATTTGTAGGGACATCATTTACTGTCTTTTTGTCTATATTGGACTTACAAAAATTTTTATCAGCAAAAATAGAAAATGTATTTCTAAAATTTGTCGCAGCTGTGTAGTAGAGTGATATAGCTGCCGTTATTATTATTTTTGTTTTTACATTTTCTTACATACCTGCATTATTTTGGAGGAAGGGTATTACTGGTAGCTCTTTAACCCACTTATTAATATTAGGAGAGGCTCTCCAAGCACACAAAGAACAACTAATCTGACCTCTTTGAAAGAAGACTAGAAACGTCTGGTTTTGTGAGATAGGCCAGGACTGGATGCTGTCCTAGGAGGCCGATGGAAACTTCTCTAAACAATGAGGTTTTAAAACAAAATCCTTCTGAAGTAGCAAGGCTGTCTCTACTCAGGGGGAAATAAAAAGTTAATAAGACAACATGGCAGGTCTTCTGACGGTGTTTGTAGAACCATTTAAGGAGCAAGACACAACTTCCTTAAAAAATATTTTTCACATTAGTTGAAGGCTCTTTTTATCCTCTACATAGAGAGTAGTGAAGTAGCATTTACTTGGCATGCTTGAATATTATGTTCTAGCAGACATCAACAGTATACATACAGGGCACGGGAAGGACTATCTAGAAAGCAAGGAAGCCTGGGAGTCACAGTTGACTTGTAAATGCAGCCTGCATTGAAGTTTACAGGAAAAACCAAACCAAACAAAAATTCTTTGCCTCCCTGAGAAGACAACAGACTCCTCTAGAGCAGAGGTCAGGACATTTTTTTCTCCAAAGAGCCAGACAGTAAATATTTTAGGCTTTGCGGGCCGTATGGTCTCTGTTGCAGCTATTCAGCTCTGCTACTGTGTGCAAAAGCCGGCAGAGACAACATACAAATATTGATGGACATCGAAATATGAATTTCATGTGTTCTCATATGTCATGAAACATTCTTCTTTGGAAATTTTTTTTCATGGGCCATACAGAATCAGGTAGCAGCCAGGATTTGGCCTGTAGGCTGAAGTTGTCAATGCCTCAGCTAAAGCACACGTAGATCATGTGTCCTCTCCAAACATCGAGTGCTGTCCTAAGGAGACTATAGGTGCTCAATAAATATTTGTTCACTTGGTTGTCACCCTGTAAGAGCAAAGAGTGAGCCTTTAGCTATACAACACACACTTGACATTTTCAAGGGATTTATCTTGAAGTCTTTGCTAATCCCCCCATTCCAAGTACCACTCTAGCAGATAATTTCCCCCATAAAATGCAGTCAAGTATAACAGGATAATTAAAGTGACCCTTTCAGGCCCTTTGTGATTCTATAAATACGAGTCCAAAGTCCTTTACAAAGTGATTAAAATAAATTCTGCCACCGAAATCAATTCTCTGTCACGTTACATCATTGCTGTGATGACATTAATGATGAATTTACCTCAATCTGCAAAACCAATCTATAGCGATAATGACTGATGGTGACTGCTCTACCATGGAGCACCTGTGTTTGCTGAAGAGCAGAATGAGAAAATGTCCGTTTCAGCAGGGTGGGTTGTCCTAGCAGCCCTGCAAGGCCATCCTGATGAGCCTTGCCCACACACAGGAACAGAGATTACCCAGCTGCTTCAAGAAGCAGGTGTTAGGCAGGTGCAGGACATCACGGCAGCTCTCCCTGTGGCTCAGTGGCTTACTTTTAGACGTCAGTGGAAGCACTCAGCATTTATGGTTTGGCTAAATGTCACATGATTAAGCATCTCTGGATCTTGGGGTCATTTTCAAATATCAAGAGTATATGAAGTTCATTCATATTTGAAGTCTACTGTACTTTATATGAGCCAGAATCCTAGTATCTTCTGTCCTGTTGTGGTCACTGTACTATAGAAGAACATAGACTTATTGGAAGTGGTCTACAAAAGAACAACAAAATGATCAGAACAATAGATAATAGCATCTGTGGATTGTTTTATCAGGATCATTTTGTCTTGAAAAAGGAGATGATTCTTCCCATGAAATAAAAGGATTTTTTTTTAAAGGGGGAGTTTGATTAGACATTGCAAATGAAGAGGGGATGTGACTTAGAAGAAGCTAGATGTCTGGAGACTCCAAGAGACATGTGTTTTTTGTTTTGTTTTGTTTTGTTTTTGGATACAGACAGAGAGACAGAAAGCGAGAAATCACCCCCCAGGGGGGATGGCCACATCACAATCCCTTCTCATTCTCCTCTAGGGATCTTGGGCACACATGCACACGTGCTCAGCGTGAGTTTAAGCCACTGGGTCCGGGTCTCGAATGACAGTCGACTACATGGGAGTCTAGTGACATAGCCATTACACCAACTGCTGGTCCCAGGACTTGTTATTAATTATAGGCCTGATAACATCTGTAATTGGGTAGTAAGGAGGAAACTGTGCTATCTGTACACTGTGGAGAAGAAATGGTTGACCACAGTGGTTTAGCTTCAACCACTTGGTATTAGGAGACTGAATGGGTTGATTTCTTAAGATTTCTTCCCTGCCCTGCAGTATAGTCTTTGATTTAAATAACCTAACTGAAACAAACAAAAAACATGAAATATTTTCCTGGCAATTAAATTTATCTGGAATGACATTTATTTCAACTTCATGACAAGTCTGTTGTTGGCCTGCAGTCAATGGACTCCTTTTCTTTTACTTCATTTTGCTTATATTGTGAACCTCCAGAGGCTGTAAGGCAGTGAGCATTTTGAAACTCTAGTGATATCTCACTCTTCAGACAGAATGTCAGACTCTTCAACTGGATTTTCAACTGTCTTGTGAGACAAAGACTAATTGGTTTGACCTCATGCTGTCGCATGTTGAGAGACATGAATCTTCAGCACTCTTCCTTGCATTCATTGATTTCATTAAACACTACCTGCTTGTGTTTGCAAAATGTTGTAATTTCCCCGTGATTTCTTCGACTGCAGCGCATAAACAGATTCTTTGGAACAATGCCATTTCTTAAGCTTTACTCTAATGTTTTAATCTTTTATTTCCAATAGGTCTTCTACATTAAGTCCATTGAGCCGCAAAAAATATCGACCTTAGGGAAAAATAATGTGATAGTTACGGGAGCAAACTTTACCCAGGCATCGAGCATCACCATGATCCTGAAAGGAACCAGTACTTGTGATAAGGATGTGTAAGTTGAAATACTAGTCATTTACCCTTGGTAACATAAAGGCAAAACTAATGCCAAAGGAAGATATAGTTACCTTATTTCTTTTCTTTTTATTTTTTAAGAGAATTATTTTTCATTATTATTTATTTATTTTAATTTGACCAGAGAGAGACGGAGAGAGAGAGAGTGAGAAAGCTAGCCACCAGGTCTGGAACGCGCAGTCGGTCATATAGGAGTCCAGTGCCCTTGACTACTACACCACTTGCTGGCCCCCATTTATTTATTTAATTTTAAAAAATAATTATTTTTTATTTAACTTTATTATTTATTTTTAGTCACATTATTTCTATGCATCGAAGTGGGCCGGTTAATCTGAGTATTTGCTATAGTGGCTCCAGAAACTAAACATTCGAAACAAATTTGGTGCTCATGGTGAGAGATTCTGTCCCTTGTTATTCCCTCAAAATCTGAGTACATAATAATTTCAGGATGTTGCCTATTTTGGATTTGATTCACTTTTATTAACAAAATCAAGTATGTACAGTAGCAAACACCATTTTTAAGATGCATGTAGACAAAATATTCGAGTACCCCAGAATTAGGTGGAGAATTTAATGGAGCAACGCTTCCAATATGTTATACAAAGTTGAAAAAAAAAATGTAATCCATTTTAGGTGAAAATTTTATCCTCTGTAGGCTTTTTCTCTTTACTGATTTGGTTTCAGTCTCAGATAATTAAATTACTAGTATATATCTTAGTAGTGGAAAAAGAACCAAAGATTGCAACATAACTATCTGGTCAGTGTGCCACTTGGACATTATTTCTATGGCTTCTTTCTCCCTAACTCCTCCTATCAATGAAATGTTGAGGAAAAACATTTCAGTTTTTCTGATGTCCTTGTGCAAATTGTGACCCCCCCTCCCTCTCAAAAAAAAAAAAAAAAAAAAAGACGTAATGATAATAACACAACAGATTACATGAGTTTTCTGCTTGTTAACTTTTACAAGTTTGGGCTAATTTGAAGTAAAAGATGTTGCAGTCTACAGGAAGTATAATACTGAGCTTATTCTCATCATGGAAAGGCATTTAAGACAATCTGCTGAAGCGTGATGTTTTGGTTTTTAACTACTAAAACAGATTTGTTCAGCATTCTAATCTGCCATGCTTATTTACTGAATTTTCTGTTTTAATTCATTCGCTGCACATCACTGCCATCCCCTTCCCCTCCTAGCAGTAAATTTGTTATATCTGTGATCTTAATGAAAAAAGCTGCTCTTTGGTAGCTTTCCTCTGTTCTGCTATTTACCAAAATTATCAAGCACACATTAGAAGCTGTATCTATGCAACATAGGTATTGTTGTGCCGTTTATCCTGGTTAAACACGTTATTGCAAAAATCTTTCATTTTGTGGAACAAAATCTGTAAAGTTAGACACCTGTGTGTTCACTGAAAGGCAATCAACTTTACTAGAAAATAAGTCATTTTTCAGAGCATTACCCTGTTCTGACTCTTTATGCTCTCATTTCAATTCCGAATGTGTCTCAAGATACCACAGTTATTAAATTAAATGACTAAGAGACCTTTGTGCTTGGAGCATTTCAGTAACCACATCTGTGTGGTGAACCGAAGTTCACAAGCAGTCAACATAAGACTCAGTGAATCCTACACCTGTGTTCATGCTATAATCCTCAACTCTTTTATTATGGTATTTTTTAAATGCCTTTTTATTTTGAAGAGAAAAATACAAGAATAGTAGTGGAATTACCTACAATCTCACCTTTTTCTTTCTCAAATTTATAAACAAGTTTGAATTTTAATAATCATTTGATGATGAATTTTCTCCAGCTTTGCTCTGAATATTAACCTTAAAATATACATCTGGGAGGACCAGCAGATAGCTTAATGGTTATGTCACTGGACTCCCACATGATTGACCATGGTTTGAGTCCCAGACCAGGCAGCTTCAAACTAGCACTGGGCACATATGCTTGCATGCCCAAAATCCCGAGAGGAATGGAGGAGAAGGGATCGTGGTGTGGCCATCCCCACTAGGGGGTGATTTTTCATTTTATGTCTCTGTGTCTCTCTCTGTCTCTCCAAGAAGCACACGCAGCCTATAGCAAAAATCTGTCTAAAAAAACGTACATTTGAAGTGGTGTAAACCATTTCAAACATTTTTTGAATTTGCCTAATCATAAGGTTTAATAATAGCATGAAAGTTAGCCATCACGCACATATCCTTTAAATGGTAATAATAGATTGCCGTGTAGCATAATTACACCGAGCATTGTTCAGACACAACCCATTCTTAATGGTGCGTGCTTTAGTGTCATCATAGACAGGACATATGAGCTTACTAAGAGAATATGGTTGAAGCCTTTGCTCCTGAAGGGCAAGGGCCAGCTATTTCTGGATGCAAGGAATGCCTAGGACAGTCCTGGCTTATTCCCAGTCTGGAAGCTACTTAGGGAGGCAGCTAACCTGAGGCTAATTCATTCTGAGACTCCTGTGCTCTTGACAAGGGCTTTGGCCTTCCGGAGGCAGAATTCTAAACTCAGATGTTGGGTTTTACCCTTCCGTGCTTGAGTCTGAATGTTTTTTAAGCTTTTTAAAATTTAATTGCCAAAGGGTGTATGCACTTTCCAGGAGAGAGAGAGAGAGAGAGAGAGAGAGAGAGAGAGAGAGAGAGCGCCCCACGGCAGGGCATGATCATGTCACAATCTTCCTTCCTTTATTCCTCCATCCATTTGGGGTACACATGAACAGCCTAGCATGTCTGTCAAGTTGCAAGGGCCCAGTTCAAACCATGGTTGCCCATGTGGGATCCAGCTCCCAATGCACAGCACCCAATTATAGCCGTAAAAGCTTTTTCTTAAGGAAAATTTAAAATGTCACCAGGAGAGATGGATGTAGTGTACCTGTCTGTATTCATCTCCAGATCAGATTTTATTAACATATTGCCAATTTTGTTTCACCTCGTTTGTCCACTTTTTTTTTTCCTCCTTTGCAAATGTCGTGGCTGGAGTTTCTTAGAAATGTATCCCAGACACCATGTCCTTCCACTCATAAATACGTCAGCATAGATCTCTAACATTTAAGAGCAGTGCCATTATTGTATCCCACAAAGTTAACCATAATTCCTCAAAATAATTGAGTCCTTTTCTATTAGGTCTTCTTAAGGCAATGGTTTACATCCTCTTCCTTTCCCACATGTAAGGAAAATGCAAATAAAAAAGATAAAAATACATGAAAAAAAAGAGGAACCCAGCCCCAAATAATACCCAGACTGGGTAAGTGACCCCTGATGAACCAGCAGTTCCCTCAACTGTTGTGATGGGTCATGAAGTGGACTGTCCCTTCTTCCACTCTTTTCCAGGATACGGGTTAGCCATGTGCTGAATGACACCCATATGAAATTCTCTCTTCCATCAAGCCGAAAAGAAATGAAAGATGTGTGTATCCAGTTCGACGGTGGGGACTGCTCTTCTGTAGGACCCTTATCCTACATCGCTCTGCCACACTGCTCCCATATAGTCCCTGCTATCACCTGGATCAGGTATTGTCTAGATTTATAGTATGTTCCTCTCAGTGTGGTTAAGACCTTGGATTTCACTCAAATAAATTCAGAAATAATAGTCCTATCTAAATCTCCCTTACAGAGTTTCTGTTAGAATTTATTCCGTGAAAAATGCATACCTGACAGGGTGATCACTTCTCATGGTCACAGTTGACTCTGTGGGCACATCTTGATTTTCTCTTAGCCAGTGGCCGCCTGGAAGCTCACAGCTACAACGTTTGCTTAATTGCAATAACTGGTCTTAGCCTTCGTTTCTGATACGAATATATAACCCTCTTCACTATGTCTGACGCCTGCTCACGATCAAAGGCTGATTTCTTACATCTTTCACTTTATAACCTTTAGGGTAAACTGGTTTGAATTCTTTGGGGGAAATATTGGAAGCTATCAAAAGGAAATGCAATATCTACATTTCAAAGATATTCCCTAAGTAAGAGATGGAAATTCCAGAGTACACTCTTCCAGGTGAACCTAATATATTAATAATAAAAAAACTTCCCCTAGTTGAATTTAAATTCATATTGAGATTTTGGAATATAACCCTGAAGATATTTTCTTCACCTAACACAGCATGAAGCTAATTTTCAAAGTACTCCCTAGATAAAGCTATAGATGAAGCTTTGTAAAAAGAAAGGGAAAAAAGGAAAAGGAAAAAAGATAACTTTTAATATTCTTATTTAAGATTGAATGAGAGGTGGTGGTGGCTATCTTCACTTGCTAGGACTGCCATCACAAAGCACCACAGACTTGGTGGCTGAAATGATAGGAATTTATTTCCTCCAGGTTCCAGAGGCTTTATGTCTGAGTTCAAGGTTGGTTTCTTCTCAGGCCAATCTGCATGGCCCGTGGAGGGGTTTTCTCCCTGTGTCTTCCCGTGGTCCTCTCTGCCTGTGTCTGTGTCCTAATCTCTTCTTATAAGGACATCAGTCATACTGGATTCAGACCCACCCCAATGAACTCATTACCTTAATCACCTCCTTAAAGGCCTTATCTCCAAATACAGTCACATTCTGAGGTACCGAGAGTTAGAACTTCAACATTAATTTTGCAGGGGCGCAATTTATCCCATAATAGTGGCATAAGGAAAATTGGAATTTCAAATCCAAGGCTCTAGTACAGCAATCCCCTGCTCTGGGACTAGTTCCACCCTATAAATAAATGCAGCCATTGATGCGGTACTTACCATGTGCCTGGCGCGGTGCACCTATTGACTGGGTTAATCCCTGCCATGAGCCTAAGTGATCCGCTTGGGTCCTCCGTTTTGCAGACAGGAGAACTGGGGCACAGATTGGGTTCAAATAACTTGCTGCAGGCTCCCAAGCAGTTCAGCTCAGTTCAGGAAGCTGTGCTCTGAGTGCCATAGTATTCTGTTTCACTGCGAAGTAAGAGGCTCCTTACCATCCTGTCAACTGTGACATCCTGAGCCTGTCTCTTGTTTTAACTGGGTCAATGTGTCTTGCACAAGGATGTGACTCTGCAGTCTGACCATCTCAGAGCACGCTTAGCTCGGTTGCTGGTAATGGTAATGGTTGGCAGGAGGCCAACTCGGCCTTTCCCCCTCGCAGCTGGAGGATACAGAGTTCAGTGTCTTCTCTCTGCTCTACACAAATTGGCCTGCTCATGCTCACCGCCTGGCCTTGTCATCAAGGGACACGACCAGTTGTTGGACCTGACATTCCCAGGCTCTTGTCCCTAGAATGGGTGTCTGGTAACCTACGTGTATGGGGGAGTGCGTGGGCAGTCACAGCTGTGGACAGCTGTGTATTTCACACCCAATGACCACTTTGCTCATGTGTGATCCTGTACTGAGAACATGTGAAAGCATTTAGCTTGGTTTTGGAGAGATAAACATAGCCATTATTTATACGGTTTACCAAATATGAATATATACTTTCAATGTCATTTATAATGTTACCTTGTCCAAAGAGTCCCCTCATTCCCTAAATAAAATATAATTGGCAGGTTGGGTGTTTGAAAATTGTTAGACTGAAGAATCTTCATATAGATTAAATAGCAATCAACCAAATTCTGTTTAGTAAAACCTGTTCAGGGTACGGCTGATGATCTGATTATATGTGGCAAAATGACACAAAGAAACTCAAAATCTGCTGAAGAATGTGGGCATTTTCCTAGAATTAAAATAGGATGTGGCCTGAATTTTTATATTTATGCATCTTAAAAGCCATGAATACTGTGGCCAGTATTCTTGAAAGACTTCTAAACTTGTCCTGCATTTGAAATTAAAATTAGTTAATTTTCTTTCAAACATGATTGAGTTTAATATTGAATGTGAATCAAATGATAGCTTTGTTCATAAAAGAAAGCAAGATGCCTGTGTGTTTACTATGAAATCCTTATGGTTGCTTTGTCTCTTTGCAGTGGTGGCCAAAATATAACCATCACGGGCAGAAATTTTGATGTAATTGACAACCTAATCATTTCCCATGAGTTAAAAGGGAACATAAATGTAAGTCTTCAGCTGCTTTGTAATAATAGTTACTTTCAAGGATGCTTTTACTTTCACCACACTAAACTATGCTGGGGGATAGTTTTCGTTTCTATGCATTTTATATTGTAAACTTTTAACTGTTGCATGATGTGAATGATCTGTGCTATAATGGAAATAATAAGACCTTCCACTTGTAGTTGGGTATTTCAAGTTGTAGGACAGAGGGAAAAGAAATGAACTTGATATGACAAGACCAGCCATTTTTCGCTTTTTGTGATTTGCGGCAAGTCATTTTAATGAGACATGCTTATGAATATGTGTGAAAATGCACATATGTGAATGGTTAAGGTGTGAGGTAAAGAAGAATAGCATTGCTGTGAAGAGTAGGTGGTGGTGTTTCCATTGCAGTGAGAGAGCTACTTCGGAGAGATTAGTTGACTTTATAAAGTCCCAGAAGTCTTGTCACATGCTGCTTCTTCCCTCTCATTGTCTCTTTGACTGAATTTGATCCATTTCATCTAATCTCACCTTCTTTTGCCTTTCATCTCCTTCTAGTGGAAACTGTAGAAGGGGTCTAGTCCCCACTCACTGCCCAGTTCTCTCACCAGTGCCTCATGATTGTCTCAGGAACCTCTGGGTAGAAGCTCCAACCCCAGGAGTAAGAGGGGAGATGAGAGATTTCAGATACGAGTCAGTGCCTCCAAGTGCACGTTGACACTCCTTTCGAATGTTCTTCCCCTTTCTCACTTCCCCTTTCTCCCTTCCTTTGATGTGAGAGTAGCAGCCTCTCTGGGGCCCAGCCTGCCCACTTCCTGCCAAGGCTAGAAGATCTAAGAGTGGCTGCAGACCTTGTCCCTGCTTAGGACCCATGGTTCAGGCCAAGGTATAGGAGGCCTCCTGATATGTCATCCTTACAGGCTTGCCATGCACACGTCCAACTATCAATTCATTTCTAAGCTTGTTCCAAGCCCCGCATGGTATCTGATTCCGGGCCATATCTCTGTGATGCAAACACATTCAGTGGAGTGATTCACATGGACAGACACTCTTCCCAGAGGCAGCACCTGAAATTGTCAGTGGTCTTGCTCTTCCTTCCAAATGCTATTCCCAAATCAAGGACAATTATTGAGCATCTGCTGTGGGCAAAACATTTCTCTGGATGCAGGGCCGAAAGATAAATGAGGTCCCACTGCCTTCAAGAGGGAGATGGCAAATCTGCAGAGGGATTGAAAGTTGACAGCATGGGAAGGACCAGCAGATGGCATAATGGTTACATTGCTGGACTCCCACATAATTGACTATGGTTCTAGTCCCGGACCCAGTGACTTATGTGTGTGTGTGCCCAAGATCCTGAGAAGAGAATGGAGAAGATGGGATTGTAGTGTGGCCATCACCCCTGGGGGTGATTTCTCACTTTTTGTCTCTCTCTCTCTGTCTCTCTGGCAAGTGCACGCACCCTATAACAAAAATCTCTCTTAAAAAAGAAAGAAAGTTGATAGCATGAGGTGTTGTTGAGGCCTACGTCCTCAGATTCTCTCCCAGCTCAAGGACCTTGGGTGTCCAAGAAGGTACTATGTGTTTCCATGTGAAAGAGAAATTACATATGGACAGAAATAAGAATGTCCACAGACTGCAGCAGGATGGGTAGGATTTGGATTGGTGGAAGCAGGGAGGTGATTTCAGGTACTGAGGACAGATTCCTCTCAGGCCTTTTTTTTTTTTTTTTTTTTTTTTTTTTTTGGAGAGGTTTTTTGCCATAGGGTGCATACACTCGCCAGAAAGACAGAGAGAGACAGAAAGCAAGAAATCACCCTCCAGGGGGGATGGCCACATTGTAATCCCTTCTCCTCCATTCTCCTCTCAGGATCTTGGGCACACACGCACATGCACCCGGCATGAGTTTAAGCCACCAGGCCTGGGACTCGAAACGCGGTTGACTACATGGGAGTCCAGTGACATAGCCATTACACAACATAGCCATTACGCTAACTGCTGGTCCATCTCACAGGCCTGTGATGAGAATGTCATTCAGTCCTGCTCTGCTGGAACTTAGATGGTGAATTGGGACCAACCTACAGGGATAGCTAATAACTGTGTTGGAGCCACGTGAGACAGCATCAGAGTAAAAACTTTGCTTTTAATTCTGTAGGCAGTGGGGAGCTATTAAAGATCTTGAAGCAGGGAGTAGCTTGAGTCCAGCCCGTGGCTATTGTTCTGGCAGTGGTGCAGAGGACAGTTTGGAGAGGCAATTGTCTAAAAGGGCTGGGAGCCCGATAAGGATGCACATGCAAATGTCCAGGTGTGTTGGCGATGCTGGCTGGGCTGGTCTGGAGTGCAGGGCAATGGTGAGGCTGGAGATGATTGGCTTCTCTTTGGGGGATTATTGCTAAACCGAGAGTGGAGGGTGACGTAGAACTGAGAGCACAAAAGAAGGAAAGAAGAGTGTATAGGACAGAAGCTGGCAAAATCGCTTCATTTTAAGGAGTGAAAAAATGTAGGATGGCCACCAAAAGTGACTGAAAAGTCACTGGGAGACTAGAGAAAAAGCATTCAGACCAGGTCTACTGGTCACAAGAATAGAAATGTAGCATCTTGAGGATTCTGAGGTTGGGGTGATCCTGCCACTGGAAGTCTTGGGTTTATTTATTTTTTGCAACAAGGCACACACATTTCCCAGAGAGAGAGAGAAAGACAGAGGGAGAGGAAAAATGCCCCGATGGGTAATAGTCATGCCACAATCCCTTCTTTTCCATCACTCCCTCATTTGGGATTTTGGGTATGCGTGCACATGCGCCCAGCATGTTTCTCTATCCATGGGGTCTGGGACTTGAATAGGCCAGTCAGCCATGTAGGATTCAGCTGTCTTAACCACCAGGCCATGGAGCTGGCATATTGCTGGTAATCTTTCTAGAAGCATCTGGCGACAGCTCTGTGGCTCAGTGGGAATGCTCTGCTCAGGAGAAGCTGGCTCTCATGTGGTAATAGCAGTTCAAATCCCCAGTCCAGTCAGCCTGAAACAGCAGGCATGTGCATAAGTGCCCATGACCCAACAGACTGGAGGACACAGGAAAGGGATTGCAGAGAGACCAGACTCCACAGAGGGTGACTCTCTCTGTCTCTTTTTCTTACTCTCGTATGCATATGCATGTACTCTATCATGAGCAAAGAAAAGTAAATTACAATTTTCTTTTTAAAAGCCAGTGTGTTAGGGGTTAAAGCAGTTGAGGATGTGGAGGCAGTGGGTGTGGTGTTTTTATCCTATTGACAGAGATGCCAGTGGGAGATCAGGCTGCCGTTTGGAGAGGTGTTAAAGTAGAACTAAGGTTGTGCTTGTTCATATCTCAGCTCTTTGTGCCAGATTTTCCCACCTGAAGTCCCTGTAGCCTCTCCCTTTTATTTTACTCCAAATTGGGGGAGGGGGGGAGGTTGCCTCAACTGACAAGTTTGTCACTAGTTTTAGTTATTCTTTTTTTTTAATTAAAAAAAGAGATTTTTGCAATAGGGAGCATGCATGAGACAGAGAGACAGAAAGTGAGCAATCAAACTCCAGGGGAGAGGGCCACGCTGTAGTCCCTTCTTCATTCTCCTCTTGGGATTTTGGGCATGCATACACACCTGTCTGTTGTGAGGTGCACTTGCCAGGTCTAGGTCTCAAACCAAGGTCAGTCGCAGGAGAGTCCAGCGCCTTCACCACTATGCCACCTGCTGGCCACTTTGATTACTCTTTTAAAAACCATTTTTCAGCTTCCTCTTACTCATCAGCTTTCTCTGCCTGACTCTCAGTACCCCTGGAAATGACGACGTATTGGGTCGTTGGAAAAGTCATGCCATATTTCTGATGACCTATTATTTATTTATTTATTTATTTATTTTAAAAGTCTTGCAAATTGGACCATACTTTCTTCATTGCTTCCAGTTTTCATGCCTTCATTTCATGGCGGATGCATTGTTCCTTTTATTTTTGTTTTCTCCTATCTTCTGTTATGCCTGAAAAGTTTTTTCCTCTTTGTGGTTAAGTGACTTCTGCTAAACCTCTGCAGGAGGCTCCCCAGCAAAGGGTGATTCAGCAGCAACAAATAGGTCAGGGCTGGCCCTTCCTGCCAAGGTTGGGTTCTTCTCTTCTCTTCTCGTAGTTCCCCAGGGCTCAACCATACTTACCTGAAGGATACCTAAGCTCTTTGGGCCAAAGTCTTGCTCCTTCTCGATCCTGCCTTTTTCTCCCTAGCTCCTTTTCCTGTTGCACCACCGTCTGTCTGCTCGCATTATCACGAATCACTTTGATAATAATAATAACATTAGCTAGCATGTGTTGAGTGCTTACTGTGTGTCAGGCACTGTTTCAACATTTTGGCATGTGTTACTTAATTTAGCCTTCCTTTAATTTAAACTAATCCTGCAAGGCAGTTAGTATGGCTAACCCCATGTTACAGATGAGCGAACAGAAGCATTGAGAAGTTTGGTAGCCCAGGTCACTCAGCTCTTAGAGACCAGAGCTGCGATTCTTTGGGGAAGTTAATAAAATGGCTTTCGCTTCTCTTCCAGGTTTCTACATATTGTATGGCAACTTCCTGCAGGTTTTTAGCCCCCAGTTTAAAGAGTTCTAAAGCACGTGCCAATGTCACTGTGAAGCTAAGAGTACAGGACACCCTCCTGGACTGTGGAACCTTGCAGTATCTGGAGGACCCCAGGTTTACAGGGTATCGGGTAGAATCAGAGGTGGACACAGAATTGCAAGTAAAAATTCAAGTATGTTTCTTTTTCTGAAGTGGGATATGTTCCTCCACCCTTGACTGGAAAGGTGTGTTTATGCTCCTGAGTGTCTACGTGTTTCTTGATTCCTTCAACTTCATTTTTTTTGATACAGAAAGAAAATGATAATTTCAACATTACCAAAAAAGACATTGAAATTACTCTCTTCCATGGGGAAAATGAGCAATTAAACTGCAGTTTTGAAAACATTACTAGAAACCAAGATCTCACCACCATCCTCTGTAAAATTAAAAATATTAAAGACTCTGCAAACAAAATTGTCAACTCGTCCAAGAAAGTTCGTGTAAGTCCCCTGGCAGGCTCACCTGCTCTCTTTAGACCTGATTTTTGATCATTCTTTGGATAAACCAGAGGCTGGAATGGAATTTGTTATGGATCTTTATATCTTCATTTTAAATAGGAGATAAACAAAGCTGGGACTGCAAGTCCAAACATAATTCTTCCAAAATAGATGGCAGAATCCACTCATGTGCCTGTTTGGATGTCAAAGCATTGCACACACCATTGTCTACAATACTAATGAGTCTTGATAGCTTTTGTTCTAGCCATACATTTAGACAGTAGCATCTGCAAACAGATTTCTAGACCCATTGACGAAGGAGCTGTCATTCTTTTCCTCAATGCAGAGGAGACATGTCTAAGCGGAAATCCAAAACGGGGGCCCCCTCCTCAGCACACTCAGGGTAGCATGAGTCTAATGGAGACCAAGTAATCTGTGGGTCATGGGCTGCTTCCTTGACCATGAAGTTATACTTCCTGCAATTAATCTTGTCCCAGACATGTGTTTGAAAGATACATCCCTGGTATATTTATGTCCCACAATAAAGATGGAAGACCATTGAGAAGGAAAACATATTAGAAGTCACCATTTACAGTGTTCATGCTATAAGAGACTCCACCCAATATATCTATACATATATATTTTTAAATGCTTTGTGATCTATAGTCACAAGTAATTGGTTAAAGGACAAGAAAAAAAATGGACTGGAAGGCAAAAACAAAAACGTGCTCATGTTCGTGCTGCACTAATGAATTGCTGTGTGGCCTTAGGTAAGTTGACTTCCCTGAGCTTCCCTTCATCCATATGCACAGTAAAGGGGTGATGACACTTATAAAGTCAATAATAACTATACTCAGAGGTGCTCCCACCACTCATGGTAGCTGAGAAGAGCAGATCCAGGCATTCTTCATCACTCACGGCCTAGTTCCTGAGTGCCTTTGCTGTAAGGGACAGAGCAGAGAAGACAACAGACAAAAACATCTATCTTTGTTAAGCTTACCTAAAGAGACATATAGTAAAGAAAATAAATAAAAACTGTGTCACATGATGCCAATTAATGGAGAACAGTGAAAGGAAAGAACTAGGCACACGGGGTTAGATGGTGCTGAGTTTTACAGAAGTAGGTAGAGAAGATGAGAGTGGAGTGAAGGCATCAAGAAGGAAGGGAATGAACCATCGGGTATGGGGGTAGAATCCGGTATGGGGTAGAATGTTCTAGACAAAAGGAACTGTGGACTGTGAAGGTCCTGAGACAGGGTGTCTAAAGGGCAACAGATTTGCTGGAATAGACGAATGAGGAGAGAGTGTTCAGAGGAGGTTGATGGGAGAGCAAGAAACCATCCTAGAGGGCCATGACGAGCACTTAGGTTTTGAACACTTGGAAGCCTTTGGAGAGTTCTGAGCAGGTCGTCATAGCCGCTTGTCTTTACAACGGCCTTCCAAGAGGAACTATCAACATTGCATTTTAGAGATGAAGAGAATGAGGAGTGGATGGCTGAGGGACTCACTGAAGATCCTTCTGGTAGGGGAGCAGGTGTCAGAGCTGGGGCTGACAACCTGGGCTGTTTGGGGCCAGAGTCTGCTCCTGCTACTTTGCTCAAATACCTCTGTAGGGACAGCCATGGCCCCAAGAATGGAAGTGTGTTTGGTGCATCTTAGATGTGCATTGATGAGAAATAGGTGTGATGCAGTGTCTTTCCCTTTACAAGTTTCACCATGTTTTTTATAACCAAAAATGCAAAAACTAGAAAAAGGCCCTCAGGGATCATCCAGTCAGCACTGCCAAACTAATTTCTAACACAGAGTGCTTTGTTCAAAATAAGCTTGACAAAGAGCACTAGGTGTAGAACAGAAAAGTCAAGTTACTCCCTTAGAATAAAGGATAGAGTGGCTTCACAGCCTCACAGTACTGCCTCTTTATTGACCCCACTCCTTTAAGGCAAAGAGGGCCAAAGTTTAAAATCTCTAAGTCTCCCCTACACACCTCAACTGACAAATTAGGAAACTGAGGCACAGGGAATGTTCTTGGTTTGTCCAAGGACACAGCTTATCTTCCCCGGAAATGGAACTTGAACTCAGAAGTCCTGCCTATCTCATCACTGCTTTCTGTATCTTGAAACCATTTAGAGGAACAACTATGTACAAAAATATGGTACCCAACTCTACTGGGTCTAATGATGCTCTTGGTCTCATTAGGTCAAATTGGGCAACCTGGAGCTCGATGTCGAGCAGGAATCAGTTCCTTCCACTTGGTATTTTCTGATTGTGCTTCCCGTCTTGCTAGTGATTGTCATTTTTGGTAAGTGCCCTGTTTAATTTTGTCAGAGAAATTATTCCCTGGGGCCTCTCGTCAGGCAGGCAGACTTTCAGCTTTCAGGGGCTGTTTGCTTCAATTAAGTATTAATGGGTGAAAACCCAAATCAAAACTTGGCAAAAGGAATAAGAGGTACACATTGAGGATTTTTGAGACTTTTTTTTTTTTTTTTTTTAAGGCTGCTTCATTAATAAAAGGCTGAATTACAACGACAGTATCTTTGTGTTTGAGACACGAATCCTCTTGGCTCCCTCATGCCTTTGAATTGTGATAACAAATGTCCATTTATATTAGTCACTCAGAATTCCCCTGTGATCTTGGACTCCTAGGACTTGGTCATCTCATCCTGCCTTCTTATCCCATCGAACACCACTCTCTACTTTCCCCCAGCCCTAATTTTTCTGACAGAACTACACTTTAGAAGTGGGATCCATGCCATCTGTTGAAGTGTTCCAAGGCTGATCCAAGCATGGCGGTCGGTCCATGGTGGTGGCCCACTGGTTGAATCTGGCCCACTGATATGTTCTGTTTAGTCCTCATAACAGAGCATAGCATCTTTCTTTCTTTTTTTGGAGAGATTTTTCCTACAGGGCACATGCGCTCACCAGAAAGACAGAGAGACAGAAAGACAGAAAGCTAGAAATCACCCTCCAGGGGGGTGGCCATGCCACAATCCCTTCTCCTCCATTCTCCTCTTGGGATCTTGGGCACACGTGCCCAGCATGAGTTTAAGCCACCGGGTCCAGAACTCAAACTGTGGTCGACTACATGGGAGTCCAATGACATAGCCTTTATGCCAATTGCTGGTCCCTAGTCCTCACAGCATTTTTAAAAACTATTAAACATGAGACAAAATTTTAAAATCAGTGATTTATGCCAGGTGCATGTGCATACATGCCCAAAATCTCAATGGGATGGAGAAACATGGAAGATAGATTGTGCTAGGACCACATGCCACTGGGGGAGGGATGCTTTTTCCCTTTCTCTGTCCCTGTCTCCCTGCCTCTGTCTGGCAAGCACATGTGCCCTCCGGCAATTAAAAAAAAAAAATAGTGATTCATATGTTTAAAAATCTCTTGAAAATGTGAAAAACCTATATCATGGGATCCTAATTTTTCCTGCACTTCCGTTTTCTAGCAGCTGGAGAGAGGGTGTGTATGTTCCCTGGGGTTTCACCACAGTCTCCACCACTCCTTATTGTCTCCACTCATTTATTTCATCTAAGTACCTAATCTCCGTAGTCATTTCACTTTTGATGTGTCTGGAAGCTGCTTTTCGTTTTAAGTTTATTCTCTTTCATCTTTCTTTGAAAAAGAAACTCTTTTTCACCAATGAATATAGCATTTCATATTCCTTGATTTAACATAAGTATTGCTGCATTAACATTTCAGGTTAATAAAGGCAGTGGCTAATGTCTCCTTCCATATAGTCGTTCTTTCATTTATTCATTCATTCTTTTATCCATTTTACCTTTTTTCCCCTTTAACTTTTATTTATTTCTTTCATGGAAGAGAGAGAAATAGAAAAGAGAGAACTCCCCCCCAAAAGGGTCTTCACACCGTGACCTCAGCCAGCCGGAATCACAGGCACACACATGTACCCAGAGGGCACAAGAAGACCTTAGGATGTGAACTCAGGACCTTCCCATGTCAGCATTGTGTAGCATTGTGTTACCACTATACCACTGTGGCTGGCCTATTTACCTATTTATAACGTAACACCTGTTACGTTATCGGTAACCATACAAGTCCCAGGAACTAGTGAAGAGGAGTTAAAGACAGGCCCTTTCCCTTGGGTATTTCACAGTCCAGTGAGGGCAAGATGTGTGTGGATGACTAACTGGCCTAATGAAATGAATTCACTTTGCAGAGACCTATATTTCCCTGTTAAGGATCATCTCAGGTGTTTTCCATGCTCTCCTCAAGTCACTCATCCCTGTCACATATTTAGGATCAAAACTGGGGCTTGACATTTTAATAAAGTCCTGGCTGGTGTTAGTTTCAAGTAAGAAGATTGCTTATAAATTCTAAACCCTGGCTTCTAGTTGGAGAAGCTGCTATTGTTAAGCAGCCTTATGCAGAACAGTCTCAGCTAGAGTCACATCCACTTCCTGACTTACTAGAAACTTCTCATCTTTCCTGACCTACATGTAGCTCCCCATTTCTCTTTTTAGTTTAAATGTTGTCTTTATCCATGATAGGGTGGGTACCGGGTATGTGCATGTGAGAGAGACAGAGCAAGAGCAAGAGAGAGACATGAACACACTCCATGGGGTCTGGTCATGCTGCGACCCCCTTCTTTCAGTCCTCCAGTGCTTTAGGCACTTGCACACATTCCCAGCATGCTTCAGGCTGACTGGGCTGGGGATTTGACTGCAGTTGCCACATGGGTTTGGCTTCTCTTGAGCAGAGCATTACGGCTGCCCCAGGAAGCCCACCTGCCCTTCACTTTGTAGAGATTCTTTCTGCTCTTGTTGGTGAAGTGGGCTAAATCTGACACATAGTTTATGGCTTTGTTTGTGTCTGCAAAACCCCTTAAAATCCTTCTTCCCTTCTTCCCATGATTCCAGGGAGGCATATGTGTCAACAACAGCTTGAGTAAGTAAAAAGAAATGTAGTCGTCAATCACATCATTAGCACAAACACCAAACACACCTGACCTCGGCGGCCACCTACAAAGCCTCCCCTGCAGACTTCTGCCTTGGGAAATTCACTACCTTATGGATGTGGCCTGCAAGCTCCCCTCACACACATGAGCCAGTGTTGCTCAAGGTGTGGCCTGAGGAACCCCCCTCCTAAGAGGCTCTGTGGTCCAGTAAGTTTTAGAATTACTGCACATTCTCTTATTTCTTGGAGATGTACAATACACATTCTGGTTAGGGCTGCTGACTTTGTGATTGGTCCAGTAGAGAACCACACGTAGGGTTGGCCCTGTAATGCAACGGTTAAGCACTGAGCAGAGGGAGCCAGATTTCACATAGCTGACCAATTTGAATCCTGGTCTCACATTGACAAACGTGCCCAGCATGTTTACACATGCCTGTGATCCTTATGGGATGGAAATGAAGCCCCACTGGGGTAGGTGCTCTCTCTCTCTCTCTCTCTCTCTCTCTCTCTCTCACTGTCATGTGTGCATAGGCCCTCTGGTATTTAAAAAAAAAAAAAAAAAAAAAACAAAAAACAAAAAAACTATGGCCAGCAGGTGGTGTGGAGGTTAAGGCAACTGGATCCCACATGGCCAACTGTATGGTTTGAGTCCCGGACCTGGTTGCTTGAGAATCACCCTAAGCATGCGCGTGCGTGTGTGTGCCCCAGATCCTGAGAGGATACTAGAGGAGATGGGATTGGGCGTGGCCCTTCCCCTAAGCGGTGATTTCTCACTTTCCCCCTCTCTCTCCCTGTCTCCCTGGTGAACACATATGCCCTATAGCAAACAAACAAATAAAAAAAGATTTAATTTTGTTTCTTCCAGCATCAGTCACATCTATTACTAGCAGAGCTCTTTTGTCATATAATTTCTATTCAAAGAGGAGAAATTTCCTAGAATAATGATAGTTGACAATTGTTGAACACTTATCTTAAGGGTTTTTTTATTTCTCTCTTCTGTGAGCGAGGGAGACAGATAAACAGAGGATAAAATCCCAGTTGCCTCTTGACAATCTGCCCCCAGCTTCAGGCAGCTCAGGGTCATGGGCTCGCGTATGCCTGGTGCACTCAGGGAGGTCTGTGGAAGCGAACACTGAACCTTTCCATGTGGATCAGCCTTGCAGAGCGTCCCTCTTCCTGTTGTGCTACTAACTGGCAGCACTTATTATTATCATTACTATTTTTAAGAATTTTTAATTATTTTATTTATTATTATTATTATTATTTAATTTGACCAGAAACAGAGACAGAGAGAAAGGGAAAGTGAGAAAGCAAGCCATCGTATCCGGGACTCGAACCACAATCGGCCATGTGGAAGTCACTGGACTCAGTCACTATGCCACCTGCCAGCCCTGGGCACTTATTATTATTGTTATTATTATTATTATTATTATTATTATTATTATTATTATTTTGAAGAGGTTTTTTTGCTATAGGGCGCATGCACTCACCAGACAGAGAGAGACAGAGAGACAGAAAGCGAGAAATCACCCCCAGGGAGTATGGCCACGCCGCAATCCCTTCTCCTCCATTCTCTTCTCGGGATCTAGGGCACGCACACACACGTGCCCAGCGTGAGTTTAAGCCACTGGGTCCAGGACTCGAACCGCGGTCGACTACATGGGAGTCCAGCGACATAGCCATTACGCTAACCACTGGTCCCGAGCACTTATTATTTTTAAAGAATACTTTCTGTGAGTTACTTCTCATCATCCTCCCAGCCTCTCAGTGGGGTAGACATGCGTGGAGAGCAGGCAGCCAGGCGCAGAGATGTGAGGGACGTAACTGCTAATAAACAGGGACATGATCCCGAGCACCGATCGCTTGGTTTAGTGCCTCTGCAGCACAGTCAGGAGCAGGACAAGGTCTCCAGTTAGGGGGTTTGTTGTGGTTCGCCCGTCACCCATTAGGTCTTGCGAGTTTGGCTTACATAGCCAGCTGTGGATCTGTGGTTTCTCTCTGCATTTGCGGCACAACTTTATTTCTCCAGGGATGTTTAGAAACATTAAAAAAGAGACTGGAACAATATAAGTGGCCTGTAGCTGTAGAGGAACGTGTTTCATTACTTTCCAGCCAGCTGGGATCTTTGGTTACAAGTGAAGGTTATTTGATTTAGTTTTCACTTTTAAGATGAATGGAATATTTTTTTTCCTGTTGCATTTTAACATCTTCCTCTTTAGAGTGACTCCTCACTGGGGATTTATTTATTTATTTATTTAAATAAAATTAAGCTCTTTTGGGGACCAGCAGGTGGCATGGCGTTAAGGCGCTGGATCCACATGGGTGACTCCACAGTTGGAGTCCCAGACACCACTGACCTGAAAAACATGTTGGGCGCATGTGTGCCCCAAATCCCAAGAGGAAAATAGAGGAGAAGCAATAGTGGCGTGGCCACCCCTCATCCTTGGGAGTTACTTCTCACTTTCTCTCTTTGTCTCTCTCTGACTGGCGAGCACCATGGCAAAAAAAAAATAGAAGAAAAATCCAGCTCTTTTTCTTACTTGAAGGTTTTTCATTTGTATCTTTCATCGGGGGGTGCACCCCCAATGGGGTCTTTTTTTTTCATTTTTTTATTATTTTTTTTTTTTTGAGAGGTTTTTGCTATAGGGCGTGTGTGCTCACCAGAAAGACAGAGGGAGACAGAAAGACAGAAAGCAAGAAATCACCCCCCAGGTGGGATGGCCACACCGCAATCCCTTCTCCTCCATTCTCCTCTCAGGATCTTGGGCACTCACGCACACGCACCCAGCGTGAGTTTAAGCCACTGGGTGCAGAAAGTGAACCGTGGTCGACTACATGGGAGTCCAGCAACATAGCCATTATGTTAACTGCTGGTCCCAACCCCAATGGGGTCTTCACACTGCAATCTACCCTCCACCTTAGCTGGCCTGGATCAGGGGCACACGAGCATTCACTTGGCATGCTCAGGGAGGCCCAGGGTGCAAACCCAGGACCTTTTCCCATGTGAGTCCAGTTGCACTACCACTGTACCACCTCCTGGCCCCCAAATCCAGCTAGTAGGTGTTATTTCTAGTCTCTTTTCTCTTTCTCCCTCCTTCTCTGTCACCTCTTCCCATCTTTCTCTTCTACCTCTGCTTCCTATTAAAGAACTATAAGGCTGGGTTTTTGTTTCTTCAGTAACCACGTCAGTCTGATGCAGCGTCTCTGTCTCCCTAGCGGCTGTGGGGGTGACCAGGCACAAATCCAAGGAGCTAAGTCGCAAGCAGAGCCAACAGCTGGAACTCCTGGAAAGCGAGCTCCGCAAAGAGATCCGTGATGGTAGGCTCCAGAAATTTCTTTGTAGAAAAACAAGTCTTTCTTATTCTTATTGTTATGTTTTTACCCTTAAATGAAAACAGCCATAGTAATGAAAAACTATAATCGGAGACAACTGAACAGCAGGGCCTGGGCCTGGCTTTGTGTTTTATTTCAGCTCTTTGCCGTAGCCAACCAAGTAATTATCTATTGTTTCTTCTTTAATGAAAATCAAGGTCATACTCCGTGTTAGACAAAACAGCAGAAGATCTTATCCATTGTTTGTTGAGTTAAAATATTGCTCTTGGGATTCTGTTTTGCAGGCTTTGCTGAGCTGCAGATGGATAAATTGGATGTGGTTGATAGTTTTGGAACTGTTCCCTTCCTTGACTACAAACATTTCGCTCTGAGAACTTTCTTCCCCGAGGTAAAAGAGCATTGATCATATTTCTAAGGTTGAGTCTTGAATAATAATGAAGGTGCTTGTTGCTGTTGTCAAAACGGGTGTTTGCTCCCAAGGCAGCTGTAGATAATATGCTCGGTATGAAATCAGGGCCTGAGTTTGAGCAGAGCAGGGAGGAGGATAATTATTAACGGCATTGATTAGTGTATAAAGCAGGGATGGGGCTCTGGGGATTACTCTTTGTCCAGTAACAAAAACCTAGGAGGGACAGAAGTTCAAAGTGATGATTTTTGCTTCATTTTACTACCAGTTTAGAGCCGAATTTGTAGCTGGGAAGTGAGCTAGTTTATTTAAAAATCAATACATTGTGGGCTGGCCAATTTGTTGTGTTTAGCTGCATGACTTACATTGTAGCTACTGGATTATTCACCATTATTTCTCGATTGGAAATGAAAACTACCACTGGCTGAAAGAGGAAAGTAGACACGTATGGAATTGGAGTTGATAACAGGAATTTTTAGCAATGTAGATTTTTTTAATGGTTCTCTTTGGCAGTTTTTCTGTAGCTAATCAGTCTGTAACATCCTCGTGTAGTAAAAATAGCTGCACAAAATAATTAATAAATTTGTTCTAGGATTCCGAGGAGTAGTCTACAGAACCCTTCGGGTTTTTGATCTTACCTATGTTCTCACGCCTCCATTTTCTCACCCACTCACCCAGCCTTCTTCATTTACCCTCCCAAGTCTTTGGCGAGGTACACTCATCCTTCACATCGTCACCGATACCCCAACTCCATCATATTGCTATTTTGATTTTTGGTCCAGAACTGGTGACAACAGAGAGACCCCAACCTCTGGAACACATCAACACTGATGATTGTACTTAAATGTAGACCTCTAAGCAAAGTCTGAAATGTCTCCCAACTGATGGAGAGCTTGTCTCACCTTACCAAAGGCATCTCCACTCCCTTTGGCTAGAAGCCTAGAGTTCAAAAACTCAGAAACATGCAGTAAGCAATTTCCATCTTCTCTATAATTCTACAAGTGGACATCATGATATGTGATGCTGTGTCTGGAGGTTGGGATACCGCCATAAAACACCGCCATATTTTTTGGTCCAAGCCTTATTATTGTAAATCAAGAAGGCTATATATAAGACTTCGGCTTTTAGTACTTGTGTTATTTTTGTTTGTTTTTTTGTTTTTTTGTTTTTTTTAGTATCCACCCAGAATACAAAGTGCCAAGATTTGCCATTTGCCACCTAACTCATTTCTATGGCAAAACACCTCCTAGGGAGGGGAGTTCGATTCCCTGAATCAGGATGACTGTGCAGGGCCTCAGCAAAGGTTGCACCAGGAGTCCTATTTCCCAGCCATCTGAGATCCCCATTAAGAATTTAATAGCAGTAAAATAAGGGAGATTTTGACCATCAATAGGAGTACTATGTAGGCTTTTACAGTTAATGATTGCCCTTGAGTGCTGAATAGAGTAATCTGTGGTCTGAAAAAAGAAATCATCCTATCTCTTAAATTCAGTAATCAAGAGCAAGATAGAGTGATGAATGTAAAGGAACACTGTTGCAAGTTGAATGTTTAAAATAAAAAACAACCCAGGAATGATGTCACATTATTTTAAAAGAGAGATAGTTACAAGGAGCCAAACCGATTTAACTCGAGGTTATGTATAGTCTCGTAAGGCAACTGGTTAAGCCATAAAAATTTAAGACAGAAGAACTCATTAAAGAACTCAGGAAAAGCAAACATAAATTTGTCACAAGCCTATCAAGAAGACCTAAGTCAAATTGAACTTACAATAATTAAGAAGTGATAGAAAGACAAGGTAACATATTTTAGTAGGATGACGCCACTTAAAATGCATTTCAGGTTGTATTGAAGTCCTGCTATTAATTAGGCCCTTTACTGATTGATCAAGAACCAGAATCTCTAGGCCTGGAGGCTTGACGGAGGTGAGAAAGGATGTGTGTTCAACACCTATCAGAGAGCAGTAATCCAGAGAAAATCACTGGCTCACAGAGGAGGTCAAGGGTTGCCCAGTTTCCTGGTTCATTGCCCTGCCTGTTGATTTTAGCTTCTGGAGTCTTGCTTTGCACTGTGTTGACTCTTCTTTGTTTTGTTAAAACTAGGAAAAGAAATAAGGGTAAGCAGAGGATCTGAAAACACAGAGAGCCAGGGCTACATTTTCCCATTTCAGGTCAAGAATCAATCCATTTAAACTGTCCATTTACATGAAGTTGGTTCAGCAGAAAACAACAGACAGTCTTTGACTTAGGATTTTTCGACTTTATGACAATGGGAAAGTGATAACACAGTAGGATCTGTATTTTAAATACCCATATGACTGATCTCTTTTTCTCTTTTAGTACAGTATCCAATAAATTACATGATATACTCAATACCTCATTATAAAAAAGTCTTTAAGTTAGATCATTTTGTCCAACTGTAGACTAATATAAGTGTTCTGATCATATTTAATATAGGCTATGCTAAGTTATGATGTTCTTAAGGTTGAGTGTATTTCAATCTAGGATATTTTCAACTCACCATGAGGCTATAACCCTCCGTAAGTTGAGGAGTATTTGCATTAGGAACTAAAAAATGCGAACCCAGGTTCTTTGTTTTTCTGTTTTTGTTTTTGTTTTTGTTTGTTTTTGTTTTTGTTTGTTTGTTTTGCCATAGAGTGCTTGCATTCACCAGAGAAAGACAGAGAGACAGTGAGAGGGAACATGAGAAATCACCCCCAGGGCGATAGCCATGCCACAATCCCTTTTTCTCTATTCTCCTCCTGGAATTTTGGGCATATTCATACACGTGCCCAGTGTGATTTTTTAGGCCTCCTGGTCTGAGGCTTGAACCATGATTGGCCATGTAGAAGTCTACCACCTTAACCATGACACCACTTGCTGGCATGACTTTTCTTCTTTTAACTGGGGGAGAGTATGACCCAAATAGTTTGAGGCCTTCTGCTTAGGCTAACAAATTTGAAACTATAAAGCAAAATTCTTGCAGAAGAAATTTACTTTTATAAGATCTGAAATCAGCCCAAAGTTTCAATTATTACTGAACAAAGAGGAAAATCTGGATGTTTGAGTTTATATTTTCACTCTGCTGACTCATTTATAGCATTACTAAGCATGCATTTTAAAATTAATCATTAATTCCGGTAAGGTTTATGATACATTAAAAACCCCTCAAATAAAAAGCTTATTTTCAGGAGCTACATGGCATAGTACATAAAACTATTTTTAGAAATCAGTAGGGCAATAGCATTGTGGTCTAGCTTGTCATGAATAAGGGATAAAAACAATTGTAATAGTTCTCACAGAGCACTTATACATTTATTCACTTTATTTTCACGCTAAACCTCTGAGGTAGGAACCATGGTTGTCCCCATTTTACAGATGAGGAAAGTCAAGCACAGAAAGGCAAAATGATTTGCTCAAAGTCATGTGACTGGTACATGATGAAATCTAGACTGGAACCTAAGTAGTCCGGCTCCAGAGACCACGCTTGTAGCCCCCTAGCTCTACCCCTTTGTGAATAACAGTGAATATTGGCACAGTAGATGCTACTTGGCAAAGACTTGAGAAAGCTTATGAACATAATTCAGTATTATCCATACAAGAGAAATTACTTGAGCAGTGACCTAGCATTTGCACAATCGTCTTCAATGACCACTTGTTTAACTTTTTTAACTGCAAAAGGGCACATGTAGGGGCCAGCTGATGGCATAGTGGTTAAGGCACTGGACTCCCACCTGGTCAACCATGGTTCTAGGCCCCGATCTGGTGGCTAGAAACTCATGCCGGGTATGTGTGTGTGTGTGCCCAAAATCCTGAGAGGAGAATGGAGGAGAAGGAATTTGGGTGTGGCCACCCCCCTTGGTGCAAGATAAAAGCAGAAAAACTTTTCTCTTTCTCTCTGTCTCTCTCTGTGTCTCTGGCAAGCACACACACACTCTGTAACAAAAATCTCTCTCTCTCAAAAAAAGGGCACATACATTTATCAGAGAGAGATTGAGAACAGAGATAGAGAGCTGAAGAGAACACCCCCTAATGGGACAAGTCACACCACCCTTCTTCATTTCTCCAGCCTGTCAGGATTTTAGACACACATGCTCAGAGCATTTTTCAAGCCTCCAGGGCCGGATTTCATACCACCTACCTACTGAGTGCTTATGGGATTCTGCTCTCTTCACCACCAGGCTATGGTGCCTGTCCAAATTTTTTAACAAGACTTTATTTATTTATCTATTTTATTCATGATAGCACATATGTGTGCACAAGAAAGAGAGAAGCATCTTTGACAGGGTCCTATCACGCCATAACCCCTTCCCCGGCCCTCCAGCTCATCAGGATTCTGGGGACACGCACACACTCTGGTGTGTTTTCAGGCCAGCCCAGGGATCCAGACCTGCAGATGGCCATGTGGCTTCCATGGCCATCTGTAGTGCAGTGTGCTACCTACTGACTGTGCCACCAGGCTGAGCCCACTTCTTTAACCTTGGCATCAATTCTTTTAAAGTGTGAGATGATACCTTCATCTACCAACGATGAGACTAATGCACAATGATAATTATTCTTCTTAGAGGCTTTCAGAATTCACTGGTGTTTCTTGAGAGCTGAATAATTATTTATTATGTATTAGAGACTATGCAGCAAGCATAAGCCCAGGGGCTCTTCAGATTAGCAAATAGTGTCTGTACTTTATTAAAACAGACTTGGGTATTATAACAAAAATACACTATTCATTTCCTTTGGATGTTATGAATAATAAAAGTGTCTCCTTCCTCTCAGTCAGGTGGCTTCACACACATCTTCACTGAAGATATGCATGTAAGTCTCTAAGTTTTCATTTTTAGCCCAGTGACTGCCTGACTTTCATAGTGTTATCATCGTCATTATCATCTCCATTATTATTACTTTGAATTTTTATTGTGGGTTTTTTGGGATCATGAATTCAATATTAAATAATTCATTGTCTTGGAAAACCCATTGTGGATCTACTTTCTAACTTTAAACTTATATATACTATATTATGTTATATTAGATGATATTCATTCCTTTTACAGAACAGAGACGCCAATGACAAGAATGAAAGTCTCACAGCTTTAGATGCTCTCATCTGTAATAAAAGTTTCCTTGTTACTGTCATCCACACCCTGGAAAAACAGAAGAACTTTTCAGTGAAAGACAGGTATTGGTCCATTCTTGTATATTTTGAAAGCCTTTAAGCAGAGAAAATAAAACCGAGGCCCCTTATTTTACATCCGACCACTGCCTGAATTTGAACACATGTTTTTTGGGACACACACATGTATGCACACAACACCTCCCCTGAAACCCTGTAAAACCCCAACACCAAGAAAAAACAAATTCTTAATTGAAAAAAGCAGAAGTGTTCTTTTTAATTTTAAAAATACTCTGAAAATTCAGGAGACTCACTTCCTTTTACCGCTGTAGTTTAAGTGCTGAAAATACAAGAAACGTCCTACAGTTAACTTGGTTGTGTGGTCTTTATGATTTGAAGGCAAAAGTGGTTAGAATCTAAACATTAAAAAGGTAAAGTGCCCGTGGGCCAGCCAGGTGACCTGGTGGTTAAGGCAGCTGGATCCCACATGGCCAAGTGCATGGTTTTAAGTCCTGGACCTGGCAGCTTAGAAAACACTCCAGGCGCATACATTTGCATGCCCAAAATCCCAAAAGGAGAATAGAAGAGAAGGGATTGCAGTGTGACCATCCTCCGTAAGAGGTGATTTCTCACTTTCCCTCTCTCTCTCCTTGTCTCTCTCTCTGTCTCTCTCTCTCTCTCTCTCTCTACCTCTGTTATCTCTCTGGTGAGAATATGCACCTTATAGCAAAAAATAAATATAAAATAAAACACAACAAAAAATAAAAGTGCCTAAAAGGTCAGCACAGCCCTCACCTTGCCTGCAGACTTCAATGGAAACTACCACCAGCACCCAGCCAGGCTCACAGCTGATGGTTAACCCAGGCTCTGTTTTTAAACAGGTGTCTGTTTGCCTCCTTCTTAACCATTGCGCTGCAAACCAAGCTGGTCTACCTGACCAGCATCCTGGAGGTGCTAACCAGGGATCTGATGGAACAGTCCAGCAACATGCAGCCTAAACTCATGCTCAGGCGCACAGAGTCCGTGGTCGAGAAACTCCTCACAAATTGGATGTCCGTCTGCCTCTCTGGTTTCCTTCGGGTAAGTGTCACGTCCCTTGCAGTGTCAGAGGTAAGACAATAAGCTATTATTTTTAGCAGCTACTGATGTCTTTGCCAGGAGTAGTCCCTCTTGCCCCATGGTGTCAGCATGTGACTCTGTTCAGTCTCCTCTCCAGGAGAGGACAGAGAGAAAGATAAAAACTGTTTCTGCTGTAACTTGCCTATGCAGATGTAATTCACTTAGAACTTCCTCAGGTCAGGCTTTTCAAGCGAGCCCACCTTCTCATCTTTAATATCAATTAACACCCCAGACCAGTCGGCCTATTTCAGAAAGCATAATGGGTAAAGGGAGTATTTCAAATACTGAAGAGAATAGTCTCAGATCCTCTGAAGCACATCAGAAATACCTATTACTAGGACCGAATCAGCAGTTGGCGTAATAGCTATGTTGCTGGACTTCCATGTAGTTGACTGCGGTTCGAGTCCCAGACCTGGTGGCTTCAACTCATACCGGGCGCATGTGCGTGTGTGCCCAAGATCCCAAAAGGAGAATGGAGGAGAAAGGATTGCGGTGTGGCTATCCCCCAGGGGGGAGGGGGGTGATTTCTCACTTTCTGTCTCTGTCTTTTTCTTTCTGGCAAGCACAGGTGCCCTATAGCAAAAACCTCTCCAAAAAAAAAAGAAAAAAAGAAATACCTACTACTGGGGCCAAACAGTGGCACAGAGATAAAATGTGGCACTTTGCAGCAAAACAATCCCACTTAAGAGAGTTCCCACTTCAAGTCCAGAGACCTCTCTGAGTATACCAAGCATGCGCTTGCCCATGATCTGGGGCTGGCTGGGGCTGGGGGTGAATTGTCAAGACTCTGTTGGGGATTCTGTCTCTCTCTCTCTCTCTCTCTCTCTTCTCTCTCTCTCTCAGGAATAAATAAATAAATGTACTTTAAAAAATAGAGAAAAAGGAGAAAAAAACCATTAGCAACCAATACTCTGTATATTAATTATAATGGATTCTTACCAGTCATTCCACATTAAAGTAAATCTCCAAAGAGCCTCTTGCTCCGGCAGTTCACTTTGTTTGGGTTACTGTATGAATACAGTTGTAATCTAATTGAATACTAAAATCTTCTATTGTGAGGCCAGCAGGTGGCGTGGTGGTTAAAGTGCTGGACATTCCCACATGGCCAACCATGGTTTGAGTCCCAGACCAGGTGGTTTGCTTTCTCACTTTCCCTCTTTCTCTCTCTGTACCTCTGTCTGGTCAAATTAAAAATGAATGAATGAATAAATAAAATAAAATAAATTATTTTTAAAAATCTTTTTAATTGCAAACCTCACAGATTCCAGTGATTAAGACAGTGGACTCTGGAGTCCACTGGTTGGTCTGAGTCTAGACTTAACCACTTACTTGATTCTATAATCTGTAGAATTGGAAGAAGAAAGATGTTTTAGGACTGTTTTGAAGCACAGATGAGAAAATGTATTCAATTGCCTAGCACTGAGTTAGCGAGCATTCCATCAATGTTGGACTTTATTATTATAAAATATTAATATGAAAGTAAGGGTGTTGGGTGGAACCCAACTTCACTCAGCCCTCTGAGACTCCTGGTACAGAAGGTTCTTATCCTTCTTTAATTTCATCAGTCATCCAGATTCCAGCAAAACTGCATAATTGTGTATTTGTAGCTAGTTCCGAAATCTAATTAAACTTTGAATAAGATACACTACTATGCCACAGGTTTTAACAGCGCTACTTAAGTCTAGATGGAAAAGCAGCACTTTAAATAGACTGTGCTTAGTTTAATGTTTAATGCAATCTTAAAGTAGATGCACAATTTTTTTCTTTCTTTCTCTCTTTTTTTTTTTAACCAACCCCTTCCTCTCCTAAGGCAGTATCCATTTATTAAGATTAATGAAATCTGCCTTCTTCTCTGTTTACTTGGTATAAATCATCATATGCTTTGGGGAGGTGTTGAGCACTTATTTCTGGAGCGAATAAGTTCTGCTTCCCAGCGTCAGTGCTTCAGCTACAAAAGCTGCCAGCCAGAAGAAGCAGAACTCTCACTCAGTTCCTCGGCCTTGGTGTTTAGCCAACACCCACCCCACCGCAGGCATACTGCATCAGGTGCTCTGGAGGTGGGGCCCAATCAGCCATATTTTCCACAAGCTCTTCCAAGTAATCGTACCCTGTACTTGAGAAGCCCTGGAGCACAAGCTCTTCCAAGTAATCGTACCCTGTACTTGAGAAGCCCTGGAGTAGTAGAAAGAGCACAAGGGCTGGCTCGTTGGTGTAACAGAAACATATTACTCAAATGATGGTGGACCCATGTGGAACACTGCAGGTTCAGTTCCCCAGTCGGCCTGTAAACGACGGATGCATGGCTGACTGGGAAGGCTGGGGGGATTGCGGTGTGAGTCCGTTGAGTGTGCTCATCTTTCTCTCTCTCTCCTCCTTTCCTTTTACTCACTCTCCCTCTTCCTTTCTCTCAATGTTATGAAAGAAGGTAAGAAACAAACAAACAACAACAACAACAACAACAAAACAGGTGGGACAGTGATGCAGAGGTAAAACACAACACTGAGTCCTAAAACATCTTTCTTCTTCCAATTCTACAGATTATAGAATCAAGTAAGTGGTTAAGTCTAGACTCAGACACCCACGTGGCAAGGTTTGAGTTCCCTTCTAGAGTCCTTCCTGCCAGGCATGTGTCCACTCATGATCTGGGGTTGATCTTGGTATCAAGACTCTCTCTTGAATGTGCCAATTGAAGAAATAAATAAATAAATAAATAAATAAATCTCTCCTTTTTTTTTTTTTTTTTTGAAAGCTCTGAACTGGGAGTCTTGGTTTGAAACAGTAGGTTTGGTCTTTAAAATCAGCTCGATGCCAAGGGGCCTTGTGTCTCTGGTTGTGGCTCTTTCCATCTGGGTATCTGTTTTCTACTGACCAAGTAGGGGCATGGTCGCTGGTTTTAAATTCCTTCCCAGCTCTCTCTACTGGGACCTTGTGATTCTGACTCTGAGCTCTCAAGGACAGTTCTTGGGCATTAAAGGAGTGAGGTGTTCAGAAATCTGGGCTCCAAGCCCAAACAGCCCTCTTGAGCAAAAGATTCTGGGTCAAGATTTTCCAGCGTTGATTCAAGAGCGTCTGAGCACTCGGGGTGGTGAGGGGCGGCACAGCCACCAGGAGGAAGTGGCAGCATGCCAGCGATACTTTGACTTTTAGTGGATGATTCTCTCTGGGGCAGAGGGCCCGATGTCCCTCAACCAGTTTCTCCAGGGGTATGGGACGACACAGCCCACCCTCTCTCACCTTACACCACAGATGGTGGTGGGTGGCACTAGCTCTGTGACCTCCAAGTAACTTCCTGGACCCCCCCAAGGCGTTAGGGGTAAAATAATAATAGTAGTAATTGCTACCTATCCAACTGCCAGACATCATGCCAACAGCTTTACTTGCCTTTCCTCATTTAGCCCCGTAATGATCCTGAGGGAAGTATGTTTATGACCATTTTGCATTGTGGGGAACTGGGGCCCACAGAGCGGTGTCACTCCCCCCAGGATCCACAGCTGACATGGGACAGTGCTGGGCCCTGAGAGCACTCAGCCCTTCCCCTGTGTGCTGAGAAGATGGAGTCCGTCCTAATCTATTTTTTAAATTATTTTTTTATTTTTTAAAATTATTTATTTATATTTTTCTTTAGAGGTTTTTGCTATAGGGCATGTGCACTTGCCAAAGAGACAGAAAGTGAGAAGTCACCCCCCAGGGGGGATGGCCACACCGCAATCCCTTCTCCTTTATTCTCCTCTGAGGATCTTGGGCATGCACTCACACGCGCCCAGTGTGAGTTTAAGACATTGGGTCTGGGACTCGAACCGCGATCGACTACATGGGAGTCCAGTGACATAGCCATTATGCTAACTGCTGGTCCTTGTCCTGATCTATTAATGTGCCTATGCCTAGTCCCTAGGCAAGGGAAGTCATGTCCCCAACAGACATGACTCACCTAGAAACTGTGTTCAGTGGTGACAAAGAAACCTCATGGCTCTGTGGTTCCCTAAGCTGGCCACACAACAGAATCCCCCTGGGAAGGTTTTTAAATGACAGATTCCCAGGCTTCCACAGTTTCGAGTTTGCTCAGTCTAATGTGGGACCCAGGTATCTGGATTTTTGTAAGTGCCCCAAGGGATTCTGGTGATGATTAGCCAGGTTTGGAACCATGGGTATGAACAGCAGTGTAATATGAGATACTACTTTTCTCAGTCTACATGGAGAATTCTAGAAGGTTCTGGACAATTCTAGACAATTTCTGATTCCACAAACTTTGAGGCAGTAGCTGCCCCTCCACACAGCCAGGAGAACCCAGCTGGTCCCCAGACTCCAAGCTCTTGCAGGCACACACAGCCCCTGCAGGGCTCTCAGCCCCATCTCTGGCCTGTACGGGAGGAAAAGTAGGCTTCTAGCTTTGTGGTCAGGACATTACCCGAGGGGGTGGAGGGGAAAAGAAGAGAGTTGTGAAGTTGTGAACCGCAAAATAGAGGAAGTTTCTCCTGAGCATTGACTGTCACGAACTAGTTCCACGGCTCTCCCCACCTTGGAAATTTTTCAACATACCACTCCTGTCCTGCATTGAAGAGACTCCACGATGTCTCAGCACAGGAGCGAGAACCAATAAAGGGAGTCCAGTGGGCGGGGGGTTGAGAGTGACAAGAGGGAGCAAGAAGTGGCCCCAGGATTGCAAAGTGCAAATGTTCTTGCACTTAAGTTAGGGATCTTGGGATCTCCAGAGGCTTAAAAGAGATCTTAGGGGGAACCAGCAGTTAGCGTAATGGCTATGTCGCTGGACTCCCACGTAGTCGACCGCGGTTCGCGTCTCGGACCCGGTGGCTTACAACTCACGCCGGGCGCGTGTGCGTGCGTGCCCAAGATCCCGAGAGGAGAATGGAGGAGAAGGGATTGCGGCGTGACCATCCCCCCTGGGGGGTGATTTCTTGCTTTCTGTCTCTATGTCTCTCTCTGTCTGTCTGTCTGGCGAGTGCACGCGCCCTATAGCGAAAAACCTCTCTCAAAAAAAAAAAAAAAAAAAAAAAAAGAGATCTTAGGAAATTCACCTGCTGAAGGGAAACAGGTGAGAGGTGCAGCGGAGTCCTCCTTTCCAGCCATTGCCTGGAACGCTCGACGTTGGAACATGGTGTATTTGTTAGCCCTAGCATGTGGCTGGCTGTTCATCATCACCAAGGCACTCTGACTTCCTGGCTCTGGCCAGTTCTCCTCCTCATGTATCAGCCTGTTGATCACAGAAGGTTTATTTAGCAAACACTGCAGCTGACCCAGGGCTACAAACCTTGGAAGGATGCGGGTGAAGCCAAGAACATAGCCTTATACTCAAGCTGCTCAGAGTCCTCAGAACACGTAGTGGCTGCATACACGAGGCATTTCAATACCAGTAAAGGAGGCTGCCTCCTGGCTGCCCCATCTAGGAATAAAGTGCCCACGGCAGAAATCCCGCGGTCCGTTGGGATGGGCCTGAGTGTTTGAAAAAAGCCTTAGAGGACATGGATTTGGCTCTGGTCCCAGAAAAAGAGATGGAGCAGCCTGTGGCCTTGCACCAGCACAGGTGCTCAGGTGAAATGGTGCAGGGTGTGTATGGAATAGCACAGGACAGGCCTGGCACATGGGAGGGACGAGGCTTCAAATTGTCTAACTGAAGGCTACCTTCCACATGAAGAGGTGCTAACACCAAAAATCACTTGCTTTGGTGAATATTGGGGATGTTCCTTAAATCTATGCTTGTTACCAAGTCTAATAATTGTGTATTTTTAAAGAATTATTTTATTTATTATTATTATTTTTTAATTTGACCAGAGAGAGAGAGAGAGAAGGAAAGTGAAAAAGCAAACCACCAGGTCTAGGAATTGAACCACATTCAGCCATGTGGGAGTCCAGTGCCTTAACGACCATGCCACCTGCCAGTCCCATTTGTGTATTTTTTTTAACATGCCATTTATTTTCAGTTTGCTACAAAAGGCTTTAGTAGGAATGTAAATAAAGGTTGGGTCTCCACATCTACTACCTGCTCCTAGGCATCAGCCCATGGACCAGCAGCAGTCTACCATAGATAAGCCCAAACCCAAAAGAACGATGAACTTTTGTGTGTTCTTCCTGTTCCTATCAACCAGAAATGTGTGAACGAGCACAGTTGAGGAGCAGAGGGGAGGAGAGGCAGTTTCCTGAGTTGTGCTCCCAACCCCAAGTGGAGCACTGTGTATTTGCTTGGGTGTTTCATGTTGATTGTTAGAAAACACTGCCTCCTGTCTCATGGAAGAGACACTGCCATAAACTGACACTTTAATTCTTCACCAAGTACAGTGGAGCCCACAGAGCTAACTGTTGCTTTTGCATCTTTTCCAAGGAGACTGTCGGAGAGCCATTCTATCTGCTGGTGACGACTCTGAATCAGAAAATAAACAAAGGTCCTGTAGACGTCATCTCTTGCAAAGCCCTGTACACTCTTAATGAAGACTGGCTCTTATGGCAGGTTCCGGAATTCAGTACTGTGGTAGGTTTGTGATCAAACTCCCCATCCAGACTCAGAAATAAGTCTGGCTGGGAATGGGGGGGAGGGGTCACTTCTAATGAGATACTACCATTTCCTACTGCAGGAGGCCTCATATATTGCGTTAATTAAAAACAGTAGTTGATAAAATAGTAACACGTGTTCACATAATAGATTTTAATTACTTGGATTGGAGGAGAAAGTATTGTAATGATGCCTGGGGTACTCATCAATTTCCAAAGATTTTAATATCAGGATTGCTTATAGCTTTCAGTGTCGTCAAAGGAAATGCAAAGTACTCCCTATTCAGCACTTATAATTGCAATCAGAATTTCTCAAATGGCTCTGCTCTGGGAAGACAATGTGTGAAGATATATTTCAACAAAATTGAGGCCGTCTTATTTTAGAACGATAACACAAGACAAATTCCACTGCGTTCCCCATGCAACACGACGCCCTTACTTTATTTTCATGGATTAGTTACAAATGTTTGGTGTCGTGCACTTAATGTACTGTGATCTCATAGATATTTTTAGAGGAAGGCTGTAAATCACTCCAGGAAGGTGATTGCCTTGCTGCTGGAGAGTGTCACTCATTTGAGAACTTCCTTTTAACCCACCCCCACCCCACCCACACACCCACTACCCTTTCTAAAGAGAGAGAAACCAATTTAGGGCACATTCAGAAATTTTAGAGAGGGAGCCACGCATGGAAAGAGTCTCTAGAACTGCTTAGAAAATGTCCTTTGCTTTTCTGTTCGTATAAACTTGGAGAAGAGATTGCTGTGTTTGGGTTTGATTTTAGCTTTATGGAGACACTGGGCTTCTTCCCGATCTTATTAGTGGAGATGGAACAAAAGATTACAGTGGCGTTTGGGTATTGTTCCTTAAGAGAGCAGTCTCCTGTGGTTTTGCTCTGGACGGTGCGTATGGCATGTCATCCTGGAAGAATTCACTCTCTAATTGGAGAAGGCACCACATTTCCGTGGACCCTGTGACAAGTATGTCTTCTGTGGGAGAACAGGCCACAGATCAGCTGTTTTGAGTTCTCCATCACTGCTAGACGGGGCTCAGCCATCCATCTAAGATGGCACCGTGCGCAGCTGCCATCTGGGAGCGGGGAGCTGAGCTCCAAGTTGACGTTTCTCAACATCTGACTTGTGCTGATACACCCACCAGCGTCTGAGAGGTGTGGCATGGGGGCGCAGTGCTCCCCAAACTTCAGTGTGTTTCCCAGTTCCCCACAGAGCATGTTTGACTCCAGTTCTAGGTGGCACCTAGAGTTTCTGATTCAGGAGGTTTGGGGTGTGACCTAAGAACCAGCTCACCAAGCCCTCTGAAACCGCCTGTGCCCTCTGAGATCTACTCAATAGTGGTTGATGCTCCTTACCACTATCCATACAGTGGTTAAGAGCATGGAGGCTGAAGGCAGGCAGTTGGAATCCTGCCTTTGCTGCTGGCTAGCTGTGTGACATGGGGTAGACGTCTAAAGCTCTCTGTGCCTTAGTCGTCTCACGTGCGCAGTACAGGGGATGATCACGGTGCCTGCCCATCTCAGGCGGTGTTGGGAAGATTAAAAGAGTTGGTACTGGGCCAGCCGGTTACAGGGTTGCTGAGATGGCTGGATCCATTTCAATACTGGACCTGGCAGCTTGAGAAACATGCCAAGCACATGTGTATGTGTGCTCAAAATCCCAAAAGGAGAAATGGAGGAGAAGGAATTGTGGTGTGGCCACTCCCCATTGGAAATTTTCCCTCACTTTCCCTTTCTCTCTCATTTTATCTCCATTGAGTGCACAGGCTCTGACCAAAAGAAGAAAAAAAAAAAAAAGGCATTATATGAAGTACACAGAACATTGCCAGGCACATGGGTATAACATAAAACTTTCATCACTTTAATTCAGAATCATTGAACACTTGTTAGAAACGTAGATCCAGATAGACCAGAACCTGGCCACTTCCCTCAGAATCTCTGGGAATGAAGCCCAAGCATGGATACAGTTTTTAAATTCCCAGGTCGTTCTAATGTGTGCCCATGAGGAGGACACTGCCAGGTGTCTTGGAGAGGAACAGTGGAACTTTCCCAGAAATGCCCATGAACTCTCTTTTCACTGATCCTGGGTTTGCTGGAAACCCAGGGGCTTGGTCTTAACCTAGTACATATTCCTGCTTTTATTTTGAAATATTTTAGACACTCCCATGGGGACCAACAGATGGTGTAATGGTTATGTCGTTGGACTCCAATGTATTTGACTACAGTTGGAGTCCTGGACTCAGCAACACCAGGTGCGTGCGCATGCATGCCCAAAATCCCAAGAGAATGGAGGAGAAGGGGTTTCAGTGGGGACATTCCCCCTGGGGGGCAATTTCTTGCTTTCTGTCTCTCTGCCTCTCTCTGTCTCTGTCTCTCTGGTGAGCACACACACCCTATAGCAAAAATATCTCTCTCTAAAAAGAAAAAAAGAGAAAGAGAGAGAGAGAAAATAAATATTTTAGACACTCCAAAGGTCCCCAAAGGAAAATATTTGCAAGATAATACAGGTCCGGAGAAATTGCGCAATATTTCAGTTTGTGAGAACATCAAACCCAGACAGAAAGGAGAGGAAAGGAGAAGAAAAGATTGGGATTGGGGAAGAAGTCAGATGCCTGAAGCAACTTTTGCGATCTGAGCCTTTTTTTGAGTGTTTTACATATGAGTACTTTCTCTCCCTTTCATTTGGAAACATTATTTATTTCACAGTCAATTAAGACCATGTGTTTCTGATTTGTTAACACTCAACTCATCATCAAAATGTTACTTGATGTTGAAGAAATTCACGTTGACTATTGAAAAATTTTTTTCTTTATAGCCCCTGGGGAAAAGGCTAATGGAAAATTATGATTTCAGAAATCCACATAAATCTTCCTTTTCAAATTGGGATTGGCTGATAGATGGAGTCCAGACTGCAACAGGGGTGGGCTACTTGTTTCTAAGAGCCTTGTCCTTAACAATGATCTTTAATGCCTTTTATTGGACCTGTCCCAACCTCCCTTTCATGGTAGATGATTATAGAAGCTCTAGAGAAGGCACATAATCCAGTCTGTGCTGTGTGACAAAATGTTAGCAGAAGGTCAATATAAAAAATTTAAGGGTTTTCATTTCCTTTCAGGCAAGTTCTACCAGCCTGAATCATTTCTTTTCTTTCTTTTTTTTTTTTTTTTTTCTTATTTCTAATTTTCTTCCTTCCTCCTTCCCTTCCTCACTTCACTTCCCCCTCCCATGCATATACACCCTGTGGTTTAAATCTTGATTTTCTAAATTTGCCCGAGGTGGTTTATGTAATTGGAAACCAAGGTGTGGGGAGCAAAGCCAACTCTGTGTGTGTACGTGTGTGTATGTGTGTGTGTGAATTCTTTCAAATAAATAAGCCAGAAAAATTGAGAGAAGCCACATAAACAATTTGCAAAGACAGAGTCTGGTGCCATGGCAGGAACGTGTTTGAAAGGAAGGCCTCCAAACCCCTGTTCAGTTCCATGCTCAGAAACACAACTCACAAAACAACCTGAACCATAGATTTCACACCTCTAAGGTTAAGATGTGTTCTCCTGACGTGTGGGGTATCCTGTAGAACACATCTGGCCAGTTTGTTTGTTTGTTTGTTGTTTGTATTTAAGGTTTTAGCTATAGCGCACATGGGCTCACTGGAGAGATAGGGAGTGATGAGGGCAAGTGGGAAATCACCCCCCACCAGGGAGGATGGCCACACCGCAATCCCTTCTCCTCTATTCTCTTGGGATTTTGAGCATGCCCGCACCTGGACCTGGCATGATTTTCCAACTGTAGGGTCCAGGACTCAAACTGTCATGTCAGCCATGTGGGCTCCAGCACCTTAACCTTCAAACCACCTGTTGGCCCCCATCCTGCCAGTGTTTTATATATAAGATCATCATGGTAACAAATGAGCTTTGGGAAATAATGCTTTGTGTTTTGCATCTTGGGAGGAAATTTCCTCTCTTCCCTCAAATCTAAGCAAAGCCCATAGAGCCACACTTCCTTCATACCACAAGCAACCATCTATCAAGGCATTCCAGGCTGCAGTTCAATGAGGTGACAGCGAGGCCAGCTGCCCTAATATTAGCATCCTCCCTCACTTTAGAGGAGGGTTTGTTAACACACAGGACTCTAATCTTCCTTTAATATCCAGGAATTCAGATTTGACTGCAGAAGGAAGAGTGAGACCAATTGCTCTGCTGTTTTCTCCCGTTTGCAGAATTTTAGGCACGTTGGATTTTGTTGATAACAAATCTTAGGCCCTCACTCACTTTACGTTGCATCAAGAGAATGATTTCGGAGGCCACTGTCTGCAACTTTGGAGGATCTGGTGCGGGCTTAAGAATTTCAGTTCCAGGAGAGTGTCCCACATGGGAGAAGGGACAGTCGCTTCACTTCCAGGAGGAGATGAGAAAAACCAATAACTCGTAGCAAGCATGCTGAATTAGCAAGAGAAGGTTGACTTGTAATCAAAGTTAAGCGAGAAATGGCTTTTTGAACTCTTAAACTCAGGAAATGAGCTTGCCAATCTGCTGTATCTGAGAGATAATATCTTGGCGCCCTGGGAAACAGCGTTCCGACAAACATATTATTGCCCTCATTCTCGGTTCATCTGTAAGCAAGTCTTTAAGATTATTAGAAATTCTTGAGCAAGCATGGGTACATGTGTGCAGACATAGTAGTATCTCCACTATGATTGATTGAAGGTTTATGTGAGCCCATAACAGTCTTTGTCCCCAGCGGTTGCCAGTTTGGGACGAGCACATGTAAGAAAATCTTCCCTATGTAAGAGAGCCTAGGTGTCTCCAATAGAGTTTCTTTTTTTTTTTTTCTTTTTTTTTTTTTTTTTTTTTTTTTGAGAGAGATTTTCACTATAGGGTGCGTGCGCTCGCCAGACAGACAGAGAGAGGCATAGAGGCAGAAAGCGAGAAATCACCCCCCAGGGGGGATGGTCATGCCGCAATCCCTTCTCTATTCTCCTCTCGGGATCTTGGGCACGCACGCACAAGCGCCCGGCGTGAGTTTTAAGCCACTGGGTCCGGGACACGAACTGCGGTCGACTACGTGGGAGTCCAGTGACATAGCCATTACGCTAACTGCTGGTTCCCTCCAGTAGAGTTTCTCATCTAACTGCTGCCTTGACTGGTGCTCTTTCTACTACTGCTAGCTCCTTCTGTTCCATTTAGTTTGTCCTTGCAGAAGATCCATTCTCCCCATAATTAAACAACCCACTGTCCCGATTAAGTCATTCTCTGTTACTTCAATTACATCCCATTGTTCATTAAATCCTGATGTTTGCACTTCGGCAATCTTGTTTTTAATACTCCTAGCATTTGTGAAGAAACAGTGAAGTTAATTAACAATTCTTGAGCTTTTTTCTTTTTCTCTCTACCATAGTGCAAATCATTTCCATTATGACTTGCAATAATACCGAAACCATTACTAACTTCATAGTTACTGTTCTGAGCTTCCTGATCAAAGAGTGAGACCATTTTTTTATAATCACTTTAGGTAAGTCATTCCCTGGTTGATGGCAAGCCATAGAAAGTGAAAAATTAACATTAAATGGGTCTTTTAAATGACTTTCTTCTTCATACCCTTTCTTCTCGTGTCTAGAATCTTGGAATTAGAAAATAATTTAGTTAGCTAAGTGCGAAAGTACTTCATTTTCTTCTTTAGGGCGCAAATGTGACTCTATTATTTCATTATTAGGGTTCTTATTTATATTTGTGCCCCTCAGAGATTGGTAGCTTTTATCACAATCATGGTGAAGTTAAAAAGCATTTTCTAAAGTCGGGCATAGTGGTGCATACCTATAGTCCCATATACAGGGAGGCTAAGGCAGGACATTCGTGACACAGTGAGATACTGTCTTTAAAAAAAAATGGCATTTCTAGATTTGTCTTTTTGGCATTGTCACAGTCAGCATTCCATTTGAAGGTACTGTTATCTAGAGCAGAGATCAACACACAATAATGTGAGGGACAAATGTGGGTCCCCTGGCTATTTTTATCAAGTTTTACTGGAACACAATGCTGTGGTTTGACCATGGCCACCCAAAGCTCATTGGTTGGAACTTGGTTATATAGTGAAGGTATTTAGAGGGGACTTAGTCCAATTATGGTGTTCTTTGGGAAGTGATGAGGCATGAATCCTGGTGGGTCTGTAAGGAGAGGGAGCAAGACACAGACATACTCACTTTTGTCCTCTGTCATGTGACCCACCTGCAAGAAGACCTTCTCCAGGTGTGCCCCTGGACCTTGGACCTCCAAATCATGAGCTGAGTAAACCTCTCTTCTTTGTAAATGACCCAAAGTCAGGCAATTCTGTTATTAGCAAGAGAACGGACTAGAACACGCGACCATGCCCGTTTACTCCCTCATGGTGTGTGGCTGCTTCCCTGCTATAATGCCAGAGGCAAGTGGTTGCAATAAACACCAGACAGGCCTCAAAGCCTTCGATATGCATTCTCTGGCCCTTTCCGGAAAGGTGAGTGACCCTTAATCCAGAGCTTGATGTAACAGAGGAGAAGAACCAGAGCCTTCCCTCCCACCAGCCTAGAAAGGCTCCTTCATCTCCTTTGGTGTAACTGTCTTACCACTACACACACATCTGTAATTCCTGGGGTGTCTTGTCCCAAACCAGTAAATCTGGGGCCAACAGGCAGCACGGTGGTTAAGGCAATTGGATTCCCACAGGGCTGACTGTGGCTTAAGTCCCAGACTTGGTGGCTTGAAAATCACACAAGGCTCGTGTGCAAGTGTGCCCAAGATCTCGGAAGGATAGTGGAGGAAAAGGGACTGTGGTGTGGTCATCCCCTCTGAGGGGTGATTTCTTACTTTCCCTCTCTCCGTATGTCTGTTTCTCTCTTCTTTGGCGAGGGCACACGCCCTATGGCAAAAACCTGAAAAAAAAAAAAAAAAAAGAAAAGAAAAAAATGTCAGCGTACCAGTGAAATGCACCAGTGAAATGCTAAAATCAATTATTTCGGATTAAACCAGATGGTTCTTCTCACTTGATACAAGTGTGTCCATATTAGCAAATGCTAGGAAGTAAAGAAAAGGTAATGAAAGAAACATTTGGAGAAATTCTCTCCATTAACTTTTTTTCTTCAAATGGAAGAGGTTCCCCTTAACTCTCTCTCCTGTCCCTCTCTCCATTTTTCTGTTAAGAAAGCAAAATACTTTTATCCAGGAAGCCATGGGCTAGCTATCTTTTTGGGAAAGGGGGGGATGGAATGAAGGCCAGCACAGCAGTAGAATGGATGTCTGGTAGGATGTCCTGGCTCGCTGACTACAGCTTGAAAGAACCTTAGATCCCTGAGGGAACAGCAGATGGCATAATGGTTATGTCACTGAACTTCCACGTAGTTGACAGTTTGAGTCCCAGACCTGGCAGCTTGAGACTCATGCCAGACACATGTACGTGCGTGCCCAAGATCCCGAGAGGAGACTGAAGGAGAAGGAATTGTGGCGTGGCCATCCCCCCAGGGGGTTGTTTCTTGCTTTCTGTCTCTCTCTGTCTCTCTCCAGTGAGCACATGTACTCTATAGAAAAACCTCTGTAAAACAAACAAAATAGTAGCTTCCTTGGATTTGCCTTCTAACTCGGCTTACGCTGCTTCTACTGACCTTCTGGAACTGGCTTCCCTTTCTTTATTCTCCCGCCCCCTCTTTCTTTTTAATCCCATTTCATATACGAACCAGACGTTTCTCTTGACTTTCATTCAGCTCCAAAATGAAATTAGAAGTTTATTTTATAGGTCTTACTTAATGAAAGCAATTATTGCTCTAAGTCCTTTTATGATCAAGGCACTGGTTTGTAATAAATTCTTTTACAATTACTTTCTAGGTATCATAGAAAGGAGGCAGCAACATCTCGGCTCTTATTAGCCAAGAATATGGTTGAGGAGCTAATGAGGTAGCCAGATCATGCACCCACACAGGAAAATGCCTCTTCCTGGCCTTTGATGCATCCTCCCAGCCCCCTGCAGCCTTATTTCTCTGCCTCCGCGAGATCTGAAACTGCCAGACTGTGCGAAGGGACGATGAGTAAAACCACTAGTGAAATAGGAGTGCAGTGTATGTCCACGGGCTGTGTCGCAGTATGGAAGAGGTGGGGTTTGGAGTCTGACAATCTTCAGTTTGAATCTGGGCTTAGTCCCTTCTCTAACTGCCTTTGTGACCTTGGGTAAGTCACTCACTCCTCTAAACCTGTTTCCTCATCTGTAAACAGGCAGTGATAAAAATCTTGCACATTTGTTATGAGGTCAGAAAATAATACACAATTCAGCCATGTTGCCTGGTAAAGAGTAAGTGCCTGTTCTTTCTTCTTCTTCTTTTTCTTTCTTTTTTCAAATTGCCAGAGGGTGCAGGTGCTCACCAGAGAGGGAGGGAAGGAGGGAGGGAGGGAGAAGACAGCCCCAGTGGGGTGTGGCCATGCCACAATCCCTTTGTTTCTCCACTCTCAGGAGAAATGGACATTCTGTCAGGATTGGGGTATGTGTGCACATGCACCCATTGTTTTACAAGCTGCTGGGGCCAGGATTCAAACTATGATCAGCCATGTGGGTTCTGACTCCCTTAACCACTAGGCTATGGGCCAGCCCATTGCTCATTCTTCATACAGTTTTTTCATTGTCTGAGCTGTTTTTATTGTCACCTATAATGCCCACTAAGCAGAAAGTGTCTCCTCATCATTCTCTTTGTTTGGTTATTAATTAATTTATTACTCAGGGTAGTTCATTAGCTAGATCCAACTTTATGAAAAGCATTCTTTAAATACCTATGTGCAAATGTTATTTAAAATGTTACATATAGTGGACCAGCTCTGTGGTGCAGAGGTAATGTGCTATTCAAGGGGAGCTGGGTCCCACATAGTGACTGGTTCAGATCTCTGACCTGGTTAACCTGAAACACACCAAGCGCATATGTGAGTGCCCAGGATTCTATGGGCTAGAGGACTGGAGAACGGGTATTGTGGTATGACCAGACCGTGTGGATGGTGCTCCGATCTCTCTCTCTCTGTCATGCAAACACATACGCTGTATGAGGAGTAAGGAAAGATTTTTAATTAAAAATAAATTAGGGACCGGCAGTTAGTGTAATGGCTATGTTGCTGGACTCCCACGTAGTCGACCGCGGTTCGAGTCTCGGACCCGGTGGCTTAAACTCACGCCGGGCGCGTGTGCGTGCGTGCCCAGGATCTCGAGAGGAGAATGGAGGAGAAGGGATTGCGGCGTGGCCATCCCCCCGGGGGGTGATTTCTCACTTTCTATCTCTCTGTCTCTCTCTGTCTGTCTGGCGAGCGCACGCGCCCTATAGCAAAAACCTCTCCAAATAAAATAAAAAAATAAAAAATAAATAAATTACACATTGGGGCTGGCAGGTGGTGTGGTGGTTAAGGTGCTGGACTCCCCCATGATCGATCATGGTTTAAGTCCTGGATCTGGCGGCTTGCTTTCTCACTTTCCCTTTATCTCTCCTGTCTCTATGTCAAATTAAAAATGATAATAATAATAACAAATAAAATTAAATAAATAATTCTTTAAAAAGTATATTACACATAATTGCTGTGCTTGAGTTTTGTAATCAATGGCAGATAACATCCTACTGGACAGATGTGAACAGGAGATGACATGATAAACCAGAACGACTGCCCCAAGAGGCTGGTTTGCAACATGTAACACAAGGACCGGGCTTTTCCAGTCTGGTCCTTTCCCTGTGCATTCTGGGCCATGCATTTTCCAAACTGACTTGCCCTTCTAACAGCCCTCTTTAGCAATAGATATAGTTTCCAGACCCATTAGGATGCAGTTCAGCTGCGCAAAACAGTCCCAAGATGCCTGTGGCCTGAGCAGCAGAAGCTATTTATCCCCCATGTAATGTCCTGGGTTGGGACGGCCAGGGCTGAGAAGATGCCTCTGCTCTGGGCAACTTTCTTCTTGTGGTACTTGAGTCACCTCTCAGTCAAAGGGTCATGAACACCCCAGCCTCCTTCCACAGCAAGATACAAGTAGGGCTGGAGAAAAGACACCTGTTGTCTTTTCTTCTTCTTCTTTTTTAAGAGAGTTTTTTGCTATAGGATGTGTGTGCTAGCTGGCGAGATGGAGAGACAGAAAGCAAGAAATTATCCCCCGGGGGGATGGCCATACCACAATCCCTTCTCCTCTATTCTCCTCTCAGGATTTTGGGCACACACACACATGTGCCCGGCATGAGTTTTAAGCTGCCGGATCCAGGACTTGAACCATGCTTGACCACATGAGAGTCCAGCAATGTAACCATTACACTACCTGCTGGTCCCTATACCTACTGTCTTTTAAGGAAGTTTCCCAGATGCTATCCTATAATACATCTGCTTAATGTCATTGGCCAGGTCTTAGTCACATGGTTGCACCCAGCAGCAATGGAGGCTGGGAGATGTCATCTTTATTCTGGGTGAACATGAGCTCTGTAAAAATGTCCTTGAGTGTCCCTGAGTCACAGGGTGCAGCAGGTTCAGTGGGTTCTGTGACGTTCAGTGCCAAGCCAGGGTAAGGAGATTGAGCCTCCTCTACCAGGTGGCCTGTGTCCAACCTGTCTTCTCTGATTGACAGAACGGCAGGCAGGTTGGGACTTCCCTGGGAAAATTTGTCACCTTCATTGGCCTTTTGACTCCACAGCAATGAGTCTGGACATCGCCCCCTCCACCTCTGTGATCTGTGTGTCAGTTTCTTCATCTGTTACAGGAGGCTCATAGTAACCACTTCATAGAGCAGATTCAGTCTATGGTGAGTGTTCAGTAAGGGCAAAATCAGAAACCCACAACAGCATTTTCTTCTTCACCATCTCTTTCTGTGAAGTGTACAGGGCTTCTCTCTCTAGTGGCAGGTGATGCTTTTGGAAAGGCAAGCATGGCCTACAGGCCTACACACTCTGCACTCTAGGCTTGGTAGACAGGATAAAAGATTGATGCTTGCTGCTCACTAGTCTAGCATGAGCCAGCAAGTGTCTTCATGGTCCAGAGGCCTGCCCGGTATACTGCAGCTCCTTTTCAGACTAATGACCCTTCAAATGCCCCCTTACCTTCTCCATGTAGCCTTCCCTAATTTCCCTCCTTTTGAAGACCTCCCTGGGCTTACCCCCATAGCCTAGTTGTTAAGGGAGTTGGATCCTACATGGCCAAGTACAATATGAATCCCAGCCCTGGTGGTTTCAAAAACATGCCAAGTATACATGCTCCAAATCCTAACAGGATGGATAAAAAGAGGAGAAGAGATTGTGGTGTGACCATGCCCCATTGGAGAGTGCTTTCTCTCTGTTTCCTTCTCCCTGTCTTTCTCATGAGCACATATGCCCTATGGCAATTTAAAAAAAAAAAGAAAGAGAGAGAGAGAGAGAGAGAGGAAGGAAGGAAGGAAGGAAGGAAGGAAGGAAGGAAGGAAGGAAGGAAGGAAGGAAGAAAGAAAGAAAGAAAGAAAGAAAGAAAGAAAGAAAGAAAGAAAGAAAGGAAGAAAAAGAAAACCCCCTCCAAGCTGGAGGTGATAGCTCCCTGAACCCCTAAAATGTTCCATTTATACCTACCGTATTCTACCTGTGTTGGAATGCATTGTGTTATGTCCTGCAGTTCTGCCAGTCTATCTACTAGCACTTCCCAGGCAGGATCAGAGCCAGGCTCTACTTTGCAGCAGCTATAATACAATGCCCCATGCACAATGGTTCCAAGTACATGGGTGATGATGGATGAATTTATTTACCTCAATATCTACAAAGTGGGCTTTGTCAGTTTGGATATTGTTTTAGTTCACTCTCTGTGGCTAACAACTGTTGCTAATGACCACACTGCGTAGTTTATAGAAAATAGAGGTTTGAGGCCAGCCCTATAGCCTAGCAGTGGGGACCAAATCGCACATGGCCAATCATAGTTCAAATTCCAGTCCTGGCAGCTTGAAAAATATGCTAAGTACATGTGTCTGCATGCCCCAAATCCTGACAGAATGGAGAAATGAGGAAAAGGGACTGCATGTGACCACATCCCTTTGAGGAATGCTTTCTCTCTCTCTCTCTCTCTCTCTCTCTCTCTCTCTCTCTCTCTCTCTCTCTCGTGCACACACCCTCTAGCAAAAAAAAAAAAAAAAAAAAAAAAAAAAAGTACAGGCTTATTTAGCTCATGGTTTCAGAGGCCCTAGGTCCAGGAGGGCACATCTGATGAGGACCTTCTTGTTGGTGGGAACTCTGCAGAGTCCCGAGGAGATGCAGGGCTTTTCATGGCATGAGAGCAAGAGCAAGTGTCTCTCCGCTCTGTCTCACTTCCTCTCCTTATAAAGCCACCAGTGTTCAGTCATGGGGTTCCCACCCTAATGACCTTATCTAATCCTTATTACTTCCCAAGGGCTTTACCTCTTTATCCCATAGTGGGATTATGTTTCCAGCCTCTTAATACCATCACAACCAAATTTCAACTTATGAATTTGAGGGGGCACATTCAAATCATGGCAGGTAAATTCAGCTGTAAGAGAAAATTAGACTAATGGTTCTTGGCATAGAAAAAGCATGGAATCATACCTTAGAGCAGAAAGTCTGGAGGAAAGCAGCTCCAAGCAGCTCTGTACGCCCAGTGGAGTCAGGGCTTTGGATCACTCTCTCCATGCTTCTTGTGTCTGCCCACCTAATCACAAGATGACTGCCACAGATCCAAGCACTACTGTCCCGTTTTGTTAGGGTAGAAAGCCTTTCTGTTTATGTGTCCATAGCCAGGGCTAGGTTACATGACAAGTTCCCAGGGAAGGAGAAGATTGCCAGCAGTCTTGCTTCCTAATCAAATCTTGACCTCTGCTGTCACTATCTGGTGTTTGTTAGCTAATGAGGAGGGGCTGTTGGTTGGTGTCTTATAAAAATAGAGATTTATTGAACTCACAGTTTGGAGAGTGAAGGTCCAGGGGCTGCATCTGATGAGAGTTCTCTTGAAGTGGATTGGTGGAAAGCAGAAGCTTGAGCAGTACAGAGCATATCTCTGTGTCTCATTCCCTCTTCATATAAACCGTTTCCCTAGCCCTCAGGACTCAGTCATGGAGGACCCACCCCAGTGCCTAATCACTTCCCAAAGACCCCACCTTTCAGCACCATAATCAGATGAAGTCCTTTCTTAATACTTTCACAATACAACCAAATTTTAACCCACAAATTTTGAGGGAACACATTCAAACCATAGTGGTTGGACAACCAACCATATCTCACTTCTGAACTAAAACAGTTTGCTCCTAACAGAGAGGCAGATTTCTAGGGAAGAAACCCATGTAAGTATTAGGGCACTTCTGCCTTTTGTGGGTATTGAAAAATCAATCACCATCCCACAGATTGGGAGCAGACTTAGTTTTCGAAACATTCTTATCCTTTGGAAAACAGGATCACCAGGTATTTAAAAACATGGAGTGCCAGTACCTGGCTCTGTCATTTTCTTGTTGGGTGACCTTGTGCCATTTATTCAACCTTTCTGTGCCTCCAAGTCTACTTAGCCAACAGAAGACTGGATCTCACATGACCAATTGAATGGTTGGAGTCCCAGCCCCCAATGCTAGAGAAAACACACCAGACACATGTGCATGCATGCCCAAAATCCCAAGAGGAGATAGGGAAGGGATTACAGCATGGCCATCCCCCCTGGGTGGTGCTTTTCCACTTTCCTTCTTCTCTCTGTCATCCTGGAGAGCACATATTCCCTACAGCAAACACACACACACAAAAATCTACCTCATAGGGTTGTTTCTAGATTCATATATATATGTGTGTGTGTGTGTGTGTGTGTGTGTGTGTGTGTATTCTAATACACATATTATTTAGAACAGTGTTCAGCACATACAAAGCACTCCTCGACTTGCTATTGCTACCTGTCATTATATAATGATCCTGTTGCTCCTTCAAGGTAGAAACTATGGGGATATTAAGGCTTGGAGAAGTGAGATGACTTGTTCATTCTCCCTCGGCTAAAAAGTAGCAGAGAAAGGAGTAGTCCAGGCAGACTGATGCTGCACCCAGTGCTCAGGCCCTCAGCCCTCCTGTCTGCCCTACTGAGAATTCTCCATGAACCTGTACTGAGGGTGACAAGGTCATCCCTGATGGCTGAATATTGTTTTATAGGTAATGCTGTGCCCCCCAAATGTATGTGAATTCTCTGAGAACAAGGACTATGCCTCAAGGCTCCTACACCCTAGTCCCTAACACCAAGTAGGGTTTGAAGAAGACTCTAGAGAAATGCATAGAGAGATGGCACTTTTTGGCCAGCTCTGTGGCCTAGTGGTTAAGGCAACTGTATCCCACGTGACTGACCCTGTGGTTCAAGTCTTAGACACAGAGGATCAAGAAACACACCAAGCATGTGTGTGTGAGTGCCCAAAATCCTGAAAGGAGGCAGAGATGGAGGAGAAGGGATACGGCATAAACTATGCTTTGGTGGGGATGTGCTCTCTCCTTTTCCCTATCCCTCTGTCTCTCTGTCTCTCTCTGACAAGTGCACATGCCCTCTGGAAAAAAAAATTAATAATTATAAAAAGTAGAGAGAGATGGGGTTCGCAGGTGGCATGATGGTTAAGAGTGCTAGGCTCCCACATGGCTGACCATGGTTTAAATCCCGGACATGGCGGCTTACTTTCTCACTTTCCCTCTCCATTTCTCTCTCATTCTGTCTCTCTCTGGTCAAATTAAAATAAATAAATAAATAAATAAATAAATAAATAAATAAAGTTAAATAAAATAATTCTTAAAAAATACACACACACACACACACACACACACACACACATATATATATATATAGAGAGAGAGGGAGAGAGATGGTGCTTCTACTGGGGGAATCTTCCTCTAGTCTTCCTCTAGTAGGAGACAGCTCCAAGGACAGATGCTACGATGTCACAGAATAGAGGCTCAGTGTGTGCTGTCCCAGGCCTGGGGGTGTGGGAGTGGGGCTAGACTCGAGAACCTCGACACACTCTTAAGCTTTAGGAAAAGGCTGTTTGAGCACTAAGTGTTAGCAGCATAAAAAATGAACACAAATCAATTTGTGTCTGAATTTACTCTCAGAATTCCCCACGGACTCTGTAAAATGCCATTGTACCTCTTTCCACCCATCTAGCTGTGAAGGCATGGCAGATTTACATTATTTTACATCCAGTTAAGATTTTTTTCTTTGGGTTATGTTTTTAAGACGAACATTTATTGCCCATAAAGAGGTGTTTTTGTTAAAGACAATAGTGCCCTTTAGGTAGTAACAGAACGTTATTTCACAAATACCTATAAACCTATTAAGCAAGCTGGGATTGCTGGAGCTCTGATTAAAAGGTGCTTTCCATTCATCTTTATCTTTGGAAACCCCTGTGAAATGGCTTACCTCCAATTACCCCCCACCATGCGGAGACTGCCTGTAGGAAAACACAGAGAGACCCAGGTAAGACTACCAGACAGAAGTGGCAGGACTACTGTCTCTCCCTTCACCCCATCCCCCCAGAAACCAGTCTAGGATTTTGCTTGCAGCCTGAGACAGAATTTTGGTATCAAGAAGGTTCCTGGGGGGACCAGCAGTTAGCATAATGGCTATGTCACTGGACTCCCATGTAGTTGACTATGGTTCAAGTCCTGTACCCGGTGGCTTAAACTCAAGCCGGGCACGTGTCTGTGCATGCCCAAGACCTCGAGAGGAGAATGGAGGAGAAGGGATTGTGGCGTGGCCATTCCCCCAGGGGGGGTGATTTCTCGCTTTCTATCTCTCTGTCTCTCTCTGTCTTTCTGGCGAGTGCACGTGCCCCATAGCAAAAAAAAAAAAAAACCTCTCAAAAAAAAAAATAAAAGCAGTTCCTGGCTGTCAGTGGGACCAGTAGGGGAATGCCATGGTGGTAGGAGGGGTGACTCATATCTGATGGTTTCAGGGCACCAACTTGCAGCTAGGGAAATTTAGTGTCAACTGCTGGTTATGACCCTGGAGCAAGTTATAGTTGTCCATGGATATTCACAGGGACCGTTCCAGTACCACAACCCCCTCATCCCCTACCCTGTAGATACCAAAATCCAAGGATTTTGTCCCTTATATCAAAAAGCAGAGAGACCAGCCATGTAGTGTAGTGGTTAATCCCTATGCACAGGGAACCGGATCCCACATGGCCAACCACAGTTTGAATTTTGGCCTTGATGGCATGAAAAACATGGGATGGTCGTAAAGTCACTGGACTCCCACTCTGGCCAGTGCACATGCCCTATAGAAAAAGCCTTTAAAAAAGAAAAACATTTAGGACATGTGTCTGTGTGCCCCAAATCCTGAGGGGATGCAGAAATGGAGGAGAGGGGATTGCAGTGTGACTACACCCAGTTAGGAATTTCTCTCTCTCTCTCTCGCAAGTGCACCCTCTGGCAATTAAAAAAAGCACAGTGTTGGGAACCAGCAGTTAGCGTAATGGCTATGTCGCTGGACTCCCACGTAGTCAACGGCGGTTCGCGTCCTGGACCCAGTGGCTTAAAACTCACGCCGGGCGCGTGTGCATGCGTGCCCAAGATCCCGAGAGGAGAATGGAGGAGAAGGGATTGTGGTGTGACCATCCCCCTGGGGGGTGATTTCTTGCTTTCTGTCTCTAATGTCTCTCTCTGTCTGTCTGGTGAGCGCACGCGCCCTATAGCGAAAATCTCTCAAAAAAAAAAAAGCACAGTGTTTGCATATCACCCATGCACACCCTCCCATATACTATAAATGATCTCTAGATCACTTATAATACCTAATACAGTGTGAATGCTATGTAAGTAGTTGTTATACTTGATTGTTTTTTATTTGTCTTATTTATTTTTTTTAATTATTGATTTAAGGGCTGGCAGGTGGCATGATGGTTACAGGCACTGAATTCCTCCCTTTCTTTCTGGTCAAATTAAAAAATTAATAATAATAACAAGTGGAATGAAATAAATAAATAACTCCTTAAAGAAAGAAAAAAAGAACCTTTTATTTTATTTATTATTATTATTTTCAATTTTCTATAGGGCACATGCCCTCATCAGAGAGACACACAGAGAAGGAGAGAGGGAGAGTAAGAAAGCAAGCCACCATGTCTGGGACTCGAAACATGGTCCATATTGTGGGAGTCAAGCGCCTTAATCTACACACCACCTGCTGTCCCCTATTTGTATTATTTTTACTGTTGTTATTTGTCTTTGTGTTTTTTCGTGTGTGAATATTTTTCATCTGAGATTGGTTGAATCCATGCACGTGGAACCCATGGATATCTCACCAACTATATGTAGCTCCTGTGTGCCTCAGTTTCCCCACTCTGAAGTGGAGGTCATGATAATAATACACCTCCTTTGCCAGACATTGAAATATAAAGAAATATGTCTTGAAATGTGTTTGGTAGTCATGGCTGGCCCCAGAAGTCCTCATAAATGTCACAGAAAACTGGCGGTGGGAGAGAAGACTCTGGTGCTAGATCTTTCTGGACAGCCTACCCAGTGGTCAGCCTCCCACCCAGTACTCCCTGCCGTCTCTCCTGTCTGGTAATTTTTTTTTTTTTTTTTTTTTTTTGCTTGTGAGAAGAAAGGTATTCGAACCCTTTCAGGTGGCTTGCCCAGGACACAAATGTCCTCTGAGAACAGGCATGGAGTGGTTCTGTTCCAGGAAGGAGACTCGCACACTCCTGATGGAGAGCCTCTGAGCTACCCTCTGAATTCAGGTTCTACTGATTGGGAACTTCAATCAGTGGGTCAGGACGGACCAATGTTTAATCTTGCATTATTATAAACAGGGTTGTAGGGGTGAGAGTTAAAGGCATTTGTTTTAGTCCTCTCTGGCTGGTAACATCAAATACCATGAACTGGGCACCTTATAAACAACAGAAATTTATTGCTCACACTTCCAGAGGCTGGGAACTCCAAGATCAAGGTGCTGGCAGATCCGGCGTGTGGAGAGAACCTGCTTTCTCACAGATGTTGCTTTCTTACCGTGCCCTCACTTTATAGAACAGCAAGGAAGCTTAAAAGCTTAAGGACACCAAATCCATTTATGAGGGCTCCACCCTCGTGAGCTAATCACCTCCCAAAGACCCCAGTTCCTAATACCATCGCCTGGGGGGGTTAGGATTTCAACATGTGGATTTTGGAAACACAGACATTCAGGCCATAGCGGCACCAGGAGAAGACTCCCCTGAGGCCTGTCCAGAGTCTCAGTAGCCCCGGGTCCATGTCTGAAAGTCAAGCTCCCAAGCAGGCATGAGCCAGATGCTGTTCTGAGTGCTACATGGTTAATTCGGGTCATCACAGGAACCCCGAGAGGTGGTCACTGTCATTATCCCCACATTGCAGGTGAGAAACCGATGTTCTGGAGGCCGCCATGCTGGGTAGTGAGGGGCCCACAGACCGCCTCGCTGGTTAGTGTGCTGGGATTAAAGCCCAAGCCCATGCCTTGCTGCTTGCTGCCTGCTTCCTCCTCACTGTGCAGAGACACCGACACAGAGTCAGTGCCTAGCTGCTCAATGTGGGCCCAGTCTCTGTTTCCAAAGGAACACTTGGCATACTCATACTACTACTACTACTAATTATCATAACAAGTTAATAAATTATTATTAAATTATGTCAGCACCGTCATCATTGAGCCTTTCCCAGCAGCCAGTCTGGTGCTAATCCCTTGAGCGCATTATCCCATTTCATCTCCATAAAAAAGCAGTTGGGTTGGTGGGGAAGTCATGATGCATTTTTGCTAGAAAAACATAGGAAAATACATCCTGACTTTCCCAACGCCCTAATAGAAGGCGGGTACTGTCATTAACCCTCCCCCTCCTTTTTTTTTGAGAGATTCTTGCTATAGGGCATGCGTGCTCGCTAAAGAGACAGTCAGAGACAGAGAGACAGAAAGCAAGAAATCACCCCCCGGGGGAATGGCCACTCCGCAATCCCTTCTCCTCCATTTTCCTCCCGGGATCTTGGGCACACGCACACACACATGCACACAAACATGCGCGCGTGCCCGAAGTGAGTTTTAAGCTGCTGGGTGCGGGACTTGAACCGCAGTTGACTACGTGGGAGTCCAGCGATATAGCCATTATGCCATCGGCAGGTCCCCATTATACCCATTTTAAAGTCAAAGTAATTCTAAGGATCCCCATTTTCCAGATTATTTATATTTTCATGTCCTTTTTTTAGGGGGGAGGTGGTTTGCCATAGGGCACATGCACTAGCCAGGGAGAGAGAGAGGGAAAGTGATAAATCACCCTCCAGGGGGAATGGCCATGACATAATCCCTTCTCCTCCATTCTCCTCCTGGGATTTTGGGGATGCATGTCCACATGTCTGGTGTGATTCTCAAGCCACCAGATCCAGAACACTCAACCCACAACCACTCTGCCACCTACTGGTCCCACTTTTTTTTTTTTTTAAGAGATATTTTTGCCATAGGGCACATGCGCTCACTTGAGGAAGAGACAGAGAGACAGAAAGTGTGTAATCACCTCCCAGAGGGGATGGTCATGCCACAATCCCTTTTCATTCATTCTTCTCTCAGGATTTTGGGCATGCAACACACACACATCTGGTGTGAGTTTCAAGCCACCAGCTCTGGGACTACTTTTCCCTTTGCTTTATTTTTTAAGCTTATTCATTTATTATTTACATGAGTGACAGGATAGAGAGAGCACCCCAATAGGGTCTTGACACAAAAATCAACTCCCAGCCCCAACCTGCCCCAGATCATGGGCATCATACAGATGCCCAACGTACTCAGGGATGTCTCTGGATGTAAAGGCAGAACCTTCCCGAGTGGGTCATACTCACACAGCATCAGGTGTTACTTCTTCACCTCCTTCAGACCCCTGCGCTTTCACTTTTTTTTTTCTTTTTGAGACATTTTTACTATACGGTGCATTCACTTGCTGGAGAGACAGGGGTTGGGGGAGAGCCACACCACAATGTCTTCTCCATTCCCCTCTCAGGATTTTAGACATGCACACATGTGCCCAGCGTGAGTTTCAAGTTGCTAGGTCCAGGACTTAGACCTGAGGGAATCCAGCGTCCCAACCACTCCACCACCTACTGGTCCCATGTTTTCACTTCTTAACATTCTCATTCTTGGGACCAGCAGTTAGCATAATGGATATGTCGTTGGACTCCCATGTATTCGACCACGGTTTGCGTCCCAGACCCAGTGGCTTAAAACTCACGCCGGGCACGTGTGCATGCGTGCCCAAGATCTCGAGAGGAGAACAGAGGAGAAGGGATTGCGGCGTGGCCATCCCCCCTGGGGGGTGATTTCTTTCTCACTTTCTGTCTCTCTGTCTCTCTGTGTCTGGCAAGCGCACACGCCCCATAGCAAAAGCCTCTCCATTCTCATTCTTAATCATTGTACATTTCCTCATTAAGCCAGGCTCAAAAACATGAAATAATTGTCTTAAATACCATACCCAAGTCCTTCTGATTCAGTGATCACTAAGCTGCCTAAAAATCTAAACCATTTGTTCACACTACTTACAATAAATACTCTTTGCTCTTCCCTACATCAGTTTCCCTAAGGATCTGTAGCAGGTACAACTCGGTTGTTGTAGATCTGTTTGTTCTTAGGCAAAGTGAACCTGAAATTCCTTTTAAAACCATTTTGAAATATTCTCTGGTTCTGTGTTTTCACACATGTACAAAATCCTCATCTCCCCCTAGTAGTCTAGATTCTGAGGTTTTGCTGCACTGGGAGAATGTTAACTGACAAAACGTTAAGTAATGGCACTGAAATGTAAAGTAATTAATGCAAGAATAATAGTGCAGGGTAGGGATCTCAGTGTTTTAATGAGGGCTCAGGAAAGCATCTAACTGAAGATGTTGGAAGTGGAGGGGGAGATAAATGTTACTGTAATTAATGCTGGATATTAACAAGTGACCTCTTCGGCATGATCAATACAGGGACCTTGTAACCTTTCCTGTCACCTGGAACTTTACTTCTGGGACTCTGTGGTCCTGTTAATGAAAAAGATAATCACTAGTCTGCCCTTCTCTACTGAGGAACCTTTCCAATAGTTTGGTTTTTTTTTGGAGGATGAAATTAGAAATCACCAGTTTTAGAATATTTGTGTATATAAATTTTACTCTCAGATAGATTTATTCAATGCTTGCTCTGTAATGAGAGTTTTAACTTTCTGTTTTCCTTTCCATTATCCCTGAAAAGAATGGATTATGGAGAAAAGATTAAAGTAGTATAATGTGATATGGTGTTTGCTAATGTGCTATCGGAGGTATTAGGAGGACTCGCCAAGGTTCGTCTCTTTTATGAATGCCTTTCAGATCGCAATTATCTAATAGACTCCAAACCCTGTTTGTATTCTTGCAGGCATTAAACATCGTCTTTGAAAAAATTCCAGAAAACGAGAGTGCAGATGTCTGTCGGAACATTTCAGTCAATGTTCTTGATTGTGATACCATAGGCCAAGCCAAAGAAAAGATTTTCCAAGCATTCTTAAGCAAAAATGGCTCTCCTTACGGACTTCAGCTCAATGAGATTGGTCTTGGTAAGACAACGCAGGACTGACTTCGTCCGATCTCCTCGTGAACTGTCCTCCCTCTTTCCTTCCCTGCCCTCAGCAGCTTCCCTTGGGTGATGCTTTTGTGGCCCAGGTTGCTCCTGGAGGGCATGTCTAAGGGTCCAGAGACAGCATGGCTCTCTCATGATTCTTCCCAGGAAGCATAATCCTGCCAAGATGCCATCTTTAAAATATTATGTTTGTAAATCAGATTCATGAGACTGCTGACCCTGAGACCAAATGGAATCACCACGCATCTAGAAGTACAAAAAGGTGTAAACCCTGTGCCCTCTGGACGTGTTGCATTTCACATTGGCATTTGATTTGTTTGTTGTGATACCAAGCGTGTCATTAGTGGGTGGCTGAGACTCTAGGTGGTAACTGCAGCGTGCTGGAAAGGTCATCTTCCTCTCTGCTAATCGCAGCCTGCATTAAGTGTGTCCTCCATCCTCCCCAACGTGAGGCAGCATCTGCTATGAATTCATTTTCGGGCCGTATTGGTAGACTGCAGAAGAGACCATATGCGTGAGCAAGCTAACAGGGCTCCGCTTCACTCAAATGTTCATCAACACTTTAAAGTTGAGCTCTGTGCAGCCCTCCCAGGAGACTGCAGTGGGATTTTATAGCAGATAATGGGACAGGAAAGAAGAGTAAAATCGCAGCAGTGACAGACAGCGTCACAAGGTTCATCTCCCCTCGGTGTGCAGTTGTAGGCCCCGACGAAGCAGGCAATTAAATCCTCCCACTCGGCCTTCCAAGTCAAACCTCCTGCGAAAAGGCCATTGAGAAAAGCCTGCAGGCAGGGTCTGGGAAATTTGAGTGAGACCGTGCAAATGTGTAGCTGTGACAAGACCCAGCTTCAAAGACAGTGGGGCCCAGAGGTGCCTGGTCTCCACCTCGCTTCTGTTTCCTTTCATTGGCTGGGCTGCTGGGCAGCTTGAAGACCATTTTAGCTTAGTTCTCTAGACACAGAATCAAAGGGAAGCCCCAGCCAGGAAGCCATGACCTGACCCAGACCATCAACTTCCTGACCCCAAGCATACAGCCATGCACTTTGGGCATACTAATGTGGCTCTGCCTACAAAGAACATGAACGGACCCACCCGGCATCCACTGGGAAGATAGCCCGACAGCCTCAGTCTTGCCACTGTAGGGTCTGTAGTAGCATCTTCCCCTTTTCTGGGTTTGTGTCAATCTGGTATCCCTGGCCTCCAGAAGTAGGAAAGCTGGGGGCAGAACAAGCAGGGGGCGCCCACTGTGGTCTGAGGGCAAATGGCAGCACACTGCCTCTCAGAACCCTGTGTGGCATCTGCATGCCTCCTGATCTTCCAAAGTGCCTCCAAGGCTGGTCTCAGGAAAGTAAGGCAGAGCTCGAAGCCAGTCTTAAATTGTACTGGAATTTAAGAAGCATTATACTCAGACCTCATACAGCAGAGGCTCATAAACTCAGGTGCCCAAAGTACATGAGTAAGGGGTGTTGGCTGCCTGGGACAATAGAAATGGTGGGGCCTGACCTAAGATAGGGAAAGACCCTTATCTTAGGGGGCAACACCACTTAGTTTCAGCTCATGGTTTTTATGGGGGCCTGCAGGGTCAGTTTTACCGAATCATCCACCTTTTTAAAAAGAAAGAAGTCCGAATTTTTATGTGCAGTCTCCAGATTGGTAAATAGTGGTGCTGAGTTGACATTAAAATAATAATTCATAAAATCCATGTGTATGTTCAAAAGAAGAGAAGCACACATTATGGACCATCTTCTGACACAGGATGACAGTCTTCACCAGAGGGCTTGTGCCCTGAGGTACTGGCATGTCAGTGCACCTTGCGGTACTGACTAGAGATGGTTTGAATGGCACCTATTTGTGGATACGTACACACACAAGTGTGAGTATACACACTTGCTTTGGGAATCTTTTCAAGAGCTTGGTCCCTCAGAGGATGCATTATTTTGCCTTCAGTGGCTCAGCCTCAGTGTAAGATCTTCGGGGAGAACTGACCTTAAACGTCAGAGCTCTCAGCAGAAAACCAAAACCAAACAAAACTCAGCCTGGCTTTTATAGCTCCACACTGTCAAACAAAAATTTGCCACTTCATTCAAGATTCAAGTTTCAGGGGCCAGCAGGTGGCGTAGTGGTTAAGACACTGGATTCCACTATGGTTAACCACAGTTCGAGTCCTAGACCTGGCGGCTTGAAACTCACACTGGGTGTGTGTGTTTGTGTGCCCAGAATCCCAGGAGGAGAATGGAGGAGAAGGGATTGTGGCATGGCATCCTCCCTGAGAAGTGATTTGTCACTTTCTTTCCCACTGTCTTCCTCTGCCTGTCTGGTGAGCACACATATCCTGTGACCAAAAAACAAACAAAAACTAAACCAGAAGAAGAAAACAAACAAACAAAACAAACAAACCAAGTTTTAGTTATTTATCAATATTTGTGCTGGCTGGCTCTGTAGCCTAATGCCAGACACATGCATGTGTGTGCCCCAAACCCAACAGCATGGAAAAACAGAGGGGAAGGGATTATGTCATGACCATGCCCCACAGGAAGGTGCTTCCCTCTCTCTCTCTCCTCTCTCACTTCATCTCTCTCTCTCCAGTGAGCATACCCACCCTCTGGCTATATATATATATACATACATATATATATATATACATATATATATATATATGTATGTATATATATATATTTTTTTTTAATTTGCTGTAGGACACATGTACTTGCTGGAGAGAGACACAAAGAGAGACAGAAAGTGACAAATCACCCCTCAGGGGAGATGACCACCCCATAGTTCTTTCTCCTCTATTCTCCCTCAGGATTTTGGGCATGCACACACATGTTCCTGGCATGATTTTCAGGCTGCTGGGTCCTGGAGTTGAACAGTATAGTGGCCATGTGGAATTCAGCTACCGTAACCACTGTACTGACTGGTTGGCCCCTAGCAATTTAATGACAGTGATAATATCTATAAAGTAACAAGGTGGGAATTATCTCATTGTAATTTCAAACAAGAACAATATGTCCCATCCCATTTTTTCCAGAGCTTCAAGTGGGCACACGACAGAAAGAACTACTGGATATCGACAGCTCCTCTGTGATTCTTGAAGATGGAATAACCAAACTAAATACCATTGGCCACTATGAGGTAAGACCCAAATTTGGCCCTCCACCTCCTTCCTCATCCTAATCCTTATTGATGAGATCACCCCTGTGCCGTGTAAATTCTTGTTTAAAAATCGCGGACTCCCACCATTGCCTGGAATGCTTTGCAGATGGCTTGTTTCTGGGGCAGAAGTTCCCTGTGGCTGCTTGTTCAGAAGAACCCATGCATCACTCTCTCGTACCACCATCTTGCACCCCTTCTCAGAGGGCCTCAGTTTTTTAATTTCGTATTGCCTGAACACTCTCCATCCTGCAGTGTAGGTCAGAAGCTTGGCCTTCATGAAGTTCTCCAACCTTTCAGATTATGCTTCTCAGCAAAGCCATAGCAGCACTGCCTTGTGGCTTCTGCTGGCTGCTGAGCAAAGCCCTCCGCGGCCCAGCCTCACCTGCTCTACTGTGTTCCCCACAGGCCTGTGACCTTCCGTGTGAGTCCTTGTTCCTGAAGAAGTTCTAACTTCCCCATTTGCTCGTAATATTCAGCATTACCTCCTTTAACCCCCAGATCCACATGCAGAGTGGACGCTGAGGTCAGTGAGGGGCACATGTGACTTCTCAGAAACTTGAGAGCCAGAGAACCCTGCACATCACGAGACAGAGGAGGCAGGGAGGGTTTCTGAACACACTGGGACATGAAGATCACTCAGTGGCATTCTCTGAATTTCTGTGACTATCTCAGGATGCCTGGGAGAGGAACAAAGCCTGAGTCCCTGATTCTGAGAGCCCACAGCTCTAGCGAGGAAGAAACAAGTCAGGAAGCAACACCTTTTGGTCTAATAGTACTGTAGGTTGGAGCAATTGAGAAGGCTTCCTGGAGGAAGCTATAACTATGCTAAGACAAAAGAAAGAGGAGAACTAGCCAAGCTGGGACTGACTGTCAGTGCATCCATCCAGCAGCGAATGGAGAGCTTGTGTGTTCTTCAGTAGAACGACTTTCAGATGGAACAGACTTGGCCACAGCACAAGAGCCATCCATAGCCAGCACTTCTGGAGCACCTGCTGCGTGCCAGGGGCCGTCTTCAGCATTGCCCTTCTTCAGCTCATTCTATCCTGTAGCAGTCCTATGAGTCAGGGTTCATGGGCGCCCCTTTCATAGATGGGTACACTGAGGCTCAGGATGGCTTGGTGTCAGCTAGGCGGTGGGTGAGCCAGATTTGGACCCAGGTAGTGGCTGTTGGGTCCGTGGCATGACCAGTATGTGTTGCGACCTTGCATGAAGGTGGAGGAAGTGGGGGGAGGGGAGGATACAGACCACACAGGGTTCGGTGAGCTTCTTCAGGAATTCGAATTGTACACAGAAGCACTGGGAAGTCACTGCGTTTCAGAAAATGGTTGTGACCGAGCACAAAGTGGGGATATAAGGGGCTGCAAACCTGTAGGTAGGGAGACGCATTAGGAGCTGCTGGAGAGTTTCAGGTGAGGAATGATGCTGTCTTGAAATAACACAGTGGCTCTGGGGTTGGGTTGAGAGGTGCTCAGGAGGTGGGCACTACAAACCCCGTGAAGGGGAAGACCCTGGGGTGAGGGAGGCATCGGGATGGCACTGGGGATGGTGGGAGGATGCAGAGATGCAGGTGCTTTTTCAGAGGTGAGCGCTGGCTTCCGGCACACTGGGAGCGGAGGCATCGCCCATCTCGGGGCTGCACAGTCTAAGTCTGCACCAGGAAGGGCTCTGGACTCTGCCAGGCTCTCCTCGTTCCCAGGAGGAAGCTGAGACCGTTTCTAGAGCAGAGCTGTCTGGACAACAGCCAGAAACAGAGAATACCCTGTCCTTGGACTCCGGGGCTGAGTGGGTCTCAGACTCAGTGTGGAGATAGTTGCTTTGGGTGACACCAGCTTCACTGGAGGGGACCCCTACAGAAAAAGCCACAGAAGAACCACTTACTCCTGTGCTCACTCTCCAACAGCGCTGACTTCCCAGCCTGGGGCTCATCTTCCCAAGAGAAGTCATTCTTAGTTTTTTTAAAAAAATTTTTAGAGGTTTTCGCTATAGGGCGCGTGCACTCGCCAGACAGACAGAGAGAGACAGAGAGACAGAAAGCGAGAAATCACTCCCCAGGGGGAATGGTCACACCGCAATCCCTTCTCCTCCATTCTCCTCTCGGGATCTTGGGCATGCACACACACACGCCCGGCGTGAGTTTTAAGCCACTGGGTCCGGGACGTGAACCGCGGTCGACTACATGGGAGTCCAGCGACATAGCCATTACGCTAACTGCTGGTTCCCATTAGTTTTTAGCGTTGGTAGAAACCCCCCAGGGAGCTCCCTAGAAGTGTGCATTCCTGGGGGGCAGGCAGCACTTGGCCACTCCTGCTTTCCAGGGAATGCAATGGAGAGCCCAGGTGGAATTGGAGGTGCCGCCCCGCTGGCTGGAAATACCCCAGGAAGGGCCTCTCCTGGCAGTGTGTTGAAGCCTGGAGTCACAGACCCATGGGCCGTCTCCCCTCCACCTTGTGTCTGGGCAAGCTCAAGCTCGGCAGGAGCACGGCTGTGGAAGGCCTGCCTCCTCCTGGCGCTCTTGTGTAGGTGCTGGCCAAGCCCAGCTGTGACTCTGTCTTGCCCCAGCCTGGCTTCTGCCCTAGGTAGGCCCCTAGGGAGGAGGCGTGGCCACCCACCGCCATTCCTAGGGAAAGGCAGGGCAGCAGGGAAAAGGAAGCGCCACTGCAGCTGTCTGCAGGCTAAGGGGAAGGCCTGTCAGGAGAGAGAGAGCATCACTCTTCTCTGGAGACATCGGCCATGCTAGACACCTATCTGCTTAAGGATGATAATGAAATTAATCCGGCCTGTAGTCACTTCCCGTCCGAATGATTTATTGGCCTCATAGCCTGGCGTTGCTGCGTGGTGGTAATAAATGACAAGACTAGGACACGAGGGCTTAAAGGATTCTCCTTATGTTTAAAAAGCTAAGCCGGAAGGCAAATAAACGCACAGAGCTTGAAGGAAACCAGGGAGGTCACCGGCCTGGTGCCTCTATGCCTGGACTATCTCGAAAACCCTGTTTTTTTAAAGACTGCTGGGAGAACAGCACCCAGCGGCCTCGGTCACCTGAGTCTGGGCGTGATTTAGTCACGCCTCCGCAGAAGGCGCAGATTTGGAATTCGGGGCCGTGTGACGGGGCTGGGCTGAGGTTTGCTTTTGCCCTTTCAGTAAAGAAAAATGTTCTCCAGTACTTGTCTTTTCCCCCAAAGAGACAAGAGGCTAATTATCACTCTTATTCATTCACTAAAGCACCCTAGTTTGAGTCACTGGATGAGCCTGAAAGCCAAAAACTATATTTCATTTAAAAATAGGGTCTAATTCGAAGTTCTAAATGTTAAGACTCACCTCCCTCCAATTAGTCCAAATTAGTTGGGTTTCAAAGTTAATCCTTAGTGACGGCCAGTTCCTCCTACTATCTAAACAAAGTCCCTGCTGCTGGAGCGGGAGTCTGCTTCGTCTCGCCTTGTCTATCCTGAGGGCAGAGAGAGGACGGCTGGTTTCCTCTGAATGACTGACTCCCTGGCATTTGAAGAACTGGTTTCTCGAGGGGATCTGAGGGTGCAGCAAAAATGGAGCGTGTCATGGACTACATACATCCCCTAGAGCCCCAAATGCTGAGCAGTACCCTGTCGGCTACTAGACGGCATCCTTACCAATTCAAGCATCCGTGGTGATGACCACAGCCAGCACCTGGCATCCTTCACGTGCATCCGCTCAGCTCACGTTCACGACAGTCCACAGAGCCAGGTGCTCAGATGGGCGTCCGTGCCCATCCAATGGACGCAGAGGAGGGCGGATCTCTGCTCCAGTCTCATTCTGTCTTTGCAGACAAGGGGTTAAGCGAGCCGATGTCTTTACAAACACATGAAGCCAGAGGCGTCTTTCTCCCCTATAATTAAACCCTCCCCACAGCATCCCTCGCTGGCTGTCACTCCGGAGCAGACTGGAGGGGACTGCACTTGTGTTCTGGAGCCCATGAGATCAGCTCAGTAGCATGTATCTGTGCTGGAGGGAGGGGGCACGCTGGCCCCCTGTGACTGGCGGGTTTTCACCTCTGTGGCCCAGGCTCCTTCCTTTCCATGGGCCCCTTCGTGGCCCTGCTGGGCGGCCTTAAGACAGCACGGCGTGTGGCATAGAGTGGCGTCAGGTGTACAGGACAGGCCTGGGGGTGGGGAGCGTTCTCCTCAGAGAGCACCTCTCATTCTGCGCTGTGAGTTCAGAGAGGCCAACTAGATGCTGAACCAGAGTGTCACTCAAAGGTGTTGCCTGTGACAGATGTGCGCTAACACAGAGGTGGCCACTATTCACATCAAATCTGTCATCTAGAAACATTGCAGGCTCATAGGATTGTCCCAAAGGGTCTGCTAGGTACAGTTAGAAGTCCTCTGGTCAAGTGGGTCACCTGAACACTCAAAGGAAGGGATTAGACTGTCTCCAAAGGTCTCTCTCAGTGTGACTGTCTTTACTGAATAACGTGTGTAGTGCTTCTTGGGTACACACACGGTCCCAGGGCTTCCACCAACAGCCACGGCTCTGGGCCTCTCTCTAGCCCCCCAGAGCTGGACACTCATTATTCCCATTCTGAGGTCCAGGGAGAAACTTAACCAAGCCACAGACTTCTCTCCTCACTGACACCCCAAGGCTGGAAGCAGATGAAAGAGGAATTTCTCCAGAGACTTGGCTCTGTCCTTACTCAGAGTTCAGCTCTCAGCCCATGTTTTTGATCTCCAGAACAGCCAGCTGAGGGCTGGGCCTGATGTGTGAGAAATCCTGATAGTTATATTCTCTCTCTTTTAAGTCAACTTATTTATTTCTTTCGTGAGCAACAGAGAGACACAGAGACAGAGAAAGACAGACACCCCCAACAGGGTCTTGACTCCACGGTCCAGCCTGCCCTAAGTCCTGGGCATGTATTCCTGGCCTGTTGAGGGTGGCCTCCAGCACGAACTCGGAAACCCCCCCCCCCCATGAGGTCCGGCTGCATGGAGCATTGCACTGCTGCCCCACTATGTGGCCCCAATAGTTGCATTCTCTGGTGTCAAATATAAAAGGGCGTCTACACTTAAAATCTTAAGATGAGTAGGCCAGCAGGTAGCATAGTAGTTAAGGCACCGGATTCTACATGGCTGACTTCACAGTTCAAGAACTAGACCCGGCAGCTTGAAAAACACGCCAAGCAAATGTGCATGTCCAAAATCCTAAAAGGAAAATGAGGAGAAGGAATTGCAGTGTGGCCACCCCCTCTGGGGGGTGACTTCTCACGTTCCCTCTCACTCTGCCTCTCTTTCTCCCTCCAATGAGTACATGTTCCCTATGGCAAAAATCTAAATAATAATAATAGTAACAATAAAATAAAACCTTATGATGACCTTCATGACTATGAGTTGATCAAAATACCTCCCTCCTTTGAGTCCTACCTTCCTGTCCTCTATGGCCAGCAGTCCTCGAAGGTGGCAATTACTCTTCAGAAGAGAGGCCTCTCTCTGGCGGCCAAGAGCAGACAACTCCAACACAGCCACAGACAGGGAGCACGTGGGCTCCCAACTTCACACACATTCTTGGGGCCCTGGGAAGAAAGGCCACCTCAGGGTTATCTCTAGTCCTCAGAGGGAGTTTGCTATTGGCCCAAGTTTTAGTTTCAAGTAAACAGTGGAGAAACAGGAACCCCGTGAGCTTTTTCTCTAGTTTCAAGAATCCTGGGCCAGTCCTGGAGAGCAGTGATAAGGTGCTACTAGAGGAAGCAGGATCCCACATGGCCCGGGTTTGAGTCCCATCCCTGGTGCTTAGAAAACACACTTGACTCACACACATGCCCAGGATCCTGATAAGATGGAGAATTGCAGCATGACCTGGGGCTGCTGGGGATACACATGTGTGCATGCCCCCTTTTTTTCTCTCTCTCTGCACACATGCCTGCCCGCATTAGAAAAGAAGAACCCTTTGATTCGATGTGCCTGTTGAGAACATCTGACTGTTCCTTCCAAATTCCCTGGTGAGTCCTGGATGAAGGACCAAGCAAGGTTATCCCTCTGGCCCTGAGAAAAAAGCTTCCTTTTTCATCTGCTTCCAGCCTTGGGGTGTCAGTGGGAAGAGCTGAAGGACAGTATTGACGGAGGGTGGACGGTATTGGCAGCGGCTGCTGGGACAACCCTAAGGAAAAAAATTGTTTTCACGTAATGTGTTCATAGAAAGGCAGTTTCAGGGATGAGAGGACTCAGAAAGGGTTTCCATGTGGCATTCACATTGATGATTGTGTTTTCATAATTTTTTCTTTAAGTAAGGGAAAAGTGTCACAATATTCAGGCCCTACATCATTTCTATAAAATTTATAGCTAAAATTTCTGTGTTTTTTTTTTTTAAGCTAAGCCATACGAAATTGCCAACAGTTGACCAGTTTTCTGTTTTACCTACAGAAATAGCAGTTTTATAAGGTAAAATGTAAGTTCAGCCTATGTCTAGAAAATCTATTTTTATGAAATTATCTCCAACTTATGCCATAAAGATATTATCTTCCCATCAAGACAGCTCACTTTGTCTTTAAAGTGGTTTAGAGGATGCATAGCTCCTGTTTATTTTAGGAGAGACTTTAAAAACATTTTAATTGCCAAAGGGTACATGAACTCACCGGAGAGAGAGACACACACACAGAGGGTCACTCCAGAGTCCCTTCTCTTCCGGGATTTGGAGGCAAGTACGCACATGTGCTAGGTGTTTTTTTTTCAAGCTGCTGTGCTGAGATTCAAATGGTTCAGTCCACCATGTGGGGTCTGCTTCCCTTAACTACTAAGCCATGGCACCAGCTCTAGGAATGGCTCTAAATTGTTGACATGGGTCCATTTCTTCCCTAATTCTGGTGAGGAAAAAGCCCTCGGTCACCCCTGGGACACTCCAGCATGGGCTGGCACCATTGGAGGGGGCCCACCTTGTTGTCACATTGAATCCTGGCACACGACGAGACTGGAAGAAATTGAATTTGAAATTGCCGTGTGAACCAGCTCTGCTCTGGGCTGGAGACACATTCCTGCCGCAGATCCATCTAGTGACATTAATCTTTCTTTGATTTAATTTGGTTTTCATCCCTAAAGTAGGGGCCCAGAGGACACTCTCTGCTCACAGGAGTAGGGGACGATTAATGAGGCCCTCTTAGGAGAGTGTTTGGAGCTCCTCAGATGGAACAAACAGCATATATTTTTAACACTTTGGGGTCCGCGGCAGTTTCTAAAAGGCGTTCTGTCCTTCACGCGACAGCGGCTATGTGAAACAGAAAACAGAAACCTTTCTCTCCTCCTAGCAAACATCTGTAAATGAACTATTGGTCTGTCTTTATATTAGTATGAAAGTGTCACATGGGGTGGAAACGTTCCAGTCCTAGAACAGCTGTGAGAGTTAGAAATATGCTTGTGCACAGGCACGCGCTCTCTCTCTCTCTCTCTCTCTCACACACACACACACACACACAGGCACAACTCATCCACTAATAAAATGCTTTACACTTGCTCTCGGGAGATAATTTCAGAGTAAAATTTCCTTGGTACAAGCTGCGTCTATGCTGTCTTAATGCGGGAGCACAGTGCCAGCAGCAAGTCGTTGCCAGCTCTCGAAAAGACATTTGAACTTTTGGCAGTGCTCCTTATCAGAAGGCCCATCCGTGGGGTTGGTGATTATAGAGTAGGGGTGCTCGCTTTTGGCAAAACAAAGCGTCTGACAGTAGCGGAGTATTGGCTCAACACTCAACGGGATCCATTTGGGATGCATTCTTTGACAATTACCCAGAATGAATCACCGGCTTCCTTTTATAAAAAGATATTTATTGGCTTCGGAACAGAGCATAATCCAGCTCTTCATGGGGAGGAATTTTGTAACTCTGTTCGCACATTCTCATAAACTCAGTGTCTGAGTATTGCTAAGGGGGTGCCTGCACAGAGCGTTTCCTTTAATTGTATCAAATATGAAGGAGAATGGAAAAAAATCAGCCAGAAAACAATGAATGGCTCGAGGGGGAAAGGAGAAGATGGAGTGTAATAAAGGCAGAGTGTAAGTGCTCAATAAGAGTTAAGAATCCTCACCGGAGACACTTTGCAGAGACCTGCCCAGTCCCCCTCTTTCCCTCCATAAGATGTCATGGACACCAGCAGTTGGAGGCCTCTGGCCCAAACTTAGCAGCTGGCTGGACACAGCTGGCTGGACAGCTGTGTTCGGGGCCTCTCGTGGCTGGCTCTGGCCCTGCGTGCCTCTCTCTGTGCCTGTGACCTGAAGGAGATTAAGTTTTCATGCTTTGCTGCTTGCTAGGCAGGCTTGTACATTTTGATAACCAACGTGCAGCAGGCCAGAAGAAAAATTCTAGGTTCCTACTTTTTCTAAACCGGGAAAGGCCAGGTCCAAATTAATACTGAAATTCGAAATTCAAAACAGCCCTGGGGCTTTAAGGGAGGGAAGAGTCTCTTAGCTGATGAGGTTTAGAAGTGACAGGGTTAATCTTCCAGACACAACCCTAGAATGAAAGAGGAGAATTATGTATCCTGGACTGGGCTCCTCTTCGTCACCCCTGTGTTTTAGAATTTTGTGGACTAGCCCCTCTCTGAGAAGAATTTATCCCTTCCTAGGAACCAGGTCTGCCATCTGCATCTTAGCATCTAAGTCTTCTTCTGTCTGATGGGCGAAGGATACTTCTTTGCCTGCTTGCTTCCTGGGGCTCAGCAGGGTGGGAGAAAGGACACTGCAGGGCCATTTGGCCTGGGCTCCACAATCCCAAAAGGCCTTGGTTGAGAACTCTTGACTTGAACTCCCAAAGAGGCTATACACAGGCCTTGTATGAGCTTATCAATGTTTAGTTGTCAAGTTGATATATTTAAAATTTGCGGGGATGGGACCATCAGATGGTGTAATGGACTCCCCACACAGTCAACCATGGTTTAAGTCCTGGACCAGGTGACTTAGGACTCATGCTGGGTGGGTGTGCGTGTGTGTTCAAAATCCTGAGAATAGAATGGAGGAGAAGGGACTGCAGCATGGCCATCCCCCCTTGGTGGGTGATTTCTTGCTTTCTGTCTCTCTGTCATTTTCTGTCTCTTTGGCAAGTGCACATGCCCTATAGCAAAAATATCTCTCTTAAAAAGAAAAAATCCGGGAGGATTGGGGCAGAACAGTGGTGCAACAGTAAAGAGGCCAACCCACATGGAAAGGTTCTGGGTTTGCATCTGAAGACCTCCCTGGAATATGCCAGGCACATATGTGCCCAACATCCAGGGGCTGGCTGAGACTCTGGTCATGGATCGTGGTGCAATGCTCTTTGTGAGACCTGTGGGAGTGCTGTCTGTCTCTCTGTTTTTCTTGCTTGTAGAAAAAAGAAACTTTACAAAAATGTGTGGCAAATTTTTAACAGCTCTGTTGGGATATAATTTTATACCATAAAGCTCACCTGTTTAAAGTGTGTGACTCAATGCTCTTAGGTATATTTACAGACTTGTGCAACCATTGCCACAATCTAATTTTAGAACGTTTTCATCACCCCTGAAAGAAACCTTGTACCGTTAGCATCCCTCCTTATTTCTTCCACCCCTGCCATGGGCAACTAGTCATCTAGGTTCTGGACATGTCACATTGCAGTAAATGGGATCTTTCTATATGCGTTCTTTCTGTGACTGACCTCTTTCACTTAACATAATGGGTTTGAAGTTCATCCATCCTGTAGTATAGATCAACACCTCCTTCCCTTCATTGTATGGTGGCTTTTGTAGTATAGTCATACAAGGAACTAAGACACAGTGTCTTCAGAAAGTTCCTGGAAAATGTGTATTGTGAAAACGACTATGCATGGATTTCAAAAGCTTTTGCAAAACTTATACTTTAATTCCATTTTCCCACTTTTTGAAGTCCTTTTATACACAGTAATCAAAAAGGACTAATTACAGGTACTTGCCATAACATAGATAAACATCACACACCTTATACTGATCATAAGAAGCTAGATGCAAGAGTATGTACTGTTTAATTCTATGTTTATGAAGTGGAGGAACAGGCAAAACTAATCAATGGATGAAAGTCAGGAAAGTGATGGCCTCTGGATGAGGATGGGGTGGCTACTGACTGACAAGAAGTATTTCTCAGGACCTTGAGATATTTTATATCCTGATTTCATTGTTGGTTACATGGGTCTCTGTTAAATGTGAACTTTCACTAAACAGTACACTTAATGGTAGTAAGAGTTAAGCACTCATGTGTGATGCTTAAATCTTAAAGTTTTTACTAAAAAGTATGTATAAGTGTTATGATTTTATGAACTCTAAAAAATAGTATATACCTACAGAAAATAGAACAAATCATAAGTATACTGCTGGGTGAATTATCATCAAGCAAGTACATACTATAACTCCCATCCAGGTCAAAAAATGGAAGCCCTCTCCCAGTCCCTGCTAATCATTACCTCTCACTCTCTTCTCCAGAAGTCATTGTCTTGACTGGGATTTTTTTTAGCTTTATGTAAATAGAACCATACAGTGTGCTCTTTCTTTTGTGTCGAGCCTGTTTTGTACATTATAATTGTGAGATTCACCCGTGTGGTGTGTAGTAGTCATTTGTTCATTTTCATTGTTTTATAATATTCTGTTGTGTGAATATCCTCCGAGATTACTTATTATTCATGCTAATGTTAATGGATACTTGAGCAAGTTTTAGTATGGGGCAATTACAAATAACTTACTATTGGGATTTATACTTTCTTCTGTTGCATATAGACCCAGATGTTCAATTGCTGCCATAGGGTAGACACTACCTTTATAGGCCACAGCGTTTGAACACCATTTTAGCATTCTTCGTTTCTTTCTTTTCTTATTTTTCTTTTTTTTTTTCTTTCTTTCTTTCTTTTTCTTTCTTTCTTTCTTCCTTCCTTCCTTCCTTTCTTTCTTTCTTTCTTTCTTTCTTTCTTTCTTTCTTTCTTTCTTTCTTTCTTTCTTTCTTTCTTTTTTTTTTCTTTCTTTTTCCCCCCATAGGGCTCATGCCCTCACCAAAGAGAGACAGAGAGAGGGGAAAGTGAGAAATCACCTCCCTCAGTGGACAGCCATGCTGCAATCCCCTCTCCTCCTTGCCCCTCTCAGGGTTTTGAGCACACATGCACACACACATGCACCCAGTGTGATCCTTAAGCCACTGGAACTGGACGTGAACCTCAGTTGGCCATGTGAGAGTCTAGCACCTCAACCACCACACCACCTGCTGGCCTACATTCTTCATTTCTTACTATAGTGGTGTCTTAGTTTGGGCCACTGTAATGGAATACCATCGACTGCTTGGCCTAAATAAAGATTTAGTTTTTGTGGTCCTGGAGGCTGGAAATCCAAGCTCAGGGTGAAGTACCGGCAGGTCCTGTGTCTGGTGAGGGCCCTCTTCCTGGTTTGCAGAGGGCCATCTTCTCCTTGTGTCCTCAGGTGATGGGGATCAGCGAGAGCAAGTAAGCTCCAGCATCTTTTCTTACAGGGGCACTAATCCCATTCCTGAGGGCTCCACCCTCATTATCACCTCCCAAAGGCCCTACCTCCTAATACCATCACATTGAGGTTAGGATGTCAACATATGAATTTGGAGGAGACACAGGCAGTCCATAACAAGTAAGAATTTTTAAAAAATGACATTGGCCTAGGCCTCTCTTGACCTCTGAGGGATGGGGAGTGTCCTAATGCCACTTGGTGTTCTCCTCTTCCTTGGCTGGCCCTCTGCCCACCTGCTGCACAGCCTTCCACCCTCTGAGCACTTACCTTCTGCATCTCACTGCCTTGTCTGTCCCTTCTCAGGACCATGAGCCCCTGGAGGGCAGAGACAGTGTCTCACTCATTATTATAGCCCCAGCCTGCAGCATAGTGCTGAGAACATAGAGATTCTTCATAAATATTTGATTTAATAAGTGAGAGAATGTAAGACCCATCCAGCCATCTAATTTCTGGTTAAAGTTGAGAAATACATTAAATTTTGAAAACTCATATATTTTTTATCTTTGCTTTCAGATATCAAATGGATCCACTATAAAGGTCTTTAAGAAGATAGCAAATTTTACTTCAGGTAACCAATATAATATTGTTAACCTTTTGTTCTCACCCAGCTTTATTAAGTATTGCTTTTGCCTCTCTCAGATGGATCGTCGCAAAGGTGAGATGGAGTTGTTGCTGTGTAATTCTTTGAAAGCTGAGAAAAGCCATTTTTATCTGTTTCTTCTAGTTCTAAGAACGTAAGCCCTGCAAGAATAAGGAAAGGAAACTCTAAGTGAGGTCGGCCTGGACTGCTCAACACTAAGGAAGCTGCTGCTGCTTAGCCCCTAACTCAGGGCAAAATCTCAGCCCTCACAGCTTCTTGCCAACTGCTCAGCAGGAAAGGGGCTGGCAGAGGAGCTCCCTGGGCACACTGAGAGGGAAGCTTGCAGACAGTCACGCGGCCCTGCGAACGCTGAACAAATAAGATAATCCACTTAGAAAGTCCAAGTCTCCTTGTGATAGCATCTGCAAGATTCCCAGAAAGGGGAGAGAGACAAACCAAAGAGGCAGTTTTGGGTTATGGGAAAGTCAGCAGACCAGTCTCTAAAGTCATGTGGGCCACTCCTTCATAGCCTTGGGGCAGGAAGATACCGTGATAGAGCCCTTAGGAAATCCCCAGTCCTGTTCCAGGTTTGTCTTTAGAGAAATTAAACCCCAGGTAAGATCATCAATCCTCAGTCCTGGAAAAGTTGCAGGACTCTCAGCAGCAGGTTCCTCTCACACATGCAGCCCAAGGGCTCCCCAGTTCTGGATTCAGTGCGAGAAGGAGCCTGGTGGGTCCTAACATTGGTCAGGGCAAGCAGGGAATGCCAGGCTCCTGATTACGTAGACAGGGTAACTTGGTAGGCTGTAGGACACCCCTTTGCGGTCCCCACCTTCTACTACCACACTACGCTATAGTGAAGCCTGTGAAGGGTGACTGTCAGAATGGCATAAGTGTAATGGTGTCCTTGCATGGTAAACAGTAGGAGAGCCATTTTTGTTGTTGTTGTGTTTTTTTGTTGTTTTTGTTTTGTTTTGTTTTTTGGCTTTTGCACTTGCTAGAGACAGAAAGAGAGGGGAAAAAAAGGGAAAGTGAAAAATCACTTTAACATCCCCAGAGGTGGTGGCCACAGTACAATTCCTTCTCCTCCATTCTCCTCTTGGAATTTTGGGTATGCACACACATGCGCTGGAGTGATTTTCAAGCTGCCAGGTTTGGAACTCAGACTGTGGTTGACCATGTGGGAATCCAGAATCATAATCACCACGCTATAATGTTTTTAAGCTTCAAAGATTGGGCCATTTGAAAGGCTTGTTATCTGGAAATCAAATAGAACCTTAGGTTTGGATCTCCAGTTAGTCAACACTTTTGCCTCCCTGTCCAATCCATCTGAGAGCCATCACTTGTTTTACGTTTGTTCATTTCTTCCATGAGTAAGAGAAACAGAGAGTACTTTAACAGGGACATTATATGCCAGTTCACCCCCAGCTTCGGCCAGCCCTGGGTCATGGGCATACACACGCCCAGTGTACTGAAGGTCTCCAGACTCAGTCCCAAACCCTCCCATGTGGATCACAGCCTCACAGTTTACCATTGTGCCACCATCCGGACCCTAAAGAGTCATCACTGTGATGGCTGTCCTGCTGATACTCCTACCCACTGCCCCTCTGTCCTATTGTCAGTCCCTCTGTCAAAATGGTGGCCCTAGATTAATAACCCAGTCATTAGCCTTTCCCGATCCCACAGCCAGCCAGCCACACGAGAGAGACCCCTGACAGCGCATTTGGGGTCACTGTAGCTTCATGGTGTCCAACTTGATCAGAGCCCACTCTCTGTGGGTTTCTCTAGGCAGCTCCACTCTGTGTTCTCTGCCATGTCTACCTCTGTCCTTAGAGCTCTGACCCACATAGCTCTCCTGACTAGCAGCAGATGACTTCACAGAGAAAATAGACATCAGAATTCCTCAACATTAGAGACACCAAACTACTTCATCTGTCATGTCCTCCTCCTACTTCCCCTGCCACCTGTGGGCTGTCCTTGTGCCCACCTTAGGCCAATCTCTCTCTGTGCCTTGGATTCCACCAAACTTTCCAGCCCTCCGAGTTAACACCAGTCTCTTCTCTCACACCTGGATTCACACTTTCCCTTCCCCTTGATTCCTTTTTGCCATTAGCATTTCAAGATGTTCTTGTCTCTCTCTTCAAAACAAAACATGAAGTACCTTAATCCTACTCTTCCCTCTGTTTACCCACGTATTCTCTTTACAGCCAAGCATTTCGAGTCACTCTCTGTCACCTTCCACTTGCTCTGTGAGCTCCACCTCATTGTTCTTTTTTCAAATCCCAGTCTTCTATTTGCCTGCCTACCTAGCCATTCATTTAGCTTCAGCTCAAACATCTCTTCCTCAAAGAAACCCTCCAGACTGGATGTGGTCCCTTGTTAGATTCTTACTGTGCATAAAATTACTGTACAGCTCCTGGCCTGCATGAGGTGCTCCAGGTGCATTTGTTTGAGACTTGTAGGGACAGGGAACCTGTATCCCACCCCAGTCCCTAGCCCTTCCTATCTTCACACAGTTAAGACCCTAAGATGCAGCAGGCTCAGTTATGAAGAGCTCAAGAAGAGCTCAAATAACCTCTTCGGATTATAGGACAAATGGGGCTTTTTATGAGAAGGCCAACTAGCCCGTGGAGGTTTTTGTTTTTCTTTTTCTTTCTTTTTTTTTAATGGACTGCCTTTCTCTTCCTCTTTCCCTGGCATTCAGATGTGGAATACTCGGACGACCACTGCCATTTGGTGAGTTGGGGCTTTCTTGTGCTCACTGCTGAATCGCATGCTTTCTGTAGCATGAATGGTTTCCTCGGGTAACGCCTCTGCTCTGTCTTTCCTTAAGATTTTACCAGATTCGGAAGCATTCCAAGATGTGCAAGGAAAGAGACATCGAGGGAAGCACAAGTTCAAAGTAAAAGAAATGTATCTGACGAAGCTGCTGTCAACCAAGGTACGCTTCCTGTTCTGGGAACGCGTTTATGGCTACCTTGGGGGTGTCTGATGTGTTTGACTTAATTTCCACTGAAGTGTGAAAATGTTACAAATCCCTTGTGCCTTCTAGCAAAGCAAAATGAAAGTTTAAATTGTAAACACTTCATACCCCTTTCTTCTTCGTTTTTCCTTCTCTCTTTTATGAACTGGAGAGATAACAGCACTTTATACATTTCTACAGTAGCATCTTCAATCGGAGATTTAATATTGTTCCTAAGGCCTGTACACACCATCTTGCTATTGTTATTTTTTAGGCTGACAGCATAATTATTCCTTTTTGTTTACTTGTTATTATAGATGAGCAATAAAACTCTCTCTTTGAATTGCAAATAAAATGGGGGGAGGAGGTCAGTGACTATAAACCCAGTAAATCTTACTGTTTTTTTTATTATGAAATTAAGAATTCTATTCACATATAAAAGTGTCAGAAGTGAAAGCCAGTGGAATACCAAGCTGGGAACAAATTTTACTTTATCTAGCTTTTAGGGGAGATTAACAGAAGAGTGTGTTGATCTTCCCTCCCACCCCGAAATGACTAGTAATATAAATGCCATTATCTACACCTGGCCCTAGTAACTTGATGGGCACGCTTCTTCAGATTATAGCAAAGAATCTGCTTTAGAGCTTAGGAGATTTGTTTAATGGGTAGAGGATGGCCCAAGCCTCTTGATTTTCTCAGCCGTCCCACAGAGCTCAGCCTGTTTGGTTTTCGTAAAATACTCAAACGCTTTGGAAAGCACACAATAAAACCCTATGATGGAAAGAGATGCAACAGAAAACATTCTGGAAACAGCAGCATCATTTGAGTTATTTATTCCAGGCTGATCATAACTACTAAAAGCCAAGTATCTGTGGCTTCTTGGTTCATGTGGACAGCCCTACAACTGACATTTCAGCTGCTAGAGATTTCTAAGATATCCTCCCTGTTGACTGAACAGTGTTATCAGCAAGAAGCTTATGAGCCAAATCTAAACCTGGGCATGGATTTTCAGGACCTTTGTCCCACACTGTGAGAGTTGGCCTCATCTGACAATTATACGTTTTTCTCTTTGGCTTGATTTTCTGTTTTGCACATCATTTTCTCTGAACTTGGACTTGCTTGGTCTGTTATGTTTTTGAAAGTACTTGTGTGGTTTTTGATCTCCCGCACCCGATGTTTTCTGTCTTTTAGGTGGCAATTCATTCTGTGCTTGAAAAACTTTTCAGAAGCATTTGGAGTTTACCCAATAGCAGAGCACCGTTTGCTATAAAATACTTTTTTGACTTTTTGGATGCCCAGGCGGAAAACAAAAAAATCACAGATCCTGATGTCGTGCATATTTGGAAAACAAACAGGTGGGAATGTAGGTGATTACTGGCTGTTTTCAAGAATCTGGGACAGAATATTAAGGACAGAGATACTTACAGAAGGATTCCTTTATCACTCTATCAAAATCTGGGTTTGGTAAGCTCTTGCAGCAAAGTAGTTTCTCCACTGTTACTATTTTTAAACAACAAATGAAACCATTCCTATGCTGAGAATCCTATTCTTGAGGATAAAATTAACAAACTCTTTGTTATCTTTAATGTATGAAAAAGAGTTTGTGTGGAATATTAAGTTTAGCTTGACCAGCAAAAGATGAGAAAAGATGATGTGCATTTACCATATCATTTTTCTATTAGAAAAGACTTTCATTTGTGCCTAAAATAATCAATTACTTTGCCGTTTCCAAGCTGAATATATTCTGATTCTGTATACAAATTTCTATTTTTTTCTCAAATGCAGTGCTCTGATACCATAAGAATTAGCCAAAGGTTTGTGTTTGGTTTGGTTTTGTATTTTAACATTTTACCTTGGGCCAACACCTATAGCCCAGAGGTCAAGGGAGCCAGATGCCACATGATTGACTATGGTTCGAATCCCAGTCTCAGTGTCTTGAAAAACATACCAAGCGTATTTTTGTGTCCCAAATCTTGATAGGATGGAGAAATGGAGGAGAAGGGATTGTGGCAAGACCACAACCCATTGAAGGGTGATTTCTCCCTTTTTTTCTTTTCTCTCTAGTAAGCACATGTGCACTTTGAGGGAAAAAAAAAAATGACCTTAAGTATAGGCAAGGTATTCAGATTCATTCTAAATGTCTCCTTAGTTTAAAAACAAACAAAAACTCATTACTCTATTTCAAATATTCTGTGCAAAAATTGAGTAAGACTCAAGAGTTAAAATGTAGAACTTCTAAGTGCAAGCTCGAGGCCTCTCAAGCACTGGAGTCAGTCATACCATATTAAACAAGTTTTTGTTTTATTTCCTCCATGAGCAAGAGACAACCCCCCACAACATGGATGCTTTTTCTTAATGCTGGGATCCATCATCCAGCCTCAGCCAGCCCCGGATCATAGGAAAATGTGTGCCTGGTGTCTTCGGGGAGGTCTCCAGATTTGAACTGGGATCCTTCCCAGGCAGGCTTGCCTTACTAAATGTCGCATTTTACTACTGTGCCATGACTGGCCCCTTGAATATTAAAAGCTGAAGTTCTAGAGCTCTAGGATTGATCTCCATTTTAATCCAGGTCGACACCAGCTTTCTGCTCTGGCGCACTCTCTTCCTGTGCTCTAGTCTCATATCCTCAGACCTGCTCCTCCCACACCAAGCTTGGGAGCTGCGGGTCCCCAAGAAGACTGCAGCATCTGAGCAGGGCAGCAGCCAGGACAGTAAAGCTGTTGAGAGACCTAGGAGCATATGGAGGTACTGAGAGGGCCAGAGTTGAAGAGGAGATAGCAGAAGGACTCTGAATGGTGCCCAAGTCCATATTCAAATATTTTTTTTGGTATCTACTATGTGCCAAGCACTGTTAGACGCTGAAGATATCATAATGAACAAAGAGGGAAAAATCCGCATCCTCAAAGAGCAGCTTGTGTTGGGAATCAGCAGTTAGTGTAATGGCTATGTCGCTGGACTCCCACATAGTCGACCGCGGTTCGCGTCCCGGACCCGGTGGCTTAAACTCATGCCGGGCGTGTGTGCGTGCGTGCCCAAGATCCCGAGAGGAGAATGGAGGAGAAGGGATTGTGGCGTGGCCATCCCCCCTGGGGGGTGATTTCTTGCTTTCTGTCTCTCTCTCTGTCTGTCTGGCGAGCGCATGCGCCCTATAGCAAAAAAAAAAAAAAAAAAAAAAAAAAAAAAAACCTCTCAAAGAGCAGCTTGTGTTCTAAGATGTGGGGACAATTTGTACAAGACATAAATTGTGGCATATTAGAAATGCAGTGGAAGAAGTGGGAAAGGAGAGTTGGGAGTGTTAGGACAGGGTGGGCAGAGGTCTCAGGAAGATGATGACATTGAGCCAAGCCTTGAAAGAGGAGAGAGCAGAAACCATGAGCTGATAGAGGGCGAGAGTTTGAAGACAGACATGTGCAAAAGTCCTGAGGTGTGAGCTTGCCTGGCAAGAGTGAAGAACAGTGAGGAAGCCAGTTGAGTGGGAATGAACCAAGAAGAGCCAGGGAGGGAGGCCAGGGCCAGGTCACACATGGGTGTTGTCTGGAGGGAGGAGAGCTGCAGAGGGTTCAAGCAGGGGAGAGACAAGATCTGACCTTGTTAAGAGGATCATCAGTGGTGTGAGAATAAACTCAGGAGCTAGGGGCAGTCACCCAGGTGAGAGATAGTGGTGTTAGACTTGGGTGTCACACTTGAGAGGGAGTGGGAAGAGGTCAGGTGCTGGAGGGCTAAGACGCTCTCAGTGGTAACCATCCCCTCATATAATCAAGAACTATCTGGATAAAATTCTTGGTCTGTCCACAGCCACTTTCAAACTTCTCTAGCCATCTTCCAGTGTTCTGCAGTTTAACCCTTTCTTGGTCTGAGTGATGCTGCCTTCTGTTGCTTGGTACGTTTGGCTAAGCAGATTCGTGTACTTGAATACAGGGACAAAAACACCTGTTTGCAAACTGTGATTAAATAGACCATTGCCCTCATATGAATGGCCCCTATTTAAAAAGAGATTATTCTTCTGTTGAACAGCCTTCCTCTTCGCTTCTGGGTAAACATCCTGAAGAACCCTCAGTTTGTCTTTGACATTAAGAAGACGCCACACATAGATGGCTGTTTGTCAGTGATTGCCCAGGCGTTCATGGATGCTTTTTCTCTCACAGAGCAGCAATTAGGGAAGGTAAGGCTTTGGTATTTCTTGTACATTCTCCCATGAGGCTGAAGCATTCCACCTTTCTTGTAATGCTCAAATAATAAACAACTGGTCTAAACAACACCAGCTAGAAAGAGTCAGTTGGTTACTATAAATTTGTTTTTAAAACCTCATTTTTATTTTAATCTAATTTTTAAAAAGTGAAAACTGAATTAATTACCCCATCCTATTGTAGAATTTTCCTATGAAAAACTCTACCACAAAGTATACATTTCCTAGAAGACCATTCTACAGACGCTGATAAACTATTAACCCAAAGTATGAACCTACTGGATTTTCCTCAACTAATTCAATCTGAACATACAAATAGACTTAACAAGTCTATTTGAATATGACAAATTACTTATGGGAAAAAAGACTTGCCTGAGATTTCTAACAATACCGGTTTATCTGTTTATAATCAAAGCGTGAATATTGCTTTCTTACAGTTTTCATTGCTAATCAAAAGTCCCAAGAGAGCAAACAATAAAAATAACTTTGAAAGCGATGCTTTGGTCTCACTCGAGGAGTCCAAAATACATTCACCTGAGCAATGTCTATACCTAGGGGATCTCCAAACATCTTTGAACACTAATCAGTGACTGTTTACAGCAGGATTTTAAGAGTATTTGGAGTGAACAGAGTGTTGTTCCACAAGTGCCTCAGATTCCTACTCCTCATCTAACGTCTGGCACCACTATTCCTGCAAAATGAACTTGTTTTACTTCTTGGGTTCCCTAGCATTGCATAGTTTCGAGAGAGAGACTTTTCAGCACTATCTTTGACCTCTTTGCCTTCTCCCTTTGTTTCTTCTAGCCATATTCCCAATTAGCTAGGTACCACTCAATTCCTTTTCCCTTTGTCCCTTCCCTACTGGCATAATAATTTTTTTTTTTTTTTTTTTTTTAGGTTTTTGCCATTGAGTGCGTGTGCTCATTGGAGGCAGAGACAGTGAGAAGTCACTCCCCTCCAGGGTGGGGGGGATGGCCACGCCACAGTCTCTTTTCCTCCATTCTCATCTTAGGACTCTGGGCACATATGCACATGCACCTGGCATGACTCTCAAATTGCTGGGTCTGAGACTTGAACTGCAGTTAGCCATGTGGGAGTCCAGAGACTTAACCACCATGCCACCTGCTGGTCCCAGTAACTGCCTCTTAATCAGCACCCCTGCTGTCCACCTATCCCTTAACTGTTTCGTTTTCATTCTCTCTTGGGTTTTCTTTCCGAAACAAAAATCTGTTCTCACCAGTGTCCTACTTATAGACAGCCAATACTTGCCCTAACCTACCAGCTAAGATCTTTACAGTGCCACGTGGCACTTCCTGAGTGGCTTCAGCATGTTTTACTGGCCTCATCAGTCCCTTGCACACTCCAAATACCCTGTAGTCTGCAGCTCTTACCTTTCCCAGACACACCACGAACGACATTTTCATATCCCTTAGCTTCTATCTGTCCTGACTCACAGCCCTTGTTCATTCATTCACAAATAGTTTGCTCATTTAACAAATATGATTTCCAAATGTGTACTAGAAACTATGAGACTCATATCAGTCTAAATATACTTACTTTGCAAATTTTCCCCAGATGTATTTTCTACAGCACTTTCTCCATTTGACTAATAAAGTTCATCTTACTGCAGCACACTGAATGACATTTACATGTTAATTTGTGGCAAAAAGAGCTGTTTACGGATTCCTTGCCATGTTCTCGGTGTATTTCAATTAATCCTCACAAGTACCACAGAAGTTAGTTACTATAACCTTATTTTATCGATAAGGAATCTGATGCTTGGAGAGGTTACAAGTCTTTCCTGAGATCATGCAAAGTAGAATGAAGGATCTCTGATTTGTCCAGCTCTGCAGTCCTTTTCTTTATGCTCTGCTACTACTTACTTCTATCAGAGTAAGCACTATGTAAATTCGTCTTCCCAAACCAGATTGTGAGCTTCTTTAGGGCAAGTACTGGTCTTCATCATTGTACACCCACTGCGCAGTGCCTGGCTGTTCACTGAGTGAATGATGGATCACATCATTCCTGGGTTCTCATTTGTTTTGAGAAATGAGAAAAATGGCAGTAATATCTCAGTCTAGGCATCCTATAGAATGGTTCGTCGAACCACTGGTTCATCCTCATGGCCTCTAAAATGTACGGGGCCATTAGTCTTATTAACTTTACCTATCTCCCCTGAGTACACTTTTTAAACATTTTGTGAAAAATAGTGACTTTGTAAAGTAAAACCTTCGTTTGACTTTTAAAATATTATCACTATTACAACTACACAAAACCATGCAAACTGCCAGAGAACCTGTGCAAAATCAAACATCAGAGCCACCAATGCTAAGGACCACATCCTTCTCTGAGGAAACTGGAAGATCTTTATAATGTAATGAAATAAAAGAAACAAGCTGGAAAATATGCCACTGCCAATTACTTACCAGTTTCGTGGTTATATAAAGGGCTCAATCAGACCTACAATCAAGTCTTTTATAAATGCCAAAATTCACTGGTGGGTGAGGATGAGAGCAAATGTTTTAATTCAGGCTTTTTTACAACCATTAGCAATGAACTATGATTGAAATAAGTTCCATTGTTAACAGTAACTCAAAATCATGCAAAAATAATAATTTTAGTTCTTTTATGAGAGGAAGGCAGAATATATTAGCATTTAATTCGCCTGAAAATAACAGTGACTCACCAGAACTATCTAGATGGTAGTCAGTCATTCAGTGAACAACTTATTAAGGCCTATTGTATGAAGACTTGTTGGCTGGAGGTAAGATGGTGGTGGTGGTTCATTGTTATGCAATGGTGGCATTGTTATAAATTCCCTATGAGTTTTCACCCTTTTGGCCATGGTTGCTTTTTTTGCAGGAAGCACCAACTAATAAACTTCTCTATGCCAAGGATATCCCAACTTACAAAGAGGAAGTAAAATCTTATTATAAAGCAATCAGGGATTTGCCTCCATTGTCATCTTCAGAAATGGAAGAATTCTTAACTCAGGAATCTAAGGTATTATTAGAAGGCAAAATAAGCTTATTTCGGTTACTTTTTAGAAAAGACTTTTCAGAATCTCTCAACAAGTCTTTCTTTTAGAAACATGAAAATGAATTTAATGAAGAAGTGGCCTTGACAGAAATCTACAAGTACATCGTAAAATATTTTGATGAGGTAAGATTTTATGTCACATCCCTTTTTAAACCTGAGTCAGTCACAAGGATTTGGCTATAGCATTAAGTAGATCTCAGGACAGCTCTGGCATCCCAAATGGCCAGAAAGGGAGGCCAGGAAGCCTGTCTGAGATGGGGGATCCTGGCACCAAGCCAGACCCTACACACGGCTGCCCCTCCTGTAGTTGTATCATGCTGCCCACCCTGGGACTGTCCTGAATTTACATTGGAGTTCATGGGGCCTACAGCCACACTGACTCAAGGTAACTCTGAAGAGTAGTGGTGGCCTACTGAAATGGGACCAGCTTATGCCTGATGTAATCTGCTAAAAACGAAAGCTAAGCTTGTTAAATCGCCTAGATTCTATACTCAAGAGTTATATGAAATGATGACATATTTCTAACTTAAGCAACTATTTCAATAAGCCATTCTCCTTTATGATTAATTCTCCTTATTCTGGATTTTTTTCTTTGGGAATTCACACAGACACATTCATCAGATGCGTTGTTTCCAAATATATGTTAATTCCCCCTTCCCTGATTCCCCCCCACTCAGTCATGCTGGGACAGGCTATCCATGTCAATGGTGAGAATAGCTCACCAATTCCATTTGCTACTTGAAGATCAAGTGAAGCGCTAAGGTAGGGTAGAGGCAATGAGTTCCTTAAACATGATAAGCATCCCTCTTTCCAGGGGTCAGGGGTGAGAAGGGAAGCACTGGGGAGGGGAGGGGTGAGGAGGGAGCCACATTGCCCAGGATGGGAGGGGAGGGAAGTATTCCTCTCTAACTAGGATGCCCCTGCCTGCTGCATTTAAGGAGAAATACTTGCCTGCATGCTGGCTGCCAGGAATGCTTGCTGTGCTTGGAATGGCTGTGACATAATGCATAAAGCAGGGCCTTGGAAGTCTGGCCCCATATTTGTAAGCAAATAGTTGGTATTTCTTGCGAGCCTCTATTTTAAGCCAAAGTGTTGTTGATCCTGTGATAATGACTTAGCAAAACAACTTGCAAAGTGAGTATGTAAATGATCGAAGAAAATGTTGGCATCTGTTTCATACAGATTTTACCACTCACAGCATCAGGAATGCAAAAAAACAGAATTGTAATGCTAAAACCACAATATCTAAAATAACTGTTCTAATTGTCAACAGATTCTAAATAAACTAGAAAGAGAACGAGGGCTGGAAGAAGCTCAGAAACAACTCTTGCATGTAAAGGTCTTATTTGATGAAAAGAAGAAATGCAAATGGATGTAAGCACTCGGGGGCCTGGCTTAATCTGGTAACGTTCTTCAGACGACTTGGGAGCAAAATAGCTACTTGAGCTACTCTGTCGTTAGTTTTTAAGTTTGCACATAGGTTCCACTTTGAGCACTATCTTTTCGAGAGACCAGGGCACATGCACAGCTTTTAGAAAGCATACCAACCATGGTGCCTGTGTGTATACTGTGGGAACCCTTCTGTAAATAAAGCTGAAGTGGTTGTTGCAAACAGCCTCGTTTACAGAGAAGACAGGGCCAGTAAGCAAGTGTCAGTATTGTAACTACAGTCTCCACTTAAGCACAATGATATAAGTGGTTTTGTTCAAAAAAACTACAGCTATGTAGCACTTGTGAGTACACTGCACCTCTGCAGAAAAGGAGTACTGCCAATGCTCAGAACAAAAATGTGAAATGAGTCATTTGGAAACAAGGTGGGGGTGTTAGGGCAACCTCGAGGATTTGCAGCATTGAAACTTTCCCCAGTAGTTCTTGGAAAAGCTGACCACAGAATTTGGTAGTGTGTACACTTAGCATTCGTGAGTGTGTGTGTGTGTTTAAACCAAAAACTAACAGTGTTGCAACATTGTTGAAAGGGCTCGTGTTTTTCAGTGGTCACCAACTGCACTCCACCTAACTCACCTCCATCTCACCAAGGAGCTCTAAAGCAAGGAGAGTGAGTGGGGCTTTATTTGAAGGTAACAACCTTTTATCCAGATGTTTTGTCCTAATGTATGTTCCCTTTATTTCCATTTATTTTTTCATACTGAATGTATTTGATAGTGGGTGTGTTGGGTATTGTAAAAAAAAAATCATTTATCTCAATTTCAAAACATTTGATCAGAACTATCTGTGGAAGCATAATTCACTCCCTCAATCCTACATTTCTATACTAGTGTCTCCTTGCTTTAGACTTCTGGTGAATCCTGTGGTTATAAATACTTGTGTGTGATTAAAAAAAAAAAAAGGAGATACATTTTACATTTCATCAAATTGCTGTTCACACTGGAGTATTATATATAAATATATATATTTGAGGCCCAAGGCCTGAAAAACATTAGTATACAACTTGGTATCTTAGTCTTACTATGTACTTTTTGAAAGTATTCCTCACGGGAGAAAGAATTTAAAATACCCATTTTATTCATGCCTTTCTTTTTAAAGAATTCCCTATCCAGTTATACTGTAGTCTTTTTATTAGTAATTTTTTATTCCTGAATTTTTGCTGCTCATGACCAATTTTAATACCACTGTGTTTTCCTTCTATTAAACCAGAAGTAACAAGTGAAATTGGCAACTCTCTCAAGCTTTTCTGGTGGCAGGCACCTTTTACCCTTGGTGCTCCAAATCCCTTTTCTATGAAAGAAACTGTTCAGGTAGCAAATAAAACACTGACCACATACCCCTTAAAATCATCTATCAACACTGTATGAAACATCAGGATTTAACCATGAATTCGTCTAGGACGAGCGCAGTTCTTTTTTGCTCCTTAATCAAGAGAGGTGAAACCTCAATAAACCAGTCAGAAAAAATAAGCAGTTACTGCCCTGATAGGCACTTTCCCAATCCTGTCACTTTTGACCACTGTCTGTCCGATGGACACACCTCAAAAATACTACCAAATAGGTTACTTACAAGTATAAAGGTGAGAGGTCTGGTCCCCATGTAAGGCTGCTAGAATCTCCAAGAAGGTGGAGGAGTTCATAAGAGAACAGCAGAGGACAGTTGAGAGCCAAGGGTAGGAGAGTTGCCCAAAAGACTTCCCCTTCTTTAGGGTACAGAAAATTCCAAGGATCAGCTACAGCTTTATCTAAGTATTTACTAAATGCTACATGAGGGTGTCCCTGTCCAGCTCGCTAGCACACGAGTCCCGTGTGGAGAGTTACCTCCTCTACCAGGGACTGTGCTGTTGGGAACTTTGGGCAAGTCACTTACCTCTTTGTGCCTCGATTTCTGTATATTTCTAACCTACCTCACTGAGGTGGTGTGAAGATTCACTAATGTATGTAGCGTGTTTGTCAATCCTCCAGTGAAAAGCACTCTCTAGATCACATTTTGGATCACATTAGCCAAATGCAGTAAATGGCCAAATTAGATGTGTGCTGAAGACAATCAGTCACTGGGTCTATATTAAACAGCAACCAGAGAAACAAATGGCAAACGATTTCTATTTTCAAGTTTCTTTGCATATTTTTTTGGTGCAAAACAATTCATTTATAAACTTTTTTTTTAACACTAGTGTCTACAGCAGCATTTAAAAATTAATTCTGTTATCTTTTCCGTATTAGGATTTAAAAGTCTATTTCTTATTGTATACCTGATTGAAGCTGTTCTTGGAGATGAATGTTTTAAATGTCTATATCCAAAAATAAACATTTTGATGTAACTGTGGTCTGTTTTTTTTTTCCTTTTCTTTTTTTAATTTTCTAGTTGTAATAGAGTTTTTATTCTAAGTGGCTCCGTGGAAATTAATTATTTTTCAGGAATAAGGTGTCACTGCATCCTCTGTGTGAATAAACAGTTGTATTACATAGTAAGTAAACCTAGTTCCTTGCTAAATGATGCGACGCACAGGCCTGGTCTCCACTAGCAACTTGGACTTTGACAGTGAAGAGTACTAGATAATAACATTCCACTTAGTTTGGCAAACTTGAGCTCTGCCTTATTGACTGGAAGCTATTCCAATGGAATTCCTCTAAAGATTTATCTAAAAAAGCCTCCAAAGGGTACAACAGTGAAAATAAGTAAATGATGGCATACTTAGGAACACACATAAATAAAACATTTATGGTTATTTGGTAGATCCAAACCAGCAAGAGTCAAAGTTAAACACCAAACAATACTTCTAGAAGGAGTTTGGTAGGTTCTAGTTTTACAATCAATGGCCCACTTTTAAATATAGCCACAGGATTTAATTATTTGTACTTCATTATTTTCTATTAATTCTAATTCAACAAAGCCAAAATAATCAAGATCTTCTGCAGTCTAAATATATATTGTATGGGCAAAGTGAAATTCAACACAAGACAATATAGTTAGATAGAAAAATATTTATTAAGTGCTTTAATAAATTATGTGCATACAACTTTTATAAAAGGTAGCCTTTTGTGAATATATATATATATATATATATATATTTAGATACCTTTATTATTTTTGTAATGCTTTTAAATTGTCATTTTTCAAAAACTAGAGGCTTGTAACTCTTGCATGTGGTAAACCAGAAGATATTTACTGACCCTGTTGTTGCCAAGCACCTCAAAGATGAGGGAGAGGAATTCAAGATGGCATATTCAGGCAAAATGCCAAATTCAACAAAGTAAAATGAATAAATATTTAAAAACTTGAGCCCCTAATTCCTTTTATTTATTCTTACATTTTCAAAGAGGTGTCAATATTCTAAATATCTCTGAAAGTGTTTCCTTTAACGCATCACTTGTCATTAGTATAATCCTAAAATTCTGATACTCATGCAATACAGCATTTGCAGGTACCTTTTCTTGAGGCACATTCAAGTATTTTGGCAAAGAGTAATAAAGGATCTACATGCCACATATGTGAGTACTTAAGCTTTACTGAGTCACTGACTTCACCCTTTTTGATCTGTCTTTTCTCCACGATTATCATTCCCCAGGAGATCCAAGTTCCTCTAGTTGTTTCTTTTGTGTTGTTTCTAGCTCTTCTAGTCTTTTGCGAAGTAGAGAAAGTTCCCTTTGATGCTGCTCCTCCTTAAAAAGATGTGGAGAAAACATAGCAAAAGAAACTGTTAGGAAAACTAGTAGACAAAGAAGAGGCCTCTAGCTGTCTCTTTTATACAGGACTGTGGCATCTGGCAAGGAAGTGATTACCATTTTAGGGTCCAGACACAGCAGCATGGGCAAAACTACAGCCTGGTCCTTGCTTCTCTTCTGCCTCTAGCCTTATGCAAAACCCACAGCCTGTTTATTTCTAGTTATAAAATTTGCTAAGTATAAATCCACTAGTGAATTAAAAAATATTAATGTAGGGACCAGGTATCCTTAAATGGTAACTTCTGAATAAGACTGGGGTTTTAATATCAGTTTATTATAAATAGAGCACTTAAGTCTTGAGATTCAATTTGCTGCCCCAAATCATCTATGTTTACAATATTATAAGATTATTTATCAATAGTTCATCTTCTGAAAACCATCCAATTTGATTTCTTCTCAGGGGCTTGATAAAGTAGAAAAAGCCCATGTTTTGGAATCAGGTAGATTTAGGTTTAAAATTTAACTATGTCATTTACTAGCTGTGACATGAGGCAAGTCACTCCACCTTTCTGAACCAGTTTTCTTATCTATGAACTGGGAATACTAATGCCTGCTCTCAAAGCATTTTTCATTAGTAAATGCTCTACAGAAATTAGTAGTATACGAGTAAGCTGCAATGTTATTCAAAGACTCATTAGTCAAATTTCTTCTTTTCTATTACATAATAGGAGATTTTACTCCCAGCACCATCACTAATGGATAGAACAAATACAAATCTACTTTATTTCTCAGCAAATTTCTAAATGAAAGGGATAAAATTAAAACTGTTCTTTAATGGTTATGCCTTTTTTTTTTTTTTTTTTTCTTTGAGAGGTTTTTGCTATAGGACGTGTGTGCTCACCAGAAAGACAGAGAGACAGAAAGTGAAAAATCACCTCCCAGGGGGGATGGCCACACCAGAATCTCTTCTCCGTTCTCCTCTCGGGATCTTGGGCATGCACGCACACGTGCCCAGTGTGAGTTTATGCCACCAGGTCCAAGACTCGAACCATGGTCAACTACCTGGGAGTCCAGTGACATAGCCATTACACCATCTACTGGTCCCAAATGGTTATGCCATTTTTGTGACTAATTCTGAACATTGATCACATTTACAGCTAGAGTTTTAGGTCTATATTTAAAACTTACAGCAATGTTTGACTAGCCCTTTTCCCTAAAATAAATGTTAATACCTGCATATGTGGAGGAAAAGACAGTTCTATGCCTGGAACCATAGCTGATGATGGAAAGCTCACAGGATTGAGGGATGCAGTTGGAGGTACATTAGGAACCAAAATCAGACTTCGAAACTCATTATGTCTTCTCTGTATATCCTTTAGTCTTTTCTGAAGTCTTGTATATTCTTCAAATGGAACATTTTGTCTTAAAAAGAAAAAAAAAAGTGTTTCTCCTCTTTAATAGTTAAACCCTACTAAAGTACAGTATGGATCACAGGATGTAATTTTAAATAAGAAGAGAATGATTTCTAAATTATAAGATCTACATTTAATATCAAGGTAAACAACCTGTTTACCAAGATAGATAGATAGAACTATGACATTACATCTTAATCAAATGTGATTATTATTAGCATTGCAGGCTACTAACTCATTTGCCAATTAATCAAAAATAAAAAAATCTTATAATACTTTTACTTTCATTTCCATTTTCTCCTGGCCATGAATCCTGAAACTAAAAGGAGACTCTAAACCAAAACAATGCCTTATCTTAAAAAAGGAATCAAATAAAACTAGTGAAAATCCTGGTTGAACCTTATGAAACTGCCATTCTAGGTGAAACATGATCAAACAGAATTTCGTATAGTTCAATTTTTAAAATGCAGGTGTGATATTGTTATATAATAAACATATGTTTGGCTCTGCCCTGGGTTCCTGGCACATAGTTTCCAAATACTTTGGCATCTCCAGAGTGATGAGTGTCTTTTGTATGTAATAAGATGATTGATAGCTAGGGGCTTCAGGTGGGGGTTGGCACCAAAAAGATGAGACACTATTAAAGAGCTGCAACTTTCAGCCTCCCTACACTTCAGCTGATCACCTGTGGCCAATGATGTAATCAATCATGCCTATGTAATGAAGTCTTCATAAAAACCCTAAAGGAAGAACTTGGGGAGTTTCCAGGTTATTGAAGACATGGAGTGCCCAGAGGGTGGCGTGCCCAGAGGGTGGCCTGCCTAGAAAAGGCATTGAGGCTCCATGCCTCTTCCTACATACTTTGCCCTATGTGTCACTTCCATATGTATCCATTGTAATATTCCTTATAATAAGCAGGTAAACATAAGTTACTATTTCTGTGAGTTGCTCTAGCAAATTTACTTGAATTGGAGGAGGGGTTTGTAAGAACCCAACTTATAGTCAGTTGGTCAAAGGCACAGATTCAAACCTGGGGCTTGTGAGTGATATCTCAAGTAGGGGGCAATCTTGTAGAATTGAACCCTTACCCTGTAGAATCTGATGCGATCCAAGAAGATAGAGTCAGTACTGAATCATAGGACACCCAGTAGCCACTGCAGTACTGATAGCTTAGTGTATGGGAAAGGCCCTACACATCTGATGTCAGAAGAGCAGGAAAAACACTTTGGTTTTCCTCATCTCGTATAGTAGGCCATCACATAGATGAAGTTTTCTCAACTTTAGGAAAATGGCATGGGGAAACAAGCTAATTTTGCAAGCCTTCACAGCAGAATCCTTCCAGACATGACCTTCCTGACCATCCATCACACCAGCAATCAAATATAGTTGTAAAACCACTCAAACTTCTAGATGATCTGCACCACAGCATCCCAATTTTGAACTGATAATATTTCACTATTAATATTGGGTTCTCATACAAGTAATAACATTTTTCTACATCTTTCTATGCAAAAATGTGTCATGGCTTTTCCAACAACCCAATAGTTATGAAAGAAGTAGTAAGCAGAATTTTGTTTTAGAATGTCTGGTGGCTTCCCATAACTCCACAGTCTAGAAACCTCTTGAGTGTTTTTTAAAAAAAACTGTTGACAATATGGTAATAATTCCACTCAATAATACCAGTGCATATCACAAAACATCACTTTATAACATTATAGGCGATTTCTATTTTAGAAAAATCAGCTGAAGCAGTGAACACTATACCACTAAGTAGCTGAATTCAAAAAAAAAATTTTATTAACTTGAATCAAATAGGTCACACACCAACTTAATATGGTAAATCTCTTTGTGAAATATACAAATGAAATAGATTATTAGCTATGTCTGGATGTGACTGCAAAACCAGCATCTATAGCCCCCTAATATTGTTCCATACCTGGAAACCAAACACAATTTTCAGAACTGTGCAGGAGCTACAATGGTTTTGCTGTATCAGCAGCAAGAGCTTATACCACTCCCACACCACTCCCGGCTATTAGAGCTTTGGTTATGTCCCCAAAGTCAGTGACCTTTTCTGTCAGCCCTAACCCTAACACAAACATCTGGCACGTGACAGAGACCTTTGGATTTCAAGAAATATTCAGTTAGAAAAAAAAAAAATAAAGGATGATGCATTAGGGGTTAACAAATAGTTCTAGAACTCTTTAAAATGTATATTTAAAAAAAACCACACTACATGATATTCAAAAATAAAGTTCTATGACATAAAAATAACCACATAGGGCATATATACAAACATATTACCTATTTAACACCTGATTTTCTGTTTCCAATTCTTCTTTCTTTGCCTCTAAGACTTCTACCTTCTCCTGTAGTCTCTTCAATTTGTTTTCATAAAGAGATTTTCTCTAGAAAAAGAAAAACCATTTGAGTAAGTATTGTCTTAGCCTATTTTTGTGTTCCTAACAGAAAGACCTGAGACTGGGTGGTTTATAAAGAAACAGGAATTTAATGGAGAAAGGATAGTGGCAGGACCATCCCCCCTGGAGGGTGATTTTTTGCCTCTGTCTCTTTGTTTCTCTCTGTCCATCCAGCAAGCACACGTGCACTATAGCAAATATCTCTCTCTCAAAAAAAAAAAAAAAAAAAGAGTTTATTATCTCAGAATTTTGGTAGGTGGAAAGTCTAAGGTACAGCCCTAGCATCAGGCCAGACTACAACATAGCCAACAGAAGCACAGAGAATAGCAGGTGTGTGCAAAGAGAGTATGGCCTCCTGACAACTCTCTTTATAACAACCAGCTCTTGTGAGAACTAACCCCTTCTCATGAAAACTAGAAGTTGCTGGGTCTGAGATACATGATTAATCTCATGATTAATCTATTCATAAGGCTGTTGCCAACCATGATCAATCACCATGACCCCCCTCCCACTCCCTAGGCCTCACTACCACTCACTGTCAAAATTTCAAACATGAAACTTTGTGGGACAAACTATGATCCAAATCAAAACATTCTACCCCAAAGGTTCATGTTTTTCTGACATATGAAATACAATCATCCCATTCTAATAGTCCCCAAAGTCCTAATTTGTTCCAGCATCAACTCAAAAGTCCAAAGTCTCATTTGAAACTGAAGGCAAATTCCTAGCTAGCAGCTTCTGAAGTCAACACAAATTACGCACTCCCAAAATAAAATTGCAGAGCAGGCACAGAGTAGAAATTTCCATTCCAACAGAAGAAAAGAGTAACAGGCCTCTGCAAGTCCAAAACCCACGCGGACAGACATTAGCTCCTGGTACTACATGTGCCATCTCCTGGATACACTGAGGGGCTTGGGCCCCCCAAACAGGAGTCTCCTGTCTGCAGATGCTGCACACTGATAACTACACAGTTTTGAGGTCTTGAGGGAAGTCCCACCTCTGAAGCTCCATTAGGCATTGCCCTCTTAGACGGTACTTTCTGCTCAGATAACTGTATTTCCATTTGGCTTGATTTACTGGAAGTTTCCTACGGTCACTCTGCCTCTGTGACAAGTCTCTGCCTAAACGACCCATGCTTTTCAATGCTGTCTCTGAAATCTAGGAAGAGGCTACACCACCACCACACAACAGTGTATTCTGCACTCCTGGAGAATTAGTATCACATGTAGCCCCACTTGGATGCAATGACTCCACTGCCAGTACCCAAGCCTACAGCCTGTGCTGTTTGGATTGGCAGCCACACTGAGGGCTACTTGAGTCATGGCTAGAGCAACTGGGCCCTGTAATGGAATACAGGGAATGCCAGGCTGTGCAAGGCAGTATGCATGCCACGGGCCAGTTCCTGGAGATCATTTTTGTGCTCTCAGACCTCTGAGCTTCTGATGGATGGGGCAGTCCTGAAGATTTCTAAGCTACCATAGGGACATTTCTCCCACTGGCCTGTTTATTAGTACTTTTATCTCTTCTACAAGCACAGATCTCTTTAGAAACCAGTCTCTCAGCAACATTTCTTCTGTCAAACATGCTTTTTCATTCTTTGTCACACAGCCAGGCTGCAAATTTTCCAAATTTTTCCTCTTTTCATTGTAAGTTCTAACTTTAAGTTATTCCGTTGCTTTCTCATTTCATTAAATGCAGTTAACAATAACCATACAGTTCCTTCTCTTTTCTTATATTTAATCATGTACATCTTTACAGTGTACAATATTTCTTTTTCCAGTACAATTACCATGTATATCAGTCAAGATATATATTACTTATCCACCTCATCATCATCATCAAATAGCTTTTCATTTTTTTAGATTATTATTTGTTCTCATTATTTTTTAAAATATTCAACCAAAAATATATCATTTGGCCTGTAAAAAGAATTTACCCAACATGAAATACTTCTCAGACCAGTCCAGTTGAGAATACTATACGTTATCAACAGGTAATAAATCATTTCTGTTTCCCAGAAAGGTCATGCCTCTCCATTCTTGTGCTATCCTTCTCTATACTCTTCCGTACTCCCCCCTTTCCACCCTGTCTTCAGCATCCACAACTATTTTCACTACTTATGTCCTCCAATATTTCAGTCTCTACCACAGAATAAGAATAGTCAGTATATATTAAGTGGATACATACAATTATCTTTCTTTCATAGCCTGGTTTGCTTCACTCAGTAATAAATCTTCCATATTCTACACTTCCTATCAAATGCCAGGATCTTGGTTTTTTTTGTTTGTTTGTTTGTATGTTTTGTTTTTTAATGGCTGAATAGTATTCTATGGAGTATATGTGCCATACTTTTTCAATCTATTCATCTGTTTGTGGATATTTGGGTTGGTTCTATGTCTTAGCAATTGTGAATAATGTGCAATAAACATTGATGTGCAAGCGTTTTTCCAACTGAACATTCTCCTGTCCTTTGGGTAGATATCCAAAAGTGTTATTGCTGGATCAAATGGTAGTTCTATTTGTAGATCTTTGAGGAACCTCCATATTGTTTTCCATACTGGCTGGACCGATTTACATTCCCACTAACAGAGCAGAAGAGTTCCCCTTTCACCACAACCATGTCAACACTTAAGACATTTTGTATTTTTAATCTTAGTCATTCTGACTGGGGTTAGGTGGTATCTGATTATTGTTTTGATCTGCACTTCCCTTACAATGAGGGATGTGGGACATTTTTTTTTTTTTTTTTTTTTTGGAGAGGTTTTTGCTATAGGGCGCATGCGCTCGCCAGACAGACAGAGAGAGACAGAGAGATAGAAAGCAGGAAATCACCCCCCAGGGGGGATGGCCACGCCGCAATCCCTTCTCCTCCATTCTCCTCTCGGGATCTTGGGCACGCACGCACACGCGCCCGGCGTGAGTTTAAGCCGCCAGGTCCGGGACTCGAACCGCGGTCGAATACATGGGAGTCCAGCGACATAGCCATTACGCTAACTGCTGGTCCCATGGGACATTTTTTTTGATATGCCTTTTGGCTATTCGTATGTCCCGTCCTTAGAGAGTGTTTTGTTCAACTCATTCTCCCATCTTTTAATAGGGTTGATCATCTTTTTTTCAGAACAGCTGCTTGAGTTCCCTGTGTATGCTGGTTATTGGCCCCTTATCTGAAGCATATTTTTACAAAAATATTCTCTCACTCTGAGGGTTGTTGATTCACACTAATTACTGTGTCCTTTGCTGTGCAGAAACTTCTTAATTTGATATAGTCCCACTTGTCTATTTTAGGGATTATTGCCCGTGCTTTAGGAGTCTTATTTAAGAAGTCTTTGTCTACCCCAGTGTCTCCCAGAGTTTCCCCAGTGTTTACCACTGGTAGTTTTATAGTTTGAGGTCTTAGGTTCAGATCTTTGATCCATTTTGAGTTGATTTTGTTAATGGTGAAAGATGGGGATTCAATTTCATCCTTCTGCAGGTGGAAAGATACAGTTTCTTCAGCACCATTTGCTAAAGAGGTTTTCCTTTTCCCACTGGATTGACTGGTGTCAAAAATCAACTGGCTGTAAGCTTTGGGGTTTATTTCTGGGGTCCATTCTATTTGATTGGTCTACCTGTCTGTTTTTGTGCCATGCTGTTTGACTATCACAGCTTTACAGTATATTTTGGGGCCAGGGAGTGATACGCCACCCACGCCACTCTTCTTGTGCAGGATTGCTTTGACAATATGAGGTCTTTATGATTCCAGACAAATTCTATGGTTTTCTTTTCTAGATCTGTGAAGAATGTCTCTGGTATTTTGATTGGAATTGTGTTAAATGTGTATATTAATTTGGGTAGAATTGCCTTGTTGATTATATTACTTCTTCCAATCCAGAAACAGGGGATGTCCTTCCACTTTTTTGTGTCCTTTTCGGTATCTTTTTTAAGATTTTCATAGTTTTCTTTGTAAAGGTCTTTGACTTCCTTAGTTAGGTTTACCCCTAGCTATCTTATACTTCTTGTGGCTATGGTAAAAGGGATTCCTTTCTTCAGCTCCACTTTGTTCAACTTGTTTGTATATAGAAATGCTATAGATCTTTGGATGTTGATTTTGTATCCTGCCACTTTACTGTATTCATTTATTATTTTGAGAAGTTTTGTCATGGAAACCTTTGGGTCTTCTAAGTATACCATCATGGCATCTGCAAATAAAGATATTGTCAACTCTTCTTTGCCTATTTGAATGCCTTTTATATTATTCTCTTTTCTAATTGCATTGGCTAAGACTTCCAACACTATATTAAAAAGCAGTGGAGAAAGTGGGCAACCTTGTCTAGTACCAGTTTTTAGTGGAAAAGCTTTTAGCTTTTCCCCATTCAGCATAATGTTAGCTATAGGTTTTTCAAATATGGCTTTTATTGTGTTGAGAAATGACCCTTCTATATCAATCTTTCTGAGAGTCTTAACCATGGAGAGATGTTGTATTTTATCATATGCTTTCTCTGCACCAACTGAAATGATCATATGGTTTTTATCTTTCTTTCTGTTAATATGGTATATTATATTTATGGTCTTGTGTATGTTGAACCACTCTTGCATCCCTGGAATAAAGCCTACCTGATCATGATGAATAATCTTTTTTATATGTTGTTGGACATGATTTGAAAGTATCTTGTTGAGAATTTTTGCATCTATGTTCATCAGAGATACTGGTCTGTAGTTTTTCTTTTTGGTCATGTTTTTATCTGTTTTGGTAATGAGGATTATGAAGGCTTCATAAAATGAATTTGGGAGGTTTTCTTTCTTTTGGATCTTTAGAAATAATTTGAGTAAAATGGGGGTTAACTCTTCCTTAAAAGTTCTGTGAATTCAGAAGTTAAGCCATCAGGACCTGGACTTTTCTTTGTTGGGAGGTTATTTATTACTAATTCAATCTTATGGCTTGTTATGGGTCTATTCAGGTGGTCTATGTCCTCCTGATTCAATCTTGGTTATATGCATTCAGGAATTTGTCTACCTCCTCCATGTTCTTGTTTGTTGGCATATAGTCACTCATAGTATCCTCTAATGATGCTTTGTATTTCTATTATGTGTGCTGTAATGTTGCCTGTTTCATTATGTATTTGATTTACCTGGTTTCTTTCTTTCTTCTTTATCAGTCTAGCTAATGGTGTGTGGATCTTGTTAATGTTTTCGAAGAACCAGCTTTTACTTTCATTTATTTTCTGTATAGTTTGTTCCTTTTCCCTTTTTTCTTTTTTTGGAGAGGTTTTTGCTATAGGGCCTGTGCGCTCACCAGAAAGACAGAGACAGACAGAGAGATAGAAAGTGAGAAATCACCCCCTAGGGGGATGGCCACGCCACAACCCCTTCTCCTCCATTTTCCTCTCGGGATCTTGGGCACACATGCACATGCGCCCGGCGTGAGTTTAAGCCACTGGGTCTGGGACTCAAACCACAGTCGACTACATGGGAGTTCAGCAACATAGCCATTATGCTAACTGCTGGTCCCCCTAGTTCGTTTATTTTCTATTTCATTTATTTCTGCTCAAATCTTTATGATTTATTTTCTCGTGGCATTTTTTGTTGTTGTTCTTGTTGTTTTTCAAATTCCCTGAAGGATGATGTTAGGTTGTCTATTTGTCACCTTTCCATCTTTTTCTTTGCACACTAATTGGTATGAACTTCCCTCTTATAACTGCTTTTGCCATGTCCCATAGATTATGAAAACTCATGTACTCATTTATCCATAAAAAACTCATGTATCCATTTATCCATGTTTCCATAAAGTTTTTAATTTCCGACTTAATTTCTTTTTCTTTTTTTGGAGAGGTTTTTGCTATAGGGTGCGTGCACTTGCCAGACAGAGAGAGACAGAGAGACAGAAAGCGAGAAATCACCCCCCAGGGGGGATGGCCACGCCACAATCCTTTCTCCTCCATTCTTCTCTCGGGATCTTGGGCACACACGCACACGCGCCCAGCGTGAGTTTAAGCCACTGGGTCCGGGACTCGAACCGTGGTCGATTACGTGGGAGTCCAGCAACATAGCCATTATGCTAACTGCTGGTCCTGCAACTTAATTTCTTTGGTAGTTAAGAAGTCATTCAAAAATAGCTTGTTTAGTTTTCTAGTTGTTTAGTTTAGTTGTTTATTTTTGAGGGTGTTTCTTGAAATTAATATTGAGTTTAATTCCATCATGGTCAGAGAAGATACCATGCAGTTCCTTCTATACTTTGCTTTGAAATGTCATTTGCCAGATCTTCATTACTTTTTTTTTTTTTAAAAGAGAGATTTGTTTGTTTGTTTGTTTGTTTGTTTGCTACAGGGCATGTGTGCTGGCCAGAGAGACAGAGAGAGGCAGGGACAGAAAGCAAGAAATTATCCCCCCCGGAGGATGGCCACACCGCAATCCCTTCTCTCTATTTTCCTTGGGATTTTGGGCATACAATCACAGGCACCCAGTATGAGTTTTAAGCCACCAGGTCCAAGACTTGAACTGCAGTCAACTATATGGCAGTTAAGCAACGTAACCATTATGCCATTTGCTGGTTCTTCTTCATCACTCTTAAACTGAAATTAAATAAAGTCTTAGGACTTGAACATTTCCCAGCCAAATCCTTTGCTGTGGTATAACACAATGACCTTTTCTCCAATTTCCAATAAAACACTCCTCATTTTCCTTTGAAACCTATAGGAGGTTTCTAATAGTATTTTCATCATTACCATTGATTAAGAAATTCCAGTTCATTTCTAAACTGTTGATCTTCTGAATGCCCACCAGTCTTGGCTTTTCCTAGCTTTCTCCTCCAAATTTTTCCCTGCTACTCAGGTCTAATGCTATTTCCACATTTTCTTGTATCTGTTGTAACACAACACTGCTCTATGTCCCAATTTCTGTCTTAGTCTATTTTGCATTACTAACAAATATCTGAGACTGGGTGGTTTATGGAGAAATTAGGGTTTATTAATATTCTTTGGATGACTGGGAAATCTGCTGGTGTAGGCCTGGCATTAGGCCAGCCTACATGACCGACAGAAGCACAGAGGATGGCAGCCTTATGCAGACAGAAAGCAAACTCCTCACAGCTCTCTCTTTTATAACAGGCTCTCATGAAAACAAACTCCTTCTCATGAGAGAGAGAGAGACATCACTGATCTATTCATGAGACTGTTGTCTCCATAATGCAATCACTACCCCCCCAGGCCTCCCCACCTCCCAATGTCAAATTCTAAAACATGAAATTTTGTGGGACAAAACCATGATCCAAACCACAATGAGTATGTTAATATATAATCTCCCAACTCAACAAATCTATATAGTTAGTCTTTCACTTACTAAAAAATATTTTACTTCAAAATGAAGATTTTCATTGAATACTAAAACAAAATGGTCTCTTTCTGAAAATTGCCAAGATCTCATACCCTCAATGTGATAAACAGAACTATTATGAATGTCCAATCAAAAAGCTAGCATCAATAACTAAGTTGCTGCAAATAAAAAAAAAAATACTAAAAAGGAAATGAGTCAAATTTTACTAATCTGCTTGCTTTACTTATCTGATAAGGAATCATATGCTCTTCATTGTTCTAGAAGATATCATGTGTTTAAAAGAACTGAAAAGAATTCAAAATTAAAAACATGCTTGAGGGACCAGCAGTTAACGTAATGGCTATGTCCCTGGACTCCCATGTAGTTGACTGTGGTTCACGTCCTGGACCCAGTGGCTTAAAACTCACGCCAGGCGTGTTTGCGTGCGTGCCCAAGATCCCGAGAGGAGAATGAAGGAGAAGGGATTGTGGTGTGGCCATCCCCCCTGGGGGGTGATTTCTCACTTTCCGTCTCTCTGTCTCTCTCTGTCTGTCTGGCACGCGCACGTGCCCTACAACAAAAACAAAACAAAACAAAACAAAAAAACCTCTAAATAAAAAACAAGACAGAAAAACACAAAAAACATGCTTGAGATCGATAAATTACTACCAAAGCAATCAATTAAAGGATCAGAAAGCTAAAGTTATGGATAAATCACAGTTTACCAGTATACTTTTCTAAATATTGAGAGGAAACAATCTAAACTTTACAATATACAAAGGGACAATATTTCCTCTGTCTGTAGCATTCTTCTCCAGCATATCACAACATGACATCCTTCCTTTCCTTCAGGACTCTGCTAAAATGTTATTTCATCAGAGATTCTTACCAGAGCATCTGTATAAAATAGTACTCCTTACTCCTGTTAATTTTCCTTTCAGCATTCACCTCTACCTGATATATATTTGTTTCTTTACAGTCTCCTACTCACTACAATGTAAAGGATTTTTGTTTACTTCAGTATTCCCATAAATAAAAGTACCTGGTGCATAGTAGGTGCTTAATAAATTACAGGGGAACCTTGTAGTGAAGCAAGTTTGAGCAAGGATGTTAGCAATATAGGGCAGGAAGATTCAAGAGACATCATAAAGAAGAATTTACAAGTCTTAGCAGCTATACTGGCTTGGACAATGTCTTCCAAAAATTTAAGTCCACCTAGAACCTCAGAAAATGACTATGGCATAGCAAGAAATATAACTGGTCTTCAGTCCCAGTTTTTGACCCAGAGCACCTACAACCTTTGAAATTTCCCAAGTGATAAGAATGTCTCTGTAATTCATAACAAGTCCCTTCCACACATATCTAAGTTTATGTTAATGAGATAACTTATGGTGGGAGCCTCTAGAAAGCTCCAAATTGAGGCTCATGGCCAGAAAAAGTGATTAGAGGGCAGGAATTTTCAGTGATTCAGAGAGCTTCCAGATTAGTGAACACACTGACCTGCTGGGAGAGCAACATTCAGAAAGGCATGGAAACTGCACTGCTACCTCTCACTCCCCATACCTTGCCCTGTGCACCTCTTCCAGGTGGCAGTTAAACTATCAAACATAAGTAAACATAAAGTGTTTTCCTCAATTCCGTGAATCATTCTAGCAAATTATCAAGCCTCAAAAGGGGGTCATGAGAACTCCTAATTTATGGCCAGTTGGTCAGAAGTATGGGTAGCTCAAACTTTCAATTGGTTTCTTAAGTGGGGGCAACCTTATGGTATTCAGACCTTTAACTTATGGGATCTGATTCGAACTCCAGGTAGATAGTTTCAGAATTGAATTATTGGGGCACCTAGTTGGTTTCCAGAATTGAGAATTGGTGTTGGAAAACACACCAGTGTCAACAGAAAAATCAGACTTTGTAAGAGACAGAACAAGCTTATTCTGAGCCAGTATGAGTAACCATAGCTGCTAGGGAAACAACCCATAGCAGATCTTTTTCACATTTTAGGAAAAGAGAAGCTACAACCTAAGTTGTACATTAGTACAAGGAGGTTATCCATTGGTTTGGCCCAAGAAGGAGGGATATCTTGAAGAGGAGCTTAAAAGTGATGGTGGATTCAGAGATTCTTTAATTTGTCATTGGCTAAAAGAACAAGACTTTTAAAAAAAACCTGGAATCAGCAGAAATATTTAAGCTCAACCTTAAAGTTGATAACGGAGTTTAATAACCATTGTGTGACATTAGGCCAGAGTCACAATATGAGAAGTAAGCCATAATTACTAGGGCAAAGTGAGCTGTTCAGAAAGACTGATGGGATGTAGACATGGTTCACCCCAGACTCTTTAGGAAGGAATTTTAGAACAAAGTAAATGTGGCCAGAATTCAGTCCTTACCAGAATATAACCTTATTTGTGAAACTAAACAGGAACCTTCTAAAACCAACCCTCAGTTTTCCCCTTTAGTTGAGAAATAAAACTGAAATTTCCAAAGCTGAAAATTAATGAAAGTAGAACCAGAGTATTTTATAAGCTGCTTGGAATGTGAGGTTCTTTTAAATTTTAATGGCATAGGTCAAGCTTTAGACATCAGACTTTGCTTGCCCTACCCCAAGCAGGTATATTCCAGTTCATAGTAAATTAAGCAAACTTAAAATGATAATGAATTGACAATGTGGACATCATTTCTTTTCTTCCGCAAAGCTCCCCAAACTCCTGATGTAAAGTTGTCTGTGTTATTTAAATGAACCAACATTAATTCTTCCCAAAGAACCTATAACCTCACCTCTTCTTCTCTGCTTATCTTTTTGCCATAGAAATGTGTTTCTTAGCTACAGGATTCAGGAAATAGTTGAGATAATATAAAATAAAATCCCCACTTGAAGGAAAAGATAAATTTATAACTCAAAAAGTTCCGCAGAATGGAGATGGCTGACTGTTAGACTTGAGACTGAATGACATCAGAGACCCTGATGAATGCCCCCACCCAGAACAAAAACTGATTGATGGAACCAGCAGTTAGCGTAATGGCTATGTCGCTGGACTCCCACGTAGTCGACCGCGGTTCGCATCTCGGACCCGGTGGCTTACAACTCACGCCGGGTGCGTGTGCGTGCGTGCCCAAGATCCCAAGAGGAGAATGGAGGAGAAGGGATTGCGGCGTGACCATCCCCCCTGGGGGGTGATTTCTCGCTTTCTGTCTCTAATGTCTCTCTCTGTCTGTCTGGCGAGCGCACGCGCCCTGTAGCAAAAATCTCTCCAAAAAAAAAAAAAAAAAACTGATTGACTAAGGCCTCACCTATCAAGAAGGCCTGTGAGAAGATCATTTTTACTGAAAGAAAAGGAAAGCCCAGGAAGAAAATTTGTTGAAGACTTTAGCAGTCCAATAAAACCACATAGTTTGTAACACAGGATAGTGTTACAAACATTATGATATACAAGAATAATAGGACAACTAAAATAATACAGATACAAGAATCAAAAGTGGGATTCTATTTTTTGTCACCTTTTAGTCAAATCCAATGAACGTTCTTCAATAATCATATTCAATGACCACTTCTCTGTGATACCCTTCTTCCTCCTTGGCTTCCAACAAGCTGTTGGCCCAGCCCTATAACCTAGTGAAAGAAAGGGAGATAGATCCCACATGGCTGACTGCAGTTCAAATCTCAGCCCTGGTGGCTTAAGGCTTAAAAAAGGCATCAGGCATGTGTACATGTATGCCCAAACTCTTGACAAGATGGAGAAATGGAGAAGAAGGGTTGCCATGTGACCACAATTTATTGAGGGATGCTTTATCTTTCTCTGTTCCTCTCCTTCTCTCTCTCTCTCTCTCTAGTGCATAGACGCACCCTGACAATTTTTTTTTAAAAGTCATCATTTCAAAGTGCTTCAAAAGGAAGGACAATTCATCTTGCTCATTCCAAAAGAGTCTCTTCTCAAACTTCAATAGTAAGGGTGGGATACATAGAGAAGTCACTGATCACAGAAACAGCTTCTCAACTCAAGATACTTGGTCAAGCTTATATATTAACAGCAAATTATCATTTATACTAAAGACCCTACCCCTAAAACACTCACCAGAAATGACATAAGCTTTGTGCTTAAGAGCTTGAAGCTCTAAATAAACAAATGGCAGTAAACCATCTTGTTCAGGCTGGGCAGAAGAGGGAAGAAGGAAATGAAGTTTCTATTCTCCAGGTATAAAATTTTTTCACAAGAAAGTAACTAAAGATTATGATTTTGCCCCACAGTTCATATTTTGTAACTTATTTCAAGCCTTATTACATAAGAAAGTTATAATTTTTGTAACTTAAGAACATAAAAAGTCTGTTGCACTCAGGAATTTTATTTTATGTAAGCTTATAGCCAAAGTTTCATGTAAAAGCATTATCTTTCACTTAAATGGGAAAGGGAAATGAGTTAATTTATGGTAATTATTCTGACACAGAAAATACGACTCATATGGACCGGTAAAGCATTTGGAATCAAAAAGAGAGTGGGAAATTAAATAGTAACAGTGTAATGATAAGAGCACTGGACTGAAGAAGAAAGATGTGTATTTCATTCATGGCTTCCATTCTTACTAATCAAATGGTCTTAGATATATCCCGCTTCAGTTCCCGAATTTGTAAGGGCTATCTGAATGCTAAGATCTCTTCCAGTTCTGCAATTATATATACTTATACTTTTTTAACAGTATTTCTGTGTCACATATAATGTCTTTCCACTTTAATTGATGTAAAAGCTCTTAGGGCAATGTCCCACATTATGGGACAGATCTAGGTCATAAGTATTCACTGAACTGAGCTGAACAATTTTCTATGACTGAATCATAATCTACATATCACATTTTAAAAAGTAAAAAGAGTATTTACAATATGCGCACCTGCCATTTGCCAGGTATTTCAATAAGAAAAAAATTCATCCTAGGTCACAATACTGATGAAATAATTATTTCACAGGTTTCTTAAATACCTCCCCTGATTTTTCTGGTATACCTGTGATTAACTGATAATCTCCCTCACCACTGGATGTCACCTTTGCTCCAAAAGAAGTCAACCCAAACTAACCTCAATAACCAGAATTTGATTTCTTAAAACCTCAACATAGAAGTTTCTCTGAGAAAGATAAAATCAGCTCTTTATACTTTCTAGTGATTTCTTGCTGCAATTTTGCTTGAGATGCTTTCAGGCTTCAAACACAGTACAAGGAAGTCTTAGTAGGATTTCTGAGATCATGACAAGTCATAAGAAAATTCACTGAAATCCCATCAATACCCATCCACTTTTCAGAATCTACATGGACAGAATATATAGGAAAAAAACAAGTGTTTGTACTTATAGTATAAAACAGTGATGTTTCCATATAGCAAATGTTATTTTTCTATTCTCAATATTATACTACTTTTAGCATTAAAGGAAGAGAATAGTAGTATTAAGAAACCAAGAAATGGTGAAGCAAGGCCAGCCCCATAGCTCAGTAGTTACAGGAGCCAGATTCCAGATGGCCAACCATGGTTCAAATTCTGGGCCAAGAAACTTAAAAACATGCAGCCATGTTGAGCCTAAAAACATGCAGTGCATGCCCCAAACCCTAATGAGATGGAGAAATGAAAGGGAACAAATTGTAGTGTGATCATGCCCTACAGGAGGTGCTTTTTCCCTCTGTATTTCTTCTCTCTTTGAGGAACACATGCCTTCTGGTAGTTTAAGAAAAAAAAAAAAAAAAAGTGGTGAAGTAATGACTTTTACACTACACATGGCACTCCACTACTCATTTGTACTCATGTACAAATGCCACATACATTTGGCAGTTCTATCAATAATATAAGAAAGTGGCTAGAAACTGAGTCCTTGGTCTCCAAATCCAGAATATATGAATGATCTAGAGTTATGCTGTCATAAGCAGATGTGAACAGTTTACTCTTTCCAATAAACATACAGATAGTAAGATACTGGTGCCTATACCTAAAAGCACCTTCCTGTTCTCTCAGATCTTCTTTCTACCCACAACTAATTGCCACTACTAAGAGAATAAAGCAAATATAGACATATCAAATAATCTGCAGGATTTTTTTTTTCTTTTAAAATATACTACCATGTCCTTCCCCATCCTCCAATCCTGTTGAAAAGGACTGCTGAATCACTGCCACAGTGAGTCACCATTTCTGGTGAGACCTGCTATATTCTTTGGATTTGCTAAAGTACAGAAATGGCTATAAACCACTGACTTAGATGAATCATCTAGATGCATTATTTCCATAAAACCCTGAACTATTTCCAAGAAAACAAAGTTCTTAGATTCTGGAAAAAAGTATACCTACAAAGGTGAGACTTAAGAAGGATCAAGGCTATGGGAACTAAAAACGGCCATCTCAGAAGCCAGGGCAGTCCCTGTTCTTCTTACTCAGACAATAAGACACTTACTACTATATTTCTGAGTCGGAAATAAAACAGCCATTTAACCACAAATATGATATTATAGATATTAGTTTGGCAGAGTTGAAACTGGAAAAAATTGCACTGTAATTTAAGTGTAGAATGAATTAAGATTTATATGGGCTGGCCTGGAAATGTTTATCATCTGAAAAACACCATTTTGGTAGGAAAATGTATACTAGTTCTAAACAACAGAATTGCATACAAAATTTAGAAATAAACCTGTTGGGCAGTCTGGATTTTTCCAGTTTATCTCTATAAGCAAAATGTCATGTTTAAAGATCAAATTAAATGTATCACTGAAATCTCAGCTTCAATTACACATTTTATTTCCCTAAAACAGTTATGTTTTACTCTACAAAAGTCATTTCAATAAGAACCACTTGCCTTTTTCTGGGCAACTGCAGCTCGTTGCAGTTTCTCTTTAGCTTGGTTATACCTTTCTTCTCTGTCTGTGATACGCTCATGAAGCTTATGCTTTTCCTCCAACCACTGTATCTGTCTGTCTTCCAGAGCCCTAGCAGAGAAATATATACAAAACATAGAAATTCATATAAACTCTTGAGATTAAACAGATATTATCAGAAGTAGAAGCAAACTCACTACCTGCATGAGCATATCCTTAACTATCCAACTGTAGGCACTTCTATGTGACAACCTATTTGCTATAACACTACTATTATCAAGTACTTCTTATGACTCAGGTGCTGTGCTTAGAACACAGTATGCATACTATAGTATTAATTCTGATAACCTTTTTACATTTTTTTAAAAGAGATTTTTGCTATAGGGCACATGCATTCGCAATAGAGACAGAGACAGAAAGCGAGAAATCACCCCTCAGGGGGGATGGCCATGCTACAATCCCTTCTCCTCCTCTCCTCCATTCTTCTCTTGGGATTTTGGGCACACACACACATGCACCCAGTATAAGTTTTAAGCCTTCGAGTCCAGACTCAAACTGCGGTCAACTACAAGGGAGTCCAGCAACCTAACCATCAAGCCATCTGCTGATCCCCATAATAACTTTCTAAGTTAGGCATTTCTGTTGTATTCTTTTTATAGGTGAGCCAATTGAAGCCTAAAGAAGTTAACTAACTTGCTTAAAAATTCATATAGGGGCCAGCCAGTGGGGTGGTGATTAAGGTGGCTGGATTCTACATGGCCGACTACACAGTTAGAGTCCCAGGTCTGGTGGCTTGAAAAACATGCCATGTGCATACATACCCAAAATCCCAACAGGAAAAATGGAGGAGAGGAGAGACTGTGGTGTGACAGTCCCCCATGGGAGGTGCGTTCTCACTTTCCCTCTCTCCAGCAGGCACACATAAAAAAATTTAAAAAAATAAAAATAATTTACATATTGTTAATGGCAGGACAAACACCTGAAAATCAGGTCAGGACTATGATAATCATCAAAATGTAAAAACTGGGCCTAAAAAAGCTGGTTAAAAAAAAAATCAATCCTGGGACCAGACAATGGCATGGAGGTTAAGATGGTTTGATACCACATGGCCAACTACACAGTTTGAGTCCTAGACCTGGCAGCCCAAAAGACATGCCAAGCACACGTGCATACATGCTCCAAACCCCAAGAGAATGGAAGAGAAGGGATTGTGGAGAGTGCTTTCTTATTTTTTCTCTCTCTGTCTCACTGAGCACATGCGCCCCGTAGCAAAAAAAAATTAAAAATAAAAAAATCAACCCTGGGGCCAGCTAGTGGCATGATAGTTATGGTGGTTGAATTTTCCCATAGCCAACTGCATGATTCAAGTCCCAGACACAGTGCCCTGAAAAACATGCCAAGCACATGTATGTGCATGCCTAAAATCCATAATGGAAAAATAGAGGGGAAGCAATTGGAGTGTGTGGGTGCTTTCACACCCCTCCAACCCTGTTTCTCTCCAGCAAACACACATGTCCTCTGACAGAATTTAAAACATAAAACATTAAAAAATAGCCAACTGCTTCCAAGTCTTAATCCAGTATGTTCTATGGATAAAGTGTTTTTTTTTTTTTTTTTTTTTTTTTTAAATGTGGACAGAAAAGGTTTCTTCATTTTCCAAGAGCCATAAATAATATTTTAAGGTAGCATCATAGCAGCTTATGTTTATAAGCTACTCAGCATACTTTATATAATTTTTATTGTTTTACTAGGCAATACAAATGAAAATGAGAAAAACAAACCCTTGAGAAGTCAGATTACTTGCCTAAGGTCATAGAGATCTTAAATGTCTAAGTTCATAAAATATCATATCCTAGTGACCCCTGAGTCTACCTATATCCTCCAATACAATCCTTTGAATAACATTCAGAAACCGATGATGAATTACTTAAATTTGGTGGTCACGCTGCCATTAGAATTCTTAAGCTCATTTAGATCAAACAACCTGAGGATTCCCAGACACAAGTTCCTATTATTATTATCATTACTCATTTTATGCTTTTTTTTTTTTGCAAAATAAAAAAAAATAATAATAATAAGTTAGACTCCCTGGGATATTACTACACATTACTTTGCTTTCTTGAAATTCATCCCTATTTATGAAAATATAGAGAAGCCTTAAAATATAACAGAAAAACTATACAAAAAAGTTCCTTGTATGGCTAGGAAGTTTTCACAAGAACAAAACTGATAAGAATAATGCTTTGAAGATTAAAATAAAAACATATACTATCAACATGTAATAAAGACAAAAGCAAATACAAAATAGTTTAGCGCTCTATCATGTCTAAATACATTTTTCCACAGAACATAAGATCTTGAACATCACCAAAACTATTTCACAAAAATTTACTATACTGTCTACTCCTAACAAATTTCAGAACCAAATAATTATAAATTAACAAAGAAGTTTTTCAAAGGGAATATAAAAGAGACTATTTCTAAAGTAAGAAATGTTTTGGTTTCTTCAATGAATAAAAAAGTTTTACTTTTTGTGAGTTCTCAGAATACTGTCCTCAGGCAGAATTTTAAAAAGCCTTCTCCCTAAATGTCTTCAATTTTCTTTTATAATTTGAGAGCTATTAAAGTTCACTCTATAGAAAGTCCATTACCTGAGCTAATTATACATTATCAAAGGGGGTCTGTAACTAGTTTTTAAAACACATTTAACACTGGAGTTATCACTAAAATAGCCACATTAGATAGCAGAAAGAAAAAAGTTTATACACAAAAAAGAACAAACTTTACTTTTCAACTTCTAGTTGTGCTTTTTCAGCTTGGCTTCTAAAATTTCGGCATTCCTGTTTTAACCTCTCCACCATTTCCTTCAGAATTTGGTTTGAATTCAGCAAGTCATTCTCTGACTGTGAAAGTGAGGTCACTTGGATCTGCAAATTACTGATTTGCTTAAAAGAAAGAAGAGAAAACTTTGTCAGGCCATGAACCATATGCAGTAAGGCATAGAGAAGAGGAGCTAGGAAGATCCCTCACAAACGCCTCATGCAACGGTATGCCCTAGAAGATGTCCTCTAGGGTCATTTCTTCTAACCAGAGACTACCAAGAACATATTTCTCAGTCACTGAGTTTCCCCTCTTCTTCCCAAAATAAACAGGCCAGAGAAGGTACTGGGTATGGGGAAAAGGATGTCAGGAGGTGAGCAGGGAGATGAGAAAAGAGAATATGGTAAGAGTGAGCATCCTAAGAAAGAACAGATTTTGCAGGTTACGTGCAAAAGCAGCTAAAGAAATGGGTTCTTCATCTCCCCCACCCCCAACCCAGGGATCAACAACCCTTTGGGGAGTTCTGCTCTCTGACCAGGCAGGAATTATTCACTGTAAATATGGGAAAGACCACTCTCACATTGAAGGTTTCCAAGCATTCTCTATGTCTAATGTTGAGACATTAAAGAAGATGCTCCAAGAAACCTAGTAAGGGCTAAGGATCCTTGGTCTCTAGAACCATTTATCAAATAGCATAACGTCATCTCACACTTTTTCTCAACCCAGTTTACCTTCATCTCAGAGTACTTTGTCTTACGAAAATTAGCTAATTATCTAGTTACAGAGTTAACAGGCTAGAAAGACTCGAACTGCTTCTAAATTATATCCAAATAATCTTCATTTGGAACAGTCACATCTACTTCTCCCACATGTCATTTTTCCAAGAATAAAAATAAGTATTTCCTCTTTTACTTTCTTTTACCTCTCTTAACCATTCTCTGAGACATTTCAGAGCAAAGAGAGTCAAGAAACAGGGATCAAAAGAATCCATTACAAGATTCAAGGGTGAAAAGTTTCTTTATGCAACAGATTAATAAATGGGAAATAATCTATCACTTCCTGATGGCAGTAAAACCAAATGAAGAGGATTCTATATGTTCACAGAGCAATTATTAGCAGAATAAAATACAATATGTATCTTGGTTTTCTATTTGAGAATGAATTCCTCCATGTAGAATTCTTCATTCTTTTATGTTTGATTGGAGTGACAAATATCAAACTCGGTAATACAGCTGCCTGAGCAAGGAAACTTTAAAGCTTAATACCATCCACAGCCATAGGATGGCAGAAAGCCCAATACAAGGATACTAGATCACTTTTCTCCGGGCACCAAACATTATGCCCTCCTTGTTAAAACTTAGAAACCATAACTGCACATGCAAAGCAGTACCAGCTGTAGGCAAGCATAAATCCTAAAAATGGGATCCTCGCTCTTTCATAAATTAAAGGGGAAAAAACATTTTAAACAAAAAAGAAAACAGAATTCAGAAAGGAATATTCTGCCATGTTTTGCCTAACCTTATATACATCTTTTCTGAACTCAAATAACTTTAATTAAAATATAAATTTCCTTCCGTAAGTACAACTCTTGGATTTCACAGGGATATAGCAAGAAATGTCTTATGGAATAAATGTAAAACTTACAAGTTAATCACACAAGTAACTTAAAACCCAAACGTATCTAACTAATTCTTTAAATTCAGAGTATCACAATATTGTCCTTTGAACTGTAATTTAAAAAAAAAAAATCATCAGAGGTCACAGCATAAATATCTTAGGAAAGACAGTGGTTAGAGAGTCAGCCCTATGGTCTAGTAGTTAAAAGCGCTGGATCCCACATGGCTGACTGAAGTCTGAATCCTAGCCCCAGAGGCTTAAAACATATGCCAGGTATGTATGCGTGCATGCCCCAAATCCCAACAGGATGGAAAATGAAGAGGGGATTATAGCTTCACTGGGGGATGATTCCCCCCACCCCAATACACACACACACCCTCCCCCCATTTCTCCGGCTATTTAAAAAGAAATGAAAAACAGCAACTAGAAAAAGAAGTTTAATAAAATTAAAGTACAGAGGTTTAATCATTTTATTTTTATATTAAAACCTTATCAATACATTATCACTCGTGGCGATTAGCTTTTCAGAGTACTAATAGGCAAAATTCCTATAAATAGGCAAAACACAGATTTAAAGAAACATTAAAAAAAGCAAAATATTTGCTAAAATCATACCTGTTTCAGGTCAGAATTCTCATTTTTTTCTTTCTCTGCATTTTCAATATTCACAATTTGTTGTTGAAATTTTAACCTAAAAATCAGAACCCAACAAAACACATAATTAAGAATCCATATTTCACTTACTCCATTGCATCAGACAGTCATTTTACTGAGTGCCTGTTTAACACCTGGCACTGTGCTATACTCAACCATAAAGACTTTGACTTCAGGCAGCTAGGTTTTTTTCACATATGACTAAAATGTAGCACAAATTGCTACTTCTGGAACAGGAAAATCTAAAAACTATAAGCACAAAGAGGATAAGAAAGTAAGCTCATCCAGGAGGACTGAGACTACTACATAATAATCTGGTGGGTTAAAAAAAACCTCATTAATATATTTATTCTATGATGACAGTGTGTGTGTGTGAGAGAGAGAGAGAGAGAGAAGGAGAGATAATAGCCCAACATGGTCCTGATGCTGTGATTCACCCCCAGTTTCAGCCAGTCCCAGATGATGGGAATCCACAGGCCCAGGGTACAGGTCTCCAGATATAAACCAGCAACCTTCCCATATGGATCTGCCTTTCAGAGCACTGTACCTTACTGTTGTATTACCATCCAGCCCCCCAAATTATGAGAAAAATAGGGAACAGCCTGAATAAGTAGTCTTCAGTGGAAAACTACACAACGTGTTGCTAAGGCATCAGAATGTAGTCCACTTTAGGAGAAACCATCTTACATCCACACAATATTTTATAATTTATAAAATGTTTTCCTGGCTGGACCTGGTAGTTAAGGGATCCTGGATACCAAATGGCTGACCATGGTTTGAATCCCAGCCAGTGATCTAAAAGATAAACTAGGTGCATGTGCATCTGTGCCTGGAGTCCCGACAGGATGAAGAGAAGAAGAGGGGATTTGGGTGTGGCTGTGCCCCACTAGGGGTGCTTTCTTCCTTTCCATCTGTCAAGCACATGTGCTCTTTGTTAACTTAAAAAAAAAAAAAAAGAAAGAAAGAAAAAGAAATTCTTTCATATATATTGCCATTTTGCTTTCACTCTACAAGGCTACAGATTTAAACAAAAACTATCTAATATAGGATACCACACTGTATTCTATAAAATATTTTATGGTATTTTCACCTCTGAGATAAATATTCATGCAATTTACAACCCCTTCAAAGGGAATAATATATCCTCAACCAGAGTCTTAAAATTCAAAACATGTCTGGCAACCAAATGACTAACTTCATAAGGAAGATTTTATACCGATTAGGCTTGGCAGGGTAGGCCCCTCAGTCTTCCTGTTTTTAAAATTCTCCAAACACTGTCCAGCAATGCTTACACAGTGGTAATACAATGCTCCACAACACTGAAGTTATAAGGGAAGGTTACAGACTTGCATCATGAAATGTCTTCGCACTTGCCAGGTGCAGGCAGGCCTATGATCCCAGCTAGCTGAGGCTGGGGGTGGATCATGATGCGAAGACTCTATTAAGGGGTGCCTGTGTTTCTTGCACATAGAAGAAATCAATAAACAATTATCTCAAATATAATCTGTTTGTCAGTTACTACTTATAATTTGGCATGATAATGTATCTTACCTGCTTAATTAGAATGTGCTTATTAGGATCACAACACTCTCAAGAACCTAGAACTATGCTTCAAATACATTAAGAATTCAGTATTCATTGAGGCTAGATGGGGGTGGGGGCACAGTGGTAAAATGCAACACTATGCGAGGCAATCCCTCAAGAGAAGATTCCCAGTTCAAGTCCAGAGACTTCTCTTGAGTCCTCTAGGCACACATTTAGCCAAGACCTGAGGTTAGCTGAATCTGGGGGCAAATCATGGTGTCAAGATCTCACTGATGATTCTCTCTCTCTCATGGAGGAAATAAATGAATTTAAGAAAATTTGTCTGGGGCTGGCTGGTGGGGTGGTAGTTGAGGTATTGGACTCCCATTTGGCAGACCACGGTTTGAGTCCAGGACCTGCCAGCCTACTTTCTCACTTTCTCTCATTCTCTAGTCAAATGAAAATAAATGAATAAATTACATTAAATTAAATAAATAATTTTTAAGGAAAAAAAAAAGGAAAATATGTTTGTTGATAGACTGGATGAGACTAAGATAACTGGACAACATACATGAAAGAAACCTGAAGATCTGATCTATTGCTTCCCGAGGTGTCTATATACAAATGCCAGAATCACTGTGGTCAAAAAGCACCTCCTTTTGTTCCTTTGTCAGTCAATACAGTTGTACTTTTATCTCATAATTCTAGCTATATTAGATTCTCAAATTTGCTGTATAGGTCTTTCAGTAAATATTTATAGATGATGATAACTTGGTGTTTTTAGGTTACTGAGTTGATAAAGGTTTCTTTCTATAAAAGTATGACAATGAAAATAGAGAAAGAACACTGTGGATCCTAGCTCAGGTCTAGAGTTAGAAAACTTAGGCCCCAAATATATCCTGGCTCAGGTTGAGAATTTAGATATACTTGACAGATTAAGAAAAACAGGATCCAGTTAAGAAAGTATCCACGGCCTGAATTTTTTTCTAAATGAGTTAAATACATATGACAAAAAACAATTGAACTCTATATACAAGAACTGAGTAGGACCAGCAGTTGGCATAATGGCTATGTCACTGGACTACCATGTAGAAGACTGCAGTTCAAGTCCCGGACCCAGTGGCTTAAACTCACACTGCTGGGTACATGTGCGTGCATGCCCAAGATCCCGAGAGGAGAATGGAAGAGAGGGGATAGTGGCATGGCCATCTCCCCGGGGGAGTGGGGGGGGTGGCTTCTTGCTTTCTGTCTCTCTCTTTCTAGCAAGTGCACGTGCCCTATAGCAAAAAAAAAAAAAAAAAAAAAAAAAAAAAGCCTCCCCACCCCTCCCCCCCAAAAAAATGAACTGAGTAAAGAAAGATACCAGTAGTAAAGAGTATCTGAGTATTATTGAAATATAAAAGGAATTAGAATTATCATTATGGTGGTTTATAAGAGATAGTATACAATAATCAGTTCACTTTGCTGAAGCAACACTGGGATAGAATATAAAATGATGGGGCCACCAAATGATGTAGTGGTTACATTGCTGAACTCCCATATGGCTGACCACGGTTCAAGTCCCTGACCTGGTGGCTTGAAACTTATGGCAGGCACATGTGCATGCATGCCCAAGATCTCAGGAGAATGGAGGAGAGAGACTGGAGCATGGACATCTCTCCTGGGGGGTGATTTCTCACTTTCCCTCTCACTGTCTGTCTGTCTGTCTCTCTCCGGCAAACACATATCCCCTAAGGAAAAAACCTCTACAAATAAATAAATAAATAAATAAATAAATAAATAATTGATATGAGATATTTTTAAAGGAGAAAATTAGACAATGACTTGGGGCTGGCAGGTGGCATGGTGGTTAAGGCCCCTGGACTACCACATAGTTGACCATGGTTCAAGTCCCTGACCTGGCACCTTGATTTCTCATTTTCTCTCTCTCTCCTCTCTTTCTGGTCAAATTAAAAAATAAATAAATGGATAAATAAAGTTAAATAAAGTAATTCTTTAAAAAATTAGACAATTGGGAACCAGCAGTTAACATAATGGCTATGTCGCTGGACTCCTACGTAGTCGACCGCGGTTCGTGTCCAGACCCAATGGCTTAAAACTCACGCCGGGCGCGTGTGCATGCGTGCCCAAGATCCCAAGAGGAGAATGGAGGAGAAGGGATTGCAGCATGACCATCCCCCCTGGGGGGTGATTTCTTGCTTTCTGTCTCTCTGTCTCTCTCTGTCTGTCTGGCGAGCACACGCGCCCTGTAGCGAAAACCTCTCTAAAAAAAAAAAAATTAGACAATAACTTTAATCATTACTTTTAGGATTCTAAAAGAGAATGTAATTTAACATTAATAAAATTAATTCTAATAGTCATCACGTTTTAGGAATAAGATCAATAGTCTTATGTCTCAATAACAAAAGAGTTTTAAAAAGGTAGATAGTGTTTCATAGACAGTGCTACAGATTTAGGAATAAAGGGAGGCTGTTTTTTTCTTTGGAAAAAAATTTTTTGTTATTACTTTTTAATTTGCTACAGGTCACATGTACTCACCAGAGAGAGAAAAAGAGAGACAGAGGAAGTGAGAAAGCAAGCTGCCAGGTCTGGGACTCAAACCACAGTCAGCCATGTGGGAGTCGAAAGCCTTAACCATCATGTCACCTGCCGGCCCCTGGGGTATCTCTTTTAATTACAATGTTTTAAACATCCAAGTTGTGTCACAACAAGCCAAATGAAAATGAATCTTATAACAGAAGTACAAGGACAGAAGAAAATACAATTAATTTTCTTTAGGAGATCAGTAACAGCTATGTAAAAGAGATATAATTTAAACCAGACCTAGAAGGCAAAGAAAGAGCCTGAGATAGAGAAATGAGAGACATAGGTGAAGAAGTGTACAAATAATGAAGACAGACCTCTAAAAAACAAAGGAGATGGGTTTAAGAGCACCAAAGTGTAAGAAATAAAGGGAAAAAGGATATTTTTACTAAAATAGAAAGGGAGGAGGAAGGAATGAAGATACAGGAATTCTAAGAAAGTGGTAAGTTGAAAGAATTCATGTCCAGGACCCTTTGCTCATGTACAAGTGAGAAAACAATTGAACAGTGTTTCAAAAAATTAATGCCCAATATTATCTTATACATATAAAAATTCATATGAAGTGGTCATTAAAATCTAAATGTAAAACCAAAATCTTTTTTTCTTTACAAAAAGGCATAAGAGATATCTTTGTTAATAGAGGATTAAGTGAGTCAGCTCCATGGCTCCTACAATCTAGCCATTTTGGGAGAAAGGAAGATGTCCCACTGCTAACTGGGCCTCCAGCATACAAAACCCGTGTGAACAGCCCTTCTTCAAGAGACAGTCAGCTCCATGGCTCCTGCGATCTAGCCATTTCGTGTGGTGCGCTTGTGCACCGCGCAGTTTTCTAATTTTTGAGTTTTATTGAAATTTTTTGAATATTAATTTTTCTTTAGATTTATTTAAAAGTTTTTCTCTTCTTTTTCTCTGCTTCTTGTCTGTTTTTTTGCTGTTGTTGGTATTGTTTCTCTCTCTCTGCTTCCTTTTCTGCACACTCCTCGACCCTCAGATTGAACCTCAAGTTCGGGAAGAAACCGACCATCCACCAGATGACTAGAAATCGCTGCAGGACAACAAGAAATATGGGGAAGCAGGAAAATACCTCTCCCACAAGGGAAACTGATAGCTCCTCTTCATCCACACACAGTTCAATGAAAATCATGGAAATGTCTGATAAAGAATTCAGAACATTCATAATGGCAAAGCTAACAGAGATGGAAGAGAAGAGAGACAAGGAACTGCTGAAGAGGAAGGAGAAAGGAACTGAAGAGTTCCAGGAGGTGAGGAAATTCATGCAAGATCTAAAAGAGGAATTTCACACTTTACAAAAGAATCAGATGGAACTGTTAGAGATGAAGGCTATAATACAAGAAGACAAAATCTCCCTTGAAAGTATTAAAAGCAGACTAGATCATACAGAAAATAGAATCTCTAATGTAGAAGAGAAAATGGCTGGCCTAGAAAAATCCACCACAAAGACTGAGAAAATGGCCCAAAAATTTGAGAATAATATGTGAGAAGTACTAGATACAATTAAATGTCCAAACATCCGGATAATAGGCATCCCAGAGGGTGAAGAGACTCATAAGGACATTGATAATCTATTCCATGAAATCCTGCAAGAAAACTTTCCAAACCTGGAGAGGCACTCAAAGATTCAGTCCCAAGAAATACAGAGGACCCTAAATAGAATCAACCCAAGAAGATCTTCTCCAAGACACATCATAGCCAGATTGACCAAAACCACAGACAAAGACAAGATACTAAGACTGGCTAGAGAAAAAAGGCAAGTTTCCTACAAAGGGTATCCCATCAGACTAACGGCAGACCTCTCATCGGAAACAATGCGAGCAAGGAGAGAATGGGAAAATATATTCAAAGTATTAAGGGAAAAACAATTTCAACCAAAAATTCTGTACCCAGCAAGATTATCGTTCATTTGGGAAGAAAAGACACGAGCTTTCCCAGATAAACAAAACCTGAAAGAATTTACCAGCACCAGACCAGATCTCCAAGAAGTTCTTAAGGGAGTGCTATGTCAGTAAAATTAAATGCAGACACACAGAAATAAGAGCTCAAAAACTAAGAAAATGGGCAACTTAATTAAAGGGACAATGTTTGGAGATGAATATCATATCCCAGAATTCAATCTGGAAGATCGAACCTTAACAGAAGAAAGATTAAGTACATGAGACTGAACCGATGAAACAACATTCTGTGACTTGACTAAATTATTGCTGGTTTTCTCCTAAGTTTTGTTTTCTGGTTTTAAAGGATTTTTGTCCTGTCTTGAGCTGTTGATAGGTGCATGTACCTACTATTTGAACAGAATACTAACCTGTTTCTAGGCTTTAAGTTTCAAGGAAATATCATTACCAGCTCAAAACTACTCTTCTCGAAATTACCTGCTGAAAGTAGTTAGATTACTTATGATATTGTGTGATCAACAAAATATTGGGGAAAAAGGAATGGAAGACAACTGTATATAGCAGAGATAGTGTAATAAGAGAGTGGGAAAGGGCAGAGGGTCAAACATGGGGTAAAAAACATATATACGTATACATGTGTATGAAAGTAGAAATGGAATATTATTGATGATAACATGCATGGTTAAGCCACTATGCAGTTTATTCTAGATGGGAAACCACATTTAGTACATTGTGATGATGCTCAGGGAATGAATGTTAAGTAATTAAAAAAAAAAAGTTGCAGGAGAAAAAAAATTGGTAAAACTGTTCATATCGAAATTTTTTAAAAAATTCATATTTGATGACTGCAGTAAGCTATATAGCCCCAGCTGGGTACTACTTTATAATATGTTCATTCTACTCACTGGGGTTTATGCCTAAAGTCAGACTTGGGTTCATGTATAGGTATATATCAGCTGTGCTAGCTATTGGATATATTTAGACTAATTATGTTCATTAGCAAATCAATTAAATGAGGGGGAAAGGCATAGAAAGCAACCATGGATACCAGAGACAATGTGGGAGGAGGGTGGGACATGGCAGAGGGTGAGAGATAAGGAATCAAGGATGGCAAAACAAAACCAAAGTATATAAGACATAAGAATTGGAAAATTATTTGCTGAAAACATGTATGTTGATGTGCTTGATTGAGCCAATACACAGTGTATTTTGGATGGAAAATTCATTTGTATGCTGTAATGATGTATAGTGAATTAATGTAAAAAAATAAATAAATTTAAAGAGAAAAAAAATAGAGGATTAAGCAAAGACTTCTTAAAGAGAACACAAAAAGAAAAAAATTGATAAAGTAAATTTCATCAAAATAAAAAAACTTATGGGGGCCAGCAGGTGGCATGGTGGTTAAAGGACTGCCCTGCCACATGGTTCAAGACCATGGTTCACGTCCCAGCCAGGTGGCTTGAAACTCATGTCAGGTGCATGTGTGGGCATGCCCTAAATCCCAGGAGGAGAATAGAGAAGGGATTTTGGTGTGGCCACACACATTTCATAGTGAGTGATTTCTCATTTTTCCTCTCACTGTCTTTCTCTTGTCTCTGCGGGAAACATGTGTGTCCTTTATGGACAAAAAACCATGAAAAGTAAATAAATAAAAATGTAAATACTTCTGCTTTCAGTTAAACACAACTAGGTTAAAAAAACACACAGACTGGAAGAAAGATATCTGTAAAATATGGATTTAACAAAGGTCTTGTATCTCAAACACATAAATACAGCTTGATAAAAAGATAACTTCTCAATTTAAAAAAATAGGCAAAATATTTTAACAGACATTTCACAGAAGTAAAGTAGCCTGTAAGCACCTGAAAATATGTTGTTCAATAGCACTAGTTATCAGAGAAAATCAAATTAAGAGCATCATGATATCTATTAAAATTATTAAGTTAAGGGACCAGAAATAACAAATGTCAGTAAGGATGAAGAACAAATGAACATTCATACGGTGTTGCTACTAGGAAGAAAAATAGCACATCCACTTTGGAAAACAGTATTGTTATATGTTATAAAATTAGACATATACTTCTCATTTAACTCAGCAATCTCATTCCTAGGTTCTAACCAGGAGAAATAAAAACATGTATCAACATAATGATTTGTACATAAGTGTTCACAGCAGCATTATTCATAATAGCCACAAAATAAAAACAACCCAAATATTGTCCACCAACAAAAGAATAGTTAAACCAATCTTATTACAGTCATATAATGGAATACTTATCAGGAATAAAAAGAAATGAACTACTGGTATATACAACAACATAGATAAATAAGGGGTTATCCAAGTCTGAGGATAAGTGGAAGAGATCAACTACAAAGTGACACAGGGAAACTTTTAGGATGATTAAACAGTTCTACATTTTAATTGTAGGGATGCTTATACAACTGTATATAGTCACCAAAATTAACCAAGCTGTACATTATTTAATTGGGTGAATTTTATTTCACATGCGTTGAACACTGATAAAACTGTACACTTTTTAATGGCAAAAAAAAACCAAAGTAAAGTAAAAGCAGAAATTAATGAGGCAGAAAACAGGAAAAATAGTTGATCCAATAAATCCTAATTTTTAAAGATATACTAAACTGTATGCTTTCAAGTGGTTAAAATGATACATTTTGTTATGTATATTTTACCACATTAAAAAAAAAAATATATATATATATATACACACACACACACACACACTCAAACCAAGATAAGAGCTGGCCTTGGAGCATAGTGGTTAAGGGAGCCAGATCCCACAAGGCTGGCCACATTTGAATCCTGGTACCTGAAACTCAGAAAACATATTGGGTACGTGTGTATGCATGCCCCAAACCTGACAGGAAGGAGAAATGTAGGAAAAGGGGTTTGGGGTGACTGCACTCTACTGGGAGGGGTGGGTATTTGCTTTGTCTTTCTTTCTGGTAAGTGTACATACCCTCTAGCAACAAAATTTTCAAAAAAAATCTATTAAGAAACATAATAAAAAATGAAATAAAGAAAGCACTACTTGGTCTGATTAAGAAAGAAAAGAAGAAAGAACATGTACAAAGTAAGAAATAACAGAGGGAAAACAAATATTGAAAAAGAAGAAATTTAAAAACAAAAACTTTTACAGACTGCTATACATTTCATGTAAAAAGAATAATTTCTTTAAAAATATACATTATCAAAATTGATCACATTAGAGAGAGAGCTTAAAAAGATGATTTCTATAGAAGTCACGTTTTAATCAAACTTTTGAAAACCAAAGGCAAAAAGAAACTCTTGAAGGCAGCTAAGGAGAAGCAACTCATCATATACAAGGGATATCAATAAGATTATCAACAGAATTCTCATCAGAAACTCTGGAAGCCAGAGACAGTGGACAGATATAAGGAGACTTTAGAAAGCTTATAGAAAGAAGAAATTAAAGTATAAGTTTATTTTGGTACAAAAATTTTGAAATCTATGCATAGCTTTTTAATATGTATTTTCCTTCATATATTCAAGTGCTAAAAGAAAGAGGTTGTCAACCAAAATTCCTGTAATTGACAAAAGCCCTTCAAAAGTGTGTAAGAGCCTAGTTGCCATGGTGTAGCAGTAATGCAAGTGCCATATAAGGTTGGAAGCTACATAACCAATTGTGAGTTCAAATCTCTAGTATGGCCTGGAAACATGCTGGGTGTGGGCAACCCAGAATCCTGAGAAGCCAGAGGGCTTGTTTAAGGAGATTACAACATAACAAGAACAGGTCAAGGGCATACCACCACCCCCTTTGCATGCACATATACGCATGTATACACTTTTTTTAAAAAAGAAAAGAGTAAAAAATTAATACATTCCCAGATAAACAAATGCTAATGGAGTTCATCCCCACTAAATCTGCCCTGCAAGGACTGGAAGGGAGCCCAACATTACAAAATGAAAGGACATTAGACAGTAACTTAAATCTGTACAAAAAAATTCAGATCTTAATAAAGGAAAATATATGGGCAATTACAAATGTTAACGTTATTGTAACAATGGAGTGTTACCCCACTCTTTGTTTTCTACATGATTTAAGAGACATAATTTTTATAAAATTAGTCTAAAAATTAATACTATTGTAACTTTAGTTTATAACTCAGTATTTTATTTTCTGTATAATCTAACAAACCAATGCATTTAAAGTAATTATTAGTTTATGTTTTGGAGCATACAATGTACAAAGCTGTAATACTATGGCATCAACAAAAGAAAATAGTAGGGACAGAGTTAAAAATGAGCAGAGGTGGGTTTTTTTTTGTTTTGTTTTTTTGTATGTCACTGAAATTAAGCTGGTATACAGCTATAAAATATACACAAGAGGAAATAAAAAGGGATTTAAGTGTTTCTCTACAAAATGAAATAAAATAAAAGCAACTCAACACAAAAGATGACAGAAATGTAGGTAATCAGAGACAAAAAAGTTTTAATACACATAGAAAACAGATACCAAAATGACAGAAGTCCTTCTTTCTCAGTAATTAATTTAAATGTAAATGGATAAAAATCTCTAATAAAAGGTCATTGACTGGAAGGATAGGTTAAGAAAAAAAAAAAAAACACATATACACACACAATCCTACTATATACTATATATAAAGACATTAACTTTAGATCCAAAGATATAAATGACCTGAAAGTGAAAGGATGGAAATGAATATCCTATGCAAATAGTAACTAAAAGTGAGCAGAGGCAGAAACATTAGTATCAGATAAAACAGAGTTTGAATCAAAAAGATTACAAGAGATAAAGAAGGGCATTATAAAATAAAAAGGTTCAACAGAGCAAGAAGACACAACAATTATAAGCATTTATACACTTAATAATATACCATCAAAATACAAATAGCAGAAATTGATAGAACTTAAAGGAGAAATTAACAGTCATAAAAGGGAGGCTTCAATATTCTACTCTCAATAATGCAGAGAACAACCAGGCAGAAGATGAGTAAGAAAAGAGAAAGAAGATAGATTTAAACTACCAAATAAACCAACTAGATCTGGCAGATATATACAGAATACTCAACAACAGCACACATGTTCATCTCAAAAGCATATGGAACATACCCCAGGAAAACCATATGTCAGACCATAACTTAAATCTCAACAAATTTAAAAAGAAGTATCACACAAAGCATGTTCTCTGATGACAATAAGATCAATTAGAAACCAGTAACAAAAGGAAAACCTGAAATATTCACAAATTCGTGGGAAACAGAAAACACACTCAAACAACAAATAGTTCAAAGAAGAAATCACAAAGGAGATTAGAATATACTTAGAAATGAATGAAAACAAACACGTAACATACCAAAATTACAAGATGCAGCCAAAGCAGTGCTAAGAGGCAATTTTTAGCTATATTTTAAAATAAGTAAAGAGTCATATGATGACATAGCAGTTAAACATGATGCAATGTTAGGCAATTCCATACAGGAAAGTTCCCAGTTCACATCTGGAGACCTCCCTAAGAATGCTGATGACACATGTGCCTGTGATCTGGGGCTGGCTGAAGGCTGGGGTGAACTATAGCATCAAGACCTGTTTGTGGTACTGTCTCTTTTTCTCTGTCTCCTGTTCATGAAGGAAATAAACAGATGTTTGTTTTTTTAAGTATTCTATGAGAAGCTATAAAATAACTAGAAATTATAGAGGGTGGCCAGCTACAGAGGTAAGGAGTTCCTTAAGAGAAATCCAGTCATGCGGACAAACAGTTGGTGTGGTGGTTAAGGCGCTGAACAAACCCACATGGCCGACCATAGTTCAAGTCCTGGACCTAGTGGCTTGCTTTCTTGCTTTCTGTCTCTCTGTAGTCAAATTGAAATAAATGAATGAATGAATAAAATAAAATAAATAATTAAAAAAAAAGAGCCCAGTCAGCCTTAAATACATAAAGTACCTAAGATCCAGTGGAATGGAGGATTGGAGGAAGGGATTGTGGTATGACCAGATCCCTTGTTACTCTCTCTCTCTCATCCTTTCTCTCTCTTACCCTCATATGCATGTATATGTGCTCTATCATGAATAAAGAAAGATAAATTACAGAGGGAAAAATGGTAATTTTGTAGTGAAAAAAATCTCAGCTATCACCTTGACCAAGTAATCAAGGTTAACATCACCAGTTATGGAGACAAATCATGCACCTCCAGCTGTGACCCACAGAGGACACATGACTTTGGTATTACTTACAATAAAAATAAACAACCTGAATTTAATCAAGAATATAATACAAACCCAAATTGAGAGATTCTACAAAATAGAATCAAGTATTAACATGTTCCAGGTTAAAGTACAATAAGAAAAGGCAATATATGATCCCAGATCAGATGTGGACCTGAAAAAGGATTATCAGTAGGACAACAAAAACAAAAATGTGAATAAAGTCAAGAGGTTTGATAGTAGTAATGTTTATTTGATTTCCTAACTGTTTTAGTGTCAACTTCTTAGTCTTGATTATTGTAATATGGTTATATAAGATGCTAATATTTGGGGATCAGGGTGAAGGACACAGAACTCTATTATTTTTACATCATTTTGTTAACTCTGAAATCATTTCAAAATGAAAAAAAATTTTAAATATATATGGATATATAACCTAATACTCTGAAGTTCCCTTCTGGCCGACTCTTCTGCCATCTGTGAGGCCCGCAATTTCTCTTCACACTGATCCTTTTCAGATTGCCTCCAGACATCATGTTCCACTTTCATTTTCTCTAAATCTGCTAATCTGTTCTCAAGTTCTAGCCTAAAACAACAGATGATAATTATGTTATAAGAACTACAATAAAGACGATACAAAAGCAAAACATTTTCATTTCAAAGAGCCTTAACATAAACCAAGGTAATTACTTACTTTTCATCTTGTAATACTACAAGTTTTTGATAACCTTCTTCCTTGGCTGCTTGTACTTTACGTATTAATTCACGATCCTTTTCTACTAAGAGCACTTTGTGGTGCTCAATAGCTGATTTAAGAATTTCATTGTCTGACTGTAATCCTATTATTTTTTTAAGAAGAAAAATATACCATATTTAATGTTAAAATGAAAAATCACAATTAACAGCAAGTATTTATAAGCTAGTAAAACTATTAAAAGAATATAGAAATTCTCTCTGGATATGTATTCTCAAAGATCCTTACATTACTGATAAATTTTCTTAAAATGAAGCAGACTAATCTTGGAGTTAATTTTTCATTAGTTTAGCACATATACACACACAAATCTTTAATAATAAAAGGCTGGTACTTTAACTCATAAAATGTCTAGAACTAACAACCACAAAAGCTAAATAGATTTAAAATTGTAAACCTTCTAGGAAGTATGGAATCCCATTCTCAAAGTTTCAATTAATTTATGTAAAAATCATATAGCTATGACATAAGCATAAAATTTTTTAAAAAATCACACAATGAACATAACATCAACATAAAAGCAAAAACATTCCATATCTACTCCAAGAATAAAATTCAATTAAACAGAAAATCTGAAAGTGAAAATTCAGGTTGGTGTATTGTAATAATTTGAGTTCATATCTGAAAATAACAGTAAAAGCAGGGGAAATCATATATTACCATCCAGTTCACTTTGAATCTTACTCCTTTCTCTTTCTAGTTCGCTCTTAGCTCTTGCTGCCTCCAGTTTGATGTCTGTTATTTCTAGTTTGTTTGAATGTTTAAGTTCTTTTACCTGTTGATAATTAGAAACTGAAATTACTATTGAGAGAAAAAGAAAGTATTCTAGGTAGAAGTAACAGAATATGAAGCTATAGTTATATAGGTATAATATCACATAGTCTGCTCTTAAAACAATGAATTAATGTACTATGGGTAGAGAAGAGGGAGCCATGAAATCTATGGAGGAATGGCAGATTATAAACTTTGTATGTCATACAAAGGGATCATTTGTCCTCTCAGCTACTGAAGGGGGCACAATTAACATTGTTTCAGAAAGTTAACTCTGATTATGAAAGGGCTGCATTATGAAAATGAAAGTAATCAATTAAGAGGGAAGGAATTAATAAATGGATCAAAAAGGAAGAACTAACTGAATTTGGTAACTAAGTTATATCCACACATAGACATGGCCATGCACATATAAGAGATCAAGAAGGAACAAACATGATTTATATAAATCTAATCCTTTATTAGCAAAACCTGATCTTTTAAAGCCGTAAGTGAATGTGATTAACTGCCAATACTTTGCATATAATTAACCCATCACATACCATACTTTTGTCTTCACTGAGGTATCCCTTTAAGACTTAAATCATTCTAGCTCATTACTAGTATTCTGTTACTCAGTAATATATATTGAACACCCATTACTTGTGAGGCACTGTTTTAAGGACTGGGACATAAAAGCAAACAAGAAGGTTTTGTCCTGCCAATTATCTGCACTATTCTCTAACATTTTCCATAGCCCTTCCCTTTGATGAGGTGCTTCTAGAATTCAGTCTATAGTAGTATAATAAAGATTTAATAAATACACATATGAAGGTTATATAAACTTGTGTTCTGACATATTACATGAATGTGTAAAACCACGGAATCAAGTAGACAACTACTAATAATCATACATTCCATAACAAGGTTTTGGTGAACAATGGAACACAAAGATGATGGTGGTCCCATCAGGAGCAAACAGGCTTTACCGTATAGCCTAAGTGTGGCAGCAGGCTACACTCTCTAGGATTGTGGAAGTATATGCTATGATGTCTGTACACAACAAAGTCACCTGACAACACATTCCTCCCAATGTTTCCCTATCATTATGTGACACATGACCACAGAAACAAGTCAATATATAAAATGGGAGAAGGTGGGAACAGGAGAGAAAAAGGAAATTTACTTAGAGTTCAAAACTGAAGCTGGAAGTTAGATATAAATCAAGATGAAGTCCTAGCCAAAGAGGTTAGGAGGAAAAATACAAGTGTCTTACTGGAGAAGAGACTCCATCTACAAAGGTCCTGAAAATGTTGCCAGGAATGGCTTCACGTAAAATTCTCACATAAAGGAAGTAAACAGTAAAGTACTGTGCTGCCTTTATACTGCTAACTATAACAAGACATCCTCTGAATTAATTTGTAGATTTTGAAACACCTACATAAAATGGCTACTTGTACTGACACCAATTTTGCATTTTTAAATCTCCCTTCTGAAGATGTGTTCTAAAAAAGAAAATCACATAAAATGATGTTTAACTACATGAAAACAGCTAAAAAACTATATTATAATGCTTAAATTTCTGTAAATTGGGTTTTAACTACATTATAATTTCATGGACAGATAGAATTTAAATTATAAATGCTTTTAAAATTTGAAGAAATACAACTATAATGAAACTCCACTCACTATGACAAATGTAATTATAACTTGCTATTATATATGCTCTGCAAAAGGTTAAGAATGACACAGCAGTTCATTAACAAACCACACTGTAGCTGCTTTAAATATGAGGTGGAAAATTAGTACCATCTTATTTCATAGAAAGTTGATTCATTTCATGAAGAAGAACTACAAAATAAAAGTCTATTTCTTATTAATTTAATCCTTAGATTTACTAAAATGAGAAAATATTTTCAGCTAAACTGTAATGACTGAAAGTGAAAGAACACTGGACAGAAAGTCAAGCAACAAGTGAGGTCCCATTTCAAGTCTACTTTTGCTGTTATCCTCATGGTATACACTTAATGCTACTTAACTATCCCCTCTGCATTTAAATTTACTCATTTAAATTTTTCTTTAGTGCCATATCTCTATAATCCTAAAATAATGATCACACTTAAACTAACAGTAATTGTTAACTTCCTAAAAATATACTACCAGGAATTATGTTATCTATTAAACATAAAAACTTACATGAAAATTACCAAATAATGACAAATAGTGCTTTTCTATGAGTGATATGAACAAAATCCCAAATAGACATTAATAAAGTTTCTTTCTGCCCTTGGACTCTGGTTCTTAATCCTCTATGTAATCAGGTCCCAAAATGCTGGAAAACTTAGAATTTTTTCCAAAATAAAATTCACAATATTAAAATGTTGTATATGGGGGCAGCGGGTACATGGTGGTTAAGGCGCTGGACTCCCCCATTGCCGACCACAATTCGAATCCTGGACCTGGTGGCTTGCCCTCACTCTCTCATGAGCACATGTGCCCGTACAAATTAAAATAATAATAAATAGACTTCCATCTTCAGACCCCTGGAGTAAGGGATTCTGAGGCAGGGTTCCCCACCCAGCTGCAGCCCCAGGACCCCCGAGCCAGAGACCCCTATCTCTGTCAGCCAGATAGGTCTAGAATTACAGGTCTGAAAAATTCTAGTATTTTAAGACTCCCTGGGATCCTCCCTTTACTGAACCACCTGTGAAAAAGAAGATAGTTTTCTTCATACACCTGAATAGAATAATCCTCCTTGGATCACATTGCTAAACACAACAGAAGAGACTTCAGCAGTCTCCAGTCCACAGCAAAAGGGAAACACACTTGCTCCTATTCGAGGAACCGTTCTCTTAAAAGGTATTCCAAAGTGAACATATCTCCCAATGGTTAGAAGTAGAAGAAGAGCCTCAATACTGAATAAAGCAGGAAATATGTCTCCATCAAAGGAACATGTGACTCCCTTCCATTTCTTAAAAAAACAGACGATGTTACCAAAATGTCCGAGAAAGAATTTAGAACATTCGTGATGAACAAATTCTATGAGTTGGAACAGAAAAGAGACAATGAACTACAGGAGATGAGAAATCCTTACATTATATGAAAGAAGAAATGGACACTCTAAGAAAGAATCAGATGGAACTATTAGAGGTGAAGTCTGTAATACAGGAAATCAAAAACTCTCTCAAAAGTATTAAAAGTTGATTAGACCATGCTGAAGATCGAATCTCTAATGCAGAAGATAAAATTTCTGTCCTAGAAAAAAACCACCAAATAGATAGAGAAAATAACAAAAATATATGAGGATAACATACGAGAAATACTAGATTCCATTAGATACTCTAACATCTGAATAATTGATATCCCAAAAGGTGAAGAAACTAATAAGGGCATGGAAAATCTATTCCATGAAATTTTGGAAGAAAATTTCCCAAGTCTAGAGAGGCACTCAAACATCCAGACCCAAGAAATTCAAAAGACCCCCAAATAGAATCAACCCCAGAAGATCTTCCCCAAGGCACATCTTAGCCAGACTGGCAAAGATCACAGATAAAGATAAGATACTAAAACTGGCAAGATACTAAAACTGGCAAGACAGAAACGACAAGTGACTTACAAAGGTCACCCCATCAGGCTAACACTGGACTTCTCAACAGAAACAATGCAAGCAAGAAAAGAATGAGAAGATGTATTGAGTGTTCAGAGAGAAACAATTTCAACCAAGATTATTATATCCTGCAAGATTATCCTTCATGTGGGAAAAACAGATTAAAATCTTCTCAAACAAAACCTAAAAGAATTTGCCAACACCAGGCCAGCTTTCTAAGAAACCCTGAAGAAAGTACTGTTCCACAAAAACTAAAGAAGTAACAGCCAGAAAAAAAAAAAAAGAAATAAAAGGCAACTAAGACAATGGCCAATTTAAACTTCGGGACAGGTCCAGTAACATCGATAATAACACTGAATGTTAATGGGTTAAATTCTCCAATCAAGAGACACAGACTGGCTGAATGGATTAAAAAACAGAAACTCTCTATCTGTTGCCTAGAGGAAACTCAATTCATGGATAAAGATATACATAGACTGAAAGTGAAGGGTTGGAAAAAAGTTTTCCATGCAAATGGGAACCAAAAAAGAGCTGGAGTCGCGATACTAATTTCTGTCAAAATAGGCTTTAAAACAAAAACTGTTCGAAGAGACAAAGAAGGGCACTATATTGTAGTAAAAGGGTCAATCGATCAAGAAGATATAACGCTTATTAATATCTATGTGCCTAACACAGGAGCACCCAAATATGTGAAGGAAAGACTGTTAGATCTAGAAGGGGAGATAGTCTGCAGCACACTAATTGTTGGAGACCTCAACACTGCACTATGCCCTCTGGACAGATCACCTAGACAAAAAATAAGTAAAGAGATAAAGGATCTAAATTCCCATAAATCAAATGGACTTAACAGACATCTATAGAACCTTCCATCCAAAAACCACGAGATACACTTTTTTCTCACCCCCACATGGAAGCTTCTCGAAGATTGATCACATCATATAGCATAAAGCAAGCCTCTACAGATTCAAAGGCATAGAAACTATATCCAGCATCTTCTCCAACCTGATGGAATTAAACTGGAGTTTAATTTGAAGAGAAATCCTCAAAAATATTCAAATACATGGAAACTAAATAACCTACTCCTGAATGACTCCACAACTACTGAAGAAATAAAGACTGAAATCAAAAGATTCATGAAAGCCAATGACAACAAGGACACGAGTTTCTATAATCTTTGGACACTGCTAAAGCAGTCATGAGAGCGAAGTTCATATGCTAAAGCAGTCATGAGAGGGAAATTCATAGCAATTAGTGCACATAAGAGGAAGATGGAGCCGTGGCTGGGGCCTGCCCCGCGTGCCGTGGTCGGGGTTCTGCCCCGCGTGCCGTGGCCGGGGTCTGCCCCCGCGTGCCGTGGCCGGGACTCTGCCCCGCGTGCCGTGGCCGGGGCCTGCCCCGCGTGCCGTGGCCGGGGCCTGCCCCCGCGTGCCGTGGCCGGGGTTCTGCCCCGCGTGCCGTGGTCGGGGTTCTGCCCCCGCGTGCCGTGGCCGGGACTCTGCCCCCTCTGCGTGCCGTGGCCGGGGTTCTGCCCCGCGTGCCGTGGCCGAGGTCTGCCCCCGCGTGCCTTGGCCGGGGTCTGCCCCGCGTGCCTTGGCCGGCGTCTGCCCCCGCGTGCCGTGGCCGGGGCATGCCCCGCGTGCCGTGGTCGGGGTCTGCCCCCGCGTGCCGTGGCCGGGGTCTGCCCCCGCGTGCCTTGGCCGGGGTCTGCCCCGCGTGCCGTGGCCGGGGTTCTGCCCCCGCGTGCCGTGGCCGGGGTCTGCCCCCGCGTGCCGTGGCCGGGGCTCTGCCCCGCGTGCCGTGGCCGGGGTCTGCCCCCGCGTGCCGTGGCCGGGGTCTGCCCCCGCGTGCCGTGGCCGGGGGTCTGCCCCGCGTGCCGTGGCCGGGGGTCTGCCCCGCGTGCCGTGGCCGGGGTCTGCCCCCGCGTGCCGTGGCCGGGGTCTGCCCCCGCGTGCCGTGGCCGGGACTCTGCCCCGCGTGCCGTGGCCGGGGTTCTGCTCCGCGTGCCGTGGTCGGGGTTCTGCCCCGCGTGCCGTGGCCGGGGTCTGCCCCCGCGTGCCGTGGCCGGGGTCTGCCCCCGCGTGCCGTGGCCGGGACTCTGCCCCGCGTGCCGTGGCCGGGGCCTGCCCCGTGTGCCGTGGCCGGGCTCTGCCCCCGCGTGCCGTGGCCGGGGTCTGCCCCCACGTGCTGTGGCCGGGGCCCTGTCCCACATGCTGTGGCCAGGGTCTGCCCCGCGTGCTGTGGCCGGGGTCTGCCCCCGCGTGCCGTGGCCGGGTTCTGCCCTGCGTGCCCCAACCGCTGATGGCCGTCTCTGCTTTCCTGAGCCGCGTTCCTGAAACTGTGTTCCATGGAGATTCACCTACATTTGCGGGGCTGCACGAGACCCACCCTTGGTCCAGCCCTGAGTGCAGTCTACGTTTCCTATTGTTGGGAACTTTATGATCTGATAATTGGAAAAAAAATCATGTTTATCATAAAAAATAATTAGAATAATAATAATAATGATTGGGGGAAACATAGGAAAGATATTGAATGTTGAAGCGGGGAGATTAATGTCTCTGAACTGACTGACATGCATGACATTCCCTTTTGAAAAAGCAATGTAATACACTGTAAAGTTATATGTAATTCAATGTAATAAAAAAATAGATAATAGATAAAAAAAAAAAAAAAAAAGAGGAAGATGGAAAGAAGGCAAATGGACCACCTTCCATCATGGCTCAGAGAATTGGAAAAGCAACAGCAAAAAGATCCAAAAAACTCCAGGAGAAAGGAAATAATAAAGATATGAGCAGAAATAAATGAATAGAAAATAAAAGAACTATACAGAAAATAAATGAAAGTAAAAGCTGGTTCTTTGAAAAGACAAACAAAATTGATACACCACTAGCAAGACTTACTAAGAAGAGAGAAAGGAACCAGGTGAATCAGATCTGCAATGAAGCAGGCAAAATAACAACAGACATAGTAGAAATGCAAAACATTATTAGAGGATACTATGAATATCTGTATGCCAAGAAACAAGATAATCTGGATGAGACGGACAGATTCCTGGACACGTATAATCTACCTAGATTGAGCCAGGGGGATACAGAAAGTCTGAATAGTCCCATAACAAGTCAGGAGATTGAATCAGTAATAAATAACCTCCCAACAAAGAAAAGCCCTGGCCCTGATGAATTCACCTCTGAATTCTACAAAACTTTCAAAGAAGAGTTAACCCCCATTCTGCTCAGGTTATTTCTAAAGATCCAGAAGGTTGAATCTCTCCCTAATTCATCCTATGAAGCCTCTATCACCCTTATCCTTAAAACAGATAAGGTAAGGACAAGGAAGGAAAACTATAGACCAATATCCCTGATGAATATAGATGCAAAGATTCTCAAGAAGATACTAGCAAATCGTATCCAGCAACTTATAAAAAAGATTATACATCATGATCAGGTAGGCTTTATTCCAGGAATGCAAGGTTGGTTCAACATATGCAAACCCATAAATGTAATACACTATATTAACAGGAAGAAAGATAAAAACCATATGGTCATATCAATTGATGCAGAAAAAGCATTTGATAAGATACAACATCCCTTCATGATCAAGACTCTCAGCAAAATAGGCATAAAAGGGTCATCTCTCAACACAATAAAAGCTATCTGTGAAAAACCCATAGTGAACATCATCCTCAATGGAGAAAAGCTGGAAGCTTTTCCACTAAAATCTGGTATAAGACAAGGATGCCCACTTTCTCCACTTCTCCTCAATATAGTACTGGAAGTTCTGGCCAACACAATCAGAAAAGAGGAAAAAATAAAAGGCATTCAAATAGGAAAAGAAGAGGTGAAACTCTATTTGCAGATGACATGATTGTAAATATAGAAGACCCAATGGTTTCCATGAAAAAATTTCTGGAAGTAATATGTGAATACAGTAAAGTTGCAGGATACAAAATTAATATCCAGATATCTATAGCATTTCTATATATGAACAACAGGCAGACTGAGATAGAACTGAAAAAAGTTATTCCATTTACCATAGCCACAAAAAGTATAAGATACTTAGGGATAAAACTACCATATGATCCAGCAATCCCACTTCTTGGTATCTACCCAAAGGACAGAAGAATACTTAATCGGAAATGTGCTTGCACATAGATGTTTATTGCTACATTATTCACAATTGCTAACTCATAGAAACAACCCAAATGCCCACAAACAGATGAATGGATAGAAAAACTGTGGCACATATACTCAATGGAATACTATTCAGCCATAAAAAAAAAAACTCTTGGTTTTTGACAGAAAGTGGATGAATATGGAAGATTTACTGCTGAGTGAAGCAAGCCAGGCTATAAAGGAGAGGCATTGCATGTCCCCACTTAATATATACCGAGTGTCCGCACTCTGTGATTGAAACTAATTGACTAAAGCATATAGAAACATAGTTAATAGATGTAAATACCAGATATATTGAGTGTGAAGGAGGAGGGTCTGAGGAAGGACATTTAGAAGAAAAATAAGGAGGCAAAGCATTAATGGCACAAAGAAATGTGGTATTATCTGTTGAAGATATTTTATAGTTTTATCAACTGTGCTAGGGAGAAATGCTCACCTGTTGAAATATCCATCTTGTAAGCCAAATAGTAATGTGATAGAATGTATTAAAAAAATAAATTAAATTAAATAAATAATTCCTTTCTTAAAAAATGTATAAAATTTCAAGAAATTCATGGTCTCCTGAAGGTCCTCTAAGGCTGAACCATTCTATTCTTCACAAAATATTTTTCATGTAGATTCTGGCAATTACATTATAAATTTGCTTTATATTCTGACATAGCAAGAGGAAATATTTGGAGATTTGCATCATGCTTTTCTCACAGCAAGTATTTGGAGATTACTACCAACAAAGCTTTAATGAATGTCAAAAATGGCAATACAAGGCATTTCACAGGGGTTCAGAATCTATTAAAGTACACATAACCACAAAAAACACACCAGAAAACAATATATATGAGCAAGAAAAAGAAATATAACTGAAAAACATGCATTACTCAAGAAGCTCCAGATTCAACTGCCAAAAAGACAGTACTTTAAATTTCTGATCATTGTCAAAGTTCTGAGATGGCAGGATTCCATTAACTTAGCTAATAAGGATAACTATGGGATGGCTCCCTTAAAACTATTTTTCATTGGAGTTCTAAAGATCAAAAAAATCTCATGAGGAACCAGCAATTACCGTAATGGCTATGTCGCTGGACTCCCACGTAGTCAACCGCAGTTCCCGTCCCGGACCCAGTGGCTTAAAACTCACGCCGGGCGCGTGTGTGTGCATGCCCAAGATCCCGAGAGGAGAATGAAGGAGAAGGGATTGTGGCGTGACATCCCCCCTGGGGGGTGATTTCTCGCTTTCTGTCTCTATGTCTCTCTCTGTCTGTCTGGCGAGCGCACGCGCCCTATAGCGAAAATCTCTCAAAAAAAAAAAAAAAAATCTCATGAGGTAACTAGAAGAATTTACCTCATTGAATGTGAAAATACCATTAAGGTCATCATTTTCTGGCCACCTTTTAATCTGACATCAAGAGTCACACTGACATAACTTACTTCTAAAACCTAACAAACATTTATAAATTTAAATAACTTACACAAACACACCCCAGGTGTTCCTTTGCATTGCAAACAACCATTTGCTAGAACTGCAAAGTGTTGATAAAAATTTCAAGTTGCAGGGATGAGGAGTTAGCATAATGGCTATGTCACTGGACTCCCACGTAGTCAACCGCGGTTCGCGTCCCGGACCCGGTGGCTTAAAACTCACGCCGGGCACATGTGTGTGCGTGCCCAAGATCCCGAGAGGAGAATGGAGAAGAGATTGTGGCATGGCCATCCCCCCTGGGGGGTGATTTCTCACTTTCTATCTCTCTTTCTGGCGAGCGCACGTGCCCTATAGCAAAAACCTCTCCAAAAAAAAAAAAAATTTCAAGTTGCATAGAAAACTGTGAATCATGTTTGAAATTATTATTTTAAAATTTATTTTTCCAATAGAGTTTTTTCACACACAAGAGTTGAGATTTAACTTGGTTTGTCTAAAGTTGAAGGATGGTCTTTATTACTCCATTTTTATGTAAGATAATGCAAGTATGCCCTTAAAAAAGACAGGCAAGCACAAGGAAATAAATAATACTATATTAAATTCTTCTTTCAGCACAGTAGAAGAAATCATCTATGCTTCAACTCTAAAAGGAAAGAGCAAGACATAAGGGGAGGGGATGTCCTCAAAAAATTCATGGAAAATACACATACAATGGAAAAACTGTACATACAGTTCAAAAATCAATTCAAATTTTAGATCCACTTTCCCCTAAATTTTTGAAAGTCCCCTAGTGTATACACAGGAAAAACAACAGTAAGAAACCAGGGTCAGCACACAGGTGAGCCAGAGCGCTCACATAAAACATGCTACAAAAGTACCTGGCGGGGACCAGCAGTAACGTAATGGCTAAGTCGCTGGACTCCCACGTAGTCGACTGCGGTTCGCGTCCCGGACCCGGTAGCTTAAAACTCACGCCAGGCGCATGTGCGTGCGTGCCCAAGATCTCGAGAGAAGAATGGAGGAGAAGGGATTGCGGCGTGACCATCCCCCCTGGGGGTGATTTCTTGCTTTCTATCTCTCTGTCTCTCTCTGTCTGTCTGGCGAGCGCTCGCACCCTACTGCAAAAACCTCTCAAAAAAAAAAAAAAAAAAAAAAAAAAAAAGCACCTGGCGATCGCCCAACCCCCAAAAGAGAGTTAGAAGTCAGAGCAGAAGCCCAGTATATCCCATGTCCTATTGCTACATCTACAGTTGTGGTTATTCCAATACTCTAGTCTGGCTACTTAGGTCCAGAAAAATGTGCTGTAAAAACTGAGTGCTCAGTATTACATGACAAAACAAAATAATTTATACCCAAATTGGAAGAAAAGTATGAGATGACTCCCATACTCTGAATTTGCTTCCTTGTGTTTTATATCTGTGTGTGTGTACTATATCCTTGTAGGCATTCAATATGTGTCTGCTGAATGTATAAACACTCTACTTAGGTTAATCAGAAGCAATCAAATTTATTTATTTTCTAGTAGGCTAAAAGGGTTTTTAGGGATTAGCTTAAACAATGCTTCATTTCACCTACAAACTAGTTCTCAATGATATAAAGGAACTTACCTAAAGTTACAGATATAATTATTGATACAATCAGGAACAGAATTAGTCAAAAGGCTCAAAGTTCTGTATTCTTTATGTTAAATTATTGTCTTATTTAAGGGTATCACTTGTATAATCATTACTATTATCATCTTCATCACTGATCACTATTTATTGTGTCAAATTCTACCTTTAATCCTCACAAAAACCTAGTAACAGACAGATACTATCCCCATTTAAAAGTTAAGCAAATCAGGGGCCAGCAGATGTAATAAGGGTTACGTCGCTGAACTCCCACATAGTCGACCGCGGTCCAAGTCCCAAACCCAGTGACTTAAAACACATGCCGGGTGTGTGTGCATGCGTGCCCAAGATCCTGAGAAGAGAATGGAGAAGAAGAGACTGGCTGGCCATCCCCCTTGGGGGTGGGGTGGGGAAGGTGATTTCTCGCTTTCTGTCTCTCTGGCCATCACAAGTGCCCTATAGCAAAAATCTCTAAAAAAAATTAAAAAAAAAAACAAACAGTTAAGCAAACCAGAAGTCACATAGGTGGTGAGTTAGGTGAATGAGCCAAGATACAAAACTATTCACCTGATTCAAAGCCCACAAATTTCTCCACTATACTTTATTACCTGCTATAAAATTATAATTTTTAAATATATATGAATTTCAGCCTATATAATAGAAACTAACATTTTTTTTTTTTTGGTCTTTTTTAAGAGAGATTTTTTACTATAGAGCACTCACAGAGAGAGAAACAGAAAGCAAGAAATCACCCCCTGGGGGTATGGCCATGCCACGGTCTCATGTTCATTCTCCTCTTGGGATTTTGGGCACACACGCACATATGCCTGGCATGAGTCTTAAGCTGGTGGGTCCAGGACTCAAACTGCGGTCAACTACATGGGAGTCCCAGTGACGTAAACATTACACCATCTGCTGATCACAAAACTAAAATGTTTCGACAATTAAAAATCTAAGTATCCAGTAGCCAGCAGCTGGCATGGTGTTTAAGGAGCTGGACTCCCACATGGCCAATAATGGTTCAAGTTCCAGACCTGGCGACTTGAAAATCATACCAGGTGTGTGTGTGTGTGTGTGTGTGCACGCTCAGAATCCTGAGATGAAAATGAAGAAGGAATTGTGGCATGACCATCCCCCCTGGGGAGTGGGGGTGATGCTGACATTTCCTCTCTGTCTCTCCCTGGTGAGTACACGTGCCCTACAGCAAAAACCTTAAAAAAATAAAATTGAATTGGGAAGCTAACAGGTGTCGTAGTGATAATGGCTCTGGACTCCCGTGAGTTCTATTGCAGTTCTAGTCTTGGACCTGGTGGCTGGAAATCATAACAGGAGTGTGAACTCAAAATCTCAGGAGGAAAATGCAGAAGGGACTGCGGTGCGGCCATCCCCATCCAACCCCCAGGGGGATAATTTCTCACTTTCTCTCTCACTGTCTTTCTCCATCTCTCTATAGCAAGCGCACACACCCTAAGGCAAAAACCTTGGGGAAAAAAAACTAATAGGCCTAAGTTCACTTATTCTTTTTAGCATTAGCCATGTCTACTGAAATGAGTGAGACACTGACTACAAAAACCACTCTGTAACTTGTAAGAACCTAAATTCAAACAAAAAATTGAGAAACACACCGTGGATGGCGATGGCTATGGGAAGTTTCTAGGAGTCAGATCAGACAGAATTCTGAATGGGGAGAGAGCAAAATGACCACTTAGGAAGTTATTATAAAATCTGAGCCTAGCGAGATCATGGCTTGGTTTCAGGTGTCAAAGTGAAAGAGGTAAGATTTACTCAGGTTCTTCATCTATTTGAAATATACAATCATAGGATAAAAAGACTTCAAAATATAGAACTAATTATTGGGTTATTGGAAAAGTCATGATGTATTTTTTTCTATGCAAAAATGTGCTGTGACTTTTCCTACAACGTAATATTTAAACAAAATGTCTTTGTCTAAAGGATTAGGTAGAGGGACTGGCAGGTCGCATGGTAGTTAAGACATTGGACTCCCATATGGCTGACCGCAGTTCAAGTCCTAGACCTGGCAGCTTCCTTTCTCACTTTCCCTCTATCTCTCTCTCTCTGCTCAAATTTTAAAAATAATAATAATAAATAAAATTAAATAAGATAATTCTTTTTTAAAAAAGGAATTAAGTAGAAGCATAAGATGACTTATTTCATTGGTCAATGTATTTATTTATTTATAGGATTAACCAGGATTTCAACATATAAAATTAAACTATTAAAACAAAATTTCTTTATCATTACACAGTAACAAGCATTCTGAAAAAATGAAAAAGAAGCATAAGACAACTTACTTTACTGGTCAATGTATTTATTTCTCGTTCAGCTTTATGCAATTTACTGATTAAAACAGTATTTTGTTCAATGCTTGACTGTAGTTCTTTTTCCAAGTGTTCGGCCTGTAGTTTAACTGACTGTTTTTCAGCCTTGTGTTAAAACAAAATATTTTGTAATTTTTTTATTATTATATGATTTGTGAATTTTTCATAAATATTTTCACAATTATACCAAACTAAAATAAGCCCTGTTTAAAATACCTGTATCAACATATAAAAATTATTCAAAATCTCAACATCAAGATATGTCAAAGTAACAAGAGTTTTTTAAACTCATTGATAGAATTCAAATGAAATGTATTTGCTCCAATAAACATGCAACAAAGGTATCCAGACAGACATAGCAACAGCTACCAAGAAAATAGACCTCATACACTTTTCTTATGAGAGAAAGTACATAAGGCATTCACTTGATATCTATTAACTCAATGCTGACATAATTCAAACAAACATTTTTGGGGGTTTCCAGTCCACAGTAAATATAAAAAAGTATATTAGGAGGTACAAGAGAGGGATCATTGCTAGTAGTAAGAAGTGAAAATTGAAAACCTAAATCAATTACAGGTCTATTAAAAAAAGGGAGAGAAAAAGAAGAATTCAAAATTCTTAGTTAATCTGGAGTCCTTTTTAAGCATGAGCAAAAAAACCCTTCACCTCATAACATAATTAAGATTCCTAATAAAGTCTACAAGTTGTCAAGAAAATTCTGGTTGATAATTCTAATACTCTTTAATTAAGTGGGGAAAGTAAAGGCTTTAAAAACATTTCTACTCAAAATAAAATGAAATGTTTAAAATGGAAACATTTTGGCACTGAAAGGATAAGCTTCAGTTTTATAACATTTCATTTCCTACAAATCTTAAATATAAGGAGTTTATTCAACAATTAAGAAAAACATACCCAGGGCCAACCCCATAGCCTACTGCTTAAAGGAGCTGGATCCTACATGGCCATCATGGCTGGAAGCCTGGGTCTGGAGGCTTTAAACACGTACCAGGCACGTGTATGTGTGTGTCCCCAAAAATCTCAATAGGATGGAGAAATGGAGGAGAAGGGACTGCAGCATGACCACACCCCATGAAGGGTACTTCCTCCCTCCCTCCCTGTCTGGTGAGTGAATGTCCCCTCTGGCAATTAAAAAAAAAAAATTAAGTGTGTTTGTGTGTATGTGTTTGTGTATACATATATTTATAAATAACAAATGATCAACATATATCATACAAAGGATACTCTCTAGGCACAATAATAGCCAAGAAATTCAAAAAAGAAAGAAATGCTTGTAGTCATGTACTTATTTTCATTTCATCTGACAAACGATAAAATTAAATATAGGATCTTCTGAATATGTCACAAATGAACACCCATCTTTTGTCATCATTCAACTTACCCTGAAAATAAGCAACCTTGATGAAGTTTCTCAAAAGGACCATACATTACATTCAAATGTAATCATCCCCTTATTCTGTCACAGTGTAAACATACTAAGGAAGGAAAGATAGCATCATAAACTGTCTCCCTGACTGCCTCATGTCTAAGGTCCCATGACACTGACAACTTTAATTCAGGAAACTCGCAAATGTGGACAGAAGTTTCATCTGGAAAATAAAAAAAAGTGACTTCTACTCTTTAAAACATTTCAGTGAACTTCTTGGACCAGCTTGCTAGTGGGGGAGGGGAGGGAAATCACCATTTTATATTTGGATATTGGATATTTTTTCTTTAATTGTGATAGCGTGCACATATATGTATTAGAGAGAGATGCACACTCTTCACAGGCTCTGGCCACAGTGCATTCCCCTTTGTCCAGTCCTCCAACCCATCAGATCTTAGACACTCATGCACGTACCTGGTATGTTTGAGACTGACCAGGCTGGGAATTTGAGCCACAGGCACCATTTGGGATCTGGCTTCTCCTGAAGAGCACATTGCCACCATGCTACAAAGTCAGCTGTGGACACTAGATTTTTAACTACAAACTAGGTAACCACTAATTTCATCCAAGCCCAAATCATTTCACAACTATTCTGGAGGGGAAGAAAAAAACCAACACTTTAAACTGCACAAAACCCACAGTTGACTCAGTATATTTGGTACATGTTTGGCACTAAGACCTAAGGGAAGGAGAAAAAGCATATGTGATTAAGATGGAAGCCATGAATTTTCATGAGGTAATACCTCCAGGAATACCAGGCTGGCTCTGCCAATGCTTATCTTTTTCTGTTGAAATAATTCAGGAAAATAATTCAGTAAAGGCTTGCATGCATTAGTAGCCAAGCTGAATTTTATTGTGCTGGCAAGAAGCTGTCATAAAATATATTGGTAAACTTCTGTTCAAATAGGACTTTGAATTTTATGACCTTAAATCCCAGTTTAAAAGATACATTATCTGGGAAGAAATTATTTTTTCTGTTTTGAGGTAACTTTAGTCTTCAGAAACTCAATTTAAAAAAAAAATTTGCATTTTCTATCCTATGGCATTATAAGAAAGCGTTAAATCATCTCATATAGGACTCCCAAAGAATAAATATTCTTTGTAAATGTAGTATAGCATAGCTATTGCTTATGAATCAATAGCTTTCTTCTTTACGAAAAGAATACACACTCTTGGGATTCCACAAATGCGTCAGCATTAGACTCGTGAGCATACGTTTATGCTCTAGAAATCAAAGGCTTGTCAACTATACTTTTAAAAAGTATGCCATACTCTACCGGGAAGCAATTAAAACCTTACCTCCAGGGATCTCATCGTAGCCTGCATCTCAGCCAACTGCCGCACCTGTATTCTTTGGACATTTTCTACCTGAGCACCAGAATTCTCTTTTTCGGCCCTTAATTCTGCTACTTCAGCCTCTAAACCTTTTAATTTCTGACATAAATGGACTTTTTCTCGCATAAGTTGCTCCACTCGTTTGCTGTCTCTTGTGGGATCAACACTAAGCATCTGATTATGTAGTTCTTCTTTATCTTTCTCCAGTCTTGCAACCTGATAATAATTTGAAAGAAAGTGTACAAGCTTTAAATTACTGAATTTTCAGTCATGGACATGCTTTACAAGTCGGTAAATTAAAACTAAAAATTGCACAATATGTAAGCTCAGGTGGTGAGATGAAATAAAAAAGGAAAAATCTAAAATGTCACGTTCTTCATTCTGTACTCAGCAAGACTCAAATATGAGGGCAAAGACTTTGTCCTTTTTCCATTTCCCCATGGTGTGTGGCACAAGGACTTAATCAGTTGCTGACTGAAATTCAAAATTATAAATAATATCCTATAAACATAATTGTTTAAAACCTATCAAGTATTTTTAAATTCATCAGAACATTATAGGGGTTCATGTAAGACCAATATGCTGGCTACCGCTAAGCTTGTCTTCAGATGACAGTAATTCTTGGGCTACGTCTATACAAATAAAGTTACCTATTTCAAGGCAACTTAATTCACACAAAAGGTGTTTGTCTGTGTAAATAAATACAAATGTGATTGATAAGCGTTTTTAAATGATGGTGGAGAGTTTATTAAAGTCTTAGTTGTAATGATGGCTTAGTTCTCAGATCCAAGAGAGAACAAAAACCCATTACTCCAGGGAAGGTGCTAAAATCACTGGGAAATCTGTAGAGAGGAGACCAATAATCTTCTCATTTATGCCAAATATCACTGCAGGACTCCACAGGCCTCCAAATCAGTGGGTTTCAAACTGAGGCACTTCAGAGGCTCCTTGTCTCCAAGGATTAGGGGGCTAAGTAATCCGGGCAGAACTCACTGCTTCGTTTTCCCCATCTCCCCAGCTACATATTTCCGACCACCATCATCATGACCAAATCTGTTGTCAACCACCAGTTCCTCTCTTTGGTCTCTTTTCATATATTGGATTTCTTCATATGAGTCAACTTAAGTAAAGGACCATTTGTAGCCAGGATGAACTTCTAAGGCTCACTCACTCTAAGCCAAAAGGACCCTAAAGGAATGCTCTGTAACCTCAATAAAAATGGCCCAGGAGATAACTGCTCCCAGAGCTATTAATGCATCTGAGAAGTGTGAAACTTCACTCTAAGGCAGGATCCATTTCCTCATCTATGAAACAGGAGATTAAAATGGAGGCACCCTGAGATTCTTTTCAGTCTAACATGTAGTGACTTCAATCTGCTTTTGGACATGCTGAGTTAAAGAAGTCAATAGAATATAGGAAGAGCTACCCAGTCATCAAATTTCATTTCCAGAAAATAAATCTATCACTGAAGGCCTCTGTAGTATTCAGGGATAAGCCCTCAAAAGCTCTACTAATTAGTGTCTCTCCCCTGTTTTTTCCTCCTATACTTACCACATCACCATTATTCTTAGGTTTGGTCTTTGACTACCCTTTATTTCCTCCTTTTTCTCTCTCACCTAGCTATATGATTTCGTACAATTCAGTTTCACTCTGGCCTCAGTTAAACGAATGGCTTGAGCTGGATGATCTTTAAGATACTAATATTTAGTCTTTGCATGAGGTAATGCAAATACCATTTTAATGTGCTAGGTTTACAGTGTAGCAGTTCATCTAGGTCAGGAGTTAACGTGTAACTTAGGTTTAAGCAATGGTGTCCTTTACCGAGTATTTGCAAAATCAATAGTAACACTAATTCTTCTTGTAGTTCTAATTTTACACACAGGGTCATGCAGCTATGTTCTTGATCAACATGTTTCTTATATTATTGGAGACTAGTTTTGGGAAGCATTTGTGTGATAGCTAAAAACATGGGAATAGATGATAACTAGTTAAAAGCAGTCAGGATTAGAGTCCATGCTTATAAACCAGAAAGCAGAACTATAAGATTACTCCTACCAAATCCTCAATGATCAATTTCTCTATTCATTTATTCATTTCTACAACTATTTACTGAGTACTTACTATGTATCTTGCACAGTTTAGGGAAGGATACAACTTAGCAGAACAGCACACACATACAGACTGTCGAGGAGCTTATATTCAATCACTGTCTTGACACCACTTTTGTACCATTCATCTGAGTACAGATCAGATAAATGGAGCCCCAAGCTCTTTCCTTTTCCTCCACTCCCAGTAAGATCTGCATGCCTTCTTCCTTGATGTGTTCAACTATTTATGCTTTCAATTCTTCCTCTAAATTTCCAAAGGAGTTTGTTTGAATTTCTTTTCTATGACATGTCCAACTCTGCCTGCACTGTCTCTACATTTACTTTATTCTCTTCTAGAATATAAACTCAATAATTAAAACAATGATTTTTACCAATATTACTATTCATAAAGTTCTTGATATAAAGAAAAGGAAACTGATCACGAACCTGGAAGAGTAGTAGATTTCCTTTTTTTTTTTTTTTTTTTTTTTTTGGAGAGGTTTTTGCTATAGGGTGCATGCACTCGCCAGAAAGACAGAGAGAGAGACAGAGACAGAAAGCAAGAAATCACCCTCCAGGGGGGATGGCCACACCGCAATCCCCTCTCCTCTATTCTCCTCTCGGGATCTTGGGCACGCATGCACACGCACCGGGCATGAATTTAAGCCACCAGGTACAGGACTGGAAACGCAGTTGACTACATGGGAGTTCAGCGACATAGCCATTACGCTAACTGCTGGTCCCTAGATTTCCTTTTCAAAGAATGAAATAGCACCATTCCAATTCACCAAAGCACACAAAGGAAAATCATTGATAATACAAGTAATTGTTCCATCCATCTTTTATATCGTATTACCTTTATGATGCAGCATAGAGAAATGGGTAAGAGAATAGGCTCTGGAATCAAACTGCCTGCATTTCTTTTTTCTTTCAAAATCTCTAAGCTACTGCTCTTGCAATATACTTTCTTCTGGCTTGAAGCCTATTGCCATTCTTATCTTTGTTCTTCTGTACAAAATGGTTTCTATTTTCTTTCTTTCTAATTGCCAAAAGGCAAGTAAGCTCACCAGACAGACAGAGAGGGTGGAGCGGGTACACACAAAGAAAGCATCCCCTCCAATGCTCCTCTATTTTTCTACCCTGTAAGGATTTTGGGTGTACATGCACATGTGCCTGAAGGGTTTTTAAGCCACCGGGTCCAGGATTTGAACCACAGTTAGCCCTATGGGATTTGGCTTCCTTACCCACTAGGCCCAGAATGGTTCTTGACTTCTTTTTAAATTAGATTTTTAAAAACTGTTCAGATAACCATGGGTTTGAATGCAACGTTTTGTAAATAAATAAATAAATAAATACATAAATAAATAAATAAATAAATAAATAAATAACAGTGAGGGTTGCTATGTACCCTTGATCCAGTTTCCCTCAATGGTACCATCCCTCTTGTATTTTTAAGAAGATATTGTACTAAAGTGGTCTTATCTCTTTTTTAAACTAAATCTGTTGGTCAAAATATTCTTTTGGGGAGTGTTTAAGTTATAAATTTAATTTCCTTCATAGTTATGGGCCTATTCAAATTACTTATTCATATTAGGTGAATTACGGTAATCTGTGCCTTGATCCATTTTATGTACATTCTCAAATTTATCTGGATAAAGTTATCATGAGATTATCTTATTACCCTTTTAATTTCTGCAAGGCCATGAGTGATATTCCATTTCATTCCTGATCTAAGTGATTTGTATCTTGTTTTTTGGTCAGTCTTGCCAGAAGTTTGTCAATTTTATTAATCTTTTCAATTATTCAGATATTTGTCTCACTGTTTTTCTCTATTGTTTTTTCTGCTTTCAATTTTATTGATATCTGCTCTTAATTTTATTATTTCTATCCTATTGGCTTTGTTTTTATTTTGATAATCTTTTTGGTTCTTGAGATAGAAACTCAAAATTTGATGATATGTTTCCTCTTTTTTTTTTTTCTTTTTTTGAGGTTTTGCTATAGAACATGTGTGCTCACCAGAAAGACAGAGACAGAGAGACAGAAAGCAAGAAATCACACCCCCATGCGGGATGGCCATGCCGCAATCCCTTCTCCTCCATTCTCCTCTTGGGATCTTGGGCACATGTGCACACACGTCTGGCATGAGTTTAAGCCACCGGGTCCAGGACTCAGACTACAGTCGACTACATGGGAGTCCAGCGACATAGCCATTATGCCAACTGCTGGTCCCAAGTTTCCTCTTTTCTAATGCATGTGTTTAGTACTATAAACTTTCCTCTTAGGATTGCTTTAGTTGTGTTCTAAAAATTTTGATATGTTGCACTTCTGTTTTACTTGAGTCAATATATTTTTTCAAATGTAATCCCATTGAAATGTTTTTTTCACTTAATTTTCCTCTTGACTCAAATTATTTAGTGTTTCATTTCACTTCTTTCTCTAGTGTTTGAAGATTTGTCTGTTACTCTTTTGTTAATAATTTCTAATTTGATTCTTTGTGGTCAGAGAACTCATTCTGCATGATTTCATTTTGTTGTGATTTCTTTTTCTTTTATAACCCAGGACCATGCTCTCAGGTATGTTCAGTGAGCATTTTTTTAAAAATGTGTTTCAGTGCTCTTGTTGGGTATGGTGTTTTATAAATGTTTATTAGATCCTGTTAGTTGATAGTATTGTTGAGTTCATCTCTATCCTTGCTAATTTTCTATCTGTTGTTGGGGGGGCAGGGGTATGAAGTCACCAACCATAAATGTAGATTTGTCTATTTCTCTTTTTATTTCTATCCATTCTTGCTTCACATGTTTTGCAGCTCTGTTCAGTATACATATATTTAGTATTATGTCTTCTTTGTGGATTGATCATTTTTGTTATCATATAATCTCTCTCTCCAGACACACACACACACACACGGAAGTTATTTTCCTTTGCTCTGAAGTCTATCTGGTATTAACATAACTACTTCTGTTTTCATTAATGACCATATAATATTTTTTCTATCCATATACACACTACCTATATTATATTTGGAGTTCCTAGTACACAGCATATAATTGAGTTTTTAAATCTACTCTGCAAAATCACTGTCTTTCAATGCACGCATTTAGACCATTTACATTTATTATGATTATTGTTATTCTAAATCTGTCATTTTTTTCCTGTTTCTTCTGGTTTGGGAGCTTTTTCCCTGCTTTTCCTGTAGATTACTCAAATATATTTTAGAATTCCATTTATCAATAATGTCTTGAATGGCTTTCCTTATACACAAATAACTTAGCATAGTCTATTAGTTTTATTTTACCAGTCTGTGTAATTTGTAAAACCTTTACCCTCTCTTACAAATCCTTTCCCTTCTCATTTGTACTATAATTGACTGAAATATGTCCCCTATACACATTTAGAACCATATCAGAGCTACAATGTAATTTTTACTTCTTCCAGGAAACAAAATTTAGAAAATCCATGACACAAAGCTATAATGTATAAGCCAACAGTTTTGTTTATTGTGTTCTTTTATCCTTCCTAATATGTTTAGTTTCCTTGTTTTTCTGTTTAGATAACTTATCTCTCTTATTTTCGAATTATTTAGATTTATTATTATTATTATTTGCTACAGAGCATGTACATTCACCAGGGAGAGGCTGAGAGAGGAAGACCATACATGCACACAAGCCACCAGGTTCAGGACTCCAACTGCAGTCAGCCAGGTGGGAGTCCAGCACCTCAGCCACCACACCATCTGCTGGTCCCTAGACTTCTTTTAAATGTTCTTTTAGATAGTAGTCCTTAACCACTAGGCCCAAAACTGGAAATTTTAGAATTGAATAGCACAATGACTGAAAGAAAAGTTCAATCAATTGGCTCAACAACAGAATGGGAGGGATAGAGGAAGATAGCAGTGAATTAAATTCTTAGTTTTCTTCCATTTAGGAATATCTTGATTTCTTCTTCATTCCTGAAGGATATTTTTGCTGAATATAAGACCGTAGGTTGGCAGCTCTTTTTTCTTACAGCACTTGATAATGTTGTATTCACATCCTTCTGGCCTTTACAGTTTCTAATGAGAAATCTACTAGTTTTCTGTTGTTCCTTGATAGATAAGGAATCATTTCTCTTGCTTTCTTCAAAATTTTTATATAGTTTTTTTTTTTTTTTAATTTGACTATGGTATCTCTTGCTGTGGATTTCTTTGAATTTATCCTGTTGAGGGTTTGTTCAGCTTCTTGAACTTGTATGTTTGTACCTTTACCAAATTTAGAAAGTTCTCAGCCAATATTTTGTCAAGTATCCTTTTATCCCTGCCCTCTTTCTCCTTTTATGTACAGAAATCTTAGATCTTTTGTTATAGTCCCACTAAATCACTGAGAAATCTATTCGTTTCTTATAATTCCAAAATTATTTTGGAAATCTATTTTGTCTACTTTGTTCAGATTGGATAATTTCTAATGCTCTCCATCTTCAAGTTCACCTATAGCTTCCTCTAGTCTATCCATTTCTGATGCTGAGTAAATTGAATGAAGTTCTCTTCTTTCAGTTATTGCATTCTTCAGTTTAAAATTTCCAGTTGTGGGACAGCCCCATGGCCTAGGGGTTAAGGGAGCCAAATCCTACATGGTCAATCATATCATCTGAAATCCTGGCCCTGGTGGCTTCAAAAACACACTGTGTGTGTGTGTGTGTGTGTGTGTGTGTGCAAATCCTAACAGGAAAAAGAAGGAATTGCATCATGACCCCGCTCCATTAGGGGGTATTTTTTTTCCTTCTCTGTCTCTTCATCTCATTCTCTGTCTCTCAAGTGCATGCACTTTCCGGCAATTTTTTAAAAGGTAAATTTTCCAATTTGTTGATCTTCACACTTTCTATTTCTTGTTTGAGTCTATCTTCTAATTTAGTTTAACTGCATAATTGCTCACTAGAGCATTCTTGCCAAAAATTTTGTCAGATAATTTTGTTATCTCTGTCATCTCAGTGTTGACATCTATCAGTGGTATCTTTTATATTGTTTTAGGTCTTCCTGGTTCTTAAAGTAACAAGTAGTTTTCTACCTAAACATTGATATTTTTAGAATGAGAAGACTCTGGATCTTACATAAAGTTTTCATCTTAGCTGGATTTTTTTATAATATCACTATGGCAAAAGAAGGGTAGCATTGTCACCTAATTTCTGTCAGGTGGCAGTGGTAGTCCAGATCCCCAACTCTATTTCTATTGCCACCCAATGTGGAAAGACTACTCATAACATCCATGCTAAACAGGGGTTAAGAGTTCTGGCTCCCCATGAGCTCTCCACTGACACCTTGCTGGAACAATGGGTAGGAATGATTTGTTTCCACTCCTCATGAGGCCTCCACTGACACCACAGGCCTGGGCAGTGATAACAGTCCTGCCCATACTAGGCCTCCTTTGACATAACTCAAGTAGGGAAGAGGTAGGGACCCTCACTATTGCCAACTGAGAGTATAAGACTGTGTTTGACACCATGGAAAGGGACAAGAGTCCTTGTTATTGTCCAGGTGATGTCTTTATCTGGCTTTCATGTAAGAATAATGCTGGCTCCAGAGAAAGAGTTAGGAGGTATTCTCTTTGATTCTATCTTCTAGAAGAGATTTAGACAATTGGTACAAATTCCTCCCTGGATGACTGGTATAATCTACAAGTGAACCTCATCCATGATGTCCAGTCATTTTGTACTGGATGCCAAACATTATAAATGTTCTTTTCTTGCTTTTATAGTGTTAGAAAAACTAGAACTACCCTCAGTGTATGGCTAATTTGGCCCTACACTGAGGTGAAATTCTTCTCTGTCTTCTACTCAATGTGTAATGTACTAAAGTATCTTTTTAATTTGGCCAGTGGAAATACAAATTTTGCCTGGTCCCATCTGATTTCCAGGGATTGTCCCACATGAATTGTTTTCTTTCTCTGTCCTTGTATAGTTTTCTCATACACATGCACCTAACATTATTCAACTAAAAACACAGAGTTATCCTTTGTAGAACTCTAAGGTCTCCAACACTCTGTCCTTCAAAGGCTTGTTGCCTTGACCACCCAAATTCTGAACTCTTAACTCCTCAATTCAGAAATATTGGGGCCTACTTTGGATTTTCCCTCTCTGTAATGTGGCCAGAAACCTCCTCCAGAACATAAACTGGGGATTCATAGACCTCACCTTACTTGTTTTACTTCCTTCAGGGATCACTGCCTTGTGTTGCCTGTTTTCCAATGTCTGAAACCATCATTTCCTACCATTTGTCTCAGTTTTTATTTAGAGCCTTAAAGTAATAAGCCCATGGCCTGGCAATGTGAGCTGGATCCTACATGAATGACTGCACAGAGTCCTGGAAATGGCAGCTTGAAAAACATGCCAGGCATGTGTGTATGTGTGTACAAAATCCTGACAAAGGATGAAGAAATGGAGACGATATTGTGATATGACCATCCACATAGAGGGTACTTTCTCTTTCTTTCCTCTCTTTGGCAAGCACACATGCCCTTCCACAAATTAAAAAAAAAAAAAAAGATTTATATATGTGTGTGTGTGTGTGTGTGTGTGTGTGTGTGTGTATACAGCATTATTCTTACATTAAAGCCAGATAAAGACATCACCTGGACAATAACAAGGACTCCTGTCCCTTTCCATGGTGTCTAACACAGTCTTACACACACACACACACACACACACACACACACACATATCTGCTATGTTTATTATATTAACTAGTATTATGATTAATATTGTCAAGTACTAATTGTAGTAATACTATTAATGATCTGCTAGTAAGGCATTATAGCTAAATTTTGCATATGAAGTTTCAAGTTCCCAGATCTTTCTTTTTGAGTCATTAGATTAACTTTTTATATTAAAAAAAGTAACACAACTATTATACTAGTCTAAATTTCCCTTTTTTCCTTTTATATACTATAATTGATTTTTCCTAAATGAATGATAGAACATTTTATGCAAAACAATTTATTTACACTAAAAAGTTTATCATTTTACATATTTTAAAGTTCATATTTAAATGTAATTTTGAGTTATCATCTCCTTTCCTTTTACTCTTAGTTTTCTCCTATTAAGAGAAAAAACAGTCATGGGAAAGTGGTTCTAAGAACTACATACTTGACCCAGACGTATTCACAAGAAAACAGGGGATGAGATACAGGAATTATTGGTAAATAAGATGACACTAGGCATCTTTAAAATGATTCCATGTGAACTGAACAAAAGAGAATAGACATAATGAAACAAATACCTTTCTCAAGCCACAAGAGTTACCTTGATCATAGAGGTAGTAAAAGAAAGCCAACTGTAACTACTAAAAAGAGCCAGAGGAGGGCCAGCCCTGTGACCTACTGGTCAAAGAAGCCAGAACCCTCATGAGTCACCCTGGTTTGAATCACAGCCCTGGTAGCTTGAAATACATGCCATGTGTATGTGCATGTGCATGCATGCTAGAAAACTCAACAGGATGGAAAATGGAGAAAAAGGGGTTGTGGTATGACCACAATGCCACTGAGGGGTGCTTTCTTCCCATGATTGTTCCTCCATTCTCTCTCTGGTGAGCCCACATGCCTGTGGCAATTAAATAAAAATAAACAAATAGCCAGGGGAGACAGAACCTTAATGCTGAGCAGTCAGAGTGCTGCCAGTGAACGGAGGTAGATAGGGCTGACACTGTAAAGAAAGATGCTCCTGAACTACTTAAGAGTACTATGTACTAGGTAAGTGTCTAAGTACTTTACATATTCTAATTAAATACTCACAATTCCATAAGATAGGTATTATTAATAACACCATTTTATAGATAACACTATTATATATAGAAGTCAAGTTGGTTTCCAGAGTTGCAGTAAATGAACATGTAAAACATTTTTTTTTTCTTTTCTTTTTTTGGAGAGGTTTTTGCTATAGGGCGCGTGCGCTCGCCAGACAGACAGAGACAGAGAGATAGAAAGCGAGAAATCACCCCCCAGGGGGGATGGCCACGCTGCAATCCCTTCTCCTCCATTCTCCTCTCGGGATCTTGGGCACGCACGCACACGCGCCCGGCGTGAGTTTTAAGCCGCCGGGTCTGGGACTTGAACCATGGTTGACTACGTGGGAGTCCAGCGACATAGCCATTACGCTAACTGCTGGTCCCGTAAAACATTTTTAAAGGCTAGCCCATGGCATGGTGTTTAAGGCAGCTGGATCTCAGATGGCCAACCATGCTGTCCTTAAGAAACAAACTGAGTGCATATACATATATACCCAAAATTGTCAAAGGAGGGAGAAATGTAGGAGAATGGATTGCAGCATGACCCTCCTGGGGTAGGCAGTGGGGTGGTGCTTTCTCACTTTCTCTCTAGGAAGTGCACATGCCCATTGTCAAAATTAAAAAAAAAAAAAAAAAAAAAAAAAAAAAGAATTCTGATACATTACATGTGCAAATTTGGTTTTTTAGATATTCTAAATTACATTCTAGCACAATAATCTTTAATGAGCAAAACTTCACTGGGCCTTTCTAAAAGTCTGTCAAAATCAATCCCAACAAATCCCTACTATGAGGCAATTCCATTTTAATTTGGGAGACTCTTGCCTACAATGTTCAGAGCGATATGGGAAGGGTGCAGGTCAGAAAACCTGGGATAGTTTAGATAACAAAACCATAAAAAAATCATCTGGACTAAAGCAACACTCCAGATTAGGACCTCAGAATGTACCATGGCAAATGTACCATGGTATATATGTGTTTGTATGTGTTTATACATACTGCATTTTCGGTCTTCAGGAATGCTTTCCTTTTGCGATAGGAAATTTGGCTTCTCACCTGACCCATAAAAAGCCAAGAAAGAACTAACTAGTATAATGAGCATAACAGAAGAACCTCAGTGACTTGTTATAATGTGCTGATATTTTGATGGTTTTTCATATGATATAGTATTCCTTGCCCCATCTCTCTTGAGATCTTAATATGAATTACTCTTGCTTCCTTCATTGAATCAATATAATCACCAATACCTACAATAATTCTCTGTAATATTTGTTACTGTTTTCAGAATAATGTAAAATTAGAGTCCAAGAAACTTAATGAAAACACAATAGCCTTAACTGGACTGGTCTGAGAAGTATTTCATATTTGGTAAATTCTCTTTACAAACCAAATGATACATACTGATTGAATATTTAAAAAAATAATGAAAATAAATAATAATAATAATCTGAAAAAAAATTATGAAAAGCTATTTGATGATGATGATGTAGATAGTAATGTCTTTGTCTTGACTGAAATGCATGGTAATCATGCTGGAAAAAGAAATGTAATACACTGTAAAGATATATGTGATTAAATGTAATATTAAAAAATTATAATAATAAATTATTTTTAAAAGATGATACCTCTAAAACTGTAAGATAATAAATTGGTGTAGTTTTAGCCAAAACAAAACAAAACAAAACACAATAGCCTCACTTCTGACTATTAACTATATATGAAACTTCACCATGTCATCTGTATGAAGACTCAGACTTAATATGCTCCTACAGCTAATGAGGAACATATTAAAAAAGGTATGACCTTATCTTTTACATAACATGACATTATCTGTTTTCATAGATTGATTTATAAACTATTTTCAGTTCAGAATATCATAAAAGGAATGTAAATTACTGGAGTCCTTCTTGGGGGAAAAACTGAAAAAAAAAAATCTTTCTAAAGTATTCCCCTAAAAACTTTTATCTGTAAAAGTAAAAATGTACAAGTGTCGTGTGAACATTTAATACAAGAAAATCCAATTCTTTTTATAACATGAAATTCACATATTTTATACTAGTTTAAAATAGTAAAATTAGAAAATGGTATAACAGTAGACTTTGTGAAGTTAGGGTTAGTTTTTAAACTAATGTGTTAGTTTTTAAACATAATGCATCATGACTTTTCTGACGACCCAATATATCTGTTTTTTTTCTATAAACTATATTTGAAACTAGAGTGGCTGTTTCATGTTCTACAATCATCTCACCAGGTTTTACTGTTTTTATATATTAAAACTGGAATACCAAAATTAATAATGGAATGAAGGCAAATCCCCAAGTATCCACTAAAGAATGTAGGCTGAGTATTCTTTATCAGAAATTCTTGGAGCAAGAAATATTCTAGATTTCAAATTTTTTGATATTTGTTCATATATAATGAAATATCTTAGGGATGGGACTTGAGTCTGAACACAATATATTCATTTGTTACATAAACATTCCTTATACACATAGCCTGAAGGTAATTTTATATGATATTTTTGTACTGTAGTGTTTTGACTGTGATCTGTCATTATATGCAATTTTCCACTTGTGACACCATGTCAGCATTTTAAAAGTTTCTGATTTGGGAGCATTTTGAATATTCTGCTAAGGGATGCTCAACCTACTTGTATTGCTCCTTCATAACTATGTGGAAGTCCAGAGACGTAACCATTACACAATCTGCTGGTCCCACCCCCTAAATTTTTTTTTTTTGAAGAGGTTTTTGCTATAGGGCGCGTGCACTCGCCAGACAGAGAGAGACAGAGAGACAGAAAGCGAGAAATCAGCGCCCCCCTCGGAGAGATGGCCACACCGCGATCCCTTCTCCTCCATTCTCCTCTTGGGATCTTGGGCATGCATGCACACACGCCCGGCGTGAGTTTTAAGCCACCGGGTCTGGAACACGAACCGCGGTCGACTACATGGGAGTCCAGCGACATAGCCATTATGCTAATTGCTGGTCCCTCCCCTAAAATTTTTAATGACTAGTTTTCGTTCTTTTCATGGGTGAAAAACTAGATTAGTCATCAGATTTTAGATACAAGTTTCATTCTTTAAAAATAACAATAAAACTAAGAAACTAGAGAGTAAAAATAATCATTATCAGATAAATCTCATTAGATGACTATTTTTTAATTTGCCAGAAAGCATGTGCACTCGCCAGAGAGGAGAGGGAGAAAGCACCCCTCCTCATGGGCATGATGATGCTGGAATCCCATCTCCATTTCTCCCTCCTCTGAAGTTTTGCACGTGTACACACATGCTCCCAGTATGTTTTTCAAGTCACTGGGTCTAGGAGTCATAACATGCAATTGGCCATGTGGGATCCAACTCCCAAAGGTAAAAAGCCATGGGCTGTTCCTTATCATTATATTTTAAAAGCAAAGTATAAAATAAAGCACTGATTCAGTAAACCTTACTAAATCTCTATTTTAGGTTGGATATCTTTATCATTCCCATTGCCACAAGAACATTTTTTTTTTTTGGGGGGGGAGAGGTTTTTGCTATAAGGCACGTGTGCTCACCAGAAAGACAGAGAAAAACAGAAAGCGAGAAATAACCCCCCAGGGAAGATGGTCACGCCGCAATCCCTTCTCCTCCATTCTCCTCTCAGGATCTTGGGCATGTATGCACACATGCCCAGCATGAGTTTAAGCCACCAGGTCCGGGACTCGAACCACGGTCGGTTACATGGGAGTTCAACGACATAGCCATTACGCTAACTGCTGGTCCCCTCAAGAACATTTTTACATGTAGTTTTTTTAAGTCTTGTCAATAATTATGATTGAAAATTTTTATAACCACTTGTAATATAGATTGACCTCTCAACAATAGATTTTGGACAGTTCACTCAACCTACACCTTAGTTTACTCATTTTTGTTTTTAAGAGGTTTCTTTGCCTTAGGGAGCATGCACTTACAGGGGAATGGGGTGAGAAACAGACAGTGATAGAGAAAGTGAGAAATCACCCCTCAGGGGGGATGGTCATGCTGCAATCCCTTCACCTCTATTGTTCTCCCAGGATATTCGACATGCTCACACATATGCCCAGCATGAGTTTGTTTCCTTATTTTTTCTTTTTTTTTTTTTTTTTTTTTTTTTTTTTTGGAGAGGTTTTTGCTATAGGGCGCGTGCGCTCGCCAGACAGACAGAGAGAGACAGAGAGATAGAAAGCAGGAAATCACCCCAGGGGGGATGGCCACGCCGCAATCCCTTCTCCTCCATTCTCCTCTCGGGATCTTGGGCACGCACGCACATGCGCCCGGCGTGAGTTTAAGCCGCCGGGTCCGGGACTCGAACCACGGTCGACTACGTGGGAGTCCAGCGACATAGCCATTACGCTAACTGCTGGTCCCAAGTTTCCTCATTTTTAATGGAGAAAATAAAACAGTCCTGATCATCTTATTATAAGAAATTAGAAGTAATAGTGAATAAAGTATTTAAAACTGTTAAAAATTAATATATAAAACTGTATTTTTCTGGTCCTATGTTATTAATGGACTCAAAAGATTCAAAGCTCACAAAACTTCTTAAAAGTGGAATTAGAACATGGTGTGGTGGTTAAGGCACTGGACTGCCACATGCCTGACCGTGGTTTAAATCTCAGACCTGATGTGTTGAAACTCACCCCACCCCAGGTGCACATATATGCATGCCCAAAATCTCAGGAGAAAAATGGAGAAGCAACTGCGATGTGGTCATCCCCCTGGAGGATGATTTTTCACTTTCCCTCTCATTTTTTCTCTCTCTCTGGCCAGTGCACATGCCCTATGGTTAAAAAAAAAAAAAAAAAAAAAAAAAAATTAAGAGAAAATATATGGAACCCTCACAGAACAATTTGATCACTGATAAAAATAAGTCAGTTTGGTTCATACTGCACAGTTTTCATTTTTTGTAGATGTTTTAACACTACAAATATTTAATAAATGGTAAAGAAAGGTGAGTGTGTTTTAATTCCAAATAAAAAATACAATAAAGCAATGCAAAAAATATGTGATGGTTTTTCCACCAGATCATATCATATAACTATAAACACCAAGTTATTTTTTATAAATATGGCAAGAAAAAATTGGTATTTTATCCATCCTGGAAAACTGTCCAAAAAGCAACATGAGGAAAATAAACCAGAAACCCCACTTTGGTACAACTAGGAGAAAACCCAGGAAATGAGTAGAACAGCTGCCAAAAGCAATGGAGGAGGAGGAGTGCAAGCGTAGGTGTAGAATGTTGCAGGTGCAGGCGTCACGAAGAAGAGAGTATACCTGAAGGTGAGGAGTACATACTAAGCAATAAAGCTTTTATATTAATGGAGACAAGGACATGCATTGATGTCTGGAGCTTTCCTGATTTGACTTGGGTCTAAAAAGTAGAGGGATAGTGCTAAATAAAGAATCGCAGAAACTATATTTGCAAAGAGAAGTCTGTTTTTACAGCTATAGGAAATAACAGACACTGTGTGATGGAAATCCCTAAAGTTGTCTATCTCCACCACTGACAGGGCAAAACAAAAAAGAAAAGACACAGCAAAATCTAATGACCAAAACAAAATATTTATAAGAAAAATGTTGATACAAAAGCAGATGAATATCATGACAAATACTTCATCACTAACTAATAATACTTAAGTATGCAATCAACTCTAATATGGGATTTACTTGTATACATCCATAAAATTTTATTGACTAAACAAAATAACAAATACATTAGTATAATCATTGCTCACCTCTGATTCATATTTTATTTTTTCTTCTTCTAAAATCCGTGCAAACTCTTCTTTCTGGTGTTCAAATTCTGATTTGAGAAATGTATGTTCATAGCGAAGCTTATTATATTCAGCTCTATATTTTTCAACTTCCTAAATTAAAGAGATTGAAACTTAATGCAAATTTATAAATTAAATTTATACCTACACCAAAAATCACTTCTGCAAGTACACTTTTAAATTATTGGGAGTCATTCTACATGTAAAAAATAAATTTAAAAGAAATATAAATGAATCTTGGAAAAGTCCTCATGACAAGAATCCTACATACAGAATTAGCACACTCTGAGAAAGATATCAGTAAAGCAAATTACCATTTAATTAATGTCAGTTCTTCACTTACTATCATAATACTGTATAGCATGACACTGTATACATAACACTGTATAGCTTTTCTGGGCTTATAAAATATTTAAGAATACAGCATATCTTTCAAAATACAGTTTTAAAATGTATAATAAAATATAAAATACCCCTCTAAAAGTCAGACAAGTTAAATTCAAAGTAGATAAAAGATTAGTACAGTAAGTTAAGGTTCAATCAAATATTACAATGATAGTTCAATTCAATGCACCAGCTTGAAGAATATACGTAACACCATCTCTACTGACTAACAGGAACACATTTAATTCCCTGTGGTGCTTTCATCCTGTTTTCTAACACTCTATAAAGGCTGCTGGCATTCTGAATACTCAACAAAGAACTTGGGCAATTGAGCAAAAAGGTACAGGAGATACTATTTCAACATGCATCAGGAAAATTAGATAATGAGGAAATCATGTCTTTTAAAATATTCAGCTCACCATAAATCTTTAGTTGAAAGATTTCTAAGCAAGCTTCCAATTCCAAAATACAGGTTTCATGATTTTATTAGAGATATACTTTAAAAAACAAAAACACAACACTTTACTTAAGTTTACCATTTACTTAAGTTTACCATCTACAATGAATGTGTGTGTGGTTTTTTTTTGTTTGTTTGTTTTTGTTTTTTTTTTAAATTTCCAGAGCTACATGCACTTGCCAGAGAGAAATGGACAGGGGGAAGGAGAAAGAGAAAGCACTCCCAGTGGAATACTGTCATGTTGCAATCGAGCCCTTCTCTTCCATGTCTCCATCCTGTCTGGGATTTGGGGCATGTTCACATATACAGCTGGCATGTTTCTTAAGCCTCCAGGACCAGCACTCAAACTGCAGACAGACATTTGGGACCCACCTCCTTTAACTACTAGACTATGGGGCCAGCCTCAACTTATTTTCAGAAATAAAATATCTAAAATTTAAATCTACTCCTAAACCATAATGTTTTACCACAAGGAGTATCTTTTGAGTAAAAAATAATTTTATCAAGCGTGTAAGCCAATATAAAAGAGGATTCCAGGCCTGGTCACAGTGGCACAAGTGGTAGGGAACTGCTATGTGGTGGGTGGGGCCACACAGGAGGCCCAGGTTTGAATCCATGCCCAACCTAAACAGGCCAGCTCTGAACCTATGATCCTAGCTCACTGGGAGGTTAGGGTAAGAGGACCGTGACAGGCAACACACAATCAAAAAATGACCCTTTCTCTCCCTCTCCTCCTTTCCTCTCCTTTCCCATACTCTCTTCCTCACTCCCATAATTAACTAATAGAATTCCATAACATCTTTTGTGCAATGGCAGCATCATTAGACTACAACTTTCCAAAGGAATACATTTTGAAGAAGACAATAATCATACACAAAAGGCTCAGTATATCTGTTAAATAAGGTCACATATATAAAATGTCTTGCACAAAACCTAACATATCTGCAGCCTTTTCCAATCCCTTTTATTAAACAGTCATATTATACCCAGCACTTCATAAAAGGAGACTAGTCCCAACCTGAAGTAAAATTGTAACAAATTTTTCTGAGGTTGCATGAAATTCACTCTTTCGTTCAACAAATGTTGAGCACCTATTATAGCCAGAAACTGTTATGGGAACTTGGAATATAACAATGAATGAAATAGACAAACTTTCTCCTCTTAATGCAACTTCTATTCTAGAAGTGGTAAAATAAAAGATAAGCACAATAAAGAAATTATACAGAATATTAAAAGGTAATATATACTAGAAAATCAATTAAAAAACAGAGCAGAACGGGGGATCCAAAGGTCTAATCAGATAGAAAAGACAAGTTAATTTGGAGGTTAAGGGACAGTCAAAGTATGTCTCATTTTAAAAGTGGCATTTTAGCAAAGACTTACAAACATCACGTTAGACAAGAGGTATGTGGAAGAAGAGCATTCAAGACAGAAGTAACACTGGAGCAAAGACTCTTGAAGTACAACATTTCTGGAATGGCATGAAAATATCAAGAGGCCAGTGTGGATGGAAAAAAGGAGGTCAGAGAGGTGGTAATGAAATGCAACTCCGTGACACCGTAGAGAGCACCATGTGAACTCTGAGTGCAAAGTGCAGAGTTTTTCAGTAGGGAATGAAGCTTTTCATCGGAACTTTCACGGTTACATGAGGATAAATACATAGTTATACACAAGTTACTTACTTCATCCAGATTTCGAAAACGCTCTTTCATGGGAGTTTCTAGTTCTTGTTGTATCTGGGCTCTTAACAATTCTAACTTTTGTGGAGTTAATACCTAACATGGAGAAAAACAAAACATTCTACATGTGAAATTACAAATATTAAAATCAAGAATTCTACAAATTTCAAAGCCTTTCTTCTAATTAAGACAATGTAACTGAATTTCACAGATGGTTTCACAGTGTAGCTAATTTTACAGTAATCACTATATAAACAGAACCATGATCTGAAACAATACTTTGAGAATCCCAATATTGGGCTCTGAGAGATGTCAAAAATTGTATTAAAATAAGATAAAGAAGGTCAGACAGTGGCCCAGTAGTGATGCAACTGGACCCACATGGGAAGGTCTCAGATTCACATCTTGAAGTCTCTCTGTACACACCAGGCATACATCTCTCTACATGCCAGGCACACATGTGCATGCCTGTGATCCAGACATGCTGGGCTGAGGGTGGATTGTGGTGGGAAGACCCTGTTGAGGTTGCTCCCCCCTCTATATATTTTCTCTCATTAAAGAAACTTCAAAACCAAAAAGCAAAAACCATGAGGTAAAAGCAGTCACTAATTATGATGATTATGATGATGATGATTATTAACATTAGGAATAACTATTTTGGCGGCCATGTGGGAGTATCCAGCGCCTTAACCACCACGCCACCTGCTGGTCCCATGATGATGATTATTAACATTAGGAATAACTATTTTGGCAGTTAAGGTTATCCTGGTGGATACAGTGGCTCATACTCTAGTTATATTCTAAGGCAATCAAAAGAAAAGTGTGATAGTTTGTTATACCAAAGAGAATTCTTCAGACTTAGTTTCAATTATAAAAAGCTGGGGGTTTTTTGTTTGATTTTTTTTTTTTCAGGTTTTTGTCATAGGGAGTGTGCACTTGCCAAGGAGAGACAGTAAGAAGGAAAGTGAGAAACCACCCCTCAAAGAGGATGGCCACCCATTCTTCATTCTTCTCCTGAGATTGTGGGAATGCAAACACACGTGCCTGGGGTGATTTTCAAGCTGCCATGTCTGGGACTCAAATTGTGGTCACGCACGTAGGAGTCCAGTGCCTTAACCACTATGCCACTTGCTGCTCCCATAAGAGGCTGGTTTTTACTCTGGTAATCAAAAGGAATCTAGGCTCCATCCTTTCATGTAATCCCTCAAGTTATTAAATAGTTATGTAAGTTCTATATGGGCAGAGCTGTAGTAGTTGTCATTCATCACTGCATTCCCAATACCTCCCACTACCGCCTGGAACACAGGGACTCTCAATTATTACTTAGTGAATGAATGAACAAATGAACAAGTAATGGTGGTAAAAAAAAAAAATCTAGTCTGCATTTACATTAATTTCTATAAAAATGAGAATAATGTTCAGTTTAATGCATTTATTCATCAACATACAAAATATTTTACTCAAAATGTTACAAATATTTTACTAAATCAAAGCCTATTATATACAAAGCATTGTACAATGTACAATAATCTATCTACCATACTGTTCTAACCAACTTACACATATTTACTTTATCCCCACAACAACCCCACAATGTAGTTGCACTGAGGTACATAAAGAGTTTAAATTATGAAGATCACTAAGAATCACATAAAGCATCTCTCTCCACAAGAAGTTTAAATTCTGGTATGAAAAATAACTCATACACACAAATAACCATAAACGCAGGTAACAGGCTTACTAGACAGTAAAAATTAGAAAAGATATTGAAAATAGAAAGTATGATGCATCAAATGAATGGAAAGCTAAAGCTTATCCAAAATCCAAAGAACAGATAAAATTTTAATTTGCCTAAAATCTTTACTAGAAAAGTTATCTTTCAAAGGTGAGCTAAAGGCACATTGGATGGGACCACTCTAAGTATTACTGGAAAATTAGAATCCTAGATCTTGTGCATTAATACTGGTAGGACTCTCTAGACACTGTGACAACTTGGGCCAGGCCAACATATTTCCAAATGTCACACAGCAGGGCTGCATCCTGGTTGGGAACAAGGGAAAGAGGTTGGAGCAAAAGAGTGTTAGGTTCCTGAATACCAGGTTCAATTAGTAAAATTCATTCAGTATTCAGTAGTATTTTCATTTTAAAATTATTTTATTTAAAATGAATGAATTACATAAATAGAATGAATCAAATATAACAAAACACAATATTGAAAAAGTATTTTCCCTTTACTCTCTATGAACAAACATAATCACTATTAAAAATTTCCTATGCATCCTTCCTAAAACAATCTGTAGATATACAAGAACCTAGACCACCTTTAATTTTTACACAAAAGCGTATTAGACTCATTTTTCTGTTTCTTGCTTATTCATTGAAGGTTTTTAAACTGAAAACTAACACCGCTATGTATGTTAGGATGAAGTAAGATTAAACAAAAGCTTTGTTGGGAGAAAAGTGGTAGCTATAGGAAGTAATGGCACTGTACAGAGCTAGAGAAACCAGGTAGAAAGTTTATGTGACAATTTGGTTTATGGTATCAAGTCTGGGTGACAGTATTGAGAGTCTAAACGAAGGATCAAGTGACAGCATAGCGGAAATGCAACTGGATCCAAATGGAAAAAGAAAGTCGAGTTCAAGTCTCAGGACTTCCCCGAGCACGCCGGACATCCATATGTGTGCAGGCCTATAACGCAGGGTAGCTGAGAGTAGGGTTAGACCATAGCTTAAGGATTCCATTGGGAGAGCCTGACTCTGTCTCTCTCCTTTTCTACCTCTCTCTGCCTCTCTGTATCTCTGGCACAGAGCCTAAATAAACAGACTCTACTTCTAGGCACTTATTTTAAACAAGACCATGCATTAAAAACAACCACCACCAAAAAACTCTAGGCACACACATAAACCAAAAACACCAAGTTAGAGGAGTTTCCTTATCCCATTTCAAGAGAAATTATTCCATCTCTCAGACTTCTATCAGAATACTGTCAATACTTGTCTCAAGAGAAAGTTAAGAATGCTTTTTCACAAAAAAAAAAAAAAAAAAGAATGCTTTATCACTAAACAGTTTAGGTATCATTACCTATATTAAATCTTTAAAAAACCAACAACTTTAACATTCCAATACTTGCCATATAAGTAATATAAAACACATCACTTTTTCACATGATTTTTATTTTTATTTCTACTGTGAGTGAGAGATGAGACACACAGACAACCCCAACCATGTCTTGACACTGGTGGGCGTGTTGGCTTGCAGCTGCAGCACTTCCACCTCTGCCTCTACCATAACACAGTATCTCCTACAACACTATGTGCCTCTATGTCTCTCCCACTTCTTATAAGGACACTCATCATTTTGGATTAAAGGCATACCACATGCCAGTAAAACCTCATTGACCTAACTAATTCCATGTGTAATAACCCTATTTCCAAATAAGATCATATTCTGAGGTACTGGGGTTAGGACTGTGCCATGATTTGAATGTGGCCCTCCAAAATGTATGTGCTCAAATTTGGTTGTGATGTTATTAAGAGGGTAGAAGTTTAATCCAACTATGGGATAAAGGGATTAAGTCTTGGGAAGATTAGGATTAGATAAGGTCAGGAGCATTTGACCCCAGTGACTGAATATTGGTAGTTTTATATGGACAATGAGTGAGTCCAGACTGGAGACACATATACAGACACAAGCTCTCACTCTTCCGTCATGTGATACCTTAAGGTACTGCAAGACTCTGAAGAGAGTCCTTATCAACAAGAAGACCCTTACCAGATGTGGCCCCTTGATCCTGAATCTCTAAAACAGTAAACTAAATAAACCTCTACTCTTTATAAATAAGGTATTTCTGTTATTAGCAACAGAGACTAAACTAAAACAGAATTCAACATACCTATAACAGATATGAAAGAAAACTAGATGACTATCAACTCTAAGATTCTAAGGCTCCAGAAATATATGAGATGTTATACACAAACATAAAAATATTAATTCATTCATTTATTCCATTTATTCATGTCATTCATTTAACGAATATGTATGTCTTCCCTTAGTATCTGCAAGGGATGGGTTCCAGGACCCCTGTGATACCAAAATCCATGGATTCGCAAATTCCTTGTATACAATGACATAGCGTTTGCATGTAACCTATGCACATTCTTCTATATCCTTTAAATCATCTCTAGATTACTTACACAGGTATAACTCAAGAGCAGGTTCAGTTCTATACCACTATAACAAAGCAGTACAATAAAGCAAGTCACACACTTTTTTTTGTTTCCCAGTACATTTAAAAGTTGTTTACATTTCACAGTAGTCTATTCAGTATACAATAGCATTATGTCTAAAAATCAACATACATATGTTGTGAAATTATTGAGAACTACTATAAAATTTGACAGACACACAAAGTGAACACTTAGTATTAGAAAAATGGCACCAAAAGATTTGCTGGACAAGGTTGCCATAAACCTTAAGGTTGTGAAACAAACAGTCATCTACAAAGTGTAATACATAATACAACATAAATGTTGTCTAGATAGCTGTTAAACGGTATTGTTTAGGAAATAATGATAAGGAAAAAAGTTTGAACATGTTCAGTACATACGCAACCAATTTTTCTTCCAAATATTTTTTAAAGAATTATTTTACTTTAACTTTGTTTATTATTACTATTTTTTAATTTTACCAGAGAGAGAGAAAGTGAGAAAGGAAGCCACCAGGTCCAGTACTTGAACCACAGTTCACCATGTGGAGGTTCAGCGCCTTTATCCAACATGCCACCTGCAGACTACCCAAATATTTTCTATACATAGCTGGTCAAATCTACGGATGAGGAACCCAAAGATTCAAAGGGCAACTGTAATTAAATTTACAATGCCGAGAGAATACCTCAAATACCTCAGCTTCAGCAGTCAAAGCTGCCATTCACATAAGCCTATCAATTTTTGCAATATAAATTAAATCTGATTACATAGGTTTAAATTATATTTCCTTTTTGAACCCACATCTGTTTAAGTGTCCTAAATACACTTAGAAATGAAACAGCATAATGAAGGTTCTAATCCCAATTTAGAAGATTTCCCGGTACCAGCAATTAGCGTAATGGCTATGTCGCTGGACTCCCACGTTGTCAACCGTGGTTTGAGTCCTGGACCCGGCAGCTTAAACTCACGCCAGGCACGTGTGTGTGCGTGCCCAAGATCCCGAGAGGAGAATGGAGAAGAAGGGATTGAGGAATGGCCATCTCCCCTGGGGGGTTGATTTCTCGCTTTCTGTCTGTCTCTGTCTTTCTGGCAAGTGCACGCGTCCTATAGCAAACACCTCTCCAAAAAAAGAAAAAAAAAAAAAAAAAAAGATTTCTCAACCATGGAAGATTTCAAGAAATACTGAATGACAAACTTCCAAAGGTGCTGTCAAGGAAAATCTATGAGTTGGGTAATATGTCAGACTACATAACTTCAAAGATGCCTTCTCATTTTATGAACATATGATTCCAGAATTACTAACACCATTTTTCTTTTTTGAGAGGTTTTTGCTATAGGGCACATGTGCTTGCCAGAAAGACAGAAAGAAACAGAGAGACAGAAAGCGAGAAATCACCCCCCAGGGGGGATGACCACACCAATCCCTCTAACTCCCATTCTCCTCTTGGGATCTTGGGCATGCACGCACACGTGCCCCGCATGAGTTTAAGCCACTGAGCCCAGGACTCAAACTACGGTTGACTAAATGGGAGTCCAGCGACATAGCCATTACACCAACTGCTGGTCCCACCAATACCTTATTAATTGTACCAAGCACATTCTTAGGCAGAAATGCACAGTTGGTGTTTTTTGGAATTATGGTTGGCTTTGTCCTTTCCAGACAAATGAAAACAAATAATATGCATGTGCAAAGTATCTACAGATAGTGTAGTTTAGTACTTTAGTACCAACTATCTTTTGCTTAGAAGCCCACTGACTTTACAATGCACACATAACTGACATGCATATATCGTTTCTTTATGAAACTCCTAGTAGTTATTTTAACTATTCTAGCTCAGTTTCAGTTATGATATGGATACAGAAATTAATAAATCTTTCTTTTAAAAATATTCCTTAATTCTGAGTTTTTAATCAACTCAAACTGAACTTTCCCTAATTATTCTGAATTATAGCTGGCCATCCTAATTATTCCAAAGAGCAAAATATTATTTCAGTCAGAATGGGTAACATGATAATAATTTACATAAGACAAGTTTCATGTCTACCTAAAGGTTAGCTAACATTCTAGAATATATGAGAGAAGATTAAATAATACCACCTGGAGATATTGTCATAATAATTATTAAGGATATAAAGAGAATGTACCATAATTACTGAAACTTATTTCTACTAAACATCTGACTACTCTTATACTAACTCAAATATATTTTCTCACCTGCAGCTTTATTTCTTCTAACAATTTAGTTTTCTCTAACAATTCCCCTTTTAGATCTTCCAGCAGCAGCTGAAATTTTTCCTGGTGAGTTTGCTTTTCATTTAACAGGCGCTTGAGTTCATTTTGTGACTTTACGTACTCATCCTGCAATCTGTTTAAAAAAATAATAATTAAATTTTAAGTGTATTCTAGTTGCATTACTTTATGTAAAGTCAACTAACACTAGAGAAAAACAAGATCAATACCATATATTCCGTTAAACTTGCAAATACCTTTTCTTTATAGTTTCATTTAATTATGAACACTATAGTTTCTGAAAGCAATTTTATTTTGAGGGAGGAGAAAAACATTTATATACCTGGATATATTAAATCTTATATGTTTCACTACTTTCAAAATAAGTGTTATGAATTTACAGCCCATTTGATACCATACTTCATTTTGAAAAAATCATTTTAAAGTAAAAATTTTACTGAATTTAAAGTTTTAAATGCATTCAATTTAACAAAATTATACTGCATGTTCCAAAGCAACATTCAGCTAAGACAGCTACAACAACTTTTTTAACCAAGTCCCTATCTATAAGCAATGTACCTTGTGTGTTCAGCTTTCAGAGTCTGGTAATTGGTTTTATGATGTTCACATCGTAACCTCTCATCAATTAACATTTTCTGAAACTCAGACTGAGAACTTGTGAGGCCACTGTCTCCACCCGGAGGAAAAATGTTGGCAAAAGTGTCCATATCGGTAAGTGAGCTGATAACCATGCAAAAATAAGTCCTGGCTTTCTTCTTGCTTCAGTTTCCTTTCCAAGAGTATTTCCTACTTCTTTCTTGCTGAGGCAGAATCTCAGGAGGCCAAATTATACCTACACAGAGAAATACAATTAATTAGTGATTGGTGAAGTTCTGCTTCCTTACACATTTCTATCACTTATTATTCTTATCATTTTTAAGTTTGCTATGGGGCACATGCACTTCTGAAGCCAGGGGGTTGGGGAATGCAGAGATAAGAGAAAGTGAGAAGCACCCTCCAGGGGCGATGACCACACTACAAGAACTTCTCCTCCACTCTCCTCTCGGGATTTGGGGTACACACACACCGAGCTGCCAAGTCTGGGACTTGAACTGCACAGTAGGCCATGTGGGGTTCAGATGCCTTATCCACCATGCCGTGTGGGTGGCCCCATCTACTATTATTTTTATAACAAAGCCCTATTTCCACACTTTCAATTGTTCACAAAATAAAACGCAAGAATAAAACTGGATCACAACAAATTGTCTTTACTTCCATGCAAAGATTCTGTGACCATCAAGGTCACATCTTCAATATTAACATATTTAGACTAGAAGTAAGGGCTTTTCCAGTTTAGCTACTGCTGGATTGACAAACCACAGAGACATGTTTCCTAAAGCTACTGTGATAAACATTAAGGGTGGATTCTGATACAAAATCCATACTCCTAAATCACGGAAAACGCCATCTGGAATTTGGTAAGTGGCTGGGAAAATCATAGTCTTCACAAAGATGACCTTCAGCAAGTAACTATGTGATTAATGCCACAAAGGGTCTTTTTTGACACAAGGCAAACTACCCTCAGGATGCAGATTCAGATGAGAAATCAGTCAACACCTAAATATTGATCATCTCCTGTAGCATGCACTATGCTAAGAATAGAAAAGTAAATCAATCTCATCTATCCTAAAAACAGTGACCCAGAATGAAAGGAAGTAAATGTTTATTGCATCTAGAAGTAAAAAACAAAATACTGTTCTTTTAAACAAGAAGAAAAATTTCAATAGTTCTGTCCCCTTTAATTTCATTAATCTTTCTCTAGACCATTATACATACATATGTAGATGCATTTTTCTGATAGCATTCTCCCTTAGTCACAGGTTATCACTAATTACGTTTCTCACTACAAGAAAAGATGTTTGGCCTATGCAAACCAACCATTAAATTACATAGTCTTGTTTGAAATATATAATCTCTGATAAATTAGTACAATGCCCACCTGTTACATAAAAGGATCTCTAAAACTTGTTGCTTTGGTTTCCGGTGACATTTTATTTTAATAGAGGAGAGAAAGTTCTTCAATGACACATTGCTCTTAACTCTTAGGTTAATGTGCACTAGGATTTAACCTTTGTAAATACAAAGTACACCATTTGTAGCAGCTACCAGAAAATTAACCTGCCAAGAATACACAATTTTCCCTAGAATTAATGAAGTGGACCATGAAACTGTCATGCAACTTTGAGTCTACTCTGACCCAAATTATTTTTTTAAGAGACAGAAACACAAAATAAACCAATCTCATACTTCTTAATAACACCAATAGAATGTATTACAGTCTTAATTTTAATTAGCTGAAAGTCTAAACTGAATTAAAGAAAAAAACAAAAACAAAACTAATCCCACTACCAGTGAAAAGAAGATTTCTTTTTTATTTCAATTAAGACAACAGTAAAGTGAATTTGACTGCTGACTCTCACTATGTAATAGGAGTTAAGTCCCTATGGAAATAAAATTCACTAAGACTTGAACATTTTTGAAAATAAAGTTAAAATTATATATCTCTTTCCCTTCCCTTTTGGGAAATCTAGAAGAACTTTCCAGGACTTCAATTTCAAGACATCGCTTCCTTAGTCACAACTACCATTACTTCATCTCCAGTTCCAGTTCCCATGTAGAGAAGCTCTGGTGAACACCCTTCATTTCGGGTAAAGGCTTTATTTTATTTTTTAAAGAATTATTTAATTTTATTTATTATTATTGTTTAATCTGTTTTAGGGCACATGTGCTCACCAGAGAGACAGAAAGAGAGAGAAAGTGAGAAAGCAAGCCACCAGGTTCAGGACTCGAACTACAGTCAGTCATGTGGGACTCCAGCACCTTAACCATCATGCCACCTGTTAACCCTGGGTAAAGTCTTTAAAGATTGTCTCTTAGAAATAGACAATTCATGAGGGACCAGCAGGTGGTGTGGACATAAGGCACTGGACACTCTCACATGGCCGACCATGGTTCAAGTCCCGGTCCTTAGTGGCTTGCTTTCTCACTTTCCCTTTCTTGCTCTCTCTGTATCTCTCTCTCATCAAATTAAAATAAATGAATTAATAAAATTAAGTAATTCTTAAAAAAAAAAAGACAATTCAGAAGAAATACATGAGACTAGGCCTTAAACTGCTATTAAAAACAATTTTGCAGATAAACATATAGCAAAATAAACAACAATCAAGTCCATGAGAAGACATGGCAATATGAATTAAAGCTACAAGAAATGATAACAAACAAGGTTCTCAGACAAGATAACTCTTAAGACTTATCAAACACATATTCTAAAAAGAAATTGTTCAATATTATTGTCCTTCAGGGGATAGCAAATGAAGTTGAGGATGTTGTCAGATCATCGGAAACCATAAAAACAAAAACAAAAACTGTAAAACAGAAAAAATATAATCACCAAAATTAAGAGTTCAATGAGGGATAAAGCAACTCAGATTAGACACAGATTAAGAAAGAACTGAAAGGGGCCCGCAGGTGGCATGGTGGTGAAGATGCTAGACTCCCATATGGCCAACTGCAGTTGGAGCCCTGGACCCAGGCATTTGAAAATCATGCCAGGCACATGTGTATTCATGCCCAAAATCCTGAGGGGAGAATGAAGGAGAAGGAACTGTGGCATAGCCATCCCTCCCCGCAGGGGGGATGATGTCTCACTCCTTCCCACCCCTCTGGTAAGTGCACATTTCCTATGGCAAAAACCTAAAAAAAAAAAACCTGAAACATAAGTTAAAAAAATATATCCAAGATTAAGGAAAATGAAGAAGAAAAATACAGAAAAATTAGGGAAGAGATAAAGAACATAAACGAAAAATGTCATTCTAATGAACATGCAAACAAAATCCCAAAAGGAAAGAAGAAAGAGAATACAACACACATAGCACCTAGCCAATGGTGCCAGTGGTAGAACACTACCACAGAAGGCTGAGGCTGCATGGGAGGTCCAGATTTGGTTTCCAGATCAACCTAACAGGTTGGACACAATGGTGCATGCTTTTGATCCAACCTAACTGGGAGGCTAGGGCAGGAGAACTGCAGTACAACAAGACCCTGTTGAAAAACACATAACCTATACAAAGGCAGAATTTGTGGAACTAGTTGCCAAATTTAGACAAAAGGGATGAAATAACATCTAAGTATATGTGTACATTCTATGTGTAACACACACACACAGTAGTGTCATCCCTTGGCATCCATGGGCAACTAGTTCCAGAACTCCCAAGGAAAACAAAGTCCACAGATGCTCAAGTATATAAAATGTAATTTTTATATATGTACAATATCTATACACAACCTACACACATCCTCCCCTATATTTTAATCATCTCTAGTTACTTATAATACCTAGTTCAATGTAAATGATACATAAATCTTGTTACACTGTATTTTTATTTGTATCAATTTTATTGTTGCCTTTTTATTATTATTATTATTTTTTTTTGGTAGAAAGATTTTTGGTATAGGGCACATGCGCTCCAGAGAGAGGCAGAAAGTGAGAAATTACCTGCCAGGGGGATAGCCACACTGCAAGCCCTTTTCTTCCATTCTCCTCTCGGGATTTTAGGCACACACAAACATGTGCCTGGCATGAGTTTTAAGCTAAGACTTGCACTGTGGTCGACTATGTTGGAGTCCAGTGACAAAACCATTATGCCATCTGTTGGTCCTTAAAGTTTTTCTTTTATCCATGGCTCAATCTGTAGAAATGGAGGGCCCGTGTGTGTGTGTGTGTGTGTGTGTGTGTAGCAATATAATGTTATTTGATAGTAGACTTAAGATTAGTTGTAAACATACACTGCAAACTCTAGGACAATCTGAAGTTTCCACTAAAAACTGTATGCTAAGAAAGAAGAGAATATGACATTATATAAAACATTTCATTAAAAACACAAAAAGGGCTGGGGCCAGCAGTTAAGAGTAATGGCTATGTCACTGGACTCCCACGTAGTCGATCACGGTTTGCGTCCCAGACCGGGTGGCTTAAACTCACGCCGGGCTCATGTGCGTGCGTGCCCAAGATCCCAAGAGGAGAGTGGAGGAGAAGGGATTGCAGCATGGCCATCCCCTCTGGGGGGTGATTTCTTGCTTTCTATCTCTCTGTCTCTCTCTGTCTGGCGAGTGCACGCGCCCTATAGCAAAAACCTCTCCAAAAATAAATAAATAAATAAATAAAATTTTTTTTTTTTTAAAAAAAGGGCCCAGCCATGGTGGGGAGGATAGCAAGGTGCTTCTGCACAATGCTAAAAAGCCCAGGGAAGCCCCACATTTGGATTCTGAGTTGACTTGAACACACCAGGGACACTCACAGGTATGTCCATGAACCTGGATAACTGGAGGATGGGCAGGGATGGGGAGGATGCAGGGGCAGTGGAGGATTGTGGAGTGGCAAGACCCCATTGAGGGTGCCCATGTTAAAAAAAAAAAAAAAAAAAAAAAAAAAAAAAAAAAAAAAACATGGAACTTAAATATGCGCAAAAGGCAGAGAAAAAAAAAGGAAGACAAAAATAGGAACAAAGAATAAGGGCAGGGACCAACAACAGGTGGCATGGTGGTTAAAGCGCTGGACACTCCCACAAGGCCGACCACAGCTCAAGACCCGGACCTGGTGGCTTGCTTTCTCACTTTCCCGCCCTCTCTTTCTCTCTCTCTATGTCTCTCTCTGGTCAAACTAAAATAAATGAATTAATTAATTAATTAAACAAATAATTATTTTTTTAAAAAAGAATAAGGGCAAGAAATAGAAAAGAGTAACAAATAAGGTGATATTAATCCAACAATATCAATGACCATTTTGAATGACATGGTCTAAATACACTGCTTAAAAGACAGATTGTCAGGGCCAGTAGGTGGTGTGGTGGTTAAGGCACTGGATTCCCACATGGCCAATGTCAGCTTGAGTCCAGGAACCAGTGGCTTGAGAATCACACCAGGTACACTTGCCTGTGTGCCCAAAATCCTGAGAGGAGAATGGAGAAGGAATTGCAGTAGGGCCATCCCCCTGAGGGGGATTTCTCACCTTCCCTCTCTCTGTCTCTGTCCTGCAAGCTAACATACTCTTTGGCAAAACCTTACCACAGAAGAAAGAAAAGACATTGTCAGAATGGATCAAAAACAAAAACCAATATGGTGCTTACAAGAACTCACATTAAATATAAAGGCTCACAGATGAAAAGTAAATGGATATAGAGAGATAAACTATGCTAATACTAATCAAAGGAAAGAGTAGTTACACTAATATCTTCCATCGACTAAATATCTGTGTTCCCCCACCCCAAAAAAGTTTGCAGAAAGCCTAACTACAAAGGTGAAAGTATTAGGGCACAAGGACTTTGGAAGGTGATTAGGCTATGCCCTCATGAATAGGACTAGTACCCTTAGAAAGTGGCCCAAGAAGCTGCCATGGGAGGCCAGGAAAATGTATCTGACCCACATTTGTGTTTTATGTGGTCCATCCAGTGCTTAATTTTTTCTTTTTTAATAAGCAGCCAACTACCAGCTCCTCTGAAATCTGCAACTTCTGCTGGATCCCATGAGTACACCTTCCACCCCATCCTTCTAGACTGTCAACTAACCCACTAGAATGGGAGCTCCACAGGGCAGAATTCTTGTCTGTCTTATCCCTTACCCTTACTTATCTTACAGTTCTGGGACAGAGTAAGCACTTAGTGCAGAACTCAAACCAGCGGCAATTGACAGAAATGTTGGCATCCGTTTTGTGTCCTCCCACTCCAGTCGGCACTGTAGTTTTATGTTCCTAATCACAGGCTTTTGACTGATAATGCTATGCACATGGAACCTGGTGAATGTTTACTTTCTGATTGTCAGAAAATGAGACTCACTTTTTCTTTACGTATCTATTTTGAGAGGCACCTCTGCCATTACTCGAGAGGACTGACTGTAAGCTGTTGAGTTACTGAACTTAGGAGTCTTCAGGTCTATTTCAGCCAGGGTCACTATTGACTTGAGACCTGAAACAGTAGAGCACTTGACCTCTGAATTTGTTTTCTTATCTGTAAAATGAGAATAAATCTTGTCCTGCCTTAAAAAAAAAAAAGAAAGTGGCCCAAGACAGCTCCATTCATCCTTCTGCCATGTGAGCAGAGAGTAAAATGACAGTCATCTATGAACAAAGGGGGTGAGACCACACCGGATACACAATCTGTCAACACCTTGATATTGGACTTGCCAGATTCCAGAGTGATGACAAGTAAGTTTCTGTTTTTATAAGCCACTCAATCTATATTTTTGTTATAGCAGCCTGAACAGACTAAGACAATTTTGAACAGAGCATAATTCAGAGCAAAGAGAGTCATCAAGGATAAGAGGGGCATTACACAATAATAAAGAGATTAATTTTCCAAGAAGACACAGCAATTCTTAATATGTGTCTAACAACAGGTCATCAAGACACAGAAACTAATAGAACTGCAAGGAAAAACAGATGAATCCACTATTACAGCTGGAAATTCTACACCCTGCTATTAGAAATGGACAGATCCATCAGGCAGAAAATCAGCAAGTACAAAGTTGAACTCAACAATACCATCAACTGGATATAACAGACATTTATATACCATTTCATCCAACAACAAAGTACACATTTTTCTCAAGCTCACATGGGACATTAACCAATATAAACCACATTATGAGTCAAAAATACACCCTGACAAATTTAGACTAACAGAAGTTATACAATGACTGCTCTCAGACCACAAATGAATTAAACTGAAAACAGTAGAAAGATAACTAGAAAAATCCTCAAACACATGGATTTTAAACAATACACTTCTAAATAACACAGAGATTGAAGGGAAAACAAAATCACAAGAAAATTTTAAAATATTTTGAGCTAAATGAAAACAAAAATATTATCAAAATTTGTGGGATGTAGCAAAAGTGGTACTTTGAAAGAAATGTATAGCTTTGAATGAACATATTAAGAAAAAAGATCCAAAATTAATCATCTAAACTTCCATCTCAGGAAAATAGAAAAAGGAAAGCAAATCAAATTCAAAAGCAAAAGAAATGAAATTTCTAACAGAAATAGATGAAATTAAAAATACAAAATCTATAAGGGGGAAAAAAATCAATGAAACCTAAAGTTTTGTTTTGTTTTTAAGGTTTTTGCACTCTCAGGAGAGAGACAGAGATATAAACTGAGAAATCACCCCCTGGGGGAATGGCCACACCACAATCCATTCTCCTCCATTTCTCTCCTGGGATTTTGGGCATACACACATACACACACACACACACACACACACACAGGGCCCAACATGATTCTCAAGCCACCAGGTCCAGGACTCAAACTGCATATAGCCATGTGGGAATTTAGCACCTTCACCCACCTTCACCACACCTACTGTTGGTTCTTTTTAATGATAAATAAAAGCAATAGGTCTTTAGCAAGACTAATTTTAAAAGAGAGAGAGAGGAATAGAACACAAATTACTATTAATAATATCAGAAATGGAAAAGGAGACTCAATACTGATCCCATGGAAATTAAAAAGATAATAAAAGAATGCTATAAATGACTATATTCTCACAAATTTAATAAACTAAATGCAATGGATCAATTACTTAAAAAATACAATATACAAAAGCTCACATAAGTAAAAACAGATATTCTAAAATCTCTATTTGTTCATGAAATTGAATCAATGATTAACAACCATCCAAAATAGGAAGCACTAGACCCAGCTGGGCTTACCAGTGAATTCTATCAAATATTTAAGGAAAAATTATACCAATTCTTCACCACTTCTTTCAAAAGACAGAAGCAAATCATTCTATGTGGGCAGTACTATCCTGATAACAAAATCCAACAAAAACATTACAACTAAGTATGTAAGCCCTGGTTCAACATTTAAAAATCAATTAATATAATTCATCACACAACAAAATAAAAAAGAAAAATCACATGATCGTATCAATAGATGCAGGAAAAAAATTTAACATAATCCAATGCCCACAAATGATAAACTATGAATCTCTCAGTAAACTAATAACAAAGGGGAACTTTTTCAATGTAATAAATAACATCTATTAAAAAACAACAACAAAAAACCCTGCAGCTAAGATCATATTTAATGGCAAGAAACTCAAAGCTTTTCCACTAAGAACGGGAACAAAGTAAGAATGACCCTTCTCACTACTGCTTTTCAACACTGTCCTGGAAGTCTGGCTAACGGCAATAAGACAAGAAGAGGAAACGAAAGGTACACAAATTAGTAAGAAAAAAAATAAAACTATTTGTTCACAGATGACATGATCATCTATGTAAAAAGTCTGAAAGAACTGACAAAAAAATGCCTGGAACTAATAAGCATTATATAGCAAGCTTGCAAGGTATGAAATTAATATACCAAAGTCAACAGTTTTTTTACAAATCAGTAATAGACACACAGAATTTGAAATTAAAAACACAATACCATTTACATTAGCACCTCCCCAAAAGGAAATGATGATATAAAACTAATAAAATATGTACAAGATATATAGCAGAAAAACTAAAACTCTGATGAAAGAAACCAGAAAAAAACTAAATACATGAAGACATATATTCCACTTTCACAGGTAGACTCAATACTATCAAGATGTCAGTTCTTCTCAACTTGATCTACAAATTCGAAAAAATTCTAGTCAAAATTCTAGCAAGTTATTTTGTGATATCAATCAATTAACTCAAAAGTTTATATGATGAGGCAAAAGACCCAAAACAGCCCTCAGAAACCAACTCTAAAGTTTATATGGGGAGGCGAAAGACCGAGAACAGTGTTCAGAATAGTGCAGAAGGACCCAGTCAAAAAATTTGACACTCTTGGGACCAGTAGTTAGTGTAATGGCTATGTCGCTGGACTCTCATGTAGTCAATCGTGGTTCGAGTCCCGAACCCAGTGGCTTAAACTCATACCGGGCGTGTGTGCATGCATGCACAAGATCCCGAGAGGAGAATGGAGGAGAAGGGATTGCAGCATGGCCATCCCCCCCCAGAGGGTGATTTCTCACATTCTATCTCTCGGTCTCTCTCTGTCTTTCTGGTGAGCACATGCACCCTATAGCAAAAACCTCTCCAAAAAAAAAAAAAAAAAAGAGGGCAAAAGATCTGAACCGACACTTCACGGAAGAACATACACAGACAGCAAATAAGCATATAAAAATATGTTCAACATCCGGGAACCAGCAGTTAGCGTAATGGCTATGTCGCTGGACTCCCACGTAGTCGACCGCGGTTCGCGTCTCGGACCCGGTGGCTTACAACTCACGCCGGGCGCATGTGCGTGCATGCCCAAGATCCCGAGAGGAGAATGGAGGAGAAGGGATTGCGGCGTGACCATCCCCCCTGGGGGGTGATTTCTCGCTTTCTGTCTCTATGTCTCTCTCTGTCTGCCTGGCGAGCGCACGCGCCCTATAGCGAAAAACCTCTCCAAAAAAAAAAAAAAAAAAAAAAATGTTCAACATCCTACATCATTAGAGAACTACCAACTAAAACCACAATGAGATATGACCACCCAACTGTAAGACTGGGAAAAATTTATAACACTGACAATACCAAATGATAACAAGGATGTGGAGCAAAAGGAACTCGCGTTTATTGCTAGTAGAATGTGAAATGGTACAGTTAAGTTTGGAATTCAGTTTGGTGGTTACCACAAGATCTAGCAATCGTGCTCCGTGTTATATTTACCCAAATGAGTTGCAAAGTTATGTCCACACAAAACCCTGCACATGCATCTTTACATCTTCTAAAAGCAGCTTAATTCCTAACTGCCAAAATTTAGAAGAAATCAAGATGTCCTTCTGTAAGTGAATAAACTGTCATACATCCAGACAATGGAATATAATTCAATGCTATAAAAGAATGAGCTATCAAGCTATGAAAAGACATGGAGGGAACCAGCAGTTAGCGTAATGGCTATGTCGCTGGATTCCCACGTAGTCAACCGCGGTTCATGTCCCGGACTCGGTGGCTTAAAACTCACGCCAGGCACGTGTGCGTGCGTGCCCAAGATCCCGAGAGGAGAATGGAGGAGAAGGGATTGCGTCGTGACCATCCCCCCTGGGGGGTGATTTCGCGCTTTCTATCTCTATGTTTCTCTCTGTCTGGCAAGCGCACACACCCTGTAGCAAAAACCTCTCCAAAAAAAAAAAAAAAAAAGGAATGGAGAGGGCTTACATGTATACTACCAAGAAAAGAAGCCAGTCTTAAAAGATTGCATACTTTATGATTCTAACTATCTGACATTCTGGACAAAACAAAACAATAAAGACAGTAAAAAGATCAATGGTTGCCAGGGGTTGGGAAGAAGGAGGGATAAACTGGCAGAGTACAGACTTTTTAGGTCAGTGAAACTATTCTGTATGGTACTAATGATGGATGCATGTCAATACATGTATGTCAAAACTCATAGCATATAAAATACTGAGAGAACCCTAATGTAAACAATGAACTTTAGCTACTAATGTTGCATAGGTTCATAACTTGTAATCAATGTATCATCCTGGCATGAAATGCTAATGGGGGAGTGTGGCTGTGCATGTGTAGGGACAGCGGGCATACAGGAACCGTCCGTACTTTTCAATAAATTCTGCCGTGAACCTAAAACTGTTCTAAAAAGTAATAATCACGAAAAGGAAAGGAAGGAGGGAGGGAAGTAGGAACAAGGAAAAATATGAATATATGACAAAGATTACACACAGTATAAAAGCCTGAAATATCCACTGTGTGGCTCTTAATCATGTATGTCTGCTGAAACTTTCCCCAGAATAACCACTAAAGAATGCTAAAAGGCTAAGTTTCTTGACATTTTAGAACATATAATTCTTTACTGTTGTGCACTATCAGATGTTTAGCAGCATTCCTAGTCTCCCATCTATTAGATTCCAGAAGCACCACTTTCCCATCTGTGATAGACAACCATCTCCACATATTCTCACACATACAATTATCCCCTCTACCCCACTGTTGAGAACAAATGGCTTAAAAGAAGGAAGAAGAAAGGTAAGAAACTTAAGAGCCATATGAGATGGTGGTGCAATAGTAAAACCCAATGTCGTATAAGGCTCATCCACATGAGAAGGTGCCAGGTTCATATCTGGAGACCTCTCTGAACACGCCAGGTACATACATACCCATAATTCAGGGCTGGCTAATGATGGGATTGGATCACATCATTGAGATTCTGTTTGGGGAGGAGATGTGTTTACACATACTTTCTTTTTCTTGTTCATGGAAGAAATAAATAAACTTAAAATGATTTAAAAAAGAATAAACCTTAAACAGGAAAACAGAAACAGAATTATTGTATTTTAAACAAACATGAGTAATCGCATTTATAAAAAATAAATCCTTCAAATAAAAAGTAAATTAAAAATAAAAATCAGAATTCAAGTCTATGCTCTTTTAAAAGACACGCTTAAAACATAAGGACACAGAAAGGTTGAAAGAAAAAGAAATGGACAAGATAATGTAAACATTAATCAAAAGACAGATGTAGGCGGCTGTATGGAAGCATTGCAGTAATGCAATACTGTGTGAGGCTGACCCACATGGGAAGATTCTGGATTAACATCTCCCTATACCCCGAGAGCTCTCTGAACACACTCTGGGCATATGTGTATCCATGGTCTGGGGCTGGCTGAAGCCAGGGGTGGACTGTGGTCTGAAGACCTATTGGGAGTGATACTGCTCAGTCTCTCTTGCTAATGAAAGACAGAAATAAACTTTTTTTTTTTCTTTTTTTTGGAGAGGTTTTTGCTATAGGGCACGTGTGCTCGCCAGACAGACAGAGAGAGACAGAGAGACAAAAAGCAAGAAATCACCCCCCCCCCCCCCAGGGGGGAAGGCCACGCCGCAATCCCTTCTCCTCCTTTCTCCTCTTGGGATCTTGGGCACACATGCACATGCACCTGGTGTGAGTTTTAAGCCACCGGGTCTGAGACGCGAACTGCAGTCAACCACATGGGAGTCCAGCGACATAACCATTAAACTAACTGCTGGTCCCGACAGAAATAAACTTTTCAAAAAAGTATAGAACTATATAAATATCAAATATAGTACAGTTTAACACACACAAATACTAGAGATGAAGAGAGACAGTTATAATGATAATGGTTAAATATAATAGAAAGATGTGATTTTTTTTGTTGTTTTTTTAGGCTTTTGTTATAGGGTGCTTGCACTTATCAGAAACAGACAGACACAGAGAGAAAGTGAGAAATCACCCCTCCCCCCGAGGGGAGATGGTCACACCATAATTCCTTCTCTTCCATTTTCTTCTTGGGACTTCAGGCACGCGTGCTCATGTGTGCACATAATCACACACACAACTTTTAAGCTGCCAGGTGGAGGGCTAAAACTGTGAAGTCAGCTATATGGGATCTGACACCTTAACCACCACACCACCTACTGGTCCAAAATTTTTAAATCTATATACACTTTTGTGGCCATTAAATAAATAAGTCAAAAATTGTGAAAATTAAAAAAAAGAAAATACAATCATTAAAGAATTTCAAGGTTTTTTTAAATTCATTTTATTCATGACACAGAGAAAATGCCATTCTCAATAGGGTCTTGTCACACTGTCTTCTCCACCCCCCAGCATTCATTCTGGTTCGTCAGGATCGTCGATAAATGCATGAGTATCCAGCATGTTTCAGGGTGACCAGACTAAAGATCTGAAACCAAAGTCAGCCATGTGGCTTCCAGCATTGCAGTTTAGTAAGTTACCAATTACACCACAGAGGTAGGTCTCATAAGGGGAGAACTGAACCACAATCTTAGTAACAATAAAACAAGCACATGAAAAATAATCAGAAAGAATAGAGAATTTCAACAATGCAATCTTCATCTAAATGAGATATGAAAACTGTACCCAATAACTGTAGGATACACATTTTTTACAAACACACCTGTAATGTTAATACTGACCAAGTGCTAAGTGTCTTAGTCTATCACTGCACTACTAACAGAACACCTGAGACAAGGTGATTTATAAAGAAATTAGAGATTTGCAAAACTCACAGTTTTGGTGGCTGCGAAGTCCAAGGCTTCACAAAATGACAGAAGGCAAAACTTTCAGCAGAGCAAAGTAGGTCTATACCCACAAGTCTCCTTCTTTGCTTAAAACCTAATGGAAGTCTCATTCCCTCTGCTTAAAATCCACCAGAACTCAATTGTAGGAGTTTGTCCAAATGACTACATCATTAAAAAAAGACTGCAGGACCAGCAGATGACAATGGTTATGTCACTGGACTCCCATGTAGTCGACCGCAGTTCGAGTCCCGAACCCAGTGCCTTAAAACCCATGCTGGGCGCACAAAATCCTGAGAGCAGAATGGAAAAGAAGAGACTGTGGCATCGCCATTCCTCCTTAAGGGTGATTTCTCGCTTTCTGTCTCTCTCTGGTGAGCACATGCGCCCTATACCAAAAATCTCTCTCAAAAGATAAAAGAAAAGACCATAACCTGGATACCACAAAAAGATTTTTACTTAATATCTTTACAATACAAACAAGTCCCAACATATAAACTTTTAGAGGACATTTAATGACTGCCCACTAAGACCAAATCCAAAAAATGAACCTTTGAAGGAAAACCCGTGATCCAAACTATAAAACTAGGTCCTAAAAACTTTTTTTTTAAAAAAACTCAAAAATTAAAAAATATACAAAATATGCTCTGACCACAATGTAACTTAACTAAATTTCAATATAAAAAATGCCACTTATGCTTAGCAAGTAAGAAATAATTTCTATTACAAATAACTTATAAATCAAAGAAAATGTCACAATATAAATTAGAAAATACTGGGCTGACCACATAATCTATTGGTTAAGGGAGCCCAGATCCCACACGGTCAACCATAGTTCAAATCTCATCACTAAGTGGCTTGAAAAACACGCCAGTCACACGTGTGTGTATACCCAAAATTCCAACAAGATGGAGAAATAAAAGAGAAGGGAGGGCATGATTCCACTGGGGGATGCTTTTTCCTTCTCTCTGTTTCCTTCTAGCAAGCACACCTGACAATTAAAAAAAAAAAAAAAGGAAATATCTGGAAATATTAGTTCATCGGGAAAGTCATGACATATTTTTCCATGCAAAAATGTGTCATGACTTTCCTGATGGTCCAATAAACAAAAATTGGTATTCTATATTAAAACTGATGAAGATTTCTGGGAAAATGGAGCAAACATACATATTCCCTATTATACTAATATACATAAAAGTCCTGCAGGTTAGATATATGAAAAACATAAGGAGACTGAAAAGTGGAGACTAGAAGGCAGACCAGCTAAGAATCTTAGGATGTAAGAACAAAAACAGTGATGAGTTCCCTGGGTTTTCTTTTTCATGTGTCCCAGATTCAGAGTCGCAGAAGCTAGAAATCAGCCAAAAAACTGGAACAAAAGCCTGCTGTTTAGTTTAAAAAAGGGGAAGTCTGGCAAAACAAAACTTTTAGACAATTACAACCTACTCCAGCTAAATAGTATATGAAAAAAAACTATGGCCTCATCCCCATTTTCACAACCAAAGGCCAAATGGGGAAACTAAGCTTCTACTCACACTAAGCAGTAATGAATTATAGCAATACCCTGCCATGATGACATACTAGACAGCTAAGCAGGAAGTACAGACTTTCATGCTCACTGAGCAGTATAAAATCCCACACTTTATTGTACTATGGAAGAGAGTGTTTCTCACAATTTTATATATTCTTCCAAAAACCCTGTCGAGCAAACTTCAAATATATACAACATAAAGTAATGTTAAAGACTAAATGTAGTAAATATGTTTATATCCCTGATTTTATTATTAGATGTGGTATACACTTAAAAAATATGTTACACATACTTGACCCCACAAAGATTAACAATTATAAGTAAATCAAAAATTACAATAACTTTTCCTAAAAAGCCCTGCACTCAAACTATATCAGTGGAAACCACATGAGAAATCTGAACTTTCCAACAGTAAGGAAAAGTACCTTTGTCACCTTACAGAAGTACTGTCACAGAAGGACTAAAGGAGAGTTAGGACAGATACTACCACCCTAGCAGTAAAGAGGCTACCCTCTCTAAGCTATCAGTAGAGATCACATGGGGAACCAGAATTCCAAGCTATCCAGCATTAATGAGAAACCACTCCCAACTCAGGTGTCAACACAGGCCAATTGGGGAACCTGGACTTATAGTTTACAATAATGATGGAGCATTTCACCTGCTAAAGTAGTGTCAGAAAAAAGCAAGCTAAAATAGAAGGTTTAAATAGTCTCGTAACATAATACCCCAAGTGTCCACATTTCAATAGAAAATAACTGGTCACACTATCTTAGTCCATTTTTGTGTTGCTGTAACAGAATATCTGAGACTGGGTAATTTAAAAGAAAAGAGGTTTATTTGGCATATGATTCAGATGATTTATAAATCCAAGAGCACGTGACTGACATTTGACTAGCTCTTAACCTTGCCAAGAGAAATTGAAAGGAAGGCAAGAGCAAACAAAAAGAGAAAGATCTGGGGGCAGTCAACTTGCCTTTATAACAACCCTCTCTCAAGGGGACTAATAATGAGAACCAATTCCCTCTCAGAAGCCTGTGTTAATTATTCATGATTTCATGAGGGATCCAATCCCATGCCTTAAATACCTCCCACTAGGCCCCATCCTTAACACTGCCCTACTGGGTATCAAGTTACAGCATAAGTTTTTGGGTGTGGGGAGCATCCCCAAGACTCAAACTATAGCACATACCAAGAACAGATTTCATATCAAATGAAAAAGACAATCAATAGATTCTACCACTGAAAATGACAGAGATATTAAGGTTATGTAATAAAGACTTTAAAGCAGTCATGATAGAAATGTTTCAATGAGCAATCACAAATGCACCTGAAATAGATAAAAGCAAAATAAAATAGAGAGAGAGACAAAGTCACAGAGAAGAAATGCAAGTCTCAGCAAAGGATAGAAGATAAAAAGAACTAATAGGGGTGATGCTGGCAAGTGGCCTGGTAGTTAAGGGCACTGGACTCCCACAGGGCCAACTGTGGATTCAGCCCTGGGCCTGAAGGTTTCCTTTCTCACTTTCTCTCTCTCTGTCTCTCTGGTCAAATTAAAAAATAATAATGATAAATAAACTTGAATAAAATAATTATTTTTAAAAAAAGAACTAAGTGGGAATTTTAGAACTGAAAAATTCAATGCCCAAAATAAAAATCACAGTAGATGAGTTCAACTGCAGAAATAGAGAAGAAGGAGAAGAGAATTAACACATTGGAGGACAGAACAATAGAAATTACCCAACCTGACAACAGATATAAAATAGATATACAAGCCAAGCGTACATACACACATAAATAACAGATGCCTAGGGATCTTTCAGACTAAGATAAAACACCTGCTTTCCTGATTTCATTTATATGAAATATTCATAATAGGTAAATACACAGAGATAGAGATAGATTAATTAATGACTGCCAGAGCTGAGGTAACAGGAAAATAGGGATTGACTGCTTAATGGTGTTACAGGGTTTTATTTAAGGTGATAAAATGTTTAAAACTACGATAGATAGAGGAAGTAGTTACACAACGCTGTGAATGTAATAAATGTAGTTAAATTATATATTAAAATTGTTAATTTTGTTAAAAAGAAAAATAAACTTAGCAAACTATGAACTTCAAAGTGCATCAATCTGATAAAAGGTATTTTATAAAGCATAAGTAAACCACATGTTTGATTTTAAAGATCTTAAAATGCTTTTCTTTGAGAATGTGATCAAGTCAAGAATGTCCTTAACTTTCTCTTTTTTTCAACACTGTGTTGAATATGGAACAGAACAAAGTAATGAAAGATATGAAAACTAAAAAAGGAAAAATAAGACTCTTTATAAACAGATGTTCTGATTGTGTGTGTAGAAAATATAAAAGAATTTATAAGGAAATAATTAGAAAAAGCAAGTAAACAAGATTGCTAAATAGATTAATGTACAAAAATGTATTCTATATACCAATGAAGTAAAATATTTTTAAAGACATTCTTAATGATAACATCAAAAATAGCAAATTATCTAAACAAAAAAATATACAAACCATCATATAGAAAAAACTATGGCTATTGAGAGAAACTTACAAGAATCTAAGTAAATAGAGATATATACCAAGTACATGGATTGGAAAACAACATTCTGAAGGTATAAATTCTCCCCAAACTGATCTTTATATACAGTACCAATCAATAACCAACAAGAGTGTGAATGTGTATGGGTGAGAAAAACTTGGGGACCAGCAGTTAGCGTAATGGCTATGTCGCTGGGCTCCCATGTAGTCGACCACGGTTCGCATCCTGGACCCGGTGGCTTAAAACTCACACCGGGCGCATGTGCGTGCATGCTCAAGATCCTGAGAGGAGAACAGAGGAGAAGGGATTGCAGCGTGGCCACCCCCCCTGGGGGGTGATTTCTCGCTTTCTGTCTCTCTCTGTCTGTCTGGCGAGTGCACTATAGCAAAAACCTCTCAAAAAAAGAGAAAAACTTAACATTTTTTTTTTTTACTGTTCTAAACAATTTAACTTTTTTTTTTCAATTTATTTATTTGCATTCATTCACTGTACATCATTACAACATACAAAATGAGATTTTCCATCCAGAGTACACTGTATATTGTCTCAATCAAGCACATCAACAAACATGTTATTGTCAGCAAATGATCTTCCATTTCTTGTTTTCTGTATGTTTTGCTTTTTTTTCCCCCATCCTTGATTCCCTATCTCTTACCCTCTGCCATCTCCCACTCTCCTCCCACACTGTCTCTGGTATCTATGTTTGCTTTCTATACTGTTTTCCCCCCACATTTTATTGAATCGTGAAAGACCCTAATCAATCCAAATACCCTCATAGCAAACATAGGTGATACACACATTTCCATGAACACAAGTCTAACTTTACGCATCCTATAAAGTAGCACCTAGCTGGGGCTACATATCCTACTGCAGTCATTGAGTAGATACATTTTTTTTTTTTTCTGAAACTTCTTTTTTAATTTTTTTTGGTAACTCAATTTACATTCCTTCCCTCAGCATCATCACAGCATACAAAATGCGACCTCCCATCCAGTACACACTGCATAGTGACTCAATCATGCACATTACAAAACAAATTTTCCATTACTAGTTCCTAGAATTATTTCCACCCCTCTTTCTGACCCTCTGTCCCTTCCCACCCTCCTCTCACACCACCTCCGGTGTCTACAACTGTCCTTCATTCCCTTCCCAACCACATTGTATTGATCACACAATTTCCTACATAATCTAACTACTTTCAATGGTGAGTTCACTCATTACTACTTAGAAAACTAGTATTAACTTAACTCAAAGAAGCGCCAAGGAACTTTGCTTAGAGCCAGGAAACAGGTTAGGATTCTGTTCAAATGGTAGGTGCATGAACCTATCAGTCTCATGTACTTTTATCTTCTGTTCTGGTTCAATTTTTCCAATTAAATTCTGGGATATAATATTCAACTCCAGACTTGTCCCTATGATTAAGTTGGCCAGTTTCTTAGCTTTTGAACTCTTATTTCCATGTGTCTGTGTTTAATTTTCTTGATACAGCACACCCTTGAGAACTTCTTGGAGATCTGGTCTGGTGCTGGTAAATTCTTTCAGGTTTTGTTTATCTGAGAATGTTCTTGTCTTTTCTTCCCACCTGAAAGATAATCTTGCCGGGTACAGTATTCTTGGCTGAAATTGCTTCTCTCTTAACACTTTGAATATATTTTCCCATTCTCTCCTCGCTCGCATTGTTTCTGAAGAGAGATCTGCTGTTAGCCTGGTGGGATGTCCTTTGTAGGTAACTTGATGTTTTTCTCTTGCCAATCTTAGTATCTTGTCTTTGTCTGCGGTTTTGGTCAACCTGGCTATAATGTGTCTTGGAGAAGATCTTCTTGGGTTGATTCTATTTGGGGTCCTTTGTATTTCCTGGGACTGGATCTTCGAATGCCTCTCTAGGTTTGGAAAGTTTTCTTGCAGGATTTCATGGAATAGATTATCAATGCCCTTATGGGTCTCTTCACCTTCTGGAATGCCAATTATCCGGATATTTGGACGTTTGATGGTATCCAGTACTTCTCGCATATCATTCTCAAATTTTTGGGCAATTTTCTCAGTCTTCCTGGTGGATTTTTCTAGGTCAGCCATTTTCTCTTCTACATCTGAGATTCTATTTTCTGAATGATCTAGTCTGCTTTTAATACTTTCAAGGGAGATTTTGACTTCTTGTATTATAGACTTCATCTCTAGCAGTTCCGTTTGAGTCTTTTGTAGAGTGTGTAATTCCTCTTTTAGATCTTGCAAGAATTTCCTCATCTCCTGGAACTCCTCAACTTCTTTCTCCTTTCTCTTTAGCAGTTCATTATCTCTCTTCTCTTCCATCTCTGTTAGCTTCAACATTATGAATGCTCTAAATTCCTTATCAGACATTTCCATGACTTTCACTGAACTGCTTGTGGATGAAGGAGAGTTACTCTTTTCCCTTGGAGGAGAGAGAGGTATTTTCTCATTTTCCCATATTTCTCATGATCCGGCGGTGATTTCTTGTCATCTGATGGATGATGTATTTCTTTCAAATTCTTGAAGTTCAGTCTGAATTTTCAGGAGCAAGCAGACAGAGGTGATCTAGAATCTGTTTGCCATTCTGTTGTGATCGCTGGTGCAGCAGATTCAGTAGATATTGGGAAATATTTTAACCCTATTAGTATTTGGATGTTTAGCTACAGTGCTCTTAGATCCGTCTAGTTCACAGGGGCCATGCGGAATCATCTTCTGAAGGAAGGGCTCAACTCTCCTGCCTAGTTCACAGGGGCCATGCGGAATCTTCTGAAGGAAGGGCTCAACTCTCCTGCCTAGTTCACAGGGGCCATGCGGAATCTTCTTCTCAAAACTTAACATTAATTCAAACATTTATATGGAAATACAAACAGGCCAACAATAATGGAAATTACTGGGTTATTAAGAAAGTCATGACGCATTTTTGCTTAGAAAAACAGAGAAAAATACGTTATAACTTTCACAATGACCTAATATTTTAAAGAACAAGATAGAAAGGTTTCATATGCCAGATGTGGAGATTTGGTATGCCATTGATTTAAATATAGACAATGAGATCAATAGAACACAGCCCATAAACAGAACCACCCATCTGAAAGACTTAATCTAGAACAACGATGGTTTTGCTAAACAGTGAAGAAAAAGTTTTCACTGAATGAATCACCTTGGGGAGAAAAAGAAAGTCAGGACTTCCTTTACATTATACACTAAAATTCATACTATTTAGATTGAAGATCTAAATGTAAAAAGCGAAAGAACAAATTTACTAAAATACAGAGATCTTCAATAACTCAGGACAGGAAAAAAATATGTCCAAAGGGCTAAGAAGCAATTACCTGAATCATAATGAAGTTAAGAAACCAGCAGATGGCATAATGGTTACGTTGATGGACTCTCATGTAGTCAGCTACAGATCGAGTAATGGACCTGACTACTTAAAACTCATGCCAGGCACATTTGCGTATTTGCCCAAAATCAATCAGAAGAGAGAGTGGCACGGCCATTCTCCCCCTCTTGGGGGGGGGGGGGATTTCTCACTTTCTGTCTCTCTGTCTCTGTCTCTCCAGGGAGTGCACACACCCTATAGCAAAAATTTCTCTAATTAAAAAAAAAAAATTTTTAATGAGATTAAATATCTTTTCTTTGTTTACCTGTCATTCAAATATCCTCTTTGTAAAATGTCTATTTGAGTCTTTTGTCTAAATATTTTTCTACAGAATTATCTTTTTTACTTATGAATGTGTACCTACACATTAAGACCATATTAACATCAAAATCACAATAAGAAAAACAAAAATACTGATAGTAACAAGTTTGGAGAGGATGCAAAGCATTAGGCTGTTAGTATAAAACAGCTCATCAAATTTGAAAAACTAGCATGTGTGTACTCACTAACATTAAAAAAATGCATATACAACGATTCAACAATTCTTCTTAGAAAAGGTTGGGCATCCCTAACGCGATTTCTGAAGTCAAAAATGCTCCAAAAACTGAAACTTTTTGAGCACCAACATAATGCCGAAGCAGAAAGTTCCACACCTGACCTCATATATTAAGTCAAAATCTAAATGCTACAATACAAAAACACTGAATTAAGTTACCTTCAGGCTTTGTGTATAAAGTGTATATAAAATATAAATGAATATAGGCTATTTCGGGCTTGGGTCCATCCCAGAGATACATCATTATGAATATGCAAATATTCCAAACCTAAAAATAAATCTAAATCCAAAACACTTCTGGTTCCAAGCATTTTGGATAAGGGATATTCAACATTTTCTTCAAAAAGTTTGTGGAAAATGCAAATTATAAGAGCTACATGTGGATTTCAGAATTTTTGTACCAAATAAACTTGTACTTTAATTCCATTTTGCTACAAATTTCTTAAAGCCCTCTGTATACCTGACTAAAATGTAAGTGCAAGTACACCAGGTAATTTATATGGCATTGCTAATAGTAGTATTATTCCTAACAGTTAAAACCTAGGAACAGGGCCAGCAGGTGGCATGGTGGTTTAGGTCCTGGACTCCCACCTGGAAGGACACAGTTCAAGTCCCAGACCTGATGGTTGCTTTCTCACTTTCTGTCTCTTTGACTCACTCTCTCTCTGGAGACTGCACGTGCCCTATTGCAAATTTAAAAATTATAATAATAAGGGCCAGCACATGGTATAGCAGTTGTATCACTGGACTTTCACACGGCCAACCGCAGTTTGAGTCCCAGACCTGATGGCTTTAAAATCAGCCTGGGTACATGTGTATGCATGTCCAAGATCTAGGAGGTAGAAAATGGAGGAGAAGGGATTGCAGTGTGGACATCCCCTCAGGGGATGATTTCTCACTTTCCCTCTCTCCATCTCTCTCCCTCTCCAGTGAGCATTATGTGCCCAAAGGCAAACATCTCTTTTTAAAAATAATAATAAATAAAATTAAATGAATAACTAAAAAAACAAAAAAAAAAAAAACCCTAGAAACAAATCAAATGCTCATCAACAGTTAAAAATGCTCATCAACAGTTAAAGAAACAAATCATGGGGAGGCCAGCAAGTGGCGTGATGGTTAAAGTACTAGACTCCCACATGGCTGAGCATGGTTCAAGTCCCAGACCCAGTGGTTTGAAACTCACACCATGAGCATGTGTGTGTTCCAAAGTCCTGAGAGGAGAATGAAGGAGAACGGATTACGGTATGGTCCTCCCTCCACTGGGTGATTTCTCACTTTCCCTCTCTGTCTCTATCTGGTAACCACATGTACCCTATTGCAAAAACCTAACATTTAAAAAAGAAGAAAGAAAGAAAGAAAGAAAGAAAGAAAGAAAGAAGGGAGGGAGGGAGGGAGGGAGGGAGGGAGGGAGGGAGGGAGGGAGGGAGGGACCAGTACTATATCATAATGAAAATAATCTATGAGAATGACTATCATGAAAGTAGGCATAAAAGCATATTAAATTATTCCAAACATATAAAGTTAAAAGAAAAATTTTTTAAACAGACTAGGCTACAGTATTTATGGAACACATGCTTAGTTCAGGTTGTAAAACCATAAAGAATGGAATTAATTATTATCAAAGTCAGGAAAGCAAAGTACTATGTGAAGAAAACTGACAATGTTCTACTTCTTAATCCTTGTTAGATATACATAGGGGTTTGCATTGTGATTTGTTTCATAAATTGCTGAACTATAACAGCTTTTGTATACTTTTTTGTATGTGCATTATAATTCACAATTTTTAAAAAGAAGTTTTCAGGCAGGAGAGTGATTCAAATTGGGCTCAGCATCATCAGGGATCTTTTTCACTGTTGTTCAAACAAATCTTCATGGCTGTGAGGCTTCCACAGTTTCAGACATCAAATAAATATGTATGACATTCAGAAAAACAACCATTCTTCCACCAGTTCTTCGGTGTTTATTTGTTCTTCTTTTGTTCATTTACAGTTCTTTTTTATCATTAAAACTTAGATATAATGAAATCCATAAATTTTAAGTATACAATTCTATAAGTTCACAAAAGAAAGGACCTCAATCACATCATGACACAGAACACTTCTATCACCACAGAAAGTTCTTCATGGCCTTTGCCAATCACCCCGCTCACAAGAGGCAACCACTTTTGTGTCTATTTTCACTAGAGTTCTGCCTGATCTAGAATATCATTAAAATAAAATCATAGAGCATATACTCTTGCATATTTGCCTTGTTTCACCCATGTGAGAGTCATCCATCCTTTTGTTTATCTCAGGACTTTGTTCTCTTTTCATCCTAAGTAGTATTCTAGTTTAAATATACTACATATTGTTTATGCTTTCTCCTACTTACAGACATTTGGTTGTTTCTATTTATAATGAATACAGGTGCTATGAATATTCTTTTACAAGACTTTCTATGGACACGTTTCAGTTTGGAGGCAGGATGGTATTTACCTACCATAAGAAGAGAACTGCTAGGTACTGAAGTGGGTATACATTTAACATTATATATGGAAACTGACAAATTCTTTTCCAAAGTGGTTAAACCATTTTCTATCCCAACCAACAATATATGAAAGTTGCTTGCTCCACATTTTTGCCAACATTTCGTGTTAGGAGTCTTTTTAATTTTAGCAGGTCTAGGGAGTATAAAGTGGTATCTCACTGTGGTTTTAATTTATTATACATTCCCCTGAAACTTTTTTTTCATGTATTTAATAGCCATTCATAGATCTTAATCTATGAAAAGATCTTTGCTTTAAAAACAATAGCAGCAAAGAATATACACCTTGCAACTAGAAAAGTAGCATGTGGCTACTTATTAGAAACAATAACAAGTTTAAAATTTATCTCCGTGTACTAACTACTGATAGCTTCCTGAGCACACATTGCTGTTTCCCACCTCTCTATGCCTTTGCAAATACTAGAATAATTTCCTTTCCCAGAAGGTCTTCCCATCCCTGTGCACTCAGACCTGGTGAATTTTTATTTGATCTTCAAAACCCTACTCAGAAATACATTACTTCCTGCATGAAGTACCAACTCTCCCAAACATACAGTTACTCTGTCTTCTAGCTTACATTTTAGCATATGTAAAGATTTTAAGTTTCTTACATACTGTTAAATTCCTCCATGGCAAGAAACATGTATTACTCATTTTTATAACCCCAACATCTAAAACAACCACAGGCACCTACAAGGTAATTTCAAAAAGTTTGTGGGAGGGACCAGCAGTTAGCGTAATGGCTATGTCGCTGGACTCCCATGTAGTCAACCACGGTTCGAGTCCCGGACCCGGTGGCTTAAACTCACGCCGGGCGCGTGTGCGTGCGTGCCCAAGATCCCAAGAGGAGAATGGAGGAGAAGGGATTGCGGCGTGGCCACCCCACCCCCCGGGGTTATTTCTCGCTTTCTGTCTCTCTGTCTCTCTCTGTCTGTCTGGCAAGTGCACACACCCTATAGCGAAAATCTCTCCAAAAAAAAAAAAAAAAAGTTTGTGGGAAAATGGAATTTGATACAAGTTTATTTTGGTGCAGAAATTTTTAATACATATTTTGCATGAGCTTTTTGAAGACTCCCTCTTATTAAGAACTCAAAAATATTAAATGTACAAATAAAGTGCTCACCAGTCTAATGCTACTCAAGCCTCGATTGCTTTCTCATCTATATTCAGAAAGTGAGACTTTCAGACTGCAGTGGGCTGAGTGCTAGTATGTCACTTCCTAATCTCTGGATGCTATGAATACTACCACATATGATAAAAAGATGTGATTACATGAAAGATCTTAAGAGCGGTTTATCCTGGATTATTTGGGTAGAGCCTAAATGCAATCATATGTATCCTTGTAAGAGAAAAAGAAAGGGAGTTTTAAAACTGAAAAGAAGAGCCAGTACAATCATAAAGGCAGAATGGAGCCACAAATCAAGCAATGGAACCTGGAGTCATAAGAAGCTGGAAAATCCCCTAGAACCTTTGAAGGGAATGTAGCTGTTAACAATATAATTTCAGACTTCTCATATCTAAAATTGTCAGAGAATAAATGTTTGTTTAAATCACCCAATGTATGGTAAACTTGTTAGAGCAGCCACCTGTAACTATAGGTTGTCAGGAAAGTCATGACGTGTTTTCTATGTAAAAATGTGTCATGACTTTCCCAACAACTCAATAATATGCCAGTTTCCTTGTCTATTTATTCCTGGTAAGTTTAACCCATGCTCAAAATTTCTACCACAATTTTAATTCCTACCATGGTCGGATTTGTCTTTTTTTTTACCAGTTAACATACAGCTATCAATTATTCACAGAACACTTAAACAAGTATTAGACATTCAAAATACATAATTTAACAAAAACCAAGTCCTATTGTGGTGAGTCTACTAAATAATTTCATAATGAAAATTTTTTAAATTACATAGTTTGATCTGTAATAAGAAAAAAGTGAAACATCTTGGTCAGTCTGTTTATCAGTGAGCACTTTATTAGATAGGTTAGTCTAAAAAGGCCATTTTTCAAATATTAACACAACTCTTCTCCAAATTCTTCATCTTCCATTCTTTGTAACTATTACACTCACATAATCATACCTACATGTCCTTTCTACCACTTTTTTTGGCAGATTCCAGCTCTATAGACCTAAGTATAAATTTTCTTTTCACAGGCACTGTTTCTTCAGCAGAGTGTGGTACAATGTCTGCCCAAAAGCATGGTAATTCAAAATATTCGAAAAGCACAGCTGCTGATGCTCATGGAAAGCTTCCAAAACACATTCCATTAAAAAGCACATGCTATGCCTTTGAACGTTTCAAAACAATGCTTTAAATACTACATGGCCCCAAAGTGAGTGTTGTTTTTAAAAAAACAGCATTAAAAGTCTAGAGAGATCCTTCACCAAGCATTTATTTTAGTTATCAGCAAAATATAAGAAATTTCTTCAAAAAATTCAAAGAGAATCTTATGCCAGTCAACCAAAAACACTTGAATTGCCACCCCAGGATGTCTGTGTACAAAAAAATGTCACAACTTGACATTCTGCCAGAACCTGAAGTGCAGCTGGGAGCAGACACTTCAGTGCCCTGGTAAGGTGCCAGGCCCCGTAATTGTGACTTAGAAAGAAAGAGAGGAGGGCAAGGAAAGAGGAACGGAAGAAGATATGTAGTAGAATGGTAGGTTAGCAATCAGCCACCAAGCACTCTGAATTAAAATGTTAGTCTTTTCTCATAATTGTACTGTCTGCCAGTGCACAACTTAATTCATACAAACAAATTCAAAAAAAATTCGTTTGGAATTCTGGAAAGTAAGATGCAGTAATCAATCAACCTTAAATATTTAATAATAAATTATGAAAGTCTCTGAAAAGGTGTGGTCTAAAAGGCAGAGATGACACTTGCCCAAACCAAATCTCAAATTCATTTTACTGTTTTCAGTGTAGGCTCAATCACAAGGGGACTTTCCAGAAGATTTATAAACACTTAGTACTGTGTGAGTTAAGTCTCCTTCGCCTAGTCTCATCTCTCTCCTGAAATCAAAAAGGCTACCTACCTTATGGTTTCTAAAATACAGTAAAGATTGATTCAGCAACGTATCCTGAAAATTATTTGTTCTCTAAATAAATCCTAGTTTAATTTTATTTCCATAAGATGTATGCATTCACCTGAAAAGCTAAGTAAAAGGAAAAAACTTATAGTTGGGTTCAACTTCTATTTTTACTGCAGTTTATACAAACATCCTCTTTTTCATCTTTCATCATCTGTCAGTCTATAAAATTTTTCACAGCCAAAAATGGGAGAGAAATAAAGTCATCCTTAGGACATACAGGTTAATTTTGAAACCACATTTTTAAAAAGGCAATGAAACAAACTGTATTTATACCATTTTTACTGAATAGTGTACTTATAGTAAGAGGACTTCAAAGGATATGAAGAAAAACGTAGACAACCAAGTAAAGCAGTATCCTCATCAAGAAAAGAGCAACATAAAAATGGAATCTCCATTTCATGTAAAAATGCCATTAAAGTACAAGCTTATTTTGGTACAAAATAAAAATTGAAATTCACAAATCATTTTCTTATAATACACATTTCTGAAGGCCCCTCATACACATTAACCAGTAACTTCCTAATTGAACAAGGATGACAGAAAAAATTTATCTAATTTTTTTTGTGGACTATGAAAATTTTTTGCCAGGCACTCATATTACCTAATCAAAATGATACATAAGTTTGGAAAGTTTTAAAATTACAAAACATTGTAATATATTGATAGGTAGTTTAGGTGCACAAGGGCGAGAATTCTGGTTTTGCGAGAGAAGTTGTCAGTAAAGACTACAAAGTAAGTCTAGCCTAAAACTAAGAAAGGGATGCAGGGAAGAAACATTAAGTACAAAAGCTGGAGATGAGAGAGATCATTAGGGGAGGGAAGAGGGGGAGAGAACAACCTGGAGAGAGAAGGCAAGGCCTGGAAGGCCATGTACAAAAGACAAGAGTATTCTAGAGTCTTGGAGGGCCAACAAAAGATTTTAAGTTTGAGGATGGATGAGGAATAATATTGAAGGGAATCAGATCTATACTTCAGAAAATTAACCAGATTATCCAAGATGCAAAGAATAGATTTAGAAGAAAAGGAAGGAAAAAAGAGATGAAAAGTCCAAGAAAGCAATAATGAGGACATAAACTAAAACAGTAACATGAAGAAGTCAAGAAGAAATGATCTTGCAAATAAATTTGGAGACAGAAAGAACAAGAGTTAATAGCTACATATTGATACCCTGATCTTCCCTAAAAACTTAAAAACTATTTTAATGTCACTAATTATAAGGTTAACCAGGAAACTAGAATAGTAAAACTGATACACTAAAATGGTCCAGTTAAAGTAGAAGAAAGATTGTTTTTAAGATTACAATTACTTCAAGCACTAATCTTCTCTAGGAATGAAGAATCAAGAACAATGACCTTTACAAAAGCATTTCAGTAAACTGCAAACACCATTACAGTAAAATGCTCAGAATATTCACCTTTTCCATAGGGATTTCATAAGCAGAGTATAAACTCTAAAGCTGGCTCTGTCAAAAACAAAGACATAAAATAAGGATTTTGTTCCTTAAATGTCCACCTGCTGCTACTCCTTCTCATTCTTTCCTTCAAACAAATCATCTCTATAGCAACACACTCTTAAGAAATTTGTGGGTGGAAAGCATATGTTTGTGCAAAAAATATGAGAATTAAAGAACATGAACTACTTTATTTTTTGTTTTAATACAAAAGATACACAATAAGGCCTAGAGATAACAGAAAAGCAACAGACATGAAACAAAAATATTTTTTAAAAATATATAAAAATTGTAAAGTTGATGCTGTACATATTTACATGGAAATTCTTTTTTAGGTTACAATGACACCTTGTGGTAAGATTTTTCGAATTATACAAATTATCTTGGAAAATATTTTTTACAGCAGAGATATAAGAAAGTGATTTAGAAAACAGGAAAGACCAAGACTACAGTAGTGGTATGGACATGTGAAACAAAGGACAAAATTTTTAAACATATCACAGTACTAGGCTAGCAAAAAGCACAACAAACATAAATATAAATATTTTACATTCTCTCACTTGAATTAAAATTATTAGCATAATTAGATTTTTTTTAAGAGAGATTTTTGCTATAGGATACATGCACTCGCCAGAGAAAGAGTGACTGAAAACGAGAAATCACACCCCACACACACCGGGGTTAATGGCCACACTGTAATCCCTTCTCCTCCATTCTCCTCTTGGGCTCTTGGGCACATGCACACACACCCCTGGCCTGAGTTTTAAGCCACTGGGGTTCAGGACTTGAACCGTGGTCAACTACATGGGAGTCCAGTTACATAACCATTACGTCATCTGCCAGTCCCAGAATAACTAGAATTTTTTAAGTGATCCAAGAAGAAATCAGGTTTGTAATTTGGAGTAAAATTAATGACACTGGCAATCTCTATGACCGAATATTAACATGTGGTTTATAATCTATAAAAATAACTTGTCAGTATTCCTTTCTTATTAATTAAAACCAACAATATCACATTAGACATTTCAATCTTGATTAATCTAGTAATTAAGATATAATTTACAATGATCTTTCATCAAGAGTTTACTATGTCTAAAAAATGATGCTAAATACTAGGGAACAAAGAAAAATTAATGATGCAGTTTGTGTGCAATCACCTTTATGAATCTCTTTGAAACAGTCTTCCCTTTTAACATCTACTATACATCATAATCATCTTCTATCTCCCTGACCTATCACTTAACTTATTTGTGCCCTTTCCCTCACTCACCAGGAGACTGAAAAGCCTCTGGTCCACTGTTCCATCTCTGTAAGTAAAGTCAAGCTGCCTCTCTTAGTTCTCTTAGTTTTACTTCTATCTAAATGACACTTAAATTTATGCCCGATCCTAACCTCAGTCCTAGCTCATATCTCCCACTCTATTCACGGGTCTCATCTACAACAGAAGATTAATGACGATTCAGGATACACTACCCCAAAATATGGAACCTTGGCATTTGAGAGAACAACAGAAGTAGAAAATATCTCTGATTATCTCCCATTGTTCTCCCCTAGAGCATTCTCCCGATATATTATCCAGCTTTCCTCTAAAGTGGGTTACAAGACCTTCATTCTAAAGGTGTCCTCATTAAACCTTGGGGGAAAAAAAGAATGAAGACACGGGAATGACAAAGAGAATCTGAACCAACAGGACTTCCTAGGTTATCCCCAGTTTATTACCATTAGATCTGTTTTTCCATGCAAAAGTGTGTCATGACTTTCCCTATAACCCAATAATTTTCTACCAGCTTCCTTAAAAGTCAATTACCACTATCTACACAGCTCCATCAACAGAAAAGGAAAGAAACAACAGTTCAAGCTGTTTGAACACAACCTCTGACAAATCCTTAGCCACACATTGAGCTATACACATAGGAAGCTAGGCTTAAAAATAAAATTTTTTAAAAAGCAGAGACAACCACCACACAATGTAAGGAAAACAACTTTAAAAATTGAGACCAAGGGGCTGGTAGGGTGGCATGGCAGTGAAGGCACTGGGCTCCACATGGCTGACTGCAGTTCAAGTCCTGGACCTGGTGGCTTGTTTTCTCACTTTCCCTCTCCCTCTCTCTCTGAATCTCTCTCTGGTAAGTGTATGTGCCCTACAATAAATTTTAAAATACTAATAAATAAATAAATAAATAAATAGTTTTTTAAAATTCATACCAGGAAAGTAAATAAACAAATACTAACCAAAAAATAAAAAAATAAAAAATACAGACAAAAACTTCAAACTATTGGGTGAGAAGTAAAAATACAGAATTGTTTCAAAAGTGAGCCAGACACCCACCAAAAGGCAGCCATAATACAACTCTCTGCAGTGCTAAGGTCACATAGCAGAGTCTGGGTTTACATCCTAAGGTCTCACTGTGTGTGCTGGGTGCATGCACAAGTCCATGATCTAGGCTGAGACTGGAGATAAGATCATGGCATGAGGACTCTGCTGGAGATGCACATCTCTCTCCTTCTCCCTGTCCCCTTTCTTATGAAATAAATATACTGGGCTGTCAGAAAAGTCATGATATATTTTTTTCTGGGTAAAAATGCATCATGATTTTTTCTGACAACTACTATGTGTGTGTGTGTGTGTGTGTGCTTGTGTCTATATATAGAAACACAAACACATCCCCAGAACAGCCCTTCTTCAAGAGGCAGACAGCTCCATGGCTCCTGCGATCTAGCCATTTTGGGAGAAAGGAAGATGTCCCACTGATCACTGGGCCTCCAGCATACAAAACCCGCGTGATTGAACTTCCAAGTATGGGAAGAAACCGACCATCCACCAGATGACTAGAAATCGCTGCAGGACCACAAGAAATATGGGGAAGCAGGAAAATACCTCTCCCACAAGGGAAACCGATAGCTCCTCTTCATCCACACACAGTTCAATGGAAATCCTGGAAATGTCTGATAAAGAATTCAGAACATTCACAATGGCAAAGCTAACAGAGATGGAAGAGAAGAGAGACAAGGAAATGCTGAAGAAGAAGGAGAAAGGAGTTGAAGAGTTCCAGGAGGTGAGGAAATTCATGCAAGATCTAAAAGAGGAATTTCACACTTTACAAAAGAATCAGATGGAACTGTTAGAGATGAAAGCTATAATACAAGAAGTCAAAATCTCCCTTGAAAGTATTAAAAGCAGACTAGATCATACAGAAAATAGAATCTCTAATGTAGAAGAGAAAATGGCTGGCCTAGAAAAATCCACCATGAAGACTGAGAAAATGGCCCAAAAATTTGAGAATAATATGCGAGAAGCACTAGATACAATTAAACGTCCAAAAATCCGGATAATAGGCATCCCAGAGGGTGAAGAGACTCATAAGGGCATTGATAATCTATTCCATGAAATCCTGCAAGAAAACTTTCCAAACCTGGAGAGGCACTCAAAGATTCAGTCCCAAGAAATACAGAGGACCCTAAATAGAATCAACCCAAGAAGATCTTCTCCAAGACACATCATAGTCAGATTGACCAAAACCACAGACAAAGACAAGATACTAAGACTGGCTAGAGAAAAAAGGCAAGTTTCCTACAAAGGGTATCCCATCAGACTAACGGCAGACCTCTCATCGGAAACAATGCGAGCGAGGAGAGAATGGAAAAATATATTCAAAGTATTAAGGGAAAAACAATTTCAACCGAGAATTCTGTACCCAGCAAGATTATCGTTCATTTGGGAAGAAAAGACACAAACTTTCCCAGATAAACAAAACCTGAAAGAATTTACCAGCACCAGACCAGATCTCCAAGAAGTTCTTAAGGGAGTGCTACGCCAGTAAAATTAAATGCAGACACACAGAAATAAGAGCTCAAAAACTAAGAAAATGGGCAACTTAATTATAGGGACAATGTTTGGAGATGAATATCATATCCCAGAATTCAATCTGGAAGATCAAACCTTAACAGAAGAAAGATTAAGTACATGTGACTGAACCGATGAAACAACATTCTCTGACTTGATTAATTATTGCTGCTTTTCTCGTAAGCTTTGTTTTCCGGTTTTAAAGGATTTTTGTCCTGTCTTGAGCTGTTGATAGGTGCATGTACCTACTAGTTGAACAGAATACTAACCTGTTTCTAGGCTTTAAGTTTCAAGGAAATATCATTACCAGTTCAAATTACTCTTCTTGAAATTACCTGCTGAAAGTAGTTAGATTACTTATGATATTGTGTGATCAACAAAATTTTGGGGAAAAAAGAATGGAAGACAACTATATATAGCAGAGATAGTGTAATAAGAGAGTGGGAAAGGGCAGAGGGTCAAACATGGGGTAAAAAACATATATATATATATATATATATATATATATACACATATGTATGAAAGTAGAAATGGAATATTATTGATGATAACATGCATGATAACATGCAGTTTATTCTAGATGGGAAACCACATGTAGTACGTTGTGATGATGCTCAGGGAATGAATGTTAAGTAATTTTTAAAAAGTTGCAGGAGAAAAAAAAAAAAACGGTATTTGAAACTGTTCGTATCGAAATTTTTTGCGTGCGTGCCCAAAAAAAATGCATATTTGATGACTGCAGTAAGCTATATAGACCCAGCTGGGTACTACTTTATAATATGTTCATTCTACTCACTGGGGTTTATGCCTAAAGTCAGACTTGGGTTCATGTATATCAGCTGTGCTAGCTATTGGATATATTTAGACTAATTAAGTTCATTAGCAAATCAATTAAATGGGGGGGGGAGGCATAGAAAGCAACCATGGATACCAGAGACAATGTGGGAAGAGGGTGGGACATGGCAGAGGGTGAGGGATAAGGAATCAAGGATGGCAATACAAAAAACAAAGTACACAAGACATTAAGAATTGGAAAATTATTGCTGAAAACATGTATGTTGATGTGCTTGATTGAGCCAATACACAGTATATTTTGGATGGAAAATTCATTTGTATACTGTAATGATGTATAGTGAATTAATGTAAAAATTAAATAAATTAAAAGAGAAAAAAAAAAGAAACACAAACACATCTATATGAAATGTCCAGTATTTGACAAAAATATACCAGGTATACAAGAAATAAAGTGTGACCTATTCTCAGGAAGAAACACAGCAAATAGAAACTATCTCTCAGTGTCCTAAAATGCTGGATTTGGCAAACAAACCTTAAAGGATCTATGAAAAATACATTCAAAGAAGTAAAAGAAATCATATTTAAAGAATGAAAAGAGGGTCACCAGGTGGCATAGTGGTTGAGGCACTGGACTAATGGCTAACCCATTCTAGTTTTCCCTCTCTCACTCTCTGTCTCTCTCTAGTCAAATAATAATAATAGTAAATGGAGTTAAATAAGTAATTCTTCTAAAAATGAGAAAATTTCAGTAAGGAAATAGAAAAAAAAATCTTAAGGTTTTTGCCATTGGGAGCATGCCCTCACTGGAGAGAGACAGAGAGAGAGACAGACGATAAGAGGGAAAATGAGAAATCATCCCCACTAGGGGTATGGCCATGTCACAATGCCTCTTCCTCCTTTCTACACCTGGGATTTCGGGCATGCATACACACATGACCAGTGTGATTCTCAAGCTATGTGGTCTGGGATTTGAACTGCAGTCAGCCATGTGGGAGTCCAGTGCCTTAAATACTACACCACCTAGAAATTATATTATTATATTATATTATATTATATTATATTATATTATATTATATTATATAGAGAGATTTTGGCTATAGGGCACATGCACTCACTGGAGACAGAAAGACAGACAAAAAGCAAGAAATCATCCCCCTGGATGCAACCATGCTGCAGTCTCTTCAACATTCTCCTCTTGGGATTTTGGGCACATGTACACACACACCCAGAGTGAGTTTCAAGACAGCAGGTCTGAGACTCCAACCGCAGTTGGCTACATGGGAGTCCAGCACCTTAACCACTATGCCACCTGCTCACCCATTTTATTTATTTTTTTTTTAACAATTGCTTTTAAGGGACCAGCATATGGTATAATGGTTACATTGCTGGACTTCCACATATTCCAACACATGGTTCAAGTCCCAGACCTGCAGTTTAAAACTCACACCAGGTGCATGTGCATGCATGCGTGCATGCCCCAAATCCCAAGAGTCAAATGGAGGAGAAGGGATTACAGCAAGTCATCTTCCTGGGAAGTAATATCTTGCTTCCTGTCTCTGTCTCTCTGGCGAGTACACATATCCGATAGCAAAAATCTCTCTTAAAAAAAAAAATGTGGGACCAAGAGATGGCATAATGGTTAATACATTGCTGGATCCCCATGTAGCTGATCGCAGTTCTAGCCCCAGAACTGGTGAGTTAAAACTCACTCCAGGCACGTGTGCATGTGTGCCCAAAATCCCAAGAACAATGGAAGAAAAGAGACTGTGTTATGGCCATCCTCCCTGAGGGGTGATTTCTCACTTTCTGTCTCTCTGTCTCTTTGGCAAGCACGCCCATCCGATAGCAAACCTCTAAAAAAATGTTTTTTGAAAACAAATCCTAAAGTTTATAAATTAACTATAAATGTAAAAAAAAAAAAAAAAGAAAAGAAAAAACCTCACTAGAGGGGCTCAACAGCAGACTTGGTAAGCAGAAAAGAAAAACAGTAAATCTGAAGATATTTGGAGAACAGAAGAAAAAGACTGAAGAGAAATTAGCAAAGCTTCAGGGATCTATTGGACAATATCAAATATATCAATATACATGTAGAGAATTCCAGGACAGGAAAGAGATAGAAAACATTTTTGAAATCACAGTTAAAACTTTCCAAATTTGATGAAAAACATTACACACATCTAAGAAGTCAAGTAAATCCAACATAAAGAGACCCACACTAAAATATCGCAAAGCCAAAGTTTTAAAGACAAAGAAAAAAATCTTAAGAGGTTCAAGAGAAATATGACTCATCACATACAAGGGAATAATACTATGATTATCAGCTGCTTTTTCATCAGAGATGATGAAAAGCAAAAAACAATGGAATTTTTAAAATAAATAAATAAAATTCTTATATTCAGGAAAAACTATCCTTCAAAAATGAAGATATGGGGGGTGAGCAGATGCCAGAGCGGTTACGTCACTGGACTCCCACATGGTAAACTGCAGACAAGTCCCAGACCTGATGACTTGAAAATCACAGCAGATGTGTGTCCAAGATACTAGGAGGAGAATGGAAGAGAAGGAATTGCATCATGGCTATCCCCCCGGGGAGTGTTTTCTCACTTTCTCTCTCTGTCTCTCTCTCTCTCTCTCTCTCTAGAGAGCATATGTGCTGAAGGCAAAAAGTTCTTTAAAAATAAATAAATAAAGATATGCTGTGTAATCCCAGCTACTCAAGAAGCTGAAGCATAGGAATTGTGAGTTCAAGACAGCCTGGGAAAACACAGTTCCTAAAAATTAGTAAAGAAATAAAAGAAAAAAATTTTAAATAAAAATTGAAGGTAAAGACATTTCCAGATAAGCAAAGACTGAGAGAAGCTGTTGCTGTCAGACATGCCTCATGAGAAATAACACAGGAAGTCCTTCAGATGGCAAAAAAAGGTCATACCATAAAATAACTCAAATCCACATGAGAATGAAGCTCATGAGAAATTATAATTACATAGGTAAACGTAAAAGACTAAAAATTTAATTATTATCATTTCTTCATTTCTTTGAAAAATATGAGACTACAAGAGCTATCAGGTGGCATCATGCCTAAGGCACTGGACTCCCACATAGTTGAACACGGTTCAAGCCCCAGATCCAGTGGCTTGAAAATCACCCCAGGCACATATGCATGCATACCCAAAATCCCAAGAGGAGAATGGAGGAAAAGGGATTGCGGCATGGCCATCCCCCCGGGAAAGTGATTTCTTCCTTTACCTCTCTCTGCCTCTCTGCCCCTCTCCAGTGAACACATGTACCCTATGACAAAAACTTTAAAAAAATAAAAATTAAAAAAACAAGATATAGGACTACATAAAATAATAATTATAGTACTATATTATTAAGTTTATAAATATGCATAGCTGTAACAAATATATGACAGTCAGCATAAAAAAGGAAGAAAAAAATAATATGTTAAAGGGAAGAGACTACAAAAGAACTCAGTATTATTCTGAAGGAGATTGTAAAACGTTAAAATGCATGCATACTGTGGGTCAGTCCCATAGCACAGTGGTTAAGGTCTGTGCATTGGGAGCAGAGTGTACCTGGCCAACCACAGTTTTAGTTCCAGTTCCAGTAGCTTGAAAAACATACTGGGTGCATGTCTGTGCATACCCAAGATCCTGACAGAATGAAAAAATAGCAGAAAAATGATGTGACATGGTCATGCCTTGTTAGGGATTTAGTTCTTTTTCTCCTTCCCTCTTCCTCTCTGGCAACTGTACGCACTCTGCAACAAAAAATAAAATACATATTGCAACCCCTGGAGCAACCACTATGAAAATAGCATAATAGAGCAAAAGAAATTAACAGAAAAATTTTAAAGGCACATTAAAAGTTATTTAACATAGAAAGTTAGTAAAAGAGGCTGACCCAGTAGCACAGCAGTTAGAAAAGCTGCATCCTACATGGCAAACAGATTTGAGTCCCAGCACTAGTGGCTTGAAGAAATAAACCAGGTGCATGTGCATGTGAACAGAGAATCCTAACAGGAAGGAGGAACAGAGGAAAAAGCATTGAGGTGTAACTAAGCACCACTGGGTAGTGCGCGTGCGAGCATTCTCTCTTTATTTCTCTCTCTCTCTGTCTCTGGCAATGTACATACCCTCTGACATTTTTTTTAAGGTAGTAAAGGAAGAAAAAAAAATTAAACACAGAAAAATTAGAAAATGGTTGATATAAATCCAACAGTATCAACAATTATATGTGCACAAACCAAAAATATTCCTTTCGAGGCAGAGAATGATTATAAAAACAAAACCCAAGAATATGCTGTCTATAAGAGAAATATCTTTGATCTAAAGACGTAATTAAGTTAAAAGTAGAAGTATAGGGAAATAATACACCATACAAACAATAAGAAAGCTAGAGTGGGGACCAGCAGTTGGTGTAATGGCTATGTCGCTGGACTCCCATGTAGTTGACCACAGTTCAAGTCCCGGACTCAGTGGCTTAAACTCAGGCCGGGCGTGTGCGTGCGAGCCCAAGATTCCATGAGGATAATGAAGGAGAAGGGACTACGGAGTGGCCATGCCCCCTGGGGGGTGATTTCTCGCTTTCTGGCAAGCACAAGTGCCCTATAAGGGGAAAAAAAAAAAAAAAAAAAAAAAAACCTAGAGCGACTACAGTAGCAAGGCAAAATAGAATATAAGAAAAAGATTTTTAATTTACCAGAGTGTGCATGTACTCACTCACCAGTGAGAGAGAGAAGAAGAAAGGGAGGGATATGGAAAAAGCAGCCCTCAATGGGGCACAGTCATGTAACAATCCCTTCTCCATTTCTCTATGCTGTCACAATTAGGGGCATGGATGTACACAGCATGTTTTTCTTTCTTTTTTAAGACAGATATTTTTGCTATACTTTCCAGGGAGACAGAAAACAAGAAATCACCCCCAAGTGGGGGATGGCCATGTGGCAATCCCTACTTACCCATTCTCCTTAGAATTTTGGACATACATGCACACATACCCAGCGTAAGTTTTAAGTCTCTGGGTATGGGGCTCAAACCACGATCAACTATGTCTGAGTCCAGCGATGTAATCATTATACCATCCACTGGTCCCCACCGGGTATTTATCACTGCTCCAGATCAGGATTCAGACCATGTGGGGGTTTAGGTGGGATCCAGTTGCCTTGACCACCAGGTCACACAGCCAGCCCAAGACAAGAAAGTTTACTAAAAGACCAAGAAGGACATTTCATACTGATAAAAGGGTCACTACATGAGGAAGATACAACAATTTTAACAACAGAATCCCTTACAACAGAACCCCAAAATATATGAAGCAAAAATAATTACAATGAGAAACAAAATTCAACAAAAACAGCTCACAATTGGGTACAATGGTTAAGGCACTGGACTCACACAGGGACAATCACAGTTCAAATCCCGGATCCAGCCACCTGAAACACCGGGTATTTGTGTGTGTGCCCAAAATTCTAAGAGGAGAATGAAGGAGAAGGGATTGCAGCATGGTCATGCCCCTGGGGTGGGAGGGGTGACTTCTCACTTTCCTATCATTGTTTCTCTCTCTCTCCATAAGTACATACACTTTATGACAATAAAGTTTAAGAAAAAAGGCTTAAGACTATAGTGACTGATAGAACGAGACAGAAGATCTGTAAGAATATAGAGGACCTGACCAATTTTACGATCAACTTGCTATAACAGAACATTCTAACCAATGACTGCTGAACACACATGTTTTTCATATAGACAAGAAATATTCTTCAGAATATTATCACACACTGGGTCACAAAGTAAATGACCAATAAACCTTAAAATCATAAAAATTATGTTAGCTAATCATAATGGAATGAATGAGCCACATCAGAAAGAAATATGGGACCATCTCAATTATTGATAAACAACAGTTCTAAATAACCATGGATCAATGAAGAAATGACCAGAAAATGTTTTAAATATTTTCAAAACACAGCATACAAAATGTATAAAATGCAGGCCCAATCACAATGGTACAGGCAGTAGGGGCGTTGCTGCATGATGCTGGAGGCCATGTGGGAAGGCTCCAGGTTCTCATCCCAGGTCCAGCTGAATAAGTTGGGTCTACCTGAACAGCCATTCATGTCTACCAGTACACCAATGGTCCTGACTGGGTACACTGCTCTAAGCATGAAGACCCTGTTATGTTTTCCTCTGCCCTCTCAGAACATTAAATAAAACAAAATTCAAAAAATGTATAAAATGCAGCTAAAGCAGTAAAGAGAAATGTATAGCTTTTAACATTTACATAGGAAAAAAGGAAAGGTCTCAAATCAATCATCTAAGCTTCCTCTTTAGGAAACTGGTGGGGGGTGGGGGAAGCACATTAAACCCAAAGAAAATAGAAAAAAAGAAAAAATAATACCAGATTGGAAACCAATGAAAAAGAAAACAGAAAAAAAATAAATAAAAATCAACAAAACAAAAAACTGGCTCTTTCAAAAGATTAGGAAAATTGACAAATCCTTAGCTACAATGACCCAAAAAAAAAAAGAGAAAATATACAAATAACCAAAATCAAGGATGAAAAGCACAATATGCTTACTACCAGCCGTACATTATTTTTTTAAAATATCAACGGTAGGATCAGCCCTTTGGCCAGTTAAAGAAGCCAGAGCTGACACAACAATAGCAGTTTGAATCCAAGCCCCAGTAATTTGAAAAATATGTCAGATGTATATGTGTACATGTCCAAAATCCCCACAAGATGGAGAAATGAAGAAAGGATTGCAGCATAGATGTGCCCCACTGGGGAAATGCTTTCTCCCTCTCCTTCTCCTCTCCCTGTCTCTCTCTGGTAAGCACACAGCACCCTCTGGAAACTAACTATATATATGTGTGTATATATATTGGGTTGTTGGGAAAGTATGATGCATTTTTACATAGAAAAATATACCATGACTTTACAGACAACCTAATATATATACATATGCATCTATATTATTCTATATGGAAATTTATGCATACATACACACACAAATATAAACTTTATAGTCAATAAGTTAGACAAATTAATTGAAATGGACTAAATTCTAGAATACATTAGTTATCAAAATACAAGAAAAAATAAAAAATCTGAACAGACTTAAAGTAAAGAAACTACTGGGTCATTGGAAGTCATGACGCATTTTTGCATAGAAAAATACATCACGACTTTTCTGACAACCAAATAAATTAGTAATTTAAAGTCTTTCTTTCACATAGATAAGCTGAGCCTTTCTTAAGACTTTAAAAAGGAAATAAAGAATAAAAGAATAGTATTGAAAATTCTGAAGGGCACAAGATCATGTTCATTATAGAAAATCTGGATTATTGGACCAGCCTGAGGCTTAGTGATTACAGAATCTGGGTTTTACACAGCCAATTGTGGAGTTTGAGTCCCAAACTTGGCAGCTTGAGAAATATGCCAGGCAAATGTGCATGTGTGCCCAAAATACCAAAAAGAGGGAGAGATGGAGGAGAAGGAACAGCAGCATGAGCACCCGGCATAGAGCATGGTTTCTCACTTTCTCTCCCTCTGTCTGTCTCTCAGGTGACCTTATGCACTCTCTGGCAAACTGGGAAGAAAAAAAAAAAAAAAAAAAAGACTATCACCCATACAGGAAGGTACCAAATAAAAAGCAGGAACTCCAGCATACCTCGAAAGATAAAAGAATATAATTAGGAGTGGGAAAGAAGGGTAAAAGATGGAAATGTAGTTTAGGAGGACAATCTATAAAGATTAAATGGATGAAAAGCAGTACTTTGAGTGCCCACTAAGACTGAGTAAGGCACTACAGTTTTTCATCCATATGACTCCTGTGGGGAAAAAAGTATTTTACATTTGAGGACAATGAGGACCAAAAAAATCAGTCCAGAAAGTAGCTAGCACAGAGGTGCAGCCAAGCTTCTAAACTCTGATGTCAGGATTCAGGCTTCAAAGTACAAACTCTTCTTCTTCTATGCTGTTAACCAAAGACTACATCTATCCCATTTGCAAGTTCAGATCTTTGTGGAGGGGGTCTTTGTATAAATGACTTCACATTTATTGGTGCAATATAGTAAAAGTTTCCTAAGCTACAATTTCCACTTACTAGAGGTGATATGCATTCCTGTTTTGACTTCTAAGGTCTTAACCCTACTCTGGTTTTCCTCCCTATTCTTTCTCCATCTATCTATCCATTACATGCTATGTTCATCAGCCTTCTGATTCTATACAGTCCCTAGGATTCTCATCTATACCCAGGATCCTAACTACCATTATTGCAAATAACTCCTGACTCTGTCTTTCCAACTTAAAGAAACTTCTCCCTAGTTTTCGATGATTAACTCCCTCCAGGGCAGGTTGAAGACTTCTCTGTGCACTTTAAAATGATAATTCCAATGAGGTATTTCCCAATCATAGAGTATTCTGCCTGTTTTAGGTCAGGTGTCTTTCCTACATGAATGCCCCAGAACACATTATTTATCCTTATAGCAATTACCATTTTATATCACAAATTACTATTACTTTATCCATTTCTCCTACCAATGAGGTGCTAGAGACCTCCCACTACTTCTTATTCACAATCTTCCAGTGCCTACCACAATGCAAAACATATCAGATACTCAAATATTAACTAAGCCCATGAGCAAAATAAATTTTGCTTTAAATTGGAAGCATACAATTTCTGAAAGAAATCTTCACTTTTCTGAATGAACAGATAGGCCAAAAAAGCTAAAGAGACTCACCTAGTCAAGCCTTGGTCTTCAAATCACGATACTTTTCCCACAAAATCACGATGCTTATAGAACTGTACTTACTGACCTAAGCTTTCCGCAGAGCTCCAGAAGCGACACAAAAATGTTATCAACAAGCATTTCAACTTCATCCACCCCAGCTCTGACTATATCCATTGCATAAGTTATACAGAATTCTAATGTTAATACTTAATCATTTTTCTGCCCAGAATAGGCTAATCTTTCATTAAACCAGTGTTTTCACATGTCCTTCATACACATTATAATATATATTTATCATGCATCTCTATGTGAACTACAATGTGCAAGAAGTTAAAATGTGTTATCACTCCAAAAGAATACTTAAGAGCATATACTGTATGCCCTTTGACAATATTTGAAAGCTCTGCCTTAAAACAAAATCAATTCAGTTGAGAAAAACTGAATGTGAACACTAGAGACAAGCACTGCAACTTCATCAGGAAAATCCCTGTAGTCCAGTGCTATTGTTTTCCATGGTTGCTATGTTATACTGCAATTGTGTTACTGGGCAACTACTCAAACGCTAGGATGGCAAGCTCACTCAAGAAACAAATGAATCAAATCAGTATTTATAAAAGTTCTCTGAGACTCAACTTTATCTTTCTATTCCTTCAATTGAAGTAACTCTAGTTTTGAATTGTAAACTAAAAACAATTTGAAATTACAACATACAGAAAGCAGTAACTAGATATTTCCTGACTTTCTTAATTTCTTTCATCCTGGATTATAGCTCCCCAAAAGTAGTAGTAATGCTTGACAGTCAGTGATCTCTCCATAACCTAGAGAGCACACTTATACACAGCAGTCAATGATGTCTCCATAACCCAGAGAGGACAATCCCCATCAAAAAATATATATTCTTTTTCTCTTTTGAGAGATTTTTGCTATAAGGCACGTGCGCTCGCCAGAGAGACAGAGGGACAGAAAACAAAAAAATCACTCCCCAAGGGGGATGGCCATGCTGCAATCCCTTCTCTTCCATTTTCTCCTTGCAACTTTGGGCACACACACACATGCACCCAGCATGAGTTTTAAGCTGCTGGGTCCAGGACTCAACTGTAGTCGACTACGTGGGAGTTCAGCAACCTAACCATTATGCCATCTGCTGGTCCAATATATACAATATTCTTAAGGGGACTGCTAATTTATGAGGGTCAGATAAAAGTATTGGCATAAACTCCAAAGTCTTGACCAGATCACAAAGCAGGCTGGGGTCCCAGCTACAACAGGGCATGCTGCTAAGATGCTGTGCTTCACAGGCTGGGACATGAGGACCAGGTTCAATTCCTAGTACAACCTAAAAGTCTGGTGTAGTGCCACATGCCTGTAACCCCAACCACTTGGAAGGCTGACTGATGCAGGCAACAGTCTTTATGTGGGCACTGGCTCCAACCTGCTGGGCGGTATCACAGCTTTCTCTAACATCATGTAGAGCACAACTGTCTTTCTCCCCTAGTCCCCTCAGGAAAGAGGGACTATATTTTCACTATACCCTAGGAGTTCTGGAAGGGAAAGTAGAGGGTCAAGATTCTCTAGGCTGATGAACTCAATCTGCAAGGGCCACAGGTGGGCAAAAGTATGGGAGAAGAAGGGTTGTGGTTTTAAGGAATAGTTGTGTTCACTGGGAACCAGGCTCAGCCTCTTACTCTGAATTTCTCTAGTCCAGGATGCAGCCTGGGCATGGCATTAGGCCCAGACTGGTCTCCTGGCCTGTTTACTTATCATCACCTCTGCACCAGCTGTCTTGCACCTCAGCCCAGGCCCCAACTACTCCTTATAAAGGGTAAACTTTGTGTACTGTGTCAGAAAGATCCATTACGTGAATTATGTGAGCAGGGGGTCATCTATTCTAAACACAAATGTTTAAAAAATAAACAATTATTTCAAACCACACAAAGAAAAAAGAAAGGATAGAAAAGATTAAAATGAAGAGAGATGGGGAGAGAGGGTTGGAAAGAGGGAGGAATACGGTGGAAAAGAAGGGAAGGAGAGGAGTAGGTGTTTTTTAAACTAAGATTCTACTAGGAACCAGGAAATTGACCAAACTCCCTAGTTCACTTGGGAGTAGTGCCAGCATTCCTGAGAGAGTCCTTTCTGCTGGTATTGTCATGGGAAGTTCTCAAATATTCACACTTTCTAGGAACAGAACTTTCCTTCTGATTCCAATGAATCTCCATTCTTTAATTCCCTTTCTTGTGGCTTACAGTTGCCCTTCCTCTCTTCTCTGAAGCATCTTCTTACTCCCACTATACTATGGAGGGGGCAAAAACCAGAAATGCACATTCACCACCTTTAAGAAACATTTATTCAGCAACTACTATTGTATTTAGAAGAGACTAAGAATACAGCTCATTGATATCTGTGGTATCCTGCCCTTAAAGAGCTTACAATCTAGTTAGGAAAGCCCAAGGAACATAAAAATGATAAAACAAGTACAACATAAAGTACGAGTATCAAATAAGCATAACTCACAAGTGCATACTATAGGATTTCAGAGATCATGGTGCAGTTGAACCCTACAGAAAAGGTACAAATATCTTTGATTTGACTGACATGCGCTGCATGCATGCTGGGAAAAACCACATTTGCACAATATAAAGATGTACAATGACTAAATGTACATTTTAAAAATTACACAAAAATGATACAGTTTAGATTTTTAAAAAAGAAAGGAAGAAATCAGGTCAAGTAGATAGAAAGACATGAAGTCTGATATGGAAAGTAGAAAGCATATAGCAGTTTTAGAGGATAATGAAGAAACCAGTCTGGGCAGAAACATCTTTTCAATAAACACACACACACACACACACACACACACACACACACACTTTGGAAAAGGCAAGGTGAGAGGATTTTGAAGAGCCCAGCTTAAGAATTTTTTTTTTTACAAGATGATATGCACACAGTCCCTGAAAGTACAGAAAAGTTAAACAATGTGAGAAAACTATTTATAAAACCTAATACATTACATATGACAAAATTAAAATCAATCTAAAAAATAAATTTACTTTAGGCAGCAAAAAGACTGAGAGAGAGAAAATGAGAATTCTGACAATTCACTAATCTTTCTGTTAAGATTTCTTTCTTTTATTTATTTTTTTAAAGTTTGCTATAGAACACATGGAGGGAAAAAGAAGGAAAGTAAGAAATCACACCCCTAGGGAGTATGGCCATACCACAGCCCGTTTCCCTCTCAGGGTCTTGGGCAGGCATGCACCCAGTATGTTTCTCAAGCTGCAAGGTCCAGGACTTGAATTGTGTAGTCAGCCATATTGGATCCAGTTGCCCCAACCTCCACAGACCCGCTGGCCCAAGATTCCATTCTTCTAAGTTTTTAAATTAGAACTTTCCATGACATAATGCTGATTTCTGATGACTCAGGATTGTATCACACAATATAAATCATTCTTGATATTTTTCCCTCCTCTTTGTCTTGCCCAACTTTTGAATATTTCACTATTTCAACATGAGCATGTAGGAAAGAAAAAAGGAGAACAAAAATGAAGCCTATAGATTTTAGCAAGACATTTTAGCAAAGAACATTCAACTTCAAGTTCCCATTCCTACTATGAATAATTGATTTTAAATAAGTCAGTTTCACTGTGTCTCAAATGTTCTTACATGCTTTCCTACTTACTTAAAAGGTTACTGCCCTTAAAAGAGCATCTTGAAAGTGCTTTGAAACTAACTACATGACATATAAATTATACCATTAAGGGTTCAATGAGTGGAGAGTGAGGTTATTAGCTATATCAAGGTTTAAAAACAACCTGTGAATAATCAATGCTTCAATCTCCCAAAAATGTATGTAACTCTAGATTGATAATTATTTGAGAATATTCCTGAATATAGTCTACACATTTCTGATTTGTTAGAAAATAGAGTAAGGTGAATCACCTGACATAACTCTGTCCTAAATATCTAAAGGGTAACTAAAATCGATGTGCAATTCTCTGGAGAGCCTTCCTGTGTGACAACTGAAATGTAAAACATTCTAGTAATTCTAAACAAAAGGAGTTTCAAATCAAACTTTAACATAAAAGGTAAGTACTGACCATAACCATCTACAGACTAAACTCATGAATTTTAAGAATAAGTAATGCAGATAACTGTAAGATAAAATATATTTAATTATTTTTCTAGTTGTTTACAGAGATGTTGCCTGGTGACAGAAGCACTGCTTTAACAACCTACTCAGTTTTAGACCCACTGTTGTATTCTGTGCTCAGTCTAAACAAATTATGAACTATATCATATATAAGAAATTCAGAACAAGTCGTTCCTTATTACAGACAGCTCTGAGATTTAATGTAGCTTGTTCATTACAACGAATATGATCAAAGGCTTTTAAAATATTTGGATCTTTTTAATAGCAAAGTGCCTATTTATTATGGTCAAAAGTTGGACATTAAGAATTTACCGAAGTATCCATTTAAACCTAGCATGCACTAACATATTTTAGGCATTATGTCAGTAATGACAGTCAATATCACTGTTTAAACTGACTTCAAGACCAAGAAAAATGGTAAACACAGGTTTTTTTATCAGAAATGAAACTGGAGGTACTACATGCAGTTAGCCACTACTACGCTAGCTACATAATCACATGCCAGAGAGCGTCAAAAAAGCTTCGCAGAGTTTCACGTGCAATTAATTGTCTATAGAACATGTCTCACAACCTACTTTTCCACCAAGCGCTGCAATTACTTGGTAAGGATAATAACAGAAGAAAGAACTAAAGAGCAAGTGTCACGGTCCTCGGAGCGAGGCTACATACCGGACTCACAGCGGGTCCTTGCAACGTGCGCACGTACTGAACAGTGACCGGTGTCGTGGTCGCACTCGCCACTGGGGGACACCTCCACAGCTCCAACCACCGGCTCCCACTCAACTCTGCTCGCAGAGGCATCGGGGCTAAGGAACACGGTCCTACAGCGGGGATATCGGCCTGGCCCGCCACGCCTGGCGAGGTCCCGGAGGCCGCTGGCGGCGCAGGCTGAAGGGAGGCGGAGAAGGGCCGAGCGGGGCCCACAGGCTCCCGACCCCGGGGAAGTCTGAGGTAACCTGGGGTGGCTCCGAGGGCACCAGCGGTGGAAAAAGCGCCGCTCCTCCGAGCGGACTGACCTCGTCCGCGTGCGGGGCCAGCCCGGGGCCGACGTACCGCCCGGATGTCCCCTCAGCCCGCCGCACCCCGCCTCAGCGGCCGGGCAGCGTTGCCTGGGTTCCGAGACCCCGCGGCTCGCAGAGCAGGAAGTCCCGCCCCTGCGTCGACGTCATCAACGCCGCGGACGCCGGCCGCTGGCGGAGCCTTTGGGGGCGGAGACCTACGAACCGAGGCGGGAACGGCCTGTTGCGGCGGCGGGAACACTGAGCCTGAGAGGCGCTCCGGGAGGGCCCTGGAGCGTCCAAGGGAACAGGAGACCCAGCTCAGGGCACTTGCTTCCGGGAGGCTTCCCTCGCTTCCGCCCATCACAGCGTCCTGTAGGGCTTTTCCTCCTCCTTGCGCTTCCCTCGCCTCTTCCCGCAATCTCATCTCTCCGGGTTTCGGTGGTAGTCCTCTGGGCGCCCTGCCTGCCTCTCACCCTGAGTGTGCGTGCAGGTTTGCGGGCGCCCGAAGTCGCCTGCCACCGCGCCAGCCGTGGGGCGTCAGCCATCGGGTGAGGAGTTGGCCCAGCCTACCACCCCGGAGCTCAGGTCAGGGCCCAGGAGAAAATCCCTCCACGCCCCAGCACCACCTCCTCCAAATCTTGTCCGGAAGTTACCTCCAATACAGGGCCCAGTCGGGTAACAGGTGAACTACTTGTCTTCAGGCTGTAAACTGTAGTTGGAAAACAGAAGTACTTGTCTTCAGGCTGTAAACTGTAGTTGGAAAACAGAAGTACTAAATTTTGAGAACATCAGTTATAATCCCAGGACTGAATAAGGCAGACATGGTGCCTCTCAAAGTAGATGATGATGGAAATAGAAATCTTCTGTTCCCTGATAATCTGTTCAGTGCCTCGTTTTGGGTTTTGATTCTCATGAGGTTTACCCCCGAGGTTAACATTTTCAGGCTGTACTTATGATTAGAAAGGCAACTGAGATGTGGCCTTTTTTGTCCAAATGGAGAAAAGGGGGCATTAAAAAAGAAATAGTGGTACTGGATGGATTACATCTACAATATTTGGGAGGTAGATAAATAAACAGAGAATCCAGAAACCTTTCTATGTGTGTATGTTAAATATAACAATAGCTCATATTTGTTGAGAATGTGTCAAGCACTGGAGCATTTTTTTTTTCTGGTTATCGTATTTAGCCCTCACAGCTCTGTAAGGTAGGTGCAATATATTATCTTATTGCAAGGTTACCTAGAGCCATTATTTGTAATATTGGAGTTAGACAACTGCAGAAATCTAGAAGCAACCAACAAACTATTCACTACAAATCACTGGGCAGTAGGAAAAAGATTATTTGAGAAATGGCATCTATTTCATATCTTACATCCAAACAAATGGTAGATGTATCATAAGGATGTAGTTTAAGGCACTAACAAGGATAAGATATCAGTGTGAAAAGAGCTATCACAATCATGAATTCAACTAAAATGGAAGGAAGAACAAAGCAAAACAAAAGCAACAATTTGAGTGCAAGAATGATGAAATTACTGATGCAACAAGTTTTGGGAAATACTGCCCCCAAAGAAATCTGCAGTTTACAAATGGATAATTCATTTTTTTAATTTCATTTATTATTATAATTATTTTAATTTGCTATAGGTCATGAGCACTCACCAGAGTGGGAAGGGAAGCAAGATCTGGGACTTGAACCATGGTTGGCCATGTTGGAGTCCAGTCCTTCAATCACCAGGCCTACCTGCTGGCCCCAGGATAACAATTTTAAGAAGAGATAAGAGGGACCAGCAGTTAGCGTAATGGCTATGTCGCTGGACTCCCACGTAGTCGACCGTGGTTCGAGTCCCGGATAAACTCACGCCAGGCACGTGTTGCGTAAGAAGAGATAGGAGACAGTGTTGAAGATGACATAAGACCATCCACCAGCAGACTACATCAATTTGTTGAGAAAAAACACTTATTTATTCCCTATTGAAGATGCCTGAAGATTAACAGAGACAGTCACCAATGCCATAGACATCTCAGTTGGCTCAGCTTACACAGTTCTGGCTGAAAAAGCTGAGCAAACTTTTTGCTTGATGAGTGCCAAAACAGTTGCACCCTGATCAGCTACAGACAAGAACATTTCAATGGAAATGTTAAACAAATGGAATCAAGATCCAAAAAGGTTCTCCGAAGAATTGCAGTAGGAGACAGTTTGTAGCTTTATGAGCCTGAAGACAACAAAGAGCTATAGCTACCAAAAGGTGGAAGTTGTCCAGTCATAACAGAAGCAGACCGGTGAAGAGCAAAGGTCATGGCAATAGTTCTGGGATGCTCAAGGCATTTTTGCTTGTTAACTTTCTGGAAGCCCAAAAAATGATAATATTTGCTTATTGTGATAGTGTTCAGAGAAAGTAAGCTTAAAATTTAGCAGAAAAATGCTTAAGCTCACTAGAGAGTCCTTCACCCCACAATGATGCTCTTATTCATTCCTCTTACCAAATAAGAGCAATTTCTTGAGAGGTTTGATGGGAAATCATTAGAAAACCTTACAATCCTGATTTGGCTCCTTCTGACTTCTTTTCCTAATCTTTAAAATCTTCAAAAAAAAAAACCATTTTTCTTGAGCTAATAATTAAAAAAAAAAAAAAAAAAAAAAAACCCCACTAAAGTGATTAAATTCCCAGGATCCTCAGTCCTTTAGAGATAGACCTTTTGATCACTTACAAGTGTCTGCATTGAAATACTATTCAGCCATAAAAAAGGAGTGAAGTACTGATTGATACTATAACTTCAAAGATCCCTTAAAAATATGCTAAGTAAAAGCCACATACTGTATGGTTACATTTATGTGAAATTTCCAAAATAGGTAAATCAATAGAGAAACAATGTAGGTTAGTGGTTTTCAAGGACTGAGAACAGGTATAGTAGAGAATGCCTATTAATAAATATGGGTTTTATATTTGGGGTAATGAAAATGTTCTGGAATTAGATGGTAACTATATACTTTAAATGAGTGAATTTTATGGTATGTGAACTGTATCTCAATTTTAAGAACTGGGAAGAAAGAACATGGACAACATAACATACACATGAAAGCCTATGGACTATTCAAAAAGCTACTTGAACTAGTAATTTAGCAAGTCACAGAGTATAGGGTTAATACACAAAAATTCTATATACTAGCAACAACCAATTGAAAAGTGAATTTGTAAACACTACCATGTACTTAAAAAAAAAAAATTAGAAACTTAAGAACATAAAAGGGCCAGTGTGTGGTATGGTGGTGGAGGTGCTGGATTCCACCATGGCTGACTATGGTTCAAGTACCAGACCTGGCAGCTTAAAAATCACACTGGGCATGTGTGCATGTGTGCCCAAAATCACAGAAAGAGAATGAGGGAGAGAAGGGATTGTAGCGTGGCTATCTGCCCTGTGGAGTAATTTTTCACCTTCCCTCTCTCTGGTTAGCACAAGTACCCTATAGCAAAAAAAAAAAAAAATAAAAGAAAGAAAAAGAAAAAGAATAACTGTATAAAAATCACAAAGCAAATCATAGCATGAGGAAATTCAAGATGATTTAAATAAGTGGAGAAAGGCTAGCCGGTGGCATAGTAGTTAAGGTGCTAGATTCCCACATGGCTGACCACAGTTTGACTCCTGGGCTCTAATTTCAAAATCATGCCAGTAATGTGTGCATGCATGCTGCAAATCCCAAGAGGATAATGGAGGAGAAGGGACTGCAACGTGGCCATCTCCCCTGGGAGATGATTTCTTACTTTACCTCTTTTACTGTCTATCTCTGGTCAGCACATGTGCCCTATGCCAAAAATGTAAAAAGAAGTAATTTAAAGAATAAATAGATACGTTACATTCAGGGATGAGGAAACTCAGTTATCATTAAGTTGTCTGTTCTTTCTAAATTGATCTGCGGACTTAATAGTTCCCTACCAATATGTCAGCAGACGTTTTTTGAAGGACAGACAAAATAATTCTTAAATTTATATGACATGATGAAGGATATAGAATAGCTAAAACAATATTTAGAAAGAAGAGTTGGAAAACTTACACTACATAATTTTAAGACTACTATAAAGTTACAGTAACCAAGACACATGATTTACTTAAGGCTAGTCTAGTAGGTAAATGGGACAGAATAAAGTCTAGAAACAGATTCACACATATACAGCATTTTGTTTCTGATCAAGACACCAAAGCAATTCAATAGGAAAAAAATGTTTAGCAAGTAACTGCTAAAACAACTAGCTAGTTAACTGGAAAAAGAAAAAAAAAAAATCAAACTCACTACTCCATACACAGGAAGTAATTCAAGATGGCTTACAGTCCTAACACAGACCCTGTACTTATAAAATATCTAGAAGAAAACATAAAAGAGTATCTTCATAACCTTAGAGTCTACAAAAAAATATTTACATTAAACACAAGAGATACCCGAGACCAACAAATGGCATAATGGTTATGTGGCTGGACTCCCATGTAGTTGACCACAGTTCAGGTCCTAGACCCAGTGGCTTAAAACTCATGCCAGGCATGTGTGCATGTGTGCCCAAAATCCCAAGAGGAGACCAGAGGAGAAGGGATTGCAGCATGGCTATCCCCCGGGAGATGACTAATTGCTGTTTCTCTGTCCATCTCTGTCTCTTCCAGCGAGTGCACAGGCCCTATAACAAAAATCTCTCTCAAAAAATTAAAATATACACATATATATTTAAAATAAAGATACCATAACAGGAAAAAAGTGGAGAGATTGGATTTCATCAGAATTTAAATTTTTGCCCTTTGAAGTTACCATTAATCTACAGACGGGGAAATTTTCACCACACATGTATCTGAAAACAGATTTCTATCCAGAAGATTGGGAAAGAAAAAAAATAAAATAAAAACTTCTACAAGTTAACAATAAAAATTACTACTAAAAGTAACTCATTTAATAATAATGACATGAATAGCCCTTTCATGAAAGATAACAAATGATGAATAAAATATTAAAAAGTGCTTAATCTCTGTTCACAGATGTGATTTTATTTATAGGAAACCCCAAGATTCTATGAAATTGTCAGAACTAATAAATTTAGCAAAGTGGCAGAATATAAAACCAACATGCAAAAATCAGTTGCATTTCTGTACACCAACAATGAAAAATTTGGAAAAGAAATTCCCAAAACATTTCCACTTACGGTATCAGCAAAAAAAATAAAGAATTAACCAAATAAAGTGAAAGATTTGTTCAATGCTCACTACAAAATATTGCTGAAAGAAATTAACACATAAATGAAACATCCCATGTTCATGGATTGAAAGACAATACTAAGATGTTAATACTACCCAAAGCAATTTACAGAGTCAATGCAAACTCTAACAAAATCCTAATGGTATTTTTTGCAGAAATAGAAAAACCCATTTTAAAATTAATGTGAAATCTGAAGGGAATCTGGATAGCCAAAACAATCTTGAGAAGAACAAAGCAAGAGGACTCATATGTCCTGATTTCAAATCTTACTACAAAGCTATGGTGATTAAAACTGTGGTACTGGTGTGACCAGCAGGTGGCATAGCAATTATGTATCTGGACTCTCACTGAGGCAATGGTGGTTCTAGTCCTGGACCCAGGGTTTTGAAACTCATGCTGGGTTCATGTGCTTGTGTGACCATGATCTGCGAAGAGAGCAGAGAAGAAAAGATTGTGTTGTGGCCAACTCCCTTGGGGGGTGATTTCTCACTTTCTCTCTCACCATCTCTTCTCTGACTCTGGCAAGAACACATGCCCTAAGGCAAAAAGAAAAAAAAAAAAAACTCTCTAAAATAAAAACAAAACTGTGGTACTGGCATAAGACAGACATATTGACCAACAGGATTGAATAGCAAGCCCAGAAATAAACCCCCTCATATATGGTCAGATGGATTTTTTTTTTTTTTGAGAGGTTTTTTTTTTTGCTATAGGGCGCGTGCGCTCGCCAGACAGACAGAGAGAGACATAGAGACAGAAATCGAGAAATCACCCCCCAGGGGGGATGGTCACGCCGCAATCCCTTCTCCTCCATTCTCCTCTCGGGATCTTGGGCACGCACGCACACGCGCCCGGCGTGAGTTGTAAGCCACCAGGTCCGAGACACGAACCGCGGTTGACTACGTGGGAGTCCAGCGACATGGCCATTACGCTAACTGCTGGTTCCTGGTCAGATGGATTTTGATAAGAGTGCCAAGCCCATTCAATGGGGAAGAGAACGGCTTTTCAACAAATAGTGCTGGGAAAACAATATTTCCACATTCAAAAGAATGCATTTGGACACTTAGTTAACACCGTTATGCAAAATTTAACTCAAAATGAAATTGAAGACCTAAATATAAGACTTAAAACTATGAAACTCAGGCTAGCAGGTGGCATGGTGGTCAAGGCACTGAATTCTTGCATGGCTGACCACAGTTTGAGTCCCAGACGTGGTGGCTACTTTCTTACCACCCAACCCCAGTCAAATTAAAAAATAACAAAGATGAATATATATATATATTTGGAGAATATATATATTTGGAGAGGGTTTTGCTATACGGCGCGTGCGCTCGCCAGACAGAGAGAGACATAGAGACAGAAAGCGAGAAATCACCCCCCAGGGGGGATGGTCACGCTGCAATCCTCCTCCTCCATTCTTCTCTCAGGATCTTGGGCACGCATGCACACGTGCCCGGCGTGAGTTTTAAGCCACTGGGTCTGGGACGCGAAGCACGGTTGACTACGTGGGAGTCCAGCGACATAGCCATTACGCTAACTGCTGGTTCCGATGAATAAAATATATTTTTACAAAACTATGAAACTTGGGACCAGCAGGTGGCATGGTGGTAAAGGGCACTGGAGTCCCACATGGCCGACCATGGCTTGAGTCCTGGACCTGGTGATTGTTTTCTTTCTCATTCTCTCTCTCTCTCTCTCTCTCTCTCTCATTCTCTCTCTCTCTCTCCCCCCCTCCCCCTCTCTCTGGACAAACTACAATAAATAAATAAAGTTAAGTAAAATAATTCTTTAGGAAAAAAAACTATGAAACTCTTAGATGAAACATAGGGCTTCATGGCATTGAATTTGGCTTGGATGTGATACCAAAGGTATAAGGAACAAAAGAAAAAAACAGACAAATTGAACTTTCTGAAAATTTTTAAATTTTGTGCAACATAAGACACTATGAGGACTGGTTGCACGGCAGTAAAGTGCAACAGTCTATGGGGCCTGATCCACATTAGGGAAAAGGAGAAGTCTGAGGGGTTTGTATCCACAGACCTCCCTGAGTACACCAGGTGTATGCTCAGACATGATCTGGGGCTGGCTGAGGTGGTAGCTTCTAGTGTGGGGACCCTGTTGGGGGTATCTGTCTTTCTTATGGAAGAAATAAATATCTGATAAGGGATTAATAACCAGAATATTTAGAGAATCTCTGAAATTCAACAACTAAATATAGTTTGTAAATGGGCAAAATACTTGAATAGGCATTTTCCCAAAGAAGATAAACAAATTGCCAATAAGCACATGAAAAATGTGGGAATTAGGGAAATGCACACTAAAACTATGATGTAACTTAAAAGTTTATAGAAAATGGCATTAAAATATCTATTTTGGTGCAAAAAATTTTGAAATCCATGTGTAGTTTTTTCATAGTATCCATTTTCCATGAACTTTTAAGGACATCGTCACCCCTCCCCCCTTATACAGTGAGACACCACCTTATATCCATTAGTATGGCCACTATTTAAGTAGATAACAAATGTTGGCAAAAATGTGGAGATAATAGAATTCTTATACACTGTTGGTGGGAATGTAAAATGGCACAGCACTATAGAAAACAATCTGGCTGTGGGCTGGCCCCATGACCTGGCTACGCAGCTGGATCCAACATAGCCAACCATGTGTTTTGAATACTAGACCCATCAGCTTAGGAAACATTCCAGTTATGTGTGCATGCATGCCCGAAATCTTGAAAGGAGGGGGAGAAGGGATTGTGGTGTGACCATTCCCCATTTCCCATATGGGAGAGGGGTGTTTTCTACTCTCCTTCTCACTCTGGCAGGTACATGTGCCCTCTAGCAAAAAAAAAAAAAAAGAAAGAAAGAAAGAAAGAAAACAGGATGGCAGCTCCTCAAAACTTAAAGTTGCCATATGATCTAGCAATTTCACTTCTGAATAGAAATCCAGAAGAGTTGAAAACAGCATCTCAAAAAGATCTGTAAACCCATATTCACAATGGCATTATTCACAATAGCTAAAACATGGAAACAACCCAACTGGCCATAAACATATAAATGGATACACGAAATGGAATACAATGGAATACTTTCAGTCTTATGAAGAAAGGAAATTATGACATGTACAACATGGCTGAACTTTTAGGAGGCTATGTCAAGTGTGATAAACTAGTCACAAAATGATAAATACTGTGTGATTCCATTCTGAGGTACTTAGAACAGTTAAATCATAGAAACAGTAGAGTGGTAGTTGACAGAGAACAGGAGAGGAAGACATGAGGAGTTATTGCTTAATGACTATAGAGTTTCAGGTCTAAGAAAGATAAAGAGTTCTGGAGATACCTGATGATAATGTTATACAACATTAATACTGCTAAACTGCATACTTAAAAATGATTAAGAGGGAGGTCAGCAGGTGCCGTGGTGGTTAAGGCACTGGACACTCCCACATGGTAACACTCCCACATGGCTCAAGTCCCAGACCTGGTGACTCTCTCTCTCTCTCTCTCTGTCTCTCTGGTCAAATTAAAATAAATGAATGAATGAACAAATAAAATTAAATAATTTTTTTAAAAAATTGGTTAAAAGGTAAATCTTACATTAGCTTTATATCTTTATTTTTTTAAAGAATGATTTATTTTATTTGTTATTATTTATTTTTTCATTTGAACAGAGAGAGAAAGAGAGAAAGCAAGCCACCATGTTTGGGACTCGAACTGTGGTCAGCCATGTGGGAGTCCAGGGCCTTAATCATCACACCACCTGCCAGTGCCACATTAGGTTTATTTTAACAATTTTTTTTTAAAAAATAAGACAAGGCCAGCAGGTGGCATGGTGGTTAAGGACACTGGACTCCCACATAGCCAACTGTGGTCTGAGTCCCAGACATGGCAGCTTGCTTTCTCACTTCCTGTCTCTCTCTCTCTCTCTCTCTCTCTCTCTCTCTCTCTCTCTCTCGCTATGTCCCTCTCTGGTCAAATTAAATAATAAAATAATTCTTTTTTAAAAAGCAGGGTAGATGCTTAAAATCTTTAGTCATCAAAAGAATGCAAATTAAATCCACAATGGATTTCATTTCATATACACTAAAAAAAGTCTAATAGCCCAAATATTAGCAAAGATGCAAAATAGCTGGAACTCATACATTACTGATATCAGTGTAAAATACTTTGGAAAGCTGCTTGATGATTTCTTTATAGTTGAACATTAATCTACTTTATTCATGACCCATCACTTTCACTTAGTTATCCAAGAGGAATTAAAATACAAGGAAACTCATACAAAGAATGTTCAAAGAAAGCTTCTTATTGTAAACAACCAAAATGTACATCAGTAGCACAGACAAAAAATATTATATATTCATATAATGACATACAACTCAGCAATAAAAGAACAAACTGCCAATATATCAGACAACACAGGTAAATTTCATAAATATTTTGATAAACAGAAGAAGCCAGATATAACGGAATACATTCTGTATGGTTCTACAGATATGAAATTCAAGACAATACTAGTCTGGTTTTAGAAATCTCAAGGGGCCAGCTGGTGGCATGATGGTTAAGTAGTTAGATCCCATATGGCCAACTGCATAGTTCAACTTCCAGACCCTGTGGCTTATAAAACATGCTAGGTACATGTGTTTGCTCAAAATCCCAAAAGGAGAAATGGAGAAGAGATTATGGTGTGAGCATTCCCTATGTGGGGGAGGTGTTTTCTCGCTTTTTTCCTCTCTCTCTATCTTCCTTTCTCTTTCTCTCTCTCTTTTTCTTTATCTGGCAAGTGCACATACCACCTAGCAAATTAAGAAAGAAAGAAAAAAAAAAAAGAAATCCCAAAGAAATTGTAGGAGTTAGCAACAGGAAGGAATCTAAGGAAACCTCCAAAACTGATGGATTTTGTTTCAAGTGGTAGTTGCACAGGATATATCATTATCAAACACACCAAACTGAACATCTAAGATATAATTTTTTATTCTATGCTAATCATACCACAGTAAAATATATATTTAAAAGTGCTAATAGAAATGATACTTTTCCATTCACTGTAATTCTAATATCTGCTAACAAGGTCACTCCCTGATAACAAGATACACAAGAAATCTGACTAGTAATCAGGAAGTAGCTCAATACCCCCAGACTAGAGCAATGGGAAATATATGGTCCTGAGGGATAAATCCAAACTGCAGAAAACTTAATGAGCTCTCAGACAAGTGGGTTAGTCTATTATGATAGATAAATGAAATAAATAATTGCTATAAATTATAGGCTTCAATATTGTGAAGCTGACAAAATTCACATTACAAGTAAATGGAATAACAGATCTTTAGGAACTCAACAAGGAAATTGTTTTACAAGTTTAAATTTTACATGAAGAAAAACTAAAGCATTTGGAGTACTTGAGCAAGGCGTAGAATGTTTTAGAATATAGAAAATCTTTTCCTAAAGAGCCAGCATTCCAGTATTGCTCTTCACATTTAATACTTTGTTTTTGAAGCCAAAATAATGTAAGAGGAATAAAGTCAGATTTCAGAATGTCAAGGAAGAAAAGTTATGAGTTATGGCTCAGTGGTAGACAAAACTATTTTTTATAATTATTTAATTTTATTTATTCATTCATTTATTTTAACTTGACCAGAGTGTCAGAGAGAGAGAGAGAAAGAGTGAGAAAGTAAGCTGCCAGGTCCAGGACTTGAACCATGGTCAGCCATGTGGGAGTGTCCAGCACACATCTTATGATTGTGTTCTAAGTGAGTGTTTCTCAACCAAAGCGTTTTAGAAAGTGTCATTAATTGCCTCCGGATTGGGGAAATAGTGCTACCAGCATTTGTGGGAGAGGCCAGGGATGCTAGACATCTGCAAGACATGGAACTTTAGTCAGGTCAGGTCCTTGAAGAGGCAACCACTAACACAGAATTAGACACACAAGAGATTGATTAGGGGAAACAACTGTTAAATGTGTCCCAATTTGGGCAATACATGGCCTGGCTCTAGTACCTCTGCTGTGCTCAGCCACTGGTGCGGAGCACTTCGGGAGGGTAAGACTGTAGCATAAACGCAATGGTTGAATCTCCAAGATAGGAATCTGTCACCCAATGACAGCACTCGCAACAGGATCTCTTTTTTAAAAAAGAAATAAAAAACAAGAATGACATTTTACTTAGAAACTTTTGCTTACAAAGTAAAAGAGCAAGATAGAATAACATCTGAGACAAGGTAACTATTTTGATGATTTTTTTTTATTCTGTTTTTATTCAGGTTAAAGTTGGATACAGAATAAAAAATTGGGAGAGATGAAGTTTGAGAGTTGAAATTCAGCATGGAAAACTTCCCAGGTTACATGAATGTTAATATTTTTTAGAGGTTTTTGCCATAGGGTGCTTGTGCTCACCTGAGAGAGAGAGAGAGAGAGAGAGAGAGGAGAAGTGAGAAAACAACCCCTGGGAGGATGGCCGTGCTGGAATCCCTTCTCCTCCATTCTCTTCCTGGGATCTTGGGTATGCATGCTCAGGCACCTGAAGTGATTTGCAAGCCCCCAGATCCAGAACTTGAACTGCAGTTGGTAGTGTAGGAGTCCAACGATGTAACCACTATGCCATCTGCTGGCCCCCAGTATTAACATTAACTGTGTTACAACAGAGTTGTTTCTTCTGACCCCAGATGTTTGGAGACAGGAAACCTCAGCATCTTTTAAGTTTTGCTCATGGTAGTCAGGAAGGACACACAATAGGAACTTAATAGCGGTAACTTTATGTGTCTATCAGTAATCTTATCACAGATTCACTCCTGTGATTTCTTGCTTAGGCTCTGACGGTCACTTCATTGTCAAATTCACTAGCGTTCAAATTTTAGCATATCTTTAGTTGATGGTTTGGAACCCTTTGTCTGAGTTATAGGCTGAAAGTAATTCACATTTTTTGACTGGGAAGTTTTTAGATCACCACTAATAAATGCTTTATCAATTTATTTACTTGGCCAGTAGCTGCTTCTCAGTAGGCCAGCCTGGTAGGCATTTTCTTGGCATAACTTTTATTTTGCATCTTAATTTTTGAGATGCATCAATGCCATTTGTAATTGCTGCTTGGAGGCATTTTGTTGAAGGATTCCTTTTTGGTTCCTTCATCTTCATATAATTTCCTGAAATTTCTGTAGCTTTAGTAGTGTATCTGTATTTCTTGGCTTCATGATTTCTTCAATTCTATTTTTTTTTCATTCTAGTCTTTCCAGCAGGTTCTTTCTTGGACCTCTCATATACTGGTAGCAACTGCTCTATGATTCCTCTGGACCTCTCTTTTTTTAGAGAGATTTTTGCTATAGGGCACTTGCACTTGCCAGAAGGAGAGAGAGTGTGAGAAATCACCCTCTGGGGGGATGGCCATGTTGCAATCCCTTCTCCTCCATTTGTCTCTGGGGATCTTGGGCATACATACACCTACCTGGCCCGAGTTTCAAGCTGCCAGATCTGGGACTCAAACCATGATCAGTCATCTGGGAGTCCAGCACCCCGGCCACCAGGCCACCTGCTGGCCTCTGGACCTTCTTTGTGAGGAAAACTTAGAAGGAGGGAGTTATTAGAGCAAATTACACCCCTGTCCCTCTGTTAGTATTGGGCTGCAATTGTTACTCATTTTCTTCCTCCAATCCCCAATACAAATTCTCTTCTCCTTCAGCTATCACTTCCACAGATCTTAGTGGCTCACCTAGGTGTGGCCCAAATCTTCATTTCTGATGAGAAATGTGTATTTACTGGCAATTATACACATCTTGTTCTGGGAGAGCCGTCCATGTCCTTCCATGGTCACAATAAAGTATCTAGCGGTCCCTAAGTGGATCCATATATGTGTTTCCCTGTCCATTGTATAAAAGCATCCCTTCCTCTCCCAGTTTATCTAGATCAATTACCTTTGCCAAGATAAGGACTCCTTTTTTTTTTTTTTTTTTTTTTTTTTTTCCTTCTGGTGCCTAAACAGAGAGTCCAAAGTATCCAGACAGTAGCCATAGCTTGTCCTTCAATGGGACCCTTGTTGTGTTTCCTGGCAAAATACATTCCCTTTAAGAGTTAGCACTTTCAAACCTTTGAAGAAACCCAGAACTGTAGAAACAGAAAACACAAAATCCCGTCCCCCACCTATCTCCCACATAAATCATTAGGATTCTTCCTCTGCTTTTTCCTGAATCCATGTATTCTTCCTCTCAGGGACAGTGCCTTTAGAGAGCTCTGATTTAGTGTATGTACTACACCCTGAAGGATGGCACTTCATCCTTGCAGAATATTGCCTCTGAATTGGCACTTAAGTTGCACCTTCAGTAGGTTGTCTGGTGCTCCATCAAGCTGGATGCTATGAATGGTGCAGCATTTGATAACAACCAGTAGATCTTTTGGTCGTGACCCACTGAGACTTGCTGTAAATTCCACTCTGACTGATGCAGAACCCTTTGCTATTCCAGCCTTCATTCGGAGCAGGCAACCTAGGATATGAGCCAGCCACTATACCTAGGTATGGAATTTGTTGCTTCCAGAACCCAAAGAGGTGCACCAGACATCATGTTTCATTATAGTGGGGGGATGTAAGATTTTACTTTTATACTGGAGGGGATGTCTTCACACACCACTCACTGCTGGATCTGTAAAAATTCCATGAAAGGAGCAAATCCTTGAATCTTCTTATGGTTTATCTTCTACTCTCTGGACAGATGTGTCTTATCTAGGACATTAGCATACAAGCCACCTCTTGCTTACTCTGCTCAGTCAATTTAGTATTGATATACCAATATGATGTTCTGCAGAATGTCAGACAATCCAGATCTCTTCAGAACGCATTACAACGGAGGGTGGAAGTGTTAACATAGTCCTTGGACAAAACTGGAAATAATTATTGTCTCCTCCATGTAAATGTAAACTGCTTATTTTCATTTCTGATCGAAATATAAAAGAATGCATTCACCAAATCAGAGTCCACTGACCATGTGCATGAGGCCTTATTTATCTGCCTTCAGTGGGACTATTACTTGGTTAGCTTGCCATGGTAGCCTACTTTCACTCTACTGGATTCTTGGTTAGAGTGGGGGATTTCAAAGCCTTCCAACTGGTCTTCCTCACTTTGATAGCTCTTATCTAACAGCCAGAGAACCCAGTACTTCAACTGTGAAGGATATGTATTGTAGTTTTATACTGAAGGACCAGGGAAATGACTGGCAGGTAGGTTTTCATATCCAATTAATTCACTGTATGCTAGATGTTAGCTATAATTCTACTACTTACTTCCATAAGCCTCCCTTACTGGGGGCAGAGTGCAGGGCATGATAACTGTTAGGCCAGAGGCCTGGGCAGCTTGGGTGTGGGGGTTGTATACCATGCCCTAGTCAGCTGATACAACCCGACTCTAGCCTGTCATCAGAGCTGCGCTGCACTCAGATCTAACCTGGATGTAGCACACGGCACTCTACTCTGCACATGGTGGTCTACTCTGCACACCGTGCTCTACTCTGCACATGGGGCTCTACTCTGCACATGGCAACAGACCTTACGTGGCACAGCAATCTGCTCTCTCTCTCTCTAAACCTTTACCATATATGGGCTGTTTCTACCTCTAAGACACTCCCCCTCCCTATACCTTTGTAAAAATCACTAAGGAACCGACCCACCAACTGCCGACTAACCACCTTTCCTGGCCTTCTGAGGGTAAGTCCACCTGCCCATGGCTTCCAAGACTCAAATCTCCAGGTCCCCTGTCTGAAAATGTGGCCACGTCAGGATCCCCTTCTACTCCTGGAGCTCAGGTGATTGTGAAGATGACTCAATCCCCTGCTGCTCATCTCCCATTCCTCCGTGAGCACGAAAAGAGATTTGGGACACCTCTTCCTTTTCTGCTCACTTGAGTCCCAGACACAATGTGTAATACTGAATCCATCACCAAGTCAAAGATACCCCTGGGCTGTCTGCTCTGTAATTTCACCAAATTAGGATGTGCTAAGGATCTCTGCTATAAGTGGCTGATACTCTATTCCACTGTGGCCTGGCCACAATATGCTTCAAACAATGGGTCTAAATGGCCTCCTGAGGGGACTTTTGTTTACAATACCCTCACTGATTTGAATAACTATTGCCAAGGGTAGGCAAACGGTCCAAGCCTTTTGGGATCTGCGTTCTTCCCCCTCCCTCTGCACTTCCTGCACTACTGCCCACGTCCTTCTTGCAACCAGAACCCCACAGTCTAAGACCAGACCTCTCTTAGATGTTGATCTCTCCTATAGATGAACCACCCTAAACCCTTACCTCCCCTCTTTCCCAGCACCTGCCCCAAAGTCCCCCACCATACCCCGGTTCCACTTCGACACCACCAGTCTGAGGCCCCCCCATTGTTCTCCCACCTTCACCTCCATCTCCTCCATGTCACCTCCATGTACTTCGCTCCCATCCCCTCCTCACCCAGTTCACATACCTGCTCACACTCTCACCCTTCTCCCAACACTTCCCTCAGTTCTAACCTTCTCTGTCCTCTCTAGGAAGTGGCAGGAACAGAGGGTATTGTCAGGATCCACATTCCCTTCATTCTCCAAGATCTTTCTCAAATAGAAAAAAGACTTTGTTCTTTCTCTGCTAACCCCATTACTTTTTTTTTTTTTTTTTTTTTTTTTGGAGAGGTTTTTGCTATAGGGCGCATGCGCTCGCCAGACAGACAGAGAGAGACATAGAGACAGAAAGCGAGAAATCACCCCCCAGGGGGGATGGTCACGCCGCAATCCCTTCTCCTCCATTCTCCTCTCGGGATCTTGGGCACGTACGCACATGCGCCCGGCGTGAGTTTTAAGCCACCGGGTCCGGGACGCGAACCGCGGTCGACTACGTGGGAGTCCAGCGACATAGCCATTACGCTAACTGCTGGTTCCCAACCCCATTACTTTTTATCAAGATCCACCATCTTACTCAGGCCTATAATCTTACTTCACATGACCACTATGTAATCCTGTCCTCCACCCATACTGTGGATGAGAGAGAGTAAGTCCAGGCTGCAGCCCGAGAACATGCTGCCCAAGCCCACCTGGTCTACATGTCTTTACCAGTAAGACAAGCAACTGTTCCTATTACGGACCCTCAGTGGGACTATCAGGTAGGAGACTCTGGCCAAAAAACCAAGACTACATGATCCAATGTCTCCTGGCTGGAATGCACACCATCTCTAACAAAATTGTCAGTTTTGACAAACTCCAGGAAATCACCCAGGGGGCAGATGAAAACCCAGCTGTGTTCCTCAATGGCCTTACAGCCTTAACCCTTTATACATGATTAGACCCCACTTCACTGGCTTTGGCCACAGTTTTGGCATCTCACTTTATTACCTAGCCAGCACCTGATATCTATAAGAAACTTAAATGGGCAGAGGATGGCCCTCAGACCCCTGTCCATGATCCTAAAATAGCATTTAAGGTTTACAAATGCCCGGGAGGAAGCAGCTGAGGCTGAACGCCAACCCCACCTTAACCACAAGGTGGCACTCCCAAACCCCAGGCCTTGGTAGCAGCCCTGAGGTGGGTGGCCCTACACGGGCACAAAAATGGGGCTTCCTCATCTAAGCCTGTTCCCCTGGGACTGTGCTTCAAGTGCAGGAATACAGGCCACTGGGCTCAACAATGTCCTTGTCCCCAACCTCCCACCAAGCCATGCCCCAAGTGCAAAAAGCCTGGTCATTGGGGAAGTGACTGCCCAATGGCTGACTCATTCCTGGTGCCTCCACATGGGGGACAATTCAGCTAGGCAGTCCTCTCTTGGGACTAGCTGCTGACTGAAGAGGTCCGGACTCGAAGACCCCCATCACCATCACCGAGCCAAGGTAATGCTACAGGTAGCAGGTAAGTCCAATCTCCTTTCTTGTGGACATGGGGGCTACCTTCTCTGTCCTGCCCTCTTATTTGGGGCCACTTTTCCTTCTCTGGTCTCGGTCATAGAAACAGATGGCATACCCTCCTGCCCACCTAGGACAGGCACCCTAACCTGCCATATGAAGGGATGACCTTTCTCCCACTCCATGCCATCATGCCCAGTCCCCCCTCCTGGGCAGAGACATCCTTCACCAATTGGGAGCTACCCTCCAGCTTCTGGCTGCAGCCCCTGCTGCTCACTTTCTCCTCCCTCTCATCTGCTCTGATCTCTCTGGCCCTCCCTCCTTTCCTCTTCCTCCTGAAAAAGTTAGCCCTGTTGTCTGGGACACTGCTGAACTGGTTGTGGCCTCCCACCACACTCCAATTCTTATTTGCCTAAATGATCCCACCAAGTTTCCCTCTGACCCCCAATTCCCTATCTCCAAAATACACTGTAAGGGCCTTAAGCCTATTATCACCCAACTTCTCGCTCACAGACTCCTCATTCCTACAGACACTCCATGCAATACTCCTATCCTCCCAGTCTGCAAGCTGTTGGGGGCCTACTGCCTAGGCCTACTGCCTAGGGTAGTCCCCTGACCCATACACTGTCCTATCCAACATCCCCCAAACACCACTCACTTCACAGTCCTTACCTCAAAGATGCCTTTTTCACTATCCCCCCTCCACCCAGACTCCTACTTCTGTTTGCTTTCACCTGGGAGGACCTGGGTTCACACTCTGCCCAATAGCTTACCTGGACAGTCCTCCCCCAGGGTTTCTGAGACAGCCCCCACCTCTTTGGGCAGGCTCTTGCTCGAGACCTCGCAACCTGCCCACTTGCCTCCATTACCTTCTTACAGTATATGGATGATCTCCTCCTCTGCAGCCCGTCTCTCTCTCTCTCTCTCTCTCTCTCTCTCTCTCTCTCTCTCTCTCTCTCTCTCAACAATACACAACTCCTCTTCTCAACTTCTTGGGGTCCTAGGGCTACCGAGTCTCCCCATACAAAGCCCAACTTTCAGTTGCCTCAGTTATCTATTTAGGGATCTCCCTTACCCCAACCACCAAAACACTTATATCCAACCATATCAAGCTCCACCGCAGTCTCCAACCCCCTACTACAGCAGACAAAATCCTTTCCTTCCTTGGCCTAGCGGGCTTCTTCTGCCAGTGGATCCCTACCTTCATCCTCCTCGCTAAACCACTATATGCTGTAGTCAAAGAAACTCCAACAGGCCACTTACCTTGCCCTACCATTGTCTATAAGGCATTTATGGCCCTTTGCAATGCCCTGGTTTCCTCACCTCTCCTTTCACTCCCCAACCCAACACATCCTTTTCACCTCTTCACTGATGAATGAGAGGGGGTTGCAACTGGACTTCTTACACAATCCATTGGCCCCAGCTACTGCCCAGGGGCTTTCTTGTCTAGACAGCTAGACCCTACTGTCCCGGGGTGGCAGCCCTATCTGAGAACTCTGGCGGCTGCCACCATACTCATGAAAGAATCCCTCAAACTCACCTTAGCACAGCCCCTGTCCATCTTCTCTTCTCACCGCCTAATGGACCTCCTCAGCCACTGTTCTCTCTCTCTCTCTCTCTCTCTCTCTCTCTCTCTCTCTCTCTCTCTCTCTCTCCCCCCACCCCCCTGGGCCATCACAGGTTCAGGAATTCCATTTACTTTTCATTGAAAATCCTGATATCTCTTTCTGCTCCTTTCCCCCTCTCAACCCATCCACCTTACTTCCTCTGCCAACTGCTCTTCCTACTCCCCTTTTATTCCTGTCCTCAAGCTGTCAAAATCCTTGCCTCCCCTCGACAAGGACTGTTTGATATTCCTCTATCCAATCCTGACCACACGCTTTTTGCTGATGGCAGCTCAGTAGTTGGGTCAGATGGCCATCACGAGGCAGCGTATGCAGTAGTCTCTTCCTTTGCCACCGTCGAGGCATCCCATCTCCCAGAAGGTACGCATCCCAAAAAGCTGAGCTCAAAGCCCTTTTTACACAGCCTCATTCTCTCAAAGGGCCAATAAGTTAATATCTACACTGATTCCAAATACGTCTTCCTTATTACTCACTCTCACTCTGCCCTCTGGAAAGAATGGGGCTTCCTCACTAAGGGCTTGCTATTCATTAATGCTACTCTTATAACAAAACTCCTAGAGGCCCTCCAGCTCCCAACAGAGGTTGCTATAGTCTACTACCAGGGTCACCAGGGCTCAACTGACCCAGTGGCAATCAGTAACTCCCAGGCCAATGCAGTAGCCCGTAGTCTCACACTTGAAACTCCCCCAGTGCCAGTCTCCTTCCTAACCTCTATGGCTAAACCTCTTTATTCCAACAAAGAACAGGCAGGGCTCCTCTCACGTGGGGGAACAGCTGGGAAAAATAGGTGGATTTTCCTCCATAACAAAATTTCTCTCCCCCAACAATAGGCCTATGCCATCCTCACAGAAGTCCACCAGTCTCTACACATTGGCCCAAAATTGCTGTTTCTCTTCTTTGAGCCCCTCTTTCATTATCCAGGACTCCACAAGGCCCTTCAGCATATACATCAGACATGCTCCACCTGCTCAGCCATCAGTCCCCAAGGTGGCCTACACCCTCAGGTCGCCACTCACCAACTCCACAGCCACCAACTTGGTGAGGACTGGCAGGTTGACTTCACTCATATGCCCAGACATAAAACCTTCTGATACCTCCTTACTCTAATAGACACCTTTTCAGGTTGGATTGAGGCCTTCCCTGCCTCAAAGGAGATGGCTGACACAGCTGCAACTGTTCTCCTAGAGCACATCATACCACGCTTTGGCCTTCCAACAACCATCCAGTCCGACAATGGGCCGGAGTTCATTTCCAGAGTCATCCAACTAGTCTCCGAATCCCTCAAAATCTCCTGGAAACTCCATATCCCTTATCACCCCCAATCCTCAGGTAAGGTTGAAAGGGCCAATGGCCATCTAAAGGATCATCTCACCAAACTTTCCATAGAGCTCTGTCTCTGCTGGCCTGAGCTCCTCCCCCCAGCCCTCACTCACCTGCATGAGGCTCCCTGAAATCCCACAGGTCTAAATCCATTTAAAATCCTATATGGTAGACCTTTTCTCATTAACCACAACCTCCCGGTCCAGCCCCCCACCCCGCTGTATCATATCTTCCTTATCTTGCTCTCCTCCGCCAGCTACTCCGTGAACATGACAACCACATTCTCCCAACCCTCACTCTGTCCACCGTGGTCTCAGAGTACTCACGTGGCCCTCTCCAGCTGGGTGACAGTGTGCTACTAAAAGAACTCCACCATAGCTCGCTGGAACCTCATTGGACGGGACCTCACACCATCATCCTCACCACCCCCACAGTGGCTAAGGTTTTGGGACAACCCTTTTCATACTATGTCTCTCGCCTCAAACAGGCACCCCTTTCCAGCCCCTGGAAGTCTCAGGTTTTGGGACCCAAAAAACTTTGTTTCACCAGGTTTCCCTGCAAACTCCTCATTTTCCTACTCCTCTTCTTCCTCCTCCCGGGGGTCCTGGATGTCCACATTTCGCATGCACACCCACTTCCTGGCCACCAGGGACAGCTAACCACATGGCTGCCAATCACGGGTCTCCATCCCCATCTCCTTTGCCAAAATGCACTCTGTCATCCAGGGATGGTCCAGTTAACCTGGCCCTTTGCTTTACCTTTGATCAGACCAAAGAATTCTGTCACGATTGATGGGTAGATACCTACGGGGGTTGCCCTTATAGTATTTGCTGTACTCATGTCATGTAACTAGACTCCCACAACGTACTACAAGACACTTACCTCCTTACTACCAACAGTTAAGGCCAGCTCTACCTCAACATCAAAGACCCTTGGGATGATAGGTGGGTAAAAGGAGTCTGGGGAAAAGTCTATCCCTGGGCCACCAGTTCATCCTCATCAGGAGCCATCTGGATCTATTGAACTTACACCAAAGTAGTCCCCAAAACCATCGACTAACGAAAAGACCAGTCAACAAACATTTGGAACCATGAAGTTTCCCTAAATCAACAAATACATTCTGGATAGACTGGTAATACAGAACTGTTTTCCTGACTATCCTTAGTCCAACAGGGAGCCCTCCTCCTCAACAGGGATGGGCTTTCTCTGTGCCTCCCTAGGCCAGGCTCCCCTCACAGCAGTTCCAATAATCCCCTCCCCAAGTGCTTCCTGTACCACCTCATAGCCCCCCTTTAGCCCTCTCCAAAACATCCTATTGTTCAGAAATACAGGCCAACTAAATCAGACAGCATGTTACACCGACAACGCCTCACTGGCTCCTTTGGTCGTCTCATGTAACCAGTCCATCCAGATAGATCTCCTTTTCTCTCTGTGCCCCACTGGGTACTTTTTTTTGGTGTAACGGCACCCTAACCAAACTAATCAACTCCTCCTCTCCTTTCCCTTGTCCCCCAGTAACCCTAGTCCCACAGCTGACCTTCTGCAGTCAGGCTGAATTCCTCTTGCTGGCCTCTCCCTCTTCTACAGACCTCCACACTAGAAGAGCAGGCTTCCTTCCTGTCCTAAAAAGCATGCCATTAGCATCCTCCCTTGTAACCACAGGAATTGGGGGAGGGGACATTAGCCCACAGCATTTCCACCTCCCAGGACCTAGAGGAAAAACTCCAGTTAGCCATTGAGGCCTCAGCTGCCTCCCTGGCCTCCCTTCAGTGACAAATCACTTCAGTCGCCTGGGTAGCTCTTCAAAGCTGATGCACCCTAGACCTACTAATGGCTGATAAAGGGGGCACCTGTCTGTTCCTCAGGGAAGAATGCTGCTACTATGTCAACGAGACAGGGCTGAGTGAACAAAGCATTGATGTTCTCAGCCTTCTAAGTGAAGAACTACGGTGCCAGTAGCAACAGCCCACTTTTTTTTTTTTTCCCCAGATTGATGGCAATCTACCCTCAGCACCTGGATTGCCCCTATTTTAGGACCATTAGTGCTCATCTCCCTTCTCTTCATGCTTACACCATTTCCTCAGGTTCCTCTGAAGCCAAATCCAAGAAGTTTCCCAGGTGGCTGTCAACCAAATGCTCCTCCATCCCAACACACAAGTTCCCACCAAGCCCCTGGCCCCCGACTTCCCCTCATCACCCCAATTCAGCAGGAAGTAGTTAATGATCGAACAGCACCCTATAACACCAAAACAGTTGGGATATTATGCCGAAGGTCCAGGCAGTTTGGCTATGAGGGTTGGATGCCATGCCCTAGTTGGCTGATACACACGTCATTGCTATAGGGCACACATCACTCTTAGGTTCTAACTGTCAACAGCCCTCAATTTTTCATTCTCTTTCTGCAGGGCCTCAGTGCAATCTAACAATAACCAGCAAACTCCACTGCAAAATTGCTCTCCCTGTATCTTCCAAATGCCCAAATCGTTACACAGACAAAGATGTACCCCACACCAACACTTTTTTTCAGGTCACCACCAGTGAAATCTTCAGCAACTGAGCCTTCACCTCATGTCAAGTACTACCAGTGCCCCACATCCTAGTCAGGATGGGGACCTCTTTGCCAAGTGGGCAGTAAGTGATGCCTTCCCTACTTCCTGTCTTACCCTTTGTTTTTCGAGGTCATTCCATAGTAGTTAGCTGTCAGTCAAATCTTCCATGAAGCAGACAGCAAAACAAGATCAGATTTTTTAAGAGATTTATTGGGGGAAATGTCTGTGAAGGATAACGAGGCAAAAGAAAAAGAGCAGACAGGAAGGACTTCCAGACAGACACCTGTGAAAGGAGAAAGAGAAGGAAGAGACAATAGGTAGAAGGGGACTCGGGCTGTAATGCAGCTCTGTGAAGGTCTCATTCAAGCCTAGGGAGAGTCTCCAGGATGAAGACTGCCCATTAAAGGAGTCCTACATTGGGTAGGAATGGTCTGGCTCTGTTGCCTTCATCACTCAGTCACTGGTGGAGAGCAGTCCAGGAAGCATGTCTTCAGCATGAATCCTGCGATGAATCTTCAAGGTGTGACTGAAGGCTGTCCTTAACTCCAGTGCTCACAGCAGGTTCTGTCTGAAGGAAGGCCTGAGCAGGCACTCCTGTGGCTGCCACAGCACCACTCTCACACTGCGTGATTTGCATTGGTCTAGGAAGTTACTTTTACATATGCCTTAAAAAAAATTTTTTTTCATGATGTGGAATTATTTGTCTACGCTAATTTATTTTAAGCATAAGCAAAAATAATTTTCAGCTTTAATATGTACCGAAGTTTTCAGAAAAACAAATGCCATGTAAATTGAGAGAAAACTGAAGGTTATATTATTGCAACCTTACCAATCATCTCTGCCATTTTGAAACATTAAATCACTGGTGGCAACAATACCCTGATATTTGAATTACTAATACAACATGCCTATATCTATACTTGTGCTTGTCTTGTATGTATGAATATACCTCCTTAACCCTTATTTCAAAATGGGAACATAAAGAAAACTGCCAGCAGTATTTCTTTGAATATTATTTTCTCTAAAATTCAACCTTAGTAATTTTTTAAAGAGGTTTTTGCTACAGGGTGTGTGTGCTCGCCAGACAGACAGAGAGAGACAGAGAGATAGAAAGCAAGAAATCACCCCTCGGGGGGATGGCTACGCCGCAATCCCTTCTCCTCCATTCTCCTCTCGGGATCTTGGGCACGCACGCACACGCGCCCAGCGTGAGTTTTAAGCCACCGGCTCTGGGACTCGAACTGCAGTCGACTACGTGGGAGTCCAGCAACATAGCCATTACGCTAACTGCTGGTTCCCAACCTTAGTAATGTTAAACATTTGGAATTCTCACACACTGTTGGCGTATATTGTTGGAATACAAAAATGGTGCAATTTCTATGGGGGGATTTGACAATAGCTAACAAAATTAAAAGTTCATTTACCTTTAACCCAAAATGCTACTTCTGGGAATCTATCCCTAAGAAAATATGACAGAAATATCCAATGATGAATACAGAAGGTAAAGTAATTTGAATAGCACTATTAATACTATTACTTACAATAGTATAAAACATCTTTCCATGCAAACCTTCATCAGTGTGGGATTGTTTTGATTACATCATAATAGAACCATATAGTAGAGTACTGTCGGCTCTGAAAAGGCCTGAGTAATATTTCTAAATGTTGTTATAAAATAATCCTAGAGTATATTGCTAAGTTAAGAGAATTCAAAGCAATGCACAGAATAGACATATGTAGTTTGTTTCTTTTATGTATGAAAGAAAAAGGAGGACCAGATGGTGGCATGGTGGTTAAGGTGGCTCGATCCCACATGGCTAACTGTATGGTTCAAGTCCTGGACCCAGCAGCTTGAAAAATATACCAAGCATGTGTGCAGGTATGCCCAAAATCTCCAAAGAAGAAATGGAGAAGGGATTGTGACATGACCATTACCTTTGTCACTTTCCCTCTTTGTCTCCCTGACAAGCATAAATACTCTCTAGCAAATTAAAAAAAAAAAAGAAAGGAAAAAACAAAAGGAAAGAAAGAAAAGAAAAGAAAAAAGGAATTGCAGGGGATCAGCAGGTGGTGTGGTGGTTAGGGTGCTGGACATTCCCACATGGTCGACCACGGTTCAAGTCCCAGACCTGGTGGCTTGCCTTCTCACTTTCCCTCTCTCTCTGTCTCTCTCTGGTCAAATGAAAGGAAAGATGAATAAATAAATAATTTTTAAAAAAGAAAAAAGAAATTGCAGAGAAATCTTGCATTTTATTCAATTACCATATTTTTGTTAATAACATTGACAATGCTATTTTGAAAATATTTAATGTATATATGGATAAAGCAAATAAATGATTATGTTAGTATCATGATGGAAGAATTTTTGTATAAGAGGAAAGATACAGAAATATAAAATCAAAAGAAGTAGAATCGCTATTCTTACATTTCAATTGAAAGAATTAGTATGTTCTCAAGATACAATTTTGTCTTTTAAAATATGTATTTTCTAGCTCCTTTCATTAAGAAGGACTATTAGCCCCTCTTCCACCCAGGTTACAGGTGACTCCAGGATCAAGGTGGGAAAGGTGTAAAATGAGCCTGAAATATCTTTTCATACCCAAAAGTAAGGAAGGAATCAAGCACTGTTAAGGCTGTGTCAAAAGAACGGAGGAACCAACTAGGAGAAGTTATCTGGCCAAAGAAGAGATAATTTAAGTATCATAATGAATGTTGACTGAAGTGAATTAAAAGTATCAAAAATATTAAAATTCATAAGTATGTAATGATATTCAAAAGTAGAAATTTAGAGTATGCTAGCATAGACATTCATTATTTGAAAACTAGCTAATAAAGGAATTAAATTACTTTTCCTGTACAAACTATATTTCCTATTCAAATACCAAAAAAAAAGAGTTCTTTATAGTTCTTTAATATTAAAAGTTCTTTATTCTTTCTTTAATAAATAAAGAAAAGGTGATAAGAGAAATTTAAAACAGGGCATGGGGCGCAGCAGCCTGTGGCACAGTAGGAATGCAATGAGCTGCAATGCTGGACCCACATGTGAAGGTCCTGGGTTTGTGTCCTAAGGCCTCCCTGTATACACTGAGTATCCATGCTGGTTACACATGCATACTCATCACCCGGGCTGGTTGAGACTAAGGGTAGGTCACAGTGTGTGCACCCTGTCGGTGGTGCCTGTCTCCTGTCTCTCTTCCTCTCCTCTCTCTCATTGAATAAATAATTTTTTTTTTAAATTGTTTTTAGTTTTGTTTCGGGTATTTGTCCTTGCCAGAGAGATATAGACAGAGAGAGAGGGAAGTGACAAAGCATTCCCCAGGAGGGATGGCCACACCATAATCCCTTCTTCTCCATTCTCCTCTTGGGATTTTAGGCATACATGCACACACACTTGGCATGTTTTTCAAACCACCAGGGACTTAAACCATGCTGTCAGTCCTGGCTGATCCCGTAGATAAAAAGAATTAGACTATCACCATCTTTGCATTGTTTAATGAAATGATGGACCCTAGGCACTGATCATAAGTGCTACTATGACCTTTAGTTAAAAGGCTGGTGGGAAACTTTTTATACAGGATAGCTTCTGCTGTCAACACTTGAACCCACGGATTGACCTTAACATCAGAATAAAGGAAACAGCCAGTATTAATATGCTTCTGTTATGATGAAATGGGAAGAGCAGAGTTCCATCTGTGAGATATTTTTGCCATAAAACCAAACTGAGAGATCAAGCCTTTAGATCTAGCGGCCAGTTTACAGTACATATAGAGAAAAGAGGAACATGACAGAACGACACACAAGGATACAGTTAGCACAATCCTAAATGTGGGAAACTATGTGACAAATGACCCCTGTTTCTTCATCAAATATGTGTTAGGACATATTTTTTGAAAAGAAGAATCATTACACATTAAGAGATGCTGAGAGATTTAAGAAATGTATCAAACCTAATGCAATGTGTGGACCTTGTTTGAACTGCAAAAACATATTTATAAAAATCTGAGAAGTTTTTAAACTCTGGATAGCTGGTGATATTAGGAAATTGTAGTTAAACTTTTTTTTTTCCCCTAGAGGGTGCATGACCTTACTAGAGAGAAACAGAAAAAGAGACAGGGAGAAAGCACAACCTCATGAGGAGTGGTCACACCACAATCCTTTCTCCTCTCTCTCTCCCTTACTTTGGGATTTGGGGCATGCACACACACCCATGCCCTGCATATTTCTTAAGCCACCAAGTCTGAGACTCAAGACACACAGTGGGCCATGGTGATATCTGGCTATCAGTAGTTAAACTTTTCTTAAGTGAAATATACATATGTCGCTTTTTTTTTTTTTTAATTAAAAATCATTCTTGGGGCTAGCTGATAGTGTGCTGGTTAAGACACTGGAGTCACATGGCTGACCACAATTTGAGTCCTGGACTCAGTGGCTTGAAAATCACACAGGGCGCCTGTGTGTCTAAAACCCCAGGAGAGAAAGGATTGTGGCATGGCCACTCCACCCCCTCCAGGGAGTGATTCCTCACTTTGCCTCTCACTGTTTCTCTCTGGTGAGCATACATGCTCTATGGCAAAAACCTTTAAATAAATAAATAATTCTTTATAGGTGAAATAATGTAATATATAGGTGCTACCAGGGATTTCTTTAAAATAATTTTTTCAAATAATCTGAGAAAGTGGGAATATTATATAGATCAGGAGTTCTCAGACCTCAGCAAATACTCAGAGATTCCGATTCAGTGGCCTGGGGGAAAGATCAGTGAATTTGCATTTCTCAGAGTCTTCCAGGTGACACTACAGCTGCTGATCCAGGGACCCCATTTTAAGTAGCATTGGTAAGAATAAAATGACTATTGATAGTTGATAATTATTGAAACCGACTGCTTAGGAAGCATGTCGTTCATTATATTGTTCTCTCTTGTATCTGTTTTAAATTTTTCATAATAATTTTTTAAATAAAACTCATAGGGCAATGTCTGGCAACATCATTATGTCTGCCAATGTTGTTCCCAAGCATTTACATATTGCTATATGTATTTTTATTGTAAACGAATCTGATTTAATTTATTCTTTCTAATACAGTTAAGGTATTGCATTTTTTTTTCATTGATATTTGTAGTTAGGTTGCATTATATATGTATTCCATTTGGGACAGTAAAGGTATGATAAAAATATTTACTACAAAGTGAGAATGTCAAGTCTGATAAGAGTAAGGACTGCTAACTTAAGGCAGTCTGTGGAGAAATGAGGGCCAAGGAGAAAAACAAGTCCTGGAGGCTAAAAGAGAGGCTTCAGTGGTAATCAAAGCAGAGGATTCCCTCGACCCACCAGGGTTTCTACTTTCCTAAAAGAGAGGCTTTACTGATCAGAAATATTCTTGAATTCCCCTGCGACGTTTTCTTGTTCAACATTTGGGATTTCCTGACTATTCAAGATGAAAAAATGATTCTGAAAACACATTGATTTTTCTGTACTCAGCAGCAGGCTGGTTATTAGCCCTCCAAGAACTTGTCCGAGAGCTCCATTTTCAACAGACAGCTGTCCAGTACCAGACAAGTACAGAGCTAGCTAGAACTGTTTGAGAAAGACAGCCTAAGACAGTGGCTCCACTGAAGAGTGCTTGGGGGCCTTTAACAAATACTGATGTCCAGGTCCCACCCTCACAGGTCCTGACCTAATGGATAAAGAATGAAGAGGCACTGGAAGGGTTGAAGCTCCCAGGTGACTCTAATCTGCAGCCTAGACTAAGAACCATTGCGTTAAGTCTAAAGGGGGTTCTCAGACGTAGGTGGAATCAGAATCACCTGGAAGACTGCAAATCACAGACTACTAGCCTACTCCCAGAATTCCTGACTCAATAGACCTGGAGTAGGACCCAGTATTTTATATTCTTAGCAAGCTCCTAAGTGACTGCTGGTCTGGAAACCATACTTTGAGAACATCAAGCCCTTCTACAGTATACCCTAAGTACGGTACAATGGCTGTCTCAAGGGAAAACACTTTCGTAATTGTCTGGTTTGTTGAACTAGTCATTTTCTTTATAGAACACCATTTGTACTTGAAAGAATGCTGACAAACAGTAGTTATTCAGACTTAGCTATTTGGAAGACATTTCCTCAAAAATAAAGTCAGCCAGTCACTTTAGGAGAAACAACTGACAATAATCTCTCTTTCCAGTGGAAAAAAATCTGAACTTCACATAAAAACTGGAAATCTGAAAGATTTATAAACATTATGATGAGCTTGACTACATAGCATATTTAAAGATGTTGTGGTAAGATTAGTAGCAATAATAAGGAATGTTATCTTTTATATTGTATAATGAAATGTGTCAACATTTAGAGGATTTGCATAACTCAGTGAACTAGTATTTTACAGATGAGCATAATGTTACATCACACCTGAAGGACAAAGCAGCCATTCAAAGGCCAAGACAGACAAATTGATAACAGTACGATATCGTTTCAGACTCCATATCACAACTAACCTTTAAAAACTGCCACTTGCAGAATTCTGGTGTAGTGAAAAGAGTATCCCCAGTTATCTGGAAAGGCCTTTTCCAAATACGCATCTGTATAGGGCCAGATTTTCTTCATATACTTTAGCCAAAACAAACACATCACAACAGACTGAGTACAGAATGGGACATGGGAATCTAGGTGTTTTCTACTAAAACCAGACATTGAAAAGATTGGGGGTGGGGGGGTGGGGCCGCAGGTGGCAGGGTGGTTAAGGCAGTTGGATCCCATGTGGCCAGCTGAATTGTTTAAGTCCCTACCCAGTGGCTTGAAAAACACACTGGGTGTATGTGCGTGTATGCCCAAAATGGAGAGGAGAATGGAGAATAAATTGTAGCATGGCCATCCTCACTGGGTGTAAGGGGTGATTTTTCACTTTTCTCTCCTTTGGTCTCTCTCTGGTGAGCACATATGCCAGATAGAAAAAAAAAAAAATCTAAAAAAAAAAAAAAGATTTGGGAAAAAAGTATGATTGTCACTCTTCTTACTAATTTGGGAAATAGTTAATTTCCATAAAGTACTATTTAGGTTAACATGTAGCAAATGTGTTGTTATTTTAAAGTGAGTTGATATTTTTGTTAATTATTATTTTTAATTTATAATAATGGAATTATTGCTAGATATAAGCCATATATGGATATGATCATCGGGTCAATAATAATTTTTTAAAGCATAAAGGAGTTCTCAAAGGGTTGAGAACTGCTGTTCTAGAGTTCCAGAAGTGCTCTATTTCCTGACTTTGGTGGTGGCTACATGGGTGTTAGTTTTGTTTTGTTTTGTTTTTGTTTTCAGGATTTTGCCATAGGGCACATGGGTTAATTGGGGAAACAAAGACAGAGAGAGAGAAAGAGAGAAATCGCTCCCCAGGAGGGATGGCCACACCACAATCTCTTCTTTCCACTTTCCTAAAGATTTTGAGTGCACATGCACATGTGCCCAGCATGATTTCTAAGCCTACAGGTCCAGGACTAGAACAGCCGTTGGCCATGTGGGAATCTAGCATCTTAACCACCATACCACCTATTGAATGAATGTAGTTTTATATTTATTTCTTAAAGTTTTTACACATATTTTATGTATTTTTCTGAATGTTAATGTTTACAAGGATTTAAAAAAATTACAATGAAGGAAGTTGCCTCTTCCTGTAGTAGAAAGAGCATGATTTTGGAAACAAAAGGTTTTTTTTTTTTTTTTTTTGGAGAGGTTTTTTTGCTATAGGGAGCGTGTGCTCGCCAGACAGACAGAGACATAGAGACAGAAAGCGAGAAATCACCCCCCAGAGGGGATGGTCATGCCGCAATCCCTTCTCCTCCATTCTCCTCTCGGGATCTTGGGCACACACGCACACATGTCCGGCATGAGTTTTAAGCCACTGGGTCCAGGACGCGAACCGCGGTCGACTACATGGGAGTCCAGCGACACAGCCATTATGCTAACTGCTGGTTCCCGGAAACAAAACCTTTTTAATGTGGGGGCCAACAGGTGGTGTGGTGCTGAACTTGCACATGGTCAACCAAAGTTTGAGTCCCAGACTCGGCAGCTTGAAAATCACACCAGGCACAAGTGAATGCATGTCCAAAAATCCCAGAAGGAGAATAGAGAAGAAAGAATTGCTGTGTGGCCATCCCCTCTTGGGAGGGGGGGGAATTTATCACTTTTCCTCTCACTGTCTCTCTCTTTTTCTCCAGCAAGTGAACGTGCCCTAAAAAAATAAATAAATAAAAGCTTATGAGGTGCTTATATTTCAGCTACTAGTAAAGAAAGGTTTTCTGTAACTGAAAAACAATTCGTGATTCAAGTTCTCTGTGGTAATCCGTTGTGTGTGTTGGGGGCCAAAACAAAAACAAAAACAAAAAAACAGTGGTTGTAATACCACCTTCTATAAAGCATAAAAATGCTTCATAAACTGTGACGTGGTATATACTTATTGGCCACTATTTTTATTGCAGTGTTACAACATATATATCAGTTTAAAAGCTTCTCCTCAGGAACCTGCTTGTGCCCTTTGGGCAGACTTTTAAGAATTCCTTAAACAGGAACCAGCAGACAGTGTAATGGTTTCGTCGCTGGACTTCCACGTAGTCAGTCGTGGTTTGAGTCCTGGATCCAGAGGCTTCAAACACACTGGGTTCATGTGCATGTGTGCCCAAAATCCCAAGAGGAAAATGGGGAGAAGAAATTGCAGCATGGCCATCCACCCTTGTGGGGTAATTTCTTGCTTTCTGTCTATCTCTGGTGAGCGTACATGCCCTACGGAAAATCTCTCTCTCTTTTAAAAAAAAGAGAGAGAGAGAGAATTCCTTAAACCATTCTCTTGTAGTTTTGGTTTTGATTCCCACAGTACTTGGAGTTATATTTCTTGCACAGTGATAATAGCTTTATTTTGTTATAGATTACCATTTTATAATAGATTACTTCCCCTCCAAATAGTATTTAATCTTTTGATTTATTTTCCTTCAACTGCCTCAACTTGTATGTGTCTTAATACTTATGACCACAAAGACTTTGTGGAAAAAGAAGAAAAGGGTAAATTATATATAGATAATAAAAAATACGGAAAGGATGTGCGATAACATGGCCCTTGCATGTCCTTTTTCTAAAGGTTGCAAGACAATGTTTGTGACAATCACATTTCTCTTCTTCTGCAGCACCATCACTCCCAGATAAATAAATAAAGCAGAGGACTTTCATTTCCAGCCAGTTGTCATAGCAACTTTTGACTATCCAGAGAAGAAGGAATTCTCATATCTTAAGCCCTGACTCCAGAAGAGCTAAAAAGACACAAAGACTAAAAGGAACATTAAAGAATGATTTGCAAAATGTGATAAAATTGGATATCTGTTATTCAGAACTTTTTCAGTAAATGTATATACTTCCCCCTGACATATTTATATTTCCCCTTATAGATTTCAGAATTCAACAGCAACAGACTAATAATAGCCACCATGTATCACTTATTATATGCCAGACATAGAGAACATTACATACAGTGTGTTGTTAATACTCCCGACAGCACTATAGAAATGTGGCACTATTTTTGTCCACATTTACAGATGAGGAAATGAAGTTTAGATAGATGAAGCAATTTAGTCAGTCACACCATAAGTGCTCATCCACTCAGCCCCAACACAGTTGACCACTTCTTAAAACATACTCCACTTTTCTGAATTTCCTCCTACGTTTCTGAGAAAACTCTCTGCTGGCTCCATTGGTTCTGCTTGATCTGAAAATGCCAGCGTGCCTGAGACCCATCTTCTCTCTCCAGATGGTGTCTTCCTTTCCTGTGGCTTTACATGCCTTCCACGCGTTGATAACTCCCACATGTATAGCTCCTGCCCAGATATTTCACATGCATTTCAGATTCATGTGTGTAACTACTTGAACTTGGATATCTAATGGGGCCAGCAGGTGGCATAGTGGTTAAGGAGCTGGACTCCTACGTGGTCAACCACAATTCCAGTCCCAGATCCAGCGGCTTGAAACTCACACTGGGCACATGTGTGTGCATGCCCAAAATCCCAAGAAGAGACTAGAGAAGGGATTGTGGCACGGCCATCCCCACTGGGGGCTGATTTCTCACTTTCTGTCTCTCTGTCTCTTTGATGAGCATGCGTGCCCTGTAGCAAAAGTGTCTCTCAACAAAAACAGAACAAAAAAGGTAATCAATCTAAAACTTCCTCCTTCCACCTTTCCTGTCTCTGTAATTGTCAGCACAGTATAACCTAGATGCTCAAGTCAAAATTCCTAATAGTCACTTTTTTAGAGAGAGAGATTTTTGCTATAATGTGCATGCACCAGAGAGACAGAGAGAGACAGAGACAGAAAGCAAGTAATCACACCCCAGGGGGGTGGCCATGCCTCAGTCCCTTCTCCTCCATTCTCCTCTCGGGATTTAGGACACACATGCACACACTCCCAGTCTGAGTTTCAAGTCGCCAGGTCTGGGACTTGAACTGCAGTTGACTACCTGGGAGTCCAGCAATGTAACCATTACACCATCTGGTGGTCCCATCTAATAGTCACTCTTGATTTCTCCCTTCTCCTCATTCCCTCTATTAATGTAGTAGGTTGTCAGGAAAGTCATGATGTGTTATTCATGAGGTGTTATTCTATGCAAAAATGCATCTTGACTTTCCTGACAACCCAATATAAACAAATCATGTAGCTTATCCCCCAAATCTGTGTCAAGTTCATTTCTTTTTACCTCCATCACCACTACCTTAATGAAGGACACCATCTTTTCCTGGACTCCTAACCAGTAACTTTCTAACCAAGCTGCTGCTTCCACTATCCAGAGAACATCCAGAATGAGCTTCTGAAACCATAAACCAGATCATGCTAGCTTTAAGCCTTTGTTAGTTTCTCATCCCTCTTAGAGTATGATTTGAGCTTCTGACTATATCCAGAAGGTTTCACAGCTTCCTGCTTTCTGCTTCCTGTCCCAGGTTCCTACAGCTGTCCCCCCTCCTCATCCTGCTTTAGCCACAATGTTCTCTCTTCCTTCCTCCAAGCACATCAAGCTCTTTTTGGCTCAGATTTTGCAGTATGAACTGTATGAACAATCTCCAACTTCTCTCAGCTCATCTTTCTAGCTGGTTCTTTTTCATCCTCAGGTTTCAGCTCAACTATCATCTTAGAGATCAGTATATCTTTTATCTTTTTAAGAATTACTTTATTTCAACTCTATTTATTATTATTATTATTATTATTATTATTATTATTTTCCAATTTGACCAGAGAGAGAGAGGAAAAGTTAGAAAGGAAGCCACCAGGTTCAGGATTTGAAACACAGTTGGCCACATGGAAGTCCAGCGCCTTTTACCACCACATCACCTGCCAGCCCCAGAGATGTCCATATCTTAAGTGGCCTCCAGTTGAGGTTCTCAGTCAACCAAGTTATTTTAATTTTCTTAATAGCACTCACCAAATTCAGAATTTTTTTCTATCTGTCCCATTAGTATAAGTTCTATAGGATCAGAGAAACTTTTTTTTCTTTTTTTTTTAGAGAGCAAGAGAGATTTGTCCTATAGGGTGTGTGCACTTGCCAGAAAATCAGAAAGAGACAGGGAAATAGAAAGCAAGAAATCATCCCCCAGGGGGATGGCCATACTGCAATCCCTTCTCCTCCATTTCCCTCTGGAGATTTTGGGCATGCATCCACATGTGCCTGGAGTGAGTTTCAAGACTCCAGGTCCAGGGCTCGAACTATGGTCTACTATGTGGGCATCCAGTGATGTAACCATAATGTCATCGGCTGGTCCCAGATCTTTTTTATTACTACATTCTCAAAGCTTAGGAGCCTGTAGGTGGTGCTGAATCAATACTCATTGAAGGAGGAAAAGAAGGGAGGAGAGAAAGCTGAGTCAGTCAGTGCCAGGATCACATCTCAGGATTTCTTTTTTCCTTTGTTTTTTAGTTTTATCCAAAAGTATTTTTAACTATCTCACTATTGATGGGTTTCAGGATGTGTACTTGGCACCTGAGGACACCAGGAACAGAAAGGTCACTCGTACCTTTCCTTGATCTTCTTCACTGAAGCAAGTCATAAAATTATCCCAGAGGTGTCCACCCTATACCCAGAGGAAAAGAATGTTTTTTCCTCTGAAAACACAAGAGACACATAAAAGAATCTGAACAAACAGATCTTGCTAAGTTCCTCCTGGTTTATTGCCATTAGATCATACCCTTTTCCCCTATCATACTTGTGCACAACTGTCCACACTTCATGAAACCCAAGCATGAAAATGCACAGGTGGCTCTGTTTCTTTGGTTCTTCATTTCTAAAGGTTTCCATGTGATGTAACATTTACACGAAATAAGTCTTTGTGGTTTTCATTTCTTAATCTGTGTTTTGTTATGATGGTCTCAGGATGAAAAGATTCCTTCTCTCCTACACTACTTTTACTTTTCAGGATAATTTCTAGTTATGCTATTTTGTTATAACGCTAGACTGATGCCCGAATCCCCCAAAACCCTGAGTTTGAGATAAGAAATGAGATAGCCTATGAGGAACGGAAATGGAAGAGCTCTCAATCAATTGCAAACCTAAATTATCCTCCTGCAAAATGCATTCAACTGTAGGGGAGGGAAGATTTTCTTCTCCCCCCAAAAAAGAGAACTACAGTACAGTTTTACAAAAATTATTTATTTATTTTATTTATTATTATTATTATTATTATTATTATTACTTCTGTTTGTTACAGAGCATATGGGCTCATGAAAGAGAGAGAGAGAGAGAGAGAGAGAGAGAGAGAAAGCCACTAGGTCCAAAACTTGAACCGCAGTCGGCTATGTGGGAGTCCAGTGCTATACCACCTGCTGGTCCCTACAGCAGTTGTTATTCTTTCAAAAATGAGGGTTAAATTCCTTGAAAAAAGAACTCAACATATTTTCCATCGTAACCTAACCGACAAATTCCAACATGCTTAGGTAGCTGTGTTCAAGCAAAGAATGTTATTCCAGAATATTAACTTTGGGTTTGAATTGACAGCCACACCAGCCCCTGCCTCTTGTCTTTACTTGCTAATAATTGGCAATAAAACTGTATCTAAACAACTTTGAGGAAGGTAGATGGAAGGAAGGCACGAGATATCAAAACCTGAAGCATTACCATAAAGGGCAGCCAGAGCAAATGAATGGATGCTTCTCACAGCTGATCCCTTCACGCTGACCCAAAATTGGCTGGATAGCCCAGTCAGCTCCCAAGGGAAGGGATAGGATAGAAAAGATAATGCAAGATATTTTTCCACAGCAAATACAGTAATAGAAGTTTCCAAAGGGTTTGAATCTCAAATATCTCACTCTACTTCTGGCACCCAAAAGAAGCATGCCAAGGTCTGAGAGAAATAAATTGTTATAATTTGCATGTTACTTGGCTTTCAGTAGACTTGGCTCCTGAGCCTTTTAAATGTCAAGGATTTTAGCATTAAAACACTTAGCTTTCAACACTTCAGGAACTTGAGCTGCTAATGTTTTTGTTTGTATTTTAACTAACAAATCTTTGGCTGAAGTCTTTCATCTTAGAAACACTTAAAATCCTAATAAGTAAAAAACTGGCAGGAGGTTTGGAGAGTTTGGGTCATAATGACAGGCTGAAAATTAATTTTACTCTTGACCTTCATATTGACTTGCTGGGACCTTGCAAAGATCATTTATCTTCCTGCGGTTTCAGTTTTTTCATTATGAAACAAAAACTAATATGGATATTATGATATTATTTTGTGCTCACTGGAGAAAATGGACAAGCCCAATGTGGTTATTTGTGAATGTACTCATATCAAATCCAATTATGTAGATGTTATTTTAAACATCTTTCTAATTCTGCACTATATGATTTCTAAATTTCATACAGTGAAAACAAAATTTAATTTGAAAGCCTGTCAAAATCTAATATTTATGTCTGTAGTTTCCTTTCAATTATCGAAGTGAAAGAGCTTTAGTAAAATTGAAATAATAAAATTTCCAAGTTAATTTTGTCTTTTCTTCTTCTGCACAGAACCATCCCTCTTTATTCTGTCTGAAAAGTGTTCATTCTGCAACACTCCACTCTCAGGGCTCTGACTTTGGGTCTACAAAGACCACAATTTTATGAAAAAATAATTTATATAAGAAGAAATACAAATACCCAAAAACCATTGAAACTGTACACTTTCTCTTATAAACGAAAAAAAAATACAAACTAAAATTAGTTAACTTTTTCATCTAGTCATTTGGCAAGTAATAAAATGGGCAAATATTTGGCTAAGGTGTAAGGAAATAGTTTTTTTTTTAATGTTGGAGGGCACGTGTACCATGTTCTCATGTGCGTGAACACAAAGGAGAGAAAGAACTCATGCGCAGTAGGGCCTGCTAACACTGCAATCCGTCTTCCTCCAATTCTTCATCCTGTCAGGTTTCTAGGCACGCATATGCACATGTGTTTTTCAAGCCACTTAGGCAGGGACTCTAACCCTGACCAGCCATGTGGGATCTGCCTTCCACTGTGTAGCACTTAACCACTGCACTGTGGGGTTCACCCAGAAACAGATTGCTAGTGGTAAGACCTTTTACGAGGAACAATTTAGCAAAACCTATCACAATTTTTAAATTTTACTTTGAACAGCAGATAGTACACAAACATACAAACATAAAATATCAAGTATCTGTGAGAATGTAAAGTCATTGGAACTCCTTTAGCAGAAATGTAAGCTGGCACAGCTGCTTTAGAAAACAATTGGCATTATCTGATAAGGCTGAAGATATGCATGTTTTATGACCTAGCAATTTCACTCCTGGGCATGCATTCAAGGAAAGCTCCTGCACATGTGTTTATATCCACACTATTTGTAAGACCAAGACAGTGAAAACAATCCCAGTCGTCCATCAGCATACAATAGATAAACACAGCAGTGAAAATCAATGAATTATAGCTATATGCAATGACATAGATGATGTCGGGGACATTGTGTGGTGAAGAAAAAGTGAATTGCAGAATAATAAAAGAGGGGTCCTAAAAAGTTCATGAAAAAGGGATATTATGAGCTGGTTCCATGGTGTAGTGGTTAAATACTGCCCAACAGAAGTCCACATGATGACTGTGGTTCAAATCCCCAACCCGGACACCCTGAAATACTCTGGGCACACGCACGAATGCCCAGAGCTGATGCAATAGAGGACTGAAGAAAGGAGATTGTAGCATGACCAGACCATGTATGGGGTGCTCATCTCTCTCTCTCTCTCACTCACATGCACGTACATGTACTCTATCATGAAAAAAATTTAAAAATTCATGAAATGTGTATTATTAGGACCTGGAGATGGTGGAATGGTTAAGATACTGGATTCCCACCTGGCTCACTGCATTTGGAGTCTCAGACCTGGTGGCTTGAAAAATCACAGGAGGTGCATGGGCATGCTTGCCCAAAATCCCAGGAGGAGAATGGAGAAGGGATTGTGGTATGGTTTTCTCCCTCGAGGGGTAATTTCTCACTATCCCTCTCTCAGGAGCACATGTGCCCTATGGCAAAAACCTTAAAAAAAAAAAAAAAGTATAATACAGAAAACTGCATGAATTTAAAAAAGAATTTTACACCAAAATAAACCTGTACTTTTAATTCCATTTTCCCCACCAACTCTTTGAAGTCTCTTAATAGACAGTAAAATTCAGAATGGTACCAGAATAGGCCACCCCCACACATGCTTCTTTCACATATGGATTATTTTGAGCTACAGGAAATTGAAAACAAGACACAGATAAAGCTCTTTACCTTCCTCTCACTACCTAAAAATACAGTATAAAATTTCCCTTTAATAAAGGAAATTTACATTGATAAAATGCAAATATACGTTCGTAAAAGTTTTCTCTTTACTAGGAAGAAAGCCTCTGTCAGATAATTGTTATCATTTTTTTTTTTTTTTAGTTTATTTATCTCCTCCATGAACAAGATAGACACAGAGAGAGACGCAGCACCTCCAAGAGTCTTGATACCATGGTCCACCCCTAGCCTCAGCCTGCCCCATATCATGGGCACACAGATACCCGGAAACCTCCCACAGGGTTCACCCTCACCACACCTGGCCCCTATCACCTGAAACTCATTTGCATGACCACCTTTTTTTAGAGGAGGTAAACGAGATAACATTTCCCCCCTCTACCTTCACATAACTTGCCTCTCCCACCCAGAAGCCCCCAAACCCTTTAACTTTTGATAGCCTAAGATAGTACATAAGGCTCAATGATCTAGCTAACTCCTTGACTCTCATTTCTTAGTAAAACTCTTGTGTATGTGTGTAATTAAAATGTTGTTTTTCTCTTGTTAGTTTGTCTTTGATCAAAACCAGTTTTGAGTCAACATGAATAAAATTTTACTTATATAAAACTCTTTATTTATTATGTATATAAACAGCAAGGAAATGTCGACAAGGGCATGCACTAAAGTAATAACCATTGTTATTACTTAGTAATTGAATTTGGACTGGTTTTGCTTCTCCTTGTTTTACTTTACTATATTGTTTGCTTTGTCCTTATGAAGGATGTGTGTTCTTCTTTATAAATATAATAAGATTATTATATTTAGAGTAACGATACAACCATTAGGGCACCTACAACAGTGTTTTATATATGTCACATATTGCATAGTAAAGAATTAACATGAGCATGCATGCCCAAAATCCCCAATGAAGAAATGAAAAAGGGATTGCAGCATGACCATCTCCATCCCCAAAGGCTTTCTCATTTGCCTTTCTCTCTCTGTGTCTCTTTCCTCTGCGTTCACCTTCTAGCAAAATTTTTTTAAATAAAGTAAAAATAAGTATTTGTTGTTTAAGTCTTAGGTTTTGGTACAATTTGTTACACAGCAAAAGCTAACTGATGGAACCTTACAGTGAGATAGTGATGAGAAGCTGCTACTTAAGTGAAGTAGTCAGGGTCGACCTCTCTTAGGAAGTGACATTTGAACAGAGAACTGAAAAGAGGGACTGAACCATTGGCTTTCTGAAGGAACAGCATTCTAGCTGGAGGAAACAGCATTCTGGGCAGAGAGAATAAATAGCATGTGTGGTCGCTTTGAGGCAGGAGCATGAATGACCTGGCTGATGCTCTCAAGAGCCTCAACAATGCCAAAAAAGAGAGGCAACTGCCAGGTTCTTATTGGGCTGTGCTCCAAAGTCATTGTCTGCTTTCTAACTGTGATGATGAAGCGTGATTACATTGGCAAATTTGAAATCATTCATGGTCAAATTGATAGAGCTGGGAAAATTGCTGTGAATCTCACAGGCAGGTTAAACAAGTGTGGAGTGATCAGCCTCAGATTTGATACATAATGCAAAGATCTAGAAAAATGGCAGAATAATTTGCTCTCATGTCAGTTTGGTTTCATTGTACTCACAACCTGTTTGTATTATAGACCACGAAGAAGCAGTATGAAAACACAAAGGAGGGGCTATCCCAGGATTCTTTTTATGGAGATATAATAAATACATACAAATAAAATGTCTCAATGGACAAAAACAATTTTTTTACAGATATTCTGCATAAGTGATACTACAGCTGTAAATTAGGCTTGTAGAAATTAAATGTCAAAAGTTTATTCTTTGGCATTTAGATAGGTATTGCCAGATTGCCTTCCAGTGAGGTGGTAACAAGTTACCATCCTACCAGAAATATGTTACAATTGTCAAACAGGGTATTATCAAATTCTGGTCTTTATCAATCCAGTAGGTGAAAAAATGGTTTTAATTTGCATGTCTTGTTATGAATGAGTTTGAGCAATTATCTGTATGCTTCAGAGCCATTAGTAACGCTTTTCTGTGAATTGCCTATTTATCTTCTTTGCCTGTTTTTCTACTGGGTTGTCAGTCTTCTTGTGGTTTTTCACATACTAGGAAAATTAGGCTTTTGTCCATGATTGAATCACATTTTGAAAGAATCACTCTGGTTGCTGTGTAAAGAACAGACTGATAGGGGAAGTAGGCAGTAGGCAAACCCATTAGGGTGCTACTTTAATGCTCCAGGTAAACAAAGGTGATGATTGGCATTAGAAACAAAGAAGTAGAGACAGTGAGCAGCAGACTCAGGATGACACTGTAACACTACCTAATGTTTATCAAAGGTCGACTCTGTGTGAGGCATAGTAATAATGGCCTTATAAGGATTTTTCTCATCCTACTTTCCCAGTAATTCTATGAGGGAGGTTCCATACGCTCTCATTTACAGAGGCTTGTGAAGTGGGTTTGACTCCACAGCTCAGTAATTCACCCCAGAAGCTATAGTCCCTACAATCTCTTCCAGTCTTGTAGTTTTACGACCTACTTTCTCTGCAGCCAAAGTGATCCCTCAAAAATGCAAATCTGTTCTATCACTCTCCTCCATAAACACCCAAAAGTAGAATTTTATGTCAACTTAACTGGGTTGAAGGATGTACAGTTAGCTGGCAGAACATTATTTCTGGGCTGTCTGAGAGGAGGATTCTGGAAGAGATTAGCATTTGAATGGTACACTGAGAAAAGAAGATCACTCTCAACAATGTGAGTAGGCCACATCCAATCCATTGAGAACCCTGAATAGAACAGCAAGGCAGAGCAAAGGAAAACTCACTCATTCCTGAACGGGAATATCTGTCTTCTCCTGCCCTTGGACATCAGAAATCCTGGTTCTCAGGCGTTCTGAGACTTTCACCAGCTGCCATCCAGTCCCCCCCCCCCCCCCCCCCACACCCCTTCCTCAGGCCTTTGTACTCTAACTGGGAGTTATGCCACTAGCTTTCCTGGTTCTCCAGCTCATAGATGCCAGATCATGGGACTTTTCACACTTCATAATGTAATGAACCAATTCTCATAATAAGTGTGTGTGTGTGTGTGTGTGTGTGTGTGTCTCCAATTGGGTCTATTTCTCTGGAGAATGCTGACCCATGTATTCCCAAGCCTTAGGCATCCAGAGCCTACAGAGTTTACAAGATCCAGCCTCAGTTCACTATTACTGCTACACCTCCTGCTAATCTCTGTCCCCTGACATGGAACCACTCACAGTTCACAGCCCACAATATTACACCCTTCCCGCTTCCTATTTTCTTCCCCAGGTTAAGTGCCACTAACCCTTCAGACCAAGTTTAGAACCTGAGCTCCTTTGGGAAAGCTGGTATGAAGTCTAAATTCCTAAAATAAGATGAAATAAATACTGGTTAGATAGTCCTTATGTCTTCTCCCAAAATAACCCTTCACAGGACTGGCCACGCTCAAATACGGTTACTTTCTTATCTGTGTTCATAACTCCTCCACTATCCTCCTCAACTAGGCTAGAAAATTGTTTTGTAGACAGAAATATTTGCTTTTTCTTAAATATTTCTGTACAATGATTTTAAAAGGTTGAAAGATGTATGTTTAGGTAAAAAGATTTACATTGCTCATCATTAGAGTATAAAACGCTGTACGATGAAAAGTCTCTCATCCTTCCCCCGCACCACTCCCCATTCACTCAGGTTTCTTCCTCAACAAGAAGCTATATAGCTGTGTTTACCCTTCTGAAAAATGTTTATGCATATTCAGAACTACATGTGTGTCTGTGTGTATATTCAGTTTTCCCACCAACATTTCACACAAATGGTACCATACTATACACACTTTTTCTGCACCATTTTTCCATTATCATAATGAAGGGTTTTCCTATATCGATCCCTAAGGAGTTTCCTTTTCTGTGTGTATGTGTGTGTGAGAGAGAGAGAAAGAGAGAGAGATGAACTGCATTTTGTTCAACAATATATTCCTTTTATTTTTTTCAGAGAGAGATTTTTGCTAATATGGTACATGCGCTCTCCGGAGAGACAGAGAGACAAAAAGTGAGACATCACCCCCCAGGGGAGAATGGCCACACTGTAATCCTTTCTCCTCCATTCTCCTCTCCAAATTTGGGGCACGGATGCACCAGCATCCAGTGTGAATTTCAAGCTGCCGGGTTTGGGACTCCAGCCATGGTCAACCACGTCGGAGTCCAACACCTTAACCGCTATGACACCTACTGGCCCCCAACAATCTATTCCTAATGCCCCAGCATTGTCTGGCACATGGTATGGACTTAATAAGGCTGTGGAATTGAATTGAATTGAATTTGGAATTGAATTGAAAATTGAATTGAATTACAATACAGGAAGTTGAGAATGACAAGTGCTGAGGATATACAAATGACCAGTAAGCACATGAAAACATGCTCAATATCCTTATTCAGCAGGGATATGCAAGTTAAAAGCACAGTGAAATTTTACTACCCACCTACTAGAATAGCTAAAATAAATGCCTGGTGATACAAATGTCAACAAAGACATCACACAACCGGAACTCTCAAACATGCTAGTGAGAATGTAAATTGATGCAGCCACTTTGGAAAGCTGATCATAGCTACAAAGGCAGAGCACATGCATAACCTGCAGCAACTCTATGCATAGGTATATATCCAACAGAAGTGATACACATGTTCACCGAAAGACATACAAGTATGCAGTAAAGGGTTAACCTGGCCCAAAGAAAGGACTGACCCTTGATCAGCCCCTGAAAGGCAACCTCTGAGCCCTTGAAACGTCTTCCCTGATGAAAGTGTCTTTGATTACCTGGGCTTTACCTGAGCCACACCAAATAACTTATGCTAATAGTGCGATTGATGGGTCAAGCCTTTGGACCAAATTGTATCAACTTAACCTGTGGAGAAGCTAGAAACTAAGAATAGCCACAGGATGGTAGCAGTATCTATGTCATCAACCCCCAGTAAAATCCCCGGGTGCCAAGGCTAACTGAGCTTCCCGCGTTGCCATTACTCCATGCATGCTGCCCCCATCAATGCTGGGAGAGGCCATCTCTATCTATATGACTCCATGGGGAGAGGACACCTGGAGGTTCACGCCTGGAACTTTCCTGGACTCTACCTTTATGCATCTTTTCCCGATGCTGATTTAATTTCTATTTGTTCACTGCCATAAACTAGAATCATGAGTTTAAATATTCTTTCTAAGTTCTGTGAGTCCTTCTAGGAATTATTGAATCCTAGGATAGACGTGGAGATCTCCCATGTGGCAACTAGAATGTTCATAGAAGCATTATTAAGAACAGATAAAACCTGGAAACAACCCACATGACCATGCACGTGCACATACCTGATGTTTTTCAAGCTGCCAGTCCAGGACTTGAACCATGCAGTCTCCATATGGGAACCAGCCTGCCTTAACCTTCAGGCTACTGGCTGGCCCCTAGGAGGGAACTAGTAGTACATGCAACAACTTAGATGAATCTCATGCATGATGTCAAATGAATTGACTCAAAAGGCTACACACTGTATGAAAGAACTTCAAAAGGTTCATAGAAAAATGGAATTAAAATACAAGTTTATTTTGATGCAAAACAATTAAAATCTCTGCAGAGTTTTTTCATAATGAGCATTTCCATGGTTTTTGAAGACCCCACCTATGATTCAATTCACATGACATTCTAAACAAAGCCAAACTTTAGAGACAGATAACAGACCAGTGGTTTCCTGGGGCAGGAGGTGCAGGAAGGACTGACTGCAAAGACACAAGGGAATTATTGGGTTGTCAGGAAAGTCATGAGCATTTTTGTATAGAAAAATAGAAAACTATGTCATGACTTTTTCAATGACCTAATAGTTGGGGTGTTGGAAATGTTATATAACTTGGCAGTAGTGGTGGTGGTGGTGGTAGTGGTGATGGCGGTTACATAACTGAATGTATTTATCAAAACTCAGAACTACATGTTAATAAAGGTGAACATTATTGTGTACAAAGTTTAATAAAATCAACTAAGGGTAGCTAAGTATATTTAAAGCTCACCTTATAATAATCGTAATAATGGAGGCTCAAGAGGAGAGCACAGAACATGTAGTTTATTTTCAAGTGAGAATCATGAAAGCTTCCTGGAAATGCTTACTGTAGCTGGGCCTGGAATGTGAATCAGGCATGTGGCTGGGCTCAGGAGATAGACTTCTCAGACTTGAATTCTGGCTGCATGACTTATTTTTTTGTTTGTTTTTCTAGGTTTTTGCCATAAGGCACTTGCACTCACCAGAGACAGAGAGAGACACAGAGGAGGAAGTGAGAAATCACCACCCCACTCCCAGGGGGATGGCCACACTGTGATCCTTTCTCCCCCATTCTCCTCTCAGGATTTTGAACATGCATTGACATGTATCCAGCATGATTTTGAAACCTCCAGGTCTGGATCTTAAACTGCAGTCGACCATGTGGAAGTCCAGTGTCTTCACCACCATGCCACCTGCTGGCCCCTCCACCACTTTTTTTTTTGGAGTGGTTTTCACTATAGGGCGCATGCGCTCACCAGACAGACAGAGAGAGACATAGAGACAGAAAGTGAGAAATCACCCCCCAGGGGGGATGGTCACGCTGCAATCCCTTCTCCTCCATTCTCCTCTCGGGATCTTGGGCATGCATGCACATGCGCCCGGCGTGAGTTTAAGCCACCGGGTCCGGGACGCGAACCGTGGTCGACTACGTGGGAGTCCAGCAACATAGCCATTAGGCTAACTGCTGGTTCCCGACCAATTCTTAATTCTGTATCCTGAACAAGTTCCTTAACCACCGTGTTCTTCAGTTCCCTATCTGCAAATGGGAGGAGTTAAAAACTACCTCCCTCATAAGGTAGTTGAGAGAATGTAATATGTAATATATAATACACATATATATATACACACACATATATATGTATATATACACACACACATATATATGGCAATAGACCATGTACATATGCACACATAAGTTACACACATACATAACCACATGTATGTGTGAAATTAAGAAAAGGGGCATAACACACAGTAAGTGCTAGATAGGTGTTAGCCTTTGTTGTTATTACTGGTCATTCCTTCTTATTCTGAAAGGACAAGAACCATGGAGGAAGTTCTCAAATCCCTGGACGACCCAAAGATTCTTATTCCCTAGTCTGTGTGTCCAGGGTGAGGCACTATTTCTTAAGCAGTGGCGTGTGACTGTGCCAACAGCGTTGTGTAGAGGAGTAAGTTGGGAGTAATTTGTGTTCAAAATGTGAAAGTCAGGCCAAGCCCCAGCTTTAGAGATGGCTACAAAATGAAGGCGGTGTCAGTCTCTGAAATGGAAAATGTGGATTCTCTGCATTTCGCTCTTGTTACATCTGGTGGGGAGGCTCCAGCTGAAATGGCTAGAGCCCTTTGAATTAAAGTTCTTTAAATTCCCTGCCTTCTCACAATGAGGTGAGGCAGAAATAGAGGTGACAGGGGACCAATACGACTGAGGCCGCGATTCTGTTCACTGGGCACCAGGGACGCTGAAATGAATGCAGGAGAGAAGGGCGGGTCTGCAGAGGCCAAAGCAGCTGCAGGAAGAGGACAGGCTGCTTGTCCCAGGACACCCCTCACATGGCTGCGGCAGCCACCAGAAGTAGGGAGCGCTGTCTTGTTCAGACACGGTTCCTCACTGACATCTGGGCCACAGCCCCAAGGACTAACACACAAGCCCTAAAATCTTTCCATCTGCACATACAGATAACTCCCGGGGCAAGGGACTGTCAGACATGGTCCTCAGGAATCCGTTTCTTTATGGCTTGTGTTTTGTAGGGTGTTCTTACTGCTTAAACCATCACAAGTGTGTGCTTAACACTACAACCGTCTATTCCTTAACCATGGAATACTCCACAATGCCATGCCTACCCTCTGCAGCCTCTTGTTGTGTAGCTCCACCCTCTTCTGGGATTTCCCAGATCTCTGAGTCCTCTGCGTCCAGCCAAAAGTTGGAGAAAGAGTGAGAATATGCTCCCCTATTTTTTTTTTTTTTTTTAGCCTCTTCTAGAGCCTTTATTTTTTAAAGTTTCTTCCAGGAGCAAGAGAGACACAACAGACAGCAAGAGGGAGAGACCAAGAGACAGGCACTTCCAACAGGGCCCCCACACTGCAGTCTACCCTCACCCTCAGCCAGCCCTGGATCATGGGCATGTTCAGGGAGGTCTCCAGCTGCAAATCTGGAACCTTTCCATGTGGGTAAGCCTTGCAGTGGGTCGTGTGATGGCTATACCACCGTTCAGCCCACCGCTCCCCTATTTTAAGCTTCTTAGCCACTCAACAAGAATATGGGCTCTTCCAGGTTCAAGGCGGGGACTGGGAAATATCGTCCAGTCACAGCTCTCCTCTGCTGTGAGGAGGCTATGAGGAACCTTCATTTCTGCCACAATCACCAAGAACCACTCTGCCCCACAGCTCCCTAGGAATAGTCCCTCTCCATATTTTTTTTAGATTTTTGCCATACAGCACATGTGCTCTTCAGAGAGAGGGAAAGTAAAAACTCACCCCCCACTAAGAGGGGATGGCCACACCACAATCCCTTCTCCTTTCTCCTCTTGGGATTTTGGGCAGGCACACAAATGTAACCAGTGTGATTTTCAAGCTGCTAGGTCTGGGGCTCAAAGCATGGTCAGCCATGTTAGAGTCCAGCACCTTAGTCACCAAGCCACTTGCTGTCCCCATGATCCCCCTTTTTACAGAATAATGAGGGTGTTTCTACTTCCTACTTCCTTTCCGAAGGAGGCTCCTAGTGATTTCCTGTTTATAAATATTGTAGCTAACAAATCTCTTCCTCTAGAGAAGAGGGGAGTAAGCCACACATTGGATCTGTTTTTTGAGAGGTTTTTGCTATAGGGCACATGCGCTCATCAGAGAGACAGAGAGACAGAAAGCGAGAAATCACCCCTGGGGGGATGGCCATGCCACAATCCCTTCTCCCACATTCTGCTCTCAGGATCTTGGGCACGTACACACACGTGCCCGGCATGAGTTTAAGCCACCGGGTCTGGGATTCAAACCACGGTTGACTACATGGGAGTTCAGTGACATAGCCATCACGCCAACTGCTGGTCCTGCCACACATTGGATCTTGAAGCAAGATTCTCCATCTGATAGAGTACCCAAACATTAGAAAAGGGACTGGAAAGATCTGTCACTGTTAACTACTAGGAACAGGGATGTAGGAAGTTGGGGGTAGGTGAATAGTTTCATTTTCACTTTATAGCTGTATGTGTGCATATATATATATGTTTCAAAACTAATGAGCAAAACAAGTATTACTCAGCATTGCTATTTATATGAAATATAAGAGTAGGCAAAAACTAAATGATGGTGATAAAAACAAGAATAATGGTGACCTCTGAGGAGGATTTGGGTTTGGGGAAGGTGAGCTGGGCAGGAAAAGTTCTATATCTCAATTTGGGGGATGGCTATACAAATGTACATGCAGTTCAATCTTACCCATGGTCTACACTTATAATTAGCATACTTCATATTCTTTGCCAGATATACTAAAGAAAAAAGGGAATCTATTTTTAAAATTCTCTGCCTGGGCTAGCCAGTGACATGGTGTTTAAGATGATTTGATCCCATGTAGCTGATTGTGCAGTTCGAGGCCTAGACCAGTTGGCTTGAAACACACATTGGGAGCATGTGCATGCATGACCAAAATCTCAAGAGGAGCATTAGAGAAGAAGGGATTGTGGCATGGCCATTTCTCATGGAGGGTGCATTCTCACTTTCCCTCTCTCTCTCTGTCTCTCTTCGGAGGCAATTACACATGCTCTATAGCAAACAAAACACAAAAATTCCCTGCCTTACCTCACCTCCAAATTACCAGTGGTCCCCTTTTAAGAATCCTGTTAGAGAGACCAGCAGATGGCGTAATGGTTACATCTCTGGACCCCCATGTAGTCGACTGAGGTTCTAGTCCTGGACCCAGTGGCTTAAAACTCACATCGAGTGTTTGTGTGTGCGTGACTAAAATCCTGAGAGGAGAATGGAGGAGAAGGGATTGTGGCATGGCCATTGCCCCATCTCCAGGGAAGTAATTTCTTGTGTTCTGTCTCTCTCTGCCTCTCCAGCGAGCATATGTGCCCTATAACAAAAATCTCGATAAAAAAATAATAACAATCCTGTTAGAGACAAAGATAATGACAGGCAAATTGGTCTCCCTCCATAAATTAAACTCTGACTTGGATCCCTTATGTGCCCCACAATGAGAGAAAACTGTACTGAAGGGAGCAGCCGAACGTGGGCCTGATTTTTGTGCTTTGGAGGTATACCCAGAAGTGGGATTGCTGGGTGATATGGTGGTTCTGTTTTTAAATTGGGGGGTCGGGGGAACCTCCGTACTGCTTTCCATAATGGCTGTTCTACTTTACATTTCCACCCACAGCGTGCAGGGATTTCCTTCCCTTCATATCCTTGCCAACACTTATCTTGCGCCTTTCTGATAATGGCCATTCTAATAGGTGTGAGGTGATATCTCGTGGTAGTTTTAATTTGCATGTCCCTGATGATTAGTGATGCTGAACAATCTTTCATACGCTGGTTGGCCATGCCAGCAGGTTTCTGAGTTACTTCCTACTGCCTACACTTTTTTTTTTCCTTCTAGTTACAATCACATGGTCCTTCAGTTCCTAAATGTAGCAATAAAAAAATCATTGGCTCCTTTCCTTTTCCCGTCTTACACAGCTGTGATGTGTTCCCCCAGGAACAGGAGTCTAGGCCCAACTGCGGGCTAGGATAAGGAATAGGAAAATGAATTCTTTTGTTGTCACATTTGACTCAATGCAGTTTTTAGGAGGGGAAGGCTGCCCCTCTCTGCTTCCTGCAGCTTTGTGTCAGGGCTGTGATTTCAGGCCTTTTTAAGGCTGCAAATAGGCCTGACCCATCTGGCAAATCTCAAAGTCAACTTTCCTGAAGCAAACCACTGCTCTGAACTGGAGTTATTTAAATTCAACCTTCTCCCTGACCCAGAGGAGAACACATAGCACAGTGTGGCTTTAAGTGTTCAAACTCAACCCTGATGCTACTGACAAGGAGGATGCAAACAGTAGGGGCTGGGCAAGGAGGTGTACTTTCTCCTAGGCCATTTGCATGTCATTTAAGGTACTAGGAGTAATTTGGAAGAACTTTTTGAACCTGGAAGAATATTCCCAAAGTAAGTTTATATAGATGTATGTGTATATATGTGTTTAAGAATTAGTTATTTAATTTTATTATTATTATTATTATTATTATTATTATTTAATTTGCAACAGGATGGAACCAGCAGATGGCGTAATGGTTACGTTGCTGAACTCCCATGTAGTCAACTGTGGTTTGAGTACTGGACTCGGTGGCTTACAACTCACACCAGGCATGTGTGTGTGTGTGTACCCAAAATCCTGAGAGGAGAATGAAGAAGGAATTGAGGCATGGCCATCTGCCCTGGGGGGATGATTTCTCACTTTCTGTCTCTCTGTCTCTCTCTCTCTCTCTGGGAATCACACACACCCTATATCAAAAACAAACAAACAAACAAACAAAAACTCTAAAAAAAGATTGCTACAGGGCACATGCACTCACCAAAAAGAGAGAGAGGGAAAGTGAGAAAACAAGCCACAGGGTCCGGGACTCAAACCTTGGTCAGCCATGAGAATCCAGTACCTTAACCACCACACCATGTACTAGCCCCAGTAAGTCTAAATTTTTAAAAACTCCATACTGCCCCCCCCTCCTCACTTAAAATATCACTTCTCTCAATAAGACAGATAAAACTCCAACCATCCTGCTTCTTCCCTTGGCTTCCATACCATCAAAACCAAACTCCCACTATGGAAATACTGGAAATACTGTACACTGGCTTCCTTGGCCTCTCGTAGCCCAGAAAAGACATGGAACCTCATCCCAAGCGATGGAACTTGGGGAATTCTGATAGAAAGGTGCTAAGCTCCTAATAACAAAGGAGTATGGGAAAAGAAAGGCCACCCTTCCGGTTGGGTGTGTGTGCCTATTTCGGGTCAGGTGCAGCCTGTCTTTGTCTTTTCTCTTCAAGTGCGGGACCTTCCTCTGGAGTCAGGCCCTCCTAACCTTGTGCCCCTTCTCAGAAAGCTCATTCATAGGACTTCACTTGTGTGATATTGTGACACATGAGTGGGTCTTCATAAAGTTCATGAAAATGCATATTATAAACAAAATTATGCATGAAGTCAATGTATTTTTTGAACCAAAACAAACTCATACTTTTAACTGCACTGTGTCACAAACTTTTCGAAGTCCTATCATATATATTTGGTCTTCATCCACAGTTCCTGGCCTATGTCTCCTGAAATATGAAGTGATAATAGCAGCATCTTTTATATGATAATGAGGTGACTGGTGGCTGGGGACCCCGATGTAGCTGTGGGATGGGAGACAGTTACCAGAAAGAGCAAGGCATAATTAGAGGGTTAGACAAAGCAAGACTTCATCTAAGAACAACAATAAAACCAAGAGCATGACATATGGAAAGTTTCTGTTAGAAGTCACATTTGACAAGGCACGGAAACAAATCCCAGACATCAGGATGAGGGACGACATAGGGACATACTCTCCAAAACACTGGAGACTATGTGAGCCTAAAGGTTGATGAGAAGCTAAGTGACTTCAAGGATTGTTATAGTCAGTGACTTCAAAAGCAAGGACTTGCATGACTCAGAGGAGGAAGAGGTTGAGAGGACTCTTGGATATACCATTCACTGGATTTAAGACATTTTATCAGTCTCTTCAACTCTCTCCCAAGCACCTCTAAAAGGATGAAGAAAGTTCTCAGAAGTGGCTTGCCAAGAGATGTGAAATAGTAATCAGAAATCACTCTTGACAAGATCCTAGGGGACTTCCAAATGATAATTCTTTTTTTTTTTTTTTTTTTTTTTTCCCCATAGGACACATGTGCTTATGGAGTGAGACAGAGAGAAGAAAAGTGAGAAATCACCTTCTGGGGGATGGCCATGCTGCAATATCATCTCCATTCTCCTCTTGGGATTTTGGTCACACATGCATATGCACCTAGTGTGATTTACAAGCCTCTAGATTCAGGACTAGAATCATGGTCGGCCATGTGGGAATCTAGCACCTTAACTACCATGCCACCTGCTGGCCCCAAAGTAATTCTTATGTTTTTTGTTTGTTTGTTTACAAGAGAGATTTTTGCTATAGGGTGCATATGATCACCAGAGAGACAGAAAGCGAGAAATCACCCTCCAGAGGGGATGGCCATGCCACAATCCCTTCTCCTCCATTCTCCTCTTGGGATTTGGGGCACAAATGTACATGTGCCCTGCATGAGTTTTAAGCCGCTGCATCTGGGACTTGAACTGCAGTTGACTGCATGGGAGTCCAGCGACATAACCATTATGCCTCTGTTAATCCCAAAGGTAATTCTTATTGTCATTTTCAAACTTCACCTTCCTTGGTCAGTTTTTCTTCTGAAAACATTCTTTTCCCTTGGCTTCTGGGATACCTTCGTCTTCATGATTCTGTTCCTAGTTGACTGGCTTCTCCTCTTTGATCTCTTTATTGGATTTTCTTTGTCTTCCTGGCCTCTGAGCATCAGAGGACCCAGACTTTCATACTCAGTCTTCTTCTCTATATCTGCACTAAAGTCCTGGAGGAAAATCTCACCTAGGTCCAACACCTAAAATACCTTGTATGTGTTGCTGACACCCAAATTTATGTCTCAAGTCCTAATTTCTCTCTTCTCCTCTGAACTCTAGACTTATATCCACTTTCCTTCAGTCTGATAATTAGCAATCATTCCAAATTTGGCAGCTTAGAATTAGACTTTAACCCCTCCCATGGCCCACCACCAAATTCTACTATACTTATATTCTTGGCCATTTCCATAAATTATTACTCTACTCTACCAGTTGTCAGACCAAACTCCTGAGATCATTCTTACCTGTACTCTTTTTCATACCTAACATCCAGGCCATCAGCAAATTCTGTCAGCTCTGGCTTTTAAATATACCTCGATTCTGAAATGTCTCATCATTTCCACCACTGCCATCCTATTTCAGTCTACCTTCATTGTCTTGACTATTTTAACAGCCTTTTTTCATTGGTCTTACGCTTTCATCTTTGTCACCTACAGTCTCTTCTCACAGAGCATGCAGAGTTATCCTTCTGAAAGGTAAATAAAGTCCTCCAATATTTCGATCTCTACCATAGAGTGCAGATAGTTGGCATATATTAAGTGGATACATATCATCTCTTTCTTTAATTTCTTGGCTTACTTCACTCAGCAATAGATCTTCCATATCTGACTACTTTCTTTTTTTTCCCCCTTTTTAAAAAATTTATTTCTTTTTGTATATACATTCAATTGCATTGTTTAGCTTACAATGTGAGCCTTTCAATATGTGAACATTTCTCCCCAGTCCTGTTGATCAAAATATCTTCAACCGATAACAGCACACTTCCCCATCCCGTCAATGCTCTACCTCCGTATCCCTTCTCCAAATGTCCTTCGTTAGGCCCTACTCCTCCACATACACCTCATCTGACTTTCACACCCATCTCTTGTGTTTGTACAACTGTTAGTCAATCAGTTTCAGTCATAGAGTGCAGACATTCGGTATATGTTAAGTGGGAACATACAGTGTCTCTCCTTCATAGCCCGGCTTGCCTCACTCAGCAGTAAATCTTCCATATTTTTCCACTTTCTGTCAAAAGCCAGGGTTTTGTTGTTTTTTATGGCTGAGTAGTATTCCATACAGTATATGTGCCACAGTTTTTCAATCCATTCCTCCATACGGGGGCATTTGGGTTGGTTCCATGACTTAGCAATCATGAATAGTGCCGCAATGAACATCGATATGCAAGCACTTTTCCAATGAAGAATTCTTCTGGCTAATGAGGATAAGACAGTGTGGAATGGGGTGGAAGAAGAGAAGAGTATATAGAAAGATAGTAAGAGAACAAATAGAGAGGCATGACATTAGTAGGACACAGATATAGTTTACTACCTGTTGATGACGACGTGTATAGTATTCTCGACTGGACTGGCCTGAGAAATATTTAACGTTGGGTAAACTATTTTTAGAAGCAAAATGAGAAACAGTGATTGACTGTTTAAAAAAATAATTGGAATAATAATAATGATAATGTTGATCGGGGAAAATAATGAAAAGCTATTGGATGATGAAATGGGGATTTTAATGTCTCTGTATTGACTGATATGTATGATATTCCTTTCAGAAAAAGAAATGTAATACACTATAAAGTTATATGTGACTCAATGTAATATAAACAAGATTATGATGATAAATAAATTTTAAAAATTAAAAATAAATCTCAGGAGGAGAATGGGGAAAAAAAAGGTAAATAAAGTCATGTTACTCCTCAGCTCCAAACCTTACAATGAAATTCTAGGACCAGCAGTTAGTGTAATGGCTATGTCACTGGACTCCCGAGTAGTCAACCGCGGTTTGAGTCCCGGACCTGGTGGCTTAAACTCATGCCAGGCGCGTGTGCGTGTGTGCCCAAGATCCTGAGAGGAGAATGGAGGAGAAAGGATTGCAGCGTGGCCAACCCCCCTGGGGGGTGATTTCTCATTGTTTGTCTCTCTGTCTTTCTGGCAAGCGCACGCACCCTGTAGCAAAAACCTCTCCAAAAAAGAAAAGAAGAAAAAATCTCTCAAAAAAATTAAGAAGTAAATAAAATCCATTGTCATTCTGTCCTTCCTTATTGAAACTAAAATTGTCTTATTTTGGCCATTAGGAACCTCTTCAAGTTGACTCCTGAGTCATAGTGACAGGGCCTCATATCTTCGATATATACCTCGCTATCTGGTAGGACAAGAAGTTTCAGGCTAATTTTGTAATTTTTTTCCCCATAGGTTCAGAATCAGTCATTTCTCCAGAGCTCTGATTTTCTTTCAGTGAAAAGTGGCATTTCATTACCACAACCTGGGCTCCAAAGTTGCTCTATGATATTAGGTGGGTTGGCCACTACTCCTGGGCTTTTCCAGTGGACAGAAATTGAAAATACATTTTTGAAGATAAAACATTTTATACCTTCACAGTAATATTTCCAATTCAAAATCAGGACTGCAGTGTTATCCCTTAATGTTTTAAATATTACTTCTACCTCTCCTTCTTCCATACCAAGAATCCTGGTTCTGATTCTCAAAAATGAGAGATGATAGAATAAATACCCCATGATTGCACCTTTACTTTATCGTACATTATACACAGGAGAGTTTCAAAAATAACAATGTACAGAATAACCATCACCAATTATGAATAGTAAACACAACTTAAATTTTTTCATACCCTATCCTCCTTGTCAGCTCATTTATTTTTTAGTTACACTATGTCTACCTTGTCAAGACAATCATCCCATACTATATTGCATCCTTTTTTACTCTTATTTAGTCTTTACCTACAAGTAACCTATAGATATGCTTATATCTGTACTCAGATCAGTCTCCTAAGTCATTTCAGTAATCCAATACTTGATCTTCTCAGGAAGTAATTGTAGAAAAAACATTCCCTAAATTATTTCATATTCATAACAGCTTGTCTGTGCCCTTTATACTTGAATATCACACTTTCTTTCCTTGAGTATTCTAAATATGCTATTTGGTTTTCTTCTAACATTAAGTGTCACAGTGAAAAAGTCTAGTGAAGGCTGCCTCTGTGGTGCAGCAATGATGCTCTGCTCAAAGGCAGCTGAATCCCATATGGCAACTTGGTTCAAATCCCTGGCTGGGTAGGTCTGAAAACACACCAGGCACACACTCAAGTACCTAAGATCGGATGGGCTGGAGGGAAGGGATCAGAACTTGATCAGGCCCTGTGGAGGGTGTTTGTCTCTCTTTCTCTCTCTCTCTCTCTGTCTCACTTTCACACACACACACACACACACACACACACACATACAAACAAGAGCATTACCCCAAATAAAGAAAAAAAAATCGAATGATAATCTTTCTCTTATAAATTATATGTTGTTTTTGCCTAGCTGCTTAATTTTTTTCTTTTCTTTGAAGTCCAGGAATTTAAATACTAGAATGTGTATTGGTGTTGGTAAATCAAGATCTGTATGTCATAGCATAGTATGCTCTTTCAATATGTACTTTCAAAGCTATTTCATTTCAGAATTTTTTCTTGAATTATAGCATATAATATTTATTTGATTCTCTTGCTTTGGTTCTCTTTTTCAGGAACTTCTATTATCCATATACTGTATCTTTATTGCCTATGTTCATCCAGTAGTTATAATATTTCTCAAATCTTTACTCTCTTAACTTGTTTTGAATTATTAATTTTTTTCTATGGGGTCATTGGAAAAGTCATGATGCATTTTTGCATAGAAAAACACAGAAAAATACGTCATGGCTTTTCTGGTGACCTGATATTTTACGTTCTCTTTCTCTAAAGGCACTATCTATTCTAGTCATTCACTAGGTTCCTTACAGTTTAGTCTTGATTTTTTTTTTTAATTTTTTTTTTTTTGGAGAGGTTTTCGCTATAGGGCGCGTGCGCTCGCCAGACAGACAGAGAGAGACATAGAGACAGAAAGCGAGAAATCACCCCCCAGAGGGGATGGCCACGCCGCAATCCCTTCTCCTCCATTCTCCTCTCGGGATCTTGGGTACGCACGCACACGCGCCCGGCGTGAGCTTTAAGCCACCGGGTCCAGGACGCGAACCGCGGTCGACTACATGGGAGTCCAGCGACATAGCCATTACGCTAACTGTTGGTTCCCAGTCTTGATTTCTTTTATTTATGTATTACTTCCATATTTTCCTTGAGTCTTGTCACATCACTTCTAAAGATTTCTAATTTTCATTTGTATTGTTTTTTTATTTCATGTATTTTTAAAAAAGTCTTTAGCTTATTTTGAAATAGATCATTATAGGTTTTTGTTTTCTTTTGAAGCAAATAGTTCTAGCCTGCTTTCATTATCTTTAGGGATATTATTTTCCTCCCTATTCTCATTTTTCTTGCAATAACTTTATATGAAATTTCACCTCAATACTTTCCTGTTGCTCATTTTTATACAAATTTCATTTTCTTGAACTTTTAGAAGAAATTTTTGCTCAAGAGAACCTTTCTAACTTTGTAAAATTACCTATTTTGTCATCGTTACATATATATATGATAGCATACGTCTATAACCTATAGTTTCATATAATACACGTGTGTGTGTGTGTATAGTATATAGTAGTGTGTCTGTAAGATTTCCTGCTATGCTCCCCTCATCCTACTCTGTCCTTAGTAGTTTTCTCCTGGACAGGCCCTGTCCTAAAAGGGAACCCTGGCTGGTGATTTTTGACCCAGGAGCTAAACCACTCAGACCTTTCAGACCTCACCACAGGCTCCTTGCTTGCCCTCACCTGCTAATTGAAGTAAACAAAACAGCTTTAGCTACTCTAAAATAGCCTGCTAAACTTTCTAGTGAACACCTATTGGATATTTTAGGTGATATTTTACTGCTCTTTGAGTTAGTTAGACATTCCATTGCGTTTCTCTGTTTTCTCCTACACAGATACCTATACCATGCAATCTTGTGAATAGCAATGATTTATCCTCACTTGTTTCTTCATTTTCTTTTTAACTTAGAGAGGTTTTTGCTATAGGACGCGTGCGCGCGTCAGAAAGACAGACAGAGACAGAAAGACAGAAAGCGAAAAACCATCCCCTGGGGGAGATGGCCACGCCACAATCCTTTCTCCTCCATTCTCCTCTTGGGATCTTGGGCACGCATACACACATGCCTGGCATGAGTTTAAGCCACCAGGTCTAGGACTCGTACTGCAGTCAACTATGTGAGAGTCCAGCGACGTAGCCATTGCACCATCTGGTCCTATCCTCACCTATTTCTTTCTTTCTTTTTTTTTTTTCTATTTCTTTTTTTATTTTTACATTTTCCAAATTTACTTCACATATCAAAAATTTTTGCTCATACTCCATAATTATTTTTTTTTTTTGAGAGGTTTTCGCTATAGGGCGTGTGTGCTCACCAGACAGACAGAGAGAGACATAGAGACAGAAAGCGAGAAATCACCCCCCAGGGGGGTGGTCACATCGCAATCCCTTCTCCTCCATTCTCCTCTTGGGATCTTGGGCACACACACACACGTGCCCGGCGTGAGTTTTAAGCCACCAGGTCCGGGACGCGAACCGCGGTCGACTACATGGGAGTCCAGCGACATAGCCATTACGCTAACTGCTGGTTCCTGATACTCCATAATTCTTGACAGTTAATAAACAACTTTCAAAATTTCAGAATACTGAATTTTAAAGATAATGTTTAAAATATTTCTTATAATTTTGTATAATTTTGTTTGTGACTCTATGACAACAGAGACAGTATGGTTTTAAATATGTCTGAGAAAATATTTGTGTGTCACCTACTCAAATAGTTGAAAAGCAAATGCCCAGCACACTAGTCACACATAAATTTTCTCAATTCAGCCCTGCCTACCAAGTATTCTGTGATATACCATCTGCTAGCAAAGATCAGTCTCTTTTTCTTCCTTCAAAGTCTTTAGATAATCCTCTGGTGTGGTTGCTCTTTTGCAATCTCTACTGATTACAATGCTGGGCTGAAAAAGTCCAGGTTATTTTATGTTATAAATTCTTTCATATGTCTTCTCTAATCCTCTCTGCCAGGCAGAACTATTTATGGTGCCAGGCCATCTTTCTAAGAGCTTATGTTGGCTTACGTGAGATCCACCTTAGTTCCATAGTTTCCTGATTAATCTTCAGGTATGACATTCCAGTCAAAGCCCTATCCAATAATGAGTATTTCCGATTTCTTATTCAATGCAACAAGCATTATTCATCTTATGCAAATAACCCTTCTGCCACAAAATAAGAATACTCCCAAATATTTCCAATTCAAGAGGGAAGGAAGAAAAGTTTATGTTTACATTTAAAGAAACAAACAAGAAAATTATTTTAACAGATTGCTGAACCTATCAACAACTGAAAAGAAAAATGTTTAAATTGAGAAAACAAAGCATAGTAAAAAAAAAAGCAATCAGTAATATTTTACTCAAAGTTATAATATTCTATTTCACCATTTCAGTCTTACATTCAAAATCTCTTCTGTTGAATGTGCAGTGTTACCGTGGTCCAATCTTTCTGTTTAAATCCTGGAAGTAAATATTCAATGTTATTATTGATATTTCTTGTTCCTAGCATTAAATTGGTCATTTCCTTGGTTGCCTTTTGTTCTCTTATTTCTGTATGTATCTTTAGTTTTCCTGGTAGATCACTCCTTTCAGAACTTCTTAAAGAGTGGGTCTGCTATTGGCAAATTTTTTTCAGGTCTTGTTTATCTGAGAATGTTTTTATTCTTCCTTTCCATATGAAAGATAATCTTGCCAGGTATAGTATTCTTGGTTGAAACTGTTTTTCACTTAACACTTAGAATATATTTTCCCATTCTTTCCTTGCTCACATTGTTTCTGATGAGAAGTCTAAGGTTAACCTGATTGGATAACCTTTATTAAGTAACCTGATGTTTCTCTCTTGTCAATTTTAGTATCTTGTCTTCGTCTGTAGATTTGGCCAGTCTGGCTATGATGTGTCTTGGAGAAGATCTTTTGGGTCAGCTCTATTAGGGGTCCTTTGTATTTCTTGGGTCTGGATATCTGAATGCCTCTCTAGATTTAGAAAGTTTTCTTCCAAGATTTCATGGAATAGATTATCAATGCCCTTATTAGTTTCCTCACCATGCAGAAAATCTGAGATTTGATTTTCTGCATGGACTAACCTGCTTTTACTACTTTTGAGGGGGTTTTGATTTCCTGAATGACAGCCTTCATCTCTAATAGCTCCATTTGATTCTTTTTCATAGTGTGTATTTCCTCTTTCAGATCATGGAAGAACTTCAACACCTCCTGGAACTCATTGTCTCTTTTCTCCTGCATCTTCTGAAGTTCATTATCTCTCAGCTCTTGCATCTCGTTTAGTTTTGTCACTATGAATATTCTGAATTATCTATCAGACATTTCCATGAATTCTACTGTACTGTCTGTGGATGATGAGGTACTGTTCTTTTCCCTTAGAGGAGAGATATTTTCTTGATTTCTCATGTTTCTTGTGCCTCTGCAGTTGTTTCTGGTCATGCTGTGACAAAATCTATCCTCTACTGTGCTTCACAACATGGTATCCACAGACAGATTAAAAGTTCAGATTTATAAAAACAAATTTCTTCATTAAAGCAAGAGGTCCAGCTCAAGATCCTGAGAGGAGAATGGAGGAGAAGGGATTGCGGCATGGCCATCCCCCCTGGGGGTTGATTTCTCGCTTTCTGTCTCTCTGTCTGTCTGGTGAGCGCACGTGCCCTACAGCAAAAACCTCTCCGAAAAAAAAGTGGAAAAAATAAAAGCAAGAGGTCCAATAAGCAGTGAGGATTTCAATGATTCTAAAAGTATTCAGATCCTTGGCTACTGTGTACCTAGACCTATCTAGACATTCCGTGTGTGGAGAGTGAAACTTAGAGTGGGAAAGTAAGGTTAAAAAAATAAGCAAAAAGGAAAAAAAAAATTAGAAAAATACTTCCAAAAAAGAGGGAAAATTTTTTTTAACATGTAAAAAATGAAAAACACAGTGTGCTAGTGCACCACACGAACAAACCAGAACACACATCGGCTTTAAAATGGCTTCTGAAATTAGTAAGTGAAAGAAAAGGAGAAGTGGTTGAAAATTAAAAAAAATAAAATTAAAGAGAGAGAGTGCAAGACAGACTGAGAGACAATCAGAGACAAAGAAAAGACAGAGGTCGCTCTACCTTGTCTGAATATTTTGGGAGTCTAGGAGATGGAGTATAGAGCATAGCTTCCCTGAACACGCCAGGACACACCTCAGCTTTAAAAATTCTATTCTCGCCTGTTCCTATTTTTACGGTTCATTGAGACAGTATCTCACCTAGTTTTGTTGGCAATGTCCGATTTTTGATTTTGCTACTTACTTATTGTAGCTATTTTTATGTGGCGATTAGGAAAATCCCAAGCACTATTCTTCCACCACCATTCCAATTTCTCAAATTCATGAGTTCCCTCTGGAGCCCAAGCAGAAGGGGCAAGACTACACAGAGGAGGCTCTTCTTGTGGTAAAGAGAGAAATGTAACAGAACAAACTTTAAAACAGAGGTGTACAAAACTCTGCTCACAATACACATTTGCTAGTGCTTTGTTGGCTAATACTAGTCACCAAGCTAAGAACAACGTTAATATGCAAAAAAAAAACCCAAAAACAAAAACAAAAAAACACTCTTTTCCAGTGGGAAAAACCACAAAATCCCGCAAGAAGCATAGATACAAGAAGCAATGAAGAATTGGGAACAATAATGTAATGTTCCACACCAATCAACTGCATCTACCCAAAAGGCATTTTCTAAATCTTTCTAAATTACTTTTTAGAAATAGTCTCTGTGTGTGTGTTTTGTTTATTTTGTTTTGTTTTGTTTTGAGATAGGAAGAGGAAGGGAAAGCAAAACATTTAAGGGGCACAAAAATGGAAAATTATCTGTTGATGATAATGCATACGATAATATCTTTAACTGGACTAATATACAATGTATTCAAGATGGGAAAATTCAGTTTTCAAGCTGTAATGATATACAATAAATGCATAAAAACAAACAAACAAACAAAAAAGAAACAATTTGTTAATTATACCTCCAACCATAGATAAGAGTATCCATTACATCACCACATTTATCATTGTTTTTAAAAAACTGCTGTTAAATTGATAAGGAAAAATAGCTAAAGGTAGTTCAATGTTCAGGTTGCACCTTTATTTTGGTGGAGTGTAATACTATTTCATTGGTTTATAAGTTATTTGTCTTTTTTAATAACTTGCCTCCCTACGTCTTTTATTCATTTCACTGTGACAAATGGTGATTTTTCTTGTTGATTTATAAGACCTCATTACATATTAAAGATTTTTATCTTTATCTTTCATATTTCTTGCACACATTTGTTTCAATTTGTTATTTATCTTTTGTATCATTTGTCTAATTCTGCAAAACAAATCACCTTAAAACTGAGTGTTCTAAACCAAAAAAAAAAAAAAAAAAAAAAAAGGAAAATCTTTTTTACTGCTTACAAGTCAATGGATCAGTAGGATGAATCTGACAACTTAAACCAGGCTTGGCTGATCTTGGCTGGGTTCATTCATGCATCTGTGTCAGGTGGTGGCATGACCAGGAGAAGGCTGATCTAAGACAAACTCACTCACATGTTGGCTGTTGGTTTCTGTTCACTGATGCCATGGGGATTAATGGGCCCTGTTACTATGTACACACAGAATTATGATTGGAGGATAACAGGAAATTATGTAATGTTAATAAAATAGGGAGAACTTATGTTGGTGTTCCTATGTGATGTTCATTCTCTCTGGGTATAGGAAGGTCTTCAGGGGAGAAGGGAAGGAGAAGGTCAGAGAGTGGCTTTAGGTTTCATGGTCTGTTTCAGGGAAAAAAGGGGGGAAGGAATTTTAGTTTCATGGCCCACTGTAGGAGAGAAGGGTATGGGGGAAGTTTAGGGGAACCTTCCTACTTCTGCATTTTCTTTCTTTTCTTTCCCCAACTGCCTTCAGCTTAAAATATTCAGTATGCTGAAGTGCTGTATTTGGGGGTATCATGTTCTGAGTGAAGCCGGAAGTGGGAATTTAAGTGGTTGTTTTTCCCACACATGGTTACCCAATTATCCAAGTACTATTTGTAGAATAGTTTGGCCTTTTTCTATGGACTGGTGATATCACCTTTATCACAAGTAAATTATGATATAGTACTTGGGTCTGTTTCTGAACGCTTGCCTTTATTCCATTTATATCTCTCTTTTTTTTTTTTTTTTTTTTTTTGTAGAGGTCTTTGCTATAGGACACGTGTGCTTGCCAGAAAGACAGAGACAGAGAGACAGAAAGAGAGAAATCATCCCCCAGGGGGGGATGGCCATGTTGTAATCCCTTCTCCTCCATTCTCCTCTTGTGATCTTGGGCACGCACACACATGCGCTGGGTGTGAGTTTAAGCCACCAGGTCCAAGACTCAAACTACAGTCTACTACATGGGAGTCCAGCAACATAGCCATTACACTAACTACTGGTCCCCCATTTTTATCTTTATCTATGGGTTCTTTTAATTTTTAAATAATTATTCATTTAATTTATTTCATTATTATCATTAATTCGATGAGAAAGAGACAGAAAGAGAGGGAAAGTGAGAGAGAAAGTTGCCAGGTCCAGGATTCGAACTGCAAGTGGCCATGTGGGAGTCCAGCACCCTAACCACCATGCCACCTGCCAGCCCCCTCTATATTGCCCAACTCTATAGTCAAGGGGTAAGAAGGAACTCAAGGCAGAGGTGAGATGATTACCATTGTGTCTGCAATTTAAGTTCACATTTATTGATTTTCTGAAGCCCAGAGGTCAAGCTAAACTCTGAAATCTAAGAGGGCACATGGCAGGGGTGAAGAGGTAGGGACAGGATGATCCTGGCCTTGCAGAAGGCAGAAGTCTCTGAACAGAAGGAAGGTTCTTAAGAAAATGAATATCCTAACCTAATTCTCATAAGAGCAGAAGACGGAGCTACAATCACTGGCTTGTTAAAAGAGAAACCCTTGGCTTTCCCCACCAGTATCTAAGTCACCCCCAACATACCTGCAAGACAGAAGTCCCAGAGAGCCATGAGATCATCCCACTTGCATAGAGTGAACCGTGCTGTGTGAGAGGTAGGCTGTGGCCTTTCCCCTGTGGCAGAATACATAATATTTATTGATTTTTCTTTGAGTAACAAGTCTAGTAAAGCTTGTCAATTCTCTAGGGGGATAAAGGTGAAATGCGTTTTTTGGCCCAATACAATCTATCACCTATGCTCAGTAGAACCTCCCTTCCCACTAGGTAGCAGACTCCTTTTGCTACACACAGCTAATTCTATAACTTTTCATCATTTTAGTTATCAAAATGGTTTCTATGCAGTTATTAATTCAGCTCTGTTCAATTTAAACTTTAGATCTTGGGGCCAGACAATGGCATAGCAGTAAAATGCATACTCTGTGAGGCAGACCCACATGGGAAGGTCTCTATTCAAGTCCAGGGACCTCCCTGGGTGCACCAAGTACATTTTCATCCATGATCTGGGGTTGGCTAGAGGCTGGGGGTGGATCGCAGTGGCAGGACATGGTGGGGGTGTTGTGTCTCTCTGTGTGTCCCTCTCACTCATGGAGGAACTAAATAAGTAAACTTTAAATGTCAGTCTTAGGGCCAGCAGGCGGTGTAGTGACTAAGGCTCTAGATTCCCACATGGCCAGCTGTGGTTTCAAGTCCTAGATCTGGTGGCTTAAAACTCATGCTGGGCACACGTGCATACGTGCATACCCTAAATCCCAAGAGAATGGAAGAGAAGGAATTGTGGCATGGCCATCCCCCCTGGGGGGTGATTTCTCACTTTCTGACTCTCTGTCTCTCTCTGTCTTTGCAGTGAGTGCACATGCCCAAAAGCAAAAATCTCCCTCAAAAAAAAAAAAAAAAGTAAATCTTATATCGCATTCAAAATGTTCTTCCTGGGAACCAGCAGTTAGCGTAATGGCTATGTCGCTGGAGTCCCACGTAGGTGACCGCGGTTCACGCCCTGGACCCGGTGGCTTAAAACTCAGCCGGGCATGTGTACATGCGTGCCCAAGATCCCAAGAGGAGAATGGAGGAGAAGGGATTGTGGCGTGACCATCCCCCCCGGGGGGTGATTTCTCGCTTTCTCTCTATATATCTCTCTCTGTCTGTCTGGCGAGCGCACGCGTCCTATACGCATGCGTCCTATAGCGAAAAACCTCTCAAAAAAAAAAAAAAAAAGTTCTTCCTTACCTCTAGTGCAGACCAAACTAGTGGCTTTAGAGGATTTGGGGTGAAGAGTGGAGATGTGGTCAATCTTCTCACACCTCTTTCCTTTCCCATGATTACCCCTCCAGTTTTGGGGTAAGAAGAAAGAAAGGGAAAGTTGAACATGCCCTTTTGTGATCACTGTGGCAGGTTTGTTGGTCCCTAGGGACTGCCATGGCACTCAGTGCCAAGAAGCTCCTGGTAGTCCCTTAGGAAATGGGGTTTCCTCCTCTGGCTGACCTTCTCTGGGGAGAGAACCCAGCAGACTGCCTCCTGCGGTATTTCTCCAATGCACACCTCTCTTTGCCCAACATGCAACTGTCCTCTGAGAAATCCACAGCCCCCAACATGCACCTGTGAGCAGAAGGACACAGTCTTGTACCCGTCAGCAACCAGGAGCTCGAGAGAATAATCTGACTCCGCATCTCACTTATCCTGTTACCTCTCCACCTTACAACTTCCTCCTGATCACGGAGCCAGGTAACTGCAGGGCCGCGGAGCTGGTGACAGCCCCTGACTCCAACCATTCATCTGGGCTCTAGATGCCCTGAATGTCTCTAACAAAGAAGTTACATTGTGTTTGCTTTGACCAGTCAAGTTAGGAAGTATTTGCCTCATTGTAAGATCTTAGCATTCAACAGAGATGTGAAGCCACTTTTCTAAGACCACTCACCTTATCAACGCAATGTTCAGATCAGAATGTAAAATGTCAAAATATGTGATCCAGGCTTTTTCCATCTAGATAAGATTGTTTGAGCTTCTAGGAAGACAGGTGCTCAATACCTGGGCGTTGGTGTCCAAAGGCTTTCATTCTCCTCTCGGGATCTTGGGTATGCACGCACACACGCCTGGTGTGAGTTCTTTTTTTTTAAGCCACCAGGTCCGGGACTCGAACCGCAGTCGGCTACATGGGAGTTCAGTGAAATAGCCATTACGCTAACTGCTGGTCATGTCCAAAGGCTTTCAGTCTGAGGTCTGATGGGACAAGTTCCTGCCGGGTCATCTCCGACAACTTTCTTAGTCCTAGTTTCAATTTCGTCAACTATAAAATACAGCTGATAATAATAACAATAGCACCTAACTTATAAGGTTGCTCTGTTGCCTACATCAGGCTGTACAAGAAAAGCCCAGTGCGTCGTGTCTTCGGAGTTCTCATTCATGATGGTTAGTGTTGTTCTAATCCAGAGAGAATCCTCAGGGCACTGCTAAATTCAAATCTGTCCAAACAACACTACCTCACAGATTGTTATTAGGATAATTCCCAAGTAAGGAATCCGGTGTGCTGAGCTCCATCTCCATCTCTGTGGTGATTGTTCCACTTGTGGGACAGCCCGGGAGTGGATGCGAGGGGAAGTGTCTACCAGTTAGTATGTGTGCATAGTCATATTAATTTGCAAAAAAAAGAAAGAAAAGAAAAAAAGAATCTATCGTTTATTTTGCACATCTTCAAGCTGCGAAGACTACATACTAGAAAACGCTTGGACATTATTTGCAGTTTCTCAATCCTTAAACCTATTGCCTTATGACAAATTGGCAGGTACTGGTCAGGAGTCAACACATGCCAAAGGAGAACAAAAATTATGAGACAACTGACCCTTTAAAGAAGCATTCAAGGGGTGCTCATTATTCACATTACATCTGCTCTCACCCCACCTTCTGGGGTTCTTATGTCACACTTACTACCAGATTAATAGCCCAATTAGATATCTATTGACTAAGGTTATACTAAAGGCAATGACCCTTCGCACAATAAGCCTGCCTTGTAAAAATCACCCCTAAAAGCAGAGGAAAGCAGTGTTTGCATTGCATTCCTGGACAAACTCTGCCCCCTAGTGCTTATTCATATAGAGCACTCCAGCAATGGAGGGTCTCCTTTGTTATTTTCCCTCATGGGACATGAATAGAAAAGACCTGTAACCCTCAGCCCCCTAACTCCTGTCTCTCCTAACTTATTGTTCATCCAAAAGGCTCCAATATTGTTTCCAATTAATGAATTTGAAATTAATGTAGCACATCCTTCTCATTCTATGTTAAAAGTGCTTCTCAGCAGATTGGTAGGAATAAAATCTCCATGCAGGGCAGTGAAGGAGCCATGGGGTTCTCTGTGGTGACATTGTAGTTTGCTTTTTCTGTAGCTAACAACTGAGTCCCAGACCTATTGGAGGTATCCAACTATTTCTCATGAAAGAAATAAACATAAATAAATAAATAAATAAATAAATAAATAAATAGATAAAAATGAAATGAAAAGAAATGAAATGAAATGAAACGAAATGAAAATAATGGCCTTGTGCTGCCAGTCCCACCATTTTCTTCTGAAGAGTAACTGAGAGCAGAGTGTGGAATAGGGTTTCCCTGGTGTGCTCTAGATGTCACCTCAGAGTCAGAGGGAAAGCTGTCTGAGACGCAGAGTCCTGGGACCCTACCCTGGAAGGCTGAGTCAGACTCACACAGGGCAGGCGAGACAGAGCAATGAATCCCTAATGATGCCCATGTCCCAATGCCCAGAACCTATGACTATGTGACCTTTGGTGGTGAAAGGGACTCTGCCGATGTGATTATGGGATTTTGAGATGGGGAGATGATCTTAGACTAGCTGTGTGGGCCAAGGAATCCCAAGGGTGTTTGTAAGGGGAACAGGGAGGCAGGAGAGACAGAGAAATGTAATGACTGAAGGGATACAGCCAGGACCCAGGGAGGCAGGTAACCCTGAGCTGGAAAAGGAAAGGAACATCTCCTTAGGGCCTCCAGGAAGAACTCAGACCTGCCAAAGCCTTGCTTTTAGTCCCACAAGACCCACTTCAGAGCTTCTGACTTCACAGTCTATAGCTAATAAATCTGTGTTGTTGAAATCCACTAAGTTTATGTTCTTGTTTTGCTTTTGTCTTTTTGCTATAGGGCACATGCACTTGCCAGAGAGAAACAGAGAGAGAAATCTGTTCCCACCCCTGACCCCCCCCCCCACCCCCGAGCAGAAGGATGGCCACGCCATAATCCCTTCTCCACCATTCTTTTCTTGGGATTTTGGGCACATGTACACACTCCCAGCATGAGCTTTAAGCCATTGTGTCCGACACTCGAACCATATAGTTGGCCATATGGGAGTCTAACACCTTAACCACCATGCCACCAGCTGGTCCCACATATTTTTGTCCATTTGTTGCAGTAGTCCTAGGAAACCATCAATGTATGGGAGGTGAAGGTGGAGAGGATCATAAATTTGCCTTTTGGTTGGACTTGTCATAGGATCCTTTTTAAAAATGTTTATTTTTATTTGTGATTGAGAACACATGTGCACACACTAGAGCAAGAAAAAAGCACCCTCAACAGAGTCTCATCACACTTTCCCCAAAATCTGCTTTCTCTAGTTCTTCAGCTTGTCAGGATCTTGGGCACACAGCTGACAAGTTTCAGGTCAACACAGGGATCTGAACCCTCGGTCGGCCATGTGGTTTCCAGTACTGCAATTCTGTTTGCTACTAATTGTGCCACCAGGCTGGGCCTCTTTTATTTTATTTTATTTTCTCAAGAAAGCACAGAAATCATTTGTTAGTTCATTTGATTTCTGACAACTGTTTCCTCAATATCATCATGTAGTTCTTTGTACCTTAAAACCATACATGGAAAAATGTTATTCCACTGAAAATCACTCCTATGTAAATATCAACATTAGAGGTGTTTCAGAATGCCAGAAGCATTTTGTGAAGATAAAAGACTCTTTCTGCAAATAAAAAGATGAAAGCTGAGTTACAAATGATCCAATTTTAAGAATGATCCAGAATCACTCCAGTACTGGCCACTCTATGTCCTGGTAGGATTCTACACACACTAAATTTTGAGGGCTCAAGGTGTAGTAGAGACTGAAGACCAGGAGGTCTGTATTCAGTCTAATTCTGGTCTCATGAGCTATATGATTTGAACAAAGGTGACCTCACTGGGCCTCGGTTTCTCTATCTGTAAATAAAAGTAGTTAGATGAGAGTAGGATGGGGGGGAAAAGCTCTAAGGACTTCTGGCGGTAGCATTTTGAGAGTCCGAGAGAAAACTGTGAAGTTCTTTGAAAAGAGTGAAGTCTTCCTAATGTAGGCCTTACTACTGGAATCTTCTAGAAGAAAGAGATGGTGTTAATTATCTTAATAGCTTATTTTTATACATCATTTCCCATATGCCAGGTATAACCCCTTCACTTGTACAAACTGCTATCTGCGAGGGTACCTTGGTACAGCAATCAGTCCACTGTGCAATTAATAATTAAATGCGTTGGGGAGATGATTTCGAATCAGGAGTTTGATCAATAAGCCAGTAAAGGGGGGTGAGGGTGGGCACCATCTCCGGCAAATGAAGAGGGCGATTCTCTGTCTCTGCTATGAAAAGAAAAATGTCACAAACATTACATGCAGCCTGAGGGGTAGGGATAGAGGGGGAAGGGGTTGCTGTTGCCAGGCAACCAGCTCATCACTAATCATGTGCATAAAAGCCTTGGGTCTTCGTTATCAGCACAGCTAGCGGGCCTCCCTCCTCTTCGCCCAGCCCCTGCCTCTTACAGCTGCCCTTTGGGTTTTCCAGACACTTAGACCCTAAAATAAGCCAAGTCCCTCTCAATGACCCAGGATCAGTTCTGTTGTTAGAAAGCAAAAGGAGAGAGAAAGATTCTATGTCCATCCTAGACAAGGGCGGCCGGCACCCATATTCTAAGACTCCCTTTCTTGCACCACGACATTTTGAATAAGCCGTCACCCTAGAGGCTTACTTAGATTCCAGGAAAAATCCCTTTCTGACCCCTCTGTTCGAGGGAGGCTCTTGCTGTTTAACGTGTGGATACTGGGCAAATATGTGGGTCCCCGGGCTGGCTTTGGATGTGCTCTGCAAACACTTCTTTCTGGATACGGCCAACTGTCCAATTACCCAGCAGCCAACCCCTTACCTCTGGGGATTTGTTGTTTTAAAGAGCAAGGGCCCAGTGTGACCAGAGAGTTTACACAGTACATTTCATACAGAGAACATGCACCCCCGGTGGAAGCTGTGGTCCCCAAGGGCCCAGGCAGCTTTGGAAGAGCAGCACAGACAGCGGCCTCATCTGAGACTTCTATTATAGATCACACAGGCTCGCGAACAGCCCGTACACCGGTACCGATGTGTGCGTCCACTTCCTCCCTAGATGAGGAAGAAATGGAGAGCAACTTTCATGCCACGGGGATGAACACTGTGTCTGGGAGGTGGTAGGAGCAGCTGATGAGGGCTACCTCAGTCCGGAAAGGTTACTTCAGAGGGAAGTCACTACATGTATTGGCAACAAGACAAGCCTCACCCTAGAATGCTGAACCTACCCACCCATTGACTTGCCATAGATCTAAAGCTGGTGCTGTTTGAGTTTGGGCAAGGGAATCGGTGCTCCTTGGCAAACTCCGAAGGCTGGGCACCACCCGCAGCAGGCCCAGGCAGGCTGGCTGCTCCTGGAGGATGGCTGGGGCAGGAACGGGCGTCAGCACCTGTTGCCGTCCTTGTCCCTCTCTCTGCTTAAACCGCACAGACTTCCTTACTATTCCCCATGAACACGCATGCCAGGGCTTTGCACTGCTGCCCTGCAGATGCCCCCGTCCCTGATATCTGGATGACATGAGACTTCCTCTGACCACTGCTCTAGTCTGTGGTGCTGCTAACAGCAGAAATAGGGTGTGAGTAACTTGTAAGAACAGAGGTTCATGAGCTCATGGTTTTGGAGGTTAAGGGGTTGCACCTGGTAAGGGTCTTCTTGCAGGTGGATAACATAGGGAGGACCCTTGGTGAGACCGAGCAAGCACAGAACAGGAACCAGGGTGTGTCCATGCCTTTGTCTCCTTCAAAATCCAGAGGAAGTCTAGCTGGTGTCATGGTGGTGAAAATTCCACGAGGAGAATAGGGGAGAAAGGATTGAGGCATGGCCATCTCCTGGTGTTTTCTCTTCTCTGTCTTGGGGGAGCACACGTCTTCAACCCAGAGGGATCCAATCATGGGGACATTAACCTGATGCCTAATCACTTCTCAAAGGCCCCGCCTCTCAATACCATAATCGGATTAAGTCTTCACCCTCTCAGAACCATCACAATGGCTCGCCACCAGATTGTATTACATAAATGGGAGTGGGTGGACATTCGAACCATAGCAACTGCCCTTTCTAGAATAATAGATCCGCTGGTCCCATTTACTCTCTCCATTTGCCATTTTTAATTTTCTGCAAGTCCTGAGCCTTTCTCTCTTTTTCTTTCTGTCCGACTGTCCATCTGTCCATTCATGCACATATTTTGTTTCTTGCCTATTTCATTCACTAGGGTGAAATTCCATGTCTGTTTTACTAACTTCTGTAGCCTTGGCACCTGTCACGGCGCCTACTACAAGGTTGGCCTCAAGTGACATTGGCTGAGTTGATTCCATTTCCTGAAATTCCACTCTGTCCCGGGGGACACCAGCTTCTTACATCCTCATCCCCTTAGGCACCCAGAAGTTCGCTCTGGAGGCAACGGATAGAATAAGTTCTGATATACCCTTACAGATATTGTAGGTGGATTCCAACACACACACAACACCCATTCCTCCCACTCGTTTGAAGTACTCAAGGTGCAGGATTTTTTTTTTTTTACTTCCCTACCTTGCTTTGCCTATCATGAAGGTCATTTCACATCAGTTGAAACAGAGCTTCTCATTCTTTATAGCTGAGTACCATTCCAGTGTGCGGATATACAGAAATTAATGTGCTGTCCCTCCAGAAGGGCATGTAGGCTGTCCTTCTCATCTCTCGTTATTACAAGGAGGTTGGAAATAATCTTGCATGCATGTCACATTGTGCATGTGTGAGCATACCTATAGGATACATTCTTAGAAGTGAGATTGCTATATGCATTTGTAATTTGTATAAAAATTGCCAAATTGTTCTCCACGAGAATTGTATCTACACTCCCACGAACAATTGATGAACAAATGTATTTTCCCACATCTTTATGAAGCTTTCGTTTATCTTTGCCAATCTGAGAGTTGAAAAGTATATTGCTGTGTAATTTTATTTTGCATTTTCTTATTGTGAACAAGGTTTAATATCTTTCCATATGTCTAAGAGGCATTTGTATTTCCTTTCTTATGAACTGCCTATTTTTCTATTAGATAGTTGTTCCTTTTTTGAAAAAAAAAATCAATTTATAGGAGCTCTGATATATTAGGAAAATTACTTTTTGGCTGTGAGATGACTTACAAATATTTTTCCCTATGTGTCATTTGTCTTGGGATAAAAACCATTCTATGGTTTCTGCCTTGTAGCTTTTTTCGATCTAATTTATTCATCTGTGTATGCATGTGTGTGAGACTGCCACTCTTTAATTTGCTTTTTAAATACTTTATCATATGTCATTATCCATTTAGCTATATTCTTGGAAAGTACATCTTCTGTTCGTTATATTTAAATTGGCACTTCCTGGATGGGGTTTTAGGATACACTCTCAACTCTTGATGAACCAAGAAGCTATCTAATTCCTTGAAGACTCTTGCGAGATTTGGTAGGTACCCAAGCAGTGATCACCCTCATTCATTTGATGCTGGCTCTTATAAATCTATTTCAGAGAGTGACATTTTTTGGACTCTTTTTCAAGATTCCAGACGCACCACCTGTTTTAGTCTTTAATCATCTCTCCAATCATTACAGGTGCAGAAGGCGGAAGCAGCTGGAAAGCAGCTGTCCCAAACCCATTCTCATGTCACTCTGCTTGACAGGACCCCATCAAGCACCCCCTGTCAGCTTCAATGAGCCTGCCCTCCCTGCACCTGGCTTCCCACGTCTTCCATCATCAGTGTCTCCCACCTGTCTCCCTCTCTACCTGCTTGCCACGATTCCAATTTTGGCATCTGTTCTAGGCAGGCTGGCCATTCCCCTGTCTTCGTTGTAGCTTATGCATGAGATCTGATGCAGGTAACGGGGCCTTAATAATGGAGTGTTCTTTTTTAAAAATGATTTATTTAATTTATTATTATCATGATTATTATTATTTAATTCACCAGAGAGAGAGAGAGGAAGAGAGAGAGAGAGCAAACTGCCAAGTCTGGGACCCAAACTGCCATCGGTCATGTGGGAATTCAGTGCCTTAACCACCATGCCACCCGCTGGCCCCTGGAGCACCCTTTTGTTAAAGTTTATTTATTTCTTCTATGAGTGAGTCAGCAAGAGAGAGACAGCTCCCCCAAGAGGGTCTCAACACCACAATCCACCCACAGCCCTCACCCATCCCATGGACACGTGTGTGTCCGGCATACTCAGGGAATCTCTGAATTTAAACTGGAAACCTCATGTGGGACTGCCTCACAGGAAAAAACCACATCTAACTACTACACCACCATCTGGCCAATGGGTGCTTTTTTTTTTTTCTTAATTTCAATTTCTTTTATATATCCGATCACATGTCACTTAGCTTGCAAAGTGACTATTCTAACATGTGTACATTTCTCACCAGTCCAGTTGAGAATACTACCCACGTTATTTTCAATAGATAATAACCCATCTCTTTGTCCCATAAATGCCTTGCCTCTCGACTTTTCTCCTTAATGTCCTTCCTCAGATTCTCCTTCACCCACACTCTTCCCACACTGTATCTGAAATTTATAACCACTTACTACGTTTCTATATCCTCTAGTCATTCAGTTTCAGCTATAGAGTGTGGACATGTGGTATATATTAAGTGGAGACATACAATGTCTCTCCTTCAAAGCCTGGCTTGCTTCACTCAGCAGTAAATCTTCCATAGTCCTCCACTTTCTGTCAAAAGCCAGTGTCTTGTTATTTTTTATGGCTGAGTAGTATTCCATAGAGAATATGTGCCACACTTTTTCAATTTGTTCATCTGTTTGTGGGCATTTGGGTTGGTTCCATGTCTTAGCAATTGTGAATAATGCCATAATAAATATTAATGTGCAAGCACTTTTCCAACTAAGGATTCTTCTGTCCTTTGGATAGATATCAAGGAGCGGGATTGCTGGATCATATGGTAGTTCTATTTGTAGATATTTGAGGAATCTCCATATTGTTCTCCACAGTGGCTGGGCCAATTTACATTCCCACGAGTGTAGGAGAGTTCCCCTTTCACCACATCCCTGTCAGCATTTACCATTTTTTTTTTTTAATATTTGCCATTCTGATTGGGAATAAGTGGTATCTCATTGAGGTTTTTATCTGCATCTCCCTTACAATGAGGGATTGAGCATTTTTTTTCATATGGCCAATGGGCATGCATAAACAAAATGAATGCAAAATTACAAATAAAAATTACATACAAAAATTAATAGAATGAGAAAATAAATCATAGCAAGTTACAAAGTTTTAAAAGCTGACAAATACCAGAAGAAAAACACAAAACAAAAATGATTTTAGTGTTAATGAATTGTCTGACACAATTCTATAATACTTTTCTTTTTCCTTCCTTTGGCTCCATTTTTTAAAAAGAATTATTTATTTAATATATGTATTATTATCCTTAAATTTGACCAGAGAGGGGGAAAGAGAGAGAGATAGGGAAAGAGGGAAAGTGAGAAAGCAAGCCACCAGGTCTGGGATTTGAACCATGATTGACCATGTGGGAGTTCAGGGCCTTAACCACCACACCACTTGCTTGCCTCTCCATTTTTTTTTTAATTGCCAGAGGGTGTATACACTCCCCAGAGAGAAGGAGAAGCTACCCCCAAGTGGTGCATGGTCACACCCCAATACCTTTTTTTCTATTTCTCTACCCTGTCTGGATTTAGAGCACACACACTCAGCATGGTTTTTAAGCCACTGGGGCCAGGATTTGAACTGCCATCAGCCCTGCAGGATCTGGCTCCCTTAACCACTAGGCTAAGGAGCCAGTTCTGTGCTCAGCTTTTCACAGTGGGCCAAGAATCAAACATGGCCTCCTATCAGCTCCAAGGCTGAGTACACCATCCACCAGAACACATTACTGTGGCTGGGCCAACTGCATATTTTGATGGTCTTCATGACAATAAGGTTGAAATACCATTATCCACAGAGGGAACAGAAAGAGACTTCAGGCTGTTTTCTAGCCTGGCTGATAGTTTAGAAAATTTTATTTTAGCTTCACAATCTGTTATTCGTAATGTCTTGCTAAGACATAGTCCAATATATCAGGATGAATGAATTATGCGATTTCACATACAGACAAGCTCACTGTTTGCTTTGATCCTACAAGTTTGTTATAAGGTTCCATAGGACTTCTGAGAGATTGAATTTGGGTAACTTACACCAAAATAGGAAATAAAATGTATATATATTATGTATATGTACCTTTATCTGGTATATTCCTGACAAGAAAGAATTTTAATTTTGACCAGAAATTGACAATCCTATCACCCATATTAGAATTGGAGAAGTCTGGTCTGACGATCGGAAGAATTATGTTATGACAGACCAAATGTTGGCTCTGAACATTTCCTCTTTGTTTCTCTTGCACTCCCCACATATTTCTGGTGGCAAACACTATGGATACATTTAGTCCCCAGTACAACCTCCAGCCCTGCACCTTCTTATCACCAGGCTAGGTGGGTCAGTGCAGAAGTATTCCTAAAAACCATCCCTACACCCAGCCAATAAGCAAACTTAATGAAATGAGTGGAAGCTTTGTATGTAAATCTCATTTAACACAAACTAAATGTGTCCCCAATTCAATTTCTCCCTAGCTGGTTTTCAAACATCCCCATGGTCACATCAGGCTGGGAAGAAAGAGGATAATAGAGGAGAAATTGAAATGGAAAGAGACTGGGATGGTCATAATAACTGAAGCTAACTGGATGTGGTGGGTAAGGTGCTGGATCTCACTCTGCAGTTTGAGTCCCAAGCACTGTGGCTTGAAAAACACACCGGGCACATGTGCATGTGTGTCCGAAGTACTGAGAGGAGGATGGAAAAGAAGGAATTATAGCGTGGCCATCCCCCAAGGGTGGTGATTTCTCACTTTCCCTCTCTCTCTCTCTCTCTCTCTCTCTCTCTCTCTGACTCTCTCTGGTGAGCGCATGAGCTCTAGAGCGAACTAAAAAAATATTGCAGCTAACTTATCTTCTAAAATTTTTGCCAAATGAGAGACCAGCAGATGGCATAATGGTTACAGCAGTGGACTCCCATGTAGTCGACTGTGTTTCAAGTCCTGGACCTGATAGCTTAAAACTCATGCCAGGCCCAAAATCCCCAGAGGATAATGGAGGAGAAGGGACTGTGATGTGGCCATCTCCCTTGGTGGGATGTGTATGTGTATGCAATTTCTCGCTTTCTGTTTTTCTGCCTCTCTGCCTCTCTCTGTCTCTGTGGTGAGCTCATGTACCCTATAGCAAAAAATCTCTCTCAAACAAACAAAATTTTCCAAATGTTCTGTGATGCCAGATTCACATGGGAAGGTCCCAGGTTTGGTCCTTGAGGGCTCCCTGTACACACCTTGTGCATGAGTGACTATGATCTGGGCTGGCTGGGGATGGGGGTGGATTGTAGCATGAAGATGCTACTGGAGGTGCCTGCCTGCCTGTCTTTCTTTTTCTGTCTCTCTCTCATGGAAGATATAAACAAATAAACTTAAGGACTGGCCCCATAGTGCAATGATTGAGCACAGCACATTGAGAGTAGCTTCCCCTCGGCTGACTGTGGTTCAAGTCCCAGCACTGGCAACAAGAAAAACATGCTGGACTTGAGTGTCTGCCCATGCCAAAATCCTGACGGGATGAAGTGATGGAGGAAAAATTATTGCAGCCTGACCGCACCACAGTAAGGCAGGCTTTGTATCTCTCTCTCATTCTGGTGAATGCATATACCCTCTAGCAATTAAATATAACTACCTACCTAAATAAATAAATAAACTTTTTTTTTTAAAAAAAAGCACCGAAACACATGAATATCATTTCTATGTACCTTGGAGGGGTACAGGTAAGCAAGTGACCTTGAGGATTAACTTCATTAGCTTCAAGATAACTCACCTCCACTCCTGCTGCCTCCCCATGTCCCCACTGCCTTGCTGCCATTCTTCTGTATAGGTCACGACGACTTTGATTTTCAAGGACAGAAACCCAACTGGAACAAAATAAAAGGAGGATATATTGGTTCCCAGACTGCTGGCCTCAGAAACACATGGAACCAGCAATGGAAGCACTACCAGAACTTTTCATCTCTCTACGCCTTGGTTTCTATCTCTGTAAGTGCAGGCTGAATGACCCCTACCAGCTCCACACTCGCACTGCACTGCTTTGCCACTCAAGGGGAGCAAAGAGACTCACTGGCCCAGTGTGGGTCATATGACCACTGTAAAGGAGTGCCCTGGTGGACAGCTCCCATTGGATCAACAAGGCTAGAGGAGGGAAAAGGATGCTGTTGGAGACAGTGATGTCTCCCCAGAAGTGCCCATGTCCCCATCCCTGGGACTACCAATATGTTACTCTACATAGTAAAGAGACTTCACAAATGTAATTAAGGATTTATTCATTTATTTCATCTTAGAGAGAGAGGCATGCCCGATAGGGTTTTCATGCCACAGTCCACCCCCAGCCTCAGCCAGCCTCAGGATGTGAATCTGGGACCTTTCCAAGTAAGGCCAGTTCACAGAGCATTTTGCCACTGTGCTGCCAGCTGGCTCAGGAATGTGTCTGACATGTCTTGGATAGCAGGTGATTTGGAGTTGAGGTGCAGAATCCCACATGGCCGACTACACAGTTTGAGACCTAGAAATGTTGGCTTGAAAACCAAACCAGGCGTGTGTGTGTGAGTGCCCCAAATCAAGAGGAAGCCGGAGGAGAAAGGATTGTGGCGTGGTCATCCCCCCTGAGGTGTGATTGCTTGCTCTCCTCTCCACAGCAAGCACACGTGCCCTATAGCAAAACCAAAAACAGCAACAAAAAAATTCCTAGATACCCATCAAACTGGTAGTCAGAGCTCTGCAGTGGGCAAGTAAGAAGTGTCCTGATAAACAGTGCATGGTACACACACACGTACACACTCACAACTAATTATTAGAAACTGTCATTCAGAACATAGGGCTGTGATTGAAAGGGACTGCACTGGAAATCTTAGGGTGGGGGAGCACAGCTTTTGAGGCCCTGAGAGAAATCCACCCTGCCTGGAATGGATAGACGGTGTGTCAGGAGAGAGGAGGATGAAGGGCACAGGGGAAGGCGGGAAAGTGGGCCTCCTGAGCACCCGTAATGGTTGCACCTCCATCCCAGACAATGGGAAATGGCTCAAGGGTCTTAAGCAGGGAGTGATGGGATTGGATTAGATTTTGAGATAAAACAAAAACTAGAACCTGGAATGCTTCAGCTAACTGACTCAGAAAAAGCCCAGCGGCCCTCCACAGCAGCTCTCCAGGGTCTCACCTGCTCGTGTGGAGAATGAGGAGGCTGGGACTTGGGAGAACTAGGGGGCTGGAGGGGCTTCCACAAGGGCAGTGATCCGTGAATGTGTGTCCCGTTCATAGCAGGTGGCAGTGGGTGGCATATGTGTGGATGTGTGTGTGCACACTTCGAGTGGGGTCATTTCAGATGGGTCTGGACAAGCTGACTGTGCACACGTTCAACCTTGACACCTTCCCTAGCCAATTCCAGACCAGGTCAGCCATTGGGGGGTGGTGCCAAGGTCCAGCCTGACCCTCCGTGCTCCCCGGGGACACCTGGAGGACATATTGAGAACTCCAGCTTTACACGGATCCAAGATGTGGTACCAAGTGCTCAGTAACCCGTGGCAACCCCTAGAGGCTGCTGTAACCTCAGCAATGAGGAGCACTCCACCCAGGGAACTAGCCAGCTCCCCCAGACACAGAAATGGCTGAACCTTGGCGATCAAAGGACGTGACCAACAAGAGTCCCTGCATTTGTTAAAATTCTCTAGCTGATAACATCTGAGGGGAAAATGCTCACTCCTCTAATACCCTTCTCTTGGGGTGGGGGCACGTGGGAGGAAGCCATCTTAGAAGAAATGGTACAAACAATAGATGCTATCTCTCCAGTGGCCAGTAGCTATGAAATGTACCTTAAGTGTTTCTTCCTCAGTTTGTTCAAGGGCAGTTCTTCAACACTGAGAGCTTGAAATCATTTCTTCAGAAATAATTAACTGGCTGCAGTGAGTAAAGCCGCCTAACACCTGGGAAGTACCGTGGTCAGAAGAGCCATAGTTGGGGCAGTTTGGGGAGGGGGCTATTTTCTTTTTAACTCTAGTCATTCATTAAGAGTTGAGTGACTGCTGGATGGCTGCTCCAGGGATTTTGCACTTGGTGATGGGATCTGAGTTCCTCTTCTTTCTTTTCTTTTTTTTTTCCCAAGAGATTTTTGCTATCTGGCACATGAGCTTGCCAGAGAGACAGAAAGTGAGAAAATGACCCCCAGGGGTGATGGCCACACCACAATCCCTTCTCCCCCAGTCTCCTCTTGGGATTTTGGGCATGCATGTACACATACCCAGAGAATTCTTCATCCCCAATCTTGGCCTTGGGTAAAAATGGCAGGATGCTACAGGATCGTCATCAGTTGTGCTGAAGTCACTCTGCCCTTCTCAGTATGGTGGGATGCCTTCCAAGGGGGTCAAAGCTCTGGGTGGTCCACATTAGCCTCTGGGTCCTCTAGTGCCCTCCTGTTCTGGATCTCATTTTATGCTTCCTCTGTGAGCTGCATGACAGGGATTCTGTCTGATGGTCTCCCTAAGCAACCAGCAGTAGCCACCAGAAATACATATGGGTTCCAGACAAGTCTCCAAGCCCCTGCTTCCACACCCACTCCCCAAGATGGACAACAGACCGTAGCAGCAGGAGATGGCCATGCTGCCTGTATGACACTGGCAACCATGTTACAGGTTTCTCACAGGCACCCAGGCAGGGCCGAAAGCAGTCACCAGCAGAGACTAGATGAGAAGGAGGCCGAGAATGCCCCAGCTACCTGGATTCCCCCTTTCCTAGCCCTCATTCTATATATTTGGCTCCCACCCCTACTCTCAAGCTACCAACTCTCCAAGTTGCACCCCACACCACCCCACCCATCTTCTAGGCTCAAGGCAGTACTGCACTCTCAGCAAAAGAGGCCACTTGCCACATCGTACTCTACTCCACACATTCCTGCCACCATGTGCCTTTACTCAGATGAAGTTGCCACTGGTGGAAGGCCTATTCAGTGTGTTCCTCTCGATCCAGGTGATGTGTGATGTAACCATTTTAAAACACCGCTCACAAAGTTACTTTGAAACACTCCCTTACATTAAAAATTAGGAGTAGTCTTCCTAAGTGAATGGGGCAAATGAGGGATCATGAGGGTTTGTACAGAGGGATGGGCATGGTGTCTGTTGAGCACATTACTCTATAAAAACAAAAACGAGGGGACCAGCAGGTGGTGTGATGGTTAAGGCGCTGGACACTCCCACATGGCTGACCAGGGTTCAAGTCCTGAATCTGATGGCTTGCTTTCTCACTTCCTCTCTCTCTCACACTCTCACCCTCTCTCTCTCTCTGGTCAAATTAAAAAATAAATGAGTGAATAAATAAAAAAAATAAAATAAATAATTATTTTTTAAAAAAAACGAAAACTAAATAGTTAATAATGTGGCTTTTCCTCTAGCTACAGATAAAGGGCCCTCACAGTAAACTAGTCGCTTCACTCTCTGCATGTCAGTATGTCATAAGTTTGCTTTTACTGGTTTCTCCACTTTCTTGCTCTCTGTTTCAGTTAGGAATGCTTTATGATGCCAGCGACCACTAGCAGGGCCTTAAGCAGGACAGACATTTATTACCTCACATCCCAGGAAGTCTGCAGATAGTTTTTGACAAAGCACACCTTCCTCCCCACCCCCAGGCCCCCCCTCCCCCACTGCAATGGGGCATGGTCATGCCACCATCCCTTCTTTATTTCCCTATCCTTTAGGAATCTAGGGCATGCACACACATACACTGGCATGTTTTTAACGGCGCAGCAGGGCTGACAAGGACTCAGCTCTACCTTTCTATTGCTATACTTAACACATTGGCTTTCCATTCTCATGCCTATCTCTTCATGATTCCTAGATAGTTGTCATGGTTCCAGGCATCACATCCACACAAAAGTCAGGGAAAAAAGAAAAGGGGAGGACAATTACAACCATCCTGGGAAAAATTGAACTGGAACCAATGAAGCTGCAGTTGAGGTGGACAGATGACTATTTTTTGGTCAGAAGGTACATTCACTCACCAGAGAGAGGAATAAAGTATCTCCCAATGGGACGTGGTCATGCCACAATCTCTTCTCCATTTCCTTATCCTTTAGGGATTGGGGGCATACACACACATACACCTGGCGTGTTTTTCAGGTTGCCAGGGCTGAGATTTGAATCATAGTCAGCCATGTGGTATCTAGTTCCTTTAACCACCAGGCCATGGGGCTGGCCGTGGAAAGTTAACAATTTTGAGATAAGTTTAGAAGATAGAGTTGACATAACCTGATGGTGACAATGATGAGAAAGATGGCTCTGAGATTTCAAGCTTGGGTGAGTAGGTAGGTAGGTGGTGGTGGTGGTGTCTTTAATGAAAGTAAAGAATACAGAAAAAACAGAGATGATGTAAGAAAAACACAATGACCTTAATTTTTTGGTTTGAGGTGCTCTAGGGATATCCATATATAGATATTACACAGGAGAATTACAAATTTGATCTATAGTGTGGAACAAAGGTAGATCCTAACTGTGTAACTGTGGTAGTATTTATCACATAGGTGGTAGTTGAATCCTCAGAGAGTGTGTAGAAAGGAAGTGGGATGGAGATAATGGAGCCACAAAACCCTGAAGCGTGGTAGAGAGATAGAAGGAGAACCAAGAGAGGAAATATCCCAAGAGATGAACAAGCTTCAAAGAATACAGAGAGGTCTGCAGTGGGGATTGATCTAGAAATCAAGTAAGGCCAGGGCTGTGAAATATAGGCACTGCTTTTGGCAATTAGGTAACTGGTAATGTCACTGGAAACAGTTCATGGGAGGGAAATACTATTCTAGTTTACAGTGAGTTGAGAAGACTTGGGCAATAAGAGAGTGGAGACATTTAAGAAAAGTGTTGAGGAGATGGTCATATGATCTCACCCAAGAGTCATAAGGCTGATCTTGTTGGGGACCTTCCAGGAGATTTTCCTTTTTGTAAGTTAAGAAGTGAGTGGGAGAAATTGCAACTCCCTGTTTTTCTGTATGAGGATGTCATGCCTGAATCCGGGGTGGCCTTTTTGTGGCCACAAGGGGAGGTATTTATGGACTAAGGCCAGTATAGTAAAAGGATAGATGAGCTTAGCCCTTAAACCTCACTGAGCTATGAACCAACCCTGTAACCACCCATCTCTCAACTTCTTTTTAGGTGAGAAAACTAACCCCATTACTTAAGCCACTTTTACTCTGCTTATAACTGTACACCACTCATGAAATGTGATAAAAATGAACTCTATTGTTTTCATCATTCCTGGAAATGATCCAGGGATGATAACATCCCTTACTCTTGGATGAAGACTCTGGCAGGTCCATGACGTTTGTCCTCATCCTTAGGTAATAGTCCGAAGTCCCTTTCAACAGCAAACACATTAAATTAAAATGTGTTTTGTGAGTTAAAATGGTCCCTAGGAGTAAATAATACTGAACTTAATTTTGTATTAAGTGTCCCATTCTTCACAGGCCTCTGTCAGGCCCAAACCTGAGGTGAAAAGGGGCCCAAGGTGATTTCTCCCTTTTTCTGCCTATGCTTCTTTCTTCTTCCCAACTCAACCCTGCTGGGCTGTTTTTTTTTGTTTGTTTGTTTTTTTTTTTTTTTTTTTTTTTTTTTTTACCCATTGAGGCCAAAATGTGAGGGTGTTGAATGTCAAAGTGATGGGCAGAGTATTTCTCGAATGGGTACTTCTATGAGCTGCCTGTGGCTCTCTGGCCTCAGCAGATGTGAAAGCCAACTTCGTTATGAGTACTTCTTCAGACTCTTAGAAAATCCACATCTTTGGGGATTTTCCCCCTGCAGTTTCCTTAGCCTAGGGGGATGCCTCTATCCTAGAGTTTCTTGTCTCTGGCCCACAGGTATGTTATGCCCAAACCCAGATTCTTTCCACTGGGATTTGTACCCCTGCCAACTCCTACTCTATTGGGTGAGGTCCAACTCATCCCAAGCAGATTTCTACGCTGCGTGGTCCATGTCAGTCCAGTAGGAAACACTTAGCATTCTTGAGGCTCTCCCTAACATAGCCCCTCTCTATTGACAGCCATGGGTCTCTAGATTTCTCTCTTGTCAATCAAGGAACACACCTCAGAGTTGTCTGAGATCTACCTTAAGGTGAAGGCAGGAGAACCCTCATTCCAGACACCACAGAAGAAATCTGAAGAAAAAAAACAACTCAAGAATTGTTTCCTTCTCTTCCCTCTGTGAATTCTTTCTATGTTCTTGAAAAGGGTGATGGGTTCAAGAACACAGGGAAAGGGCCTCACTCATGCCTGTTCGAAGTGCTACTTACAACGATGTAGCTTTGAAATGTTTTGTTTTGTATTCTGGTGCTTGCAGAAAACTTCGGGTTTTCAAAATCACCTCTAGAATGTTTATTAGGGAGAGAGATAACCTGTGTTGTTTTAGCCAGGTCTAGCTCAATAGTCTATTACCAGCCATGGAAGGCAGCTGAACCACTTCACCACACCAAGCTGCCTTCATGACTCCCCTGACACAATAAAGCCAAAGCCAATCATTTATAATAAAAAATCAAAAATTGCAAATATCCAATAAAAGGGTAGTAAACAAATGAAACATGAAGATGATGAAAAATTTTGTAGGCACTTAATGATAAATTTGGGAAAACCCAAATATTAGCATATAGGAAAGATAAATATTTTGTTAAATTATAGACATGCAGAGCAAAAAGACTAACAGAAAATATGTCAGAAAAATAAAAGTTCAATTTGGTTGAGAAATGGAATACACATATATGGCATATGTGTCATGAGAAAGATTCGCAAGACATTGGTTTCAGCAGCTGGTCTGGGGAAGAGCTCTAACGATCTGGGTGGGAGAGAGAATTAAAAATAAAAACTGAACTAGCCAGGTGGCATGGTGGTTGAGGCAGCTGGGTCCCAGATGGCCAAATGCATGGTTCGGGTCCTGGATCCAGTAGCTTGAGAGATACACTAGGCACATGCCCAAATCCTGAGAAAAGAATGAAGGAGAAGGGATTACAGCATGGCCACCCCCCCCTCCCCCAGGCTGCTTTCTCATTTTCCCCCTCTGTCTCTCTCTGACAAGTGCACACACACCCTATAGCAAAAATAAAATAAAACATAATTTAAAAAAATAAAATATTAAAACTTAAAGTGCTGAGTTTTTCAACTATGTAATTTCATTCTTATTTCCACTGAAGGGAATTAGAAGTTTTTCTGTATTTTTGTTTGTTTGCTTATTTTGACACTTTTGGAGAGAAGGGTGCTCAAAGAGTGAAAGGGACATCTCACAAGGACTCAAAAGACTGCTGAAATAAGTATCCACTGGGGCAGAACAGGGGACAACCTGCCCTTAAAATATTTAATCATCATGGATTATAACCCAGTGAATAAAATAAGAAACTGTGGCTCCATGCTGAGATAAGTAAACAAAAGAGTAAATTGAAAGTTTGATGAAGAATGGGAAGGACGAAGTACCTCTCTACAAAATAATTAATTACCTGGGGGGGAAGATGTCCACAGTAAAGGGGCCTGGCAGATGCTTCAATTGAGTGATCAAAGCAAAACCAGCAGTAATGGGACAGACTGAAACTGTGCCCCATCTGATAAGATGTCGTGAGAACACAGGGTCATGTCTGCGACACTCTGGCTAACGGCGGATAGCCTGAACTTAATTATGAGGAAACACCAGATTGTAAAATGCTATACAAAGCGACAGCTTATAATCTTCAAAAGTCAAGATCATGGACATGAGAAAAGCTGGAGGAATCACTCCAGACAAAAGGAGATGAGAGGGAATGAAATGTAGCTCATAATTCTGACCTGAATCCTCTTGTTACAAAGGACATGATTGGGACAAACTTGAGAATGGGGCCTTGAGGGCCTGATGTCCGTGAGATATGGATTTTTTTTTTTTTTTTTGAGAGAGGTTTTTGCTATAGGGCACGTGCTCTCAACAGAAAGACATAAAGTGAGAAATCACCTCCCCCAGGGGGGATGTCCACGCCGCAATCCCTTCTCCATTCTCCTCTCGGGATCTTGGGCACATACACACATGTGCCCGGTGTGAGTTTAAACCACCAGTTCCAGGACTCAAACCACAGTTGACCACATGGAAGTCCAGCAACATAGCCATTATGCCAACTGCTGGTCTCATGAGACATGAATCTAACCTCCTGATTCTGATCGTCTTCAGAAGGTCTTTATTGTTAGGAATTACATACTGCGGTATCTACAGGTGCTTAGGCTAGAAACTTGCTTTCAAATGGTTCAGGGAAGATAGAATTCTTTGTTATTGAATAGTGAGATTTTCTCTATATTTATGATCATTTAAAAATTAAAATAAAAGGGACAGGCAGGTGGCGTGGTAGTTAAGGTGTTGGGCTCCCACATGGCTGACCAAGTCCTGGACCTGCTGGCTTCTTTCTCTTTTTCCCTTTCTCTCTCTCTTTGGCGAGCACATGTGCCCTATAGCAAACTTAAAAATAAATAAATGAATAAAATAATAAAATAAAAATATTTTAATTAAAAATTAAAAAATTATTTCCTATATATAAAAATAGGAAACAAACACTTCACATAAGTAAATATATGAAATGAATATCTTTCAATACATAGCTTATATAAATAGATAGTATATGACTGTATAACACACGTATTTTAGTTGTATATTTACAGCATATACACTATGTTTGTAAGTATATTGTACCAGGACCTGGGAGCACACCTCCACTTCCTCACACCACCGCCTAGGGCCTGCAGCCCCTGAAGTTCCAGAGCCCGCATGGATTGCCTGGAGGACTGGGTGATGCAGCTGGAGACCCGGTCCCTCTCCATAACATCTATTCATCCTGCTCTGAGATAATGGCTTCCAAACTTCCTGGGAGATCATTCAGAAAATTCTAAGTTTATTTATTTATTTCTTCCTTCCATAAGCAAGACAGAGACAAGGAGAGGCACCTTGAACTGGCTGCCACACCGCGGTCCATCCCAGCCTCAGCCAAGGGACCATAGTCAAGTGTGTGCCCAGCACACTCAGGGAGGTCTCGGGATGAGAACCCAGGACCTTTCCCAGGTGGATCCAGCTACAACACCACTGTGCCACTCTGGTCCCTGACATTCAAAATTTCTAATATTCTGCCCCAGTGTCCCTAGAAATAACAGATCCCAGAAATAATCCGCATGTCCCCGACTGCATTGTGCTTGACAGCTTGGAGTCAGACAGCAGAGGGACTGAATTCCAGCCGTTTCTGTGCTTCCGGTTCCTGCAAGGGCAGAGTGAGAGGACAGCAGCTCTGGTTACAGCTGCTGAGGGGATGGGCTGAGGTAATATAGAAAACCCCTAAGCCTGTGCCTGGCACTTGACAGGGCCCATGAGCAGGAACTTTGTCTTCATCATTTGTAAGTTTTCATACATAGAGCTGGGTTTGGTTTTGTACTTGATTGCAGAGATGTGGTCAATGTTGCGATAAAAGTGAAAAGTACCTAAAGTCGGTCTGGGCCAGGCCCTGAGATATGCTTCATTCTCTCTTCAGAGAGAGTGGACTTTGAACTCCAGCAAGTTTTACGACACCTGCTTTATTGCCCCCAAGTTCCTTCTAGTCCAGGGTAAGGGAGACATGGGAGGGGCAGGTTGAGGCAAAGGTCCATGTGAAGGAAAGTGAAGTTGGAAGAAAATTGAGCTTGGCTTTTTTTTTTTTTGAGAGGTTTTTGCTATAGGGAGTGTGTGCTCGCCAGAAAGAGAGACAGAGACAGAAAGCAAGAAATCACCCCCCAGGGGGGACGGCCACGCCGCAATCCCTTCTCCTCCATTCTCCTCTCAGGATCTTGGGCACGCACACACACACGCGCCCGGTCTGAGTTTAAGCCACCAGGTCTGGGACTTAAACCGCAGTTGACTACATGGGAGTCCAGTGACATAGCCATTACGCCAACTGCTGGTTCCCCCGAGCTTGGCTTTTAAATACTATGTTCCACCAGAAGGAACCCAGGCTGCTTGCAAGAACATCTAGTTCAAGGTCTAGGGAGGGAGAATATGTGATCCTGGAGTAGCTAGTGCCAAGAGAAAGGGATGCTCAAGAAATCACAGCATTCTGGTTGGACATCTTTCCCTCTGTATCGGGAGGGGTTTCTGGTATTAGAATTGAGTAAGTCCAGTTCATATTCAGTAATATTTACTGAACACGAAATGTCTCGGAATGGCAAATAGAGAAGACAAAACACGAGTCGGGCATGATGCATACACCTAGAGATCCAGCTACGAGGGAGCCTAAAGAAGAAGGGTCGTGAGTTTAAGGCCAGTCTGGGAGGGTGAAACCCTGTCTCAAAAAGAAAAAGGAAAGAAAGAAAAGAAAAAAAAAAGAGACAATCTCAGCCCACCAGTGCTCACAACCACAATCTAGTGGTTAAGAAAAGTCGCCCCAGAGGAGCTCTCACACTCGTAGTGAGAGGTTTTTTGCTTAGTGCACCTACTGAACACCACCCACAAGCCTGACCCCTGCTGAGGGGCTGGAGGGAACCAGATGAGGAAGACATGGCTCTGGCCACAGGGAACTCACTGTACTACAGGGACAGACCTGACACACACTTCCTGACAAGGACTTTGAGGGCTTCGCTCAGAAATTCCGACTTCGCCCTCTGGGCAGGAGGAACCACTGAAGAGTTTAAAAAGTGGAACAAGGTGGCCTGATTTGCATTTAGAAAAGGTCACACAGGCAGTCACATGGGATGTGTTGAGTGGTGGTAAAACCGGATACCAGAGGACCACGTAGGATAGGAGGCTGTTAGAATTGCCCTGGGGAGAAATAGTGATGCCCTGAACCAAGGCAGTGGGAGGCAGCCCCGAGTCAGGGGGACAACTTGGAGGTTATTAAAAAGTAGAATTCACTTGACTCAGTGGCTATTGAGGAAGAGGATGTACGATTTCTAGTCAAGGTGGACGGATGGATGGTGGTGGCACCTGGAAAGCCATTAAGTAGTACAGACAGCAGATTTGAAAAAAGGGCAAAGAAAACTTGAGTGTGGTGTTATACTTTGAGGTGCTCTAAGGATGCACATGTAGAGATGAAGAGCAAATAATGGGAATATGGGTGTGTGGCTTAGAAAAGAGGCAGGCACTCACTACACAGGTCACAGCAGTCATAAAGATGGTAGTTGAATCGTGGGGAGTATGTGCATAGGAGGTGAAATGAAGATAATGCAGCTAAAGAAGTCTATAAGGTGGTCAAGAAGAGGCAGAACTACTATAGTAGAGTGATGTCTAGAAAATACCCATTGGGGACAATGGGAGGGAGCCTTACAATGGCAACTAAGGTAGAAGTAAAGATAGGTGTGACGTGCTCACCAGATACGCAAATGCATCAGTGGTAACCCATTAAGGTACCTTTCAGGGGACAGTTGGGGCTGACTCTAGCTTTTAGTGGATTGAGACATTGGGAGCCCAGCTTACCATGTAGTCCATAACAAACTGAACTGTAGGGCTGGAAACCACATGACTGGGTGGGTTGGGATCTCCAGGGAGGCCCGGAGATGTACTGCGCATGTGCACGCGTGCCCACGATCCCTGACGAGCTGGTGAGCTGGGGACATGGGATCGCAGCATGATGGGACACTGTTGGGGGTGCTTCTCTTTCTCTCTCAAGTGTGCCCATGTGTTCTCTATTATGAATAAAAATAAACTTTAAAAACAACGAAACAAGAAATCCTGAGGAAGGGGAATGGACACCATTCCTTTAGGCAACTTGGTGGTGCTGGGGAAGAGAAGGAGCAGAAAGAAGAGTAGGATCCAAAAGAGCAGGTGTAGGATGGCAGCAGTGGGACCTTTGAGCAGGCTGAACCGACAGGAGACTAGGCGTTGATGGTGCAGGAGCCGACAGTGGAGCAAAGCCCTCAGAAGAGGCAGGAAGAGATCCAGTACGCCTCGGGGGCACACTTGGACAGAAGTGTGGAGAAGAGTGAAGGCAGGGCAGAGAGTGAGTTGCCCAGAGAGCCACGGTGTCCAGCCCTCTGTGGAAGGGAGCTCTTGAGGAAGGCGCTCCAGAGCAGCCCCTGCTGCAGGAAGAACTGCAGACACCCCAGGTGGTGAGGAGCCTCAGGCTTCCATGTGGTGCTCTCTTCATCAGAGAGCAGAGGCTGATTGAGCACAGGCTGTGACCAGGCAGGGTGACACCTGCCCAGGCCAGGGCTCAGAGTGCAGAGGCTGCCTGTGGGTAGCTCCCGGGGAGATGCAGAGAGCCAGGCAGAGGCTGTGTGGCTCAGGGCTCAGCGCCTGCCCCGCAGAGGAAGTTGCTCACTGCTGACTCAGCCCCAGGTGCTCATTTGCATGTTATTCATTTCAAGCCCCAAGGAGCTGGAATACCAGCAGCGTTTCTTCTTGTTCCAAACAGAACCACCCCAGATCTCTGAGGGCTCCTGCTGCTGCACTGAGTCTCTGACCTAGAAATAACTTTCACTTTGGAGGGCTCTATTCAGCCAGGCGCACATGGCTGGCTGTGAAATGAAGCCTGAAGAAAGAAGATAGAAAACGTCAGGAAGTTCATTTCCTCTATAAGACTGCGGAGGTGAATTTTAATTTTAGGTGAATATGCTCAGAGCACGGGCCTTCCCACCTGCAAATGTTATACTATGTTTTATGCATCTGACTCTTCCCATCAGAATGCGATCTCCATGAGGACAGGAACACTGCTTCATATTCTGAGCCTGGCGTATTACCTAGTGGTGCTCAATAAACACATGAGCCGATTGAAGGCCCTGTTTCAAGCCATTTATCTCATCTAAAACTCACAGCCCTAGGCAGTTAACAGTTCAGGAAAGGGAGATTCTGTGAGGTTAAACATTTTGGGGCCTGCGAGTGGCGTGGTGGTTAAGGGTGCTGGACTCCCATATGGTCAAACAAAGTTCAAGTCCTGAACCTGACAGCTTGCTTTCTTGCTTTCTCTATCTCTGTCCCTCTCTGGTCAAGTTAAAATCGATAAAGTTAAATCAAATAATTCTTAAAAAAAACCTAAACATTTCCCCAGGTTAATCAGATTGCCAACGATGGGAAAGCCCCTAGTTTCAAGCTGGGCCCCCATGTGTCATGCTGTCATTCATAATCACTCTGTTTATTAGGTGGCCACTCCTGTGAAACTGACTCACACTAACCCAATTCTGACAAGAACATCTCTGAAAGGACAAGAGCAAATGGAGTGACTTCAGTTCACATATACCCAGCAGCTGAGGAGCTGGATGGCTCCGTCTGGCCCCACTAGGAAGGGTCCACGGACGGAAGCTGGACCAACAGCCCCAGCTTGGCCTGCAACCTGAGCTGAGATTCTCAGGGAACCTGGAAGCAGCTCTGTGAATCAGATCCGCCCCTCCACACTGCTGCCCAAGCTCCAGCGTACAGAGAGCCGACCGTTAGTTACCCGCCCTCCCCCCGCCCCCCCCCCCCCCCCCCAGTCCTTACAGCTGTTTCTGAGAGGACAATGGCTTATTGACTGCAGGGCCCCCCTCTCCCCATCCCTCTTCCACCCTGGTTTCTATTGACTTCCTTGAGCTATTGTTTCTGGGTGACAAGAGAAAACTGATGCGAAGCGGGAACAATTCTGACCACGGTGCTAGGGAAGGCCACCTCTGTGGATCCAGGCCTATGTTTGGGTTCTACTGGCTCAAGCCACTGGCCTATCCAGGGCTTAAGTTTGAGATGTTACTTTACTTACACTATTTTCATTTTTCTTTTTCTTTTCTTTTTTCCCTTTGGTAGAGGTTTTTGCTACAGGGTGCGTGCACTCGCCAGACAGACAGAGAGACACAGAAAGCGAGAAATCACCCCCCGGGGGGATGGCCACACCGCAATCCCTTCTCCTCCATTCTCCTCTCGGGATCTTGGGCACGCATGCACACGCGCCCGGCATGAGTTTTAAGCCACCGGGTCTGGGACGCGAACCGCGGTCGACTACGTGGGAGTCCAACGACATAGCCATTACACTAACTGCTGGTACCTTTACTTACACTATTCTATGATCATCAGGGCTTGGGCTTCAGACCACAAGTGAAATAAAATGAGGGAAGAGAAAACAAAAACCACTGTGGGGACATGCGCCCTATGGAAAAAAACTAAAAAATAACAAAACATAACAAACCACAGTGGGGAGGAAACAGCCAGCAAAAGGCTGGGTTAGCACCATTGCTCAGATGATGACAGTCTAAGAATCAGAGAAGAATCCAGGCCTTTGAGCCTAACCCTAGCAAAGAAAGCCCCTGACTGCTAATCCAGAACCAGGCATGGCTCTCCTCTTTCTACTGCTTAGTAGCTTGTTTTTAAGCAGAAAAGGAAAAAAAAAAAAAAAAAAAAAAAAAAAAAAAAAAAATCCAATTCCCAATTGCTAGGCCAGGGTAGAGTTACCATCAGCAAAACAGCTGTTAACATGGCTGATGCTTGTTCCTGTTAACTGCCTTAGCCAAGTGAAAGGCCTGGCAGGGGAGAAGTTCTGGCTGGCTTAGCAAGGAAAAAAATTCCAGAGGTAGCCACCACAGATGGTAGCAGATGTCATGGAGCTCAGAGCAGCAGCTCACCAGAGATGACACCGCCTCAGAGCTAAGCAAAACGCTGAGAAATACTCCACCAAGCCAACTGCCAACTACATACTCCAAGAATCTCAGAAAGCCAGGGACAGGGGAAAAGTGGCCTTAATTAATAGCTTTCCATTATCTCCATCCACAAATCTGTCAGTCCATGGCTCTTCAAAGGTCTAGGACATTGGCATCAGGGAACTTCGCAAAGTATGGCCCTAGTGCAAAGGTGGAACCGTACACCGTAACCACAGTACTGACTGCTCTAGTTCAAGGACCGAACATGATCCCTTCTAGGGTTCCAAGAGAAGTATCTACTTTGCAGGGGAGGGAGTTACTGAGCTACAGGGAGCCAGCTGCTCAAATTTCTTCCAATTCAGGGCAGAGTAGTGGCTACCAGTGTAGTCTCCAGAGTCACACAAGCTTGGGACTGAACAAACAGCTCCACCATTACCCAGTGCATGACAGTGTTAGTTACTTAACCTCTCTGTGCCTCACTTTCCTCATCTGGAATGATACTGCCTGTCATACTGGGTGCTGGCATGACTACACTTGATGCTGCAGGTAAAGCACTTGATACAGCACACCGCCTACATGAAATGCTCAAAGAATGTTAGGGGTCATCCCAAACGTGTGCTCAGATTTGATAGTGTATGATGTTCCCATGGTCCTATGTGTCCCAAACATGTCACCAGCTCATGGTCAAACCTACTAGAAAGTAACTCTATTTGGGGCTGCAGAAACAGTGTATATGTATGTGTGTATTTATATATATGTGTGTGTGTGTGTGTGTGTGTATATTAGGTTATATATCATATATATATAGACACACACACATATATGTGTGTATATATATGTGTATATATGTATGTGTATATATATATGTATGTGTGTGTATGTATGTGTATATGTATATATATACACATATATATATACACACACACACACCATATATATTTTAGGTTATTAGGTTTTTTTTTTGTTTAAGAGATTTTTGCAACAGGGCATGTGTGCTCACCAGAGAAAAAGAGAGACAGAAAGCAAAAAATCACCCCCTAGAGGGGATGGCCATGCTGCAATCCCTTCTTCTCCATTCTCCTCTTGGGATTTTGCAGTGTGAGTTTTAAGCCACTGGATCCAGGGACCAAACCACAGTCAACTGTGTGGGAGTCCAGTGATATAACCATTATGCCATCTGCTCATCCCAATATATTTTAGTTTTTTTTGCTAGTGTGTGTGCACCCACTGGAGAGAGACAGAGAAAGGGAAAGTGAGAAGTCACCTCCCAGGGAAGATGGTCACGCTGCAGTCGTTTCCCTTCCATTCTCCTTCTGGGATTTAGGGCACGCACGCATGCTCAGCATGATTTTCAAGTCATGTCCAGGACTCAGACCACGGTTGGTCATATGAGAGTCCAGCACTTTAACTACCACACCACCGGCTGGCCATAACAATCACAATCTTATGACTGTATATTAAGAAAAGCTATTAGGAAAGCAATGAAGACTTTAGACTACTTTGTCGACTTGTGACTATGAACATTCACCAATGACCAAAATAATGTTTTATATCAGGAATCCATGCACTGCTCAACAGCAGAAGTACTTGCTTTATTCTGTGACAATATCTTTCTTTTTTTAGATTTTTTTTTTTTTTTTTGAGAGAGATTTTTTACTATAGGGCGCGTGCGCTCGCCAGACAGACAGAGAGAGACAGAGAGATAGAAAGCGAGAAATCACCCCCCAGGGGGGATGGTCACGCCGCAATCCCTTCTCCTCCATTCTCCTCTCGGGATCTTGGGCACGCACGCACACACGCCCGGCGTGAGTTTTAAGCCACCGGGTCCGGGACACGAACCGCGGTCGACTACATGGGAGTCCAGCGACATAGCCATTACGCTAACTGCTGGTTCCCTAGATTTTTTTTTAAGAGAGAGATTTTTGCTATAGGGCATGTGCACTTGCCAGAGACACAGAGAGAGGTAGAGGGACAGAAAGCAAGAAATCACCCCCCAGGGGGAATGGCCACACCACAATCCCTTCTCCATTCTCCTCTTGGGACTTTGGTCATGCACACACGCATGCCCAGTGTGAGTTTTAAGTCACTGGGTCAGAACTCGAACCGCAGTCAACTCTGTGGGAATCCAACGACATAACCATTACACCATCTGCTGGTCCCAATATTTTTCATTATTTGCTAGAACCTAATGAATATAACTGATATTTCATTTCTTTTGTCAGAGAAACATAGACTTGGTAAGGTGTTTTCCCCTAAGCAACATTGGGAAAATTCTGGGCTGGACACCTAACCCAATCACTTCCATTTTCTATATTTACATTTTCAGAAATAAAATGATACAGTGTGTAAAATAACCATGATGTCCCGCAAGATTTCCAAAGACCAAGGTATGCCTTGTTTCCCAGGACAGGGGATGGGGCTGATACAGTGAAGAATCTTCCTTACCCGAGTGTTCCGGTTACCTTGTTTGTACAGGATGGGTGCTAGATGGCTAATGGCGAGAACTGCTCAGGCTTGAATTTGAGGGCTAAAAAGGCAGGAAGACGGGCAGACAAGGAAGTCCTGAGTCCCTCCTAGCCATGACCTCAGGAAAACCTCGTAGGTCCGAGCTCCACTTTTATCCTCGTACAGTGACAATGGCACCTGCATCCATCACTGAACCACGGCGTTCCCACACTATGACAATAACGTGCTTTGTGGGCCAGCAGGGGGCGTGGAGGTTAAGGCGCTGGATTCACACATGGCCCACTGTAGTTTGAGTCCAGGACCCAGTGGCTTGAAAATCATGCTGGGTACATGTGTGTACATGCCCAAAATGTCAGTAGGAGAATGGAGAAGGGACTGCAGGGTGGTCATCCCTCCTGGGGGGTGATTTCTCACTTTCGTGCTCTCTCCAGTGAGCACACATGCCCTACATCAAAAAAATAATAAAAGAAAAAGAAAATACTGTGCTTTGTAAACACCAAAGCATCACAGAGATGAGAAAGACTAGGGTGACTTGCCAGGTCAAGAAGTCTCACCCTTACCACCCAACTATGGGCACACTGAATGGAAACTGGCCTTGTTCTTTTCCCTCTTTTCTTTTGAATTTGCTAAAGAGCTTTTGTGCTTGCTGAGAGGGAGAAGGAAAGTAAGAAAGTGCCCCCAGGGGGATGAACATATAGCCATCCTACCCCCTCCATTTTTTCTCAAGATTTTGGGCATGCTTGCAAACACACCAACATGATTTTCAAGCTGCCAGGTCTGGATCCTAACTGTGTAGTCAGCCATGTGGGATCCAGTTGGCTTCACCGACATACCACCAGCTGGCCTGCTGGCCCTTGTTCTTGTCCTTCTCATTCCAGCTCACGAAGGCTCTGCCCTGTCCTTACTGTCACTTCCCCTTTCACCACACGAGGACACATTTCCTAGTATTCCAGGGATGGGCAATGAACCACCCTTCTCCCTCCCACTAGGGCTCAAGGTGTGGACTGCACATCATCAACTTCCTATGGAATAGAAGACTTGAAATGAATTTAAAAACTGATTATGGGACTAGCAGATGGTGTAACGGTTAAGTTGCTGGACTCCCATGCAGTCAACTGCAGTTCAAGTCCCAGGACCTGGTGGCTTAAAACACTGAGAACGTGTGTGTGTGTGCCCAAAATCCTAAGGGGAGACTGGAGGAGAAGAGATTGTGCCATGGTCATCCCCCTGGGGGATAATTTCTCACTCTCTGTTTTTCTGTCTCTTGGGTGAGCTGATGTGCCCTATTAGCAAAGCTCTCTCTCTCTCAAAAAAAAAAAAAAAAAACTGATTACAGGGGGTTAGGAGGTACAAACAGATGCAGCACAGGCCATTTTTAGGGCAGTAAAACTATGCTCTGTGACACTATGATGGCAGATGGCTGTCATTACATGTTCATCCAAACCCACAGAATATACCACACCAAGAGTGAACCCTCATGTAAACTATGGACTTGAGTGATGAGGATGCCATTGTAGGCTCAAATATAGCAAATGCATCATTCTAGGAAAGGATGGGGACAATAAGGGGACTACGCAAGTGTGTGGGGGGTACAGGACATCGTTGTACCTCCTGCTCAATTTTGCTGCAAATCTATAACTGCCTTAAAAATTAAAGTCTATTAAAATAATGGATTCCACGCACAGGCATTTGCTACTGAGATGGACTCTGACGAATGTGAAAATTTAAGAAATCTAACTTTATTTGAACACCAAAGCTAACATCAAGTGTTTATTTAAAAAAATAATGGCACCTGCTTTGAATTCATTGACGACACCACCAGAGGGTGAAGATCTACAGAGAATTCACAATTGGAGGCTGACATGAAACAATGTAGTACCCCACCAAATGGAAATTCTGCAACAGACCTCATGATACACATTTCCGGTTTCTACTTCCAGAGCTGCTAACTACTGCCGAAACATAGCTTAAACACAGAGCACGTTTTGTTGAAACATGTCTCTTAGGACAAACACAGCCGACATGCTTTAAATAAATTAAAATCACGACACATAAATCATTCCTAAAACAATCAAGGTACAGTACTTTCCAGTGTCTTACAAACAGAATTGTACTGACTTTAGAAAATGATAAGTTCTGCTTTCTATCTTGTGGGTTATTAAACTGTTAATAGTACTGTATTTTTTAGCATCTTACCTACTTTTGATGTAAAAAAGCCAATCTCACTCTTTTTAGTGATTTATCTTTTTAGATCAACTCTTTCCTTATTGCAAGTTCTAAGCTCCTGGAAACATCTCTCTCTAGATAAACCGCCAAGTTTTATTTATTTATTTATTTATTTAAGTTTTTGCCAGAGGGTGCATGCGCTAGCCAGAGAGAAAGACTGTGAAAGAGAAAGAGAAATCACCTCCCAGTGAGGATGGCCACACCACAATCCCTTCTCCTCCATTCTCCTCTTGGAATTTTGGGCATGCATGTACACATGCCTGGAGTGATTTTCAAGCTGCCAGGTCTAGTCAGCCATGTAAGAGTCTAGCACTGTAACCACCACATCACCTGATGGTTCCAAGCTCTGCATTTTAAATAATGCCATTTCTTCCTATTGCTGGCCCACCCTTCAAAATGACAGAAACATGGAAAATACATTGTTTAATCACAAATGTTCATATTAGTAAGTTTTCAAAAGTTTTTCCAAACCAATACAATTATATTTGGTTATACAAGTAAAAAATGTTCCTATTCATTGCAAAATGATTTGGTATTTAAAATCCAACCAGAAAAGACAAAAATAATCAGTTGCCTGAGGGAAGCTAGTTCTCTAATATTGAACCCATAATTAAACCTGATATGACAGAGAAATGGGAGGGCAATAAACACACAGAGTCATTCTGAAATGAAAACTGGAGTGACAAAGCAGGAGAAGGGCTTGCGTCACATGAATGCTGAGTGACAAAGAGGGCTGGCAGCATCACCAGCTGAAATGGAAAGTGAGGTTTCAGATTTCTGCCTATCAGTAGGTCAGAGGGATCTTGAAGGCTACATGTTTGATACTTGGGCTGTCCTGCTTTCACTATCCAAAGTCAGAGATAAGAGCACTTTGGAGTGCTTTGAGCTTTTTCTTTTTTTTTTTTTTTTGTGGGCATGAATTTTAGGGGTGGGGAGGAAAGGAAGTTTTTTTTTCTGGCTTAATCATACTCAAAATAGAAGCTGAAATAACCATTTCAAACTCTGCAGAAGAGCATTTTAAAATTTTTGTATTGTACTCAAATTATCATTATCCTAAAGATCATAAAGTTACTATGTCACAAAAAATCCAGTGCTAGAATCCAAAGTCCAGCATCTTAAATCACTCAGTCACATTCACTGAGTGACCAGGTGTTTATCCACCCAACAACTGGATTGCATCTTTTGGGATGCACAAGATGTTTACTGCAAAGGAAAGGCACGGATTAGTTGACTTATATATAAACTAAAGATTCAGTTCCAGGATATGACATAGCTCTTTCACTATTTTTAATTGCATACTTATAAAATTTCATTTAATCTCATTATGCATTGAAAAGAACAAGCAATGGAATAGTTTATTCCTTAAGAAGAGAATAATAAGCTAGAGTAAAAGTCTCCTAGGAGTCTATCATATTAAAAAAGCTTCATGAACTTTCAACAAGACTCTAAAGTAAATATACCGTGTTGGTTGAGCATACTCAAGTGAAAACAAGGTTAATTGACATCTACTGGGAGCCACCAGAGATATGAATTATTTAAAAGGAATTCATGATCGGGTGGATGACTTCTACCCTATGGTATTTTATAATGGAGCCAGTTTCTAGCAAGTTCTGTCATTGGACAAGAGGGAGTAGAGTGGTAATGCTTTCCATTTTCTTTTCTACCTCTCTCACTGGAAGATATCCTGATCACAGGTCTAAGTAGAGTCAATCAAACCAAACTTGCTAGGCTGAGTGGGGGAGTGGTGTGTGGTGGAGAGTGGTATATGGTGATGTAAGATGAGGTTCAGGTCTTCTTGGAACCTCCCAGAACCCACCTCAAGGGTGGAAATCTCACTCATCGTCTATAAACTAACAGTGGCATCTACACCTATCCTAACCTCTGGTGTGTCCAAAGTGCCCCTGGGAAAGATTCACAGATGGAAAGAGAAGCCCACTTCAGGATCCAGCTTGATTCAGGGTATAAGGTATACCCACCATGCATATGGAATCTGACACCCAGTGCTGGCCATTAAAATAAAATCACAAAGGGAAGAATAGCCATTGTTTTCCCTCCATGCCCTGGAGCCCCATCTGTCCCTGGATTGGGTGGGTCACAGTGTCACAGTGTAAACATATCAACCTGAGAAACCAGGAGGAGCCTGACAATGAAAGACCATGACCATGAGACAGGGGTGGGACTAGTAAGCCCCTCTTTCCTGAATCCAAAATACTTGATAACCAAAGATTTTATGCAATAATGTTTATTGTTTTGAAAAGCTTGGGTCTGGAATTAGATAATGGTGGTGGCTGAACAAGTGTGTGAAATTTACTAATACCCCTCAGTTGTTCACTTAAAAAAAAGCAGAAAACAAGCCTGAGCTGCATGAGTCTTCACACGATACGGCAGACTTGTACTTAGCTATTCCATTCTTTCAAACTATGGTGCACACTGTCACTTTTTTTTCCCCCAGAAGATTTCCCTAAGAATAGCTGTTTGCAAAATACTGCACTTAAAAAAAAAAAAAAAAAAAAAAAAAAAAAAAAAAAAAAAAGGGACCAGCAGTTAGCGTAATGGCTATGTCGCTGGACTCCCACGTAGTCGACCGCGGTTCGAGTCCCGGACCCGGCGGCTTAAACTCACGCCGGGCGCGTGTGCGTGCGTGCCCAAGATCCCGGGAGGAGAATGGACGAGAAGGGATTGCGGCGTGGCCATCCCCCCTGGGGGGTGATTTCCTGCTTTCTATCTCTCTGTCTCTCTCTGTCTGTCTGGCGAGCGCACGCGCCCTATAGCAAAAACCTCTCAAAAAAAAAAAAAAAAAATACTGCACTTAATTCAAATCCAAGAGATTTCAGTGTGTTCTGGAAAAAAATAAATGTACACTAACATACATCTTGACGTAAAGCCTTCAGCAAACAGCAGGAGTGATGGGGGAGGGACAGAACAGCAGTTTCCATTAAAATCTTCTAAATCTTCCTTTTTGTTAGGAGCACAAAGAAATGGATGTAAAGGAAAGTAAAACCTGGGCTGAAGGGAGGGAATGGAATCCCCCTAACAGGCACACTAGCTTTGGGATGTTCTCACCTGGTGGCAGTGTGGCCATCCTAGTACCTTGGAATTTTTCAGTCCAGTCCTAAGAGACAGATGGTAATCTTGGCTGAACTTAATTCATTTCAGCCTTGCTGGCCTGTCACATCCTCAAGAGGACCCTCTCAATCAATCTTCATCCAGGTGAACTGCTCCCACTAATCTAGCCACCTTCCCATTCGGCCAAACGTCCTATTTCCCTCATGCTCCCGGGGTCCTGTCTCAGTGCCCTCTGGCTGTATAAACTATGACTCTGTTGCCCTCCAAGGAAAAAACCCTGCCACAGGAATATCACGTTTTCCCTCCTCAGGTGGGCTTTGCAACCCCTCACAGACCTGTGAAGAAAGTGAATCACATACAGTGAGTCATATCCTCAAATGGGGTTTATCAAAATTAAGAAGAGCCAAAACACAAACCTCCAACGTGGTGTTGCTAAGACCCCATTAATGTTAAAGCTATAGTCTGATGAGGGGTTGGGAGCATTTCTGTGTGCTCTAAAGGCAGGGTATTTGCTAGCTACTTAAGAGGAAATAGGTGTGGTTACCTGGGCGTAAGGGGGGGAAAGCCTCACCCAGAACTCCTTGGTCTTACCACGTAAGGTAGACTTCTGATGGACAAATGGGTGCATTACAAGACTTCACATTTCCGGGTCACACACAGAGACCACTGCGTACACTGTGTACCCAATGGAACCTACAGCCCTCTGCAGGCCAGCAGGAGGGACCACACAGCCTTTACTGTGTGCTCAACACTGTCAGTGCCTTTCCTCGCTCCCCCAAATCAAGCCACATCCTTGCGAGTTACAGGACTCGGGAAAACATGATCACGAACAACAGAAAATCTCAATTATGACAGAGATGTGAGAGAACCCCCTTTTCTTCTGGGTCACTAATTCGGCCAAGTGCTCAATAAAGAGCAGTTGACCATGCTGGGCTCATCAGGTGGGTAGGAGAGCTAGGCTGGTTAAGGCAGTGAGCAGTGCGGGGAGAGCTCTGAAACAGACTCACGGTCACCAACCCTGGGACCGAGCTGGTAACTGCTACGATGCTGAAAGAACTGCAGTTATTTACACCGCGCGGCCCCAGTCCTTGTCATCTGCAGCCAGCCCAACCATTCCTTGTAAAATTTGGTAGTATGCACAGAGTTTTCTTTAAAATAATAACTTGAAAGAACTTGAAGGCAGGAACCCGTGGCTTCATCTTGGTATTATTATTCTCTCTATGGCACACAAAATATGGTCCCAGTTTTTACAAAATATGGCAAGAAGAGTCACGGCGAAGAAGGTGCCCAGGATGTGAAAGCGGCTCTTCATCATGGGCGAGACAAACTTGGCGATGGTAGACACGCACACCAAGATGACGGTCATGAAGGCCAGGATCACGTTGATGCACTTGCCCAGCAGCACTTTGGCATTCACTGTGTCCGTCTGCAGAGCTTGCTGCTCTTGCTGGTGGAGCTCCAGCTTAGAAATGCGAGTCTGGCAGGATTCTAGGGCTTCCTGTGGGTAAGAAGGAGAGCCAGGATGAGATGCTAGGAGATCCCAGGAGACACGCAAGCACATGCTCAGATGTGCACAGAAGCCCCCCGCTTGGGAGGCCAAAGCCGCGGACAGCGGCTGACACCCAGACCGATGACGACGATGATGACAATGTAAGACAAGAATCCCAGTGCTCCTCCTCACCTGCGATTCACAGGCAGGGTGAGCATGTGTACAAAACCACAGAACATCAGGAATGAGGAATGATGGTTTATTTTTGACTCCACTTGTATTTGAAATAAAGTAACATAAGATACTGTGCCTGCCGGTGCTGTTATGGACAAGCCAGAGAAGGGGTGGGCTTCCTTTTCTGACAGCTGACTATTCTGCCCTCGGCCCATGCAGTCGTGTATCTCCTCATTTCTCCCAGTTAGATTGTTTACAGCCCAGTGGAAGATGGTGACAGAAGGCAAGGGAGAAGGCAGGGACAGGAACAACTGTGGGCACCTCTGGCTGAATGCTGTGATCCTCAGGACATCATCCTTGGCTAGGCACTCCCTGAGGTCTGTGTATCCCAAGGTGTCACTCTGCATGCATCTCTCTAGCCCAGCCATCTCTTCAGAGACTGGCACATCTATCCACGTGCCTCCTGGATTTCTCCATGAGAATCCCTTACAAGCACCTCAAGAACAATGGGTCCAAATGCGAACTTGTGTCTTGCATCTACAGTCAGTCTTGTTTCCCCTCTGGAGTTTCTTTTCTCAGGAAACATCATACGATCCACCCGGATCTTCGTGCTAGCTGCCTGCAAGGCATCCCTCGAAATCCCTCTCCTCTAACGTCACCCAGATCCGCCAGTGCAGGCCCTAGTGTCTGTCTCAGTGGATCCATTCTCTCTCCTTCCAGGGTCACCATCCCAGTCTAAGTCACCAGGCTCTCTTGCCTGTGACAACCTCACACAAATTTCCCCACACACCATCTTGTTCCCCAACCCTGTGAATCCATTGTCCACTGAGCAGCCCAACTGACTGTTTAAAGATGCGTATTTGATGTCATGCCTCTTCATAAAATCTTCTGAAACTTCACATGGCCCTTTGAAGCCTTGTGTGTTCCAACCCCAGCTGTCCTCTCCTGCTTTTTCATCTTGTCACTTAATGTCAGTCCCCATCTCTCTCAAAAGGGCTTTGGCCATACTGGTTTCTTCCAAGTTCTAAAAAAGGAGCATGAACTCACCCCAGGGTACATGCACATATATACACATATAAGTATATACATATATAAATATATATAAACGTACTATAAATATATATTCCATGTATTTATATATTCTTGCACATGCTTTTACTCTGCCTGAAAGGGGTGCCTGCTCCACTTCCACTCCTCTTCACCTGCAGACATCTCATGCTTTCAGCCTTCACTTCAACTGCCACGATCTAAGAGAAGCCTTTCCTGGCCCATCATTTTAGGCCAAGACTTCCTTCAGCCCTCCTCCCTGGCTGAGAGAGCACAGGCTCCATGAGGACAGGGGCCAGGCCCACCTTGCTGCTCGTGTCCTCGGCAGTACGAGCCAGTGCCAGGCATGCAGCAGGTGCTATGCCACAGCTGCATACAGAGACTGGGTACCAGTATAGATGTGAGGCTGGAGAGAGAGCACTCCGAGAGACTCTCGAGAGATGTGGATCTGGCTAGAGGCAGCACAACGTGCCCCTTTTTAGTCGCTAGCCTACTGTCTGACCCACTTGCCAACAATGCTTTCTCAATTAAAATACAGTCATCTTTTCATGTTTTAAACCAGCATAATGGCTCCAACATTGATTTGCTTTTCTTTTGCTGAATATACTGTATGGGCCAAAGAATGGTGTTCTCTGTTACTATAGTAACTAGTATCATACTCAGCTACCGACAAAAAAGACGAATCTCTCTAGATCTTCACAAGTGAAAAACTGCTAACCGGTATAGTAATAATCATGCACCTGGAAATCCTGCATGCTCTTCAACTACCTGGGCCCTGAATGCTGCCACTTTAGGTATGGCATGGAAAAAGTGCCAGAATAAGACAAAAGATCAACATGTTAGGCAAATTCATTAATCTTTGATTGGGTAGATGAACATGCACAAAGGAACTGATCTTAGAATTGCCTTTACACTATTAAAATTTTAGTTGCCAGAGGGTGCATGCACTCACCAGAGAGAGACAGAGAAAAAGAGAGAGAAGGAGAGAGCGCACCCTCTAATGGGGCATGGTCATGCTGTAATCCCTTCTCCTTTTCTCCATCCTATCAGAATTGTAGATAGAAGCACAAGGTACCCAAAGTGTTTTTCAAGCCACCAGGGCTGGAATTAGAAATGAAGTCAGTCTGTGAGATCTGACACCCTTAACCACTAGGCTATGAGGCTAGTAATATCAAATTTTATAACTATAAGATTTAGAGTGTATAAATACATTTATATTTATATATACATATATGTATATACATGTAGATATGTATATATAGAATATTCATATATTCTAAGTCTTATATAAATATACTATAAATCACGTTATAGTACAAATATATTTATATATTATAAATATACATTTATATGTATAGATTTATAAATATTATATATAAAAACTATACATGTAAAATTTGATATAGATTGGTGCTATATGTGTGTGTGTGTGTGTGTGTGTGTATATATATCTATATCTATATCTATAATTGTTTTTCATTTAAATTTTGTAAGATGGTCCATGTGCTTGCCAAAGTGAGAGAGAAAGTGAGGGAGAGAGAGATAAAGCACCCTCCATGGGACATGGTCACACACTGCAATCCCTTCTCTATTTCTCCATCCTGTCAGGATTTGGGACATGCACACACATGCCTTGCATGTTTTTTAAGCCAATTCGAACTGCATGGTTGACCATGTGGGATCTAGCTCCCTCAACTACCAGGCCATGGGTTGGCCCCCACATTTTTTACTAAAAGAAAAAAATCCAAAAAAATTGAGCGGTGAATTCCAAGAACATTTAGTCCTAGGATCGACAGACAGTCCGCACCATAATCTTTAGTATGTTCTTGGCTCTAGTATTTGGCTTTTTGGGAAAGAAGATAAATGAAGCCATTTCCTTTAATGACAAATGACAAATAAGACATTTCCTTTTAGTTGGAAACTCAGGTTCATTTAAAAAAAAAAAAAAAGAAAGATCTCAATTGCTTAAAACAACAACAAAATCCCTTGCATCCTTAAAAACAATGGCCACCTCTATCTAGTAGATTATTAGGAAAGTCGTGATGCATTTTTTTCTATGTTTTTCTACGCAAAAAATGTCATGACTTTCTGACAGCCTAACGTAAGCTTGTCCCTGTGTTCCAGACCTGCCAATTAGAACAAAAGAACGAGAAGACGAGGGTGGGCAGGTCTAGTTGCTAAAAGCCCTGAGATCTCTGGCTACTCACCAATATAATACGATGAACGGCCAGTATTCATTTTTTGGTTATTTATTATGTGTCAGGGAAAGACTTCAGTTTTCTATGTATTGAGTCGTTGGAAGTCATTACACATTTTTGTGTAGGAAAAAACATCATGACTTTTCCAACAACCCAAACTTATCCTAAACTTCTAGATAACGTTTTTAGGTAGAATTGTTAATATTTCTATTGTGCAGAAGAGAAAACTGAGGCACAGAGCACTAACTTATCCAGGGTCTCAGAGCCAGGCTTCTAGCCATGACACGACAAGAAAGACCCCTCTAATCATTTACACAGACGGTCTCCACAATTCTGACCTAGAAATGAAACCAGAAAATGTCAAAACGAACTTTTGAATTTTGAAGATCCCTCTTCATTGATAAAATATGTTTTTTAAAAAAGAAAAAATGGGGCCAGCTGATGGCATGGAGGTTAAGGTACTGGATCCTACACGGCTGAGTCCCAGGCCCAGAGGCTTGATAATCTCACCTGGCACGTGTGCCTGCCCAAAACCCCTAGAGGAGGCTGGAAGAAAAGGGACTGCAGTGTGGCCATCCCACCCCCCACACCTGGGTGTGGGGGGGCTGGTTTCTCACTTTTTCTCTCTCTCTCTCTTTGGTGAGCACATACGCCCTCTAGCAAAAACTGTAAAGAAAAAAAAAAGTTGGTGGTAACAGCCTTGGGGTAGATCATGAATGCTTGTTAACTGATTTAGGCAGAAAGTACAGTACACAGCCTCTTCCTCAGTAATGTCTACATCAGCTAATGGGATTAATGTGGCCAGGAATGCTGGTGCAGAGCACACATTCTGTGCTACGTGCCAGAAATACTGTAAAGCTTAGGGGTAGCCCTTGGTTTGTTAAGTGAATTCAAGCCTGGGGAGGGCCTGTGTGGGCATCTGATCTCAGTAGGAAAGGCACCTGGATGTCCCGGGACCGCTCGTAGGCCTGGTAGGCCACTTTCTCCTCGATGCTGGCCAGCTCCTGCTTCAGATTGGCCGTCTCGTGCTGATGCAGATCTGTCAGGTCATGCAGCTGGTCTTCCAGTCGCTCGTACCTTTACAAAGAGAGGAGCCGATGCTGAGTGTGCCATTTCTAAGCCTTTCAACAACACTTTCTAGAACAACATCTTTTTTTTTTCTTACTGCCAACAGCGCCCCTTGGCTTGTTTTCATCTCCAGGTAGGTTGTTTTTCTAAAAGGGTAAGTTTAGCTGTGGGGATACACTTTTAGAGAACACTGGTTTCTAGCTATGGAAAAGCCTGGTCTCTGTAGTCTTAACTCTTACGCTTGCTGTTGAGGGTTCGTGCAAACCATATCTGGCTTTTCCACTCTCACTGGACTTAGTTGGCTGTGGTGACCGCAGGACAGACTTCATCAGTCAACACTCATCAGAGCCTGTCAGGAGACAGAGCTGGGCAGGGTCTGGCACAAAGCCAGGACTTGCTGGTATCTGTAGTGGCTTCTCCTCAGTGCCCAGGGCTTCATGGCCAGAGAACCCACAAAGAAAGAACTGAGCTTTTACTGGGTCATCGGAAAGATCATGACACATTTTTACATAGAAAAACAGAAAAATACCTCATGATTTTTCTGACAACCCAATAGTATCAACTTCCACACTGGAGCCAACTCTACTACTTCTCTGTGCATACATTCTTCCTCAAGATTTTTTTAGCTCTTGGAACTTAAGTGCCAATAAAAACCTTAGCTTGTTACAAATTGTAGATGGTTTATCTGTTAACATTTCCAAAAATCCAAATCTAAAGGAACAGATATACAAAGGCTCCATTCCCATGCCTCACTCAGAGAAAAGGATGTGTTTCATGTTTAAACCTTCCACTGTCTATTGTAAAGCAGGATGCACAGTTTGGGGAAGATACATTAGCCTGCAATGACTTTGATCAATGACAGTTTTATAAGCTTATCAAGGCTACCGGATAGAATTATTTAAAGAAAAAGGGGAAAAAAGCTTAATGGAGAGTTAGTGATTATTCTCAGGCATGACTTTATAGGTCCCAAATGGTGCTGTAAATAGGATTTATAGCCTCTGAAGTAAGTGATATACTCAGTAGCTACGTAGCAGGGATCACAAATGTAACCACAAGATAAATGTAAACAAAAACGGTCCTGAACTTGGCCCAGCCACTATGGCACAGTGGTAACACTAGCACCCTGCAGTGCTAGAAGCCATATGGCAACTGTGGTTCTGATCCTGGGTCAGCCTGGAATACATGCCAGGGGCCTACACAGGTGCTCGGAATACTGAGAAGCTGGAGGGTTGGGGAGGAGAGGTCATGGCATGGCGAGACCCTACTGAGGATGCTTTCTCTCTATCACATGCCTCATACAGAAAGGAAAAACAGAAAACATTGTCCTAAACTTATGTAAATGAGTATTTGTAACTTAGAAGAAAATGTGCACCCAAAAAGTGCAAGAATCCTAAACTATTTGGATTGGATTAAGGATAACACACTTTGGAAAAGCACAACTCGGGAAATTAATCTGTGACAAAGATAACAAAGTCAAAGAGGCAGGTGGAATGTTTTAAAAAAAAGTTTCATAAAATACAAAAGTTGAAAAAGCCTCATTTCTAAATTAATGCAGACAAAAATCAAGTATCAATTATAAAACCATCTACAAGCTAAATTTAAAATTTAAATGGTACAGTATATAATGGGCATTTTACTACTTATCTACATTCTCATAAGTTAACATATTCATTTTGACTAAAAAATCTGGGGGGATTTTTATTTTTTAAAAAGAAATGCAGTAGGGTTAGCAGGTGACTATATAGTGGTTAAGGTGCTGGACTCGCACATAGCTGACTGAGATTCCAATACCAAACCTGGTGGTTTGAAAATCACTCTAGGCGCAAGTGTGTGTGCATGCCCAAGATCCCAGGAGGAGAATGGAGGAGAAGAGATTGCAGGATGGCCATCTCCCCTAGGGGGTGACTTCTTGCTTTCCCTCTCACTTTCTCCAGCAAGCACACACACCCTATGGCAAAAAGGAAAAAAAAAAAAAAAAAAAAGTAAAGGTCAATAAAAAATAAAGAGAATGCAGTGTTTCTTTTTAAAATTATTTTTAATTCTTTTAAAAAAAATTTCCTAGAGTACACATGTGCCTACCAGAGAGAGACAGAGACAGAGAAAGGAAAGTGAGAAAGCAGACCCTGTGGGGGATGGCCATGCAGCAATCCATTCTCCTTCATTTCTCCTTTCAGGATTTTGGGTACACATGCACACATGCCCAGCATGTTTCTCAAGCAGCCAAGTCCCATCTCGAAACACGTAGCTGGCCATGTGGGATCCAGCCACCTTCACCATCTCACCACTGGCTGGCCTGGGAGATCTTTTCATTGAGGACGTTGGACAGAAAAATCATCTCCTGTTCAGCCTTATACGCTTTTTATTTATAAGCCACAAGCACACAGAAGCCACCCTGTAAAACAACTGCTTTTAAAATACTTAAGATAACCCAAAAAGTTAGATTTTATACTTTAATCTTAAGATCATTTTTTGACTCTAGCTCTTTATCCACAGTAAAAAGTTTAATGAAGAAAATACAATACGTGATGTACCAAATACAATGGACCTTGTTGGACAATGAATTCAATTTTTATGGACAGCTATTATAGAAGGCAAGCACATAAGGGATCTAGGAAGTAGCACAGCGAGACTATCACAGAAGTTTACTGAATCAGGATCTTACTATGCCTGTGAGTCATAGTCTGCACAGTGATATTTGAAGAGACCCACACATAGACTGTCTTTCTCTAAATTTGTCAGCTACAAACCACAAATTATAAAACTCAGAACCATGAAGGATGGAAAGCACTATAGGCCTTTTAATTCATATTCCTATGTATTGAAAACACAACCACTAGCATAATCCTAAGCAGACAACTGCAGGCTCCTGAACGAATTCTCGAAAATACTTTGAAATACCTGTATCTCTCCTCCTGCAGGGTCTGAGAGATAAAGCCATATTCTCTCTTAAACTGCACCTTCAGCGCCTCGATGTCCTCGGCCAGCTGTGCCTGGGTCTCCTTGATCTCCCTGAGTTCCTCCAGGATCACGGCGAGCTTCCCCTGACTGTCCAGCGTGCCGGCTCCGCCAGCTCCGAAGGACTGGTTCCCGTTACTGTCGGCTGAGCCTGATGTGCCGCTCGAGCACTCGTCATCGCTGCCATACTTGGGTTTGTTCACGATGGTGGCGCTGCCCCCGTAGGCTCTGGCGCTCGCCTCGGGCCTGAACTCTTCGAGGGAGTTCTTCAGGTGAGCGATGTTGTCGGCACTGCCGAATTTATTCCGGATCAAGTTGGCAAACTCTCTGGACTTATTGAAAACAAACACGGGGGGCGTGAGGGAGACCCCCGGCATGCCCGACTTGCTGCCCTCCAGGCCGTGGGGGGCAGTTCGAGACTTCACGTGGGCATCCTTCAGAGAGTGCTGAATGTCCTTCAGGTTGTCTTTGGAGATGTCCTTGGCACTCCGGGAGGCGCCGTTCTGCTCGAGCTCCCGGAGCTTCCTGTGATACTGCTCTAACTTCTTCTGCAGCTGGGCGATGGAGTGGGCCGATTTCTGGTTCTTCTTCTCAAAAACTTGCTTGATACGCCCGGCCTGCTGCTTGTCCGCACTGTTGACCAATTTCAGATACTCTGCCACGTTCCCGTCGCGGGATGTTTGCTCAATTTTTATCTGCTCTGTCACCTTCAGAATTTTCTGTTTCAGGCTGTCCGCACTGAGTTTGACTTTGTGGAAGTCCAAGATGCCATCTGGGACATCAAAGTTGAGGTTGGTGTCGGACCCGCCGCGGCGTATGTTCAGGGGCAAGCTTAAGGTATTCATGTCATGACGTTCTACCTGCAAGGGGCGGGAGAGAAGCAGATTGAGATTGGAGGTCACACACCACGAACATAAGTCCCAGACAGTCAAACTGCAAGGATGAAAACTCTGTCACTACCCTCCCAAGGTGGATACAGGATAGTTCTGCACGCATGCTAGTGAGAGCCGCATATCTTAGGGCTCCCTGTTTCCTGATGAGACAGGAGCTGTCGTAGCTCATGTAAAAAAAGCAGAATGGAACGAGGTCACCAGTCAGTCTGGTTTCCCAAAGGGCTCAGGTAACTGGGGTGCCTGCCATATCCCATTCGCTGGGAATTTCACCATGACGGGAAATGTGTGCAATTTAGAACTCACTCGTTTAACAGAAGGAGAATGAAAAAGAGAAAGAAAGATATCAGCAGATGCACCCATCAACTCAGGAAATTATTTTCTTAATGGAGTCATTAAACAGATGTGACAGAATAAGGTGGTGTAAGATTAATTTCAATAACTGGGTAATGCAACAGCACTGAGAATATGGAAACAACTCCAAACCACAACCACACAGATTTAAGAAAAAGAAAAACAATGATAACACTCAGATCCCATGAATTAGCTTTCTCTTTCAAGGGCCATCTAGAAAAAAGAACTGCAGAGTTGCAAGGGGTTAGCAAATTTGTGCTGCGAGGGAATGGCAAGAGCAGACTGCTGCCAGGCTCTGAGGACGTTTCTCACGGGCTGCCTTGTTTGAGCCTCATTCCCACACGGGCAAAGAACGTGTGAGATGCGCCCCCAGGTAGACACGGTTAAAGAGCCATACTGAAGCCAAGTCCCCCTAAGGCTAATCCCCTTTCCTTGCCAAGACACAGCACTATACATCTTCTCAGAGGACGAAAGACTTTGAACATAATCTCCAAACGAGAGCCATAAGATTTTAACTGAAGCATCGAATTTGTCAAGTTACAACCCTCTGATTAGAAAATGCCTTGATACTGAGTCTCAATAGAAACCGTAAGAGAGACAATAAAATGTTCTACACGAGTTACATTTTTCTTTTTTTTAAGAGAGATTTTCGCCACAGGGTATGTGCACTTGCCAGAGAGAGAGAAAAAAAAAAAAAAAAGCAAGAATTCACCCCCCAGGGGGATGGCCACGCTACAATCCCTTCTCCTGCATTCTCCTCCATACATGCACAAACACCCGGCATGAGTTTTAAGCCACCGGTCTGGGACTCAAACCTCTGGGACTCAAACTGCAGTTGCCTATGTGAGTCCAGTGATATAACCATTATGCCATCTACTGATCTCATATTTTCTTTATAAGGGACTAGGAGAATGACAGCAAAAACGGAGTAAGGAATTAGCAGACTTCATGTGGTCTGCGGACCAGGGCTCAAGCACGGCCCATTTCCAATGATGAGTGTGAACGCTCTGCCTCGTGATAAATCCCGCGCAGGGCTGATTTATCCCAGAGGAGGATCGGCGGAGCAGCAGCACACAACCCCAGGCTGCCAGTTCAGGTCTCTGTCACAAGTTATGAAAGCTCGTTACCACTATTTCTTGGCCCCTCTTTCCACACGTAATTTTGCCATATCTGAGAGACACTGGCTGCTTGATCTGGTAGAAGAGCATCACGCGGGGAAGGCTGGAAGGAGAGAACGCGAAACTCCCCCTGCCGCTGTGTGCGCACTCTGCGGCACCATTTCTCCCCTCCTCGTGGCCCTCATCCACGGACCCCGCCCATGCACACTCCCTCAGGAAAGGGATGATGCCATGGCAGGTGTGCCCAGCTTCCCTCACTCACAGGGGTTGTCAGTATATGCATGTTTGCTAAAGTAAGGTGACCTCATCCATTATTCCAGGGAGTTGACAATGAGTCATCTAAGAAACATTCTATTAGAACCAAAAAATGACCCGGAAATTCTGCCCGCAGAGCCCAGCAATTTCAGGTGGAGACGTTTTCCCCAATGTTTAGATAATACATTGTGCACCACTTCATACTGATTCAACTAAATGGAGGCTTTTCTCAATATCAATGCCAACAAGCTATACAAATATGGGGACAGCAGGAGGCATAGTGGTTACGGCACTGGGCTTCCACATGGCTAACCACAGTTCAAGTTTCAGATCTGGTGGCTTGAAAATCATGCTAGGGGTGTGTGTGTGGGGGGGTATCCAAATTCCTAGGAGAATGGTGGACAAGGGAGTATAGAATGGTCATCTCCCCTGGGGGGCGATTTCTCACTTTCCCTCTCTGTTTCCCTCTGACAAGTGCATGCAGCCTGTGGCAAAACCTTTTTTAAAAAATTAAAAAAGAAAAAAGTAAAGATACAGAAACACAATTAAGAACTTTTAAACCTTCACTGAAGTGTAACATACTCAGAAAAGAGCACACTGAATATATAGAAGCCTCAATGTATCAAATTATAAAATTCAGTGGAAGTTTTACAAACTAAGCACACTGAGTAACCGACACCCAAAGAAACAGAAGTCCTCTACACCCCCATTCCCAGGATTATCGTGAACCTGACTGTAACAGCACACATTAGTTTTGCGTGTGAGTTTTTCATTCACCATGACTCGTAAATTCCCTCAGAACTTGTTCTTGCCCTCCTGGCACTCACAGATAGAATGTGTGAATTATAGAGATTATATTAAGTTACAGAAAAAACGGTTTGACATTTTCTATTGAGCAGTCCACTCTAAGGTCGAAAGATGGAAAGGTTTGTACCTTACCTTACTGAATTCAGCAATAAATTACCACCTGTTTCTCTCCTCCTTTTAATTCGCCACTACACCAGAGCTGGTCACCCAACTCAGCAGTGTCAGTCCAGCCAGCCCTGCTTTCTTACACACTTGTGCAGGACAGCGGCGTTCAGACACCCTGGCTTGTTTACATAGAGCGCCAGCTGCCTGGCTGACTTCTGGCCCACTTTAAAGTGATAACAATGCTTGGCATGTCCTCCAGAGTCCAGGTTAAAAAGCAACAGCATTTAAAGCCCAAATCAATCTTTCAAGCTTACTGCCGGTCAGCAAATCTCAGTTAAAAATGTTGGATGAGGGTATAAAGTTGCAAAGATAGCTAGGCTGCACCTTCTGGGCTTTTACAGCCCTAGCACTGCTCGGATAATTGACAGCCAGCTACACACATCAATCTGAGATGCCCATAAAGTCCCTGAACACAAACTGCAATCGTGTGTACGTGTGAGTACAAGCGATGAGTGTCTTCCATCCTTCCTTTCATCTGGACTTGGCAATGACCCTCCACGGTGTGATGTACAGTGCAACCCGGTTTTGGGGTTTAGGACAGGCGAGGACAAGGGTTCACGGTTCACCTGGAGTCTACATGCATGCAGACCATGGGGACCAGGAGACAGGCATTCCAGTTTGGACACTGACTTTTACAGGGTCCAAGTTGCTGGGTAAAACTCACCTCTGTGGGCTTCCATCTCCTAATCTATATGACAAGGAGACAAAATCAGACAGTTCAGAGCTAATATTGTGTAATTCCTGGAAATGTAATGTCACTATGAGGAATAAATGGGATAATATACATAATGTCATTGTGAGGAATAAATGAGATAATCCACATAAAGTGCTTACAGACTTCCTGGTACACAGAATGGTTTCCAGGAATGTTTGATACTGTTACCTTCCCACTTTCATTTTCAAATGCACGCAAAGACTGAAAAGAAAACAAGTCCGCTAAGTGCTAACGATGGGGTTATAAGGGGTCATTCTTTTTCATATTTTCCAATTTTTTAAAAAATAAAGAAAATGTATTACTGTTTTGGTACCAAAAAAAATATATATATGCTGTTTTTAAAGATGACTGCTAGCGTCTTTTAGTTCTTCCAGAATTACCTGGCTGCTATTCCCAGAATGTCAGGCAGACCAACAGCGCCCTAGTGAAATGCTGTTCCTAATCACGCCTTCCTTCCGGCAGCAGAGACATTTCCATGACACCTCAATGTTCTGGAACAAAGGCTGAGGAAAATCTTAAGCCCTGGACAGACGTCAAAACCTGACCTGGAGTCATCTCCGCCATGAACCGAGCCTGCAGTATGATACCCAAGCCAGCCCCCCTTACCCACGAGGACGCACGCACTCAGTCACGACCAGGGCTGCTGGGAACACGCTGTTCAGGCTGCAAATGAGGGCTGTCTCCTCTCTCACTGTATGTACGCCCTGTGCACGAAAGGAAAGGCTAACACAACCCAGAGGCACACAGCACTGGAAAGAGGAGAAGGGGCCTCCTGTGAACCCCTGAGAGGTGAGGACAGGGACAGGAGCCCTCTGAAGCTCCTGGAGGCACAGAGTTCAGAACAATGGGACAGGTGACAACTGCCTACTTGGTCCCAAGACCGTACACAACGAACCTTAGCTTGAAGCAAGGCGGGTTGAGCTCACGTCAGGGAAGGGTCAGGTCCTCCAAACGTGTTGCCATTTCCAAGGCAACAGGTAGTTCGGAGTGTGAGTGCAGATTTACACACAGGTCCACGAGGACGTTTACATTCAGTATCTAAAGCCTTTTATGAGTCTTTGCGGCCGGGTACCCAAGTCAAAATCACTGACATGTCAGGCCAGCAGGTGATACGGGAAGTTAAAGTGGCTGGATTTTACAAGGTTGACTGCACAGTTCGAGCTCCAGACCCTGCAGCTTGAAAAACACACGAGGCATGTGTACATATGTGCCCAAAATCCCTAGAGGAGAACAGAGGAAAAGGGACTGTGGCATGGCTATCCCCTGTGGGGAAGGAGGTGATAACTCTTTCTTTGGCAAGTACACATGCCCTAGAGAAAACAAACAAACAAAAAAATCACCACAGACATTTCTTCCTATTACTCATGAACTCTATCTGCTTCAGGTCTGGAGTCAAGGCTATTCCTAGGATGTGCCAGTCTGAATCTCGGTGATTTTAATGCTGTTTGTTAATCATCCCGCAGACCCTAACGTCTCCCAGAGAACACACATCGGACCCCCTCCGCTCAGTACACTGGCCTTCCAACTTCCATGGGACAGGAGGAAAAAAGTCATGTTAGTGACACGTCTAGTGTCTTACTGCTGGGGGAAAGGGCAGTAGGCTCTACTATGATTGCTTTTTGGCAAATGAGAAAAGTAGGCACAGAGAAGTTAAGTCAATTGCTTCCGGCATATAGCTAGAAAGTGGCCGAGCCAGGATTTGCAATCCCAGACACCGTGGTTATCTTGTAGTCATTGACACACACTTGCACAATGTCCTGCTGCCAGTGAACATGGAACCCAGGGCAGCTAACCACGCCGCTGGAACCTCATATCAAACCCTTGGTCTTCTTGCCAAAGGAGCTAATCTGTGCTGGAAAAATAACTGAGTGCTCAACAAGTCTCCTTGTCACCTGCTAACAGAGCCCGATTAACACGTTCCCAGAAAGGCCCATACTGAATGCTCAGTACCAGCATTATCTGCGAGAGGAAAGTCACTCTCTCCCATGACATGTTGGAAAGGAAAAATCTTCAGGATCTTCACGGGGTATCCAAAAGGACACCCTATTAGTCAAATGTCTTACTGAAATGTTTGTTCCAATTTGTTTAGACAGGCATGTTTCCTTTCATAGTTTGTCTCTCTTAACAGTACACGTTGAACTCGGAGTAAGTGCACAGTGCACAGTAGGGGAACCGAGTCAGTAGTTTTACCCCTCCCCATCCTTCCTCTTCCTCTTAGCATCACTAACAGAAGAGATCCTGTCACGTCGCAAGTTTTATTTCCTGACAGCAGGTAAAGCAAAAGCTCGTTCCCTGGAATCGAGGACGGTGTGGGGCAGGGGCTGGAGGGCACATCCCTCCGACTGCCCGATCCTTTCTCCAGACACTGCAAATTAACCACGTGAAGGAGATTAGGCAGCGTTTAAGGTTCTCAAAAACAAATTCTTCAAGCATCCTCAAGCACTTACCAACACTTGATACTGTAATTAGAAATAATTATCTTCTCATTAAGCCTCTACCAGGCAACAGTGGGATAATCTGCTTTGAGTTACATCCTCTAGAAAATATCCATTTCTTCAAAATAGCTTATAACTCACACTTTCAATGAATACAAAGTGATCTCTCACCAAATTGGTGTGACCTGGTGATGCTTTACGACATACGAAATGTATGTAAGAATTAAGGGTGGAGGGAAGGGAGCCAGATTTTAAAAGATGATGCCTTGATGGGGAAATGCAATGGTAATGAAAATTAACCAACTGCATTCTTTTTTTTTTGGGGGGGGGAGGTTTTCACTATAGGGCACGTGTGCTCGCCAGACAGACAGACAGAAAGAGAGAAATCACCCCCCAGTGGGGATGGTCACGCCGCAATCCCTTCTCCTCCATTCTCCTCTCAGGATCTTGGGCACGCACGCACATGCGCCCGGCGTGAGTTTAAGCCACCGGGTCTGGGACGCGAACCGCGGTCGACTGCATGGGAGTCCAGCGACATAGCCATTACGCTAACTTCTGGTTCCCAACCAATTGCATTCTAAGTTCCAACTGCAGGTCAAGGCCAGCCTCACCCCTCGGGGGGGACACACAGGGGAATGTGAGGCCACCCCGAAGGGGGCTAGGCTATTCCTAAGACAAGAAAGGGGTCTCTGACCATGCACGTACCTTGAAAACATCATGTTTAGGAAGCAGAAGTGAGCGCTTAATTTCTGCCCACCCTCACCTCCCTGGCCTGGGCACTATGAACCAGGCATTCTCAAAGGAGGAGCTCACAGTTCCTTCTTGTGGAGGGGATGGTGAGTTCTGAAGAAGAGGAAGCAGGAAGCCCCAACTTTAGGGCTAAATACAGAACGAAGTCTGCTGAGACTTTTAATTGCCAACTAAAGGGAAAGGAAGGAGTAAATGAAAGCCCATGAGTGCTAAACTGGAGGCCTTCAAGGGGGCCCCCTGGAATCTTTCCCACACAGCAAGAAGGGAGGCCAGCAAGGAGAATGTGGGGATACCACCCCCCAGGAATTAAGGGAGTAGAAGTAACTTTTAAAGGCAGAGAAAAAGGACTCCCTCCAAAGCCCTCAGCTTGTGAGCAGAGAAAATGGCCTGCCCTGGACTGGCGGCCAGGCTTCCCCTTTTCCTGTACATTTATTCACTGCCTGCCTCGTTGCCAGACACCCAGGGTGGGTGTGCCAGGGGCACCTGTGAATAGTCTAAGTTTCTGAATGATAGCTACGAATCGCCGATAGCACCTGCCCCGCAGGCTTGCAGCATCTCCACGCTGAACAAGGATCGTCTAATAAGCCACCTGGGTCTGCCCCAGTGTCCGGGCACTAGGACTTCGCGCTTGTTGAGAGAATCCGCGACTGACAAGCAGCCAACTGGGGCAGCCGGCTCCTCCTGTTTACAATCGCTCAGCTGTTTGCAATGAGATCCAGAAGAGCCTGCAGCTGAGGTTGTGCTGGACTGTGAATTGTTCATGGCTTCTGATTCCTGCATGAAGTCAGATATGCAGGAAAACGAGGTGCTTCGTGGCTCTCTGCTGCTCCATGTAGAACAGAGGTGATCAATTACCAAATGACGACCAAGAGCCATAATGCCCAGAAACGCAGGTGTGACACTCCCCCTGTGGGTGACAGTGCCCCTGCGGGTGCCGCTGTAATTGCTACACCCGTACCAGGTGCCTGCGCCTTTGAAGACAACGTATGTCTTGACTCTATCAATTATTTTTGATGGCATAAGGAAGCAGTTTTATGCTGCATTAAATTAGAAACTTTAAAACCTAACTTCTCTAAGGCACCAGCAAGAGGGCCAAATGTAGATTCTTGTCCCTTGGGAAATCACAATTCAACAGAACATGAATACAGAAACAAAGAAGTTCTTTATCCTCCCAAATCTAAGGCCGCAATGACTTGTTGAAAGGACAAAGGCAGACCACAGGAAGAATGGCTGAAGACAGGACAGGAGCTTGGCAAGATAATTCAACTTTATTATTGTTTTTTTTTTTAATGAGAAGTCATGGGTTATTAAGGACTTAGAAGTATCAGATAATTTTCTAAATGCTTCATGTCCATTGTTTCATTTTTCCTTTCAAGAGCCTGCGATTACAATCATTACACCCATTTTTTAAGAGGTTTTTGCCTTAGGGTGTGTGCACTTGCCAGAGAGAGAGAGACAGACAGACAGACAGACAGAGGGAAAGTGAGAAATCACCCACAGGGGGGATGGCCACTCCGCAATCCCTTCTCCTCCATTCTCCTCCTGGGATTTTGGCCACACACACACACACCCACACACACACACACCCACACACACACACACGCCCAGCGTGAGTTTTAAGCCACTGGGTCCAGGACTCAAACTGTGGTCAGCCATGTGGGAGTCTAGCAATGTAACTGCTACACCATCTGCTGGTTCCATTATGCCCACTTTTTAAAAAAATTATTTATTTGTGGGTTCATCGGAAAGGTCATGATGCATTTTTCTATTAAAAAATCATCATGACTTTTCTGATGACCCAATACTTTTTATTTATTATTATTTTTCAATTTGCTACAGGGTACATGCACTCACCAGAGAGAGAGAGAGAGAAAGAGGAAGTGAGAAAGCAAGCTGCCAGGTCCAGGACTTGAATCATGGTCAGCTACTTGGGAGTCCAGCACCTTAACTACTATGGTACCCGCTGGTCCTCATTACGCCCATTATACAGATGGGAAAAGTATGTGATTTGTCTAGAGTCATAAAACAAGTGGCAGAGCTGTGATTCCAGCCCAGGTCTACCCAGTTCCACCTTTATTGGGAGCCTACTGCACATGCCAGACCATTTATTAGACACATACAGGTTTTTATCATGCTTACAGACCTAAATTTACATAGCTTACTTCAGTCATTGCGTTACCATTAAATATTGCACAGGTAAAAAGAAATAAGTCTGATCAAGAAACCAGAAGAGCAAACATAGACTGTTTTAGACAGCCCTTGGTGCCGCAAGGTAATTACTGCAGATGTTCTCAATTTGACATTAATAAGTAAGAGAAGAGACTAGATTAAATCCCAAGATATCTTGCATAATAAAAAATGTAGGTTGCTTCTGTTTTAACCACTAATAATGACTCTCCACATCAGCCTGAACCTAACCACCCTCCTCTGGCTAAGGCCCTGGCAGTTGCAGTTTTCAAATGCTCTGCTATCAAGATGCAGGGAAGAGGCTTTCTTTTTCTTTTCCCACTGTCATAGCAGTTTAAAAGTATCATTTGATGAGAGACTAGTCCTTTAGGAACATTTTGCTTTGTAATCTAAGAAGAGAAACCACAAAGAAATGAAATGAATTATGGACTGTGGGTTTTCAAGATCAACACTCTATCATGACCCTTCTTAGACCCAAGTGTAACTTGGGTTGGCTGTATTTCCCAAACACAGGGAATGGCCACCAGGGGCCTACTTAGAACCCTGCCAGCCACCAGTCTTCACAGGGAAGCTCTGATTCCACAGCCATCGTCCTATACCGAGGTCTGTTGCCAGAATGGTAGCCTAAAGGCTCCAACTTCAGAGCCAGACTGCCTAGGTCCAAATCCCCACTCTGCCATTTGAACTGAATCACCTTAGGCAAGTTCCTTTCTTCGCCTGGATTCCCTCCTCTGTAAGGGGAGGAGGGCAGTCTCCCCTTCACATGCTTGTGAGACTGTATGAATGAATGTTTACGGAGGGTGTGGCACGGCCTTCCTTGTACGGTATAAGCGCTCTCAGTGTTGGCTATCATTTATTTACCCTAACGTACCCCAGACAGGTGGGTGCTTCAGAGTGGGTCACAGCCCAGGAGAGGCTGTTGTCGCCGCAACTACATTCTTGCAGCAGCCGCTGACAACTGATTCCACTGCCCCCACGTTCAGAGAACCTGCCTGTGTACGCATCTTGCAGCAGGAAGGGGGGGTGTAGAATGACACACAGGGTCTCGAACACATATCAACAGGTCCCTTAAGAATCAAGTTTTGGGAACCAGCAGTTAGCGTAATGGCTGTGTCGCTGGACTCCCACGTAGTCAACCGGGGTTCACATCCCAGACCCGGTGGCTTAAAACTCACGCCAGGTGCATGTGCGTGCATGCCCAAGATCCCGAGAGGAGAATGGAGGAGAAGGGATTGCGGCGTGACCATCCCCCCTGGGGGGTGATTTCTCGCTTTCTGTCTCTATGTCTCTCTCTGTCTGTCTGGCGAGCGCACGCGCCCTATAGCGAAAACCTCTCCAAAAAGAAAAAAAAAGAATCAAGTTTTGGGGCCCGCAGGTAGCATAGTGGTTAAGTCACTGGACTCCAACATGGCTAACCGCAGTTTGAGTCCTGGACCCAGTGGCTTGAAACACAGGCTGGGCAAGTGTACTTGTGCCCAAGATCCCAGGAGAATGGAGGAGAAGGGATTGCAGCGTGGCCATCCCCACTGGGAGGTGATTTCTCACTTTCCCCCCACCCTCTCTGCCTCTCTCTCTTTCTGACATGTGTATGCACCCTAAGGCTAAAACCTCTACAAAAAAAAAAAAAAAGAAGAAGAAGAAGTTGTTTCAGTGAATCTGAACGCAAAGATCATTTTTTAAACATACCCACACAGGGACCAGCAGATGATGTAATGGTTACATTGCTGGGTTTCCACGTAGCTGACGGCAGTTTGAGTCCCGGACCCAGTGACTTAAAACTCACGCCAGGCATGTGTGCAGGCATGCCCAAGATCCTGAGAAGAGAATGGAAGAGAAGGGACTGCAGTGTGGCCATCGCCTCCCTCCCTCCCCCACCCCCCAGGAGGGTGTGACTTCTTGTTTTCTGTCTCTCCAGTGAGCACATGTGCCCTATAGCAAAAATCTCTTAAAAAAAAAAAAATACCCCTACATGTAACAGCCTAAGACACTACTTTATAGAACCTTACCCCATTTTTAATTGTTGAATCTGGATAAGATATTGGGTTGTCAGAAACATTGTGATGCATTTTTGCAGAGAAAAACAGAAAAATACATCACGATGTTTCTGACGATCCAACAGATGAGTATTTGCTGTGCTGTTCCTTCTGTTTTTCCATATGAAATATAAAATTATAGGTGTTACTTATTAAACTTATTTCATGACCAGTGGGTTTCAATCATGTTTGAAAAATGGTGCTTTATGGGACCAGCAGGTGGCGTGGTGGTTAAGGCGCTGGACACTCCCACATGGCCAACCAGGGTTCAAGTCCTGAATCTGGTGGCTTGCTTTCTCACTTCCTCTCTCTCTCACTCTCAACCTCTGTCTCTCTCTGGTCAAATTTAAAAAATAAATGAATGAATAAATAAAATAAAATAATTTAAAAAAAAATGGTGCTTTATAATTAGGAAAAAGATAAGTGACTTTGTTTCTGTATTTGCTTATTACATTTAAGGAGGCTCTAATATTCTGAAGAATGTTCTATGGTTACTTACTGTGTAGTTGGTCCACAGATTTAATTTTGAATTGCTATGAATCTACAACTCTCTCCTCCAAAGTCCTCTCTCTCTAACTTTCTAGAAATCACCACCTTCATAGGAAAGTCTAAGATTTAGAACTAGTGTTTTACTTGCAGAGATCACAGAATCAGAATTTACCGTAAGACTTTTCATTCTAAAAATAGTTCTGGTGGTTTTAATCAAGGTTTTATTTTTTTTTATTTATTTTTTGTTTATTTATTTATTTATTTATTTTTAAATTATCTATTTTTTTATTACATTGAATTACATATAACTTTACAGTGTATTACATTGCTTTTTCAAAAGGGAATGCCATGCATGTCAGTCAGTACAGAGACATTAATTTCCCCGCTCCAACATTCAATATCTTTCCTATGTTTCCCCCAATCATTATTATTATTATTCTAATTATTTTTTATGATAAACATGATTTTTTTTTCCAATTATCAGATCATAAAGTTCCCAACAATAGGAAACGTAGACTGCACTCAGGGCTGGACCAAGGGTGGGTCTCGTGCAGCCCCGCAAATGTAGGTGAATCTCCATGGAACACAGTTTCAGGAACGCGGCTCAGGAAAGCAGAGACGGCCATCAGCGGTTGCGGCACGCGGGGCAGAACCCGGCCACGGCACGCGGGGGCAAACTCCGGCCACAGCACGCGGGGCAGACCCCGGCCACGGCACGCGGGACAGGGCCCCGGCCACGGCACGCGGGGCAGAGTCCCGGCCACGGCACGCGGGGCAGAGCCCCGGCCACGGCACGCGGGGCAGAGCCCCGGCCACGGCACGCGGGGCAGGGCCACGGCACGCGGGACAGGGCCCCGGCCACGGCACGCGGGGCAGGGCCCCGGCCACGGCACGCGGGGGCAGACCCCGGCCACGGCACGCGGGGGCAGATCCCGGCCACGGCACACGGGACAGGGCCCCGGCCACGGCACGCGGGGCAGGCCCCGGCCACGGCACGCGGGGCAGACCCCGGCCACGGCACGCGGGGCAGACCCTCGCCACGGCACGCGGGGGCAGAGCCCGGCCACGGCACGCGGGGCAGAGCCCCAGTCGGGCCGGACCTCCGGATAGGGCATGCGGAGCAGAGCCCCGGCCACGGCACGCGGGGCAGACCCCAGCCAAGGCACGCGGGGCAGACCCCGGCCACGGCACGCGGGGTCAGAGCCCCGGCCACGGCACGCGGGACAGAGCCCCGGCCAAGGCACGCGGGGCAGACCCCGGCCACGGCACGCGGGGCAGACCCCGGCCACGGCACACAGGACAGAGCCCCGGCCACGGCATGCGGGGCAAAGCCCGTCGGGCCGGACCTCCAGACAGGGCACGTGGAGCGGAGCCCCCGCGCCCTGACCCCCGCACCCCAGCACGTGGATTGGAGCCCCCACGCCCGCCTCCCCACCCCGGCGCGCCAGCACGCGGAGCGGAGCCCCCGCCTGCTGCCCCTGGACGTTTAATTGTATCTAGTACTTCTTGCATATTATTCTCAAAGTTTTGGGCCATTTTCTCAGTCTTTATGGTGGACCTTTCTAGGCCAGCCATTTTCTCTTCTACATTAGAGATTCCATTTTCTGAATTATCTAGTCTGCTTTTAATACTTTCAAGGGAGATTTTGACTTCTTGTATTATATCCTTCATCTCTAACAGCTCCATCTGATTCTTTTGTAAAGTGTGAAACTCCACTTTTAGATCTTGCATGAATTTCCTCACCTCCTAGAACTCTTCAACTCCTTTCTCCTTCCCCTTCAGCAGTTCCTTGTCTCTCTTCTCTTCGATCTCTGTTAGCTTTGCCATTATGAATGATCTGAATTGTTTATCAGACATTTCCATGAATTCCCTTGAACTGTGTGTGGATGAAGAGGAGCTATCTGTTTCAATTGGAGGAGGGGCATTTTCCTGCTTCTCCATATTTCTTGTGGTCCTGCAGCGATTTCTAGTCATCTGGTGGATGGTCGGTTTCTTCCCAAACTTTTGAAGTTTAATATGAGGGTTGGGAAGTATGCAGAAAAGGAAGCAGAGAGAGGGAAACAATACCAACAACAACAAAAAAAAAACAGACAAGAAACAGAGAAAAAGAAGAGAAAAGCTTTGGAATTCATCTAAAAAAGAAAAATTAATATTAAAAAAATTTCAATAAAAATAAAAAATTAGAAATATCTAGATCTCAGGAGCCATTGAGCAGACTGTCTCTTGAAGAAGGGCTGTTCTGAGAGGAGCAGAGGGGATTATTAACAAAACAAAGGCCTAGGAGGGAGGGGCCAAAGGGCCCTGTAAGAAGCCTCACCTTAAAAAATTCTAAAAAGCAAAAATTAAAAAAAAAAAAGACAGACAGACAGAGAGAGAGAGAGTGAGAGGTAGAGAGAGACAGAGATTGATTCAGAGACAGGAGATATGAAAGGGGTTTTCCTACCACGTGGGTTTTGTATGCTGGAGGCCCAGTTAGGAGTGGGACATCTTCATTTCTCCCAGCATGTCTAGATCTCAGGAGCCATTGAGCAGACTGTCTCTTGAAGAAGGGCTGTTCTGAGAGGAGCAGAGGGGATTATTAACAAAACAAAGGCCTAGGAGGGAGGGGCCAAAGGGCCCTGTAAGAAGCCTCACCTTAAAAAATTCTAAAAAGCAAAAATTAAAAAAAAAAAAAAAAGACAGACAGAGAGAGAGAGAGAGAGAGAGAGAGAGAGAGGTAGAGAAAGACAGAGACTGATTCAGAGACAGGAGATATGAAAGGGGTTTTCCTACCACGTGGGTTTTGTATGCTGGAGGCCCAGTTAGGAGTGGGACATCTTCATTTCTCCCAGCATGTCTAGATCTCAGGAGCCATTGAGCAGACTGTCTCTTGAAGAAGGGCTGTTCACGTGGGTTTTGTATGCTGGAGGCCCAGTTAGGAGTGGGACATCTTCATTTCTCCCAGCATGTCTAGATCTCAGGAGCCATTGAGCAGACTCTTAATCAAGGTTTTAAAAGGACTACATATAGGAACATCCAAAATTCAAGACCATGCATTGAAACTGAAAATGCTGGAGCCCACATGTTCTGGTAAAAACTTCCTTCTCCTTTAAGGACTGGTTTAGATAAAAGAGTAAGAACGCAGACATTAACAACTAATTTAACTGAGAAAAAAAGTGTTCTAGATGGTGAATGAAAGTTCTCTGAAACTTTTGCCAGGTCAATATTTTAAATCTCATTGATGAATTTCTAAATTTCTAAACTTCTAAGTTACTTTCCTGTTGGGTTAGGGGCATTGTGACCGAGTCTGATTTATGACACTGAACGGTGACCTCAGGAAGACATTTGAACTAGACCCATCAGGGGACCTGGTTTCTAGTACACTGTCCAGAATACAGGTCCCCCCATCTGATGAAACTAGGTGGCTGAACTTTGAACACCTCTAAGGTCCTCGCAGCTGTCACATTCAATAGTTTCTGCTAACTGCTAGGTCTGTAAGGCTGGCAGCCTCCACACAGAACGTCAATAGTCCTGTTCACTAACTAAATGATCAGCGCAGACCAACTAACACAAACTGAGTACCTACCCTTCTCACGGATCTCTCACCTAAATGAAAATTAAGCAAAAAAGTAGTTTAAAATCATATGTAGCTAGTGGAAGGAACGAATAACTAATCACCCAACAACACAGACAAATCACACTGTCAGAACCAACACATAGCAGATGTGTTTTTGTGTGTGGTTTCCTTCATTAAATAAGCATTAAATGAAGGAAACCACACACAAAAACATACCTGCTATCCAATTCCAGTGATGCAAGCTGAGAACAGGGCTGCCCTGGTGGAGAAGCAGAGGTAGGGAGAATAATTTACCAGAAGGTGGCACCAGGGAGCACCAGGGCACTGACGGTATCAACCCAGGTGGCAGATACTCAGTGGGTACTACGTAAAAAATCACCCAGCTGCACATATGAGACACACATGCCGGGGTCTAGCCTCGGCGGGGGTGGGAAAGCGGGGGGGGGCTCAGACAAATCCTGGGGCCCAGCCGGGTTGGACTCCTCCACACACACACTGTACTTGAGTCCTACTTCAAAATGCAAAACAAAACAAAACAAAACAAACTTAGATAACAAAATGTAGGAGCTGTCAAAATGAGTACTTTATCTTTTTTATTTATTTATATTTTTTAGGTTTTTGCCATAGGGCTCATGTGCTTGCCACAGAGAAAGAGAGAGAGAGAGAAAGTGAGAAATCACCCCCAGGGGGACTGTCATGCTGCAATCCCTTCTCCATTCTCCTCCTGGGATTTTGGGCACACACACGGGCCTGACATGATTTTCAAGTTGCCAGATCTGGGACTCGAACTACATTTGGCCTTGTAGGAGTCCAGCACCTTAACCACTATGCCACCTGCTGGCCCCCAAATGAGTACTTTATAGTACCTATAACATTACAGGAACTCAATTCTAGCAGGAAAAATAACTTAAATTTCATTAGCCTGTCAACTGCACTGCATTTTGTCAGCTCTTGAACATTTTAAAGTTTCTGAAACTTTTTTTTTGTTTTTTTGGGGTTTTTTTTTGGTTTTTTTTTTTGAGAGGTTTTCGCTATGGGGCGCGTGCGCTCGCCAGACAGAGAGAGACATAGAGACAGAAAGCGAGAAATCACCCCCCAGGGGGGATGGTCACGCCACAATCCCTTCTCCTCCATTCTCCTCTCGGGATCTTGGGCACGCACGCACACGCACCCGGTGTGAGTTTTAAGCCACCGGGTCCGGGACGCGAACCGCAGTTGACTACGTGGGAGTCCAGCGACATAGCCATTACGCTAACTGCTGGTTCCCAAGTTTCTGAAACTTTTGATACTAGCTTGTAAATATTTGTTTTTCTATCAGATTACAAAAGAGCACATGAAAACAGTGCAAACCTGTATGTATACTAGCAAGGCACTAATACTGGGGGTATAACGGAATACATCAGATTTAGACACAAAAGTAATTCATTTTAAATTCTGCAAAATGCAGCAAAATCCTAAATGCCATGTTGATCCAGATTGCTAATGCCTTGTTTCATTACATAATAGTTATTTAGAAAGCCAATGTTTCTCAAAGAGACTGAATTTAACTAAAAGCACACAAAGTACAATTAGGGCTTACTCACTCACTTAGACCAAATTGTTTTTATGATTGTTAATGGAATTGATTCATTTAGGTTCCAAACCAGGCCCACAAAATACAGAAGTTCCATCTGAAAAGGGTTTTTTTTCTGGGCGTCTTTCGTGAGCCAGGCGATGTGCTGAAAGCCCTGGAGGAAGCTTTGCCCTGGGAGCTCGCTGTTGGGGTGAGCAGACACAGAGACTACAGAAATACAGAGGAGAGTCTTATGTTCTAAAGGGAAAGAGGGAGGAAATAACCAGAGTGAGCAGAGGGCTTCAGTAAAGTAAGCGGGGGCGTCTAAGAGGTAATATTTGACTCTGATTTAGAGGAGGAGGTTCCAAGGGCCAAGTGGTGGTGCGACAGTGATGCCACTAGGCCCACTGAGAAAAATACTGGATTTTAAACCCGGGACCTCTCCGAGCACGCCAGCCCCCCGCCCCCCCCCCGTGGTCTGTGCTGGCTGTTTCCAGGGGGGTAGGTTACAGGGTGAAAACTGCTGGGGATGCCTGCCTGCCTATCTCTGCCTCTCAGTGGAAGAAATAAATAAATAAGCCTTAAACAATTTTTTTTTTTTTTGGAGAGGTTTTCGCTATAGGGCCCGTGCACTCGCCAGACAGACAGAGAGGGGCAAAGAGACAGAAAGTGAGAAATCACCCTCCAGGATGGATGGCCATGCCGCATTCTTCTCCATTCTCCTCCATTCTCCTCTCAGGATCTTGGGCACGCGCACACACACACGCCCGGCGTGAGTTTTAAGCCACCAGGTCTGGGACGTGAACTGCGGTCGACTACGTGGGAGTCCAGCGACATAGCCAATACGCTAACTGCTGGCTCCTTATTTTATTTTTTAAAGAGAGGAGGCTCAGACATCAGCCAGGACAGTCTAACAAGGAGAACAGTGTGTCTACAGAGGCAAAAAGACTATTTTGGAAACGCAAAGTTGCTTGGGATGTGTGAAATAGAAAAGGATGCTTGGGATGTGTAAAATGGAAAACGGATTGGTCGTTCTAAATCAGGGTCTAATTGAGAGCTGGGGTGAAAAAGAGGTGTGGGCAAGTGTTTCTAAAGGGGAGACACGGGACCATGAAGAACAGGCAGTAAAAGGTTCCGTAACCCACGCCGGTGTGACACTTGACCTTGTCAGCAAGGGGAAGCCACATCTTCAAAGAACCACGATGTGCAGCTTACACTAAAGGGTTTCTCTTTTCAGTCATAAATAAAAGCAGAAGGAACTGTCCCCCTCAGGGAAGTCTTCTTTTAACTCCTGCCTTTTCTTTCATCTGTGAAAACCTTGCTCTTCTGTAATCTGTCCAGCCCCCTGACTTTATTTTTTATCATAAAGATAAAATATTAAAAAATAGAGAAGTTAGAATATCAGAAAGAGAAAGAATCCATTAAAACCCTTAGACACTGTCTAGATTCTCAGCAATTTTTGTAAACACACAGAGCTATACCACATACCTATTACCTCTAGCATATATAGGAATTTTGGATTGCGTGCACGTGCTGTGTCAAGTCACAGCAGAATGAGTCCTGTGACAGCCACTAGAATGATCTGGTGACTATCTGATCAGACTTGCCTATATGTGCCTACTGCAGGCATACCTACTCTACGTGAGCCTCCGTCTGGGGTACAGGGGTCAGGTCATGGAAGCTAAGGATTGTTGAGTTCCTACTGACAAAATAGTAGCCATCCCACAATGGAAAATCAGGCATTCTGCCTTAATAACTACATGACTGGTCATTTATTTCATCTCTGCTAATTTCTTTCTGGAACCTAAAATATTAACAAGCTCCAGTATGATCACAGCCTTGGTGCTTTTCCATTAGTGAGTTAGACAAATTACCGAAGGCAAAGTTTCACCTAGGATGAAAGAAAAGGCAGGAGTTAAGGCTTCCCTGAAAGGTGTAGTTCCTTCTGTCTTTTATTTATGGACTGAGAAAATGAATCCCTCACTGCCCACTGCCCATCACATTCTCCTCACCCCAAGATATACTTGCAGATACCTCAGAGCCTTCAGGCTAAGGAAAGCATCCAGTATACCTACCCACTTTGTCCAGCTAGGTACTGGGATTTGAATCGTCTGAAAAATAAAAATCCAAATTACCTTAGTAAAGGTTGGAGAAAACATGTGGAGAGGTTATGAAGGGCAGTCTGAGAAAGTCTCGATGCCAGATACCTTTTTTCTCTTTACTCCAGTAAACCAAGTCAGGGGTCTGTCTGTAAGAGCAGCCCTAACTGCACGGAGACTGTGAGAACTTAGGGACGCTTGCTCCCAGTTTATGGCAGAGCTGCCTGTTTGCATAACTGCCATTAGAAAACGCATTAATTTCATGCCCAACGGGTAACATCATGCCTTTGTTAAGGGGATTTATTTATCTCTAGTTCCCTCAGACATAGATATGAATGATGGGGTTTTCTTTATGCTTTTCTTTGCCTTAGGATAGATGATGAACTTAGTAAGATTCTAAGGGTTGCTGACTACAGAACAGTCTCTATGTGGTACGCTTTATTAATTCAGCTCAGTCCACCTAATCTTATTCCGCATTTCAAAATGTCTCAGGACCATCTGTTCAAGACTCATCAATGGAGAACATTATGCAACCTCATTCAGCCCAAGTTATTATCCTGATCTCGATGAGCTGAAATCTCTCTGATTTCTACACTTTGGAGCTACGGATGTCGTTCAAGCCTTTAGATGTTGTTGGACTGATGTTTTATTAATAAGGCCATCATCGATATATCTGTACACACTGCAATCCCATGTCAGGGGAACATTTTGCTTGATTGCTTTTTATCCTGGGTAAACATGCAGCCAACTATCAATGAAAATATACTTCATATTACAGGATGAACTCAGAGTGTTCAGTGATATCTAATCAGGGGAAAAGGTATGCTTATTCTATTAAGGGGAGCATCCTTCACAGGAGTCAACCTTATATATAAACAGGGTAAGTGACAAGTGTAATTAGGTAAGAATTAAACGACAAGCAGATTTGCTCCTGTGCCATCATTCATTCTCCATTTATTTAGCATCTTTTATCAAAAATTTCAATAAAACTTTCCAGTCATTCTTGCTCCAACCTAGGACAGGATTACCTGAGAGGGCTGCAAGTCTGTCTGGATTCCTGCCATATGACTAACAGTGATCAGTCTTCAGAACTCATTGCTAAGTTTCCCCTCTCCTTGTCTCGCACATCACTAAGTTATTTTTTTCTCTTTCTTGCTATTCTAACACCTGACCTTTCCTTTCTTGCCAAAACCTGATAACTGCCTGGTCGAGGTCTTTTATGAGGCACATCTGGGCCATCATAAGGCTCTTCTTGCTCATGTGGCCTCGGGCGGTCCCTCTCTGCAGTCTCCACATGGACTATCTACAGGCTATCTACAGGCGAAGGTTGAAATTCCTCAGGTAGAAGTCAAGGTCCTCCGTGATTTGACTCAAGCCTATATCTCAGAATTTACATTCTTGCCCTCTTATCTAAAGCCAATGGTCTGACCCAGGTGGACTTTGTCTAATCAAGCACAGCAGGCCCAGGTTACCCCCCAGCCTCCCTCACCTTTGCTCATAATTCACCCCCGACTCCCATGCATGCAGTCCACACCACCCCTTCCACCTCTACCATCTACTCAGCGCCATCTACGTGCGCATCAGTGCGTCAGATGTTTGACCTACTTTGTGTCTAGTCCTCACTCCAATTCTATACATTATATTTAGTTTATCAAGAAGTCAAAGAACTTGACAAGATCACAAACTGGGGCGTGCTGAGCCAGGGTGTGAATCCAGAACTGGTTTCATAGCCTTTCTTCCTAAAGCCTCAGGCTTCCTAGAACACCATCCCCAACTCTGTCCTCACTAACCCACAGGGTACCTTCACAGTCTGGCACAATCTAAGCTCTTTAATACAGTCATTTCTGATCACTCCTATCTAGTAAGCGGTGCTCACTCAGAACTCCTGCAGCTCCTACTAATTCCCCCTTCTTGCATTAAATCCATTACTGGCCTCATATGTTATTAGTAACACTATTATTTTTGCAGCCCAGGAGCCTCAGGTTATCTCTTCAACAGGGTACATACTAGAGAAAGGAAAGCAGTTTAGACTGGTTTATGGAATTTGAAGTCCTAAAATCCCAACAGAGCCTAAGGCCTTGGATACATCCACACCCACATCTGAGGTAATTGCTTAAAGAAGTATTTTAGTTTATAGTAAACATTCTAAGGTAGAAATAAGGTGACACCCCCCCCCCCCACACACACACCCTTTCTTCATCACAATGTTCCTGGAAATTATAACAAAAAAAGTCATGTACAGCTAATCAGAGCCTGTGTTATTTTAACTGGCCCAATGTAAGTTCTTTTCTTTCTTTCTTTTTTTTTTTTCCAAGCCAAACTGTATCCAGCTTTATTAAAGATACTTTTCATAAGCAATCATGGTATTTCAGGCAGGACATGGGCAGACAATCGTTAACAGTATACAACTTTCAAACTCCCTTCTTCAATGGACTACCAAAATCAGAAAGCCACTATAAAACCCAATGAAGTCTTCATTTGATGCTCTCAACAGGGAAAGTTTAGAGTGAGGGTTGACATTTCACATTTAGCACGTTGTTTAACAACTTTTCACGAGCCTACCCTGACTTTTGGGAAATGAAAATGGCAGAATTATCAACCTGAAGATTCAACAATACAGAAAAGGAACTGCTGCTCTTTTGAAGAATGCCATCTCAATGTCATTGGAAAGTCCGAATTGCCTGACACACTGGCATAACCAATTTCCTGTGGTTAGGTCCGTACGGGTCTCTGGTTAAAGGGAGTTAAGTCTATGCTGAAGGCAGAGAGGGAGAGGACATAAAAGCAAATGTTAAGTTTTCCACAGCACACGGCATCTGTGCCAAGGTGGCTGTGTGTGTCAGGGAATCCCTCCTCTCGGGAGCCAAGAGGAAGTCTCTCAAAACTAGAAGGGAAAGATGTTGTCCAAATCAATCCAGCTTCAGAGACATTCTATAAGTGACAAATGCCCCTTCCCCCAAAAACAACAATGAAGTGTTCTGTGTGCTAACAGCATAGCTTAAAAAAAAAAAAAAGGTAAAACAAAATTCTGCATTTTTATAAAACTTGATAAAAAATAATATTTCAAACTGTACAGTCACCAGAAGGACACAGTTGTCAAAAATGCACACACTTCACTTGGCATCTCCAGCACCTTCAGCTTTCTGTGCCTGGTTTTGGCATCTCCATTTTCTGCAGGGTTATTCCCATCCTTGCCAGCATCAGCCTTTCCCTTTTTTCCTTTGGGTACCTTCTCTCCCTTCTTTGCAGGGGCCTTTTTAGGCACTGGGCTCTGGCTTTGGAGGAGCAGGTTTCGCAGACAACCTTGCAGATCTTCTCTGTGGCTCGTCCTTCACCTTGGCTTTATCTCCTTTAGCATCCCCTTCAACCTTTCTCTTGGGCATGGTGGCGACGACGGTGGGATGTAGGCGCTGGACACGGGGGATGCAGCGGTGCACGGGCTTTGGTCGGTCCGGGGGTCGCTCTCACCTCTTCTTCACACTCCCAGTGTAAGTTCTTTAGAACTGCCCTGTTCTTGTCTGTTTCTTGGGTATATAAAGAAATCCTCTCCATAGCAATTTCTGTACATACTTTCTAGCAACTAGAATCTTCATCACCCAGGTATCGTCCTCAATCCTTAGCTCAAATGAACTTTTACTTCATTTACTGTGCCTCAGCCTTCCCTTTAAGTTGACGCTCCCAACTGTGCAACTGAGTCATTTTGCTACTTTAGTATTATTTCCTATGGGTAAAACGTCATATCAGGTAGCAGAATTTCAGTAATGAGTAAAAGAAGATTTAATAACAGATGCATTTATGATATCCCACACTAAGAAGATCAGAGGACAGAGCTAATTTGATGGCTTAAAAATATCAAAAACTGGAGCTGGCCCATAGCCTGGTGGTTATGGGAGCTGGATCCCATATGGCTGACTATGTGGTTGACTATGTCTGGCAGCTTGAAAAATATGTTGGGTACATGTGGGTGTGTGTCCAAAATCTCGAAAGGAGGGAGAATGGAGGAGAAGGCTTTGCAGCATGACTATGCCCCATGGTGGGTACTTTTCCCCTCTCTCTGTCTCTCTCTGGCAACTACTCCCCCCCCCTCAAAAAAAAAAAAAATTAAAGAGTGCTTTCTATTTTTTCAGTCCTCTATCATTAGGGCATGTCTTGTCTCCTTGTGAAAGCAAGAAAGCTGCTGTGGTTCTCAGTATCACACAGAGACAATGTGTGACTATTGATGAAGATCCTTCTCCTCTTTCTTATTTTATAGAGGAGGAAGCCATTTTCCAGAAGCTCCTCAGCAGATTTCCCCTGCAGAACTGAGTCATGTGTCCACATCCTAGCAGCATGGAGGCTGGGAATCACCACCTGAACAAGGTAGGCCAGCCAGGAAGAATGGAAAGAAAAATGGTGTTTGGATAGACAACCCATAGTGTCCCGGAACATCAATGTAAGAGAAAATGAATGCAATGTTAATAAGCTTTGTATAATGAGACTCCTCCATGTCTAAACAGATAATCATACAGAAGGTGCGCTAATTAGGTTATAACAAACAACTGCATTACCACAGTGCGTTTGCACTAAAGGTTAAGAGAGAAGAGAAATGCGACCTCTCAGTTCTTTAGCCACTAAGTTATAATTATGTTCCCTCGAATTTTTATTTAAATATCACCATTTTCTCACAAGGAAAGAAGGTCATGGAAGAAAAATATCTAGCCTGCTTGAGCTTCCATATAATTCTCAAAAACACCTTAAGACAGGCAAAAAATCAAAACAAAACTATAAAAACATAGGAGATCTAAAAACAAAAATGAAGACCAAACTATTTTCAAGTCCTTGGCCTCTTTCTCCACATCTTTGCTGCTTCTAACACGAGTCTTGCTGCCGCCACCACTGTTTCCCACTCTGAAAACGGCACAGATAACTATTAATAGGGGATTACTTTCAGAATTTCTAGTACAATGGAAAAGGTGCAGTCACTGAAATGGAAATGAATCTGAATGAGCTTCCATGGAAGCCAGCCAAGCTAAGCTGTCAGGAGAGAAGAGCAAGATGCAGACCTATGCCTAAAGGGTAAGCTCATTTGTACTTTAAAAGAGGGGTGGGGAGGACTAGCAGGTGGCATGGTGGTTAAGGCACTGAATCTCACAGGACCCACTTTACCAGTCAGAGTCCTGAAACAAACAGCTTGAAAATACATTCATGTGTGCATGAGTGCCCCAAAAGGGAAGGGATTGCAGCATGGCCATTCCCCTTGGGAGGTAATTTCTCAATTTTCCTCTCTCTTGGGCGAGCACACTTGCCCCATAGAAACTACATAATAATAATTTTAAAATAATGTATTAGAAATGTGCGCAAGTATATTCTGTTCGGAAATTTCCAGGATTTTTTTTTCTTTCAGATTTTTGCCATAGGCTGTATGCGCTCAATGGAGAGAGACAAACAGAAAGAGGGAAAATGAGCAACGACTGCCTCTACCCTCCCAGGAGGTTTGGCCACACTCTTCTCTTCCATTCTCCTCCTGGAACTTTGCGCATGCATGCACACGTACCTGGAGTGACTCTCAAGCCACCAGGTCTGGGACTCAAACCAGTCTGCCATTAGGAATCTAGCACCTTAACCACCATGCTACCTGCTGGCGCCTGGAAATTTCTAGGATATCTTAAGAATTGTGGGTGGTAATTACTTCAGAGGAATAATAGCATTGGGAACCTGGGGACCCACACATTTGTTTCATAGTTTCTTTCTGATATACTAGGTTGTCGTTAAAGTCATGACTTTTTTTTAATCTTTTTCTATGCAAAAATGCGCCATGACTTTTCAGACAGCCCAATAGTTGTTTTTTATTCACCTTGTTTTCATATTGTTACAAAATTCCCCAATGTTTGTATCCTCAACATGAGATTAATATGTAAAGACCTGCCAAATTTCATTAGCACACTCAAGGCACTTCTGTCTCCTCTAAGGGTCTACAATTTATCAATAATGGCAAAATAATTGGTCCCCAGGATAACCAGTATTATTTTAACTCACACTAACTTGATGACTTCATTTATGTGATTATTTTTAGAAAAGGAGCTTCCTACTAGAAAGAGGGCTTTTAAATCCAAGTCTCCAAGGAAGTAAGACCAATGTCTTAAAAGGCAGTTCTAAAAGCACTGTATGGAACTACGCTGGAATTGGCAAGTCACGGATTTAAGTTTTCAAACGAACACGTTCATGTTTCTTCGTACAAACATTGTATACTAACATAACGTCTTTCTTGTATAACTCTCTGCACAATGTCATCTTCTCAAGAGGCCAATGCAACCAAGATATTTCTACTAAGAAGTGGTTTTCCCATTCTTCATAGCTCCCAATATACATTACATAGTGATGTTTCCCGTTTAGACTCTTCACTGAGAATCCACAAGGGTAAACCATGGCTAGTATATTTGAGGGGGCTTTAAAAAGTTCATGGAAAATGAGTTTGATCGAAAAATATAGGTTTCAACATGCTTTTTGCACCAAAATAGGCTTGTAGTTGTTTGTTTTTTATTTATTTATTTTTTTTTTTCCTAGAGAGATCTTTTACTATAGGGCACATGCACTCACCAGAGAGACAGAGAGAGAAAGCCAGAAATCACTTCTCAGGGAGGATGGCCGCATCACAATCCCTTCTCCTCCATTCTTCTCTCAGGATCTTGGGCATGCATACACACACACCCAGTGTCGATTTCCAAGCTACTGGGTCTGGGACTCTAACTGCGGTTGGCCATGTGGGAGTCCAGCACCTTAACCATCATGCCACCTACTGAGCCTCATACAAACTTGTTTTAACATGCCTGAACAGGATCTAGTTTGATGCACTAAGGATAAGAGAAGATATCGGTTTGAAAAAAGGTCCTATCAGAGCAACAAGAATTCTGCTAAAATCGAAGCGAGAACAAACACTGAATTTATGATGAAGCTTGGGTGGATGAATGGTGCAATCACTAATCCTTCACAAAAAGTGTATGGGAACAATGCCCCAAAGAAATCAGCAGCTTACAAATGTATAACTTGTTTTAAGAAGGGATGAGATGATGTTGAAGATGACGCCCAAAGCAGCAGACACCCACATCAATTTGCAAGGAGAAGAAACTTCCTGTTTGTGCCCTGACTGAAGACGACCAATGATTCACAGCAGAAACAATAGCCAACACCATAGACATCTCAACTGGTTCGGCTCGCACCAATTCTGACTGAGAAACTGGCTGAGCAAACGTTACACTTGATGGGTGCCAAAATGATTGCATCCAGATCAACTGCACACGAGGGCTCAGCTTTCAATGGAAATTTTATTTCTTAGTGCCAGAAGTCACCAGAGAGAAAGAGAATGAGAGACAGAGACAGACAGACAGAGAAAAACACTCCACAATGGGACGTGGTCATGTTCCAATCCTTTTTTCCTCCATTTCTTCATCCTATCAAGACTGTGGCCACACAAGTCACATACACTGTGCCCAGCCTATTTTTCAAACGACCTGGGTCAGCTTTGTGGCTTTCAATGTACAGTGCTTAACTGCTGTGTGATGGGACTGGCCTTTGACGGAATTTTAAACAAGAAGGATCGAGATTTCTGTAACAACTACAAAAAGCAATAAAGCCAATTTCTTCAGGTTGAAATTTCTCAGAAGCCAAAACAGAACAGAAACTACTTTGGATTAAAAAAATTGAGATGGGGAGCTGGGTGGTGGTACTGGGGTAAAGGGCAATGTTCTATGAGGCAATCCCACATGGGAAGGTTTCCAGTTCAAGCCCAGAGTCTCCCTGAGGGTACTAGCCACATGGTAGCTGAAGACGGGGGTGGAATGCATTATTTTGTTGGGGGTGGTTGCTGAAAACCCCTCCCTCTTGTTCATGGAAGAAATAAACTTAAAAAAAAAAAGGGGGGGGTTCCTACAACTTATTTTAAAATAAAACAATGCACTCTCCTCTCTCACTTCCCTCTCTTGTGACTGTACATGTGCCCTCTGGCATAATAAATGCATAAAGTAAAATGAAGTGGTGCTAAAACCAGATTACAAGATATATAGGTTGGGCCCAGAAGTGTTTCAGATTTCCGAATATTTGCATATACATAATGAGATATCTTGGGAATGGGACCCCACCCTGCGGCAGCTGCAGGAGGCTGGGAAGGTCTTTCTTCCCTTGGGAATGCTGAATAAACTGTTGTGCACCTGTTTTGACTGAGGCCTGTCAAATGAGGTCGGGTATGGAATTTTCCACTCGTGGTGTCATTTTGGTGCTAGAAAAGTTTCAGATTTGGGAATATTTGAGATTCTCAGACCATGATGGACAACCTGTATATGAAATGTTTACATTTAACTAATTCTTATAACATTAAAAATTGGCATTTAAATATGCACATGCCTTAGAGACTCAGAAACTCCATTTCGGTTACAGGAAGGAGTGCCCATATCAGAGAGTCCATTAAAAATACAGCAGTAAGTGCTGCTCAAGAGAAGTCAGATCCCACGTGGCAGCCACAGTTCGAATCCCCAGCCCCGTCAGTCAGGCGTGTGTGCAAGTGCCTAAGATCTGACAGGCTGGAGGAGTGGAGGAAGGGGATCGCTGCACACCGGGCCCTGTGAAGGCTGCTTCTTGCTCCCTCCCTTCCGTTCATGCTCACATGTGCTTACGTGCACCCTATCATGAAAAAAGAAAAACACTTTTTCTTTTTTTTTTTTTTTCCAGAAAGGGTGTTGCTATACGGCGCATGCACTCGCCAGAAAGACAGAGAGAGACAGGGAGATAGAAAGCGAGAAATCACCCCCCCCCCCCCCCCCAAGGGAGATGGCCATGCCACAATCCCTTCCCCTCCATTCTCCTCTCAGAATCTTGGGTGTGCGTGCACACGGCTTGAGTTTAAGCCACTGGGTCCGGGACTCGAACCACAGTCGCCCACACGGGAATCCACGACATAGCCATTACGCCAGCTGCTAGTCCTTTTTTTTTGAAAAAGACGTTCTTAAAAAATTGGGCCATGGTGTGGTGGTTAAGGAGGCTGGGTCCCATGTAGCTGACTGTGCAGTTCGAGTCCTAGACCCGGCAGCTTGAGAAACATGCCAGGCATGTGTACTTGCACGCCCAAACTTCCCAAAGGAGGGAGAAATGCAGGAGAAGGGATTGCAGTATTACCATTCCCCCTGGTGGTGGTTTTCTCACTTTCTCTCTCCCTCAGGCTAAGTTAAAAAAGGAAAAAAAAAAGTTTATAAAAGAGAAAAAGCCAGCTGAAGAACACAAATAGGATGAATTCCACTTTCTGAAAGTCAAAAGCCAACTACCTGGTTTAACTATAAACACAGAGGTGGTAACATGACAGAAGAAGAGCAAGGGAAAGAAGCACAGACTTTCAGATGGCATGAGCTCTTGCAGGTGGGAAGGTTTTACGATGGAGGGACAAGGAAAGAGGTCACAGGGTCAAGCGCAATACCTTAGCCTGCGTACTTTTTTTAAAGTGTCTTTCCTTCTTTCTTTCATGAGCAATAGACACAGAGACACAGCACCCCCAGCAGGGTTCCAGCACTGTGCTCTCCTTCCAGCTTCAACCAACTTCCATCACAGCACGTGTACATCCAAGTGTACTCTGTCTAGGCTCTACCCTGGGCTTCAGGTACAATGGTGGTTCATATTTTTTTTTAAATAAAGTATCTTGGGATCACCAAGTGCTGGACTCCCACAGGGCTGACCGAGGTTCGAGTCCCAGACCTTGTGACTTGCTGACTTGCTTTCTCACTTTCCCTCTCTCTCTTTCTCTCCCACTCCATCCTTTTCTGCTCAAAATAAAAATAAATAAAGTTAAATAAGATAATTCTTTAAAAAAATAAAGTATATTTTCTGTATAATTTTTTGGGGGTTTAAGTTTGTTTTTGGCTATATGGCTCATCCCCTTGCTGAAGAGAGACAGAGAGAGAGAGCAAGAGGGAAAGTGAGAAATCACCACTCAGGGGAGATGGCCATATTGCAATCCCTTCTCCTCCTGGGATTCTGGGCGTGCACACACATACACACACACACACACACGTGCCAGCATAAGTCTGAAGCCGCCCGGTTTGAGACTCGAACCGCAGTCAGCCATGTGAGAACCCAGAGCCTTAACCACCATCACTGATGAGCCCTTTCTCTGTATAATATTTAACAAGTTACAAACATTTAAAAATAAAAACTACAGAATACCACAGCAAAATAAATTACATGGGTGTGTGTGTGTGCATGAGTTATAGAATGATAACACTTCTTTCAATCCCTTTGCTCTTTCTCTGATTCTATACCTAACTGGATAGTGAGGCTAAAATACAAATTTGAGGTCCCATGCCTTAGATTCAAAGGCCCTCAAGCCACCCCTTCAATGGGCCCTGTCTTCCTGATTGTTATCCTCACTGCTTCCTACTCAGGAATGTGAAGGGTATAGTTGGGAGAGAGCTGGCAGTTTTCTCCAGGCTACAGGTGAGCCCCTGCCAAGGTAAACACGCTAAGCCCCGCCTCCCACCACACCAGGCTGGGAGACAAGAGAAACCTGAAAGGAAAGAGCTGGGAGGGGCCAGCCAGTAACATAAGTTATCTCCAGGATAGCTTATCAACCAGCAGTTGGCCAGGGGAACGCGGTCCAGACTCATTCCTGCAGCCTTTGGAACAGCCTGGCACAGGGCAGCTGTAGCTATTTCACAAGCAATACTCCAGCAATCTAGGAGCAATATTCTCCCCTTCATTCCAACTGAAACTGCTGTGTTCACAATGCTCCGGAGGCTATGAGGTGCCTTGCTGTTACAACAACAGTCCCTTCACATTTATTATTCCCACCCAGAGAAATTTAACCTCCAAGAGACAAGGGGTCAAATGGTAAGCTGCAAACGCCTCTGACTTTCCATAACTGTCCCCACACTGGTGTTTGGCTTCTAAAGACTGGGAAGAGCAATCAACAATAAGCCCTCCTTTGTGACATTCTAGACAAACCTCTGTCTGTGCTCAAAGATTTTAATGTCCAGAAGACTGTATTTATTTTGCAGCAACATACAGAAGTCTTCCATGATACACTCACACATAGCCACAATTTTTTCTCAGTGGGATATGGCCACACTGCAATCCCCCCTCTGTCCATTCTTCCAACCCTTCAAGACCCTAGGCATGCATGCACACACACCTGTTGTGTTTCCCAAGCCACCAGGGCCAGGATTCAAACACAGTCAGTCGTGTGGAATTCAGCTCCTAACCCTAAAGCAGTGTTCAACCACTGTGCTACAAGGCCAGCCACACTTTAAAAAAAAAAACAAAAAACAAAAAACATTTATTTGTTTCTTCAGAGAGCAAGAGAGAGAGTGAGACAGAGACAGCACCCCCAATAGGGTCTTGACAGCACAACCTACCCCCAGCCTTCAGCCGGCCTCAGATCAAAGGCAAGAATGTACTTGTACATTCAGGGAAATGTCTGGACTTGAACCCACAACCTTCCCATGTGGGAGTACCTTACAGAGCATAACATTTTATCACTGTCCCACTGTCTAGCCCCAACAGCCACAAATTGAATACAGATTTCCCATAAAATCAACAGCTTCCCCAGGCAGAATTCTTGGGAAATGGAACCTTTACCACTCCTCCACCCCCCATGACCCACCATGGGTGTCCACGTGTGACCAGAGGGGCTCTGATTCATTCAGATGCACACCATGCTTCTCCCGGCTTCTTCGCAGGCAGCCACCACACCCTTCTTCCCCATGGTAGACTAACAATGCCACCCGAAGTCAGTTTCATGGAGTCTCAAGTTTCCAGAGAAGGAAGGACTAGAAGGTATCCACCTGCTGACGGACCAGACGTTAAAGTACAAAGTTAGATTCCAACTCAGGGCCTGGTTGGACTCAGGGTTACTTCTTAACGCCTGGGGAAGTGGGAGGAGGACTGGCTCCTTTCCAGCCCGTAGCTGGCACATGCAAGCCCAGCGTTTGTCCAACACTCAGTCACTCATGTTGCATTTTCATTTTGAAAAGGATCAAACAATAAGGAATTCGACAGTTCACAAGGAGTTCAGGCAGTTTCAGTTCCTAGAAACTCACTGAAAAACTAGGAGGAGGGGACAGCTACGTGTGGTGTTGCCCGTGGCCAGGGGCCCCTGTACTGGATACTGGAGCCATGTGGAAGTTTTGGGGTTTGGATCCAGAGCCCACCTGAACCCTCTTAGCATGTCTGTAACCCTGGCTGGCTGTGAGGCTGCAGCTGGTGGGGGCTGGGGAGATCACAGTGTGACAAAACCTCATTGAAGAAACCTGTCTGTCTGTCTCTCATGAAAAGAAATGAACCAAAAAGAAAAATAAAAAAGAAATGAGGGAGAGATTTGGGCAAGCACAAAGGTCACTGTTAAGAGCATGAATATCATCTGTATTCCGTTCAGGCACCTTACAGGATGTGCATTTACACGAAGAACTGTCACGTCTATGTACACACCTTGGCTGAAACAGGAGAGCAGGGAAGGGACTTACCAAATGCCACCGAATTCGTCAGGGAGCAGACCAGGATCGGCAGCCAGTTCACCCTCCTGCCCGAGAGGCGTCTGAGCCTGCCAGGCAGGCAGGCTAGAAATTCTGAACAGCACCTTCCATATGACTCACGCTGGACTCTGGAGATACTGCTCACATTATCTCTGGGTATTCCTGTGTTAGTCTCAGAGAAACTCCACGCCCCGCGCTGTACGATTGCCAGCCAGGGTGCACTGGTGTCAACCCTCACTGCACAAATGGGCTCTCTGTGTGGCCGGCAGAAGAGACACACGCTCCATTAATATGTCTTCATAGGGAGGCCGACTAGAACAGGGTCCGGCTATCACACGACTCTAGGATGGCAAGAGGAGGACATAGGTCTGGTTCTCCCAGTTTACCAATGAGGAAACAGATTCAATTGAACAAGGCCTGACTGGGTAGGGCAACTGTAAAGCAGTGGATGAGCACAGGAAATACCAATATGAACAAAGACAGAGCAAGCAGAGATCGGTCAGAGCCAGCGAAGTGAAGGGACCCCAAGGCAGTGGAGTGGGATCAGGGGACTTTGCTCTGCTGAGGCATTCACGAAGCAGATGCTCTCCGGTGCCTCCGAGTGTCAGGCGCGGCGAGGCGTGACAAGAGGCCTGGAGAGGCAAAAGGCACAGCCCCCTTTAGTCTGGTGGCCAGGGAGAGAGAAACAAGGACAGCCACTCACGAGTGCCAAGAGAGGCAGCACTTGGTGCTAAGAGGGACTGGGAGGGACTGCTGGGGGAGGGAAGGAGGCGAGGCAAGGGGACAAGGTGGATCTAAAGCATGAGAACTGCCAGCCTCGGTGGTGGAGTCCATAGCATACTGATTTGCAGGGCTGAATCCCTGGGCTGGTCGACCTCAAACCTGCTGAGTGTGTGCCCAAGATCCGGCCGCATCATGATGACACTCTGTTGAGGATGCTCCTCTCTCTCTCTGCATCTCTTGCAGTGCACACACACTCTTTATCATGCATAAAACAAACTTAGAAAAAGAGACTTGTCAGAAGGTGTTTCAGTTAAACTGAGCCCTGAATCAGTCAGCCAGAGAGCAGGGGGTAGGGGGACTTAGGGATACAGTGCGAAGATCAGCAGGAGAATGAGGACAGCAGATAGAGACTGGACTGACGGGCCCCACCCGGAAAATGCAGAGATGTTTGGATTTCATTGACAGGCTCCCTGGCAGCTGATAAGAACATTAGGATAATCAGAATCCTGTTTCAGAAAAGTCCTTCTGAAAAAGCAGGAAGGAAAATGCATTTCCTGGGGTGGGGACAGACTGGAGCCTGCTGTGGCCACCCATGGTGACAGCTGGAAGGAGGTTGGAGCAGGGGTGGCAAGGAAGGAGAGGATCTCACCTGAGGGATGCAGAGGAGGAGGAGGAATCAAGGAACACCCCTCACAAGACAGGCAGGAGGGGTTTGGGGTAGAGGAGGATTTGGCTTCAGGCAGGACAAACTTGGGGTTTCTATAGGACATTTAAGCACAGGTGTTCTGAGAATCGCTCAAAAGAAAGGGGCTGAAGAAGCAGCCCAGAAGCCCAGCAGAAACAGTGCTTGGGGCAGCTCCCTGGGAGGACAGGGGCAGACTTGTGGGTCAGTCCAACCCAATCAAATCCCAGCCCTGCCTCTTCACAGCTGTTACACCTTAGGTAATTAAATTAACCTTTTTTTTTAATAAGAATTATTTTATTGTTACGTTTTTGGTTTTAAATTGCTATAGGACATGCACACTCAACAGAGAGAGAAAGTGAGCCGCCAGGTCATGGACCCAAACTGCAGCTGGCCATGTGGGAGTTCAGTGCCTTACCCACCATGCCACTGACCGGCCCCTAAATTCACCTTTTTGACTCATCTAAGGAAAATTCCTCTTGTGAGTTAATGAGATCAGAAAAGGACCTGGTGTCACTGCAGACAGACCCGATATTTAATATTTTCCTCTTGCCCTTTCGTAAGCACATACTGCTTTGTATTATAATTTGAGTACTTAACTCTTGCAGCAGATAACAAGTTTCTTGCTGTCACTGGTCTTCAAATCCCTTTGACCTTCCTTGTATGCACAGATTCTCAAATATTTGAAATGCCACAAGTCATATTGAAAACCTCAGGCCAGAATCTTCCAGGGAACCATAGGTTTCCTGCCCTCGATATTAAATAACTAATGCAAAGATCTCAAGATTGCCATGTGGTTTAAGTGGTATTGATTTAAGTCTGTGTTATAGGAGTGGGTAGAAAAGGGCAGAGGGGTTTGGAAAACAGAGAAATTCTTCAGTCTAATAAAGCCCGGTCAAAGTAAAAGAACTTAACTCCATACAGAAGTATACTGTAATATTTAAGAAGAAGAGTGTCTACCAAAATTAATATTGCATAGCCTCTATCCTCTGGCTCAGTTCAAGAAAAGGTCCTTAGTAATGTTAAATAATAAATTCTAGTAAATGGGATCTTGCCTTAAAGCGAATGTCAAGTCAATAATACACTATGTATATAAGGAATGTGTACATTCTTTGCTAAGCTTATTTTGCTTATTTTATTTACAAGTCTTAAAGTGAACATTTAAAAACTACAGTAAGATTTAAAAAAAAAAAAAAAAAGACTGACCACAAAAGATATGTAATTCATTTCCAGAGACTCAAGCTTGTTCATTATTCTTCTGGTTTTGCCTTCAAATTTGTGTGCCAACTATTTTTAGGGCTGCCTTTCTACTCCGAAAACATTTTGGTCACTGGATTTTATTTCACCTCCAACTTACTTACTAACACACTTGGACAGTCACCCATTCCTTCTTTCCTGATCCTTCTCTGGTAGTGTCATATATTCCCACTCTTTCATTCTCAGCCATCAGTATATCTATCTTGGTGTTCCATATCCTAACCATAAATACCTAAAAACAAAACAAAACCATCTCCGCACTTTTCTGATATAAAATTGCTCGAGGAATGCCCCAAAGCTCTGTAATCGTTTAGCTCCTTTAATGACTTTCAGTGAATGTGGAGAAGGGTCAATGCAGGGCTAATGCTCATTGGCATGGCTCTCATTCCTGGCTGTCTCCAGTGTGGCCACACAGGACACTGCTCACGCATGACCACTCCAAGGGCACTTCAGTCCCGAAGTGCTGAGGAAGAACACGTTCACTTCCTTTCACGTTCCTGGCCCTGACCTGAGGTTCTCACTGCTCGCTGAGTTTTCTAGACTCTGAATGACTTCCCTTTAAACTCACATACACCTGCCCACACCTCTTACTAAAAAACATCTAAGCTTCTGACTCTCACTTACATACAGACCCAAGATAACTCCCAATTCTTTCCTGCCTTCAATAGGTCAGAACGACCAATCTGAACAGACTCAACTAACGTTTGTGTTGTGATAATAAAACCCTCTCCTAACCCTCTGCAAGTAGGGGGCAAAATGAGAGCCAATAGGCAGCCAGATTAGCTGGTATGTGCCACTAAACCAGCCACGGCCTCATGCCACCTGCTCCTGGGCTGCCTGAGTTATCCCTCAGACACGGAGACATGCCCAGTCTGGGTGAGGGACTTTTCACTTAAACATGACTTTGAAATGCATGTTACACACATGAGTGTAACTACACTCACATTAGAGGAGTTGTTTAAAATGAAGAGCACCTCAGGACCAGCAGATGGTGTAATGGTTACATTGCTGGACTCCCATGTAGTTGATCGTGGTTCGAGCCCCTGACCCAGAGGCTTAAAACTCATGCCAGGCACGTGTGCATGCATGCCAAAAATTCCAAGAGGAGAATGAAGGAAAAGGGACTGTGGCATGGCCATCACCCCCTGGTAAGTGATTTCTCACTTCTGTCTCTCTGATGAGTACACATGTCTTATAGCAAAAAATCTCTCTAAAAAAATAAAAATAAAGTAAAATAAAATGAAGAATACCTCATGGCTACAATACTCTCCCCCCAAATTGCCCTACAGCTTCTATGAAAGCAGCAGGCCATACCCATGAAATAGTTCACCATCATCTAGAGCATGATGGTCTCACTCTCACATTACAGTCCAGGGCTGTCTGACTCTCTTCAAAATGCAGTCCAGGATCTGCAACCTCTGAGGACCAAAGCATCCTTCTTACAAGTTCAGGGTTAGCCACTTGCTCCACAGAGCCATTCTCTATTGTCTTCTCTCTCTAAAACACCTTAGCTATCTTTTAAATTCTTCTCTTTTGCTCCCCGAGCTGACTTAGTTCCTCCAGCCAGAGGCCCCTACATGAGCCTCAGGTTTCGTTCAAGTAGAAGATAAGTTAGCTGGCTTGCCTGTTACGGCAGAGCCAACGGAGCCACAGATGCCTTCCAAAAATGACAGATGGCCCATTAAATTGCAACCTTCTGGAGGACAATGTGCTCCCATCTATGCTCATTTAAAAGACACACCTTGAACCAACAATATTGCTTTTAGAAATGTTATCTATCCATGGTTACAGAAAAAAAGATGTATTAACAATTTCAAGATAGTCTTACAAAGCAAAACAAAATACAGGGTGGGGGGGAATACTCACTTCAGAAGGTAGTACTTACACAGTGTATCAGTAGGGACTGGTTAGCCCAGCCACCATGTCACAAAAGGGAAGGCACAGCCGTGTAGTGGATAGGGCCAAATGGGAAGCCTAGGTTTCATTTCTTACCCAACCTAAACAGGCCAAGTGGGTGGCATGTACCTATGGCCTAGCTCACTGGGGGGCTGGGGCTTGAGGACTGCAATATGGCAAGACCGTGTTAAAAATACCTGGCTCTCTATCCCTTCTTTCACCCCTACATACATTCAAAAATAAATAAATAAAAAGGAGGGGGGCTGATTAAATGATGGTGTGATGGTATATATATACTTTTTGGGCAGAGACCATTTATTTCTATGAAGATACGTGAGAAATCTAACATTGCTATCTGGGGAGTGGTATATGAAGCTAGAAAAGAGACCTTGTTTCCTCTTAAGACTTTTAATACTGTGGGATTTATATTTTATTTTGCATGAACTTACACTTTTAAAATTATGCTAGTTAATAGGAAAAAAAGTGAGCCTTCATAATTTGGGTTTATGCAAGTGATCTCCTAAGCACTTTACCAAAGTTATTTAATCTTCGTTAAATAGGAATTAGAAAAACTAGCCACAAATAGAAACTATACAGAGCAGATACACATTAAAATGTGCCTGCTTTAGCAGTTGATGATTTAATTACTAAACTCCAATTCCCAGAAGATTAGGTGTTTTTCTCCAAGACGCTTACTAGCTGTGTGTGTTACACTCTATCTTAGAGGCTCAGTTTAACCATTGTCCCTAGGCCGGACATGTATATGTAGCTTTACTCAAAAAATGGAGTGGGTTTATTTTTAAGGTTTTAAATGTTAAAAAATAACAACACAAAATCCCTCTTTTAACCTAAATCCCTTAGGGTAAAAAAAAAAAAAAAAAAAAGACTGACACCCAGGCCCTGTGTAGGACATACTGGTTCTTCAGTTCAGGAAACCAATCTATGTATTTTTAACAAGGTCCCCAGGCATTTGGATGCTGCAGCTGGCCCCCTGCACACCAGAGGTCAGAGGCTTAGCAAACATGGGTCTTATCCAAAGAAAGCAACACAGCACAGGGAATGATGTGAACGAAGGTTTTTGCTGTTGCGCTATTCCAAGATTTTTAAACAGATAACTTTTTTAGACCCATTGTTATCGGGTTTGGGGCTAGCACTGGGGGGTGAACAAACCAACCAGGCCCTACCATCAACAAGAAGGCAAGTCTTCTCGCCACTTGGGGAGGCTCAAGTGGAGGCTCCATACACAGCAGAGCTGGTTTTGGGCCTGGAAGGGAGCTGGGAAAGGGAAGCGAGAGCTTTTCAGGTTATGGCGGCAGGGAATCATGGGGGCAGAGCCTGGAATCCTCAGGAACAGCTTCCTTTCTCCCTCCTGCCCCCTCCCCATTCAAATGCCCAAATCAAGTTTGCAATTATGGAGCCAGATAAGTATTTCCCAAACAGTGGTTTGTAAGGCATCAAGCTTGCAAGATACCCAGCTATCCCTGACCCAGCCCCAGATTTAGTGAATCAGAATCTCCAATAGAAGTTCTAGCTTTTAACTCAGTGCCCCAGGTTCTTCTTGTTTATTTTTTAAAGTTTATTTCTTTCATGAGACAGACAGACAGATAAATACAAACCTGATCAACAGTTTTATGCTATAATTTCCCCCCTGTTCTTAGCCAGCCAGTCAGGCAGGACCACAGGTTCGTGACTTGGGTGTACAGGTTGACCAGGGGACAGAACCCACTTTCTTCATAGGAATCCGGCATCACCGTAAATTGCTCCAGTGAGCCGGCCCCTACATGCTTCTTATAAACAGAGAAGTTTAGGAAACACCAATTCAGGATAAACATTTCATTGCAAAACAAGAAAATCGAGTCCCAAGATGTTAAATCACTTCTGCAAGGACTTACAGCTGATTAGTAATAGCTAGGAGACAGGAAACCCGGTGAGCTAATTCTTTCCTTTTAGACCAATACTGCCTGTTATGTTTAATCATGGGAGCCTGAGTATCTGTGAAGTTTCTGATTCACCGTGATGTGTCCCAAAGTAAGTGACTAATGAAGTCTGAGCCCAGAGGGCCTGTCAGAGCGAGCCCCAGGTTTAAAGGATAACAGATAGTAAAGCTATCTGACGTGAACTGGCCTTCGGAGAGCTTTCGCTTTCCATATAGCATAAGAAACATAAAACTGCACATCCAATAGGAACTGAACCCAGCCCCACACAATTACAGGCAGCTGAAGCAGGAACACAGCACGAGTCAAAGCTCACGGGATCTTGCCATTTCTTGGTCAAACATTAGTACCTTTGGCAAAGGAATTCCAGTAACACACACTTTAAAATGTTTCGATTTTACTTACTGCGAGAGAGAAAGAAGCGCCCTGTGTCACTACCCTATAACACCTCCAGCCTTCCAGCCAGCCTTGACAGTGGGTGCACACCTGGCATGATAGATCCACCTGGGATCGGACTCCAGAGCCTTCCCATCTAGCTCCGGACTCACACAGCAGTGCCCCTGCCTGCACAACCACAGCTGGGCCACCTTAAAGTTTTGGTTAACCAACAGTCAGCACCTGGCTACTGGGAGCAAGACAGGGACAGCACTTACAAAGACTCGGAGCCTGCAGTCTAGAATCAGTATCTCTAAACCCAACAAGAAGGACCATGGGCTGGATAGGAGAGAACCCAGTCTTCCCCCCACAACTCTAAAATCACACAGCGAAATTCAGGGAGAGTTCAATCAAGTTATAATTGCCTCTAATTGGCCCTCCCACGCGTCTCGCAATTTACAGCTATAATCAGTTCCACAAAGATTGTGTTATATTTCTTTTCCACCTTTAAAATCAGAATCCTTTTTGTTTTTTTCCCATTACCATTTTTATTTTTTAAAAAATACATATACCATGACATAAAAAAAGATGAATGAATGAATAAAAAAGCAAAGATGCAAACATATATTTTTTTTAAGAAATAAACACAGAGGTCAGCAGGTGGTCAGGTGGTTAAAGAGCTGGACTCCCACATGACTGACCCAGGTTTGAGTCCTGGACCTGGTGGCTTGAAAATTACACCAGATGTGTGTGCATACGTGGCAAATTCCCAGGAGGTAAATGGAGGAGAAGTGATTGCAGTGTGGCTATCCCTTCCTCTGGGAGAGGGGGGTGATTTTTCACTTTCCCTCTCATTCTCTCTCTCTCTCCCCACCCAGCTAGAACACGTGCTCTACAGCAAAAACCTTAAAAAAAAAAAAAAAAAAAAAAAAAAAAAGACTGATCCTTATAACTTTAATAACCTAGTGGGACTCATATTTGTAATGGAGAGAGATGCCAAACTGGGAAGCCTTTCTGTTCCAGGGCACACGATCCAAAAAACATATTCATCTGGTCGAACATTTTCCATACTCTGATCTTTATCTTTCTTGACATGCTCGACTCTCCTTTAATAAAGTCACAACCCTTCGTTGCCATGGAATCCATCAGACTCGAAGCCTGCTACAATGACGTCCCTCCAGATCTAAAAAAAGATACAGTGACCAAAAGATCAGTTCTTTCTTGAACATTTGCTTAAAAACTTTAAAAGTCCTAAGGCAAAAGAGGCTCCAAAAGGGACCCATTACTTTTATATCCCCTGAAGCTTAAACTTTCATGTAGGCTAACTTGAACTGTTGAACCAAAGGTAGGCAAAGTTTTGTAAAAAATGTTCAGCATGAACTTTTTGTAGATGCTTTTATAAATAAATACCTGCCGGAGAGGGTACAGGTTCTTAGGATTTCTTCTACATTTCTGTCTTATAGGCAAGCCTTCTGAAATCTGAGCAGTTATTTAGCAAACATATGTCAATCAGCAGCTACCAAATTGCCATATTCATTTCCACCAACACTTGATTTTTGCCAAGAGCTTTTTCTTTCTCTGTAAAGAAAAGATTTTCTAAACAATACAGTCAATCCTGTGTTCTGTCATATCTGGAGCTGGACTAACTCCGCAGGAAAAAAAAATCTGGAACTAATAGTAAAGCTACTTAAGGAAAAAGAATGAAAACCTGTTGAGTCCGTCTTCTGAGTCAGCATCACGGGAACCCAGCAACGGAGCCATTTCCATATGTTTTGCTGATGAGGGACCAAGGCTCAGAGAACTTAGGGAGCCTGTTCAAGCTGCCATGTTAGAACGGTGCCTAGCTCCCAAAGCCAGTGATGTGCATTCATTCAACCAGTATCGCTTTCTGGCCTCCCAGGTACAATGCATTTTGTTAGTTTTCTTGTTATTTACGAGAAAATTCACAGCCTGGGAAGCTTGTCTATAAAGAGGGCATGGAGTCTGCATTTTACTCATACAGGGACCAGTTCTGGCAGTATCCAACCTTAACAACTAGCAGTGCTACACAGCAGCTGTCATGGGAAAATCACGAGAAAATACCTTGTCTCCCTCCCTAAGACAACGACACAGAGCCACCCACCCCTTACACCCTTCCAGAGTCTGGCCATCACCCAAGGCCTTCCAGTCCTGGACCCTGTAGTGGGGAGGACCATGAGGTTCTGGGTGCTTGTTCTCAGCATTAGCAACAAAGTGAAGCCTTGTGAACTTAGAACATTTATTCCACCCTGGTTTTGGACAATCAGCTTCCAGAAATGACTGGTGAGGAGCCATGTGGCCGCACAGTGGTAACACAGCTGTGAGCTTTCCAGGCTGGAGCTCCCAGAGCATGCCGGTGTGCACAGCCCGTTGATCTGGGCTGGCTGAGATGGGAGGTGAGCTGTGGCATGAGGATACTGTGGGGGGTGCTTGTCTTTCGATCTCTTTCTCATGGGAAAAATAAAAAAAATAAACTTTTTATTTTTTTTTAAGAATGCCACCTTTAAAAGAAAAAAGAAGTGACTAGTGAGAAGGAAAGTGGCAAAGCATTAGAGTTAATTTGGGGGCTATTAGTTATACCAGGCTCTGACTAAAGGTATTTTACCCATTTCCTTATATAATGACTATACCATCTAATTTTATTAAAAGAAAATTTAAAATCCAACACAAAACCACATTGAGATACCACTTCACACCACTAGGGTGGCTATCACTAAGAGACAAATGATAACAAGTGTTGATGAGGATGCAGAGAAATCAGAACCTTCGTACACTGCTGGTGGGAACCAGGACGGCCACTTTGGAAAACACAATGGAAATCATCCTGGCTGTTCCTTAAAGGGTTAAACACAGAATAACAACAGGACACAGCAGGTCTATTTCTAAGTGTGTACCCAAGAGAAATTAAAACATATACCTACACAGGACTTGCATGTAACTGTTAGAGCAGTATTAGCCAAAAAATGGAAAGAACCCAAATGTCCAAACATAAAATATGGTATATCAATACAACAGAATATTATTCAGCCAGGTACTAAAGTACTAGGCTGGCGCTGATTCTACCTGGTCAGCCATGGTTTGAATCCTGGCCCCCGTGGCTTAAAACACATGGTAGGTGTACTTGTGTGCCCAAAGTCTTAATGGGATGAAGAAATGGAGGAGAAGGGATTGCGGTGTGACCACAGTGATAGGGTGGGGTTCTTTCCATCCCTCTCTAGCAAGCACACACATCCAATGGAAATTAAAAAAAAAAAAAAAAAAAAAAAAAAAAATCGACAAAATATACCAAACCTTGAAAACCTGCTAACTAGAAGAAGCCAGACACAAAAGACCATATATTGTACTGTCTCCATCTACAGGAAATGTGCCGAAGAGACAAACCCAGCAGAAAGTAGAATGAGAGGTGAGAAAATGGATAGTGATTACTAATGGGCTTCCTTTGGGGGGGTGATGAAAACGTTAAAGTTAACTGTTAACTATACAACTCTGCCACTATACCAAATGCCCTATAGCAAAAACCTTAAGAAAGAAAGACAGACAGACAAATTGATCCTTCTAACCTTAATAACCCAGTAGGACTCATTTCTTGAAGCTGACTGTCCAAAACTAGGTTAGAATAAATGTTCTAAGTTCACTATACTAAAATGGCCATCTTCTTGCTTGAGCAAAGGAATCTGTGCCTTTCCCTGAGAAAAATCATTTGCATAAAAACCTCTCAGATAAAGCTCAACCAGGGGATGAGACCCCTCTGCCTGCCAGCTGGGACCCACCCCTCCTCCAACTGAATCACTTTTGTTCCTCATTTGGTTTCTCCCTCTCTGTCTCAACTGATTCCTGAACACCTAGTAAGTGCAAGGCGCAGGGAGAGACCATTTTCCTGATCTCTAACTCCCCTAATGACAGGGCCAGCTGAGTCATCCTCCTTCTACCCGTGCAGAATCAGGCCCAGGATGATCATGCATGACCACAGTCACAGCTACAGTGTGGCAGAGACAGGATCTGAACTGCCATCCAAAGTCTGAGCTGCTCTCTTTATGCCAATATCTGCTTTTCAAATTGCTCCATGGATAGATTCCTGGGCCTCTGGGAGCTTGCTACAAACAATTTAAAAATACTGTGTTTATTGAGATGGTAAAGAATACTGAGGTAACTGTAATGAGAGAGGGTCACAGAAGTTTCCTGCTAACCAAGCACTGTCCTGGAGTTTCAGCGCCTCTTTTATTTCTACTCCTGCTGGAACCAGGTGTTAGCACTTCTTCAGTTGTGGGTTAACAAGGAAATACCTCAGTTGACTACAGTAACTTGGGAGGGCTGAAGTAACAAACCATCACAACTGAGTGACTTAAAACAACTCAAATCTATTGCCTTACAGTTCTGGAGGCCAGAAGCCCGAGATGTAGGTGTTGGCGGGGCCATGAGGCCTCTAAGGGAATAGAACACCATCATATTGGAATAGGATCCACCCTAATGACCTTATTTTGAGCACCTCTGTAAAGACCCTGGCTCCAAATAAGGTCATACTGAGAAGTACTGGGGATTAGGACCTCATATCATCTTGGAGGGGAACCCAACTCACCCCGTAACACTGAAATGAACTACAAGCAACACCGAAGTTCCAGACAAAGGCCAAATGGTCTCATAGTGAACAAAGGAGTCAGACCCAGAATTTTTCTACTAAAGAAGATTTTTGCTAGGATCGTGCCTTTCCCCCTTCCAGGAGGTCACAGAAGTATTCCATACTCAAGAGGAAACCTGATCTCATGAGGAATGAGTCAGATCACCAGCAGCTTCCATCAGTGTTAACTTCATTTATCACCTTTGCATTTTGGATGTATTTAACTCTTTTGAAATTGTCGTAATAAAATTCTGAGGGAAACTACCTCAAAATGTTGATGAACTCTGCTAGCAAGCTTCTTAAAGAATACCTTAAAAGTGGGGCAGCAATGGTATGGTGGTTAAGATGCTGGATTCCCACATACCCAACTGTGGTTTGAGTCCCAGACCAGGAGGCTTGAAAAATCTCACTGTGTATTATGCATGCATGCCCAAAATCCCAGGAAAGGAAGGCATTATGGAGTGGCCATCCCCCCAGTGTGTGATTTCTCACTTTCCCTCTCTCTGTCTCTGGTGAGCACACACTCCCTGTGGGGGGGAAAAAAAAAAAAAAAAAAAAAAAAAAAAACAAAGTAAAAACACTAATTAGCATCTTTGAACAAACATTTTTCTACAAGCCAAAGGCAGGGAAAAGATAAATTTTAAAATATGGAAATAACAGTACATATCTTCCCTAATTAGAATTATTTAAATAGAAAATGTAGCCAAGACCTTAACCAACCATTTGATATACTTAAACATTGAACTCTGAAAAGAAAATATCCTGCTGTCTGTTGGAATGTATGAACTCAAATATTATACCTACATATCTACACATGAGATTTTTTCCTTTTCTCTTTTTGAGGGAGAGGACAGAGAAGGAGAGGAAGAAAGAAAAGGGCAGAGAGAGAGAGAGAGAGAGAGAGAGAGAAAGAGATAGGTATCTTTGACAGGGTCTTGCCATTGTAATCCTTCTGCCCCAGCTTCCAAATTAGGATTACAGGCTTGTTCAGGTTTGCCTGGGAACAGAACCCGGGCCTTCTACATGGCTTCCAGCTTCCCAACAGTGGTGCCACCCTGTGCCCCACAGCTATGCCTATTTATGAAATTCAAAATGCACTCTTTCTTTCCTCCCTTGCTTCTCTCATTTCTCTGACCATCCAAACATTTGTTTTATATTATGCACCAAGCACTGGATACACAATCCTTGCCCATCTCCAGGCAGAAAAAGACAAGAGAACCACAAGTTACTGGGATGTGAAGGCTCATAACAGACTTGGGCCCAGGTGGGGGGACGATCACCCAAGCTAGGTGTGAGCTGAAACAAGGAGTCAGCGTAGACCTTTTGTGTACATAATCATATAAAAGCCTCCAACATGCCTGTAAGGGAAGAACTATACTATTTTTTTTTTAATTGCTAAAGTGTGTGTACACTCTCCAGAGAGAGAGAGAGAACCCCCGATGGGGCACAGTCATACTGCAATTGTTTTCACTCCATTTCTCCATCCTGTCAGGAGTTGAGGCATACATCCACATGTGCCTGGTGTGTTTCTCAAACCACTGGGACTGGGACTTAAACTGCAATTGGCCATGTGGAACCTGGCTCCCAATCCACAGCACTTAATCACTGAGCTACAGGGCCAGCCCTATGCTTATTCTCCACACAAGGAAAATGAAATGCAAAGGAGTTAGGAATAATTGACTAAGATAATTTTACACAGCTTGTAAGTGGCTGAACCAGGATTTAACAACTGGGGCCCACTGTCCTCAAAGGCCAGGCCCCATGCCATCTTCTCACCGCTCCCTGCAGAGCATCCTCAACCAAGCACACTAATCAAGGGCTTTCACAGAGCCTGCATTTAGAAGGGGTGGTCTCTTCACCTGCACCACCACTGTCCTAGTCCAAGCCACTCATCATTCCCCACAGGCCTCTCCGGGCCAGCCCATGCTCACCGACAAGCTCTTTTCAATCCAGCAGCCAAGGTGGTCCTTGTAAAACACACATTGGCACATAAACCAGCCTCCCCACCACCTCCGAGATGCCAGGTCCTATTACATAACTCCTTGCTCACCTGCCCAGCCCCATGGCCTCCTTGGGGTGCCTCTCACACTGTGGGCATGGTCCCATCTCGGGGAGTCTTACTTGCCATTCCCTCTCCCTGGAAGACTCCTCCTGGACCACTGCATGGCAAACTCTGTGGGGTCCTCCCTCAATGGCATCTCAGAGAAGAGCGTCCCTTGAGTCTCCTATTTAAAGCTGCTCCCTCTAGTCCACAGAGGGCCTCCCTAACTACCGTTCCTGCTGTATTGTTCGGCACTGCACTTACTGCCATTTCATGCACTGTATCTCACCTGTGGGTCTGATGTCTATCTTGCCTTACTAGAATATATTGAACGAAGGCAGCGGTTTTTGTTTTGTTCTAGGGGATGCCAAGCACCCAGTAAGTACTCAGTGCCTATTTGTCAAATGAATGTATGAACACGCTGAAAGTCAAATCATTACAAGCACAATGCACACCTGTTGCAGCTCATCAATGGATTCTGGCCTGACCTCTCCACACATCATACTCCTGGCTTGCTAGAAGGGCAGGCAATGAAGACGCAAGGTGGAAGGGGGTGAGAAGAAGCTAACCCAAGGGGCCAAAGATGCTCATTCTTAAATTCAGTGCCATGAAGGGATGCCTGAGTGACTCCTGTTCCCTGCCACTCCCCATGGAGACCCAGGCACCACCACTCTCAATGCTACTGCCAGTCTTCTGCTAAGGCCAGTGGGCCCAGAACTCTGAACCTCCAGGTATAGTGCTGCAAGAGGCCTGCTCAGGCCAGAGCACTGGGGGAGGTACACAGCAGCCAACTTTTGCTTTTCTGCTCACAGTATTAACCCACAAACACCCTGCTGGTGCTCAGCAAGTCTCTAGTTTCCCTAGTTCTGCTCAACTATTCGCAGAAAGCTTTCTCACACTAGGCCCTGTATCCTCCTCTATCAAACCGCACCAAGAGCTACGAAAAGCAGCCCACAAAGGTTCAACCTTCCAGGAGGATGAACTGTACCTCCACAGTGACTGGAAGGAGTAGCTATGCCAAGCATCTCAGTCCTGACGGGGGGGGGGGGGGGGGTAAAGAAACAACCCCAAGACCACGCAAGGCCACACAGCAAACAGTCTGAAGATGAGAGACAGAATACTTTTCTGAGCAGGACCCTGGGCCGCAGAATGTACCATGTCCAACCCCAAACTCATGTTCATTCAGAGTCCCTCACGGATTAGATTTGTGGTGGGGGGATGATGATGATGACAAACAATAACAATTAAGACATAAATGTCTCACTCTCATAAAATTCCAGGGCTGGGTGCTCAACAAGTCTCCACTTACGGTGTGCCTTTCAGTTTTGAGACTCGATGAAGGGACTGAAATCACCACAAGACTGTTTCCAAAAAGCAAATAAAACCCACTGAGAGATGGTACTATAATTTCTTGAGTGTGCGTCAGTCTGTTTTCTGTAGTTAGAAAAAAAGGTGACGGATTTGGGTTACAAAGGCAGTGTTCCACTATAAAAACCTGCTGGTTGCCATGACAATGAACATCCCTGTTCCTCCCTCTTCTGCAGCATCCTTCTTCCATCTGAGTCAAATCAAAGAACTATCTGTGACGCCCATGATTTAGTATTTCCTCTGCATGAGGATATAAATATATATACACAGATACAAAGCGCACATCAAAGAGCTCACCAGCAAAGCAAACCCTCAAAAGTCAGTGCCACCTGTCTTACTGTCCCAGTAACATCCTACAAACTACGAGAGACACTCCTGTGGGCACGTGCAAGTGTGACAGGAGGGTGGGCCAGGAAGACCTCCAGGTACAGCACTGGCCTTCTGGTCTCAAGCCTTTCAGACTGAGCAGGTTTTGGGATTTGAACCATGGTCACCATGTGGGATCTGGCTCCTCCTGAGTAGGGCATTACCACTGCACCACTGAGCTAGCCGACCCATGCACTTTTTGATGACCCTTGCAACAAAACATTTAAAAAGCAAAAAGACTGCAAATCAATGTACTTTCTAACCTGGCACTCTAAAGATTTCATGATGTGCCAATAAGAACATGAGCACACCAGATAAATGCAACCACAGAGCAGGTGTGGGAGTTGAGGGCTTCTCTCTGTCCAAACATGCAAACTCACTACATTTCAGGGATCAACATTACCCGTCAACAAAAGGAGTGGACTCCTGTGACAGCCGCAACATGGGGAGGTGGAAAAGTATGTTGGGAAGTGACGAGGTTCGCTAGAAAAGGCCACAAGGTATGATTCCACTTACACCACATTCTGGAAAAGGCAAAATTGTTAAGGACAGAAGTCAGATCAATGGCTGTGATGGGTCAGGAACAGCAGAGAAAAGACTATAAAGAGAAGAGAGGCTGGGGGGGGTGCGGGAATGGAGGACCGTCTGTTGATGATAGCATGTATGATATCTTTGACTGGACTGGTGTGCAGTGTGTTCATGCTGGGAAAATTCATTTTACAAGCTGTGCTGATGTACAGTGATTAAATGTTTAAGATAAATAAAAAATAACATTGTAAAAAAATTAAGGGACCCAAAAAAGGAAAATTATCTGTTGATAATGTGTATGATAATATCTTTGGACTAATATACAGTACATTCATGCTGGAATAATTCCTCTTGTATGATGTAATGATACACAGTCATTGAATGTAAAAAAGAAAAATAAAATGTAAAAAGAGATGAGAGGAAGCTTTTAGGGGTAATGGAAACATTCTATATCTTAATTGAGTAATAAATTACAAGACTATATGTGTTCATCATAATTCAGAACTACATACTTAAATGGAGGGATTTATCATATGTAAATTATGACTCAATAAATACATTTTTGAGTATTTATTTATCTATCTATTTATTTGTTGTGATTTTCAAGCTGCTGAGTCTGGGACTTGAACTTTGGTTGGCCATGAGGGACTCCAACGCCCCAGTCACCATGTCAGCTACTGGCCCAATAAAGAAAATATCGATGCATCCACTTTTATAGACATTAACAGGAGTAAAGTCACTAAATACTTGACTAGGTATAAAAGCCACCTGCTAGCAAATTCACAATAACTCTATATTTCATTTCAGGTAAAACTAAAATGCTCACAAACAAAATCCAGTGTTAGTATAAAAGTTTTTTATTATAGGTATTAAAATGTGACTTGATGGGGCCAGCAGATGGCATTAAGGTTAAGGCACTGGATCCCACATGGCCAGCTTCACAGTTTGGGCCAGACCCAGTGGCATGAGAATCACACTGCAGGGACCAGCAGCTAGCGTAATGGCTATGTCGCTGGACTCCCACGTAGTTGACCACGGTTTGTGTCCCAGATCCGGTGGCTTAAAACTCACACCGGGCGTGTGTGTGCGTGTGCCCAAGATCCTGAGAGGAGAATGGAGGAGAAGGAATTGCAGTGTGGCCATCCCCCCTGGGGGGGTGATTTCTCGCTTTCTGTCTCTCTCTGTCTGGCGAGTGCACGTGCCCTATAGCAAAAACCTCTCAAAAAAAAAATAAATAAAAAAAAATAAGAATCACACTGCACATGTGTGTTTGGGTTCCCAAAATCCAGAGAAGAGTCTGGAGGAAAAGGGACTGCAGCATGGCCATCCACCCTGCGGGGTGATTTCTCACTCTGTCTCTCAACCTACCTGTTCTCCAGTAGCAGAATGGCCTAAAACACACTCTGGTTTGTTCAGACACTTAAATAACATATAACAGTAAAATAAATAAATAAGAATAAAGAAGGATAAACTGCAAAAACACCATGCTGAAAAAATAACAAGTTACAAAAGAGATGCCATTTATGTAAAATTTTAAGAAACAATATATTGTTAAAGAGTTTACCCAAGTGTAAAAAACATGCAAAAGAATGAAACACAACCACTTGAAGATCTCTGAGGAAGTAGACAGCCATATCTGGGACTACTCATATCTTAAAACCAAGTGACTGAAATGTGGTGAAACGTGACAAGCATTAACATCTGTTAGAATATACCTAGAAGGTAGGTATGTGAGCATATTTAAAAATGATTTTTTCATGTTGGGATGATCTAGTAATCAAAAATGAATTTGTCTACTTATCATTTAATCCAAACCATTTGGTTACTAATTTAAATTTATTTATTTATCTCTTCTGAGAGGGACAAAAAGAGAGACAGATACAAAGAGAAAGAGAGAGAGAGGGAAGGAACGAGACCAAAAGAAAGAGCGCACCAACAGGGTCTTCACACCACAATCCAGCCTCAGCTGGCCAGAATTATGGGGCACTTACGTGTACCCTGTATACGCACGGAGGCAGTGGGGAGTGAACCTGTAACCTTCCCATGTGGCTTCGGCATCAGGAGGCTGTTAGGTTACTACGGCACCACCAGCCGGCCTGGCCGTCATTAATGATGAGATAAGGGCTTTCCGCAGGCTCAAATCATTCTACCCTCAGTGAAACAGCTGCTGTTTCTGATGGGCCATTTCATTACCTTATCATTTTGGAATCTGATGTCACTGCATTTACTTCCACAGGAGATTAACGTCTACCTTAAATTAAATTCAAGAATCAAAGCAACCATAAATTTAAGAAAATTAAAATCTGCTAAGACTTTAATAAGTTAGCTGCCTTAGAAAAACATCTAGACTTACTTGAGGCTATTAAGAAAACAGAAGCATAATTATTTACTAAGTAACCATGATTTCTGAAATGTCTGAAGGATTAGAAAACATAGGATAATCTTTGTATTCAGATTTAGTGTCTTTCAACAGTATATGAAGTGTTATTTCTTTATTTTTATTATCATCAAAATTATCCCAAATACACAACAAATGATTTCAAAACCAAGGTTGAGAAGGATCAACTTTTTTTTTTTTTAAATTATTAAAGGATGTGTGTCCTCAATAGAGAGAGACAGAGAGAGAGAGAAAGCACCTCCTAATGGAGTATGGTCAGGCCGTAATCCCTTCCTCTTCATTCTTCCCTCCTGTCAGTATTTTGGGCATGTACACACAAGCACCTGGCCTGTTTCTCATGCCACAAGGGCCAGGATTCAGACTGCAGCTGGTGAAGTGGGATCCTGCTCCCTTAACTGCTGGGTCACAGTGCTAGCCCAATAGGTAATTTAAAAAATTAACTACTGGGACCAGCAGTGGCGTAATGGCTGTGTTGCTGGACTCCCATGGCTATGTAGTCGACGTGGTTCGAGTCCCAGACCCAGTGGCTTAAACTCATGCCGGGCACGTGTGCATGCGTGCCCAAGATCCTGAGAGGAGAATGGAAGGAGAAGGGATTGCAGCATGGCATCCCCCCTGGGGGGTGATTTCTCGCTTTCTGTCTCTCTTTTTGGCGAACACATGCACCCTATAGCAAAAGCCTCTCTAAAAAAAAAAATTAACTATTTAAATATTATTTCATTCATTTCCTATTTGCCCAAATAAAAGCTCCAAACTATTGCTTATTAGAACATAGGATTCATTCTGCAAAACTGTCTTTGAACAGCAGCAAGGCTCAACATCTCTTTTTGAAGTCTTTCTTTAGAGAGCACAATGTGGGGACAGGGGTGCAGCAGGTGACATAGTGGTTAAGGCGCTGGACTCCCACATGGCCAACCATGGTTTGAGTCTGGACCCCGCAGCTTGAAAATCACGCTGGGCATATGTGTGTGTATGCTCCAAATCCCAAAAAGGAGAATGGAGGCAAAGTGATTGCAGTGTAGCCATCCCCTCGGGGGAGATTTCTAACTTCCCCTCTCTCTGTCTCTGTCTCTTTGGCGAGTGCACAAGCTCTATGGCAAAAAAATAAAAAAATTAAAAATAAAGAGGGACGGAGAAAGAGCTTAATGTGAGCCTTAAATACTTCAAAAACTTTCTTGCTATTAGATCATTTTAAGGGTCAGACTGCTGTTCAAATTTCACAAAATTGAATATGCTCCTACCCAAATGATAACAGCAGTTCTAGGTGTAAGAAATAGATCATGATTTTGTAGAAATATGTGCCCCCAACTGCCTCCTGGGTAGGACATAAATGAGCCTCCAGAATTGCTTTCATTTAGGTGCCCACATGCCCTACAGATGCCGATTTAGTGAGTTCCTCTGAACTCCAAGCACATGCGGTAAACTTTGGCTGGCTTTCTACAACAATTATGACTTGATAATTTGCTGAAGTCAGGGGCTTTTCCAAGCATTGTGACTTTCCTAAATGAAAGCACATGTAATAAAAGCATGTCCATTCCACCCTTCAAATGCTCCTGGGTCAGATTATGAATCGTTAAGTGTTCATCGCTAGGCACAGCCAACGGTTTTAACCTCCCCGTGTTAGGCACAGAGATACCAGGTGGAAGGCTCAGCAATTAACACAGAGGCACGGAACAGCCTCTAAATATTGAGTGATGTTGAGCAAAGCACAGAGGTGACATACACACATGAATAATTAAACCGACTAAAGAAATAGCTTATTACTTCCAAATCTGAAATCTTTGCCATATTCATTATCCTACCACAAGTGCCAGATCAGCCTAAATTTCCCAGGACAGAGCTCCACAAAAACGATCCTAAATATTTAGTGAGAGGAAGGCAGGCTTGAAAGTAGCGCAGGGCTGACAAAGCAGAAATCCCAGGTCCTGCAGAGTGCAAAGCTGGGTTGGGCTCTGGCTCTTCCTTCCCTAACCTGGAAGACTTACCACAAATTAGTGAGGGCAGCCACAGTGGTTTGGGAAGCAACACACATTCTTTAGACGGTAACAGCTTTGCGGACTGCAGATGTTTTGCGAACTGTGGAAGGATAGTTTATAACACTACACAGAACTTACAAAGGGGTACTACTTAGTTCAAAAGAGAACTGAAAGCTAATTAAAAACAACAACAACAACAACAACAAAACCTATCTTTCTCCCTCAATCTTTTGGCCTTTCCTTACTGTCAGTGATACTGGAATCATGCCTATCTGAAACTTCCTAAATGCATGGGTCAGAGTTTTGAAAACGCTCATTTTAAATCCTGGAGGGAGGAGTGAGGGTGCAGGGGGAAGAAAAGGGATATCAATCCAGAATAAATGTACTGGAATTACAACCTCTGAGTTTTAAATCCCACAGAAGAAAAGTAGAAATGGGGACCAGCAGTTAGCGTAATGGCTATGTCGCTGGACTCCCACGTAGTCAACCGTGGTTCGAGTCCCAGACCCGGTGGCTTAGACTCACACTGGGCGCGTGTGCGTGCGTGCCCAAGATCCCGAGAGGAGAATGGAGGAGAAGGGATTGTGGCGTGACCATCCCCCCTGGGGGGTGATTTCTTGCTTTCTATCTCTCTGTCTCTCTCTCTGTCTGTGTGGCGAGCGCACGCGCCCTATAGCAAAAACCTCTCCAAAAAAAAAAAAAAAAAAAACAGAAAAGTAGAAATGTATAGACATAAAACTTGACACATATGGACTGTAACATATTTTTAAAGACAGTTAACTACCAAAATAAAAACCAGTGTTGGACTAATTGTGTAGACATCAGGAGGGGAATCAAACAATTTTTTTTTTTTAATTACCAGAGAGAATGGGTACTGGCCAGAGAGAGAGAAAGTACTCCCCGGTGAGGTGTGGTCATGACACAATCCCTTCTCCATTCCATCAGGGTTTGGGGGAATGCATGCATGTGTGTCTGGTGTGTTTTTCAAGCATGAAGTCAGCCATGTGGGATCTGGAGTAAGAGACAAAATGCTAGAGAGACAGAAAGCACTGAAGAAACGAACTGCCCTGTGCAGAGAGGGCCACGGAGCAGCACAGAGGGCAGCCTCTGGGCTGAGGCCTCACCCTGTAACTGCAAGGAACTTCATTCTGTCAACAACCAGTGTGCTTAGAAAAGGATTCCAAGCCTCAGGTAAGAGGGCAGGCCTGGTGACGCCTTGACTCCCGGCTGATGAAACTCTGTTAGTAGAGAATGCAGGTAAGCAGCACCTACACTCCAGACCCATGGAAACGGAAAAAGTAAATGGGCGTTGTTTTTCAGTTGCTAAGTTTGTGGAAATGTGTTACACAACAGCAGAAAATGAATACAGTCAGGAATGAACAACTGGGAGAAATGTAAGTGGAAGGCAGTTTATTTCCTAAGTAAAACACTTCTACAAATCTATTTAAAAGATGCACAACCCAAAAGATTTTTTAAAAGTCAGAATATATAAAAAGTTCATAAACAGACAAAGGTCTTTTAAGTGTGTGAAAATAGGATCAACCTACCATACTATAGTTACATAAGATATAACCATTTGAAGAAACTGGGTGAGGGATACGGGAGACATCTCTGTTTTATTTTTAAAAATTTTCTAAGTCTCTAATTTTTTTTTTTTTTTTTTTTTGAGAGGTTTTTGCTACAGGGCACATGCACTCACCAGAAAGACAGAGAGAGACAGAGAGACAGAAAGCGAAAAATCACCCCCCACCCCCACCCCAGGGGAGATGGCCACACTGCAATCCTTTCTCCTCCATTTTCCTCTCAGGATCTTGGGCATGCACTCACCCGCGCCCGGCATGAGTTGAAGCCACCAGGTCCGGGATTTGAACCACGGTCAACTACATGGGAGTCCAGTGACATAGCCATTACGCCAACTGCTAGTCCCATGAGTCTCTAATTATTTCAGAAAACCATTTTTAAAACACGATTGGAGCCAGACAGTGGCAAAGTGATAATATAATGCTCTTTGAGGCTGATCCATGTGAGAACATTCTGGATTTGTGTCCAGAGTCTTCCCTGAGGTGTGTATTCATAATCTAGCTGAAGCCAGGGGTGGATGGTGGCATTGAGGACCCTACTGGAGGTGCCTATTGCTCTGTCACTCTCTCTCTTTTTCTTTTTGGCTTCCACTTTTTATTTTCTAGTTTTTTTTTTAATTTTATTTATTATTCATTTATTTATTTTCTCTCTTTTTTAAACTTTTTCTTTTTTTGGAGAGGTTTTGCTATAGGGCACGTGTGCTTGCCAGAAAGACAGAGAGAGACAGACAGACAGAAAACGAGAAATCACCCCCAGGGGGGATGGCCACGCAGCAATCCCTTTTCCTCCATTCTCTTCTTGGGATCTCGGGCATGCACGCACATGCGCCTGGCATGAGTTTAAACCACCAGGTCTGGGACTGGAACCACAGTCGACTACATGGGAGTCCAGCGACATAGCCATTACACCAACTGCTGGTCCCAATTTTATTTATTGTTATCATAATCTTTTTTATATTACATTGAATCACATATACCGTTACAATGTATTACCTTTCTCTTTCCAGCACAATTACCATGCCTATCAGTCAAGACAAAGACATTACTATCCATATCATCATCATCAAATAGCTTTTCATTTTTTTTTAACTCTGTCTCTTTTGATCGTGGAAGAAAAATAAGAAATAAAACTTATGAAAAACATATGATCCTCTTCATTTATACCAGGAAAAACATAAATCGAAATGAGCTACCAGCTTGTACCTATCAGACTGGCAAGTAACAAAACACTGGAGGCATGTTTCCACACTACTGATGCTTCTATAAACTCTTACTGGGTTTGGTCATGGTTGCAGCCCTAGCTCTCAGTGTCTGACACAGTGCAGGCCCAGTGTGCAATTTAGCAAGATCAGAATTTAAAAGCCCATGCCCTTTGGCTGAGCCGCCCCACTGTTAGGAATTCAGCCCACGAACATATTCTTTGCCATGTGTAAAAAACAGCATGTCCAAATCATTGAAGCATCTAGTATAAGCAAAAACTGTAAGTGATATTGAATTGTCAGGAAAGTCATGATGCTTTTTGTTTTTGCTATAGGGCGCGTGCGCTCACCAGAAAGACAGAGAGACAGAGACAGAAAGTGAGAAATCACCCCCAGGGGGGATGGCCACGCCGCAATCCCTTCTCCTCCATTCTCCTCTTGGGATCTTGGGCACGCATGTACATGCGCTCGGTGTGAGTTTAAGCCACCGGGTCCAGGACTTGAACCGTGGTTGACTACATGGGAGTCCAGCGAAATAGCCATTATGCCAACTGCTGGTCCCAGACACATTTTTGTATAGAAAAATATGTCATGACTTTTCTGATGACCTAATATATGAGAAAATGGTTAAATGAAATATGGAGTAACCATATACAGGATGGATTAACCTGCATTGATGTGGATCAAGGTATATGTTTTCCAGCTTCTCAAGCCCACAGAGCAAATTCACAACATACCCACATTCACTCGTTTGGTCAGTATTTACGAACCTCCCCTGTGTGCTAGAGTCCACGCCTACATAAAAAGAACACAGCTACACAGCTGACCCTGTGAGAGAGGATCAGGCAGGTGTGGGGAGGTGTAGGAGCCCATGACAGGGAGTTATAGGAGCCCACAATGAAACCAGATGAGTTGGAGGGCTGAGAGTGGGTGAAGGGCAAAAGTCAGATGAGAGACTCTGGGTGTCAGGCTTAGAAGCTGGGATGAATCCAAGATACTGACAAGACATAATGCAAAGCGTTTACTCAATGCAAAATGAAGGTGTGATCCCACTGGAAGAGGTCATGCTCTGGAGACCGTCTCGATTTCATCCAAGGTGTCATAAGGAATCACCCTGAGCCTTGGGCAAGCTGAGTCACACGGGATGCACCCCATCCCCCTACACCTGAAGGTGTGCAGATGCTTATCAAACCACGGTCAGCATGAAGGCCTGTCTGAACCATGTCATCTGGGGGTAGAGGCAAAGGATCCACTTTAGATGTTTTCCTCAGCTGCAGAAATATTTACAAACACCTGGACAAGCTTCACTCGAGCACATCCCTTCTCTCTCTCTACACCCAAAACGTAGGAATCGAATCAAAGCAGCAACCTGAGCTGTTATGTCTCCGATCTTCTGCTGTCTTCCACCTTCTTTGCCTTTTAATTGAAGCTTCCAAGCGTTTTTGCCTGATGCCAATACCCAGCCTGAACAGCTCTTACTGAATGGGCCTCATATTGTCACATAAATTAAAATCTATGCCAACTAGTGATTCAGTCTCAAATAGAGGCCACCTGTTCCAATTAGTGAGATTAAAATAGTACGCTGCTGCCTGTCTGAAGTTGAGTCCAGGCCTTCTGAACGCAAACATCATCTTCACAAAGACAAAGAGAAGGGGCTTCTGGTCCCCACACACAGTCGCACGCACTGGAGTAAACATGTTTAGTGATGCATAGCTTTCACGAAGGGCCTTAAGTTTTGGACACTGTGTTATGTCCACATTTCTGTGAAGGCTGCAGGCTGTGTGGCTCAAGGCACCATTTAATTTCCTCACATTACAATAAGCCTACATGTATACCTTAATTAGGTTCAACTTGATTTCAGAAAAGCACAGAGCTTAAATTTCTTCTCCACCCACTATCTGACCTTGTCTGAAATTCACAAAGAATTCTCATCCTCTCGATGGTCCATTTGTTAGCTTATGGGTTTCCACTGCCTCAGTTTCTCCCACATCATCAGAGGGCAGAAGTAGAAGCATGTGGAAAGACCACTTGAGCACAACCACTGCAACTCCTGCCTTCCTTCAATAATTCCTGCCTAGACCAGAATGCCTTCCAACCTACCAGGCTAGGCTTCTGTTCTACCCAAATAATGATTTCCATCAAACTGACTGATACCTCATTTGGTATTCAAAAGATTTACCCAAAATGTAAATCACATGTAAACATACATGTAAAAAAAATTACAAATGTACACACACACAAACCAGGCCAGAGAAAACATAAACTAGAAAAAAAAGTCCTGATTTGGAGGTTAAAAAAAAGAAATGAAAAAAAAAAAAAAGCTTTCTATAAAATCTCACTCAGTTCTGCTGAAACTTGGGACTGAGTTTACTATTGGCCAAAATAAAAAAGGAAAAGCTCAATTACTCAAATCCACCAGGGGAAAAATCCACTGGGAGAAAGAATGTTTAAAAGCATCCACTAGGCCGTGGGTCTAAAAGTATTTCATGAAGGACTAAGGGGAGATGACACATTAAGACCAATGTTGCCCTAAATGATTCTGAATTATTTATTCATTTATTTATTGTTTGAGAGAGATTTTTGCCATAGGGCATGTGTGCTCACCAGAGACACAGAGACAGAGAGACCGAAAGCAAGAAATCATCTCCCCAGGGGGATGGTCATGCCACAATCCCTTCTCCTCCATTTTCCTCTCAGGATCTTGGACATGCATGTGACCGTACCTGACATAAGTTTAAGCTGCCGGGTCCAGGACTCAAACTGCAGTTACTACGTGGGAGTCCAGCAACGTAACCATTACACCATCTGCTGGTCCCATGATTCTGGATTATTTTAGGTGGTATAAGACAAATGCACTGGGCTGGCCCTTGGACCAGTGGTTAAGTCTTGTGCACAGGGAGTTCGATCTCACATGGCCAACCCAGTGGCTTGAGAAACACACTGGGCATATGTACATGTGTGTCCCAAATTCTGACAGAATGAAGAAATAGAGAAGAACTGTGGTGTGATCACACCCCATTGCAAGGTGCTTTTTTCTCCCTCTCTCTCACTGGTGATTGCACAAGCCCTTTGGAAATTAAAAAGAAAAAAAGCATTAAATAACACAGAATCACAGTGAGAGAGTTGTATTTCCTTTCAAGCCAGCTGATTCAATCCAGGAGAAAGTTACCAGTATAAAAGATAGTCTCTAAAAAAGCTCCAACATTTGCTGATTTACTTTTGAATGTGGCACTGTAGGCCTCAAACTCAGACAATACTCAGCCAGAATAGTAACACTGATACTTCAAAAACCAATTTAAGTTTTAAGGAATGGGTTAGCAACATTAATAATAGTACAGGTGGTACTTGGCTATGTGTAGGAGGTGTGGGAATGACAAGTTTGGGAAACTCTGTGATAGACCATAAGTGACTCAACCTCAGAACAACAAATGCTGTAATGGGTTTCCCAACACCACTTCTCATGGCTGGCATTCAACTGTGACTCCAGAGTCCAAACTTTTAGCCATTTGGCCTATTTCTCAAATCTAGAGCTAAGCTAAGAGAATGAGGAAAGGTGGCTGGGTGACACTTAAGTAAACCACAGGGGGTGCAGCAGGTGGCGTAATGGTTAAGGTGCTGGTCTCCCATGCAGCTGACCTTGATTCAAGTTCTGGACCTGGTAGCTAGAAATTCTTGCTGGGCACATGTGCGTGAATGCCCAAGATGCCGAGAGAAGAATGAAGAAGGGATTGTGGTGTGGCCATCCTCTTGGGGGGGGGGGGTGTTTGTGTGTGTGATTTCTCACTTTCGGTCTGTCTCTCTGTCTCTCCAGCGAGCACACATTCCCTATAACAAAAATCTCTCAAAAAAATAAACTAAAATGAAATAAAAGAAGTAAACCATTGGATGGGGAGAGGGGCATGGGCTATCCCAAGCATCTGATCTGGGGATGGGCCATATGGGATATGGAATAAGACAGAAATTGGAGGGGGGGGGCAGATTGAGAGACTTAATTATATCTAGCATGCAGACTTTGAGGTGCCCGAGGGACGTCTAGGTGGAAAGGTCTTGTGCAGTAAAAGCTGCACCCTGCTCCTGGGATGGGCTCTCAAGCCAGTGGGTAGAGCAGTGGTCACAGAGAATTCTCATCAGAGGTCACTTCATTAGCAAGTGGCAATAGACGAGCTATCACTCCAGAGGCCATGGGACTCTCTTCTTTTTCTCCCCCTCATGCTGGAAGAGATGACTGTTTCTTTGGCCAAGAACCAGATGAAGTTTTTGGCTTATGTTTAGGTGTTGCAATTTATGAAAATGATATATGCTGAAAACACTTGGTATTGTAAGGCGCTCTCAATGAGAGATTTGGTGGCAAAGGCAGACTCAGGTTGAATGAAGTTGCATGCATCTACCGACTCTCCCATCTCCCACCCCTGCTAGTGGCTGACTCCAGTGAGTGGAGGGTCAAGAGACAAGGATGAATTCATCTTGCAAAACCTTATAGAGAAAACAACAAAGACATTTAAAGGACCCAGAAAAGAAAAAAAAAATTAACGTGGCAATGATCCAAGGCCACTTGCCACTTGTGCAGTTTGATAGATGAATATTACCCCTTTTTGCCTGTGTCCCCAAAACTAGAAATAAATTAAGGATAATGAATACCAAATCATTCACATTTCCCTTTTCTTCACCTAGAAAATTCACAAATTTTTTTTTTTTTTTTTTAGAGAGGTTTTTGCTATAGGGCATGTGCGCTCGCCAGACAGACAGAGAGACAGAAACAGCGAGAAATCACCCCCCCCCCAGGGGGATGGTCACGCCTCAATCCCTTCTCCTCCATTCTCCTCTCAGGATCTTGGGCATGCACGCACACGCGCCTGGCGTGAGTTTTAAGCCACCGGGTCCGGGACGCGAACCGCGGTCGACTACGTGGGAGTCCAGCGACATAGCCATTACACTAACTGCTGGTTCCCGAAAATTCACAAAATTTTAAATTCATTCATTGATTAATTTTCCACTGACAATACTTTTAAGTTCTCACTTTACCTAGTTCAATTGAGATGTTTATCCCATAAACTTTGCAATTAACTTGATATTCTAAAATACTGGAAGCAATTCTCTTTCAAGGAATTCTCTTTAAGACGGAAGATGGGATAATGGTTAGTCCTGACCTGTCTGTATCGGTTACATAATTTTACGTGGCTGCAGTCTGGCTGGTGCACTTTCGCACTTCAGTGAGTGGAATGGTCCGGAGTTACTGTCTAAATTCCCTTCCGGTTCTAACATGATAAACACTTTGAGTCTAACCTTGTGCCTTAAGTATGAGAAGCATGTGCCTTCCACCCAGTCAAGCTGGGGTCCCACTGGGAGTTCTGGTGTTACTGTTTCCCTAGGTGCTTTAAAGGGCCCCTAATGTTTTCGGCTGGCACAGGCTGCTCAGATGCCCTCAGGTCTAAAGAAGATACAAATTTACAATTAGCCATTTAACAGGTGGCTTCCCTGGGGCCCTATGCTAAAGGGAATGCGTTGTTTCAGGAAGCAAGCTTTGAAAAGACCTAGTCTCTGGAGAAAATAAGTACTGGAAATCACACCTACAGCCTTCACTCAGCTGCAGCTTTTGCAGCTACACAGCTCTACCACTGTCTGGTGTTTTATTATTTCTCTCCCATCCAACATTAACTGAGCACTTGGCAGGCTTTGGCACTGAAGAGTACTTTATACCCACTATGTCATTTAATTCTCACAGCTGTCATCCAAGTAATGCCCTTTAAAAAAAAAAAAAAAAAAGTGACTTTGGTGACCTGCCCAAGGGTACACTATGGAGAGCCAACCAAGGCAGACGATTCCAAGACGCACCCATCACCACTCCAGTACACTCCCCTAAAGTGTGATGTGCTGCAGAGGAGGCACTAGAAGAAGTGAGTTCTTCACAGAAAGATCACCAGGTGATTAACTATATGGCCCAAGGGAACAGAAGGTGTGGACACACAGGCCTATCACAGAGATCTACTGACAAGACACCAATTTGCAGATGCATTTCAAAATCAATGATCACAAGGAAGACCCCCCCCCCCCCCACTATGCTCTTCCTTCAGAGACCAACTATCAGGCTAAAAGGTAGTTCTTTAATGATCTTAAATCAGGAGTTATTTATCAGCCTTTAAGACCTCCCCCCACTACAAATTCTTATATCCCAGGCATTATATAAAAGGAGTTCAAAAACTATCATTCCATATCATTCATTCGAATGTGTGCTGGGAATACATGACCATGTGCAGAAGTCTGGCAGTGGGTGTGGGAAGGATCTAGAGCACAGCAATTTGGTGGGTGCCCTGCACGCGTGCATATATCCAATCCCAAGCACCCACTGGCTAAGATTGAGCTCTCTCCAGTATTCACCATGGAATAAGAAAGGGAAGTGGTTCTGCCTCAAGTGCTGGAGTGAGAACTGAGTTCAAACCCTTGCTGCCCCCTTATTTCCTAACAGGCAGAAGACCTGAGATGAATTACAAACCTGACTGGGCCTCGGCCTCATTTGTAATAGGGAACCAGACAAGAGGTCTTCCAAAAGTGCGTGAAAAAAAACGGACCTAAGGCACAAGTTTATTTTGGTGGGGAAAAAAAAAAGGAAATTCATGCATAGTTTTTTCATAATATATATTTCCATGAATTTTTTATGGCCAAGTTTATCTCATAAACTTAGCAAATACCTTGATATTCTAAAATATTGGAAGCAATTCTCTTTCAAGGAATTTTCTTTAAGATGGAAATATGCTTTCCATTTCTGGCATGTACGCTTGCCAGAGAGAGACAGAGAGAGAGAGAGACAGAGAGAGAGAGAGGGAGAAAGCACCCCCAGTAGGACATGGTCATGCTGCAATACTTCTCTATTTCTCCATCCTGTTGGGATTTGGGGCATGCACACACACGCCTGGCCTGCTTTTCAAGCTGCTGGAGCCAGGACTCACCCAATTAACCATATGGGATCTGACTCCCTTTCCCACTAGGCCACAGGGATGGGCCTGCATGAATTTTCTGTAGACCTTTCGTAAGTAGGATATAGTGAGATTCAAGGAGTTACTGTATTTGAAGTGTTTAACACTGCCTGGTGTGTTCTAAGCAATCGGCACACACTAACTTTTATTGTTTGTGCAGTCTTCAGTTTTTTCCCCTTGCTGTAGAGAAATAATCAACGAATATAATGTTTTTCTTCAAGTAGCACCCCTCCTAAGTCAATAGAAATGGATGGATTAGGAACAAATCATTTATCCTGATGTTCCTTTTCTAAAAAATGAAAAGTCCTCATTCTGAATCACAGTACAGTGATTCATGGTTCTCTTCCTTTTCTCTCACCACCCCCTTCCACTGAAAACATAAAAACACACTTAAGAAACAGCAGGCTGAAAGATGCAGGTTCTCCTAAAGTCAAGAGGTGGTCCATTTCCACCTGGGGCCAGGCGTCTGGCCTGAGCAGGAGCCCTGGAAACTCAGGCATAAGGGTCTGAAGCAAAACATATCCTGCAATCCAGCTTGGGAGCAGCTGTCTTGGTGCTCACCAGCGGATGTGACAGGCGGTGTGCTGCTGGTGGCTGGCAATTCATCCTCTGCTAAAGGGAAACCGGTGAGCAAAGCCTCTCTCTAAAACCACACAGCACATCAGTGTGCCCCTCCTACGTGTAAGCACAATCTGGTTTGAGACACTCACCATTATTCACAGCCTTGTAATGAGCGCGTTAGAATAAAACATATCACTGGTTCAAACACTGTCCACGTGCTCTTCAGGTGACCACTCCACCGGGCCAGTGTCACTCACAACGAAGTCTGTTTCCACTCGTCCTACTTCCTGCCCAGGGAGTAAGCATGCCATCATCTACTTATTACATCACTGCCCACCCAGCTCCACCGTGAGAAAGGCTAAGCATCCTCTCCCCCTTGACTGCCTTTAGCCATGACTCGTAGTGCAATGGTGGATCTATTTCCAGATGACAGAATGCTTGAAGATGGGACAACAGGTGGCACTCAGGCTTGCTCTCACTTCAGATGTTGGCGACTTTCGTATTTGTTATCATCATTTCCTCTCGTACAGAGAAGGGTGTGCCTTCTCTGTATAAGTGAAATACACCCCCCAGATATTAAGATTCCGGAGAGACCAGATTGTTTCATTTACGGTTGTATTCCCAATTCCCAATGTAACGGCCAACACAGAGAAGGTACTCAGTGAGTACACAAATGAAACCTCTTGCCTTCAAAGTGCTAGTACCTACCATTTATAAACACATTTAAACAATACACATGTGAACAATGTGACGAGGAACACATAATGGATGGAAGTACAAAACACTGGAAATGCTAGACAAGCCCACACCTTGCACAAAATTACAAGTCTATTTTCAGACTTACAAACTCTTCTTACCCAGTCGTAAAATGGTACCAGCCATCTTCCTGTGCATCTGGCATCGAGTTAAACATTTTATAGACATTGCTGCATTTATTCCCTGCAATACCCCTACTGTGTAGAAGAGGAAACTAAGGCACAGAATGATTATAGGGTCCAAAGTCACACTGGTAATAAACAGCACCAAGTGCAAGATCTGGCTTGTGGGGACGAGACTAATGGAACTGGTTCTGCAGGCAAGATAGTGTGGTCCTGGGGTCAGCAGGTGGCATGGTGGTTAAAGGCACTGGACTCCCACATGGCCAACCACAGTTCAAGTCCTTGGCCTGGTAGCTTGCTTTCTCACTTTCCTTCTGTCTGTCTCTGTCTCTGTCTCTCTCTCTGATAAAACTGGAACATAAATAATAATTTTTTAAAAAAACCTTCAGAATTCTTATTAAAAAAAAAAAAGATAGCATGGTCCTTGTAGCAGGATGGAGTAGCAGTTGGTGAAGGCCCTCGGTGGCTAAATTTAGGTAGGAGGCGATGGGGAGCATGAAAAGAGGGAGCCAATCCCAGAGAACTAGCAAAGAGCCCAGTGGTACTGCTGGCAGGTTAGAAGTGGGGAAGAGGAGGCGCTCGAGAGGACTTGCGGTTCAGATTGGTGGTGGAACCACAAAATTAAGAAAAAATGAATTTGCCATACATATGGATAAAAATAGCTATCATTCGAGTACACACAACCATTTCTTTCTTTTCTCAAACACTCCCTTATTTAAGACTCAGAATCACTCCCAGATGAATGGACTATTATCATCTCTTCTCGACGTGGGAAAGTGGAGACTCGAAATGGCTACCGAGGGCCAGGCAGTGGCACAGCTGGACCTAGAGTTCACATGCGGTGACCTCCGTGAACATGCTGGGTGTGCTGGGGTGTGCCTGGGATCTGGGCTGGCTGAGACGGGGGACGGGGAGGGGGGGGGGGAGGATTTCAGCATGAAGACCCTGCTGGGAGTCTCCCTCCTTCTCTCTCTCTTTTGCTCTCCTTCCTCCTCTCTCTTGGAAGAAATACATGAACTAACTTAAAAAAGAAATAAAGATTATGTAGACCATGCCCCAGTGGTCACCAGTCAGGAAGCACCATCCCTGTCAGTCTCATCGAAGAAGAGCCCAGCTGTTCCCCATGACACCCAAGTGCTGGAGGTGGCATTTCGGAACATTTAAAATGAGAACTAACAAAATTTGGCTCACACATAATGAACAAAAACCAGTTACTGTATAGAAAGCAGACTACCTGTATTCTTAAAAAGATAATAGACTTTAACTATCTAGGGCACGAAAAAAAAAAAAAGGATTCTAATTACGTAGGTTCTTTCTTTTAAAGTAGCAGGATATTATGTGCATCAAGTTAACAAGCCCCGTTTCTGAATATTACAAAGGTGAAGTTTAGAAAATGTGAATGATCCTGACCTGACAGCTTAGAGACAATCACAGACTTCATCAATTACATGCTAGTCTCACTGCAAGAGGGAGGGAGAGATCTAGGTTACCCACCTGGCTGTAGGGAAAAAAAAAAAAAAAAGAGAGACTTCTGCAATGTTAAAATAGTATACTGCCTCATTATTATTCCAGTCTCAAAGGCTTCAACACACCCTGCAAGAGAGATATGTGTTCTCCCTATTCTCTTAAAAGCCTACTGATTTTGCATTTTAAAAATGACCATTCAGTAACAAAGAACTTGATCTCACAGTCTTGGCCCGTTCCTGGGAAGAGACTGTGTATCCCAGGAGGCTACTCAACTCTTCCCTGTACACCCTCCTCTTCCCCTTAGCATTTTCGGGGGAGTTAATTTACCAGATGAGTTCAGGAAAAAGTTCTTTGAATCCTTCACTAGTACTAAACGAGTTGCATAAGTTTTGCCAATTCCGAAGAAAAGAGTGACATCAAGAAATGAAGCCCTAGGATCACTTGATGTTTTTCCCTCTGTATCACATAGTTTCTGGGTGTAAGGAAAACAGATCTTTATGGTGAGTTCCATGAAATAAAAGTTAGAACCATCGAAGGGATGAATGCTATCTGCCCAGGAAACTTGTATTGCCTTCCCTTTATTACAGCAGACATATTACAGCCCTACGGACAGACTGAAAATTCTATCAGCCCCATTTGAGAAAAGTTCGGAGTTTACAAAAATTTTCACTGGTTTTTTCCTATTGCCACAGTCTCAACAGTTTATACCCCCAAAGCAGACGATCAAGAAGTCTACCCAGGATCTCAGAAGTCCATCACAGCTATAAAAACTCTTGATCATGGCCCACTGGACTTCTGCTAGTCCTCACAAAGTCTAATCTGCCCAGGATGCTCATTGAGAATAATTATGCATATAATGTCTTGCTCAGTTTTTAATACACAGTTTATTTAAAAACGGGCATCTCTATACTAACAAAACACTGTGGCAGGAGTAACATCATTGGTAGAATCTTAAAGAAACCCACTTTACATAAAATTGTGGCACTTGAACAGACAGGTGTGGAAATGGGACACAGTAGACAGCAGAGAAAAACTAACTCTGCAATTATCTTACCTGTTGATTTTTATCACTTTCCACGGAAGGAGTAGAGGCCCAAAGTTTATCATCACCACTGCACAGGTTGGAAAGAGTAAGCTTTGGAAAGGTGCAGGAGTTTTACCAATTCACTTAAATGAGTTAACAATGGGCCAACCATCCCTCCAAGATTACTAAGCTTGTTTACACAAAGATCATCACAGCTGTGACAAGAGAAACCCAGCTTCCATTCCCCCCGCCCCCATCTCTGAAATTCCGTCTGTCAACTGCAAGGTAATAAACTCTCCCCATCACAAATGCAAGAGAGGACAACCTTCTCCTCTTCTTCATAGTTAACTGTGTCAACCAGCAGTCATTCTCCAAATTTCTAATTGTAGGTAACCAAAGATCTTTAGAGTTTTTTTTTTCCCAAATGGAGTGTCTGATTATTTTCATAACAAATTGTTACCAAATGCTTCAAGATAATGCAAAAATCATTAAGAGTTTTGAGGAAGGGGGAGAGAGGAGAGTGAAATGCTGCAGGAGAAACCATTATCCCACCAAACAGATCGAATCTGTAAAAACTGAAATTATCCTGTTAGAGTAACTTACGGATAAAGGAAAAGGGAGGAGCAGGCAGAATGTATCAGGGACTCATTATTTCACTTCTGGAGCAATCGATCATTACTTTGAATTAGGAGTGAGCACCTAAATCCCGCACGGGGGCTATGACATTTTCCTGTCACTATTGCTACTTCCATCCGGCTGGTGTCAGGACCCTGGAGGTGGCAGTCCGGAGTCTGAGCCGGCTCTGCGTCCGTGAACTTTATACAGGGAAGCTGACACCCCAACCCAAGTGAGTAGCTGGCTGAGCAAAGAACAACTCCAGGTATCCCCAGCCAGAACAGACGCCAGGGTGGAGGAGGTGCCGTGTTAAATGCCACGGGGAGCACGGACCGTCGGGCTTCGCACCCGGCCTGGGCGATTCAGCGGCCCAGGCGGGCATCCCCAAGGAGGGCGGAGGCTCGCTCTCTCCCAGAGACCAGCGCTCTGGCGTGGCCTCCGTCTTTATTTTGGAGCACTACACGGCTCCTCTCTGCAGCATGCTCAAAAGAGCTATTTTCGCCCACAGCCAAAATCAGCAACAGCAAATTACACTGCAAACAATGGCGAGGGCGCCTGCTCTGCACGGCTCTAAACTCCGGAGAGACAGCGCCAAGACAGACTTTCCACTCCGCAGAGCCACCCGCCGCCTCCCGCGCTCCGGCCGCGCACAGCGCGCGGGCTCGGGCCACCTGCCCGACAGCCGCGGAGCCCCGGCGGCGGCTGGGGACGCCAGGCAGGGTGGGCGCCGTCCCACGGGGACCAGGACCTGGAGGGCTCAGGCCCCGGTGGCGGGCTTCCCTCGCGTCCAGGCGGGCTTCCCTCGCGTCCAGGCGCCCCGCGGAGGGCGCTCCCGGGCGGGGAGGACCGCGGAGCGCGGGGCCGTCGGGGAGACCCGGGCGTCCGGGACAGCTCGCGCAGGTCGAAGGCTCTGCCCGGACCTCGGCGGCCGGCTAAGAGTCAGGAGCCGCAGGCCGCCGCCGACGCCCCCTTTCCCTGCCCCTTCAGCTCGGCGAGTGGGGGAGCGCCATCCCCGGCAGCTGCGGAGGCAGGCAGCGGAATGCCGGGGGCGCGTCAGGTCCCGCGGAGCCGAAGCCCCTCTCGGTCGTGCCCCTCGGCCCCACGCGCTCGGCGCCCCCGCCGCCACCTGCGCGCCGCTCTCACCCGGCTCTTGCAGCGGTGGTGCCGGCCGGGGTCCGAGTAGGTCCGGTCCACGGTGAGCGGCGTGTCGCTGCCCGGCATCTCCGCGCTCCGGCCGGAACTTTCCCGTCTCCAGGGGCCGCGTGCCGCGCGCTGCCGGCCGTGCTCAGGCTCGCCCCGGGAGCCGCGGCGAGGGGGCGGCGGGGCTGCTGCAGCTGTTGCCGACACCGCGCCGCCGCCTGCGCCGCCGCCGCGGGGTGGGGGGCGGGCCCGGAGGCGAGGACTCCTCCCCCTCCCTCTCCCCGCCTCCCTCTGCGCGCCTCGTTGCAACCTGGACCCTTGCTTCTCCAAGAACCGTTTTCCTGTAGTCCTCTCAGGCTGAAACTTGATTCCACTCCCTCCTTCACTGTCCTTTTGAACAGATGAGCGACAGGGACCCTATCTGTTGATTTTGTTTGTGTGTTTATGATAAAAGATGGTCTTTACAGCAAGATGTAGAAGCTAGCCTTAAATGCTTGCTTTATGTTTATTCAACAGGCACTTACTGGGCATCTACCATAGACCAGGCCCTGCTAGAAACCGGAAATTATTATTTTTTCTTTATGGTTCCACTGAGCATAAAGCATACTCACACTTAAACCAAGATCTTCTGTGCTGTGTATTTTGACTTTGCCTCTGTTGTTGGCGACTAGAAAGTCAAGACATATCTTTTTCTCTTATTAATAATATTCCCTATTTCCCATGACCAGGGCCTGCCCACAGGAAGTTGGAGCCTAGAAGAGAAAGGACTGGTGAACAATGATTAGTTAGCTCAACCAAAATTCTGAACACCTGGCCTGGTTATGCAAGGTGCACTAATATTGGAAGATCGGGCTGCAATATTTACAGTGCACCTGTTCCAGAGAGGATCTAGAAGGCACTGTGACCAGCCCAGAGGGGGGCAGAGTTGAGTGGGGAGGATAGAGTGGACTGATGGAAAATACTGAGCACAGAAACAGTACCTTTGGAAAACCTTAAGGTATCAGTTTAGGGTTGTCTTAAGGAACTGAAGGACATGAGGGGAAAAGCTGGTGGAGACTGCCGGCCTCTACCTTCAAGGGTAAGAAGTTCAGTCTTATTCTGTGGGTATTTGGGAGCTGATGGAAGCTTCCCCAAACAGGGAAATGACATCAGAGTGGAAAGTTTAAAATAAAATGTATCTGATAGCAGTGTGAAGCACTGATTAAAGATGGGGAAGGGATGCTAGTAAAAAGGCCATGGCAGGGGCCAGCAGGGGTGTGGTAGTTAAAGTGCTGGACTCCCAAATGGCTGACTGTGGTCTGAGTCCCAGACCTGGAGGCGTGCTTTCTCCCTTTCTCTCCCTCGTGAGTACACGTGTGCTATAGCAAATTAAAAAATAATAATTAATACAATTAAATAAATTATTATTTTTAAAAAAGGCCATGGCAAAGACGGAAAATCACATAAATGTCCTTCAGAAGCAACTAAGTAAATAAATCATGGTACATCCATTTAGCAGACTACCTGACTGTAATAGAACAAAGGAGTCCTCTATGTATAGCTATGAAAATATTTCCAACATATATGGGTAAGAGGGAAAAAAGCAATGTGCAGAATAATACATATGTGTTACTATTTATGTAAAAACCAGAATATATGTAATTATATATGCATAGCAAATTTCTGGGATGATAAACAAAAAACAGGGAGAGAGATAAGGAATTGATGCTAGGAGAGGGGAACTAGGTAGGCAGAAGGCAGATATGGGAAAGAGCTCAATTTTTCATTGTGCTTGCTTCTTTTTAAACTTGAATGTTTGCACTGTGAGCCTATTTAACAACTCAAAAAGTAAAATAAATATTTTTAGGTAAAGGCGGTAAACATTAAAATTAACTTAGGAGAAATTAAAAAATAATAATAATAAAGCCCTTTAAGAAATCAAATCAGGGCCAACAGGTGCCCTGGTAGTTAAAGCACTGGATTTCCACATAACAGACTGCAGTTCAAGTCCTGGACCCTGTGGTTTGACAATCACACCAAGCACATATGCATGTGTGTGTGCGCACATGAAGGAGAAGGGATTGTGGACATCCCGAGGGGATGATTTCTCACTTTCCCTCTCTCTGTGTCTCTCCATCGAGTGCACGTGCCCTATGGCAAAAACCTAGAAGAAAAGAAAAAAAGAAGAAGAAATCAAATCAACACTTTTAATCATGGCTCCTACCCCCAACACACAAGTACACTAAGCCCAGAGCATTTGCAGCTAAGTTCTTCCAAAGCAGAAAGACATCAAATGTTGTGTGTGAGGGGGAAGGAGGGGAGGAAGGAGATTTCAGCTAGGATGGTCAGAGGAGGTGACATCTGAGCAGAGACTTGAAAGTGAGGGAGCCAGCAAGGTAGATATCTGGAAGCTTCAAGCGAGAACAGCAAATGAAGGGCCTAAAGCAGGGGCATTTGGGAACTGTTCGAGGAAAAGCAAGGAGGTTAGTGTTTATCGGAAGGAGACAAGGTCAGAGCTATTTCAGCAAACTGGATCACACAGGGCTTGTTGGGCCCTTTTAAGAACTCTGACTTCACCTCTGAGAAAGAAACATTCGGAAAATTTTGAGCAAATAAATGGCACAATCTACCTTTTTACTTAAAAAATAATAATAATCTCTACCTCACAACAAATGTACACAAAAGTGAACGCGACAAAGATCTAAAGTAGAAAAAATACAATTTTAAATTGTTTGAAGAAAGTGGAATCTAGTGACATAACCGCTACCCCATCGGCTGGCCCCACAAATAATATTCTTTAACAAATGACTGTTAGGCCAGTGGATGGTGTGGTGGTGAAGGCAGCTGGATCCCACGTGAACAACTCTGCAGTTCGAGTCTCAGACTGGTGGCTTGAAAAGCACATGTGTGCTCACAATTCCCAAAAGGAAAATGGAGGAGAAGGGACTGTGGGGTGGCCATCTTCCCTAAAGGGTGCTTTCTTATTTTCTCCTCCTCTCTCTTTATCTCTCCCTCTCCAGCAAACACACACATGCTATAGCAAACCTTTTTGTTGTTGTTTTTAAATGGCTATTGAAACACACATGTACACACAAACAATATTTCAGAATCATTCCAAGGCAACAAAGACCCAAAGGACATCTGTAATGATGTTATCCTTAATCCCACAATCCATGTTTCCCATGATGCTACCTTTTCAAATAAAGAAATGTAACAGTACTTTTGCAAAGCCTGATATAAATACAAGAGAGTCTATTATTAACTGAAGAGAGTATGTCAACCTAATCTCAAAAAAGACCCATTCGGATCATCTTTGAGAGTCCATCTCTGTGTTTTTCCCCTCATCTTCCTAATACCCAGCTGCTTTTTCATTTAGAGCTATAGGAAGCATATTACTGTGTGTGTGTGTGTGTGTGTGTGTATACATATGTACATGTAACTGTATGTGTAAATAAATTCAGAGAGGCCAGACCTAAATGAGGTCCCTGAAAAACCAAGGTGGGACTCTGACTGGTATTCCAACAGCCACCTATTTTCCATTTCCATTACTGTCTTGGTGTTCCTTAGAAAAACTCCATCCTACAATACTGACCCTCAATAAGAAGACAGACTGAATTAAAATTTTATTAGGATAATTTACATTTCAATTCAGAGAGGATGTTCTTTTTTAGATCGTTTAGATTTATTTCAAAAGCTAGTTGCCCAAAAGCTGCTCTGCTGGGCACTTGTACAAATAATTTTTTTAAATATACAAATTAAATAGCACAAGAGCAAGCTCCCCAGAAAAGAAAGAAAACAAGCAGTGCTGATCACCATCTGGTTCTCCTTTTGGGAAATAGGACCCAAGGGGAGACTAGGTGTCCTTTGGAGGCATTGCCAGTGTCTAGAGGGAGAAAAGGAGAGGTGGAAAGCGTGGGCAAATTCTCCTGTCAATGCAAGAATCTATGCCTCTGATGATACCTCCAAAGCCTCTCTCTCTAAAAAGTAATAAAAAATATAACACTGTTAAAGTAACAAGTGCAGTCAAAAGAATCAGAAATACAAAGATTCACACCTAAGGTGTGAAATATGAACTTATTTCCAAAGTGCAAGGAGCACAAGGCAGCATACATGGAGAACCAAAGAAGTAGAACAGGTGATTTGATCTGTAATAGTCTAAAGTTTACGCTAAGAGAAGAAGTTTCATAAAAGAAATAGGATTGCACTTTGCTTGCTTTTGTGGTTCAGTGTTGTTTTGGCCCAGCATCCAGCTCCTTGTTCTGGATTTTATTTTGAATTATTTTTTTTTTTTGGAGAGGTTTTTGCTATAGGGCGCGTGCGCTCGCCAGACAGACAGACAGAGACAGAGAGACAGAAAGCGAGAAATCACCCCCCAGGGGGGATGGTCATGCCACAATCCCTTCTCCTCCATTCTCCTCTCAGGATCTTGGGCACACACGCACGCACACGCGCCTGGCGTGAGTTTTAAGCCACCGGGTCCGGGACGCGAACCGCGGTCGACTACGTGGGAGTCCAGCAACATAGCCATTACGCTAAGTGCTGGTTCCCTTGAATTTTCTTTTGAGACCTGTCTTACCCACACTCTTTTTTTTTTTAAGATTGATTTTAATTTCATTTATTATTATTCTTCAATTCTGACCAGAGAGTGACAGAACAGAGAGAAAGAGTGAGAAAGCAAGCCATCAGGTCTAGGACTCAAACCGTGGTTGGCCATATGGGGGAGCCCAGCACCTTCAGCAACACACACCACCTGACGACCCCCTCTCCCCCCACCCATACTCTTAATCCAGGTGGTTTAGGAAAGGCAGACCACTCCCTACCTCTGGCTCCAAGGAAAGATACTTGTGATCCAGTGTTGGCCAATCAGACACACTGTTACTTGTGGAGGGATAGCACATGACCTAATCTGAGCCAATCAGTGTCATCTCTGAGACTCTTAACTAAAGCTTGAGAAAGACCTGTGCCCTTTCAATGGGCATTGCTGAGCTGGTACAATGGAAACCTCCTGCTGTGGTGGATATCTTTGCCACCATACAGTACAGCTTCTCTGGGAACACAGAGTCATGAACTGAAGAAAGACTCACTATGGAAGTGTTGGAGCACCAGAGCCAGCTTTTTCCACTATCTGTCGCTACATGACAACCATCCTATACTGTATTGGCTTACAATAAAAATCATCATTCATGGCTCCTAATTCTACAATTTGGGCAGGCCACCTAGAAGTGTGGGCTTTTCTCAGCTCCGTTTGGTATTGGCTGGGTCTAGATGCCAAGATGGCTTCATTGATCTGTCAGCACCTATAGGAAAGAGGGTGGCTGGAGTAGTGGGGACTGGCCAGGTCTCTGTCTCTATCTGTATATGTTCCTTTTTAAAATAAAAGTTTGTGTTTGGGTTGATCCCATGGCCTAGTGGTTAAGGGAACTGGGACCCACATAATCAACCATGTAATTCGAGTCCCAGCTCCAACAGCTTGAAAAACATGCCAGGCACATGTGAATGCACGTCTAAAGTCCTGACCAGATGGAAAATTGGAGGAGAAGGATTACAGCATGATCATACCCCATTGTGGAGGGGGTTTGCTTCCTCCCTTTCTCTCTCTCCTCTTCTGTCTCTCTGGCAAACAAATGTCCCTTTGGCCAAAAATATATATTTTATAGTCTCTCATCTTCCAAAAGTCCCCTGTCTCCATCAGGGTAGTCGGACTTCTTTACCTGGCATCTGGCTTTTGAAAGATCAAAAATAAAAGCTGTCAAGTCTCCTAAGACCCAGCCTTGAACTAGTCGAATATCACTTTCTAGCACATTCTATTGGTCAGAAGGGGTGAAAAGTCCAGCCCAGTTTCAAGTGGAAGAGAAAGAGTATCCATCTTTGGATGGAAGGAGTGATGTGTACATACAGGGATGTATGGGGCCTCACCTCCACCACACTGGCCATGCCCAGACCCCCTTTTTTTTTTCTTTCTTTTTTTTTTTTTTTTTTTTTTGGAGAGGTTTTTGCTATAGGGCGCGTGCGCTCGCCAGACAGACAGAGAGAGAGAGAGAGAGACAGAAAGCGAAAAATCACCCCCTGGGGGGATGGTCACGCCGCAATCCCTTCTCCTCCATTCTCCTCTCGGGATCTTGGGCACGCACGCACATGCGCCCGGCGTGAGTTTTAAGCCACTGGGTCCGGGATGCGAACCACGGTCAACTACGTGGGAGTCCAGCGACATAGCCATTATGCTAACTGCTGGTTCCCAAGACCCCCTTTTCAAGTGATACCAAGCAATGCATTCCTCATTTTGCATAAGCTAGAGATGGGTTTCTGATTCCTATAATCCCAAAAACTCTGACTAAAACACTTGCTGCTGAGTATGGTCGGAAGAAAGATGAAAAGAATGATAGCATTTTAAGAGAGGGCAAGAACCTTGGGTGGCATGAACAGAGGAAGAGTAAGCAGAGAATTCTAGTGGGACATGGGGATTTCTCAGGCCATGAGCTAGAATACCACCAGATGGTCTCCTGTGAACTGTTTAATTATAGTCTGTACTATCATGTTAATGCAAAAGTTACAATATCTTATGTTGTTTAAATATTTGATGTGGTAAATTCTATGCTTCTCCCCCCTCCCCCCAGATTGTAGGTTCCCCCGGTAGAAAGGACTGTGCCTTTTAGCTAAGTATGCATATTCCTGACAGTTTTTAACATAGTATTCAGTACAGACTTGCTGAATGAATGCACAAATGAATTTAACACTTATTAAATGTATACTTATTTTCTAGGCACTGGGGTATTAAAAATGATGAAGACATAAATGAAAAATAGCTTTCGCTTTCAAGGGTTTGGAATAAATAATATGTAAGGATGCCAATTTGCTGAATGATACTTAGCAGTTACTGAAGTTCATGAATTCTATTAGTCATTGAGCACTTTTGGTGTGACAAGCTGTGTTCTCGGTGCTGGGAATATGAAAATGAGTAAGGCATCCTGAAGGGAAATCCCATCTAGATAGGGAGACAGACACCCCACAAAAGCTGCTATAGATGTCAAGATAGTTGTGTGCTTGGTCAGGGGTAGGACAAAGGAAGGAAGTGGTGTGGTCTCCTTGTGAATTTCACCTTCTTAGGTGTTCCAGTCCTGCTATGTCATCAAGCAGAGAGAAGGAAAGAGACACAGGAAAGTCTGATTTTGAAGATGAAAATGCAAAGCCCTTATGAAGTCAACAAAAATGTGTTTCTTTTCACATTCCATGTTGATGTAATAGTACAGAAAATATTCTTTTTTATAAAACAGAAAGTACAACATACTCTTTCTCCCAAAGGATTTAAGAAAAGAGAAAGCAAAAGTAAGATTATTATCAAATTTAAAAAATTTATTCAACTAGCTTGAGGTGAACTCATGCTGATCAAAAGTACTAATAGAAATGTCTATACTAGGGTCCTGAAGCTTCCTGGTCTGGTGCAAATATGAATCCCTAATATTAACCATCTGATTTATAGCCAATTGTAAATGTCCACTTTCAACATTTACATTTAATTTCTAACATAGCTTATTCCATATGACTGCAAGGAAATAGTCACTGCTATTTATTTAGCATTAGTGACTATCTGGTCCAGATACCCAAAACTTCCATTTGGAAAGATTTTGATAAAGGTACCAGCAGATGGCATAATGGTTACGTTGCTGGACTCCCACATAGTTGACTGCAGTTTGAGTCCCAGAGCTGTAGGTTTAAAACATGCCAGGCATGTGTATGTGCATGTCCGAAATCCCAAGAAGAGAATGGAGGAGAAGGGATTGTGGCGTGGCCATCCTCTCAGAGGGGTTATTTCTTGCTTTCTGGCTCTCTGACTCTCTAACAAATACATATGCCCTATAGTAAAAATCTCTCTTAAAAAATATTTTGGTAAAAAACAAGAAAGAAGAGCTAGGTGGAGAAAGGTTCATGGCCTACATCTCCCTGAGCATGCTAGCACAGGTAGGTCATGGCATGAGGATCCTATTGGGGGTGCAGTCTCCCTCTTTCTTCTCTTTCTCTCTCTCTCTCAAGAAAAAAACAAAAACAAAACAAAACTTAAAAAGCCTCAAGAAACAGAAAAGTGGAAAGAATCAATGGGATCTCTGCAGGCTAGTAAACCTGACTTCTACTTTAATACTCCCTTTTAAGTAAATGTAACAATTTCATGCTATTGATTTCTCAAAAGCAATGATTCTACAGGCAGCCTTCAAGTGTTCTGGAAACTGGTCTCTAACATTTGCCTTCCCTGCAAATTTCCCTGTGGCTATGCCAAGAATTACAAAAAGAGGCTCAGCCTCTGCAGCACAGTGGTAATGTTAGCACCCTGCAGTGCTGGAAGCCATATGGATGACCATGGGTTCAGATCCCTGGTTGGCTTAAAAACATGCCAGGAGAGCTCTGAGAAGCTAGAAGGCTTCTTCTGGGAAGCTAGAAGGCTGGGAAAAGAGGATGGGATTGTAGCATGATGAGACCCTGCAAAAGGTGCTTCTTTTTAATTCTCTCTTTTCTCCTTTCTATGTACTTTCTGTTACAATGTGAGAGAGAAAAATAGAGAGAGAGAGAGAGAATATAAAAATGTATTTTACCTCATCCAAACTAAAAAAATTAGGGATTTTTGACCACCAATGACCCTCTGCCCAGACTTCAGCCTCCTGACCCCCAATCTAGCCAGGAGCCAGAGAGTACATGGAAACTCATAGAAATGTCACATAAAGAATTTAAAATATTCATAGTGACAAAGTTAACAGAGTTGCAAGAGAAGAGAGTCAATGAACTCCAGGAGATGCAGGAGAAAAGAGACACCGAGTTCCAGGTGGTAAGAAAGTTCTTGCACAATTTGAAAGAGGAGATATACATCATAAAAAAGAATCAAACAGAATTGTTAGAGATGAAGGCTGTAATACAGGAAATCAAAACTTCCCTTGAAAACATCAAAAGCAGATTAGATCATGTAGAATCTCAGATGTAGAAGATAGAACCTCTGACCTAGAAAATTTCACAAAAAGACTGAGAAAATTACCCTCCCAAAATGACAATAACATACAAGTAATACCAGACACCATTAAACACCTAAACATCCAGATCATCAGTATCCCAGAAGGTGAAGAGACTAATAAGGGCACTGATAATCTATTCCATGAAATCCTGGAAGAAAACTTTCCAAACCTAGAGAGGCACTCAAATATCCAGACCCAAGAAATACGAAGGACTCCACATAGAATCAACCCAAGAAGATCTTCCCCCAGGCACAACATGACAAGATTGACCAAAACCTCAGACAGAGACAAGATACTAAATTTGGCAACAGAGAAAGGTCAAGTTACTTTCAAAAGAAAGTAACTATAAGGCTTATGTTGGACCTCTCATTGGAAACAATGCAAGCAAGGAAAGAATGGGAAAATATATTCAAAGTGTTAAGTGAAAAACAATTTCAACCAAGAATATTATACCCAGCAAGATTATCTTTCATATGGGAAAAAAAGACAAAAACATTCTCAGATAAACAAAACCTGAAAGAATTTACCAACGACAAACCAGCTCTCCAAGAAATGTTGAAGGGAGTGTTATACCAGGAAAACTAAAGTTGGACACACAAAAATAAGAGTACAAGGAACAACCAAGAGAATGGCCAGCCTAATGGTAGGGACAAATCCAGAGTTGAATGTTAACTTCCATAATTTAAATGGAAAGATCAGACCACAGTAACACTGCAAATTCAACAGAAAAGAGATTAATTATGTGAGTCTGAACTAGTGAAATGGAATTTTTTTACTTTAGACTAAGTCATTACTGATTTTATTTGATGCCTTGATTTCCATATTTAAGGATTTTTATCTTCTCTTGAACTGTTGATAGGTTCATCTACCTACTATTTGAACTGAATCCTAACGTTTTTCTTGGCTTTAAGTTTTAAGCAAATTTCTCTTAACATTTTTTGATTTTGATCTATTAAAACTAAAACTGTTTTTCTTGAAATTAAAAAATGCATTAAAATACCTATTAATGACTATTTAATGACTTCAGTAAGCTATATAGCCCCAGCCAGGTGCTACTTTATATTATGCTCACCTTACTCACTGAGGTTTATGCCTAAAGTCAGACATGCGTTCATAGCTATGTCTATATCAGTTGTGCTTGCTGTTCAAAGTTCTTAAATTAAGATCCATAGTTAATCAATAAAATGTGAAAAAAAGGCATAGAAAACAGCTGTAGATACCAGAGACAGTGTGGGAGAAGGGGAGGCATTGACAGAGGGTGAGTGGTAGGGAATCAAGGGGGGGAAATAAAGCAAAATATATAAGAAACAAAAATAGAAAATTATTTGTTGATAACACATATGGTAATGGACTTGATTGAGCCAATATACAGTGTATTCTGGATGGAAAATCTCATATTGTATACTGTATTGATGTACAGTGAATGACCGTAAATATAAATAAATAAATACATAAATAAATAAATAAATACTAAAAACTTTTACTTTGTGGGCCAGGTCCATGGCTTGGTGGTAAAGGCTGCTGAATCTCATATGGCTGACTTGAGTGTTTTGAGTTCCAGACCCAGCAGCTTGAAAAATACACCAGGCACACATGTGTGCATTCTCAAAAATACTGAAAAGAGGGAGAGGTGGTGGACAAGTGACTGTAGTGTGACCTTTCCCCATGAGGTGTTTTATTCCCTCTCTCTCTCTCTCTCTCTCTCTCTGGTGAAAGCATATGCCCTCTAGCAGAAACAAAAACAATGACAAAACTAAAACCTTTTTGCTTTGTGGAAGACACTGTTAAGAGGATGGGACCAGCAGTTAGCGTAATGGCTATGTCGCTGGACTCCCACATAGTCGACTGCGGTTCGAGTCCCGGACCCGGTGGCTTAAACTCACGCCGGGCACGTTTGCGTGTGTGCCCAAGATCCCAAGAGGAGAATGGAGGAGAAGGGATTGCGGTGTGGCCATCCCCCCTGGGGGGTGATTTCCTGCTTTCTGTCTCTCTGTCTCTCTCTGTCTGTCTGGCGAGCGCACGTGCCCTATAGCAAAAACCTCTCCAAAAAAAGAAAAAAAAAAAAAAAAAAGAGGATGAAAAGACAAGATACAGGTGGGGAGAAAACATTGGCAAAACCACATATTCAACAGAGGATGAGTGTGTAGAATGTATTTAAAAATCCCCAAAACTCAATAGTAATACGATAAGCACTCCAATTTTTAAAAATGAGCAAAAGACATGACCAGACATTTCACTGAAATGTCTATATGGATGGCAAATAAATACATGAGAAGACATTCAACATCATTAGCCACTAGGAAAATGCAAATTAAAACCACAGTGAGATGCCACTGACGCCTATCAAAATGTCTAACATAAAGAAGAGTTAGAACACTAAATGCTGGCAAGGATGTGGAAAAACTAGATCATTCACATATTGCTAGTGGGAATATAAAAGTTCTGCCACTCTCAAAAGCAGCTTGGCAGTTCTTTATAACACAAAGACCTTCTGACCCAGAAATTGCACTCTTAGGCATTTATTCCAGAGGGGAAAATATATTTTTTTCACATAGAAATCTATTAATATAACTGCCTATAACAGCTGTACTAATAGTAGCCAAAAACTATAAATAGTCCACGTGTCTTTTAACAGGTGAATGGTTAAACAGATGTGGTACGTCAATATAATGGAATACAACTCAACAAGAAAAAGGGAAAAACTACTGACAGGCAACAACCTGGATGAATCTCCAGGGAATTCATGCTGAGTGAAAATAGCTCATCACAAATAGTTACATAATTCTTTCATTTATATGGCATTCTTGAAGTGATAAATTACAGAAACAGAGAAGAAATGAGTGGTTGCCAGGGGCTAGGAAAAGGAGAAAGTAGTTACAGGAGGGAGGTGGTGCAGTTAGAAAGGGCAACACCAGGAACCCTGTGATAATGGAATTGATCTGTGTCTTGAGTATAGTGGTGGGTAAAACCTGATAAACCTGCAGATAACTAAATACACACACACACACACACGCACGCACGCGCACGCGCACATGCACATGCACACACAAATATAAATAAAATTGGGAGAATCTGAATAAGACTGGGGGACTGCACCAATGTTAACCTGGTATCTGTACTGAAGGTTTAAGGATACTACCATTGGAGAAACTATGTAAAAGAGACAATGTATTTATTATTCCTTACAACTGCTACCACTGGAGAAACTAGGTAACCGATACAGTGTATCTCTATTATTTCTTACAACTGCATGTAGTGCTCTAATAATCTCAAAAGAACATTTTTTATTTTTTTTGGAGAGATTTGCACTCACCAGAAAGGCAGAGACAGAGAGACAGAAAGCGAGAAATCACCCCCCCCCCCCCAGGGGGGATGGCCACACCGCAATCCCTTCTCCTCCATTCTCCTTCTAGGGATCTTGGGCTCGCACGCACATGCACCCAGCGTGAGTTCAAGCCACCAGGTCTGGGACTTAGACTGTGGTCAACTACATGGGAGTCCAGCGCCATAGCCATTGTGCCAACTACTGGTCCCAAAAGAACATTTTTAACTAAAAATGTATTTGAGGGCTGGACCACCGAGCAGTGGAGTGGTTAAGCGCTGAGCCTGGGCCTAGGGAGCTGGATCCCACGTGGCTGTTCATATCAGAATTCCAGACTCAGTGGCTTGAAAAACAGTGAGTGCTTGTGCCTGGAATCCTGACGGGATGGGAAAAGGAAGGAAGAGAATTATAGCATGACCACATCCATTGGTGAGTGCTTCCTCTTTCTCTATAATGAGTGCACACGCCCTCTGACAATTAAAAAAAAAAAAAAGAAGAATTTGAAATGTAGGTGCAATTGTGGTCCTATTCATGGGAAAAACTTCTGGTTTGGGGAAGGAAGAGAACAAAATAACAAATAGGGATAGATGATATACAAACTTTTTCTCTAGAAAAGTCATCCACAGAGAAAAGTTCTCCCAGGTTCTGCCCCCTGTTGCATCAGAGAAGTAGGCCAGCTGTAGAAACAGGGGCCAAGGAAAGGCCCTGGTGGGGAACACATGTGTGACCATGGACATCAGGACCTGGCCAGGGTAGGCTGTGTCTCCACTTGGAGTTCACCACGAGGAAATGGAGGGCCAAGGCAATGTTCTTTGTTCTTGGCCCACCTGTGCCGAGCGCAGCACATAGATTGAAGCGGTGATTCTATAAGGGTTCTCTTGAAGAAATGATTGCTAATTCAGTCCTGATCTGGTTGGAAGAACATAGACTTACTTCAGGTTCAAAATAACTCATTACAGACAAAATGGCGTGGTAAAAATTCCACTGTACAATTGAGCAGGGAATTTCTCACATTCACGTGCTTTGTTCCATTTTGGAGTTCTCGTGTTGGCTTGAGTCTTTGTTTTATATCATGTGCACACAGATTACAACACGAGAGCTTTGTTACTTCTAACCTCTTGACCCTACTATTCAGAAGGAAGGAGTTTCACAGTCCGATTCCTGTGTATGACCCTCGGCTCTCTACTATGCAGTTTCCCAGAAGTCCACAACAATGCTCGAAAACAAACACAGATAAAAAGGCCTTACTTGGTGCTGGGCACAGAACGTTCCATTCAGCTAAACCTGGGACTGGAGCTGTGATGCTGTGGGTTCCTACCTCACGCAACCACAGAGAAAGCGGGTCTCTGGGGATCTCTGGCTAACTGTTCTACACATAGCCAGCCTGGGAGAATTCTTCTTCATTAAGCACGGAGTTTGAAGGATGAGCTAGTTAGGCTCCAGGAACACACTGTCCATGAATTCACTTTGCATTTTGTCAACTCACTTTGCTGGATAAGGATGGTGGGAAATGAATCTGCCAGGGAACTCTGAGGTGATGCTGTTTTCACACCATCCAAATCACAGTCTTACTGGAGGGTATGCCACTCCCTGAGGCCTTCCTGGTCGACTTCAGTCCACACACACCTCTCCTCTCTCTGAATTCCGACAGTATCGGTTGCTTAGCTCACTCACATGCACATTCGGTTATAAATAATCTCGTGCTGTTCCAGGGAGGCAGGATGGCATGCTGGAGACAGACTGCCAGGAATCAAATTTTGGTGCTGCTACTCACCAGCTCTGAAAGCCATGGTTCTTGCGTTTGTAAGCTGAGGATGACAATAATACCCATCCCATACTGTTGTTGGGGATTAAATAAGATAATATATGGGAAGCACTTACAAAATAAGAGATCACTAAGTATCTGCAGAAAAAAAAAAAAAAAAAGCAGGGCCAGATGGTGTTGCAGAATAAATATACAAACAGTATAGTCACTGATGATTCCTCGATAAGGACGGGGGAAAACATAAATAAAAAGAAGCATGAGGGGGGCCCTCTGGTGTTATACAGGTAAAATGGAACCCTGAAGGCTGACCCGCAAGGGAATGTTCTAGGTTCAAGTCCAGAGGCCTCTCTGAGCACGTTGGGTACTTCCTTGTCTGTGATCCAGGCTAACTGAATCATGGTGCTGAGACCTTGTTGGGGCCACTGTCTCTCTGTCTCTTTCTCTTTCTCTTTTTTGCCCATGGAAGCAATAACCAAAAAGAAAAAAAAAAAAAGAAGAAAAAAAAGAAACGAAAAGAAAATAAATCCCTAAAATCTATTTGTGATACCTTTTCCTCCTTACCAGTAAACCTTTAAGGATTTATGCTGTTATCCTAGAAAGGGCCCTTTACCTATGGTCAAATTTTGGTAACAGAACCAGGAAGGGAAGAGGAGTCCCTGGCTAAGCTCTGGACCTCAGTCCATCTCCTCTCTCTCAGCCTCTGCCTGTGCTGTTGCTACCACCCGGAAGTGCACAAACCTGCCAAGGTGAGGAAGTCATTCCTTCTTTCACACTACTCTATGATCTGTAATTGCGTTTGTTCCCAAGACACTCATTCTCAGATGGAATAGAGTTTCTTCTTTGCTCTTTCTCTCTCTTTTTCCTTTTTCTTTCTTTTTTATTTTATTTATCTTCATTTATTTTAATTTGACCAGACAGGGACAGAGTGAGAGAGAGAAGGAAAGTGAGAAAGCAAGCTGCCAGGTCCGGAACTTGAACCAAGGTTAGCCATGTGGGAGTCCAGAGCCCTTAACCACCACGCCACCCGCCGGCTTTTTCTTTCTTTCTTTGAGACAGGGTCTTACTATGTTGCCCAGGCTGGTCTTGAACTTGAGGCCTTCTCCCTCAGCCTCCCTAATAGCTGGGATTACAGGCATGCACTACCATGCCCAGCTCCAGAGTCTTTTCACCTATACACTTTAACCAGGTAATTCTACTTGTAGGAATCTATCCTAAAGAAACAAAATAATACAGGAATACTGTTACACACAAACATTACCCATCATGATGTTTTGTCATTCACAAAAGTTTGAAACAATACAAAGGATTCTTTTTTAATTAGAAAAAAGGACTGATCATATAAATGACAATATAGTCCTACACAAAAATGCAGCACAGCTATTACAACTTATACATAGGATGAATACATAATCATGTGAGGAAACACACATAGTGATGCTATCAAAAATTATACTCATTGGGGACCAGCAGTTAGCATAATGGCCATGTTGCTGGACTCCCACGTAGTCGACCGCAGTTCGCGTCCCGGACCTGGTGGCTTAAAACTCACGCCGGGCGCATGTGCATGCGTGCCCAAGATCCCGAGAGAAGAGTGGAAGAGAAGGGATTGCGGCATGGTCATCCCCCTGGGGGGTGATTTCTCGTTTTCTGTCTCTCTGTCTCTCTCTGTCTGGCGAGTGCACACGCCCTATAGCAAAAACCTCTCCAAAAAAAAAGGAAAAAAAATTATACTCATTGGGGCTGGCAGGTGGCATGATGGTTAAGGTCCTGGACTCCCACACCCGGGGTCCACCACGGTTTGAGTCCCAGACCTGGTGACTCACTTTCTCACTTTCCCCTTCTCTCTCTCTCTGTCTCTTATATTAAAATTGTAAAAAATAATAACAATGACAAATTAAATTAAATAAATAATTCTTTAAAAAGTTTAAAAATACTATAATAATAAATAAAAATCAGGATAATCCTACCAGATTGAGACCAGTTAAAACACAGTATGATACTTAGTGCTGGCAGAGCTCTGGAGAGGCACACTCTCACACCTAGCCACTCCACTCCTCAGCACACATCTTAGGGGACACGGCCAAGCAGGACACAGGTACAAGAATGTTCCCAGCGGTAACAGGCCTCATCTGGAAGCAACCTGATGGTCATCAACAACAGAATGACGACATAAATTAGAGCACAGTCAATTCCAATTAGGGCCAGTTGTCTACTGCCCAGAAATCAAATGTTCTATGTGATTCTAACTGGGAGTCTATTATCGTAACTGATTTTCCCAATAGGGGTGAAACCTAACACTGACTATGACAGACCCCAAATTATGTCTGGTGCAAAGGATCATAATTTTGGTATTTTCTGTCTGCCCCCTGAAATGTTCAAGGCAAAATAGTCAACAGACCTTGGAAATGTTGCTACCAACAAGTAAAAGAAACAATATCCTTCCTTGTTTCTGTCTTCCTACAGCCACACCAACAGTACCTTACACAGAGTCAGTACATCAGAACAACTATTATTTATCTAGTCCACTTCATCTGCACTAATTATACCGACTCTGAGTCATCAGCAAACCCCTTCCCTGCTACTTCTGTGATGGTAGAGAGTCCCATTTTACTCAATAGTACCAGGGCCTCTGAGTAGATTTAGTGATGTGACTAAAGGAATTCCACTAATAAATGGTAAAATCTTGGTCTGTCTCCAGAGCTCACTTATTCGGTTAATGTTCCTGGATGAATATTTCACCTGTATAGGCCTTAGTTTCCTCGCCTGTAGAAAAGGGATAAGTGTACCCATTAAATAAGTGCCTCTTGACCAAAAGCCCATGCTGTACTACTGAGAAGAGAGAAGAACCTCCATGTCCCTGGGAACTCCACTGTCGCATGCCCCCCCACAAACATTTGATTTGTATGAACTATATTTGCCCTGGTCTGTGTTGACCTTTCCTTGCTTCTCCCAAACATTTACTGAACATTTACCATTCCTAATGACCTCAGGAAGATGATTTGTATATTCTGAACCTCTGGTTTCCTGTTCTTCCCTTGAATAAACATAACGGAGCTTTTGAAACTCAAAATCGTGGAGTCAGACAGTGTTGCAGAGGTAAACACAACGTTCTGATTCTGACCTACATAAGAAAGTTCTGGGTCTATGTCTGAGACCTTACTGAGCGTGCTGGGCACTCATGTGCCCATGATCCTGGGTTGACTGGGGTTGGGTTGTAGCATCAAACCCTGTTGGGGAAGAGGTGTCAGGTAACATGGTGGATGGTATGCTGGACTCTCACATGGTGGATTGTGGCTCGAGTCCCAAACCTAAAGGATTGCTTTCTCACTTTCCCTTTTTCTCTCTCTTTCTCTAGTCAAATTCAAAAATAATAATGATACATAAAATTAAATAATTCTTTAAATTAAAAAAAAAAAACCCTGTCGGGGGTGCTGTCTTTCCCTCTGTGTCTCTGTTTCTGTCTCTGTCTCTTATTCATGGGGAAAACAAATCAACTTAAAAAACAGAGTCAAAAACCAAAATTATATCACTATGACCTCATCCTTCACCTGAAGACTCCTTACAAATCTTTTGTCATTTCTAAGCACTCCTAGATTTTCAGTTTTGCATTTCAAGTTTCACAAAATGAGAAATCAATTCTCATATCACTCTGGAAGTGAAGGTTCAATTTCCCGTAAGTATTTAAAGGCACTCAGTGTCCTAGCTGACAGTTCTGAAAGGTATTCTATAGTTCTATTATTTCTCGTTGCTTCTTCTCAGAGCTGCTGTGGCTGATGCACTCCCAGTTAGTATTTCTGACATGACATTGATTTTCCTTCCATTAGAAGGCATGTCTTTCACAAAAGGAAAAAAATACTGTACTAGGCACAAGATTAAAAGAATCTGATATAAGGCCAACAACATGGCCTAGTGGTTAGAGGAGCCAGAAGCCACATGGCCAATGGCTCCATTAAAATCCTGGCCCCAGTTGCTTGAAAAACATGCCTGACATGCACACATATGTGCCCCAAATCTGTTTCTGTTTCTCTGAAGCAAGTGCATGCACCCTCTGGTAAACAAACAAAAAAAAAAAAAAGAAGAAGAAGAAAAAATCTAACATACTATCATGGTATACACAGATACACAGGGTGCCCAGACAGGCGAGCACACTCATTCATATGCATGTGCACACACTTAGTACACACATACAAAGGAACACAATTTTTAGGTTTTTCAGAACATCAGCAAATTTGGTCATTTGGAGTTAAAACCAACAATAGTCCTTTGGCTGCTAAAAGGGACTGTTGGAGGTAATAAGAGGAAAAGCAAATTTAAAACTCCAAGAAGAGGCTGACCAGTTCATAGAGCTCCATTTTGAATTTCTCCATCAAAAGAGGCAGACAACCCATCAACCTCACTGCAGCTTCCTGACATGATCACAAAACTGTTCTCTAGACAATGCTCTACAGAAATGAGGTTTTCCCATTCTTCATTGTTTCCATCTAATCCTTCCGCAAATGGGATCACCTTGCCTTCAGTGTAAAAATACCAGAATGTGTTAGATATCACCAATTAGAACTCAGATTGTTAAAATGTGCATCATTCATAAAACCCCCGTACATGAACACCTCTTTAAACTACTGTGCTTTAAATATTCCCTCTCATTTAGATACCAGCATTCACTGGACAACAGGACTGTCTAAAGCTGCACTTGTCCAAAGCTGTAGACATTAGTCACATGCGCCACTATGTACTTAAAATGTGTCAGCTGGGACTGAAGGACTGAGGGAGTGCGGTTTACATTTTACTTCATTTTAATTAATTTATACCTTAAAGACCTAGCACCAAAAATAATATAAAATATCTCATTAATATTTCTGTATTGACTGCATGTCCATATAAACAACAAAGCCCAGTTTTATTATCAAAATATGAAAACACAGACTGACAAGTATACACCTCATATAAAATATGAGAAAAATACACACATTATGGTAATACTAGTATTATACACAGCTCTTTGCCCCAAGCAAACTCTCAGGTCAAAATTGATGATCGTAGTAGGATAATATTTTTCACAGTCTTATTTATATTAAATAAATTGTGTATGTCTACCACACCTGCCTCTAGTAGATCATAATCTTTTTGAAATTGAACTTACTTGCTCATTTAAAAAACACAGCATGGGGGCCAGCAGGTGGCATGGTGGTTAAGGGCACTGGATTCCCACATGGCTAACCACGGTTCGAGTCCTTGGCCTGGCATCTTGCTTTCTCGTTTTCTACTCTCTCTCTCTATCTCTGGTCAAACTAAAATACATAAATAAACAAACAAATAAAGTTAAATAATTCTTTTAAAAAACCACGCAACATGGTTCTTACAATAAAAATCTTTCCATAAATGTTTGAGGATTTGAATAGATTGTAAAATGATATGTTTTAAGCATTTGTTTTTCTGTAAAAGAAAGCCTAAACTGATATTCATTCAGGAAAAGCAGCACTCTTTATTAACCAAATGTCAATTTTTCCTAAATCAATCAATCAAACAGAAGTCAATCAAAAGAGGGCTTCTCCCACAAAAAAATAAAATAAAATAAAAACAGGACATGCTTATTTTAAAGTTCAAGGGAAGAAAAAAGGCAATTTGGTGAAAAAAGTGTGGTGAGTGGAGGTAGGCAGAGTGTGTTCGCCTTACCAGATAGCAAGACGTTTAAGCAGCCATAGTAGTTAAATTCATGTAACTGGAAATCGGGTTATGGGTCAATAGAGAGAGAGTGCAGAAATGGACTTGGGCCTACGTGGGAGGATAATCTAAAACGGACAGAGCATAATCAGTGGGAAAAGGAAACACTGGCCGTCGGTATGAACAAAGGTGACACTGCAGTAGACCCCTAATTCAAAACCAAAATGATAAATGGGGGTTCAATTTCTTGATCTCTGGAAATAAAATGTCATACTTTCTGTTACTGAGAATTCCAAACAGATGATGTCCTACAAAAATTATACAGTGACATCTGTTATCCCTACCCGATCAATTGAAATAAATAGGAACAAACCAACAGAAATAAAAAGGAACAGCAATGAGGTTAAGAACCTATCTTGAAGATGCCTACACAACAGGGGAGGTAACACTTGCTTCTTTCTTCTTTAATGTACTGAATACACCAGATAGCGCTGTGGCTTTGTAAAGGTCAAACTTTCAGAAGTGAGACAGAGACTACCAAGTACACGTGGGTACGGCGCTTTGAAGAGTTCTTTGAAGCTAACTCCACAAAGCTGAAGCCCAATCTGGCTGAACAGTGACTGTGGTCCAGTGCTGCTCACAGCACCCCTCGGCTCCCCTCCCTGGGGCCTGTTGTTCACTGAGCACAGCTCGGTTTTATCTTCAGTCCCACGGACCTACGCCAGTTACCCTCGGGAACCCTCCACGGCAGACGTTCAGAGCACTCAGCATGGAGACAGGTCTCTCTGGAAGCCGCGGGGGTACTTACACTGCCACATGGCTCAGCCCACAGCAACATTTCTGTCCTGAATGTGAGGGAGGCCAAACTCCCCACACGGGGCTCTGGCAGGAAAAAAAAAAAAAAAATGTTTCGAACATGTTCCATGCCACATATGTCTGGGATCCTCGCTCTGGTTCACGTATTTCCTGCTTGGGAGCCGTTTCAGCCTGTCTTCTAGATCCTGCTGTCTGACCCTGTGGGGATCTCATGCCACAGAGAGGGTGTTTCTATGATCACCTGTGTGACTTTGCGTGGACCATGGTGACAAAATATCACAGCCCAAGTGGCCCAAATGACAGAAGTTCCTTTCCTCCTGGTTCTGGAGGCTAGGAGGTCAAGATCAAGGTGCCAGCAGGCTTGGATTCCTCTGAGGTTCCTCTCCTTGGCTGGCAGGTGGCCACCCTCTCACCGGGTCTCACGTGGTCATGACTCCGGGCATGTGCACCCTGGTGTCCCTCAGGGAATCCAAGTTACTGATTCTTATAAGAACACCAGTCCTTAAGGCCCAACCTAAAGGCCTCATTTCAACTTAATCACCTCTTGAAAGGCTCCATCTCCAAATGCAATCATATTCCAAGATATTGGAGGTTAGGACTCAACACAGGAATTCAAGGGGGATCGCATCCCGAACTCCACATATGCCGACTGACTGGGGATAAACGTAGGCAGCCCAGTGGCAATGAATGACCGCTGGGAAGTGAAGGAGGTGGGGTTTCAACACCCACAGAAAAATGCTACATCCCTGGGAAAATAAGACCCTGACTTCTTTTGAAAAAATAAATAAATAACAAGCTGCTCGTTTTGATTAGGTACTTTGTTAAACTCCTCCTTTAATCCTAACATTGAGATAGTTACAGAACTAATTTCCTCAGAAGAGATAACGAGAGAGGTAATGGTGCATTACATGTCGTTAGCAGTTGCTCCTAGATACCTGTCTTTTCCCCTTCAGAGCAGCCCCAGTTCCCAACATACCATTCCTCTGTGGGAAACGTGTAGAGCCTCGTGGTCAGGGGACAGAAAGGGAGACCTTGGAAAGAGAGATTGAATAGAGGGAGCACGAGAGAGATTAGTGCATGGATAAAAAGTTTGGCAAGAAAATTCGCCTATGACTGAGAAGTAAGAGAGGCACTTCTCTGAAGGAGATGCCAGGGCAGGCCTGAGCAAGTGCATTTCTGTTGCGAAAGAGGTAACAGGAAGGAAACAAGCATCGAGCTTTAATGAGACCCAGAGGCTTCTTTTGAAAATGGGATATAACCTACTTAGAAGGACTTTAGAGACAAGAAGAAGCATGGTTGACAGTGCTGTAGTACCTGGGAGACAGGAGAACATTCTGCTGCTTCTGGGCGGTTTTCAAGTCGCAAAGATTTAAACCTGAGGTTAGCAAAGTCTTTTGAACCTCAGGTTCTGGTGCTAAAAGTCTACACCATGTCTGCTATGGTTTAAATGTGTCTCCCTGAAACTCATGTATTGAAATTTGGTGATTATTAGGATCATAAGAGAGGAGGCTTAGGCTACCCCTGTGGCCTAGTGGTTAAGGGGGCCAGATCCCACATGATTGACCACGGTCTGTGTCCTGACCGTGGCAGCTTGAGAAACATGCTGGGCACCTATGTATGCATGACCCAAACTTGACAGGGTAGAGACAGGACTGTGATAGTATCATGCCCCCCTAAGCTGCACTTTTTCTCTCTCTCTCTTTCCCCCTCTCAAGAGTGCATGAGTCCTCTAGCAAAAACAAAATGAAACAACAGAGAGAAAGAGAGAGAGGAGGCTCTTGAGAGGTGATTAGGATCAGAATGGGCTCCTGATAGCTTTATACAAGGGAGAGTCCAGAGCAGACAGACACACAGAGCAGACCAACATAGCACACTCTTGCTTCTCTGGCTCCGCGTTGCCTGGGAATTCTGCAGAGTCCCCACAACCAGAAGATCCTCATCCGATGTGGCCCCTTGACTCCGGGCCTCCAAAACTGCAAGCTAAATGAAGCTTTATACATCACCCAGACGTGAATATTTCCGTTATTAAGTAACAAAGAATGGACAGAAACTATACTTAAATAAATATATTTAAAGAGCTGTTGCCAAAAATGGGATTTTATAATTACATATTGATTTATATTGGCTTCCTTGGTCTGCTGCAGAGGTTGGACTCTCTCCAGAATCACTTCCCTGCCAATTTCTAGGTAGCTTATAGCAATTTCAAAGTATCTCCAAATATACATCTTCAACAGATGGGATTATTAAATGCCTAGTGCAAACAATGATCCATGGATGTGTCACCACCACCAGTAGACAAAGCCGAGCTTCTCTCTGCTTCACTCTCATTCCAATAAATATTTACATCCTCCCATTTAGTCATTTCAAAACTGCAGGATATAGAATTCCATTGCTCTTTTAAGGTGAATGCCAAAGTTTGTTACTGCTTCCTGGATTTTTCAATGAACTTGCTCTGGGAATTTATTTTTAGCATAAAGAAGAGATGGAACAGTTCATGGTCTATAGATATTTTCATTTACATGCCAACCATACTTCTCAGTATGACACTCAGGGTTCTTTCCCAAGTAGAAAACATTTTTTTTTTTTTTTGAAGTATGCATACTTTTAAAGCCTAGACTTGTAGAACTTTTCTGAAGTGTGTGATCCAGGCTTCATTTTCAGATGAGGAAACTGAGGCACGGATATGTAAAATAACTTGCTACTCAGTGGCAGAGCTGGAGGCACAGGTACAAGAGGGAGAAGAGGGACTTTGTAGTCATCGTGGGCTCCTGCCGGGCAGCCCAGTCTGTGTGTGCTCTCACACACACACACCTGCGACACACAGTCTTGTCATAGGGTTAGAACACTGAGGCTGAGTCTGAGAGACTGGAAAACTGCCCACTGTCACCTGGAGTAACTGACTAAAGCCCAAGGATGTCTGTTACCACAAAACAATGCTTCCATTTTCCTACTTCCTATATTTTTATGTAAGTTTATTTATTTTTATCTTCCATGAGAGAGAAAGAGAGACAGAGGGACAGACACCTCAGCAGGGTTCCCGTACCCAGTCTGAGCCGGTCTAATCGCAGGCAGGCATGTACATGTGCACCGGCATACTCAGGTTGGTCCTGGGATGTGAACCCAGGAGCTTTCCCATGTGAGTCCAGCTACCTCATCACTGTGTCACCAGTTGGCTGGCCCATCTCCCTGTACTTTCTAAGAAAAGAAACAGAAACATGTTACACTATTAGAGCCAAAATTGCCATTTATAATGGAATTATACAAATTGCTATTTATAATGGAATTATACAAAATTAAATTCAGTAGTTTCTTAAAACATTAGGTTTCTTTCCTACTCTTCAGTCTCTGGATTATCACCGGTTTCTGTTTGGGCAGCATAAATGACATTTACTTAAGAAAATATGAATTAACACATATTTAAGTACAAGTCAAGTGAAAGCCTAGTGACCTTAATTAATCACTGAGGAAAAATTCCATAATCTTTTCGCTTTATTTTGAATGGGATTATTTAAATGAAAACATAAGGCATTTTCACATGTCTTCTCTGAATAGGAACTTTTGTGAATATATACGGTTTTTAGAAAAGTTATGATTTTTTTTTTTTTTTTTTTTTTTTGGAGAGTGTTTTGCTATAGGACATGTGTGCTCGCCAGAAAGACAGAGACAGACAGACAGAAAGTGAGAAATCACCCCCTGGGGGGATGGCCACGCTGCAATCCCTTCTCCTCCATTCTCCTCTCAGGATCTTGGGCACGCGTGTACACATACCCGGCGTGAGTTTAAGCCACCAGGTCCAGGACTCGAACTGCAGTCGACTATGTGGGAGTCCAGTGACATAGCCGTTACGCCAATGGCTGGTCCCTCATGATGCATTTTTGCATAGAAAAAAATACTTACATACCTATAATCAAATGTTCACAGCGAGAGACATGAAAAGGTATCAGAATATAGTATAACTATTAAATGATTTGAACTCAAGATCATCTGATACCAAGACCTAAGATATTTTATTATAGAACATTTCCCAAGTTAAAAAAATAAATACAGGGACCAGCAGTTAGCGTAATGGCTATGTCGCTGGACTCCCATGTAGTCGACCACGGTTCGTGTCCCGAACCCGGTGGCTTAAAACTCACGTCGGGCGCATGTGCGTGCATGCCCAAGATCCCGAGAGGAGAATGGAGGAGAAGGGATTGCGGCGTGGCCATCCTCCCTGGGGGGGTGATTTCTCACTTTCTGTCTCTCTGTCTCTCTCTGTCTGTCTGGCGAGCGCACATGCCCTATAGCATAAACCTCTCAAAAAAAATAAATAAATAATAAATAAATATGCACAAGTATAGAATGCATGTTGAAAACATATCAAGATATTTAGACATGAAAGCTTCTTAGAAGCTTGCATTTGCTCCACAGAACTTAGTCTTACTTAGGAAATGTTTCATTAATTTGACTACTGGTGCTCAATTTCTGTGATCTTGCTAATTAGAAATAGTTTTACTTTGCAGACGGAATAAATAAGTTATATCTGATGTGATTCGGTAACTACTCATCCATAACTAAACTTGCTGTGAAACACAGTTGGAGCACAGGGCTAATGAGATCTAATGCTTCACACTTATTGACCCAAAGTGCAGTCGACAGGAGGGTTCTCCTTAAACCCCACAGAGTATGTCTGGATTGTATGAGCTACTAAATAAGAGTCAGACCTATTGCCACTGACATGGGAACAGCTCAACGTACTATTGCTAGTCACAGGAGCCCATGGCATACCTAATAATAGTTTTCAAAACAGCAAGTGAGGCCAATAGGTAGTTAAGGCACTGGACTCTCACATGGTTGACCACAGTTCAAATCCCAGGCTTAAAAATCATGCTGGGGGGAACCAGCAAATGGCGTTAATGGTTACATGGCTGAACTCCCACATAGTCGACTGTGGTTCAAGTCCTAGGCATGGCAGCTTAAAACCATGCCAGGTACATATATGTGCGTGCCCAAAATCCTGAGAGGAAAGTGGAAGAAAAGGGATTGTGGCATGGCCATCTCCCCTGGGGGGGGGGTGATTTCTCGCTTTCTGTCTCTCTGTCCCTCTGGAGAGTGCACACCCTATAGCAAAAAAAGAAAAATCATGCTGAGTACGTGTGTGCACATAATCCTGAGAGAAGAAATTGTGACATGGCCATCCCCCCAGGAGTGATTTCTCACTTTCCTTCTCTCTCTCCCTCTCTCTCTCTCTTTTCCTCTCTCTCTGTCTCTCCAGGAAGCACATGTACCCTATGGCAAAAACCTAAAAAAAAAAAAAAAAATACAGACAGGTGACACTCTTAGACTTTTCACTCCTACTCACTCACACTTATTGCATAGTTTTAGAGTCTCAGGCTAAAGCCATTTTTCCTTAATAGTAAAGCTTCTCTTGAAACACTAAGAAAGTTGAAGTCTACCCGCACACTCTCCCCCACACACACTCCGGGCCATCCAGAGTAGAATGGAAACCAGGAAGGGAATGAGCTCCTTTGTTTTCATGCCATCCTGTCCCTAATTATAATTAGGCAGTGTTTTTAAAAGAGAACAACAAAGCCATTCCAGGCACTGTCACCTCATTGCCATTTTGTTATCCAGACTGGTATAAAGGTGAACCTGGCTATTATTATTTTTAAATCTCAGCCTTCTCTTAATTGCCAAAGAGCATATTCAGTACATCAAATCTACTTCCTTCAGCATTTAACATCCCATTTGTCTCCCGGTAGAAACACACATTTCCTGACAAAAAGGCGCCATGTCTCTAAAAAGGAAGTTGAAGTCTTTAAGGTTGAGATAAGTCTTTTCAAAAGGAAAAAAAACTTTTGGCAGGACTTGCGTGCATCCTACACCCATGGAAATTGGAAATTTGTCCTTCATTTCATGGCTAGACTGTACAAAATATAAACTATACCGGTACCATAATATATCTGTGGTTCAACAGCTACCTCAAATAATTTAATTTTGGATTTGGGGGTGTGTGAGGACACTTTCTATCTCTGCTCCCAGGTGCTCCTGACCCTCAATCTAGGGAGAGCACATTATGAATAGTCATTCAGCTATACCTCACAAGGAACCTTGTTTTGCTAGAACAGGCAACATGAAATCATTAGTTTATGAAACAGGGCCAGGTAAAATGAAGCCCATAAAACCACCAATATAGATTATTTTTACACAGCAATGGGGTTATTTCTGCTTCCTTGCTCTCTTATTTTACCAATCCCCTTAGAAAATCTATTTTATTTTTTATTTGGTAAGGAGCCTGTGCGCTTGCCAGAGAGAAAGAGAGAGAAAGGACCCTCACAACGGATGGCCATGCTGCAATCTCTTCTCTTTTACTTCGCCTTTCAAAATTTTGGGCACACATACATACTCACCTGAAGTATTTTTCAAACCACCAGGTCTGGGACTCGAAAGGCATAACTAGCCATGTGGGATCCAGCCACCTTAACCACCACGCCAACACTGGCCCTCTACATCTGTTTTTTGAGGGGTATGGTTCATACAACTATTGTAGCTTTCCCCTGTTGATGAACTGAGTCACCAAGTTGAGCCTGGCCATTTGAGTCTTCACTTGGGTTTTATGAAACACCTAACATTTACAGCAAGCCCGAGCAAACCCAACACCGATGTTTACTGAGGGCCTCCTGCGTCAGGCTCGGGCCAGGCTGCAGGGATCCATGGTGAACGAGACCACCGACAGAACCTGACCAGGCAGAGCACAGCATGGGCCAGGGAAGACAGACATCAGGCAAGGGAGTACAGTGTGCTTTGGGCTCTCAGGAAGAGAGAGGTGTGATGGGGGCATGTGACAAGTGGTTGGAAGGATGGATGGATCCAGGAGTTAGGAAGGATTCTGTAATAAGACATTTAAGTTCAGGCCAAGAGGAAGAACAGTTTTAAGTGAGGACAGAAGAGAAAGGGAAAGACAGCTGAGGAAAGTGGTGTGTAGGTGGGAAACGGAGGTAACTGTAGGAGAGGTGGAAAGGTAATGTACGGGGCTGGGAGGTGAGATCCAGGTGACAGGGCTCAGCTGGCTGGCTGAGGAAATCTAGAATTTATTGCCAGGCAGCCAGAAGGCACCAATAGGTTCTAAGCAGAGGAGCCATGTAATAAGACAGTTATAATTATTGTGGTTGTTTCAGATCATTCTGGGTGTGGCTAGGGTAGAGCTGGATAATCCAGTGCGTTAGCTTTTTTCCTGATAAACTACATAAATTGGTGTGAGCACCACACTCACTTCCCCCCCTTTTTTAATTAAAAACTCCCCTAATTATGTAGGGGGCTGCTCTGATCAGCGGGACGTAGGTATAAAACTATTATTTGAACCAGACAGAATCAGGCTTTGTGTGGTCAAAGGAAGACAATGAAATAATTATTTGGGGCAAAAGCATTGCTTATGCTGGGAAGGAACATTCTGGTCCTGCAGATATTAGTGGGACACCCACTGCCCTTGGGCAGCTCCTACCCCGGTGAGCTAGCCCAGAGGCAAACCCTCTAGATGCTTAGGAGTGTGTCCCCTTTATTAACTGACAAGGATGCCCAGGGTGAGAAAGTCTTATCTTTAAAAAGACTTCTTGGGACCAGCAGGTGGCATGGTGGTTAAGGTGCTGGACACTCCCACACGGCTGACCGCGGTTCGAGTACCGGACCTGGTGGTTTGCTTTCTCACTTTCCCTCTCTCTCTGTGTGTATCTCTCTCTGGTCAAATTAAAATAAGTGAATGAATAAATAAAATTAAATAATTATTATTTTTTTAAAAGACTTCTTTTGCACAGCTCTTCACAGAGTACTACCTCTTTATGCACAAGGTCATTTGACAATCCTAATCTGAGCTGGAGAGGCTTCAGACAAGAGGCAGCATGACCACTTAGGAGACTACACCCTGATCTAGGCAGAATGATGGAGGCTTGGGCTGGAGTAGCAGGTGAGTACATCTCCCAGACGCTCCCGGACAGAAACGACCGCCCGCTCATTCCCTGGATGGGAGCGGGTTAGAGGAAGGACATGCCAAAGAGCCCTGTTAGGCGACTGATTGGGTGGTGGTTCCATTTACTGAAATGCAGGATGTCAGAGGATTAAGGAGGAGCAGGGAAGAACAAGGAGCCACCCCATATAGGTGGGCAAGTTAGGCTGGAGGTCACAAGAGACATGGGAGCAAGAGACTTCAGCGTGGGCATTGTAGAGACAGAGACGCCAGTGTGAGTGAGGTGTGGCCTAGGAGAGCGATGGTGATGGAAGGGTCAGGCACAGAGACTCTGGACTACTACTCTTACCCACCTTCCAGTTCCCGTCCCTCCTAGAGTCTATTCTCCACACAGCAGCCAGGATGGTTCTTTTAAACTCATGCCATTTTTTTTCCTGGAAACCCTCCCATGGCTTCTGATTTCACTCACAGTAAAACAAAGTCCTTTCTGTGCCTAGAAAATGCCAGGGCTCGGCCCTGTTCCCCTAAGTCCAGGCCACTGCTCTGACCTCCTCTGCACCCCCGCCACTCTCCTTTGGGACTCACTCGGCTCTGCCCCACTCTCTTGCTGTTCTTCAAATGGACCAAGTACTCCCCCACCTCAGGACCTTAGCACTCAATCTCCCTTTGCCTGAGGGTCTATTTCTAGATATTCCTCGTGTTATCTTTCATGTTCTTTAGGTCTCTCATTAAATATCCCAGCCAATCCGTGAGGAAGTCCCTGAACATCATACTCTAAATTGTAACACTCATCTGTCCCCCTTTCCCTGCTTTCTAGAACTTAATGACATCCAATATGATTTACAAGGGGACTTCAGAAAGTTCATGGGAAAATGGAATAAAATTAGGAGACTTCAGAAAGTTCATGGGAAAATGGAATAAAATTAGGAATTTGGTGCAAGACCATTTTGAAATCCCTGCATGTTTTTTTTTAAATACACATTCTCCATAAACTTTTTGAAGACTCCTCATATGTTCATCTGACATGTATTTTGTTATATAGTATCTAACTTATAGGGCCAGCAGATGGTGTAATGGTTACGTTGCTGGATTACCACGTGGCTGACTGTGTTTGAGTCCCTGGCCCAGAGGCTTGAAAAATCACGTCGTGTGTGTATGCCCAAGATCCCGGGAGGAGAATGGAGAAGGGATTGCAGTATGGCCATCCTCCCTACAGGGTAACTTCTCACTTTCCCTCTTACTGTCTCTTTCTCTCTGGTGAGTGCAAAACTTCTCAAAAAAAAAAAGTATCTAACTTTAAATATATTACATGTGTCTATATGTAATAAGTATATACTACGTAGGTATAATTATAAATCCATATACTATAGGACATATATCATGCACATTATCTATTATATCAGCTATATATACACATAATTCATATAATGATCTTGTATATAGTATAACGATTTAAAAAATTTCCTACCCGAAATATAACCCCATGAAGCCAGCAACTTAATAATGTTCACTACTACATCCCTAGAGTCAAGAAAAATTTCCTGGCTTGAAGTGCGCACTTCTAAATATTTGTGCAATGAATAAATTTCTGTATTTCATGATAGCGCAGAGGAGTAGAAGGGACCAAAGGAATAGGAGGAAAACAAGAAAATACAGTGTCTCGGAAACCAAAGGAGGCACATGCCCGTAAAAGCAGTGATGAGTGTGCACCGGCTGCTCATCGCTGTAGAGACACCGCGCTCTCGCTTCCCACCATCTGCCATTTAGAGCTCCCGATGGTCCTAGGAAAAGGCGCTACCTCTGCCGTGCAAATGGTTTGGAGAAGTCACTTTCCCAAGGCCAGGTTATGTACTGAATCCTGCGAGAAAGGAAGTAAACTGAGTCCTGGAAACTGTTCACTGAATCAATTCACATGGAGAGATCACAGGTGCCCTAACAAAAGGTCAAAAGCCTGGGCAGTGTGCAGAGTACGGAGGAGGAGTGGGAAGCAAGAACCGTCCTGGCCAACGCCGGCCTGCGAGGAAGAGGAGGAGGAGGAGGAGGAGGAGGAGGGGGAGGAGGGGGAGGAGGAGGGTAAAGTGATGGGAGGTGTGTTGAGTGGGGAGGAGGAGGAGTAAAAGAAGGAAGAAAAGGGCCATAGTTAAAGGGAGATGGTTGGGGTGTTTTCCATGATAATTAAAACAACTTGGATTTTTAAAACTCAGCCCCTTTTCACAGTGCTAGTTAGCATGTCTATGGGTGCAATCAGCATAGTTATTTGTTTTCCCTGCTTCCTGCTCCTAAGAAATCCAGATTTTGCTTATACATTTGGTCTAAAAGAAAAAAAAAATCCTCGGCTATGCATAAAATCTGCTTGCCTCATCCTGGGAGATGGCAAAATGTATAGAAAATAAGGTGTGTAACTGGGACAGCGTAGCAAAGAAACAGAGAAGACAAAACAGCAGGCTTTAGAGAAGTCAATCAAGGAGCTAGAAGGTGGCGTGGTGGTTGAGGCGCTGGACTCCCACATGGTCAACCAGGGTTCGAGGTTCGAGTCCCGGACTTGGTGGCTTGCTTTCTCACTTTCCCTCTCTCTCTCTGGTAAAATTAAAATAAATGAGTAAATAAGTAAAATTAAATAATTATTAAAAAAAAAAAGAAAAGGCAAGCAAGCCATATGATTCTGCTTGCTTTTCCATTTGCAGGCGATGGAAAGGCTGCTTCTTTTGGGCTAGTCATCTGGTGTCCACATCCTCTGTGGATCAAGGGGACAAAATATATCTGAGGGCACTTCAAACACTTGGTGGAGGGGGCCAGCCGCTGGTGTAGTGGTTAAGGCAGCTAGATTCCATACAGCCAAGTACATGTCCTGGACCCAGTAGCTTGATTAAAATATAAGTTTATCTTTGTGCAAAATTATTTTTGAAATCCATGTGCAGTTTTTTCATAATACAATACATACTTATAATACATAATATATACATAATAAAATACACAAACTCTTTGAAGCTCCTGCTTATTATGGTTCTCTTGGTTTTGGGCACAGTCAGATGAGGGAGAGTTAGCAAAAGTCCTTCATACAAACGCACAGTACTCCCACCATTCATCGTGACTGAAGGCAAGCATTAAAAGGTATTTCTAATGAATATAGCCTGCTTGAGTATGCATATAAACATTCGCCATGTGATTCAAGATTAAAACAAAATTCCCAGGGCCAGAAGGCACTGCATTAACATGGTAACCAGGGTTAGAGTCCCAGACCTGGCAGCTTAAAAACCACATCAGGTGCATGTGCGTGTGTGCCTGAAATCCCAGGAGGAAAAGGGACTGTGCTGTGACCATCCCCCCGGGGAATGATTTGTCACTTTCCCTCTCTCTGTCTCTGTCTCTCTCCAGTGAGCACACACACCCTATGGCAAAAACCTAAAAAAAAAAAAAAAAAATTAAGCAATTCCTTAACAATGCTAAAAATTGTATTTTAGAAACAGCTGCATAGTTAATTTCAGTACCACAACTATGCTGCTGAAACAGATTCACTGGGAATCAGGATAAGCCAGGCCGAAGCTTGTGGCTGTGTCTCTTCTTTGAAAAGGCTCAAAGTGTGACACGCTTCCAGACTGCTCTGGGTCAAACAATGTACCGATTCTGTTCTAAATCTTGCTATGCATTTACTAACCAAAGAAAAACCAGTACAGCCAGTCTAATTATAGAGCAGTCAGGCTTCAAGGCTCTCCCTTAAACAACTCTGACATCAGGTCTCTCAGGACAAGATGATACATGACTGCAGCCCTGTGCCAACTCCATACCACCCGTGCCTCACAGAGACCGGCTGACACCGACAGAAGAGAACCACTGGGACTTCACTTTTCATGCCTTTTTAAACTATTCGAGCCCTGCCCTTTAGCGATCACTGTACATTACAAATACTAAAAATGTTGAATGGGGGTGGATTAGGTGTTACAGAGACCAAACGTATCAGGCGTTTCACTTATGTAACGTTCTGGGCTCCGCGAACCTCTGAGTGGGAGCGAGTCAATCCCACATCCAAGCAGATCACAGCTAAAATCACCCGCTTGGCACCATTTTTCTGGGTCTCTGCAGAAGGAGCCGGGCTCTCCTTCCTCCTCCTGTTCCCCAGGACCTAGCGTTTGGGCCCGCTGAATGACAGGAACACCCAAGTCAGCACTGTCTTCTGGGCTGCTTAGACCCCTTTGGTTGTGTCTAAGAAGTGGGAGTGTACAGGGGAACATAGCTCTTTGGTAGTACATTCATGGTTTACAGAAGAGTTGAGAATCCAGTGATTTAAGGAGTGAGTAACCCATGCAGCCTCCTAAAGCCGCCAGGGAATTCTTGCCTCTAAGTCAGTCCTGGCTAGGATCAAAAGTATTATCTATATCTATAGTACATAGATTATTAAAATAAATATGTTATTAAATATACATATATGTATATATTATGTATGTGTGTGAGTATATATACATCTATATGTATGTATATATATGTGTGTGTATGTGTGTGTGTGTCTGTGTGTGTGTGTATATATATATATGAAAAAAGGCAGTGCACTTCTTTAGTGAGTATTAAGCACCCTCAAGTGTGGACTGGGAGCTTAATTTGATGAACATCATCATTTGAGACCTTCCACAAATCGCTCTGTTCTCCTCCCCTTCAATACCTCTCTACCTCCTACTCCACCCCACATTCTGCCTCCCTCATCATTCCCTATATTGCTCACCTCTCCCTTCTTTCTGGTTTTGAAGGTTAAATTCCTATGTCAGACAGAGGAATCCCTCTTCTCTCCCAGAAATTCCTCCTGTCTGGGACAAGAGCCAATGTTCCTCTTCAAAGAAGTCTTCCCTGATTGCTTGGAGCAGTAGCTCCTTCATTTTGCCACAAGTAGTATTTTGTTTGCAGTAAGAAGGGCTGGTGGCGGTGGGACCACGGTGCAGCAGTAAAGGGAGATGCTTTGCCAGGCTGACCCACACGGAAAGATTCCACATTCGTGTCAGGAGAGCTCCTCAAATATGCCAGGCATGTGTACCCATAACCTGCAGTGGGCTGAGACTGGGCTGCAGGATCAAGACCCTGTTGGGGGTGCTGTCTCTGTCTCTTCCCACCTCCATGGAAGAAGTAAATAAACTTAAAAAAAAAAAAAAGAAAGAAAGAAAGAAAGAAAAAAGAAAGAAAGAAAGAAAGAAAGAAAGGAAGGAAGGAAGGAAGGAAGGAAGGAAGGAAGGAAGGAAGGAAAGGAAAGGAAGGGCCAACCACCAACCCCACAGCCTAAAGATTAAGGAAGCTGGATCCTACAGAGCCAACTATGGTTCAAATCCTAGCCCTAATAGTTTGAAGAACAGGCCAGATGTGTAAGTCCCAAATCACAACGTGATGGAGAAATGGAGACAGGATCGTGATGTAACCATGCCCCGTTGGGGAGTGCTTCCTCCTCCCTCTCCTCTCTCTCTGTCTCTCTCCAGCTAGTGCATGTGCCCTCTGGCAATTTAAAAAAAAAAAGAAAGGAAGAAAAGGACAAAAGGAAAAAGAGCAAGTGCATCATAAGAGCTATTTATTCAGCACATGTTATGGGACTGAAATCATGTGAAATACTTTATATATTATATTTTATTTCACTTAATCCCCGCCCTGCTTTCCATGCAAACATACTGTTATTCGTTCCATCTGTTCTATTGATGTCAGAAGACATATATTTTTTGTATTCACTCACAGCCTGACCTACAGTGATATTTGACCTTGAGCAGAAGGGCCCGGGTGAGGTTACAGACATTTAGAGACAAGCCATGGTGGCTCATTCTTTCAGGTATGCTCTCTCCCCCTACTCTATCCTTCTCCCAACAAAAAGGCTTTAGGAGAGATCAAGAGCAGCAGTTAAAATGAACTTACAAAGTCAAGAACCCAAGACCCAGAAAAGTGGAAGAAATCTGACCCCTAACATTTTAGGGCCCACAGCACATGGGAACCACCATGCTAATTTTGATGACTGATACCTGAGGCATAAAGCCCTGCCTCTCTGAGCACCATCCAGATATCTTAGAATGGTGAGTCTTAGGGACCTTTCTCTATAGGCAGATGACGAACGTACATTTGTTGCCATCCATATTTTTAATCTCCTAGAGAATAATTTTTATTTATTTATAATTTATTGTTAGTTTTTGCCATAGGGTGTGTGTGTGCTCACCAGACAGAGACAGAGGACAGGGGAGAGAAGGTGTGAGAAATCAGCCCTCGGGGGGGATGGCTATGCCACAATTCCTTCTCTTCTATTCTATTCTCCTCTGTGGATTTTGGATATGCTTACACACACTTCTGGTGTGATTTTCAAGCCACCAGATCCAGGAACTCGAACCGAATAGTCGGCCACGTGGTATCTAGCTGCCTTAGCCTCCACACCACCTGCTGGCCCCAAGAATAAATTCTTATTGAAAGAATATGACAATATGGCTCAAAGGTTAAAAGTAACTAGAGGGTAATAGTAAATGAACTTGGTCTGAGTGTGTATCAGCTCTGCCCACCCCTTTGTGATCTGGGCCAAGTTACTTGACATGTGTGCCTCAGTGTCCTTGTCTGATAATGGGATGAGATGAGCACCTGCTCATTCATGAGGTGACCAGGACAGATGGAAACAGTATATGCAATAAAGGTGAGATTTTATTATTTAACTATTACTATCACTGTCAATTGTTTCTGTTAGTTAATCATTGTTTCTATCTTGAGGGAATGAGTTTTTCACATGAAAAATTCTTTACTGAGCTTATTGGTTAGAACTGTTCTTTCTGCTCCACAGGGCTGGAGGTGGATAGAGACACCAGTGCCTCTGAACATGAGAAATGAGGAGACAGACATGTTGGAGGTACCACCTAAGAATTGAAGCTGCTCAAACCAGGGTGGCCCTTGAGATCTGGAGCCTTTCTCTTCCCCTACAAAGAGAAACTGCATCCCAAGGATTTTGCTTTGGTTCAACCTAAGACCTCCAAGGTCTTCTAACATCCTAGTCAGTTTCCCTAGCCACTGACAGGGATGACTCTCAAACCTTAGGGGACATAAGTATTGCTTAGGGTTTTTAACAAATGCAGATTCTAGGGCCCACTGCATGTAATTATGATTGAATAAGGAGCCTCCCAGGTAATTCTGACACCGAGGTCCTGTGCACCACATCTGAAGAACATGGTCAGTAACCAACACCTTAGAACAGTAACCAATGTAAGTTCATTTCCTGCATCAGAAAAAGACTGACATACTTAATTCTCCAAATCCACATCTGCATTTTTTGAAATTAATGTTCATGTCAAGCCTAATCCTTGGATTCAAAAATAATGGGTGTGTCTCTTCATTATGACTTATTCTTTTTTAAAAAAGAATTACTTTATTTATTCATTCAATTATTTTTTTATTTAACCAGACAGAGAGAGAGAGAGAGAGACATACACACAGAGAGAGGAAGAGAGAAAGTGAGAAAGCAAGCCACCAGGTCTGGAACTCGAACCATGGTCGGCCATATGGGAATGTCCAGAGCCTTAACCACCATGCCACCCACTGGTCGCCATTATGATTTATTCTAACGTGCTGTTATCACAGTCTCTCTTCATTTCTTGTGCTGATGAACTCAGAGTAACTGTGTTCCTCCCTGAAGTCTGCACTGCTGCAGTTCTCGTTAAGATCAGTCAGGATCAGGATCTTGACTTGTTTCTCCTGATTCTGGGACCAAGAGGCTTCCCTCCCAAATGGCTACCACCAGATCTTGACCGTCATGGAGAACGTGATGCAGACACAGCTGCAGTCTCTGAAGCAGATGATGTTCACAAATCTACTTTCTAAAATTCATTAACATCAGATATTTATGTCCATTGAATATAGTTTATATACTCAACTATTATATATGTATATAATTTTTTCAGAAGAATTATTTCATTTTATTTACCATTATTATTTTTCAATTTGACCCAGAAAGAGAGAGAGAGAGAGAAAGTGAGAAAGCAAGCTGCCAGGTCTGGGACTCAAAAACTGCAGTCAGCCATGTGGGAGTCCAGTATCTCAACCACCATGCCACCTGCCGGCCCTCATATACAATTTTTATATTGATTATATACCAAATGTAAGTGTATGTATGTTGCATATGTAAATGTGTATATTAATATGTATATATGTATAAAACATATATGCATATGTATGCATATATGCATACATATTAACCCTTAAGGGTCTATACAAAGGGATTGAGTAGAGAACGCAAACAGTGACTTTGATCCAGGATTTCCCAGTCTGTCCATTCCTGTCCCTTGGCTCCAGTGACTGGAGGTAGCATAGCATTTAACACCAGTAACACCACAAACCATAGAAGCCTATTAAATCCCAGCTCCAATACATACTACCATGTAACCTTGGGCAAGTCACTTAATGTCTACATGCCTCCATGTTGTTCACTTGTAACATAGTATAAGGGAGAAAGAATATCCTTTTTTTCTACTCCTCTTAGGTTTATTGAGTAGGGCTCCATAATAAAAGGCAAATTCATAAGAGAAAAGCGTGCATATTTATTCAACATGGTCTTACACGACACAGGAGCCTTCCTAAGGAAGTGAAGACTCAAAGGAAATGAATCCCGAATGCTTTTATAGTCATTTAAAGAATGGCTAACTGTGAAGAAATACGATGGGGAAAAGGGTGTCAGCTCAGTGTCATAAACTGGGGGGAGCTTAGCAGGGCCAATTTAGGATTCCTCTCTTGGCCCTGCATCTTCTGAGATAAGGATGCTCCTTTCTTTTGGATAGAGGGAAGGCACCTCCCACATGAGGTCTTATGAGCTGCTTTAGAGAGGGTTCTGACGAGTCATCTTTGGGTTTTATAACCTGCTTCAGGAAAGAAGGCAGAGCCATTTCCCAAAATTCCTTTAGCTTGCAATACTCAGTTTGTCAAGGCTGTGTGTCCTGACTTCCGACTAAGGGAGGTTGTCAGGACCGAGTTGGGACACAGGGTCATCTGAGTGTTTGTTGATATCTTTGGTTGGTCATGAGAACCAAACCAAGCCAATGGCACTCAACTCTGCGACTTTTGCTGGAACTGCTGGGAAAGGGGCTCCTGTTAGAGTCACTAAATGGGAAACAAAAAAGCTGAGAGCCACCAGGACTCACCAGTGCAGAAGGCCTTCCTGAAAGTGAAGCCACTACAGAGGACCTGGAGCTGCGGGATGGAGACAGAGAGTGTGGGGTCCCATTGCTATTGCTTAAGATTGGGATCTGGGCGTGCTGGGATAGCTGGAGTGGACCTTTCGGTGTCATTAACTATAAACCTCTGTTCTCAGTTTAGTTGGTTGCTCTCACCTGCAAACCAAAGAATTCAGACCTGACTTTATTCAAATATAGTTCATATACCATAAGTTCATTTATTTACTTATTTTAAAGAATTATTTTATTTATTTTTAATTTTGACCAGAAAGAGAGAGGGAAAGTGAGAAACCAAGCCACCAGGTCCGAGACCCTTCATACACAAACATACGCCAGGACACCACACTTTCTATCAAAAAGCATACAATTCAGTGTTTCATTTTATTTTTTTTATCATATTCAGAGTTGTGCAACCACCACTATGATAAGCCATTGTTTTCAAATTTTTTATTATTCATGACAGAACGCATGATGTGCACATGTAAGAGTGAGAAAGAGGAAGACAGGAAGATGAGTGCCCTCCAGGGGGTCTGGTCATCCTGCAATTCTCTTGCTCCAGAACTCCAGCCCATTGGCTCTTGGGCATTTGCACGTGTGCCCGATGTGTTTTAAGCTGACTAGGTAAGTGATTCAGATGGCACTCACCACATGGGATCCAGTTCTCCTGAGCAGCACATTTCTGCTGTTCCTCAGAGCTAGCCCCCGATGCAGGAGTTTTGATCCTAAAGTCCTCCAAAAAGGTTCAGTAGGTATAGGGTACAGATGGACACGTGCAAATCTGTTTCCAAAGTCATCACAACTTTAAAACTACCGCTTATTTTTTAAAGACACAGTCTCGATATATTGTAATCCTCCTGCCTCTGAAACCACTTTATTAAAAAAAAAAAAAATACCAGAGGATGTGTGTAAGAGAGAGAAAGACAGAGAGACAGAGAGAGAGAGAGAGAGAGAGAGAGAGAGAGAGAGAGGAGAGAAAGAAAGAAAGCACTGTCAACGGGGCATGGTCACATCAAACCCTTTGCTCCAATTCTCCATCCTGTCAGGATCCTGAAGACCCCATGTGAAGCCAATGCTGGGATTTGAACCCCAGTTGGCCATATGGCCTTCTCTGCACAGTACCTATCCACTGTATAATGGAGCTGGCCCATGAAACTACTTTTGACTTTGAACCATTGACTTTCTGAGTTTTAATTAAGGCACAGCACAGTGTAACGGTAAAGGAAATGAACTGAGAATAAGAGTCTTTGCTTTCTTTTGAGAGGCAACAGAAAATCCCTACCACCCTTTCATACAGCAAATAATTCTATAGTTTAATTTACATTCTACATATTTCAGGTGTTAAAACTGAGGACCAGAGAGGCTGAGTAACACTGCCTCAGGACACGGAGGTACTTATTGCTAATCCACCCAAGAATTCAGTTTTCTGTGCTATTGGTTTCAAGCAGTATTTACTTTTTCTGCAGAATTTCATAGTCAAGAATCAGGTTCTCTCTTGGAAGTTCAGGGCATGTGCATTCAACAAAGAGAGAGAGAGACTGCGAAAGCACCCCCCACGAGGCATGGTCATGGGGCAGTCCCTTCTCCATTTCTCTCTCCTTTAATACTTTGCAATACTAATCAAATATTCATTCATTCACGCATCTTTATTACTTTATTCAAGAAATATAGTGATTTAGGATATTCTCTATCTGCTCAATCCAGTGCCTGTCCCTAGACAAGGTAGTGTAGTTGTCACAAAAGTCATAAGGCATTTTTGCACAGAAAAACAGAAAAGTACGTCATGACTTTTCCAACAACCCAATACAAACTAGAGGAAACCAATACACCTTCTCTGAAACAGGACACAATAGGAAATTTTAAAGATATTCTACAGCATTTAGTGGGCCAGGCAGATAACGGATGGGTGAGTTCTTACAAACACTTGTACAATAATCCCAGTTTGCAGGACGAGAGGTTTAACTACAAAGAAATGCTGATGCAAATAAGGGTGGATGATAGTTAGGGGAAAAAATTCATCTAATAAATATAAGGAGATCTGATAACCACATTGGAAATTGATAATAATTTGACTGCTTAACAGCCCTCGAGGCCTTAGAGAACTTAGCAAAAACATAAAGAACAACCCTTTAGCTGTTATTAATTACAAACCCATGTATCTGGGCACATCACTACTCTCTAAACAGGCTTTGGAAATTTTTAGAAACACATTTCCTGTAAGAACCTTAGGAGTTTGGATCGGGCCAGAAAAATAAAATACAGTCTGCAGCAGGCTGCATTGTACTTAGGCATATTCAAGGACAGAAAGGCATTTGCATTATCTGGGATATCCTGTGAAAACACATTAAGAACACCCAGGGAATTATCAGCAGCAAGGATATTATTTGCGGTCATCGTTGTTTTTCATGTGTGTTTTTTCCTTAGTGAATTTTAGACAAAGAAATTTAACCCTGTATAAAGTAATAGACACTTTATTTGAATTACAATTAAGAGACGGTAGAATATTTCAAATTTGTCACAGGGCATGTGCATTTAACGAAGAGAGAGAGAGACTGAGAAAGCACCCCCCACAACCCCCACAAGGCATGATCACGCTGTAGTCCCTTCTCCATTTTTCTCTCCTTCAGGATTTTGGGCAGACACACCCTGCATTTTTTTTTAAGAGAAATACAAAAAAAAAAAAAAAGGTATTTGATCATGAAAACAAATGGTAGACTTTCCAATTATTTCTGTTCATGGAGGATGGCAAAATTTGTTAAAAAACAAACAAAACAAAACAAAACAAACAACTTTTAACTAATCGTTTTTTGTTCAAGTACCAAGGTGTACACCCTGCATTTTTTCAAGGTACCAGGTCTGGGACTTTACCTGTGTAGAGTCGGCCATGTGGAATCCAGCTCCCTTAATTTCTAGGCTATAGTCTGGCCCTAGAATATTTTTTAAAGTCTTCTCTTCTGTTCTCTTCTCTTCTCTTCTCTTCTCTTCTCTTCTCTTTTCTTCTTCTCTTCTCTTCTTTCTCCTCTCCTCTCCTCTCCTCTCCTCTCTTTCCTTCTCTCTCTCTCTCTCTCTCTCTCTCTCTCTCTCTCTCTCTCTCTCTCTCCTTCCTTCCTTCCTTCCTTCCTTCCTTCCTTCCATGAGAGAGATACAAAGGGGCAAGTACCTCTAACAGGGTCCTCATGCCATGATCTTCTCCCAGCCTCAGCTGGCCAGGAATCACAGGCCTGGGGGTATGTGCCTGATGTTCAGGGAAGGCCCAGGAGGTGAACCCAGTGGCTTTCCCACGTGGGTCTGGTTGAGTTGCCACTGCACCACCACCTGGCCCAAGGTGTTGGAATTTTTCAGCTGAGTTTGGTGGTGAGGTCCTTGGGTGGACTTCAAGGGAAAACAGCTAAATAATTTTAAAAACTTGTGCATAATTCCACCACTTTGAGACAAGACCTTGAGGACTTTGATGCCTTTTTGTTAACTTCTCTCCGAAGGATTCAATGTAGATAGTTGTAATCAGGATTCTAAGAGGTCCTGGTAAGACACCCCCCCCCCCCCCCCCCCGCCTCCTTCCATCACTGCACTATCCTCCTCCCCCAGACTCCCCCAACATGCATATATTCTCAGCCTTGGAAGCTGACAAGACTAATCCCATCATGACCTTTACCCTTGTTCAGGTGAGACACAGGCCATCCAGAACCTCCAGGGATGCAGGCGAAGGCCTGTTCTCATCAGATTCTCACCTCCACATAGTCTGAAGAGCCCAGTACCCTGGATCCTTCCGTGCTGTCCTTGGAACCCAGTCTGTCATCAGCAAAGTCCCCTCTATCCTCGAACTTTGAACATTTTCTTTACTTTCTTGTAGCAGAAACCGGGGTCTTCCCCATGACACCGCTGCCTTTGCTGTTCTCTCTCCCAGTCCCTTCCTGCCATGGCCCTGGGGGGCCACAGCTGGCTTCTTGCTCCCCATATCAGTGATCTTCCTTTCTTACTAAATACTCACTGCCTTTGAGGCACTGACACCAGATCCCACCACTGGCTAACCTTCCTTGTGGCAATGACCACCGAACCCCCAACTTAACGCTACTCACCCATTCTTAGCCCTCACTCCTGTCAGCCTTGCCAACGTCACTTGTATTATTAAATACCTGGTGATTTCAAAGTCCACAGAAGAGCTTCCCACTATCCTGCTTCTCTGTTTCTTGGCAGCTTTCTCATAAAGTATCTTGTCCTTGCCCTACCTCAGCTTCCTCCGGCCCTGACGTACTCTAGACTGTGTCATGACCAAAAACTGCATCCCAGCCACAGTTGCCTGATTTCCAGCTCATGCCCTATAGTACTTTCCTGATCTAAGGAGTTCTGGAATACACTGATGTTACCATCCTTCAGCAAAATCCTCCAGATCCTCATTCACTTACTTACATGCCTGACTCCCCTGCCTCTTCTCTTCATAATGATCACTCAGCAAACCTCCGCCTGGCTAAATCTGATTTCTAAGTACTCCAAGCCTCACCATGCAGCACAACATGGCTAGGGGGAACTATAAACCCATGTGGCCGACCTCATTTTTTTTCCTTTTCTTTTTCTTTTTTTCTTTTTTTTTTTTTAGAGAGGAGATTTTTGTTATAGGACATGTGTGCTCACTGCAGAGACAGAGAGAGAAAGCAAGATATCACCCTCCCGGGGGTGGGGCGAGTGGCCAAACTGCAATCCCTTCTCCTCTCAGGATTTTGGGCATGCACGCATACATGCCTGGCATGAGTTTCAAGCAGCTGGATCTGGGACTTGAACCATGGCCTATGTGAGAGTCCAGCACCTTCATATTAGGCCACCTGCTGGCCCTGGCTGATCTCATTTTAAATTCATGATCAGAAACTAGGATTGCCACCTGGTAATTCTACCACATTTTCCTGACCCATTTACCCTCCTCCTCTCCTATATGGTTAATTCTTACTCCCCTCTCCTCAAACCACCACACCTCTTCCTTCCCACCTTCAGCCTTGGCTCATGACTTTGCTTTCTGCTTCCCTGAAAAAAAAGAAAAAAAGAAAAGGAAAAAAAAAAAAAAACAGGAGCAATCAGAAGAAAACTCCTGGGAATGCCCACAACTACACCTTCGCACGTGCATACCCCTATGCCTGCAAACTCACTGCCTTCCTTCCTGATGTCATGGATGACTGTGCTCCTAAGGCCAGCCATGTCCTCACACTTCACATGCCAACCCCTTCTTCCCTACTCTAGCACTTCATACCAGCAATTCTTCCCTCTCTTTCCTACGTCATCATATTTTCTCTCTCTCTGAATTGTTTCCAGCCGCATATTAACATGCTTCTCCATCTTTAAAAATCCCTCTCCTGGACCAGCCTGTGGCCTGGCAGTTAAAGTGACTGTGTCCCACACAGCCAACTGCATAGTTTGAGCTCCAGACCTGGTGGCTTGAAAAAAATTCCAGGTATGTATGTCCCTCAAATCCTGAAAGGAAGGAGAAATAGAGAAGGGATTGCAATGTGACCATGAGCCATGAGGGGTATTTTCTTGCTTTCTCCTCTTTCTCTTTCTCTGGTGAGTGCACGTACCCTCTGGCAAATTAAAAAAAAAAAAAAAAAAATCCCTTTCTGACCTTATTAGCCTCTATTAAAATTAGTTAAAATTAGTCCTGCTTAAAACCACCTAATGATTCCTAGGGGGTGACTTCTCATTTTCTGTGTCTCTGTCTCTCTGGTGAGCACATGTGCTCTATAGCAACAAATCTCTCTTAAAAAAGGAAAGAGCAGAAGAAGATTCCTCCATAGCTCCTGAGAACTAGTGATTTCAGGGAAAAAAGAGAAACGAAGATTTTCTACTGATAACTCAGCCTCCAACCCACAAACTCGAGTGGTAGGGAGCCCCTCTAGCCTTCTCTCTGTCTCTGTCTCTCTGACTCTCTCTCTGTCTTCTCAATTTTTTTGTAATTTTTCCTTTTAAAAATTTTTTAAGGTAAACTATTTTCTTGGCTTTCAGTCCTGACTCTATCTTACTAATAATCACCTCTCCCTCTCCCACCCAGGAGAGGCAAGGGGCAGGCCTTCAGAGGAGGATTTCTCCATGGCTTCTGAGAACTAGTGATTTCAAGGAAAAAGAGAAATGAAGATTTTTCTACTGATAACTCAGCCTCCAGCCCACAAACTCAAGTGACGGATTTAAGGGAACCATAGCCAAACATCCAAATACTATCAGGATTAACATATTCCTAAATATCTAATGAATCTGCTGCACAAAGGGATAAAAATGGAATGGCAAAGAGATTCCAGATCACCTCCTTCTGCACGCTCCTGAATGCTCAGATTGAACTTCAAGAATTAGGAAGAAACACACCAACCATCCAATGACTAGAAATCACCACAGGGCCACAAGAAATATGGGAAAGCTAGAAAATACCTCCCCTCCAAGGGAAAAGAATAACTCCTCTTCATCCACAGACAGTTCAATGGAAATCATGGAGGTGTCTGATAAAGAATTTAGAATATTCATAATGATGAAGCTAACAGAGATGGAAGAGAAGAGAGACAAAGAACTGCGGAAGAAGCAGGAGAAAGGAGCTGATGAGTTTTAGGAGGTGAGGAAATTCTTGCAAGCTCTAAAAGAGGAATTACACACTTTTAAAAAGAATCAAATGGACCTGTTAGAGATGAAGGCTATAGTGTAGGAAGTCAAAATCTCCCTTGAAAATATTAAATGCAGACTAGATCATACAGAAAATCGAATCTCAGACATGGAAAAGAAAATTGCTGGCCTAGAAAAATCCACCACAAAGACTGAGAAAATTGTCCCCCAAAATGAGAATAATATATGAGAAATACTAGATACTATCAAACTTTCAAACATCTGGATAATAGGTATCCCAGGAGGCAAAGAGACTCATAACAACATTTATAATCTATTCCATGAAATTCTGCAAGAAAACTTTCCAAACCTAGAGAGGCACTCAAAGATCCAGTCCTAAGAAACACAAAGGGCCCCAGATAGAATCAACCCAAGAAGATCTTCTCCAAGACACATTATAGCCAGATTGACCAAAACCACAGACAAAGACAAGATACTAAGATTGGCAAGAGAGAAACGGCAAGTTACCTACAAAGGCTATCCCATCAGGCTGACAGCAGACCTCTCATTGGAAACAATGCAAGCAAGGGAAGAATGGGAAAATATATTCAAAGTGTTAAGGAAAAAGCAATTTCAACCAAGAATACTGCACCCAGCAAGATTATCTGTCATATAGGAAGAAAAGACAAGAACATTCTCAGATAAATAAAACCTGAAAGAATTTACGAGCACCAGACCAGATCTCCAAGAAGTTCTCAAGGGAGTGCTATGCCAGGAAAATTAAATGTAGACACACAGAAATAAGAGTTCAAAACCTAAGAAAATAGCCAACTTAATCATGGGGACAAGTCTGGAGTTGAATATTATATCCCAGAATTTAATCAGGAAGATCGAACCACAAAGAAGATAGATTAAGTACATGAAACTGAACTAGTGAAATAGCATTTTATGACTTTTGACTAAAACATTGTTGATTTTCTTCTAGGCTTTGTTTTCCGTTTTTAAGGATTTTTGTCCTGTCTTGAGCTGTCAATAGGTTCATGTACCTACTATTAAACAGAATCCTAACCTGTTTCCTGGCTTTAAGTTTTAAGCAAATTTCCTTAGCATTTCTTTGATTTATTAAAGTTAAAGTGCTATAATTGAAATTACAAAAAAAAAAAAAAAAAAAAAAAAGAAAGAAAAAGAAAAAGAAAAAAGAAAAGAAAAGAAAAGAAAAGAAAAGAAAAGAAAAGAAATACCTAATGAGTCTCATCTCACTTAGGGAAAAGCCAAATCCTACAATCCTACAAGATCCACAGTTGGACCCCACTAGTCAACCCTTTCTGCTCCAGCCACACTATTTTCTTCACCTTTTCTAGAACAGCAGGCATACTCCTTGCTCAAGGACTTTACACTTCCTATTCCCTGGAATGTTCTCCCTCAAGATAGTTAAATATTCCTTTGCTTTTCATTTTTACTCACCTGACATTTAATCAAGACTTTTTTGTGACCTGCCTACACAAAATCACAACCATACCCTGTTATTTTCTTCCTTTTTCTCTCCTTTTTTTCCCCTTTAATTTGCCAGATGGTGCATACACTTGCCAAAGAGAAACAGAAACAGAAAGAGAGGGAGAGGAAGAATGCACCTCCCCCTGCAATGCTGCAAGCCCCTTTCCTCCACTTCTCCACTCTTTCAGGATTTTAGGCATGCATGCACCAGGTATTCAGTAAGCTTTTCAAGCCACTGGGGCTGGTCTTTGAGCTGCATGGCCAGTCATGAGACATCCAGCTCCCTTAACCACCAAGCCATGGGGCCAGCTCCTTTCTTTTTGTTTTGTTCAATGATAGAAAGCATGTGTGCATGTACCCAAGAGAAAATGGCATCTGTAACAGGATCTCATCACAACATGATCCCCTTTCCCCAGTCTGCTAGCTCCTCAGGATTGTGGGTACCTGTGTGGTTTTTCAGGCCCAACTGGGGATCCAAAACTGCATTTACCATGTAGCTTCCAGCCTTATAAGGCACATGCACTCCTGCCATGACACAGCAGTTAGGTACCTGCTTTATTTTTCTTATCACTTTTCATTTCTTAACTACCATACAAGGTACTTATGTGTTCATGTTATTGACTGTTTTGCCCACTAGAATATAAACTCCAAGAGAGTAAGAATATTTTTATTTTGAAATTTTTTGAGAGGTTTTTGCTATAGGGTGCGTGTGCTCACCAGAAAGACACACACACAGAGAGAGAGAGAGAGAGAGAGAGAGAGACAGAAAGCAAGAAATCACCCCCCAGGGGGGATGGCCATGCCGGAATCCCTTCTCCTCCGTTCTCCTCTCAGATCTTGGGCACACACGCACATGCACCCAGTGTGAGTTTAAACCACCAGGTCCTGGACTCGAACCTCAGTCGACTACATGGGAGTTCAATAACATAGCCATTACGCCAACTGCTGGTCCAGAGTACGAATATTTTGTTATGTTTACTGCTAAATATAACCCTAGCACTGCACTGCTTGGCACTGAGTAGGTGCCAATAAAATCAGTTTAATGAATGAACGATTAAATAAGACACAGACAGAATGCTGTATCACAGTGAAATTCTCCAAATCATGCTCATTTATGACTTTTCAACAGCCTCTGCCTGGAGTTCTTGGAGTCAAGCATGGAGACCTGCATTTCACCAGGTTCTACTGTAAACACGTCTTTCTGTCTTTCAGATAAATTTGACTTCAGAATGAGAAAGGTCAAGAACCTGGAGTGCTGTCAGCACTTCACGGCGTCTCCTTCCTGGCTTTCGTTTCAGTTTATGCTAAGTTTGGTTTGGAGGGAGGCGGCCTTCATGTCTGTCTTGTGGAGATGGCAGAGAACATCTTGACTTCAGAATGAGTATTTGGCAACAAAAAGGATGAATCAGAGCTGGAGCATGAAATCCATGCCGAGGCTAAGGGGAGAAAACAGCCGCTGGAAAGAGAAGGCAGAATTTGTCCTATCACCTGTCGTTATGGTCTCTGGATCAGGACATTTTAGCCCAAAGCAGCTTCCAAAGATCAAAGGAGAAGAGGTATTCCAAGACCGGAATAAAGATTTCAGCTGTGATTAAAAGTAAAAAGAAGAACAAAGCCAGAACAGGATAGAGATCCCAAAACAATGTGAGTGTGAGCTCTTTGGTGAGAAGGACCTGGCTTAGAGACTGGTTCTGCCACTTGCCAGCGGGGACAGTGCCTGCAGAGCGCTGAAGGCTATTGTGTAAGCCCCAGGCAATGATGTTAGCTCCTTCCCCACCCCAACCTCCACTGTACCCCCCACAGTCTAGACAACATAAGACGCACAGTGGGTGCTCAACAAAGCCCCCCCTTCCCAGATGAAAGAATTTAAGAGGAGCAACTTTCCCAATCCAGCTGCTTCTGCCTTCGCACAAGCCTCACCGAAGTTGCTTGCTTTTTCTCACTCTACTACACCTCCTTCCCTCTGTGTAACCTACTCCTGAAGCCATCATCACATTTGTTTTTGGAGTCTTGCTCCGCCACAGAGCTGGCGTCTGAGACGTCAATCCCTGAGCAGCCAGACATTCATTTCCATGAAAAAAAAAAAAAAAAAAAAACAGTGTTTTAGCCGAAAAACCTGAACCAGGGAGGCCCTGAGCTGATTCCAGCCTCCATTTGTTACTCCAGGCTGACAGATTTTCTTTATTTGGTTCTTGTTTTTCTCCTCTGGAGGGAAGCTTGTTTCCATAGAAGGATTTCCCCTCTTTGTGTTCATTCTTCATTCACAGTTTTAATGTTTACTTTTGCTTTTTATCTTTGCATAATCCTTGCTGCTTCAAGAATCCGTAGAGATGGCAGACCAGATTCCCTCTCCCTCCCCTGCAGATCTGTCTGGTTCATGCCAAGGGTGGCTGCCCCATTTCTCACATTATTCCTTTCACTTCTTTGTCATAGAAAAAGTTGCTGGTAAATCATGTGGACAAGCTCAGATAGCCTGGGATTTGTCCATGGGACAGTTTTCAAGTCTTTCTGCCAAGATTCTGTGCTACAGTAAGCTTGTTTGTAATGGAGTTCCTGGAGAGAGGGTCCCTGGGCTACCTAACCCTCTAGAAGGTATCTTTGCTTGGAGGGCCGGGAAACCCATCACTCAGAGAATGCTGTGCCCCCAGAAGCAAGTGGCTGGTCCCCAGGACTCCTAAGCACTGAGGGAAGACGGGATGAGAACTGTTCCATAGGCAGCAGAAGACTGAGGGCAGCTTCAGAAGGACATAACCTCCATGAATGGAGGCAGGGGGCTCTTCCATTTCATTCACTGTGTCCCCAGCACCTGACTGTGTGCACAGTTCAAGACTGGTCTTCAGTATATATGAGTATTTGTGGAATGAATGGCTGAGTGAATGAGCTCGAAAGACAGGGCACCCCAAGAATCCTCTTCAATAAAAAGGAGCGTTTGAGAAGAGATTGAGCCTACTATTGCCATTGTTTAATTTTACTAGAAATATTTGTAATTCTACTAAAACCCCAGGTCGGTGTGGTCTAGAGGAAAAAACTAACTACTCACCACTTTCTTTCTTTTCTTTTTTTTTTTTTCTGTATATGACAAACCATAAAAGGGGAGTTCAGACAAATAAGACAGACACGAGTGTGCCTAGTGTGTGGCAAATACAGGGCTGGGTAGGAGGTACGAAACTATGACAACTCGTGTAGACAGTGCTATGCCTGTGTGAGTTACTATGCACATGTACAGACAGGGTTACAACTTACTGAGCATTAGCCACATTGGACAATATTTAATCCCTCTAATACCACTCAGATGTCGTAGTATTTTTATTTTTATTTTACAGATGCAGAATGGAAGCTCTGAAAAGTTTAATTTAAAGACATCTCAGTCTAAGACCACCTTTCCATTTTGATGACTCCTCATTTTTCCAATGGAAAAATATTATGCACTTCCAAACATTTTTGGCTCGCTTGAGACTTTTGAAATGGTAGGGCAAAACCTCTAGTATAGACTGCTCAAAATAAGAAATTTTCCAAGGTCATTGACTTAATTTTTCCTTTAGCCAAAAAAAGCAAGAGATAGAAAGAAATTTTTTAATTCATTTCTCAGAAAATAGCTGTACTCACTGATAAAACTTGGCATAATCTTTGGGAGTCAGTTACCTATTTAAATAATGTTACCCCATGACAATGAATTACCATGTGGTATTATTTCCATAACAGATATCATTACATTCTAGAAAGGACAGATGTCTCCAAGAAGGCTTCTTAGAGACAAGTCTGAAAAGATACTTCAGGGTAACTAAACAAAGTGGGGTTTTATTATGGGAATATGCTTTCAGCCTTCGACTTCATCCAAAAAGCTGTCTTCTCGATGGCTCCACCATTCGGCACGCTGGCTCTGACTTTCATCTAACATGCAAAATTCCTATGACCTTTCAAGTCAAGTCATTAACCTCCAAGATGAACCTCTAGGAGGTGACAGTGAATAATATACACCAAAGTCAACAGTGTAAAAATATAGGCACTTGCATCTCAAATCTAATGTAAGAGACTATATTTTTAATTACTGATACATGACACTCAGTATAACACGACTTCTTTCCTTTATAAGAAATCTCAAAATATGTATAGATTTTAACTAGCTGAAGCCACTCATGTTCCTGAGAAGCATATTACTGAGTTGATTTTATAAATAAGTAGGCTGAGGCTTTTTAAGAGGGTTGGCTACTCAGTGAAGGTAACCCTCAAAGGCCATGTAAAATATAGACGTATCAACTCCGATTCTTTGTCCTTCAACTAAATCGTTGCTAGCGATCTTTTCCAAATGTGCATTCACAAAAGGTAATTTGTAACTGTCTACCTGGTAGAACTAGCCATCTGCTGTTCAACAGCTGGCACCAAGAACGTTTGAATCTGCACAAATAATTAAGCTCGAGAAACGGAACTTGCAATCCACCTCACCACTTCCTGGGATGTCCAAGGGCAGCAGCAGTGCTGGGAACCTCCACCTGCCCCTCAAGATGCACTCTGGGGGACCAGCAGGTGGCATGGTGGTTGAGGTGCTGGACTCGCACATGGCTGACTGCAGTTTGAGTCCCAGACCTGGAGGCTTGCTTTCTCACTTTCTCTATCTCTCTTTGGTGAGCGCACATGCCCTATAGCAAAATTTAAAAAAAAAAAAAATTAAAAAATTAAATAATTCTTTAAAAAAACAAAAGATGCACTCTGTCTTCCTTGGCAGCCAACGTACACAGGCTGCATCTGGGGGGTTCCAGCTGAGCTCCTCAGTGTGGAGACGGGGGAAGGAGAGAGGAATGAGGCCGCATACTTGTTTCCTGTTCCTTCTATGGCTCACTGCGTGCTTCAAGCCCGGGTCAGGTAGTCCCCTCCAAACAGCCTCTGGGTCCCCAGGTTCAGGTCAGCATTCCCTTTCTCTCCAGGTCTAGGAGACCTGTTACTAGCCTGAGTTAGCTCTAACAAATGTGCATTGTCTTCCCACATTTGTTAGAGTGCCTTTGTTAATTCTATTCACACCATCCAACTTGGTTGTATTGTCTATTTCCTGTTTAGGCTCTAGTCGGTATTGTAGTCTTGTCAAAGGCCCAAGGTGAAGCCTTCATGGTACATGAAAAGAAGGGCACCATTAGAAATACCAGACATACGGTCTCAGGAGGCCTCGAGAAAGAAAATGCAACAAATGAGTTTTCCCTACTGGCCCCTACACAATCCATCCACTTAGACCTGGTAGTCTTCTCATCTTGCTGCTACATAGCCAGGGGCAGGGGGTAGAGGAGGAGGCAGAAGGACACGCAGTGAGCACCTGTCATGTGTCGGGCTCGGTGCAGGGACTTTCACGTACATCATGTTATCGTGTGTTGTGTGTGTAGCCTGGAGCAAACTTGTAACCGTCCTTCATCCCAGTTGTTCATCTGTAAAATGGTCCTATGGGAATAATAGGACCTGCTTTGTAGATTATTGAGAAAATTGAATGAGATCATATGTGTAAAGTGCCTAAGATAGGACATAATGCATGTTCGAAATATGTTGATGAGAATAAGAACAACCCTTATAACACTCTTCTGAAATAAATATCATTTTGTCCATTTTAAAGACGAAGAAGTTGATGGGGCTAGCAGATGGTGCAGCAGTTACATTGCTGGACCTTCACATGGCTGACCATGGTTCAAATCCCAGACTCGGTGGCTTGAATCTCATGCCAGGCGTGTGTGTGTGTGTGTGTGTGTGTGTGTGTGTGTGTGTGTGCCCAAGATCCCAGGAGGAGAATGGAGGAGACAGGGAGAGGGAAAGTGAGAAATTACCCCTTAGGGGTCATGGCCATGCTGCAATGCCTTCTCTTCCATTCTCCTCTAAGGGTTGATTTCTCACTTTCCCTCTCACTGTCTCTCTCTCTCTCTCTCAATGAGCACACATGCCCTAAGGCAAAAAAAAAAAAAAGAAAAGAAAAAAAGAAAAAATACTCTTAAAAATAAAAAGACGAGGAAGCTGAGGCTCCGTGAGCTATGACACAAAGAAGAGACAGAGAGAAACTACCCGGAATCCTGTCTGACACTCAACCTGTGTTTATTCCACCATCATATCACGCTGCCCTATTCAGTTGTCCCCTATTCTGTCTGTGTTGCAATTTACAATCTGTAGAAGGGATGGCATATGTGTGACCCATATGCTGTCACACTTCTCCCAGATGACAGACAAGGTCCTCTTTAGGTGACTCTTACAATGCCTCTTAACATACTTCCCCCAGCAGCCACTAACGATCAATCAGGATTGACATTTAAGGTGAGATTAATTTGCTATCCCCAAAGGAAAACAGTAATTCAAATGAAAAGGACAAAGTCAAATTTAACAAAAAAGAAATGTGTGTTCCAGAGATTAGGAATTTTGCTTTTTTCAGTCAAGTATCCCCAGGGCCCAGAACAATGCATGGTATGTAGAAAGCACTAGGTAAAAATTTGCTGAATGAATTAATGAATTAAAATTGTTTTGTATAAGACCCCAGCCTCAGGAAATTTATGGAGAATAAAGCTGGACAAATAGAAGAACATAAACAACTGTAATGTAAAGTGGCCTAAGATAGGTTCCATGAAAGTAGCTGATTGTAGGTAAAATGAGAAAAGAAGGAAATCTGAATCAGTTAGCACAACACAGCATTTAAAGAGAAATATGGGGCCAGCCCAAAGCCTGGTGATTAAGGTGGCTGGATCCCACGAGACCAACTGCTCATTTTGAGTCCTGAACCCAATGGCCTAAGAAATACACTGGGTATGTGTGTGTTTGCCCCCAAAATACCAAAAGAAGGGAGAAATGGAGGAAAAGGGATTGTGGCATGACCATTCCCCATGGGTAGGGGGTGCTTTCCCACATTCTCTGTCTTTCTCTGTCTCTCTCCAGCAAGCATACATGCTATGGCAAATTCAAAAAGAAAAAAAAAAAAGGAGAGATATGATAATGCTTTCAAGTGTCTAACCTAAACTAGGGATCTTCTCAAGCAGATATTCTAATAGGTAGGCCTTAATAAACAGATAAAAATGACTTTTATAATTAGTAACACCATTTGTCTTAAACTATATACAATTTAAGTTGATAAATCTCTCTTTAGAGGGAGCACATGAAAGTTACAACTCAAATTCTCAGTAGATGGGTCTGAGTGAACAAGACCTTGAATTCTCTGAATATGAACCCCAAGTTTCTATCACCTGTTCTTTTCCACTGAAACCTATCAAGGCCCTTGTAGAGAGACTCTCCATGCTCTTTTCTAGCATGAAAATCTCTCTTTTTAGAAATCTGTAATGAGTCATATATGCTTTTTTTTTTTTTTTTTTTTTTATACAACAGTTTAGAAAGTAGAAAGTGGGGACCAGCAGTTAGTATAATGGCTATGTCGCTGGACTCCCACGTAGTTGACCACAGTTTGAGTCACACACCCAGTGGCTTAAACTCATGTCGGGCGCGTGTGCGTGCGTGCCCAAGATCCCAAGAGGAGAATGGAGGAGAAGGGATTGCGACGTGGCCATCCCCCCTGGGGGGCGATTTCTCACTTTCTGTCTCTCTGTCTCTCTCTGTCTTTCTGGCGAGCGCATGCGCCCTATAGCAAAAACCTCTCCAAAAAATAAAAAAAGAGAGAAAGTAGAAGTGAATACACGCCACCACCTCTCTCTCAATAATCCAGCTTCTCCCCAATCCAAATGACAACAGGAGTCAACAAACTATAGCCTACGGTCCAAATCCAGCCTGCACTTGTTTTTGTACAGCCTGTGAGCTAAGAAGGGTTTTCACATTGTTTTCTAAAGAGGTTTTTGCCTGAGGGCATGTGCGCTTGCCAAAGAGAGACACACACACAGAAACACAGAGAGGGAAAGCGAGAAATCACCCAGAGGGGTGGCCACACCAAATAGGATCTTGGGCACGCACGTACATGTGCACAACATGATTTTCAGGACTCGAACTGTGATCAGTCATAACATAACCACTATGCTATCTGCTGGTCCCGGGTTTTCATGTTTTTAAGTGGCTGGAGAGAAGAAGAATATTTTGTGACAAGTGAAATTATATGAAGTTCAAGTTTCAAATTCTGTAAATTCAGTTGTGTTAGCACACAGCCATGTCCGTCCATTTATGTAGTGTCTGTGGCTACTTCCACAGCAGAGCTGCAGAGCTGGGTAGCACACCCAGTCTTACAGAACAGACCCTTCAGCCTTGCTAAAAAACACCACTCTTCTAAATTTACTATTTCTTATCTATCCATTTATACAGTACGTTAAATACTTCCCATTTGTCAGCCTACTTTTCTCTCATTACACTTTATACTGCAGCTGTCTTAGTCCATTCATGCTGCTATAACAAAATACCACAGATTAGGTAGTGTCTAAAAAGAAATTTATTGGGTTGTCGCGAAAGTCAAGATGCATTTTTGCAGACCAAAAAAATACGTCATGACTTTCCCAATCACCTAATATTTTTTCACAGTTCTGAAAGCTAGAAGTCCAATCTCAAGGCACTGGCAGATTCGGTGCCTGGTGAGGGCCCATTTCCTCATAAATGACGTCTTCTTACTGTACCCTCACATGGTGAAAAGGGTAAATAAGCTCCTCTGGGCCTCTTGTAAGGATTCTGATTCCACTCGTGAGGGTGGCTCTTCCCTCACTGTTTAATCACCTCCCAAAAGCCCTACTTCCTGACACCATCACTCTGGGGATTAGGTTTCAACATACAAATTTTGGGGAAACACAAATACTCAGACTACAGCATTGGCCATGTTCCCTTAAATTTCCATAGACCTGTCAACTGTCTAGTGAGCATTTTATTACCAGCCATGGCCCTATCAAATTTCTCACGGGCATTTCACCACCAACCACATATTCGACCACAGATTTTCCTCCTCCCTTATCTTCCTGGGAATACCGAGACGGTGAGTACATATTGGAAAGGGCACAGAAGCAATGGGAGCGATAACCCTGAAACTTCCTTTTGCAGTAAACACAACACCCTGGTAATCAATCACTCTGCAACTTGGCCAGCCGGGTCTGGTAGAACACACCCCATGTAATTGTGCTGGCTGGTTGGAAAAATATTTGCTAAGCAAATGTCTTGGGTGTGTGGGGTGCCCCAAAGTAAAAATGGCTAGATGTTAATTTTCTGCTCTTTTAGCTATGTGTGGAACTAACTTTAGACTACGTAGTTCTCACACCTAATTTTCAGTGGCTCACAGATTCTTCAAGAATCAGGGGACCAGCAGTTGGTGTAATGGCTATGTCACTGGACTCCCACGTAGTCGATTGAAATTCGAGTCCCTAACCCGGTGGCTTAAACTCACACTGGGCACGCACCAAGATCCCAAGAGGGGAATGGAGGAGAAGGTATTGCGGCCTGGCCGTCCCCCCCCCGAGGGGTGATTTCTCGCTTTCTATCTTTCTGTCTCTTTCTATCTTTCTGGCAAGCACATGCACACTATAGTAAAAACCTCTCAAATAAAAAAAATATATAAAGAATCAGGTTTTATACTGATTCAGTTTCTAACTTTTGATGGTATTTTCTTGACATTCTATTGGCAATTTTTTTTTTCCTTAGATTTCAGTTTGGTCAGTAAATCTCCACTAATGTAAGTGGTCTTTGATGTTTTAGTGAGAATGGAGATAAAAAACATTTTAAGCAAAAATAATTTCCGGGATGATTTTCAGGAATGATTTAAGAGTTGTTCCTAGGGTAACTTTCTGTGATAACACTAATACCAAAGAAAATAAAAACAAATAGATATTAAGGGCTAAGCAAAATTGGCAGATGAGCCAGTTACCTACAGCGACAAAAACATGCCACCCCGAAACTTACTGACTTCAAACAAAACCCGTCATTTGTTTTCACCATGAGATCTGCAGTTTGGCAGTGCTTAGTGGGGACAGGTCATCTCTGCTCTGTGTGGTATTAACTGGGGTCACTCAACTGGGACTGGGGGATCCACTTCCAAGATGGCTCACTCATGTGGTTGGCAAGATGGAGCAGGCTGCAGGCTGGGAGTTCAGCAGGGGCCGTCAGTCAGCGTGTTTACTATTCCATGTAGGACTCTCTGGGACTCCTCGAGCTTCCTCACAGCACAGCAGCTGGGTCCTACAAGTCAGTGTTCAAAGAAGCCAAGGCAGACATTGCCTTTTCTCGGAGTCTATCACATGAGTCAAGCAGTACCATCTCCACTGCATTTTTCCAGTTAAGCAAATCATTAAGACCAGCTCAAATTCAAGAGGGAGAAGAATGAGATCCCACACCTCAATGGAAGGAGTAGTAAAGAATTTATGGCCATCTTTATCATAGCAAGTAAAAGAAATAGTATAAACGAGTTTCTGAAAAAAATTAAAGTTTGGCTATTGAAGCAGCAGCAAAAAGAAGGCAAGAACAGTATTAGAGAATCTCATGGTTGGACCAACTCTCTGGGAGGAAGTAGAACAATGGTCAAGAGCCCGGACCAAGGGGCTACGTGGCAGCTCAGTGGTAACACAACACAGGTTCTCATCCTGGGACCTCCCTGAGCACGGGGGCCCTCTCTGAGCACACATATGTGCCCATGATCTAGGCTGGTTGAGATTAGGGGTGGGTCATGGTGTAAAGATCCTGTTGGGAGCTCTTGTCTGTAGGTCTGTCTCTCTCATGGAAGAAATACATAAGCTTAGAAAAAGAAAGAAAGTGCAGGCCACGACCAGCTGTGGCGGTGCAGCAATAACGCAATGCTCTGCAATACTGAAGCCATATGGGAAGGTCCTGGGTTCATGTCCCGGAGTCTTTCTGTAAATACTGGGCATGCACGCACCTGCCCCTGATCTTGGCTGGCTGAGGCTGGGGGAAAGATCACAGTGTAAATACCCTATGGCAGGTGTTTCTCTCCTTTCTTCATAAAAGAAACAAACTTAGAACCAAAGAGCACAGGTTGTCTGGGTGTGATTCCTAGTTCTGTCATGTACCGGCTGTGTGACCATGGGGTGCTGGCATTTGCCAGAGAGAGATGGAGAGATGGAAAGTGGCAGAGAGGAGAACCTCCAGTGGGATGTGGTCACGCCTCAATCCCTTCTCCATTTCTTCACCCTATCAGGATTTTGGGCATGCATGCATATGCACCTGGCATGTTTTTCAAGTCACCAGGGCCAGGATTCAAACTGAAGTCAGTCTGACTCCCTTAACCATTAGGCTTTAGGGCTGGCCTGCTCGCCCTTTCCATGTCACCATATCATCATCTTCAAAATGGAGAAAAGAATGATGTCTATGGCACAGGGCTTGTCTGAGGAAATGAAGACTCTACTTTTCAATTAGTAGAAAAGTTTAGAAGCTATTACATAACAAACACATAGAAAAATGCACAATAGTAAGTGCTCTATGAATTTTCACAAACTGGATAGACTTATCTAAACCACCACCTAGATCAAGAAATAGCACAACGTTAGGACGGGAAAACAATAGGGGTGGGAGTGGGAAACAGGAGGAAGTGTGGGACTTCGGCAAGTGGGAAACAGCAGGGAGCAGTGGGACTTCAGCAAACAGGAGACTGCACACTCTCGCTTCTTACCAGTGGTTGCCATGTAGGGAAAGAAGTGGGGTGAGCAGGTTGAACAAAACAGAAAGCCAGAGTGAGAACACATGCCTACTGGGGACTTTGCGAATAGGGGGTGCTGACAGAGCACAGGGCTTGAAGAATGGGAGGACCTGCAATAGGGGTAAGGGATGGGAAGGTGAAAGGAGATACAAGAACAAAAAGAGATCTCAGCATAAGAGTGGTGGGCACTTTAAGTATCCCTGAGCAAGGCAGGAATAATGAGTATGGAATTATAGAGGCTCAAGGTCCCAGAAAGAGCCTTGACTTGAAGCTGTCCTAACACAGGAAGAAGGTTTTCAAGTGATGGGAAAGACCCAGAGAAGAGCTTCTTGCTGCAAAGCCACATGCATGTGTCACCTATTTTAATCACTAGAGCCTTAAGGATCTCCACACCCACGTGCAACTGTCCTACAGTTTTCTTCCCAATTCCTTTTGCTTATTCCCATGCAGAACTAGACTTCTGCTTTCTTGCCTTTTCTGGCTTGTCTTGCTTTGGTATATATTGCCCTTCTGTGTGGAGTTCCTAAGGCTTCTCGCTGTTAGGAAATGTCTCATAGTGCACACACTGTTGGGGGATTTGGGCACATCAAGTCTTTTTCAGAATGACGCAGATACAAATTAATGAGATGAAAGTGAAGGCTCGTTCACAGATCTGTCTGTAAAGTCTAAGACATCTGGCAGACTTCTTCAAATATTCCTAGTCCTCCTCACTCGGTGAAGATGAGTGGTTAAAGCAGTGGTTAATAGCATAGTAGTGATGGGAGGAGGGTAAATCTGGGATTATTAGTAACTAACTAGGTAATTGGCAGATCCAAAGATGGCTGTCCATGGATGTAGCTAGTAAGAACAGCATCAGAGTCCAGCCATGTTGGCCCAGGTAAGGCACCATTGTGCAATATTGGAGCCACATGGGATGCCTGGGTTTGAATCTTGGATCAACTTGAATACACCGGACATGCCCACGCGCACACATGGCCCTGGCTGGCTGTGAGTTTGGGGGGAAGATCAGTGTGAGACTCTATGAAGGGTGCCTCCCTCCATCAATAAATAAAATAAACTTGAAATACATACATGTTTTCAAAAGCTCCATAATGTAAGGCTACTAGAATAGCTAATCTACAGTTGATATTAACCAATGTCTGTCCTATTGTTGGATATTACTGTCAGTGCGATGATACAACAGCCAGGGATGACCCAGCTGTAGGAAGCGCACACGGGCAGGAATGCAGAGCTGTATACTCTGTTGGGAGGTCAGCTTGAAATATATATTCCAAGAATTAAAATGTGTTTAGTGTTTTGTTCCAATCATTCCACTTCTAGAAGATTCTCCTTAGAAAATAATAGGGTAAGAAAAGAAAGATAAATGTAAAGAAAGACCCATCTAACCTTTGTTTTAAAGGCATAAAACATGAATGAGATCAAAGTGAAGAAAGAGGTTTTTGCTCTCTGAAATATCACTTCTTATCCTGTATCCTTAAATATAGTCCTTTTTTTACTAAGCACTGTCTTGGGTATTTTAACTACTGTAGCATAAAATAAAACTAAAGAATGATAACTCTTTATGGGCTTCTCTTTGGTTAAGGCGCATTCTTCACATTGTGAATGAAAATTCTTACTCAATAATTTTGGACGAGCTGTAACTTTTATTTAAGAAGTCAGGATGATTTTGGAGAAGGATCATATGGGTGGTGATGGGAACATACTTCAGGCTCTACAAATAATAGTCATTTGGGACGATGACAGTTTACATCACTCAGAATTTAACATGGAGAGTCTACATTTTGGTTTATATTTAAAACATTTTATTTGCATCTACAGTTTAAAGGTATTTAAAATTCGGTTTATGGTTATCATTTTTTTTTTTTTTTTTTTTGGAGAGGTTTTCACTATAGGGTGCATGCGCTCATCAGACAGACAGAGAGAGACAGAGAGACAGAAAGCGAGAAATCACCCCCCCCAGGGGGGATGGTCACGCCGCAATCCCTTCTCCTCCATTCTCCTCTTGGGATCTTGGGCATGCACACACACGCGCCCGGTGTGAGTTTTAAGCCACCGGATCCAGGACGCGAACCGTGGGAGTACTAGCGACATAGCCATTACGCTAATTGCTGGTCCCATGGTTATCTTCAAGTGTACATGCACACTGGCATTTTTACATAAACTGGGCCATATGGATTCATTTTGAAATACATACATGTTTTCAAAAGCTCCATAATGTAAGGCTACTAGAATAGCTAATCTACAGTTGATATTAACCAATGTCTGTCCTATTGTTGGATACTACTGCCAGTGTTTTACTACTATTTTTTTAGGTTTTTAGTTTTTGTTATAGGGCATGTGCACTCACAAGAGAGAGAGAGAGAGAGAAATCACCCCCACAAGGAATGGCCTTGCCTCAATCCCTTCTCCTCCATCCTCTTCTCGAGATTTTCATCATGTACACACCTGCACCCAGCGTGATTCTCAAGTCACCGGGTCCGGAAATCTAACCATGAAGGTGGTCAAGTGGGATTCAGTCATTCAACCTCCATGCCAACTACTGGCTCCAATGTTTTATGCCTTCAAAACAAAGGTTAGATGGGTCTTTCTTTACATTTATCTTTCTTTTCTTATCCCATTATTTTCTAAGGAGAATCTTCTAGAAGTGGAATGATTGGAACAAAACACTAAACACATTTTAATTCTTGGAATATATATTTCAAGCTGACCTCCCAAAAGAGTATACAGCTCTGCATTCCTGCCCGTGTGTGCTTCCTACAGCTGGGCCATCCCTGGCTGTTGTATCACCGCATCGGTATTTTCTAATTGTATATATTTGCTTATTTTTAAAGTTTAATTTTTTTTTCCATACACCTATTTCTTTTGCAAATTCATGACCTGCACTGACTTGGGGTCTGAGCTGTGGTTTGATCATATACGTTGTTAATGCACAGCAGACACTCCAGGTCTCTGGTGAAGGCCTGTGTGCACTTCTAGCCGTACAATATAAATAGGGGAGAGAGTAGAAAAAGGACTAACTCAAAGCTCTCACTTCTTGTATGAGGTAAACAAAGCATGCTCTCTAGTGTGGTTTGGGTCAACATGACTAGTACTTCCAGCTAAAGAAAAGAGGCTGGCCCAGGCTACTTCCTCGCTTAACTATAATAAATAGCATTGCACTTGGTGATACTAGACTAAATCCTGGAAACGGAGAGGGGCTTGTGGCTACTCCAAGCTCCAAGTCATGTTTTAAGGACAACAAAATAAATATACACAGAGAGGTGTACATTCACAAGCGAGAGTCTAGCTATTTGTGCAAAGGTAACTTGTTTATTATTTAATCCGGTTAGTCTTTCTTCCTTAAATTAGCATTTAAATTCCAAACACTTCATGGCTGGAGATCCATTTTAAACCAAATATCCGAAATCTAAAAGCTCGCTCTGAGTATTGTACCACTGGAGGTATTAAATGGTACATCGTATTCATGGGTGAATCCCCAGTACTCCAAGTTCATTATTTCCTTTTCAAGCCTGACTGCTTCCTCTACTCATTATTACTGCCCACTGGCTTAGCTACCTTCTCAGGGATTCAGGCTGAAGACTCTGACCTAATCTTTATTTCTCCTTCCCCCTTGCCCTCTACATCTAATCAACTGCCAAGTCCTAGAGATTTTTCTTAGTTTGTACAAAGTGATTTCTTATCTGAGAGAGAGAAAGAGCCCCTCCAACAGAGCCCTAAATGCCATGCTCTGCCCCCAGCCCCGGCCAGTCCCAGAGCATAGGCACACGAGCCCTGCGTACTTGGAAGTCTGTGGACACGAACCTAAGATCTTCCCATGTGGGTCAGTCTCACAAAGCATTGAGTTTTATCAGTATATCACCATCTGGCCCTCTTACTTTTTTTCTCTCTTTTTTTTTGAGAGGTTTTTGCTATAGGGCATGTGCGCTCGCCAGACAGACAGAGAGAGACAGAAAGAAAGCGAGAAATCACCCCCCAGGGGGGATGGCCACACTGCTAATCCCTTCTCCTCCATTCTCCTCTCGGGATCCTGGGCATGCATGCACACGTGCCCAGCGTGAGTTTAAGCCACCGGGTCCGGGACTCAAACAGCGCCCGGCATGAGTTTAAGCCACCAGGTCCGGGACTCGAACCCCGGTCGACTACGTGGGAGTCCAGCGACATAGCCATTATGCTAACTGCTGGTCCCTGGCCCTCTTACTTTTTAAAAAAATATATAAGGTTTTTATCTTAAGATAATTTTAGATTTACAGCAAAGTTCAAAGATTAAGTTCCTTATTCTCCTAAAGTAGATCCTTCCTAAGACTAACATCTCACATTGTCCTGGAACAGTTTGTTGCAACTAAGGAGCCAACATGGATACACTGACACAAGCTTTATTCAGATGTCACTAATATTCCCACGTGACCTTCCTGTGTCCTAGAATCCCACCTCCAGGATATCTCATTTTTTAAAAAAGAATTATTTATTTATTATTATTTTAATTCACCAGTGAGAGACAGAAAAAGAGAGAAAGGGAAAATGAGAAAGCAAGTCACCAGATCCAGGACTCGAACCAGAGTCAGTTATGTGAGAGTCCAATGCCTAAACCACCATGCCACCTGCTGGCCCCAGGATATTTCATTTTTAATCAAGTCTTTTTAGTCTCCTCTGGTCTGTGACAGTTTCTCAGAAGTTTCAGATTTCTGATGGCCTCAACACTTTTAAGGAATCCTAGTCAGGTATTTTGAAGACTGCCCCCAGATTTACCTGACATTTTTCTGAAGTTTGGACTGGCCTTAGGGGTTTTTTGGAGGATGATCGTGTAAGCAAAGTGCCAGTTCTATCACATTACATCATGCTATCAAAGGACTCTGGACTGTTTTAACTTGCAACATGTCTACACTGCATGTGGGCTTCTTCCCTGGGCCAACCAACTTTTCAACTTTCTAGACACCTCTAGTTCACTTTAGTTCTGGCACTATCTGGTGTTGGCACAGACCCCCACAGGTTAAGGGCTCAGGCCACAAGACTGCCTCACGTTAGACGCCAATCGCAAGCCCTGGGCCCCCAATCCTTTTGACCGATCAGCTATAAATCAAGAAATTTCAAGGATCCCTCCCAGGTTTGATCATTTGCTTAAATGGGCCACGGAACTCAGGAAAGGACTTTACTTATTATCACTGGTTTTTCAGAAAGGATGCAAGTGATCAGCCAGATGAACAGGCAGGTGGGGAGAGTCCTGGAGGGTCCTGAGTGCAGAGCTTCTGTGCCCATGGAGCCGGGTACACCAGCCTCCTGGCACAAGGATGCCTTCATCAATCTGGAAGCTCTCAGAACTCATTGGGGGGTTTTATTAATGGTGCTTCCATAACAGTCATAATTGATTAAATCATTGGCCACTGATGATTTGTAGACCCCTCCCTGCCTACCATCTCCAAAGCTTGAGGTGGGAGGGGGCCTGACGTTCCACCCTTCAGTCATGTGGTTGGTTCCTCTGGCAACCAATGCCCATAATGAAGGTATCTATGGGCCCACTAAGAGTCACTTCAGTAGCATAAACTCAGGTATGGTGGAAAAGAGCTTACTACAAAATAACAGAAGACACTCCTCTCAACCCTGTCACTCAGGAAATACCCAGGGGTTTAGGAGCCCTGTGTCAGGAAGGAGGACAAGGACCAAATACATATATTTACTCTATCATAATGATCTACTATGGATGAGGTTAACCTTGAGCACCTGGATGAGAAAGTGTCTATCAAGTTTCTCCACTCTCAAGTTAGTTTCTTCCATCTTTCCATCCTCATTTTTCAGATGGGGAAACTGAGGTTAGAAATTAAATGTCTATGCCAAGGCTAAAAAGTAGTAGAACTGAAATTAAAACACAAGGCAGGGGCCTGAGGATGATGCTGCAGTAAGACAATGCTCTGAGACTCACCCACATGGGAAGGTTCCCAGTTCACATTCAGAGACCTCCCTTGGGTATGCTGGGTATGTGGGTGCCTGTGATCTGGACTGGCTGAAGCCAGGGGTGGATGGTAGTGTGAAGACCCTGTTGGGCGATGGGTCTGTCTGTCTGTCTCTCTCATTTGTGTAAGATGAAAATGAATGAACTTCAAAAAAAATGCAAAACACAAAATGCAAGGCTTCTCACTCCTACATCTGAATTTCTCCCACTGCACCAAGGATCTGCAAACTATCATGACCCATGGGACAAATCCAAACTATCACCTGTTTTTTTTTTTTTTTTTAATTTTTATAAGCACAAAAGCTAGCATGGTTTTCATGTTTTAAAACAGTTTAAAAAATAGCCTGAGAGTATTTCACATGTAAAACTTACATGAATTTCTAGATTTTATATGCACAAATAAAGTTTTGGGGTACACAGTAGTGCTCACTTGTTTACTTATTGCCATAACTGCTTTCACAATACATCAGCCAATGGGGCCAGCAGATGGCATAACGGTTACATTGCTGAACTCCCACATGGCCAACCATGGTTCAAGTCCTGGACCTTGTGGTTTGAAACTCACACCAGGTGTGTTTACATGCATGCCCAAGATCCTGGGAGGAGAATGGAGAAGGGATTTTGGAGTGGCCATTCCCTCTGAGGGGTGATTTCTCACTTTTCCTCTCACTGTCCCTGTCTCTCTCTTCAGTGAGTGCACATACCCTAAGGCAAAACCCTCTTAAAAATAAATCAGCCAAATTGAGCAGCTGCAACAGAGATTGGCCCCTAAAACTTAAAAATATTTACCATCTCTCACTGTTAAATGAAAATTATAGGAGGCCATTGTTTGGACTAAGCTTCTGTTCTAGACCCATTCTAGTCTGGACCCAACAGACCAGACTAAAGTGGAACCCCTCAGGCTAAAATACCACATCATCAAACTGAAAATAACTCTAAGAAAGCTCAAGGAGTTCCCCAAATAGACCAGTTTTTCCTGAAAATAGAGTCCAATCCACCTGAGTTAGCACTACAAGGAAATAAAACTTACACACATCTTGCAGCCTTTATAGGAATGTGCACCTGGAGTTGCTCCAGGGCTATCTAGACTCTCTGGACTCTGTGGCTTATGAACATCCTTATTGCCCAAAAACATTTCTTCTTGACCTTCCCTCAGTCACGCACATTAGTTCTAACCTTCAAATGTTTCTTCTGCAATGTGTAGGGCTACACAGAAACTAGAAACTCTCTTCCCCAAGGCAGGTCACAGAAACGAGAAACCCCTTTCCCCTAAAACCAGCCATAAAACCTAAACATATTACTCCAACTTCTTCCCCCTCCTGCCTCTGTGTAAGAGCTGGTGTGAAAGGAATTCTCTGACTTCTCTTACAGGTTGTAGGTCAGAAGACCTCCAGCCAGAAAGGACCAGGCCCTCCACCCACAAGGAAGGAATGCTGCACAGAGAGGTCCAGAAGAATCTGCACAGACAGGCCTTGCTGGGTTTCCCCACTCGGTCATGTCTTTTCTGTCCAATCACATTTCTAGGCGCCGTCTGTGGTTCATTGAACCTGTGCATAAAAATGCATTGCTTACCCTTGGGCCTTCAGGTCTTCGATCTGAAAGCACCTGTGTCATGAAAAACTATGACCAAATAAATCTGTTATAGCTTTAATTCTACTTAATTCTATTCATCTATTTTTAACTCCTTTTAGCACACTTAGATGTAAACCTTCAGAGCAAGGGGGAGAATTTCCTTTTGCCTCCACAACAGTTAGTTTTGTAATTTGCAACATGTAAAACAAGATTCTCTCAAACATTTCTTCGGAGGGCAGTCTAGATTTGAGACTTGCTGTGTGTTTTGTTTTGTTTTGTTTGGCTACAGTATGCATGTGCTTGCCAGAGACAGAGAGAGGGAAAGTGAGAAAGCACCCACAAACAAGGATGACCACACCACAATCACTTCTCCTCTCGAGATTTTGGACACACACCCACATGTACCCAACATATTTTCCAAGCACTTGGTCCAGGACTTGAACCACACAGTCAGCTATGTGCAATCCAGCTGCTTGAACCCCCACACCATCTGCTGGCCTGTGTTTTCCTACTCACATTGATGAAATCGTATCAGTGCAGTGAAGGGTTTGAGAGTGGGTTAAGAGGAAAAGACGCCATGATGGGGACACAGAACGCAGAGACAGAGGAGCATAGATTCTTGGGACATCAGAAGGGGGAGGAGAGATTCCCTCAATTAAAAGATTATACATAAAATTTGTGCAATGAGTCAAAAAAACCCAAAAATACCCTGGGAGAATGCAGGCCAGGGGTCTTTTTAAGGCAGGCATTGAGATTGTCCTACGTGTACAGATAGGAATTCTTAGAAACTTCCCCTGCTGTTTCCAAGTCTCGCTGCTCCAACAGCACACTCCCAAGAATGCCTCTCTCAGCCTGCTCCCTGCTCAGAGCACGACCCTGGGCCTCGTCATTCCTATTCACAAAGGACAAGGCTGGCTACTTGCCCAACTCCAAAACTGTTCTCTGTTTATTTCTAACTCTCAGAAATGACAGAGATAACTCATGATAACTGTCCATGGTATTCTGGGAGTGTTATTTTAAGTATCTTCCTTTTTTTTAAACAAGGGCTTGCTCTGTTGCAATTTTTCGGGTCTGCCTCCTGAGTAGCTGAGCCTACAAGTATGTATCCTCATGTCCAGCTTTTAGGGAGAGCCAGGAATCAAACCGGGCTTTCCATGTAGCCTTAGCCCATTTGAGGCAGTGACATTTTACCAGAGTATACCACTGTGGCTGAGCCAAGCATCTGACTTTTCTTGTGTATGTAATACAGAAAATTACCTTTGATTTTTTTTCCCAGTTTCTTTTATGAATAGTCATGTTTCTCTTTCTGAGTTCCTATCAAATATCTATAAAATTTCTTAGTCAGGAGGTCCTTCCTCTTGAAGAATATTTTGCAATGCAGCTAACAGCTGGCATTGCTCAAGAACCAGGAAAATGGGATCATCTGTGGAGAGGAAGTCTCAAAAAGACAGTCAAAGGAAGACCTTCTGCAGATAACCTCATAGAAGCAGGTAATAGCCAAAAAAAAAAAAAAAAAAAAAAAAAAAGTTGATCTTAAAAAGTTCAAGGTTAAGGACTTTGCTGAGGCTATATAACCATACTGACCTAAATAACTCCATATTTGGGACTAGCAGTTGGCGTAATAGCTGTGTTGCTGGACTCCCTTGTAGTCAGTCGACCGCGGTTCGAGCCCCAGACCCAGTGGCTTAAGCTCATACTGGGCATGTGTGAGTGCGTGTGATCCTGAGAGGAGAATGGAGGAGAAGGGATTGCAGTATGGTCATCCCCCCCGGGGGGTAATTTCTCACTTTCTGTCTCTCTCTGTCTTTCTGGCGAGCGCACACGCTCTATAGCAAAAAAAAAAAAAAAAAAAAAAAAAAAAAGAACTCCACATTTATAAATGCATCTGATTATCTCAGTAGCCCCTCTGAGGTTAGGAATGAGCTTCATTTTTTTTTTTTTTTTCTTTTTTCAGGGTTTTGCTGTAGGACATGTGCACTTGCCAGAGAGAGGCAGTGATAAGGGAAGTGAGAAGTCACCCTCCAGGAGAGATGACCACACTGCATTCCCTTCTCCTCCACTCTCCCTTGGGATTTTGGGCATGCATAAACACGTACCTGGCGTGATTTTCTTTTTTTTTTTTTCTTTTGGAGAGGTTTTTGCCATAGGGTGCGTGCGCTCGCCAGACAGACAGAGAGAGACATAGAGACAGAAAGTGAGAAATCACCCCCAGGGGGTATGGCCACGCCGCAATCCCTTCTCCTCTGGGGATCTTGGGCATGCACGCACATGCACCCGGAGTGAGTTTTAAGCCACTGGGTGTGGGACTCAAACCGCGGTCGACTACATGGGAGTCCAGCGACACAGCCATTATGCTAACTGCTGGTCCCCCTGGCGTAATTTTCAAGCCACCAGGTCTGGGACTCAAGCTGTGGTTGGCCATGTGGGAGCCCAGTGCCCTAGCTTCATTTCTTATATACAGAGAAATTAGAGGGCTCGTTTAAGTTACCTCAAGAAAGTCAGGGCTTGCTCAGAATGTTGCATTTAGCATTATATACCCACAGCCCATGCTCATAGCTTGGAACACAGCAGGTGTTCTATAAGGGAAATGTTAGGAAAATGTCATATGGATAATTGACGAATCCCTAAATCTTCTGTCTCCTGCTATTTGCCTTGGTCATGGCTGAAGATGGCTTCTCTCCCTGCATTGTATCTTCAATCTGCAATTGGTTGATCCATACTTGCCAGCCTGGGCACTACATAGGGTGGCTCCAGCACTCAGTGGGTTACTACAGATACAGAGCCAGGAGAGAGTTTCACACCCCATTCTCAAGGTAGGCGGAGTTAGGTAAGCCTTAAAAGGCACGCACAAGTGCCTGGTTTGATTTTCAAGCCACCAGGTATGAGTCCGGTGCCTTAACAACTATGCCATCTGCTGGCCCAATAATAATAATTATTTTTTAAAGTAATTAAGTAATTTTATAATTCTTTTTTAAAAATAACTGAGTCCTTTTTTTGAGAAATTTTTGCTATAGGGCGTGTGTGCTCGCCAGAAAGACAGAGAGAGACAGAAAGCTAGAAATCACCCCCCATGGGGTATGGCCATGCCGCAATCCCCTCTCCTCCATTCTCCTCTTGGGATCTTGGGCATGCACGTACACGCACTCGGCGTGAGTTTAAGCCACTGGGTCTGGGACTCGAACTGCAGTCGACTACATGGGAGTCCAGTGACACAGCCATTACGCCATCTGCTGGTCCCAAGTCTTTTTTTTTTTTTTTTAAATAATGTATTTATTGAGTTGTCTAGACACATTTTTGCATAGAAAAACACAGAAAAATATGTCATGACTTTCCCAGTGACCCAATAATTTTTATTATTATTTTTTTAAACTTTCTATAGGGCATGTGCACTCAGCAGAGAGACACAGACAGAAAGGGAAAGGGAGAAAGCAAGTCACCAGGTTTGGGACTCAAATCATGTTCAGTCATAAGGGAGTCTAGCTCCTTAACCACGACAACACCTGATGACTCAATAATTAAGTCCTAAAGCTGCTTTTCAAGCTTACAGATGGGATTGGTTTTACTTAACAGTTGAGCGGGAAGAAAATAAAATACAAGATGAGTATTGAGCAGAATTTTTTAGCCTTCTGGTAGAAGTCAAGCCTATAAAAACCAAATGAGCATGAGTATTCACAAAAAAAGCAGAAAAAGATCTAGTTGCCTTTTGGTTATTTTTTTAATAAAAATAGCCACGCTCTCAATCAAGTACACTTTGCACAACTGGTTCATTGACACAATTTACATAACGACACAAGGGTTTCACACTAAAGCAAATACCTCCACAATGCTACTCAATGCTGCACATGTTCCTCAAGGCATGAGAATACCAAGCACTCAACGTCATGGGCTTACTGAGACATCCCTGTCCCCTCTTTTTATTAACTTGCCATAGGGTGCATGCACTTGCCAGAGACAGAAAGAGAGAGACAAAGAGGGAGGAAATTGAGAAATCACCCCCAGGGAGATGGCCACACCACAGGCCCTTTTCCCCCATGTTCCTCTCAGGGTTTGGGGCATGCACATAAACACTCCTGACATGTTTTTTAAGCCACTGGGTCCAGGACTCGAACTGCACAGTTGACCATGTGAGATCCAGCCATCTTAACCATCGCGCCACCTGGCCGGTCCGCTGAGTTCATTTTTAAAATTTTTTTTTTCCCTTTTCAATCTCTGGAATGAATAGGGACTCTGGTAATGCCATCTAACTTGGTATTTTAGACACATATTAGGGATAACAAGGCATGAAATTGCTTTGCAAAAGAAATCATTTTTCTGTTTCAATAAATGGTGCTGAGATTGGGCAAGTCCATTCAATACCTGACCTGAAATAGGAAGAGAAAACACACACACACACACACACACACACACACACACACACGTGCACACACACACGCCACACACAAACCTTTACTGCTATTCAAGTTAACCCCAGACTAAGATACTGATTCTGAGAGATGATGAAAAAGAATCTAAAAAGAAAACCTAAAGAGCAGTTGGTCACAAGAGGGAAGCTGATTTTGTTATTTCCAAGAAAACAATATATTGTCCCCTGATTTTGCCATTAGGCCACCTGGCTATGATGAGATAACTAGATATAAAAGCCTAGCATCTACCAAGGGCAAATTGGTTCCTCAGGCACAAATAAGTCACTAGCTTGACGGTAGAATCAGCAGCAGTTTTTTCACTAAGACAGCAGAGAGCTCAAAGTCCCCAAAGGAAAAAGCTGGTTACTTTCTTGCCAACATTGGTGGAAAGCTCAATTCAGGGAAGTCTTCCCTCACCTCCCTCCATGCAGGCAACGGGACTGTATTTCTAAAATGAATGAATGATTACATACTTACATTCTTTGATAAATGTGATCATAAAGATGTGACTTCTCTTTGCTATGTGAAAGGGAGACAAATTATAATTGATCGCATGTGAAGATTTTGTTTATTCATTTCACCTCCCACATATGCTATGAAATCTCAAATTATTAGACCATTAGGAACTTGGAGAGGTTGCTGAATCCCCTTGCTTCAAAGTGTGGCCCTTAGGTGGGTAACATCAGCATACTCCCAGAGCTTGTTAGAAACACAGAATCTTGAATTAGAATCTGCTTTATTATAAGATCCCACACACACACGTGTATTCCCTTTTCTTCAGTTGCAACCCTTCTGCGTTTAAGCAGCACAATCTAGCCTACAGACAGGTTGGTGGTCAGGGTCGGGCTGGCTGGTGGTGATGCTGAGAATCAGAATCACTCTGGCCACTGGTAGGTTGGTGCTGATTGTCTCTGCAAAGAGGATTAGGGCTGGGAAAGAGATCGATTTTCTGACTTAATTTTTTTTTTTTTTTTTTTTTTAAGTAAGGGTAGACAGAATTAGGTATATCTGACCAGGTCTGGTTATGTCACAATCCACCTGCCCAGCCTCCAACTTGGCTAGGACTGTAAGCACACACTACCATGCCCAGGCTACATAGGTTGGTCTGGAACCTCAGCTGGAGCCCTTATGCAGCCTCAGCCCCTGCTTGTGCCACCACAGCTGGGTGTAAATTTTATAACTACTATATGTATTCATTACACATTTAATTCTTTGCAGATCTAGAATGTTTCCCTCCTTTCTCTTTTGGAACTACTGGCCTAGAGAAAATGAGAATGTGTGTCTTAGGCAAGAGGTCTGGAGAATGAAAAATCAGCATCCTTTCTTTTCTAATTAGGCCAGGAGTTGAGCCCATCATAGCCACTCAAAGATTCTTGGAAAATCACTGAAAGAGCTGAACGCCACCAGTAAGGGTGGAGCTGCAGTCATATGGGAATTATTTTCCCCAGGAGCAGAAATGCACAAGGATTCACATCTGGGAACATCTGTCCTGATGTTAGGTGCTGCAGTGCATGTTGCAGAAATTCCCAGCAACCCATCCATCAAAGCAATCCTATCAGTACCTTCTTTCCTTACGTGGCCTGAATTCTGAATGGCCAGAGGCCTGTTGGCCATTTAGTATTACTGAACCCTCCTTCAGAACAACACTCATTTCAGGGACCAGCAGTTGGCATAATGGCTATGTCACTGGACTCTCACGTAGTTGACCGCAGTTCGAGTCCCGGACCTGGTGGATTAAACTCACGCCGGGCGCATGTGCGTGCGTGCCCAAGATCCCGAGAGGAGAATGGAGGAGAAGGGATTGTGGCATGGCCATCCCCCCTGGGGGGGGGGGGTGATTTCTCGCTTTCTGTCTCTCTGTCTCTCTCTGTCTTTCTGGCAAGCGCATGTGCCCTATAGCAAAAACCTCTCCAAAAAAAAGAACAACACTCATTTCAGAACATCTTATCCTCATTTGCCCCCTCCCCCCTACTTTACATACACACAGCTGGGAACATTTACAGCATGAAGCACAGTTTAGATGAAAAGTGTAAGTGGGGTTGTGCATTGATTCCTAAGTTCTGATTCTCCCAGTTATCTGAGGAATGCATGGTCTTCACCATGAGTCCAGATGATTGGCAGTGACCACTGTTTAGTCACTGGCAGTGAAAGAGCAAATACAGAAACACATTAGGGTGACCTGCGACGGTCATGGGCAAGGCCACCCATACGGTCACAGCTGCTGTTGAGGGAAGCTCCTGGACTGGATTTTAGTCTGCTATCGTTTTACTGCTTCAAACTGCACTCCCCAAGCAAGGCGAAGCTTTGTTTCCATCAAGCCATAATTGACTCACAAATTAACCTCTGCTGCACTGATGCAATTAAATGATGTTTTAGAAGAAATCTGATCCCAGTTTTCGGGACTAGAAATGCACCCTCGTCTCCTGTTTTCCTAACAAAGCCCTTCTCCCTTCAGTTATATATTTTACTGAATATAAGAGTAATTGTTTGGTTGCCTTTTAAAATAAGGTGTTTTTACACACGTGTATGTGTGAGGATGGGGATGGTAGAGTAGAGAACATGGCACCTGTTGGCTACCAGAGAACCCAGAATTGATTTTGATGATTGTTCCAATGAACGCTTAGAGTTTGCAATTCATACCTTTCCAGCTTTCTGATGTCTCATCCTGCCCACTGTCCCTGGGGGATGGGAGAGATGGTCCCCGGGCTTCGTGCACTACACTGTCAGCACCTGGTCTAAAAGCACCTGAAGAAGAGTGATGGCATCTAACAGATGTCAAAGTTGTGCTATCTATTACTGTCAGAGGTGTGTGTGTGTGTGTGTGTGTGTGTGTGTGTGTGTGTGTTGGGCTTTCACGGTGCCTCTCTTACGAAATGCTCAGTATGCACTTGCTGACCTGTGCAAGCTTTGTCTCCATTCCAGCTGCCTATAGGACTGTGTGTGTGTTCAGGGGAAACAGTAAGTAACAGCTCCTGCCAGCTCTGTGGCCTGGTGGTTAAGGCAGCCTGATCCCACATGGCTGACCATGTCATTCAAATCCCAAACCCAGTGGCATGAGAAACATGCTGGGTGTATGTGCATAGTATCCAAAATCCTGAAAGGAGGGAGAAATGGAGAAGGGATTGTATCAGGACTATTAACCCATGGAATGGTCTCCCTCTATCTCTGGTGAGCGCACATCCCGTAAAAACAACTAAAAAACAGCTTAAGGGAACCAGCAGTTAGCGTAATGGCTATGTCGCTGGACTCCCACGTAGTCGACCGCGGTTTGCGTCTCGGACCCGGTGGCTTACAACTCACGCCGGGCGCGTGTGCGTGCGTGCCCAAGATCCCGAGAGGAGAATGGAGGAGAAGGGATTGCGGCGTGACCATCCCCCCTGGGGGGTGATTTCTCGCTTTCTGTCTCTATGTCTCTCTCTGTCTGTCTGGCGAGCGCACGCGCCCTATAGCAAAAAACCTCTCCAAAAAAAAAAAAAAAAAAAACAGCTTAAGAGGCTGGGCCAGCCCTATAGCATAGTGGTTAAACAAGAAGGATCCCGTATGGCTGACCAAGGTTTAAATCCCAGGCTCAGCAGCTTTAAAAATACCATGGATATGTGAGGGAGACACGGAGGAAGGGTTGCTATCGCCACATCTCTCTCCCTTTCTTTTTGGCAAGTACACATACCCTCAGGTAATTAAAAAATTAACAAAAAAAAAAAAAAGCTCTGGGGCCAACCTGTGGCCTGGTGGTTAAGGCAGGTGGATTTCACATGGCCAATCATGTGATTCAAGTCCCATACCTGGTAGCTTGAAAAACACTCTGGGTATGTATGCATGCATGCCCAAACTCCCAGCAGGAGGGAGAGACGGAGAAGAGGCTGCAGTACAACCATTTCCCATGGAAAGAGCTTTTTAAATTTCTGTCTCACCTTGTCTCTTGTCTCTTCTCTTCTCTTGTCTTCTCTTCTCTCTCTCTCCCCCACCCCAGTGAGCACATGCATCCACTGGCAAACATTTAAAATAAATAAACATACATACATACATACATACATACAAAGAGCTCCAGCATGAATTTTGCATACCACCAATGCAAATGTATCCATTTAAATGTATTCATGGACTAGGTCTGTTACTTACTGTACTTCATTGGTAAACTGTGTTTTTGTTTTATTTTTATTTGGGGAGGATTTAGAAAATTACACTTCCAGTTTAAATAACTTTCCTAAGAGTCTTTCAGGTTTGGGTAGGCTGTGAAGCAAGTCTAGACAGGGCTAGGCATTGCACCTTAGCATCTGAGGAAACAGCTTTAACCCCTGCATCACTCTAAGCCTTCCAGTTCCTCCTGTATCCCACAGGGCATGGTGCAACGTCACAAAAGGCAGAATGGCCCTTCTGTCCGGGCTTTCTTTGAGTAGGTCAGCCTGGGCAGCTACCAACAGAATTTTACATTTTTACTTTTTTTAAAAAATTTCTTTGGAAGACCCCACAGGGTCTTTGTGCTATGATCCAGCCCAGTTTCAACCAGCCTGAGTCACAGGCATGCATGCATGCACCCTGCATGCTCAGGGATGTCCTGGAGTGCAAACCCACGACCTTTCCCACGTAGGTCCAGTTGTGTTACTGCTGTGCTGCTGCCTTGCTCTGGAACTTAACCTTCTCCCTAGTCCTTGCCATGTGTTTGGAGGAGATTACACTATGGACAGTAGTACTAAAAATAGTATATTCTGAACAATCCGTGTCCAAGTCTGAGTCACGGCTATACGCCAGGCAATGTCAGAGACTGCGATTCGGTAGGTGCTCAATAGAAGTTACCTGAATGAATAAATGAAGTAAAAAACAAGACTGGTCCGGTTGGTGGCATGGTGGTTAAGGCAACTGGATCCCACATGGCTGACTGCACAGTTCAAGTCTTGGACCCAGCAGTTTGAAAAACATGGTGGGTGCATGAATGTATGTGCCCAAAATCCCCAAAAGAGGGAGAAATGGAGGAAGAGGGATTGTGGCATGACCATCCCTCCAGAAGTGCTCTCTCACTTTCCTTCTCTCCCTCTCAGGTGGCATGGTGCTGAAGGGCACTGGGCTCCTACATGGCCTACCACAAGTCCCAGACCTGGCTGCTTGCTTTCTCACTTTCTCTCTGTGTCACTCTGTCCCTCTCTGGTCAAATTAAAATAAATAAATAAAGTTAAATAAAATAATTCTTTAAAAAAAATCTTTATTCCAGTCTTCTCAGTGACAATCCCAAAATATACTTCGATAGGCCCAGATGAGGTCATGTGACCCTTTGAACTCATATAGGCAAAGGGGCTACAATGTACAAATTAGTTTAGCTTAACACACATGTTCCACTGCTAATCAAGGTACAATGAGCTTCTCCAGAAACACGCAGCCCTAGGTGGAAATGGAGATGGAAGCTATTAGAAGGATATAAGGGAGAATTCATGCTGGAGAAGCCATCAGTGACTGCCACTGCCATCACTATTTTTACTTTCTTGTGCTATGACTCTGAGGTTTTTTTTTTAAGAATTATTTAATTTAATTTTATTTGTTATTATTTTTCAATTTGACCAGAGAGAGAGAGGGAAACTGAGAAAGCAAGTCACCAGGACTTGAACCATGGTTGGCCAATGTAGAAGTCCAGTGCCTTAACCACCATACCACCTGCTGGCCCTATGACTATTTTTAAATATGGAAGATGACGTTAATGCTGAGATTCATTTCTAATTTGTAAAGGTGTTCGATAGTCAAAGTAGAGAATGACACCTCGTACTTGTTAGTACTAAAGAACATGTGTTGAGCTGAATATAAAATAGCTTTAAAAGTTTTAAAGACAGAATACCCAGAGATGCATTCCAATTGTAAGACAGGAAAAGTAAACTTATAGGCTCTTTATGCCATGCCACATGTCTTAAAGAACATAGTCCAGGATCAGCCAGGTGGTGTGGTGGTTAAGGCAGCTGGATCCCACATGGCCAACTATGTGGTTCAAGTCCCAGACCCAGAGAGGCTTGAAAAACATGCAAGGCATGTGTGCCCAAAATCTCAAGAGGAGAATGGAGGAGAAGGGACTGTGGCTTGGCCATCCCCTCTGGGGGGTCCTTTCTCTCTCTCTCTCCCCTCCCACCCTGTCTCTCTCTAGGGACCATACATGCCCTATAGCAAAATTATGTTTTTAAAAGTCCTCATTTACAGAAATGTTTGAATCTCTTGGTTATACAAACAAGTGATACTCAGTTGTCCAAATACTTATCATGATTTCTTTCCTTGTAATAAAAATCATAGACTCCTACCACTACAGAAGTTATATTCACAGAAATAGAGAGTAGGATGGTGGTTCTCAGAGGATAAGGGGGATAAGGGAGGATAAGGAAAGGGGAGATGTTGGCCAAAGAATATAAAGTTTCATTGAGGCAGGAGAAATAAGCTTTAGTGATTACTGGGTGGAATGGTGCCTCTGACCAATAATAATGCAGTATATATTTCAGAACTGCTAAAAGGGTAGATTTTAGATGTTCTCACCACAAAAAAAGGTAAGTACGTGCCATGATGGCTATGTTAAGAAGCTCGATTTGATCATTCTACAATGTAAACATATATCAAAACATGTCATCATACTCCACAAATATATGTAATTGTCAGTTAAACTTTTTTAAAAGAGTGATTACGATCCTAGATTATCATTCTTTTTTGAGGGCACACTCCTTGACAAAATAAAACCCATAATGCACAACAACACTTTAATCCAGTTAGAGCTGAGTTGGGTCTACTGGAAAAAGTGGGATTCGAAACCCTCCCAGCTGTTTTGCCCTGCATTCCACTTAAAACTCGATCTTCATGACATCAGCCTGAATACTGTCTTAGCTTGATTTCTGCTGCTGTAACAGGATACCATGGACTGGGTAATTTTTAAAGGAAATATGCTTTATTTCTCACAGTTCTGGAGGCTAGGAAATCTAAGAGCATGGCACCAGCGTCTGGTAAGAATCATTTCACAGCAGAAAGTCAGAAGGTAGGAGCAAGTGGAAAAGACAGAGAACAAATTGAGCTGCACTTACCCTTTTTTTAGGAGCCCACTCCTATAACTAGCCCACTCCCACAGTAATGGCATGAAACCATTCATGACGGTTATAACTTTTGACCTAATCACCATCCAATACCGTTACACTGGCCGCTACATTTCAACTCGACTTTTGGCAGGGACACTCAAACCACAAATATGTTCAGTGGTTAGGAGTTTACCACCTTACAGGACGTAATCATATTTTGATTTCAGTTCATGATCCTAGAACTCAAACAGCAAGTATGTTTAGCACTAAGGAGTTTACCACCTTACAGGATATAGTCTTATTTAATTGCACTTCCTGATCCTAAAACAACTGCTTATTTATTATTAAACAAAGGCCTGATTTCCTGTAACGGCTACTCAGTGGACCAAAACCCACTTCTACAAATTGGTATTTCAAATACTTTAGGCTGGCTCTGCAGTCTTCTCTAGCCTCAAATCCTCAGTTCTTTAACTGTTGCATCCCATCCAGAGACTCTGCTCCTTACTGTCCTGCTCATCTTTCATTAGGTGTGTTTCTGGAGCTTTAGAAATATGCTTATGACCTAGGAAAGTCTGCCAGTTAGTATCTGTTGAATTTACTTCTCAACTGGCTTTTATCCACATATGTATGTTTTCTCTTTATTGGTCAGCCGCACTTCCACATTTCAGTCCTATGCTTGGGAAAATGCTCTTCAAAACTCATCTCTTGGGTCAGCAGGTGACGTGGAGGTTAAGGTACTGGATTCCACATGGCTGACTGTGTGGTTTAAGTCCTGGACCCAGGGCTTGAAAAATCATGCCTGGCATGTGTGCCTGTGTGTCTAAAATCCTGAGAGGAGACTGGAGGAGAAGAGATCACAATGTGGCCATCCCCCTGCCAGTCATTTCTCACTTTCCCTCTGTCTGTCTGTCTCCATCTGATGAGTGCATGTGCCCTCTAGCAAAAACTTTTTTTAAGGGACCAGCAGTTGGCCTAATGGCTCTGTCACTGGACTCCCATGTAATCGACCGTGGTTCGAGTTCAGGACCCGGTGGCTTAAACTCACACCAAGTGCATGTACATGTGTGCCCAAGATCCCGAGAGGAGAATGGAGGAGATTGCAGCGTGGCCATCCCTCCTGGAGGGTGATTTCTTGCTTTCTGGTGAGCACACATGCCCTATAGCAAAAATCTCTCCAAAAAAGAAAAAAAAAAAAAAGCTTAAAAAAATGTAAATAAATAAATAAAAACAAAAAGCTAACCCATTCCCACTTCTCTTGACCCCTTGCTCTGCTTCCTGAAATCGGACAACCCTTTCCCCTTCACACGCCGTGTTCTCTCCAGACGCTAATTCATGGCAAACTCCCTGTGCCTATGATCTGTTTTGGCAGAGAGCCAGGACACAGGTGTCCTGCCTCGATGCTGCCGCTCTCCCAGTTCAGTCCGAAGGCCTGGGAAAGTACTCCTCTTGCCTGTACTCTTTCTAGAATCCAACATCTTACATGTGCCTGGACCAGCTCAGAGATCATCAGGCCTGTTCTGACCCACTGCATACACACTTCTCTTCAAGCAGATGGACAGGGTTGGTAAACTGTGGGTGTTAGCAGCTGCCCCTCTCTGTTGGTGCATTTCAAGCTCATGCCTGGCTGTCAGCCTCCGCTGGCCACAGCTACTCCAGGCTGTCTCTGATGAGATGACCACCTGCAGACTTAGTCAGGCCCTGAGCCAACGACAACCAGGCTTAACCATACAGTTAAAACCATGGCTCTCAACGCTAGCTGCACATTAGAGTCACCTGGAGAGATTTAACAACTGTCGTTGCTTAGGCTCAACAGCAGAGATTCAAATTCAATTGATCTGGGGATCCCGTAAAAAAAAGTCAGTATGTTTGAAAAACTTCCCAAAGTGATTCTAAGGTATAGGCAGGATTCAGAGCCTCTACAGTAGAAAATCCCTATTGTTTTTATTGAATTTAATGCCTGCTATTGTCCAGGATTAAATGAGATGTCAAAGGCCATTTGATTAAAAAAAAAACAGAGTAGCATTTTCCCATTTTTTGGCACTGCTCTCATTCTTTATGATATCTCAACATTTACTAATAGTTGTTCTAAGGTCAGCTCCTTTACATCTGGGATGTAATTAAATTGAGCTTTCTTAACTTTTTTCTGCCTATTCAGGGCTTCGATGTCCGTTAAATTCATTCATCTTTTTCTTTTCTTTTTTTTTTTTTATTGAGTTGTTAGAAAAATCATGCCATAATTTTTCTATTTTTTTCTATGCAAAAATGCATCATGAGATTTCCGACGACCCAGTAATTTGCCAAGGGGCACATGTATTTGCCAAAGAAAGAGCAAGGAGGAGAGAGAGAAAGTACCCTTCAATGGGGCATGGCCATACCACAATTCCTTCTCCATTTCTCTGTCCTTTCAGGATAGAGAAAATACACACACATCTGGTGTATTGTTTAAGCCAACCTGGGATTCGAACTGCATATCTGACCATGTAGGATCTGGCTCCCCTAACTACTAGGCTATGAGGCCAGTCCCATTCTTTTTTTAATTTAAAATTTTATTGAGATATAGACTCACATGCAGTTATAAGAAACTGCATTCAGAGGAGTCCCTTCTATAGTTTACTCAGTTCCCCACCAATGGTTTCTGCACAATATAGAATACACAGAATACTAACAGATACAATCCCCCGCTTACTCAAACTTCCTCAGTTTTACTTGTGCTTGTGTGTGTGTGTATACTGACTTCTGGCAATTTCATCACTCACGTAAAATTGTGAATCCAGTCCAGATACTGAATACCTCTAATTCTACAAAGATCCCTCACATTGCCTATTCATTAATCTTTTTTATTTTTTAAGAGAGATTTTTGTTATAGGGCGCATGCACTTGCCAAAGAGACAGAGAGAGAGAAAAAAAGTGAAACATCACCCCCCTCAGGGGACATCACAACACAATCCCTTCTTCTCCATTCTCCTCTCGGACTGTGAACATGCATGCACACACACAGCTTTTAATTGTGTGCATGTGGGGTGGCCAGTTGGAACTACGCCTAATAAGACTGATGAGTGTACACACATTTGCATACAACATGCCTTCCTGGGGCCAGCCAGGGAGAGAGGCTTAAAATAAGAGGAAGAAAACTGCTGGAATGGATAACTACAACACACTTAGGGAAAAAGGAGAAAATATCAAATACTTTTTTGTCATAATAATACAGATTTACTCTTATTTCCTCTCATTTGTGATTTTTTTTTTTAATTCTTGAGAAAAAGAGGATTATAAAGTGCACTAGCTTATTTACAGTGGAAGGAATTATGATTGCAAAAGTTTATGCTTTGGATTGCTAGCCAGACCCGCAAAATGTTGTTTACTGAACATCTATTCCCTGTGAAATACTTTGCTAAGTGCTGAAGGGGGTGCTGCAGTAATTAGGATGCTTTTGGCCAACTTACTGGCTCAAGTAATCAGGAAATGTATTGTCTTAAATAAGGAGATCCAGGGCCGTGTCCAGGCCCAGTGTGCCAGGCTCAATTTTCAAGCATGATTTTCAAGCCACCAGGTCTAGGACTCAAACCGCAGTCAGCTATGTAGAAGTCTAGCACTTCAACCACTATGCCACCTGCTGGCCCTATTCATTAATCTTTTAAACATTGCTTGCTCTATTCTTTTTTGTTTTTTGATTAATTTCCCTTAAGGAAAAAAAGGCATGTAAAAAGTTGAGAGGTTGTACCTTCACTGGGCTATTTATCAATCTTATCGATTCTTTCTCCTTAGGAACATGGTTTCTTAAACTGCATACACTTGCTTTTTGAATACTATTATTTTTCCCCTAGAATTTCAAAAATACTTTCATGTCCTTAGGTATTCTTTGTCCAAAGTTCATTTTTATAATTTCTCTGGCACATACCTTGACAAATACGTGGAGAGGTTTTCTTTTCGTCTTACTTTGTAGTAAAAGGAGCTTTTTTTTTTTTCTATTGAGGGGTTTTTGCTATAGGGTGCGTGCACTCACCAGAAAGACAGACAGAAAGTGAGAAATCACCCCCCAGGGGGGATGGCCACGTTGCAATCCCTTCTCCTTCATTTTCTTCTCGGGATCTTGGGCACTCACGCACACGCACCCAGCATGAGTTTAAGCCACCGAGTTGGAACTCGAACCGTGGTCAACTACATGAGAGTTCAGCAACATAGCCATTACGCTAACTGCTGGTCCTGTGAAAGGAGTTATTTATTTATTTATTACTTATCTACTTATTTATTTATTTTTATTTATTTATTTATTTATTTATTTTGCTATAGGGTGCGTGCAGTCGCCAGACGGAGAGACAGAAAGTGAGAAATCACCCCCCGGGGAGTATGGCCACACCGCAATCCCTTCTTCTCCATTCTCCTCTTGGGATCTTGGGCACGCACGCACACGCACCCGGCATGAGTTTTAAGCCACCAGGTCCAGGAATGCAAACCGCGGTCGACCACATGGGAGTCCAGCAATATAGCCATTACGCTAACTGCTGGTCCCATGAAAGGAGTTTTTAATGATAAGTATTTATAGGACATCTTTCATTTGAGTATTAAACTGTAACCAGTATTGGTAGGGATTGTAATGTATTTTAACACAGTACAGGAATAGGATCTTCATTATATTTTTATACATTTCTTTTATCATAATTCTTTAAGGAATAGGATCACACCCTATACCATTTCTGTGCTGAGAACACCTGCTGTGTTTGACCTTTCAACATCCACACATCCCAAATGATTAGTCTAAGCCAAGGACTGGCCTTTTTTCTGTAAAAACCAGACAGTAAATATTTTGGGCTTTGTGGACCAGCTAGTCTCTGTGGCAACTACTCTGCTCTGCCACTGCAGTACTAAAGCAGTCATGCACACTATGTCAGTGAAAGGGTGTGGCTTGTGCCAATAAAACTTTATTTATAAAAACAAGTAGCTAGCTGTACTTTGCCAACCCATGGCTGAAGCCAATGGTGGTCACTCTATTTCCTCAGCCAGTGACTTGGCCCAATAGACATGTGACCCAATCTTGGTGAATGGGATGTGAGAAAAGTCTGCTGAAGGGGCTTCAAGGAGAGATTATCTCACAGTTAGGACACACAAGGAAGACAGTCCTTCTTAGCCCTTTGGATGCTGTCAGATCTGAAAATAACAACTGTAATGGCTGCAGCCTCCTCTTGCTCTTGACCTAAAGATGAAGCCATCAAACATGGTTGGGCAGAGCCACGAGAAACACAGAAGGGGAGGAGAAGCCTGGCACACTGGGCCTGGACACGGCCCTGGATCTCCTTATTTAAGACAATACATTTCCTGATTACTTGAGCCAGTAAGTTGGCCAAAAACATCCTAATTACTGCAGCACCCCCTTCAGCACTTAGCAAAGTATTTCACAGGGAATAGATGTTCAGTAAACAACATTTTGCGGGTCTGGCTAGCAATCCAAAGCATAAACTTTTGCAATCATAATTCCTTCCACTGTAAATAAGCTAGTGCACTTTATAATCCTCTTTTTCTCAAGAATTAAAAAAAAATCACAAATGAGAGGAAATAAGAGTAAATCTGTATTATTATGACAAAAAAGTATTTGATATTTTCTCCTTTTTCCCTAAGTGTGTTGTAGTTATCCATTCCAGCAGTTTTCTTCCTCTTATTTTAAGCCTCTCTCCCTGGCTGGCCCCAGGAAGGCATGTTGTATGCAAATGTGTGTACACTCATCAGTCTTATTAGGCGTAGTTCCAACTGGCCACCCCACATGCACACAATTAAAAGCTAAACATCAATTAAAATTCACAAAATCCATTTAGCTATCTGAAAAAGCACTAAATAACCGTACACATTTGGGGCACAAATTAATCTACATTGTTTCCCTCATCACTCTTTAGTTATCAAACATACTGGGCCTCATTTTAGACTCTGTTAATTGCTCATTCAGCACATACTGAGTAGGCAATGAAAAATGAGCCCAGGACAAAAGAAAAGAATGTAAGAATGAAATACTGGGCCGGCCAGGTGGCATGTGGTTAAGGTGTCTGGATCCCACATGGCCAACTGGTTCGAGTCCCAGACACAGTTGCTTGAAAAACATGACAAATGCATGTATATGCATGACCAAAATCCTGAGAGGAGAGTAAAGAAGAAAAGATTGTAGTGTGGTCATCCTTCCTGGGGGTACGGGGGCGGGGGTGATTTCTCACTTTCCCTCACTCTCTCTCTCTCTCTCTCTCTCTCTCTCTCTGGCTCTTTCTCTACCAAGTATATGCACCCTATGGCAAAACTTTAGAATGAAATGTTGTGCTGGATCAAATTTAGGCATCCAGGTAGTCTGTCAGTGACAGGGGCACTAGAAAAATTCTGTGGTGAGGTAGACACTGCTTGGGGTGAGGGGACAAGCAAGTGATTTCTCTGCAGAGCTCTCCACTAGTATGCTGTTCATCTTCTTACTTGACATGGACTCCACGTCTAATAGCATCTTAAGTTTACCATGTCCCAGACAGGATGCATCATTTCCCCCCTAAATTGATCATTTTTCCAATCTTCTTAATTTCAGTAAAATGGCACCCAACTGCATAAACCCAAATTCAGCCTCGCCCTTGATTTATCTTTGTCCATATCCCCACAACCAAGCCATTGGCAAGTCTTGTCTCCTTCCATCAAGTCTCTGATGTGTCTTTCCTGAGGCAGCTGTCATGGCCTCCTAACTGTCTTCTGGCTACTCCGCCTGCCTCTCCATAACCCCATCTTTTAAAAGCTAACTACAATTCCATTGCTCCCCTGCTTAAAACCTTCCAACAGCTTCCCACTGCATTTTAGAATGAGAAGCCTTTATTACTTTTCTGTTGCTGCTGTAACAAATTACCACCAGCAAATAACCATAAAGTTACTGTCGTACAGATATGGAAACCAGTGGTCGAAAATCAAGGTGTTGGCAGGGCTGTGTTCCTTCTGCAGCCTTCCAAGGAGAGTCCATTTGCCGGCCTTTTACAACATCTAGGGGCCTGCATTTCTTGGCTTGGGGCCTCTGCCTCACCTTCTCTAGGACTCTGATCTCCCTGCTTCTCTCTTATAAGGTCCTTTGTGATTAATGGAGCCCACTTGATACCTCTCTGTCTCAAGATATTTCATTGAATCACATCTGCAAGGTTTCTTTTACTATTGGGTTATCAGTAAAGTATTGCTGCATTTTTGCACAGAAAAACAGAAAAATGCACCATGACTTTTCTGACAACCCAATACATAAGGTAACACACTCACAGGCTCCAGAAACAGGACATGAACATTGTAAGAGGGAGGGTCCTTATTCTGTCTGCCACAAAACCAGAACACACAAGGAACAAACCATCTCCTCTCCATGACTTACGCAGTCAACCTGACGTGACCCAGCCTGCATCTCGATCATCCTTATATCTTCACATATATCCTCGTCCAACACTAGCCCATTTGTTCCTTCCACACTCTAAGCTTGCTCTTGTGTAAGGTCTTTACTCTTGCAGGTCCCTCCACCTGGAGTGTTCTTCCTCCAAAAGTTCACACAGCTGGTTCATCTTTGAGGGTGGAAATGTCCTCCTCACTTACTGCCATCTGCGTTCATCCCATTCATGTATGTTCTCCTGCCAATAAGCAAACTCCAAGAGGAGAGCCCATGTCTGTCTTGCTTTCTGTTCCACCTGGAACAGTAACTGACATGTGGAACAACTTAATATTTGTTGAAGGAATAAACTAACTTCAAAATATTAGTGATTTCATCATAACACACCTCATAACCCATTCTGTTTTTATAATCCACATATTTACGTGAATACTTTTCTTCTAAGTCATCCACATTTTTATCTTCAATTTATCCTGCACTCAGGATAAGACTAAACAAGATGAAATATAACAAAAATGACTGTAAACCCTACAAAATATTGGGGGCGGGTGGAAGTAAAGTGAGGGAATGGGGGCTGAGAAAAGTCTGAGTAATATGTAAAGAAGAGGTAGAGGGATCAATTATAGTTGACTAAATCCAATGGGACTTGTCAGCATGATGTGGCTCCCAAAACATGACTGTCTGTGCCCTGGAGGATTCCAACAAAAAGAGAACACACTTTATTAGAAAAAACTCCTAGCACTTACCAAATACTCATAATATGAGTGGTCACTATAGTAAGAACTTCACATTGAACTCCTCATTCAATCCTAAAAATCTTATGGAAGGGGCCCTATTACGACTTCCCATTTCATAAATAAGAGAACTATAATTCAAAGAAGTTGAAAAACTTGCCCAAGTTTATAGAATTAGTCTAGGCAAAAGTGAAAATTCAAGATTCAAAGCCTGTGTTTTGTTTTGTTGTGTTTTATTGCTAGAGGGTGCTTCTGCTTATAAGACAAAGAAAGAAAGAGAGAGAGAGAATGCCCCCAGTAGGGTGTGGTCATGCTGCAATCTTTTTTTATTCCATTTCACTATCCCATCAGGATTTGGGGCATCCATACAGGCGCACATGCATGCCCAATGTGTTTTTCAAGTGGCCAGGACCAGAATTCAAACTGTGGTCAGCCACAGGCCTAATGCATAGCCCTTAACCACTGTGCTTATGGGCTGGCCACCAAAGCCTAGTTTTTTTTTTTTTTTTGTTTTTTTTTTTTTTTGAAGAGGTTTTTGTTATAGGGCACGTGCGCTTGCCATACAGACAGAGACATAGAGATAGAAAGCAGGAAATCACCCCCCAGAGGGGATGGCCACGCCGCAATCCCTTCTCCTCCATTCTCCTCTCGGGATCTTGGGCACACATGCACATGCGCCCGGCGTGAGTTTAAGCCATCTGGTGCAGGACTTGAACCATGGTCGGCTACATGGGAGTCCAGCGACATAGCCATTACGCTAACTGCTGGTCCTCAAAGCCTAGTTTTTAAATCTAATGAATGCTTTACTGTACTACTTTTATTGATTATGCTGGATACAACTGAGAGTTGATAGAAAAACATTTACCTGCTCTTGAGAAGCTGTGGGATTTAAGATTTTGAACAGTTCTGTGCTGCCTGGGGAAGCTTTTGACCCACAAACCCTAGATGAAGTCCTTGATTTATGACTGCAGAGTGGCAATGAGTTGCTTCATTTAAATACACAATTATCTCCTAGTAGTTTGGGCTTCATATTTCAAAATCACCCAACTCTTCTTCTACTGCATCTTCTGTGTCCATTGAGTCATTGTGTCCTACCACCAGTTCTTCCAATATTTTTCATAAATTTGTAAAAAAGAAATTTGTAAAAAACACACATACATTCATGGTAAGATAGTCTAATATAAAAACCTATCTGGAAGGACACTAGAAACTTCATAGAATAGCATAAAAGATGAGTTTATTTTGGTGACAAATATTCGAAGTCCATGCATAGGTTTTTCATCATACACATTTTTCCATAAAGCTTTTAAAGATTGCCATATAATACAAAGTCAGTCTTCCTACCATTCTAGACCCCAAGTGTCCTTTTCCAAAGATGAAAACTATTAAAGACACACACGGGAAAGGGAGTGACAAGATCAGATATGTGTCACTCTGGATCCACGTGGGAAGATGAATGCTGGGGAGACCAAATGCCAGAGCATCAGCATGGAGGCTCCTGCAATGGGTCTCAAGAATCAAGATAAGAGGGCCTGGCAGGTGGCATAGTGGTTAAAGCGCTGGACTTCCACATGGCCAACTGTGGTGTGAGTCTCGGATGGGTACATGTGCGTGCATGTCCAAAACCTGAGAGAAGGGATTGCTTCATGGCCATCCCCCTAGGGTCAGTAATTTCTTGCTTTCTGTCTTTCTCTCTCTGTCTCTCCTGTGAGCACACACACCCTACAGCAAAATTTATTCTAAAAACCAAACCAAAACAAAAACCATGATGAGATTCTGAAGTAAGACCATGTCAACTTAGAGAACTTGTAAAATATTTAAGGGGTGGGGGTGCGGTAATGTGATATAGCCAATATGTGGATTTGGAAGTGAAAGAGAGTAAAGAGTCTGAAATGATTCCTACATGCCTGGCTTGGGAATCTGCCATGATAACAGTGCTGTTTCATTGACACAGGGGCATGAAGAACCAGTTCACGACCTCAACTTTGGCTGCATTTTGAGATATCTGGGAGACACAGCAGACTGCCAAGAGAGAGGTCAGGATGTAGCAAGGGGGTGCCGCTGGGCCACGGACAGAGTGAGCTCACTCAGGAGTCCCTGCCGCATGAGAGATGTGACAGCTTCATTATCCCTAGGAATAGGCAGAGGAAGCACTGTCAAAGGTGTCATTGCCACCGCCTGGAAAACGGAAGACATGCCCTTTCCGACTTGCCACAAACTTATTTTTATCTAGACACATATTTGGGTACTTGGTGGTACTCAGTCCTGTTTCATTCTTGTATTATCTCATGTGCGTATGGACTACTGCTCTGTAACACTTTCCATCCTCTCGAAGATTGAGGTTTGGGGTGTGAAGGCAATCTGGCTGTGACATCTGTCACCCTGTGGATCACCAGGGTTGATTCAGCTTATCTGGCTGCCCAGACAGGTGTGTCTTTCCTCCTTCACCATACCACGGGCGTCTCTCTTGAAGTTGAGCTCTCAGTTGAAGAGGATAATCTTCCCCAATAGAGAGAGATCGTTCTTCAGTCAACGGTGCATGAGTGGCTGTGCTCCCCTGCTAGAACCTCCAAAACCAGCTCTCAATGGTTGAGACTTAGCAGGTTTCACACATAAAGCATGCAGCAGCATTTCTGCACTGGGGTCACAGTCTCTCCAATAGGCTATGCAGTCACCTGCACCCACCTGTGTTCAGGCAGTATAATGAGCGGGACTGAGCAGTGCAGCCACTTTGCTGTCTTGTGCGTTAGCCATTAACAAGAGAACTACCTTCATCCAGAACTACCTTCAGGGGGCCTGAAATAGGCATGTGAATGGAACAGAGCTGTGCCAGATGACCCATAGACCCAAAGAATAAATGCTTAGTATCTGGTATTGCTACTGAGTCTTTTGTGGCTGTTATGCAGCATTTGCTCTTTCTTCCTCTTGAAGTATAATTTATGTACAGTGAAATGTTCACATCTATTTTTTAAAGAGATTTTTGCCTTTGGGCATGTGCACATGCTGGAGAGAGACAGTGAGAGGGAAAGTGAAAAATCACCCCTTGGGGGGATGACCACGCTGCAATCCTTTTTCCTCCATTCTCCTCTAGGGATCTGGGGTACGCACATACATGCACCAGCATGATTTTCAAGCCATAGAGTCCAGGACTCAAACCACAGTCAGCCATGTGGGAGTCCAGTAACGTAACCACGATGCCATCTGCTGGCCCAGAAACGCTCACATCTTAAATGTTGCTCCAAACGGTTTTGACGAATCCACAGAGTTGCATAACCAACACCCCTAGCAAGACACAGAACATTGCCATAACCCCAAAAAGTTAATAGCCTTGGAGTCCATCCCCACCCCATCCTAGAGGCAAACACTGATTGGCATCTGTCATAGTTAGGCTTTATGCATCCTGTTTCATGGTAGAAGTTTACCAGGACTGGCCAAATCCAGCCCAGTGCCTGTCTTTGCTGTTCTATATGACCATGCGCTAAGAATGGATTTTACATTTTTAAAGGACTGAGAGAAAAGCAAAAGAAGAACATTTTGTGACATATGAAAATTATAAGAAATTCTAATTTCAGTGACTATAATAAAGTTTTATTGGCCCACAGTCACCCCCTTTGTTTACAGATTGTCTATAGCAGCTTTTGCACTACAGCTGCAGAGTTGAGGAGCTGAGCTAAAGACCATATGCCCACGAAGAGCACTTCCTACCTTGCCCATTATGGAAAAGCTTGTTGATCTCTAAGAAACCTGTCTCTATCTCTGCTACCCAGTTACAAAGTGCTGGAACCAAGACTGAGAACTCAGTGTTCCGAGAACTGTTTTAACTACATTCACATAAATCATTCTTTTTTTAGAGAGAGATTTTTGCTATAGGGCACGTGTGCATGCCAGACTGACAGAAAGCAAGAAATTACAACACCCACCCCCACCCCCCCCGGGAGGGATGGCCACTCCACAATCCCTTCTCCTCCATTCTCCTCTCGGGACTTTGGGCAGGCACACACATGTGTCCGGCATGAGTTTAAGCCGCCAGGTCTGGGACTTGAACCGTGGTTGACTATGTGGGAGGTCCAGAGACATAACCATTATGCCATCTGCTAGTCCCCACACAAGTCTTTTTTTTTTTTTTTTTTAACAATCATGCATTTTTATAAAAAGTTTAAATATGATCAAAATATATAATGTGAAAAGAACAGCTCTCAGGGAGGATACTCCCCATTAAGATCTTAAAGAAAAAATAAAGCTAAGTTAATTTTATTGTCCTGTATTGTTTTCAGGTGAGAACCAGCCTCACTAAGATCCATTATCACTAAAATAGGAGCAGCAACACTGTAGATAGGAATAGGCCCAAACTGGATGCTGAGTGAAGGGTACAGAGCATGTGTGCATCTCACCTGTGAAATGCCAGTAGAGCTATTCAAGTTCCCAGATTGAATGTTCAGTTCAAGCCAGGTTAGATTCAACAGCCATGAGCAAATCAGGCATCCAAGAAAGGAAGCAGAAGCTCAGAGGTGAGGTGTAGACACAGGGCAATGGAGCCCGCTACCGCACCGTGCTGTCTCAGGGTACTAGGGGTGTGGCTAATCCTGTCTTATGATCATCTTGGGTCTTACCTCAGAATGCACAATCTCTTCCCTCTTGGTCAATAAAGAGCAGTGGCCCCTCTGCTGGGGCCACTGAGAAGAGCGTTCATATCACTCTTAGTACTAATGTCATCTGGAAACATCATTAAAGAATGTGGCTTCTGGTCAATAAATCCAACTCTAAACCCCCATTTCTTCTAGCTTTGTTCAACCACCTCGGCCTCCTCTAATGGAAACATTCCTCTATTGAAGTAGGACAGCCTAAAGTTGAGCAGGACTGCAGCCATTTTAAAATAAAGAAAGGCCTCTAGGGAAACAATGTGACCAAGTGCTGAGTCATAGGGAGAGCTGTTTGAGGAAGGGCCAGATGAGAAATCAGGAATGGGAATTTGAAGGAATTGGGATAATTACTCAGGAGACAGCAGTAGACTCTGATGGACTGTAGTGAATGATTTGAGCATGTTTGTATTCTGTACCTACAAATACCAAAAACAGGTTGAGTTTTAAGAGATATTGAGTTGTTGCTTATTTTCCTGTTTTTCTATGCAAACATGCGTCATGACTTTTCTGACAGCCCAATAGTTTGATGGTACTCGCTGTCTCCTTGTAACCAGTTACAGAAATAAACTCCCTTCTTCTCCAGCCTCTGCCTCTCATTTCACTGACCAGTAGAAGCAGGAGCCAGACTTAGTTTGCCAGTAATTTTTTCATGGAATGATTTCTCCTCAGATTAAAAACCATTTCAATACTGTAGCAGGGCTGAGGGATAAAGGCTCTGTGTACCTGCAGGCTTTTGTTAAGCAAACTGGCAAATGCCAGCAGGGAGGAGTTGAATTTCTTGGGACCACAGTGGAAAAGATAAGTGCCATCTTCTCCCCATAAAGTATATGCCCATTTTAAGTATATGCCACATGAAGTATTAAAATGTCACTGCAGAGGGTGACAAATGACGAGCCAGCAGCAGATACCCATCTATCCAGCCCGTGGGGTGTGTGTGTGTGTGTTTGTGTGTGTGTATGATGAAAGCTATGGCTCCTTCACTAGAAAGATATACACACTCCCACAAATTTAGGGCGCTCCTGGTACATGGCCAGGTATCCAAAATTAACAAACCTTCCCCCAGTGTGTGTGTGTACCTTGAGAGGCTGCTATAGAGACACATGAGAATGACCCCTGAGCACCCGGGTGGCGTATCTCCCCTATGTCTGGGTTCCCCAATGTTCCCACAGTCTGGGTAGTCTACGCTGGATGGAGAGGATGCTGACTGCAGGGAGTTCCAGCAGCAAATGATAAACAGGCTTTTAAGTGATAGCTTGTCTTTTGAAAAAGAATGCAAGTAGTTGAGAGTAAGTTAATAAATTGGTATTCTAATATGCTGTGTGTGTTTGTGTGTGTGTGAGACGAATCACTCATTCTCTTTGGGTCTGCCATTTCCTGCCTTACCAGACTGAGATGAATTCACCCAGGAAACAGCCAGCATGAGGGTCTCCAGGCAGACTGCCCCTCTAGAGCTCAGTTAACCTCTTCCCATCTTCAACTGCCCCATTTGCCGGCATCATCACGTTGAACACACCTGCCTGCACTGAAGCCTTTTCAGCAGTTCTGAAAATTGCAATTCCTTCTTATCATGAAGGACTAATCTGCTTCTTATCGCTAAGCTTCCTTAAACTACATCCTGCTGTGAGGCCTACAGGGGATTACCAGCTGTCATGTAGCTTTTATCTTTCCACCTACCCAACAGCAGACAGGGGAGCTCAAAATGTGACAGAAATAAGAGCTATGAGTAAAGGAATTCCCAACGGAGTGAATCTGTGTCTCTAAGGCAATGAAAGCATCCTACACAAAATGTAAGACACGCATCCCAGGTTTTCCTGAATTCTCCTATGTCTTTTCTTGGCTGAAGGCATGAGAATGATACATAAATGTCTGCCAACTGCCAGCTCTGACCAGGGAAAAAAATCAAATAGCGAGAAGAAAATCCAATCAGGAAAGGCAAGCGAGCATGGGTTTGTGTGTGGGCGCGCACGCTCGCGAGCACACACACTCACATACGCACACGCACGCACACATACACACCACACTTGGGGGAAAAGGAAAGAAAATATCGCCACCCTTCCTGAATTTTCTGAGACAGACCTATAATTGTTTCTGAGGGTAGTTCCAGACAATACAGGAACTCCTGAGAGTTCAGCTAAGGAAAGAGAACATTTTCATTTCACAGGATCATCAGGTACTGGCTCGATTTCTTTGTGTATGTGCACAGACTCACAAATAACTCTGCCATCCTGTGGCAGCAAAGGGCACTTGGCTGCCCAGAACTCTGGTTTATTTCCCAGGTCTGATCTCTCTTCCAGTATCCTGAGACCAGCAGAATGATTGGCAGAGGAAGACAAAAGACCTGTTATTATGCAAAGCCAAGTGGCCCAAATCAACCTGAATAACGTCTGAAATGTGCATTGTTTAAAATTTTTCAATGGCTTCTCAGTTCCCTAAGTTGGCCTATTAAGTAGGGTCTACCATATATGTTAATGGTCTAAGCAAAGGCGTTTTTGAAAGATGGGGCTATGAACAATCAAGCCAGGGCCCCGGCCACGCTGGTACGTGCTGCTAAGATGCTGCGCTCAGCACACGGATAGCACATGGGAGACGCGGGGTCGATTTCTGGTCCAACCTAAAGGGCTTGGTGCAGGGACATGTGCCTGTAATTCTAGTTGGAAGGCTGAGACAGGAGGATCAAGACATGGTGAGATGCTATCTTAAAATAATAAAAAGAAATAATGATGCTGGGACAAACGCTGTAAAGGAGGGCTGTCTACACTGACACCAGTTTATGGGCATTCTACCCTAAGGTATCTGAGGTAGCCTGTGATTCAACCTCCTCTCTCACCATCCGCCTGCTGGCTCTCTCCTCGAGCCACATTGACTTCCCCCAGTTTTTTGCAAGGAGCATCTCGGTAGCCTTCTGGTTGGTCCCTGGCATGTACATTCCTCCATGGGTCCCAAGGGTTTGCAGACTCTTCCCTTGGCTCACTCCTACTCATCCCTGCTTCAAGCCTTAGTCTAGATGTACTGTGGGCAGGGAAGTTTCTTCTGACTGCTGGGATATGGTTAGCGACCTTTTGTGGGCTCCCACAGCGTCCGGAAACCCCCTCGTCACACACGCAATCCCGGCCCACGCACAGTGCTTTGTCTCAGTGAATAAACCGCCAAGCTTGCTTTACTGTTGCCGCACCCACCCTCTGTGCCATCCCTGATTCAGGGAGCACTGCGTTTTTCCAGTGCTGCCTCTGGCACTCCCTTTGGGGTGCTTTCCTTAATTCGACTGCCTTTCCCCACCCTGCTGTGGGTGAAGAGCTGCCCTGAGTGCCCCTGGACTTGGTGCTCTGAGCTCCTGCATGGCAGAGGCTGCAGTTCATTCTCCAGGCGCAGTGGTGGCGGTGGAGAGGATGCCGCTAAAGGAGATGCAGGGCCACAGTCCCTCGTCTGAAACCCAGGACCCAGGTGTGTTCTGGGATTCCACATTTTTCATTAGAAAATGATAATATTGGGGCCAGTAGGTGGCATAGGGTTTAAGGACTGGACTCCCATGTGGCCAACAGCGTTTTGGGTCCCAGATCCTGCAGCTTGAAATTCAACCCAGGTGCGCATGTGTGTGTGCCTAAAATCTCAAGAGGAGAATGGAGGAGAAGGGATTGCGGCGTGGCCTTCTCCACCCCACCTGGAGGGTGATTTCTCACTGTCTGTCTCTCTCTGTCTCTCTGGCAAGCACACATGTCCTATAGCAAAATCTCTCTTAAAAAAAAGAAAATGATATTATTACATAACATTGCCAGTGGGGCAGGTGCACCACCCTGTAATCTGCCACAATGATAATTCTGCAGCAAAATGTGTGAATATTCACAGTAAGAGGCTAAATACAACCTCAAAATTGCCTCACATCCCTTCAGGTCAGGCTCTTGAGTCATTTAGTTCAGATCAGGTCAGGATTTCTGTCAAAGTTAGGAATAAACTTTGAAAAAACAAAGTCTATTTGTTTATTTGAAAAAACTTTGTTTTTTTTTTTCAAAGTTTATTCCTAAACTTGAGCTTTGCGTTTTAGATTTCCAGAAAAGGGAGTATGGAATTGTAACAGGTGACATTACATTAATACCTATGTATGTACCAGGCTCTATTTGAAGTTTTATATATATATATATAAACGTAGTATTAATACATATGTATACACACTTACTACATGCATAAAATCTCATTTAATCCTCAAAGCAATATTTTTTTTGGGGGGAAGGAGAGGTTTTTGCTATAGGGTGCGTGTACTCACAAGAAAGACAGAGAGAGACCAAGAGACAGTAAGCGAGAAATCACCCCCACAGGGAGAATGGCCATGCCACAATCCCTTCTCCTCTGTTCTCCTCTCGGGATCTTGGGCACACATGCACATGCACCTGGCATGAGTCTGAGGCCACCGGGTTTAGGACTTTAACCACAGTCGGCCATGTGGGAGTTCAGCAACATAACTGCTACACCATCTGCTGGTCCCCGCAAAGCAATATTACAAAGTAAGTGTTATCACTTTACCTATTTTTGTTTAAGTACTTATTTAATTTTATTTATTATTATTATTTTAAATTTGCTATAGGGCACATACACTTACCAGAGAAAGACAGAGAGAGAGAGAGAGAAAGTAAGAAACCAAGCTGCCAGGTCCAGGACTCAAACTGCAGTCGGCCATGGGGGAGTCCAGTGCCTTAACCACCATGCCACCTGATGGCCTCCCACTTGACCCAGTTTTTGGAAAAGCAAAGTAAGGCATAGAGGGCACAATGAACACACAGAGAGATTAAGTTGGCGAGCACAAACCTGGACACATGCGATGACCCACAGCTGGTGCTCAATGATTACCGAGTAAACGGAACATGCATGTACTACACAGGAGGCTGGGATTCAAGCAGAACGACCGACCTGCTGAGGTGGCCTCGGCACTTCCTGTGGGCCTGTCTGCTACAGTGCCCTCTTCCAGGCCTTGCATTTACCCTGAGCTGTACAATGGTCCTGTTCTCCTGGATGCACTCACACCCATCTCCTGGGACCTGGGACCCATCATTCTCTTGCTAGGTATCTGGACTATAAATCATAAACATGTTTCAGAGAAAAACAGGGAACAAACATAGCCTAATACCAAGCACAGCCTGGCATAGTCTAATGTGTAGCCTATGTTCTCCAACTTAACTCTTCACGTGAAACGTCAGCTAGCCCATGGGAACTACTAGGTCGTCAGAAAAGTCATGACACACTTTTTCATGTTGTTCTATGCCAAGATCCATCATGACTTTTCCAAGGACCCAATAGTAGACCAGTTGGAATTGCCTCTCCTGCTTCTATGATTATTGTCGGGAGTCATTTGGCAATTAAATCATTCAACCCGTGTGCACTGTGAGCCTACTATGTGCCAGGAACTCTGCTAAGCAGAAGGAAAGCAAGACAGACATGGTTCATGTCCTCCCAGGCCATGCAGTTGAGGTGGAAGGTAAAATCACAGCCGTGTGAGAACTAGGACCCAGGGACTATACGAGGAGCAGAAGGTTTAAATCAATTAGTAATTGGAACTGAAGTGGAACAAAAATTAATTATATTATTTATGAGCTGCTCAAGTTCAATTCCAACAAATTCAAATCATAAAACTGAATTGTTATTAGAAAGTACTGATATAAGCACTAAAAAAGGTAAGTGAAGTCTCCACATGCACCCTGAGTCGCTCTAACATTCACATGTCAAACATGGACTGACCAGACTCACCATTAACAGGATGTGCATACATGTTATAAATGTCTAAGTAAATGACTCAATGGGGAAAATCTATTTGATATGGGAGGGTGGTTTTTAGAACATCTTCAATCCAACCAATATCTTTTTCCCTTAAGCTAAAGTTATGCAATATGAAACTATATCCTGCAGAAAGCACTTTGCAAAAGTATTAGTAGAATAAACCATAATTTCGGGACCAGCAGTTAGCGTAATGGCTATGTCGCTAGACTCCCATGTAGTCGACCATGGTTCACATCCCGGACCCGGCAGCTTAAACTCACGCCAGGCGTGTGTGCATGCGTGCCCAAGATCCCGAGAGGAGAATGGAGAAGGGATTGCGGCATGGCCATCCCCCATGGGGGGTGATTTCTTGCTTTCTATCTCTCCGTCTCTCTCTGTCTTTCTGGCGAACGCACATGCCCTATAGTGAAAAACCTCTCCGAAAAAAAAAAAAAGAATAAACCATAATTTCAAGAGATAAAAGAATAACACTTGGAATCAGCAGGTGGTATAATGGTTATGTCATTGGACTCCCACGTGGTCAACTGCAGTTTGAGTACCAGACCCAGTGAGCTTAAAACTCAAGCTATGCATGTGCATGTACATGCCCAAAATCTCAAGAAGAGAATGGAGGAGAAGGGATTGTGGTGTGGCAATCTCCTCTAGTGGGTGATTTCTGGTTTTCTGTCTGTCTGTCTGTCTGTCTCTCTCTCTCTGTCTCTTCAGCAAGCACACATGCCCTATAGCAAAAATCTCTCTTAAAAAAAAAAAAGAGTAACACTTAAAGGATTGTGGCAACAGTAAACAGGACAAGTAGCCATGGCAATAGAAATGCATTTGGTGCAATAAAGCATAGGACCTGGTAGCTGTGAGTGCACTAACCTTTACTCCTTTCTTCCTCGTTAACATAACATCAATTCTGTTCAGGACATTAACACATCCTGCTAAATATACTCTTTCCCAGCCTCCCTTTGTATCACAGATGGCCATGTGTCATGGTTCTGATGAATGGTATCTAAGCAAAAGTCTGTTTTAAGTTTCCTAATAAAAGGAGATGGAGTGGGTGAAGCCCTTTCCCTACCCTTCTTTTCTCCTTCAATGTATACCTGGTGCCTGGAGCTGTGGCCACCACGCTGTCACCTTGAGGACAAAAACCAACACACTGAGTGAATGTGATGAGTGGAACTGGCCTACCTCTAGATTTTGTACTGAGGTCAAAATGGACCCATTTGTTTAAACACTGTTCTTTTGATTTTTTCTTCTGCAACCAAACCTTCCTAATAGAGTAGTACAAGACAGAACGCGATACTTAAAAGTCTGAACCTTGGACAACTGTGGCTACAGAGATGGAGAATTCTACACAATTAGTGACTCAGTGTGGATACTGGGAAGTAACCAAGCTCTTGTGGAGTGACACAAAACACTGATTATCATGGGACACCAGCTCAGGACTGTGGCAGAAGCTTCTGGTTGTTTACTCAACATATGTTTCCCATATCTTTTAGTTTGTTTCTGTCTCCCATGAGAAAGGTAGGCACTTCCAACAGTGTCCTCATGCCCTGATCCCCTCCCAGCCTCAGCCAGCCGGTATCACCAAGTACACGTGGCATAGTTGGTGTGGATTAGAAGGCCTCAGGACACGAGCTCGGGACCTTCCCACATGAGTCCAGCATCACAGAGCACCATGTTACCATGGCACCTCCAGCTGGCTTCTATGCCTCATATTTTTTTCTACCAAAGAATCTTGAATTTGTTCCCATGGAAGGCACCCACATGTCCTCTCCTAGCCCCAGAGCAAGATCCATGTCAGTCTCCTGGGCACAGCCTTCCAGAAGCCAGGGAAGGTCGTCTGCTCAGGGACTGTGCTCCACCAGCTTGCACAGTCCAGCATCTTCCAACCCCTGCCTTAGCTGCAAGAGATTTCGTTATGGAATACAGATCTAACAGGTGACGACTTTAGGGACGTGCAGTTACATTATCAGCATGGTCAGGTCTTCTTTGGTTTGTGGCAGAAATAGGGTTTACAGATCTACTCTATTTGACATAGGATATTATTACTATTCTTGGACTCAATTGCTGCTCTTTAAAAAGACAGCATGAAGGTAGATTTATTTCCCCTGAACCTAATCTCTGCTTTCTCCTTTTGTAATTTGAGAAGTGGTCTATACATTTTTTTTCCCTCTCATGTTAAGGTATTAATTGCAAATAATAATACCTTATTTATTTATTTCTAAAGAAAGCATGAACATGAGTTGTAGAGAGCAGGGCACAATCAGAAACTAAATGGTTCAAAAGGGTAGAGAGAAAGCATGAGATTAAGTTGTATAGATGGGCAGGGAGGTGATGGAGAATTTCGTACATTACACATTTGAGTGTGACTTTTCTTTCTATAGACCACATTTACTCACAGAAGAAAGAGAGAGAGAGAGAGAGAGAGAGAGAGAGAGAAAGGTGAGAAATTACCCCCCAAAGGGGGATGGCCAAACCACAATCCCTTCTCCTCCATTCTCCTCTAGGGATTTTGATCATGCACACACATGCCCCTGGTGTGATTTTCAAACTGCCAGGTCTAGGATTCCAATTGTGGAGTCAGCCATGTAGGATCCAACTGCCTTAAACTCCTTGCCACCTGCTGGCCCTCAAGTGTGACTGTTAAGCTGGTAAGAAAGAGGAGTCACTGAAGGATTTTAAACAAGGGAGTGTCATAACCAGATGTGTTAGGCAGAAAGGTCACACGGGCTGCACCATGGGAAGCACACTGCAGATGCCACAGGAGGCCAGGGCTGAAAGGAAGACATGGCACGGCCTGACAGTGATCCAGCTTCAGAGGTAACAGGGAAGGGATCTGGTGGTAGACTGAATTTAGGAGGTGAAGAACAAGGAGTTAAAGTGACTCCCAGATTTGATTGGGCAAGGGGGACTGGCAATCCCACCCTCAGAGGTAGGAATGCAAGAGGGGCAGGGAGGGGTGAGAGACCCCCATGTCGTGCAGTGTGCACACGGCGGAAAATCTCGGGGAGATGCCCATCAAACAGCACACCCCATCAGATCTAGCAGGATCTGTAGTTTGAGTCGAACAGGCAGCAGCTGAGACTGAGGTCTTCTAAAGAAAATAAACAGAACGGAAAGTTGCCTAAGTCAAGTCCTAGAGAACACTAACGTCTGGGATGAGGGGAGAAGAAGCCTCCACAAAGAAGAAAACGAAGAAATGGCCAGAAAGGCAGAATGCCATGGAAGCCTTGGAGGAGGGGGCAGGACGGAAGCCTCGGGGGGGTGGGGGGGAGAGCTGGCAGGAATGAGTGGTCTATACAGCTCAGAACTGCAGAGAGCTCAGCTCATGCCAGGCCCCACCAGGCCCCTCTTCCCAAAGTGCATGGGTTTTGGCCACCCCGTGTGGATATGTGATCCTGTTCCCCTCGACAGTTTATTGGTCAAGTCCTGCTCAAGCACCTGTCAGTCACCTGGGCACAGCCTTACAGAAGGCAGGGAAACCCCTCTGCTCAGGAAGCAAGCCAGATACTTCTGTCCTGCTCTGACCCAATGGAGATGCCAGAGGTGTCTGGAGGAGCTCCAGAGGAGGGGAGATGGATTTGGGCTGGGTTGAGGGAATGCCTGTGGAAGGGAGGCGGCATTTGAGCCAGCTTTCAGGAGGAGGAGGAGGAGTTTAGGGAAAGAAAGGAGAGACTGCACCCTAGCTGGAGGAAAGGCAGCAGCAAGCGCAGAATGGTGTGAAGGTAGCTAGGACTAAGGGAAGTGTGGGTGGTGCCTGCGCCCTGCCAGCCCCTGCAGTCCCGAACTGTGGCAGGTCTTTTGGAAACTGAGGAAGCCTTCCTGTCCCTTCAGCGCGGGGCCCCCACATCCCAGCCCTTCCCACAGGGAGTCTCCATGCTGTTGTCTGGTCTGTATCCCTCCCCAGACTTGAGGTGCCGTGTACCCATGTTTATACCCTGTGCCTGGCACGGTGCAGGGCACGAGTTGTCCTCGACACAGACTTGATCGTCTCAACCCATCGACGCAGGAGCACAGGGTTCAGGTGACAAGGCCCCGCGCTCACACAGGACACCGGTTCTTGCCTCGCACTCACAAAACAACAAGAGATGCCGACACACAGAGAGGACCTAGCAAGGCAGGGACTTTACCTAAAGAAAGAGAAGGAAAAACAGGGCCCCCAAGAAGAAGGGAGGGGCCCCAGAATGTGTGTTGCCGAGGAGAAACTGGGGTGAGGGGTTTTATCTGGGTCAGAGGGGCCTTGTTCAGGCTTGTTCCAGGCTGGGTTCGTTGCATGCATTCCCCTTGTGGTGAGGAGGGGCGCATGCGGGCTGGACCCAGTCATTCTTCTCCTAATTCTGGTGTGGGTACAAGGTCAGGAGATTCTTTGTCTAGAAGCTCTGGGCCACAAATACTATGACCCTCTGTCTGGAATGTGGTGGGGCCCAGAAAAAAGCCTTCGTTTCAGGTATAGGTCCTGCTGCCCAGGTCAGTCACTGGGAGACCGCTGCAAGAGGTCTCTCCCCAGCACGCAGCTGAGCTGCTCTGTCTCCATCCTAAAACGTAGCCATGTTGTGGTTCCATTTTGGGTCATAACCCCTCTATTTTTAGGGTTCCTGCATCCTACCTCACAATCTCTCCTCAGCCAGTCTCAAAGCTGGAGGGCCACATAACACTGAGCAGGGAGGAGCAAGTCCCCTTCTAAGGACTGGTAGCATGGGGTCGCTGATATTCACGGTTACGTAGTGATGACTCACAGGTGTGGAAACAGGGAAACAACTTCCATTTTTAAAACTGATGTAAAATATGCTCAACATAAACTGTACCACTTGGGCCCATTTAAAGTGCATAGCCGAGTGACACTAAGCACACTCACACTGCCGTGCAACAACCATCACTATCTCCACAACTTTTTTGTCATCCCAAACTGAAACCCTGGGCCCATGAAACAATCAACTCCATTCTCGCCTCCCCCCAGCTCCTAACAACCACCATTCTATTGTTGCTATAATTTTATTGTTTGCAGTAGCTCATGTAAGGGGGATCATACGGTATTTGCTCTTTTAAAAACAACTTACATTGAAATGTGTTTTCAACTGTCAACATTTACTAAGGGTTATCACTTCCTCCCTAGGGAGGCAGGGCAGGAACCACTGGTTTGATGTTAGAGGCCCAGGAAACCTCAAGGCTCAAGAAGGTTACGTGATGTGTCCAAGCCTTAGACTTCAAGGGACCACAGGTGCCCTAGGACACCCGAGACACCAGGCCTGGGTGACCGTCTCACACGCCACAGGGGCTAAACTGTGGGCAGAGCTGTGCCCACAGTTTTCATCCCAAACTAGGCAGCCTTCCCATGCCCAGTGGCAAGATTTGAGCACGTCACTCACTACAAATGACTAATTAGAACAGGAAATAGATGCAATGGGGTGGAGCCAAGTAGAAAGGATTTAACCTTAGGCGAGCGAGCGCAGCCAGAGCCAGGTGTGTCTCTCCATGGTTGGGTGCAGAGAGGGCTGGGAATCAGACCTTCGCTTTGATTACTCCACCCATGGCGATGATGGAATGCTTGACTAACCAGGGAGACAGCGCAGAGAGGTCAAAGTCATTGCCAGCATGAATTATTCATCCACACACCTGTTCGGCATCTACCAGCCTAGACAGCACAGTAGAGTCACAGTGGAAGGTGCTAAATGATTCATTCTCCTCCGGCCTGAGGACACCGCTCTTAGGTGAGCTGTCTTCTGTACTAAACATCAGAAGAAAAATCTTGCTTTCTACCCTCAGGTCAAAAGATTTGCTCACTGGGACCAGCAGATGGCGTAATGGCTACGTCACTGGACTCCGATGCAGTCAAACACGGTTCGAGTCCTGGACCCAGTGGCTTAAACTCATGCCCGGTGCGTGTGTATGCGTGCCGAAGATCTTGAGAGGAGAATGGAGGAGAAGGGATGGCGGCATGGCCATACCCCCTGGGGGGTCATTTCTTGCTTTCTGTCTGTCTCTCTGGCAAGTGCATATGCCCTATAGCAAAAACCTCTCAAAAAAAAAAAAAAAAGATTTGCTCACTTTGTGTCTCTGCTGAGTACCGACTGACACTAATAACCTACTTTCAAACTGCCCAGAGACTAGAGTTTCTTTAGGTTTGTTTTCTAGAACCGGAAATGGTTCAAACTGTAGATTACCTTTCAAATCAACATACGGCAGAAAGCTCTTAGTGAACTGGAAGAAAATGAGTGCTATGCATTTTTTTCCTCAATAATATCTGCTAAAATAATTTGGTAGAAAACAATAATTCCCATTTTACAGGAGTTCAAGTTGAGGCTGAAGAAAGTTTAGTAAAATTTCCTAAGTGTTAAATCAGAACTCGAACTCCACCTAACCCCAGATATCCTGCTTCTTTCCATCTGTAGAAAGCTACTTTAAAAGTAAAGGGAGGAAAACCAGCTGTTAAAGCTTAAATGTGTTCCCCAAAATTCATGTAATGAAATCTGGTGAGCCACTGTAATGGTACTGAGAGGCTGGAGATGTAATCCGATCATAGTGTTGAGAGGCAGGGCCTTTGGGAAGTGATTTGGGGCTAGGATGGGGCACTCTGGAAAACTGTGGGTTTGTAAGGAGACATGCTCGTTCTTCCTCTGCCTCGCCATATGATGCCCTCTACCATGTAGCCCTTCAGCAAACAGATCCGTACCAGATATGGTCCCTTTCTGCTCTGGAGGTAGACTGGATGCCTAAAGCTGCAGCAGCCTTCTTGTGACCATGAGGTATCCAGCATTAGAATCTGCAGCAATTGCAGGGAGGTTGGTCCTGTTGTTGCTGAATTAACTGAATCAGTGCCAGAAGCTGCGTATGTTAATCTTTCTGTTATATGAGAAAAATAAAACCCTATTTATATCAGTCACTATAATTAATTGTTATTTTTATGAGTTGTAGCCAAACGTACTTCTGAGATAAAATGTAATGGAAATACCTTTCCATGCCACTAAGTTTACTCTTCTACAATTTTTTTAAGTGTTTTTTAATATACGGTCACTCACCAGAGAACGACAAACCAAGACAGAGGGAGAGAGGGAAAGCAAGAACTGCTCCCCCTCAGGGTCATGACCACGCTGCAATCCCTTCTCCTCTATTCTCCTCTTGGGATTTCAGGCACTCACACGCACCCACTATGTTTTTCAAACCATCAGGTCTGGGACTTGAACTGTGTCATCAGCTATATGGACTCTAGCACCTTAACTACTACACTACTTGCTGAACCCACTCTCCTACAGTATTTTTTTAATGGCTACATAGTATTCTGTCTCTCCACAACTTATTTATTTTTCTATTGTTCAACATTTTAGATAATATGCCATTTAATTTTTATCAACACTGGATGAAGATTTTTTTTTTAAATTCAAAACCCTTGCACACATTCAAAATTATTTTAGAATAAACCCCTAGAGATGGGACTTATTGGTCTGAGGTCATGCACATTTTTAGGGACAAAACTAATCTGTACTCTCCTCATACAAGGAATGAGCCTTTTTTTTTTTTTTTTTTTTTTTTTTGGAGAGGTTTTTTTCCTATAGGGCACGTGCACTCACAAGAAAGACAGAAAGAGGGACCAGCAGTTAGTGTAATGGCTATGTCGCTGGACTCCCACGTAGTTGACAGCGGTTCAAGTCCCAGATCCGGTGGCTTAAACTCACGCCGGGCGTGTGTGTGTGCGTGTCCAAGATCCCGAGAGGAGAATGGAGGAGAAGGGATTGCGGCATGGCCATCCCCCCTGGGGGATGATTTCTCGCTTTCTATCTCTCTGTCTCTCTTTGTCTGGCGAGCGCACGTGCCCTATAGCAAAAAAACAAACAAACAAAAAAACAGAAAGAGACCCAGAAAGAGACAGAGAGACAGAGGGTGAAAAATCACCCCGCACACATGCCCGGCGTGAGTTTAAGCCACCAGGTCCGAGACTCAAACGCAGCAGTCGACTACGTGGGAGTCCAGCAACATAGCCATTACACTAACTGCTGGTCCCTTTTTTTTTTTTAATTAAAAATCAGGGCCCGCCATTGGCATGGTGGTTAAGGTGGCTGCATCCCACATGGTGATTAAAGTCTGGACCCAGCAGCTTGAAAAACATGCTGACACATGTGCCTGTATGCCTGAAATCCTGAGAGGAGAGTGGAGGAGGACTAAGGCGTAGTCATACCTCCTGGGCAGGGGGTGCTCTCTCACTCCCCGCCTTCCTCTGGCACATACACATGCCCTGTGGCAAATTTTTTTAAAAATTAAAAATCAAATAAGTCAAAAACAAGACCTCATTATTACATCATTTCTAAGGTTTCTTGTAGAATTAAACACCTCTGATTCGACTTATGACATAACAGAAGATCTGGGGACCAGCAGATGGCATAATGGTTACATCAATGGACTCTTATGTAGTCGACCGCAGTTTGAATCCTGGACCCGGTGGCTTGAAATAAGATCCGAGAGGAGAATAAAGAAAAAGGAATTGCAGCATGGCCATCCCCCCAGGGTGATTTCTCACTTTTTGTCTCTCTGTCTCTCCAGTGAGCACACGCACTCTATAGCAAAAATCTCTCTAAAAGAAAAAAAAAAAAGGTCTGGATGTGGGTTTTAAAGGACTGATGGCCAACTCCAAACCTGAGATCCGGTTCCAAAACCCTGAGAACATTCCTTGGCAGTGTGAGATTGCTCTAATCCATATAGATCTCATTCTGGTGAGCCTGGTCTTGTCTCAGCGGTACGGGGCTCCCCCACCAAAAGTCCATGCAGAACATCTGGAGGGAACTCAGAGATGAGCTACAGACAAATGGCTGGAAAGAGGAACTCAGAGAGATAAGCTGAGCTCCGGGAAGAAGTTCATTTTTAAAGGAAAAAAGGAGAGAAGAAAAGTATTATAGTCAAGAAAAGGAAGAAAGTCACCAAAGGTGAAGCCACACTTGGATTCTGGTTTTTCACCTGCTAAGGTCTTTGTGCGTTCCCTGTTTGGAAAGTTGTTCCCCTAGATGTTAGCAGTCAACTTTCTCACCTCAGAGGGAGCTTCTCCAGCCTTCCAACCCAAAGCAGCTCTCATGTCTTCTCTGACCTTCCTATTGTCCCGTGGTTTGTTTATTTATTCTGCCAAAAGATACATGTACTCGCTGAAGAGAGAGACGGAAAAGGGGTGGAGGGGGAATCCCTCTCCTCCATTCTCCATCTCATCAGCATTCTGGGCATGCACACACACATACATGACATGTTTTTCCAGCTGGGATTTGAACCACCGTCAGTCATGTGGGATCCAGCTTCCTTAACCACTAGGCTATGGGGCCAGCTCCTTTCCTTTTCCTTTTAAAATGTCTTTTTCTTTCCTTCCCTTCTCTTCTCTTTCTTTCTTCCATGAGAGAGAGAAAAATAAAAGAGAGAGAGAGAGAGAGAGCACCTTCACAGGGTCTCATGCCACCCCAGCCAGTCAGGACCATGGGCATGCATGACTGACATGAACAAGTGGACCTGGGAACTGACCCCGACCTTCCAAATGGCTTCCACCATTGCATCGCAGCTCAGCTCCATGGCTGAGCCTGTCCTGTGTGACTTTATTTGTGGCACTTACCACCACTGAAACGGCCCTGTCTGCATGTGTTTACTGTCAGTCTCCCCAGGGGAAAGCGTCCTCAATCTGAGCAGAGAGCTCACCACTATACCCTGGCATGTACAACAGAGCTCAGCCACTACTGAATGAATGAATGAATGAGCAAACAAACTGACCATTTCCAAACCTCTAACCAAACACCTATTGGAGATGACCAGGGAAAGCAATGGATGGACTAACTACTCTTGAAACAGCACTGCAGAGGGGGGTGCCGACTCCAATGTCCGTGGGCAGCTGCCATCTCTGGGCACCTTGGCTTCTCCTGGCTCCTCAGCTCCCAATCCACTGAGCTCTGGGGCCCAATGGCATGTGTGGCTGGTTGTCTCCAAAGTGATGAAAGGGTTGGCTGCCACGTGGGGCTTTTCCTACTGGTTTCCAGCAAGTTCTATGTTCTCATCAGTCTTTCACATGCTACTTAAATTGTTTTCTATGATATTTTTAAAAAATTTTTTATTTAATTATTTCTTCCATGAGAAACAGAGAGAGATTCCCCCCAGGGTATTCACATCATGATCTCCCCTCAGTCTCTGCTAACTGTTGGACAAAGTAAACGGAATAGTACAATTAATCTCCATTGCAGCCATCATACTGATATTTATTTCATGTCCTCTCATACTTTGCAAATGTGTATTGGAGCTTTTTTGTTTTTTAAGAGAGATTTTTTTGCTATACTCTCTGGATAGACAGACAAAAAGAGAGAAATCACTCCCCATGGAAGGTGGCCACGTCAAAATCCCTTCTCCTCCATCCTACTCTCAGGATTTTTTTGCACACACGCGCAGGTGCCTGACATCAGTTTTAAGCTGCCAGGTCTGGGACTCAAACTGTGGTCAACTTTGTGGGAGTCCAGTGATGTAACTGTTATGCCACCTGCTGGTCCCTGTATGGGAGATTTTTAAAGCAAAGGCAGGATGTATAGGACGCTGCTATTCGGCCAGCTGAGGCCACCTAAGAGGCCCAGGTCAACTCCTGGCCTACCCTCAAAAGCCAGGCATGGCCATGTGTGCCTGTGGTCCCAGCTACATGGGAGGCTGAGGCAGGAGGGGACAACGCAGTGACACTGTCTATAAACACCAAAGACACACATATGCTCACATACCAAAAACTCTAAACCAACCAAATACCTTCTAGAGCAAATATCGGACATCATCTCCATCATATCCCTGTGCCCTAAAACTGTCTTCAGAATAGACAAAATCCTAAAAATGCACAGAATATATATGGGGTTGTCAGAAAATTCATGACATATTTTTCTACTGTTTTCTATGCAAAAATGCATCATAACATTTCCGACGACCCAGTAGAAAGCACCAGTAAGTAAAGGTGGTGCTGCCACCCAGTCCAGCGGCAGGAGGCTGCTGTGCTTTCACTGCCTGTGAAAGCGGGAAGATTTCCAACTAACCATCTAAAAAACACATTCGGAGAAAACAAAGCCTTTGATCCTTGTGGAACACTTAGAAGGAGCCAGGCAATTTTCCAAAAACACTGAACTACAAACAGTAATAAGCCAGGTCAAAGGGACATTTCTGCCTGGCACCCAGTTATTTCAGTTGTCACCCCTCTGGTTACTTGATTTCTCTGCTTAATTCCCTCCACATCCTGGAAGGAGGCTTGTTCACGTCCCTTTTCCTTCACATGAACAAAAGGCAAAATATTCATTAAGGGTGTCTCTGAGAGCAAATTGAGAGAGCAAGCATCTGTGTCTAGCCATGGAGAACTGGGTGGACACACAGACACGATCAATATTTGCTCAAACATGGTGCCCAGAACACGGAAAGCATGAAATGAACATGGAATGAATGAATTCATGCTAACGAGGCTGTAGGTCCAACAGAATGCTGGAGTTCTAATCACCACCCAAGCAATATACTATAAACAATAACCAAAACAAACCTTACAAAATAACACTATTTTTAAAAAGAATGATTTAATTTTATTTATTGTTATTATTTAATTTTCCTATAGGGCAAGTGTCCTCACCAGGGAAAGACAGAGAAAAAGTGAGAAAGCAAGCCTCTAGGTCCAAGACTGAAACTGCAGTCAACCGATGTGGAAGTCCAGTGCCTTAACCACCATGCCACCTACTGACCCACAATAACCTACTTTAATAACATTAAAATAAGCTTTACATTTTATCACCTTAACATAAATTATTTTTCTTCTTCTACTGAAAGTCTTTGTTTCTTGTGGATTCATTTCCACACAGTTGAAATTTTGGTATATGGGCAGTCGTTTTTTATTGCCAGAGAGGCTGTGTACTCACCAAAGAGAGAGAAAAAGAAGAGAGACAGAAGAAAGTACCCCCTGATGTGGCATGGTCACGATATAATCTTTCTTTTCCCACAGAATTATTTTTATTTATCTATCTTCCTTCCTTCCTCCCTTCCTTCCTTCCTTCCGTCCTTCCTCCCTCCCTCCCTCCCTCCCTCCCTCCCTCCCTCCCTCCCTCCCTTCCTTCCTTTAAATTTGACCAGAGAGGCACAGAGAGAGAGAGACAGTGAGAAAGTAAGCCACCTGGTCCAGGACTCAAACCACAGTCCACCATGTGGGAGTCCAGTGCCCTTAACCACCACGCCAGCTGCCAGTCCACGATGGAATCTTTTGTACTCCATTTTACCATCCTGTCAGGATCCTGGGCCTGAACACACACACACCCAGTGTGTTTCTCAAGCCACCAGGCCGGTTTTCAACCTGTGGTCAACATGTGGGATCCGGCACTCCGTGCACAGCGACTGCCCTCTGTGATGCGGGGCCGGCCCTGTGGGCAATTTTATATACTCTTTCTCAACAGAGCAGACACATTCCAGGTTGTTAGTCTTTCTCAGAATTATTTTAAATGGCTGCATGGTTTGAAATGTGTCAACAAATCTAACTTAAGGTACTTCATTGTATTTCTTTCCTTTTTGTTCACATATACATCTCTATGACAGGGCATACACACATATGCACAAGAAGACAGAGAGGAAGAGAGAAAGCACCCTCAACAGGACCTCATCACACCTCATTCCCCTTTACCAAGGTCTCCAGTGACTCAGGATCTTGGGCATACATGTACCTGGCATGTTTTCAGACTATCCTGGGGGTCCAAACTCCTGGAAGTCATGTGACTTCTAGCTCTGTAGTCCAGTACACTATAAACTGCACCACCTAGGCTGGGTCTCTTCACTTTTTTTTTTTTTTTTTTTTTTTTTTTTGGAGAGGTTTTTCGCTATAGGGCGCGTGCGCTCGCCAGACAGACAGAGAGAGACATAGAGACAGAAAGCGAGAAATCACCCCCACTACGTGGGAGTCCAGCGACATAGCCATTACGCTAACTGCTGGTTCCCAGGTCTCTTCACTTTTGATAAGTGTTCAAGGAAACTTCCCTTTTGTCCTTGGTCTGTGCTCATCTCCCACCCCTCCTAATCTGAGGCACTTGACCCTTGAAGTCTCCCTGCCCCTAGGTATTAGCGTGAGCTGTTGCCGATACCTGCAACTTGCACAGTCCCTTGTTTGCCTGACCTATTTCTACCTATGTTTCAGGACTCAGATTAAGTGTCACTTACTCCAGGAAGCCTGCCCTGGCCCTTCTAGATGACCTTAACATGTCAAGGTTCTGGCCTTCAACACAGTCTGTATTGTACATGTTTTTTGTCCATCAGACTGTGAGCAGCAGCAACTTTTTCTTTTTTTTTATTTTTAGCATTACTAGCTAGGTGGCCTTGGTCTCCCTTCAGCCTCAGTTTCCTGAGCTATAAAAGGGGATAGTGATGCATCCTCTCCCACCTACTACCAGGGATGCTATGAAGATCACTCAAGGCAGTTCTGAGAAGATTACTTGCACAGCATAAAGAGCTGAAAAAAGGGGATAATTAGGGCCAGCTCTGTGATCCTGGCTGGCTGCAGGGCTCGAGAAGGGTCAAGGTGAGAAGATCCTGTTGAGGCCACCCCTCCCTTCAGCTCATTTTTCTCTCTTCAAAGAAATAAACTTCTAAAAAAACAAAATCTTGGTAGTTAGTACAAATTACATATCTGCTACCAAAGTCTATGGCAAAAGGAGCAGTAACATCATCTTAATCCTTTGGGACTCACCAGCTCGGATGGACAGTAACAGGTGACCTTCAAGAACACTTACAGACATTGCACTAGACAGTTAATACGTGTTTTCTCATTGAATCTTCATTACAAATGAATGGGATAAGAGCTAGTATTATCCTCATTTTCCAGAGGCTCAAAAGACAAGGCTACTTTGCTTTAGAATATGATGCAAAGAACCTTTAGTGCAAACCTCTCCCCATAAAAGGTGCCCATATGTACATCCACACAAAACAGTGTGTTCAATTTCCAGAGGTCCATGAACCCTCCAAAGCCCACCTTCTTTGATCCCCTGTTCTAGGCTTTGCATGCAAGAAGGTGAATTCTGCAGAAAAGCTCGAAGATTTATATATCCCACAGGGCTGGGAGGTTATGGGAGTAAACTGTGTCAGCAAGAATTCTGGAGAAAACCTTGTAGCCTGGGAACAGGTTGTAAATCTTGAGGTCTCACTAGACATTGTTTCCTTGGTAACTTAAGCCACCAGGTTGATTGAAGACTTTTGGCCCAAGTGAGAGCCACATGGCACGAATACTGCAGTCTGATAGATCAGGTGCCGGGGGAAGCTGATGGTACTGTCAAACTGCAACCACCAGCAACGACGGCCAGACTTACTGGTATAAATAGTTCTCAAGATACTGCTTGCTGCACTCCACAAGCTGGAGAAACAATAGCTACACAGACGTAAGAGGCCTAAAGGAACGCAAGTGGGAGCAGGAACAAGAGCTGGTCAAACCATCTGGCTTTGGCCGGGCCTAATCCCAGAATGGCTTTGGGAACAGTGAAGCATTGTTACGGGTGGGAAAGCGAGTGTGTCTCACACTGAGCAGCCTGGTCACCAAGGATGGTGAAACACACCCCTCCGCAGAAAAATCCTTGGGATTGTGCCACAAGCCAAATTAGCGATGAAAACGTGAAAAGCCAACTTGTGAGCCAGACGGCGTTTTTCAGTGTGACTCTGTGTGGGCAACGCTGCAGAGACCACCTGGGAACAGGAGAGGAGCCAAAATGGTTTCCATAGTGAACGCGCTCGGATCTGAGAAACAAAGGCTTGAGGAGGATGCAGGGTCCAGAAAAGCAGCCTGTGGAGTGGGGTGACAGTCTCACACAGATCACAGAGGAGACTAGCTGTTCCCCATCTCCAGATCCACTGGGAACAGAAGACAGGGATGATGTCTCAAGGAACAAGCTGGGGTGAGAGTCAAGGTCAGCAGAGAGAATTCCCCATCCTGAGAACATCAAGCTTGGCACTCAGCTACCAAAGGGTCATGCAGGAAAGGTACCCAGCAGCCACACAATGGCAGGGAGGCAGGCCCCTCCATAGAAATAGAGTTATTTTTTTGTTTTGTTTTCAGGTTTTTGCCTTAGGGTACATGTGCTTGCTGGAGAACAGACAGAGAGATGGTGAGACGGAAAGTGAGAAATTACTCTTGGGGCGGGGGGTGGCCGCGCCACAATCCTTTCTCCTCCATTCTCCTTCTGGGGTTTTGGGCATGCACACACATGGCTCTGGTGTGACTTTCAAGCCGGGACTCGAACCATGACCAGCCATGTGAGAGTCCAGCACTGCAACCACTATGGCACCTGCCGGCCCCTCACTTTGTTTTTAATACGGAGCATGACAGTCCCTTTGTTAAACTTCTGCCAGTGCAAAAACAGCAGAAAATTATAGGTCCACAATCTTTTATTGTCAATTCTGAAACCCAAAACGTTCTGGAAACAGAAATCATCTTCTGAAGCGTGTGCAAATCATCTCATAGCAAAATCGGACCTGAACGGCATGAAATTATTAGTCTCTACTGACCCTCCTCTAATATAAATGATCACGTGTCTTACTGAAGACATATTAACATGTCTGACGGTGAAGGCCAACCCCAAGGCCCACTGAAGGTGTCATGTTATATAAGGTTTCACAGGCAAAGCATTTCTGAAGAGTTCAGGTAAGCGATTGCGGATACTTACCCTCTTCCCCACAGGTCAGTGACAGTGAGAGAGACATCTGGCCGTGAGGAATAGGGTGAATATAATCCAAAATGAACCTACAGGATCTTTCTAGCCCCCAGAGGGGAAGATGTGGGCACTCTGTGACGCACGGGTCCTCACGGGGCCCATGAGCAAGCCTACCCTTGTGTTTGTTGTTCTGGTTTGTGATTTTCCTATGATGCTTAATTCCACTGAACTCTGAACCATGTAAATCTGAAGCAAGACCAGCCTTCCCATTCATACATGAAATCTGCAAGGCCTTCTACTTGCAGTGGTAACTAAGGAAGGGGAACCCAGTCATGGGGCCTCCTGCTCCTCCTCCAGAAGAATGGGAATAAAGGAACCTGCTCCCTTTCAGCTCTGGGGGTCTATGGTTGCAGTAGTAGAGAATAATACAAAAAAGGTGAGTTTGCTTTTTTTGTCTTTATTTTTTTTTTTTTAAGGATTCAAATACTGTTTTCCATGCACAGCAGAAAGGACTCTAAGCTTTCCCATCAGATGATCTCCTTTTAGAATTCTATCCTAGAAGATCCATTTAGGGAACTAGGGGGTGAGAAAGGAGGATAAAAAATGAAGTGTAAGCCTGGCTCGTTAGCACGGCATCTAAGCACTGTGCACAGGTCACCAGATCCCATATGGCTCACCACAACTTGAATTCTGGCCCTGGTGGCTTGAAAACTATGCTATGTGCATGTGCATACATGCCCCAAACCTTGACGGGATGGAGAAATGGGTGAACAAGGAATTTAGCATGACTATGCCCCATTGAAGGAGGTGTTCTCTCACTCTCTCTCTCAGGTAAGAGTACATGCCCTCCAGCAATTGAAAAGGGGGCGGGGGAGCATAGAAGGCTTATAACCATAAAGCCTGGATTTAAAGCCAGACTCTGGGACCAGCAGTTGCCGTAATGGCTATGTCGCTGAACTCCCATGTAGTCGATCGTGGTTCGAGTCCTGGACCCGGTGGCTTAAACTCACACGGGACGCGTGTACATACGTGCCCATGATCCCTAGAGGAGAATGGAGGAGAAGGGATTGTGGCGTGACCATCCCCCCGGGGGGTGATTTCTTGCTTTCTATCTCTCTGTCTTTCTGACAAGCTCACGTGCCCTAGCAAAAAGCTATAAATAATAAATAATAAATAATAAATACAAAAAAATAAAGCCAGACCCTACCACTTAACAGCTGTGTGACCTTGGGAAGTTTACCTCCCTGAAGCCAAATAACAACAGGAGCCTGGAGAAAAACAGTGTTTTCCTCACGGAGTTTTTATGAGGGTTAAATGACATGTAAAACGTCGAATAGATGGTAGGTACTCGATATATGGTAGCTATTACTGTTGCTGCTGTTCGATGTAGGGATTTAAACAGTGCCTGGCTTCACTTATTTCGCCAGATTGCCTGGCTCAGCAAATGCAGGGCCTATTGACTTCAGGAGCACACAGCCAGCGGATAATAAACACACATAGCAACAGATCACATTGGTAAACCAATCTACCTCGGCTAATAACTGCTTCTCAGGCTCTGTGTTTGCTTTGTTAGAGGAACTAAATAGTTCCTAACAGCTATGAAACCCAATCATCTAGAAGAGGGTGAATTTCCTCAGCTTAGCTTTTCTGCTGAGGGCCTGGTATGTGGGAGCATCCTTGCAAAGCATCCCTTTTAAGAAGGCTAAGCAGAAAACATCCACAGGTCACGGCAGGATCCATTACAGATGCTGATGTACCTTGGCATGTCAACCGAGTCTCATTTCCCATTCATTCAGGCGACAAACCTTTACTGAGTGTATGCTGTATCATACCAGGTACCGTATTAAGCGCTGGGGCTCCAAAATGAGTAGACATAATCCCTCTAGGAACTCAGGCATGGGTGAGACGGAAGTGTACATCAGTTATCACGGTCCGTGCTGAGTACTAATGAGAGAGGTGTCCGCGGGGTGTCACGGGGAGGACTACCTACAATAGACATTTACTTAATCCAAGGTATTAGCAAAACAGAGGAGTTTTAGACAGTGAGCATGCATTACCTTTGAAATCAGAAAAAAACAATTTAAGGAAAAATAAAGAACTCAAAGTCCAGTGGTGGATTCAGAATATTTAACAAATCTTGCAATCACGAGGTGAGTGCCACACTTCGGGCATGTCAGAGGACTTTGGGGGGACACTTTGGAGAAAAGGAGGGGCACCACACACTGCCTAAAGGTGACAGGTGTCCCAGGGACAAGTCAGGCTTCCATTGGAAGGTGACACGCTGAGACAGATGTGAAGGCTGAATGATGGCTTCCCAATAATGAGAATGCAAGTTAGTAAGGTCTCTCTCAAGGGCAATCTGGCAATACTTACTGAATTTAAAATGTGCACATTCCTTGATTCAGTTGTTCTTCTAGTATTTCAGCTGAAAGAAAAGCCTGGAAATACACACACACACAAAGGTCTAGGCAAAAAGATGCTTATTACATCACTATATACAGCAAGAGAGCACTGAGGATGACTTAAATGTGCACCAATAGTGTATGGTTTAAATAAATTATGATGTAACCACGTACCAGAACAACAGAAGCATGAAAAATAATGAAATAAAATGTATATATTGCAAACTAAGTTTTAAAAGGCAAGTTGTAGAATAGTGTGTGCATATTTTTTAGAAATACTTTTACGTATATTTACACAGAAAATGTTCGATAATGAATAGAACAAGAGAAAGCACAAGCCATTAACTCTCAGGACTTTATTTATTTTGGGGGAGAGGTTTTTGCTATAGGGTGCGTGTGCTTACCAGAAAGACAGAGAGAGACAGAGAGACAGAAAGCGAGAAATCAACCCCCCAGGGGGTGGCCACGCCGCAATCCCTTCTTCTCCATTCTCCTATTGGGATCCTGGGCACGCACGCACATGTGCCCGGCGTGAGTTTAAGCCACTGGGTCCAGGATTTGAATCATGGTCGACCACATAGGAGTCTAGCGACATAGCTTTTAGGCCAACCACTGGCCCCCTCTTAGGACTTTTTAAAAAATTAATTATTTAATTTTATTTTATTTAGTCATTTATTTTAATTTGACCAGAGAGAGACACTCAGAGAGAGAGAGAGAGAGAGAGAGAGAGAAAGAAAGTGAGAAAGGAAGCCACCAGGTCTGCAACTTGAACCACGTTTGGCCATGTGGGAGTGTCCAGCTCCTTAACTACCATGCCACCTGCTGGTCCCCACTCTTAGGACATATTAATGGAGTAAGGGTGGCGAGAAGGAATATGTTTTATTTATATTTCATTTTTCACAATGAGGGTATATTCTTTTCATATTTAAAATATAGTCTTTTTAGAAGACCAGATGGCGTAATGTTTACGTTGCTGGACTCCCATGTAGTCAACTGTAGTTCAAATCCTGGACCCTGCAGCTTAAAATTCATGCTGGGCATCTGTGTGTGCATGCCCAAAATCTTGAGTGGAGAGTGGAGGAGAAGGGATTGTAGCGTGGCCATCCTTTCTAGGGGTGATTTCTTGCTTTCTCTCTCTCTCTTTCTCCAGCAAGAGCATGTACCCTATAGCAAAAAATCTCTCCAACACAAAAAATGTCTTTTTTTAAAAAGGAGCTTACTAGGACTGGCAGGTGGCATGATGGTTAAGGGCACTGGACTCCCACATGGCCGACTACAGTTCGAGTCCCAGTCCTGGCAGCTTTCTCTCTTCTCTCTCTCTCTCTCTCTCTCTCTCTCTCTCTCTGCCCCTCTCTGGTCAAATTAAGATAAATAAATTAAGTTGAAGAAAATAATTCTTTAAAATTAAAAAATAAAAAAGTGCTTGCTAATTAGAGCACTAAGGACAGTTAGGACAGAGGTCAGAGAAAGTTCACATTCAGTGCCTGAACTGAAGGAAGCACACCAGTCCAGGAGCCAAGTTTTGTGTTTGTTTGTCTGTTTGTTTTTTATATATTTTTTTTTTTTTTTTTTTTTTTTTTTGCCTTAAGGTGCATGTGCTCCCCAAAGACAGGGACAAAGAGAGACAGAGAGAGAGGGAAAGTGAGAAATTCTCCTTCCCCCGGGGGTAGGGGGGTCTGGCCTTCTGCAATCCCTTCTCCTCCATTTTCCTCTCGGGATTCTAGGCACACATACACACATGCTCAGTGTGATTTTCGAGCTGCCAGATCTGGGACTCGAACGACAGTCAGTATGCGGAGCTCCAGCACCTTAACGCTACACCACCACAGGCCCCTAAAGGACCCATCGTTTTAAATGGAATTTTGAGCACCAGGCAACAGGGAAAGGTAGCAAAAATAATAGAGTTCTTAGTGGCTGGGGCAGAAGGTCACCTATGTTTGGAAGCTAATCCTCCTTTCATAAGCCTCAACAACTTGGGAAACTCTTCCTCAGACTGCTACTTTAGTCCAGAATCCATATGCTGATTTTTTTTTAAATGATGAGGTAGAGGAAATACTATTCCCTATGCCACTTTCCAAAGCACATAAGCAAATGAGCTGAAGACATAGCAACCTTCTCATTAATCTAACCAATTCTAAACAATAAAACTAAATCATTCTGTTGAAAAAGTATCCCTCTGGTGGTTACATTATCTCTTAGCTATCAACATCCATCAAATTAGTTCAAGAACGCTAAGCTTTTATTTCATATTGTTATATACAAACATTATTTTGGCAGGTTTAAATGCTAGGCCTTAAACATCTCACCAGTTACCCTTCTGGGGGTGATTTCTTGCTTTCTATCTCTCTCTTTCTCCAGCAAGCGCATGCACCCTATAGCAAAAAATCTCTCCAACACAAAAAATGTCTTTTGTTAAAAAGGAGCTTACTCGGACTGGCAGGTGGCATGATGGTTAAGGGCACTGGACTCCCACATGGCCAACTACAGTTCGAGTCCCAGTCCTGGCGGGTATAAACCAATGCCTGGGGACCAGCAGATGGTGTAACGGTTACATCACTGGACTCCCACGTTGTCGACCATGGTTCAGGTCCTGGACCAGTGACTTGAAACTCATGTCGGGCTTGTATGCGTGAATGCCCAAAATCCTGAGAGGACACTGGAGGAGAAGGGATTCCAGCGTGGCCATCCCCCTGGGGGGTGATTTCTTGCTTTCTGTCTCTCTGGTGAGCACATCTACCCTATTGCAAAAAATAAATAAATAAATAAAACGCTAAAAATAAAAAAAGCCTGCGCTGGCCAAGTAGCCTAGTGATTCAGAGAGTTGATTCCACACAACTAATTATGGTTCAAATCCCAGCCTGGTGGCTTGAGGAACATGCTGGGCATGTGTGTTCTACATGCCCCAAACCCTGACAGAGTGGAGAAAAGGGGAAGGGACTGCAGTGTGACCATGCCCCAGAGAGGGTGCTTTCTCCCTCTTTTCTTTCCCTGCCTCTCTCTGCCGAGCATGTGTGCTCTCTGGCAAAACAAATAAACAACCTATTTCTAACTGATCTTTGACGGGTATACCAGAAACAGCACAGTTTAAACACTCTCCTAAATCTGATGACTTACACTTTTAAATTGGCTTTATACTTAGTTCCCAATCTAAAAAATACACAATTTTAAGGCATCTGGAAGCTGATAGGGAGAGTAAATGTACAGAAGATTAATGTTCCTATACTACCAGTATGTGAAACAACGAAAGCATTCATATAAATAGATAGCACACTTGCAAAAAACAAGTGTCCCAGGGCCTGGTGGTGGTGCGGTGGTGGCACACAGCTAGACTTTGGCTTGCACACACACATGTCCTCACACAACTGGGCCCTCACGGGAGAGGCTCCTGGGTTCCTGTGCTGGAAACGGCCTTAGCCAGGCATGCACGTCCGTGCTGGTGGCCCAGGCAGCTGGGCTGAGTCTGGGGATGGTCTGCAATGTGGGAACCCTCCTCGAGGTGCGCCTCTCTCTCTAAAGAGTCAAATAAATAAACTTTTAAATAATCTTATATAAATAAAAGGTCTAACCTCACTCGTAAGATGAATATGAGTTAACAGTTTTTAACCTATCACATGGGCAAAAGGATCTTTTCTAATTCTTTCCATTGTGGGAGAGTATTTAAGAAAGTAGATGCTGGTGGGAGGGTAGATTGCTAGTTTTGTTTTTCATTTTGAAGAATAGTTTAGAATCTCTATGATTCAACAATTCTACTTCTAGAAAATTATCCCAATAAAATGCACAAGTATACAATGAAACACGTATAAAGATCATCTTTATAGTGAAGCCGATAATAGCAACAAGTTGTAACAGCCACAAGTGTTCCCTGACAGTGAGGTGTGAGTGAATTACATTATAAAATGGGATGCTTTGCCCTCAGTAAAACTAATAATGCAGGGTACTGATTTGGAAGTACATCCACAATTACTGAGAATGGTGGCTTATAAACCATATATAGCAAGGGATTCCACTTTTGTTAAACAGTATACACCTGCACAATGAATATAAACTGAAAAGTGTTAAGCAATTTACAAACACAGACACACAAACTCATAAAGCATCTTCAGTTCCCTTCAGCTCGGCACAAACAGTATGATATATGGATGCATATGTTTTCATTTATACCCTAGGGGCAATTATTTTGCAAATGAAAGACTCTAATACAAAGTTGACCAGCAGTGGGACCAGCAGTTAGCGTAATGGCTATGTCGCTGGACTCCCACGTAGTCGACCGCGGTTCGAGTCCTGGACCCGGTGGCTTAAACTCATGCCGGGCGCATGTGAGTGCGTGCCCAAGATCCTGGGAGGAGAATGGAGGAGAAGGGATTGCGGCGTGGCCATCCCCCCTGGGGGGTGATTTCTCGCTTTCTATCTCTCTGTCTGTCTGGCGAGCGCACGCGCCCTATAGCAAAAACCTCTCCAAAAAAAAAAAAAAAAAAAGAAAAAGAAAAAAGTTGACCAGCAGTTAGCGTAATGGCTATATCTCTGAACTTCCATGTAGTCGACCGCGGTTCAAGTCCCAGACCTGGTGGCTTAAACTCACGCCAGGTGTGTGTGCATGCCCAAGATCCCGAGACAATGGAGGAGAAGGGATTGTGGTGTGGCCATCCCCCCTGGGGGGTGATTTCTTGCTTTCTGTCCCTCTGATGAGCGCACGCACCCTATAGCAAAAACCTCTCCAAAAAAAAAAGTTGACCCTTCAGAGTCAGCTAGTGGTTGGGGCAGCTGGATCATACATGGTCAACTGCATGGTCCGAGACCCGAACCCAGCAGCTCAAGGAACATGCCAGCAGGTGTGTGCATGCCCAAATCCTGAAAGGAGACTGGAGGGGAAGGGATGGCAGCATGGCCATACCCCCTGAGAGGTGCTTTCTCATGTTCTCGCTCTCCTTCTCTCTCCTTCTCTCTTTTCTTCTCTCTCTCTCTCTAAGGCAAGTATGCACATCCTACAGCAAATTAAAAAAAAAAAAATGACACTCCAGAGGTGGTTATTACAAAGCTTCAATTATCTTTACTTTTGATCCATATCAAAGGGTTTGTTAATAAACTTAATGGATATTAGAAAGGATTTTTATTAATGAAAAGACCACTGTTTAAAATATATAGATCACCAGTAATGTGGCACATACACTCAATTCTGCCTTATGTGAGTCCCTCCAGTCCCAGCCCCATATTAAGGAGGATTCCAGGGCCAGAGCCACCCTCTGAGGTTGGCTGGATGCCATGGTTACAACCCTGCGGCTGCACATGCCTCGTGCCACGAGAGAGTCCTCCATGCAAGTGCCAGTCTTAGTGGCTCCGAGGCGGGAGCCGGAGCCTCTCCAGCAGTCTCTAGCCCAGGCTGTGCACCTGCTTAATCAGGCACGTTGATCCCTGGGGCAGGACTGGGTTTGAGATCTGCGTTTGCTTGACCCTGCCACCTATGCAGGTTGTAGTGTGGAAACCAATGGTGTTCAACTCCAATGGTCTGTAATCCCCGGAGGCTGCTAACATCTACAAAACCCCAATTAACTCTGAACTCCTGAACGAGCTTAGGTCAGTCCACAACAAAGGCTGCAATGTGCCAGCACTTGAGCAGTGACTGTCAGTGCGTGGTGGGAGTAGGTGGTTTCTACCCCCCAACCCGTGCTCACCTCTATTCTCTAGTTTCTGCTGTAATGAATATGCTTTATCTTGTGAAAAGAAGTAAATGACTGGAACCTTAAACCGCATGGGCAGCACTGTCACCACCTGCTGGCAAACACTGAGAAAGGTCCTTGGAATTGAACGCAGACTGAGGAACACAGGCAGGGGGATGTGGAGTTTTCCCCTTTAGTTTCAAGTTGTTTTTAACTTCTAAGTGTAACATCTCAATTGTTTGGAGGGAGAAGATCACCTTTGATAGTGGAAGACATGCTTTCAAGTAGGAGGTTCTCTTTAAGCATATTACACTGAAAGAATTCCAACTTTTGAAAGCAAAATACAGTTCTGATGACCACAGTCTAAGTCCTAAAATACTCATATTCTCTTGCTACAGGCAACACCATTCATTTGGCCATTTGCCAAATATTGTACTCTGTAGGTCCTTAAAGGGTTTTCTTAAATAACAATAGGTAAGGAGGGGGCAGCAGGTGGTGTGGTGGTTAAGGGTGCTAGACTCCCACATGGCCGACCGTGGTTTGAGTCCCGGACCTGGTGGCTTACTTTCTCACTTTCTCTCCCTCTATCTCACTCTATCCATCTCTGATCAAATTAAAATAAATAAATAAATGGGTAAATAAAGTTAAATAAAATAATTATTTAAAAAATAGGTGAGGCAAAATATAAATCTACTGGAACTCTTTTTACAAAGACACTAACTGATGACAACAAAGGCTACAGGTGCCTGCATTTAAGTCAGTGAGGGCCAGTTCAGTGGCATGGTGGTTAAGGCAACTGTACCCAACATGACCAACTGTGTGGTTCGAGTCCTGGATCCAGCAGCTTGGAAAATATGCTGAGCATATGTACATGCCCCAAATCCCAAAAGGCGAATGGACGAGAAGGGATTACACAGTGGCCATGCCCCTGGGCAGTGCTTTCTCACTTTCTCTCTCTTTATCACTATCTCATTTCTCTTCACCAAGGACATGTGTCTTATAGCAAGCTTTACAAAAAAAAAAAAAAAAAAAAAAAAAAAAAACCCAGCTAGCAAATGTCACTTCTTCTGCTAGCTGTCCACCTGCAATGCCTCCTGGCTTTCCAGCACTGCCCTCTGGCATTCACACACAGCCATCAGTACCATCTGCTAGTGCTACTATGCGGCATGCCCTCCCGGGAAGCAGAAAGATCCCCTTGCCAATCCGCTATCCAGGTGCAGCGAGATAAGCTGGGGCTTTCCTTCATAGGGCACCATTCCCCGGACAAAATATTTTCCCAGCCCTTTACTCAAATGATGGCTCAGCAATAAACATAGCTGCCGTGACATGCCGAATGAAAGTAAATGGCCTTCGTGAACACCCTATATCCAAAACCTCAGTACTCCTACCCTCCCCTCTTCTGGCTCCACTCTCTCATTCTACTAGGCCAGACCTCTAGGCTTTCTTGGGACTCTCACTGCAAGATGAATGAGGCAGGCAAGAAGGCTTGGCTTCTAAACGATCTGTTCCTCCTAAACTTTTCTTCCCTCTCACCATCCCGTCTTCTGGCTTCTGGCTGTTGTATTATTCATGACGCTTCAGCGGAGGTGGCTGAGTAAGGCTTGAGGCTGGGGGGGTGGGATTCAAAGTGAACACATCAGCTGCTGTGCTGACTTTGAGGGAGGCCAGCGAGGCAACTGCGCGGCAAGGAGAAAGCCTGCTCGAAGAGCAGCTGTTGCTTTTCCTGGAAAGTTCTGCCTTTCCTCATGACCTGCTCGGGAGAGCTCTACTTCTGCATGTAGTCAGAAGAAGTGGCATTCAGAAAAAGTCTCCCAATAGAAGTAAAGTGACCTCCGATTTTACTGATGGGCGGCAGGCTTCCACGGCTCGTGGGATGTGCCCACCATTACATCGCTAACTGCCGGAGGGCAGAGACTGCACATGTTCATCTTTACATGCCTTCAGAGGTCGACACAACCAAAAGGCTAATCCAAATACATCGCGCAGATTTGATTCTTAAGAATAACAACATTTACAGGCACTGCAAGAGTTCTTTCCTGGGTGGCAGAATGAAGGTCATTGTTATTTCTGTTTCTGCCTCTTCCACATGTTCATCTGATTTACTCCAGTGGCATTTTTAAGTCATCATTAAAAATAACAACTTGGGGCCTTGCCAGGGTAGGGCACAGGTAGTGTCACCTCTGGGGAGGCTGCAAGCCAACCTGAAGGCATTGCAGGAGGGTCGCGATACAGAGACCCTGTCTAAAATGCCTGCTTTCCTCTCTCCCCTTCTCTCTCCCTCTCTCCTCCTCCTTTTCTCAGAAAGGATAAGGGTGAAAAATAATAAAATTGCCGGAACTAGAAAGGACCAGAGAAATCAAATTCTCTAATTCCTGACACTTGGAAATGGAAGCTCCGAGAAGCTAAGTAACATTCCCAAAGCCAGGCAGCTCATTAGGGAGGAAGCGGAAAGAAAACCGTGGTCACTCACGATCCTCAGCCCAGCACCTTTCTTTTCCAAAGCCTCTGCCTTCTCCAAAAAGACACTGTTTCAGTGAAACTCAAACGTAGAACTTTTAAAAGCCTCATACCCAATTTCAATGCAAACTGCTGGGACCAGCAGATGGAGTCATTGTTATGTCACTGGACTCCCACGTAGTCAACCGTGGTGTGAGTCCAGGCCCAGCAGCTAAAATTCATGCCGGGTGCATATGCATGTGTGCCCAAAATCCTGAGAGAAGAATGGAAGAGAAGGGATTGTGGTGTGGCCATCCCCACTGGGGTGTGATTTCTCTCTCCCTCTCTCTCTCCATCTCTCTCTTTCTCTCTCTCCAGCGAGTGTCCTATAGCAAAAATCTCTCCAAAAAATAATTTTAAATTTAAAGAAAAGGCAATTGTGTTATCCAGTGAGCTTATTCCCACAGCAGAGGTATTTCAGAATGGACAATGCATGCCTAAAAGTCATTAAGTAAAGCATCTGTTGCCATCGTGGTAAAACATCGGGAACCCTTTATGACAGAGGGCCCCATGCAATGGCACACACCTTGAGACAGCCCGAGAGGAAGCTTAACATCTGAGAAGGACTGGAGAGTGAACATCACAAGAAGGAAGGTTTACATGCTGGTTTGCTTCTCAAGAAGTGAAGAGCCTTAAATAGTGACTGTGGGCGCCTCTTCCTCATCTTCCATCAAACTTACACTGCTATATGAACTTTGAACTTTTTATTATGAAAATTCCAAACATACAATAGAAAAAGAATATTAAAATGAATTCCCATATGACCATAATCCAACTTTAATAAATATTCATTTATGATTATATTCCAGTCACTACCTCCCTCCCCACAATCATTTTGAAATTAACCCCGAACATCACACCATTTCATTCATAAGTACTTTGATAGGAATCTCAGAAAAAAATCATAAATAAAGACTTTTGTTTTGTTTAGGATTTATTTTTTCCTTCTCCCTCACAAGGTGAGTGTTCTCAACGGAGAGATAGACAGAAAGAGAAAAGGTGAGAATTCATTCCCCGGGGGAAGGATGGCCACACCACAATTTCTTCTCCATTTTCATCTTGGGATTTTGGGTACCCACACACATGCACGTGATGTGATTTTTCAAGCCGCAGGTCCAGGACTCGAACCAGTGTCTTAACCACCACACCACTTGCTAGCCCCAGGACTCCTCTTTTTTGTTTTTTGTTTTTGTTTTTGTTTTATTAACGGTTTTTGCCATAGGGCGAATGCACCTGCTGGAGAGAGAGAGTGAGAGGGAAAGTGAGAAATCACCTCCCCTAGAGAGGAAGGCCATGCCGTAAGCCCACCCCCTCCATTCTCCTCCTGGGATCTCGGGCTTGCACGCACACACACCAGTGTGATTTTTCAGGCTGCCAGGTCCAGATGGGGGAGTCCAGCACCTTAACCACCATGCCACCTGCTGGCCCCAGAATTCTTGTTTTTAAAATATAAGCATACAACTGTATCATGGCTAAAAACTTTGATAAATGCTTAGTATAATCAAATAGCCTGCTTATATTCCACTTCCTGATGATTTCACATTTCTACAATTGGCTAATGTGTCAGGCACTTCTGTATTATCTCAGTCAATCCTTACAATGACACTAAAAAAGAGATGACATTCCATTATCCTCATTTTACAGGTAAACTGAGGCACAGAGGAGAAATAACTGGCTTAAGGGTGCCCAAGTACAGATGGCAGGGCCAGGATTTGAACCCAGAACTCCCTAATTCTGCAACCCACACTCTTACTGCTGTACTGTGCTACCTCTATTAGCTCCTTCTGACATGTTCACCTGTTCCAAAGTACAGGTAAGAGTTTAGTGTCTGCTAGAGCAGCTTTGAGACATAAATCATGGGAATCTTAGAGCTGGCCTGGACCCAGAAAACAACTAGGGACGTGCCCTCACATGCATGCATCAGTTTTCTTAGACCTGCAGCCACAGCTATCAAGGCCTCTCCTGCAAAGCTTGGCTAACTGAAGCCCTTGCCAAGGCCACTCTGGGTTCCTGTGGACCAGCTCCAATCTCCTCTTCAACAGTCAGAATAACCCAGACCCCACCAGAGGGGAAGTGGATTGTCAGAGTTCTTGCTAGAAAGAGAGGGCAGACTGCATTTGTGTGATGGGAGATGAGCTTAACAAAGGGACTGCATGCAAAGGTGCAGGCAGGGTGTAGGGAAACCACAGGAGATAGTGCGGTACCCCAGTACGCATAGCCACAGGGACTGTGACCACCCCAGGCCCTTCGACACCACACTGAGCTGCCCAGACAGGAGAACCACAGCCGACGTCCTGCCCAATGGAGCCGCCCGGTACAGGAGGACTCAGGGTCACCATCCTGACCACACTGACCTTCAGTACAGGAGAATCATGGCCAGCTTTCTGATCATACTGACCAAAGCGGAACTGGACATACAATACCACCATCTACCTCTCCAAACACTTCAAGGGACAGCCCTCTCCACTTGTTTCCTTGTGTTGGTTTCCTATAGAACATAAGTTCCAAGATAATCAGCCCCTCTGGTGCCAGCAGCTATCATGGTGGTGAAGGCACTGGACTCCCACATGGCCAACCATTGTTTGGGTCCTGGTCCTTGGTTTGAGTCCTGGGCTCAGCAGTTTGAGAATCACACAGGGTGCATGAGTGTGCATGCCCAAAATTCCGAGAGGAGAATAAAGGAGGAGAGACTGTGGTATGGCCATGCCCTCAGAGGGAAGGTGACTTCTCACTAGCCTTCTCGCTGTCTCTGTCTCTCTCTGGTGAGCGCACAAGATCTATGGCCAAAAAAAAAATCTTAAAAAAAAAAAAAAGATAATCAGCTCCTCATCTATAGAGCTGAGGCTTCTGTATCTATAGCCCTAGTACAGACTAGCAATGCTAAGTGGTCAGTGGGTATTTGTTGAATGAACGAACAAATACGTGCCAATATGACTGCTCTCTGATGCATTTATTAATACATGCATGCAAACACAGGGATCTTTTGAATGAATTAATGTATACAGGCGAAGGTGCCAAAGAGAACAGGCTTGCTACAGCTGAGCTTCACTCCTGAGTTTCCATCTCAGGGCGCCAAAGCACTTGGCCAAGGCCTTAGCCAAACTGCACTTTTATCACATCTATTATTAATGGCTTTTTATAACTACAAATGTAATATATGTTCATTATGGGAAATTTGGGAATACAGAAAGAACGCAACTTTGAAGATTAAAATAATACAGAGAGCGCCACTGTCCATTGTTTTTCATGCATATATGTATAATACAAAATTGGATTGATACTGTTCTTACTGATTTGTAGCCTATTCTTTTAACAATGTAGCATTATTTCCAAGGTCACTCAATTCTCTTCCAAAATACATTGTTTCAAGGCAGCATTGTTTCCCATTTTATGGCCAAACAAGGTTGTCAGTAATCTTTTTTTTGCCGGACATTTCATTTGTTTCCTATTTTTTTCCCCTTGGCTATCATAAAAAAAAAAAAAACAATAAACATTCTTACATACATACGCACATTCTCATTATCACGCACACATTCTGCTATTATTCCTCTAAGTTTCTATAAACGGAACTGCTTGACAAATGGAAATACAAATTAGAGCATTTACAAGTATTGCTAATCCTGAACAATTCCTCTAGAACAATTGCACCAATTAATAGTTTCAGCATCAGTGTTCAAGAATGTTCATTTCCTTTACCAACAGCGGATGCTAATATTTTTAAATACATATAACACCATGTTATAACTGTTAGTCATTGATGCCTTTAATTACATCACATTTTCTTGAGAAAACATTTTATTTCTGTATTACTTCTGGTATGCAAAAGGCACTGATGGATGGATTGAAGGGCTAATAAATTTGGTCAAGAATCAATTTGGCAAAGAAATCCCAAAAAAAGCCATTGAGTTACAAGAACAAACTGCCCTTTTCCAGTTCCTAGGGCTCCCCTGACCAGTTTCTGTGTCTCCCATGGGGAAGGTACCGCCGTCCTACTTGAAAACTGCCAAGAATCCAACTCGTGCTGGAGCTCCGGGCTCACATTCCACCGGATCTGGCTCTGCCTCCCATTTAGCTTCAGCAGAAGAGGTATTAAAATTCTTAATTCGGGCTGACAAGATGTTTACTGTTGCAAGGATAACTAATTAATGTTTTAACAGCAAAATACCAAGTCCCAGATTTCCCTTAGCAAAGCAAAACTGAGAGTAAACAGCACACTGGGCTGCTCCACAGTGCAAACCTACCAACTGGAAAGTCACCATCACCAGGGGCTGAATCTGACCCAGAATCTGCGCTAAGAGAAATTAACCCAACCATGCCATGGTGGAGAGCAGCCTGGGACCTGTTCCACACGTGTCTGTCCCAGCTTGTCAGCTCAGGAATCCCTCGAGGGTGGGACCAGTCTTGGCATAGCCCATATGCCCAGCAGTGCTTGACACAGGACAGATATCTATGCAACATCTGGAGACTGGGCAGGAAAGCTCGGAAGCCAGGCTAGGGCTGCGCTTGGGTAGGGGGAGGAGTATTCTCTGATGTTGTTCATTATCATCCACATGGAGAAGAAAGAGTGGGGCCACAGCTGGGCCACTGCACTGCTCATGTATTCTGGAACCCAGATTTGGACATGGATCAGATGCAACCTCATTCCCTTTCCCTGTCCTATGCTGCCTTCTAACATTACGTTGAAACGTTTAAAACCTTCTGTCTGATAATGTCTCTCTCAATAAATAATGTAAACCACAGTTTAAAATTAGAATGCCTCAAATAATCAACTATACTCCAGCTATTGTGAAGAGGTTCGCACAACAACATTCATTCCCCCTGACTTTTCAGTGGCCCCTACATACTAAAAAGATATGGAGGTAGGGGTGGGAACTATCACCTAGCCCCAACAAATCAACAGTAAAAATCAAAGGTTTCTCGAGCTGGAAAGGCAGAGAGTGAAATGAACAACAGATTGTCGGATGAACTATTTTTTTTTTTAATATGTGCCCTCATCGGCTGGAGATGAGTTCATCATTTCGATGACATGAAGTGCCAACGATAGCAGAAGAAGCTGTAGAACTCGTTCACTCAACATTTGACGTTAGGCACTGTGGAAACAAAGTCGGCAGGCTCCTCTCCATCCTCATAAACTTGTTATTACTGGGAAGATCCACAAGCAATCTATCATAGTACCAGAGTGAGAACCAAGAGAGACCTAGGCCTGTGGTATTACTGAGACTCTTTACCAGGTTTTACAAGAAAGTGAGAAATGAATGGATTGAGAACAAAGGAGAGAAACCAAGAATTATGTTAATTGATACTATATTATAATAATTATGTTGGTAACTAATTATGTTGGTAACTATTACGAATTCATATAAAATTGTAATAATAATTACATTATTATTATATAGTAATGAAATGATTTAATATTATCATTATTAAACTATAATTATTAATAATTATTATACCAATTCATAATAGTTACCATATATTGAGTGCCTGGCTATCAATCAGGTACCCATAACAACCCACTGAGCTAGAATCTATTCCTGGCCCCACCTTAGAGGGAGAAACTGAGGCCTACAGAGTTTAAGTAACCTACCCAGCTAGGAAGTTCTTAACATGAAAAGAACAACCTGGAAGAAGAGTTGAATACTAATAACATATAATAACTATTGCCCCAAATGTCTCTCTCTCTCTCTTTTTTTTTTTTTTTTTTTGGAGAGGTTTTCGCTATAGGGCATGTGTGCTCGCCAGACAGAGAGAGACATAGAGACAGAAAGCGAGAAATCACCCACCAGGGGGATGGTCACGCTGCAATCCCTTCTCCTCCATTTTCCTCTTGGGATCTTGGGCACGCATGCACATGCGCCTGGCGTGAGTTTTAAGCCACCGGGTCCGGGACGCGAACCGCGGTTGACTACGTGGGAGTCCAGCGACATATCCATTACGCTAACTGCTGGTTCCCTCTTTTTTTTTTTTTTTTAATAGACCACAGATTAGTTTATTTTTGACACCCACCATGCCATGAATTCATAGGGAATAGGTTCCAGAAGCTCAGACTCCTTTCCATTGGTTCTCATGAAGTGTGCTTCTCTGGGTGGAGCAGGCTGGTGCTTTAGTTGAACCCAGGTACCTTTCTCTTTGGCTTCTTTCTTTTTCTGGTCATTTTCCCTCACATGTTTTAGGAAGCTATCTCTGCTCTTAGAATGTTTAATATGCTTAATACCCACACTGATTCTCTTGGAAAGAATCTTGCCCTTAACTTGTTTATTTACAACAACGCCAACAGCATGCTGGGTAACATTGTAGACTCTTCCAGTTTTGCCATGGTAACTATTTGTGGGGTATTCCTTTTTGAACAGTACCCATTCCCTTAATGTCTACAATATCACCTTTCTTGTAGATTCTCATATATGTTGCCAAAGGAACAACTCCCATGTTTTCTAAAAGGCCTAGAGAACATGTATCAGGTGCCTCTCCTCTCCTCTTTCCCTTTGTGTTCGTCATTTTGGTTAATTACTGGAAGATGGCGGTTGCGACCAAAAGGCCCCAAATGTCTCTTGAAATTCAGATGCACATCTAAATTTGCACCTGTTTGGATTACCTGTCACCACATAACATGTTTCCCCCAAATCTTACTGGTCTATCTCGAAGTGTCTGTAGGTCACAAATGTGGGGCAGCTGAGCTAGGAGGATATGGCTCAGGGTCACTGAACAGTCCTCCACCGAGCTAGTAAACTGGGCTGTGCTCATCTGAAGGCTCGACTGGGCCCTCTAAGATGACTGACTCATGGCTGTTGGCAGAAAGCCTCCTTTTTTTACTTTCTTTTTTAAAAAAGGAATTATGTTATTTAACTTTATTTATTTATTTATTCTAATTTGACCAGAGAGGAACAGAATGAAAGAGAGAGAGAGAGAAAGTGAGAAAGCAAGCCACCAGGTCCACAACTCAAACCACAACTGGCCATGTGTGAGTCCAGCACCTTAACCACCATGCCATCTGTCGGCTCCAGGAAACCTCCACTTTTTTGCCATGTTAGCGTCTCCGTAGGGTCTAGTGCCCTCATGACATGGCAGCTGATGTCCCCCTAGGGCCAGTACTCCAAGAGAAAGCCACAGAGAAGTCACAGTGCCTTTTATGATCTAGTCACCAAACCTAATGCCATCACTTACTTAACTCTCTGTTCATTAACAGTGAGTCAGGAAGCACAGCCCACATTCAAGGGGAAGAAGAATCAGGCACCACCTTTTAAGTGGGTGAAAAATCTGTGGATATATTTTAAAACTAGAGTATACCTCAGATTGGAAACTAGAATTGAGTGGGAAGGCTCTAGAGAGAAAGTTTGCATTTCAAAAACTGGGTGGCAAATAAACTAGCTGTCAAGTGTGGGAAATAAGGAAGCACCCAGAGGCCGGTCAGAGGGCGAGGAGGTTGTTTACAACTATTACAAGCTTAAGTGAAATTCTTCTGGGGGAAGGGAACGGGGACTCATTGACAGTCACAGTTTTAGAAAAAGAAACACGCTATTAAAAATATTTTCCTGAGGGCCAGCAGATGGCATAATGGTTATGTTTCTGGCCTCTACATAGTCACCCACAGTTCGAGTCCCTAACCCATTAGCTTAAAACTTAGACCGGGTGCGCAGCACACGTACCCAAAATCCCAAGAGGAAAATGGAGGAGAAGGGATTACACCATGGCCATTCCCCCGAGGGGTTTGATTTCTTCTGTTTTGTCTCTCTGTCTCTCTCTGTCTCCCTGGCAAGTGCACATGCCCTATAAAAAAAAATAAAAATAAATAAAAATAAATAAAAACTTTCTTTTCTGTTATTAATTTCTTCTGTTTTTTTTCCTGTCTTTGAACAGAAGTTCCTTTGAAAATGTCAATTTACTTTTTAGCTGTGCCTTAAGAAAAGGGTTTGGGCTGGAGAGATAGGAAGGAATTAGAATATCTTTGGAACAAAGGATGGGAGTGGCAGCAGGCATCAAAGGGAAAGAGCCCAAGAGAGGGGGAAAGGGGGAGCAGGGACCCCCAGGTAAGACGCTCCCACCAGAATTCTCCTTCAGGGCTCTCCTTGGCATGTGTGACTTCTGAACATTGTACTCTGTTAAAAGAGAGGCTTTTCCCTTACAGAGCATGACCAGCTGGATGGAAATGAGCTTCCCAGCATAGAAAGCTGAATGTTAACCAAAAAAATCCATTTACATGACTTGACCATTGCAAAACACAGACCATGAAATGGTCTTCGCACCCTAGAGGCCATGTTTGCACTGTGGAGAACAGATAGGCAGCAAAGCCGAGAGGCAGCTCAGCATTGTGGCTGCACGGAGAACACTGCAGTTGGACCTGGGTTCAAACTCTAGGGCCGTCTCTTAACAGCTATGAAACCTTGGGGAAGTTCATCTTTTCTTTTGGGAAAAATGACGGCTACTAATTATTTCCTCCCAGGGCTGTGAGTGTTCAATGAGAAATGCAAGAGCTCTGTGAACGTCAACGATTTTTAACGCGTGATGGGCTAAGACGTGAGGACGGCCTTTAGTGGTACGGCCCACCCTTGCTCGTGGCCTGCATCTCAGCACGCGGAGCATGAGCACTGTTCGGGGAGCAAATGGTGAGGCATGGCAGCTCCTCTCCCTCCCACCACCTCCCGAACTCGCCAGCTCTTCACTCTCCACGTCACGAGGAGAGCTCCATCACTCCGGGCTGGCTTGAGAAGGTACAGAGTCGCTGACACCTGGGTTCCAGCAACATTTCTGGATGTGAGTAAGTCCCGAGAAGGGACAGTGACTTCCCACAAATCCTGAATCCCCACCTTTCCAAGACCCCTTATTTTTTTGTTATGCAGAGCAATAGCCCTATTTAATGGCAGCTTTTCCAAACCCCAGAAGTTCGGTACAGGGTGCCCCTGGGGGCCTCCTACTAATTCCAGGGAAAGAGAGTCGAGACAAGGCTAAAGGCTGGTGCAGACTCTCTCTAAAGCCCTCCCAGGGCTGTCCTCTCCTAAGCCTCGAGTCACAACCACGCAGCAACGTGAGCTCACAGCCAATCGCTGCAGGCTTGCTTCCAGCAGCACAGTTCTAAGGTCTTTATGAAGAGGAAGACAGGGCACGTCAGAAGGTACACAAAGAAGCTGATGAAAGAACAACTGCCATCTCCCATATCACAGGGCCAAATGCCAACACTCAGATGACCACCTTGGTTCCTCATTCCTGTTTTCCAGAAGAAAAGGGACAAGTTACTGCCCCAAATTGGTGAGAACACCAAGGTCAGAAACAGGCTAAGATTTCCTATCCACATCTGGTCTATTAAGATTTTTTACATCCCAGCAGGGAAATACTCTCCTACACTCCTGAATACGTTGCCAGTCAAAAGGATACCCGTAGGCCCACACGGCCTTACCAGTTAACAACGGGCACTTTTCTAAAAGCTGGCAAGCACAACTTTATGAAGAGTCCAATCAGCAAATATAAAACCTTCATAAACTATTCATGCCTCTCTTGGGCTTAACTGGGATATTCAGAAAATACAAAAGACTTAGCACTTAGTTATAAACTCTGCCTAGGAAATCAATTAATTCTGTATTCTTAGAGGAAGAATCGAGCATGTTGCTATTTGCTTTTAATAACAAAAATGCCTTAGCACCTTCAGTCCATCTCTCAGTCAAAGGGCAATGCTGCTGTTGTTACAGGGTAAGGCCTGGCGCTAAAGCCTGCCTTCACTGGACATATCACCAGGTACACTAGCATAGGAACCCTAGAAGAATGCTTCGTGGAGTTAGAAAAGACAATCACTCATTGGGCTTCTGTAATCCTAAACCATCAACTTCTGGCCCTTGCTGCAAAGCAGAAATTTCTGAAGTTATCTGTGCGACACTTCCTCAGCCTCAATAACGAGTGTGACTTCCACTGTTACATACTAAGCCCTTCTTATGGGCCAGGCATGGCCATCATGCGTGGTCTTTCCAGACAGGGTCTCCCAAGTCAGCCTTGAGCTCACAACTCTCAGCTAAGCCTCCTCAGTAGCTGGTACCACAGGCACACACCACAGTGCTGGGCTTTCAGGAGGCGCCGGAATCGAACCTGAGACTCCTGAGGGGGTTCAGTTTACTGAGCAACAGCATCAAATAGCACATGCTACCACAACTGGAGCTATTTTAAGTCTTGATTTTTTTTGCCACGACCCTGGGAGTATCTCCGTATGTTACCAGTGCAGAAACTTGGGCCCAGGAAGGCCAGATAAGGAAGTGGCCCAAGGTCTCACAGAGGAAACAGTTACAGGGCTGAAATCCAAATTCGTGGTCTGGCGCCAGAGCAAACTCAAACTTGCTTGCTGCCTTCCATGTTTTTAGGTATTTTTCTTTACAGGATAAAGTCTCTCTCACGTTCTTTAGCATTAGAAGCACACTAATTTGGCACTAGATGGTGGCCATCTTGTTACCCAGAGTCCAGGCCTTAGCTGCTTCTATCCTGGAAATGACTGCTGCTTCATAAATTTTTCTTCTGACTTAACATTGACTCTTTCAGATTAATTACCTCAAATGCCATTTTCTACTGATGATCAAACCTTCATTTCCCGGGACCAGCAGTTAGCGTAATGGCTATGTCACTGGACTCCCACGTAGTCGACCACGGTTCAAGTCCCGGACCCGGCAGCTTAAACTCACGCCGGGCACGTGTGCGTGTTTGCCCATGATCCCGAGAGGAGAATGGAGGAGAAGGGATTGCGGCGTGGCCATCCCCCTTGGGGGGTGATTTCTCGCTTTCTATCTCTCTGTCTCTCTCTGTCTTTCCGGCGAGCGCAAGCGCCCTATGGCAAAAAACTTCTCCCCCCCCCCAAAAAAAAAAAAACCCTTCATTTCCCATAAGAAATGGAGTAAGATGGTGAAATGTGGATTTTGAAGACAGAGAGTAGCTTTTCTACGCCTTTGAAATTAGTGACCTTGGCCAAGTGACTTAACTGAGTCTTAGATTCCTTGTTCATACATGCAGGTAGCTACTTACATTTTAACATTGTGACAAAAAGGATATAAAATCTATAGCGTACCTGTTAAAAGTAATGAGTGACTCCCCCAGGCCCTCTCCTGTTCGTTTTCAATCTGTAACTGTTTAGCTTCATTGCTTGGATGGTCCTCAAGGAAAAAAAGGTTTGGGTTTGCTGGCTTGTTTCAATCTAAAGCATGTCTCCTGGGTGTGGAAAATCAACAATTACTGATACTTACCAGTTGTGAGGCCCACGGCTAGGCCCAAGGGACGTACACTCTGGGGAGCAATAAAACGCACACGCATAGGGAGAAGACAAGCACCCCGGGGAGGACATGACTGAACCAGGAACTGGTGGGGGAGAAAGCACTTCCGACTGTGCCCTGTACGAGGCCAGAAGAGAGAAATTTTAGGAAAGAGCAGATTGGGGTAGGTAGAAAAGACAAGGGATTAAAAAGTTCTAGAAAGAGCTGAGAGAGAGTAAGAGCATGTGAACAGCAAGGTCTGACATGGAAAGATGGAATATCTCAAATAAATCCACTCAGAGAGACTCAGATTCACATTATTTCCACATTTTGTCTTCAAAATACTGCTGAGAGATGGGTAGGGTGGGCATTATCGCCATGTCAGAGGAAGGTCTACTAAGGCTTAAAAGGCCCAAAGATTGACCTCAGTCTTCTCAGTACTCAAGACCCACCACGTCATTTTTTTATATATACATTTTTTTTGAGAGGTTTTTGCTATAGGGTATGTGCGCTCACCAGACAGACAGAGAGAGACATAGAGACAGAAAGCGAGAAATCACCCCCCAGGGGGGATGGCCACACTGCAATCCCTTCTCCTCCATTCTCCTCTCGGGATCTTGGGCACGCACGCACACGTGCCTGGCGTGAGTTTTAAGCCACTAGGTCCAGGACGCGAATCGCGGTTGACTACGTGGGAGTCCAGCGACATAGCCACCACGCTAACTGCTGGTTCCCATTTTTTATTTTTTAAAGATTTTTTTTGCCATAGGGCACATGCGCTCCCCAGAGAGAAAGAGTCAGAGAAAGGGAAAGTGAGAAAACACACCCCGGGGGTGTGACTGTGCTACAATCTCTTCTCCTCCATTCTTCTCTTCAGATTTTGGGCACACACACACACAAGCCTCTGGGTCTGGAACTCAAACCATGGTCATCCATTCAGGAGTCCAGCACCTTAATCACTATGCAACCTGCTGGTCCCTTACCACCTCATTTTGTAATTAATATTTTCACTTTTTTTTTTTTTTTGGAGAGGTTTTCGCTATAGGGTGTGTGCACTCGCTAGACAGACACAGAGAGACATAGAGACAGAAAGCGAGAAATCACCCCCCAGGGGGGATGGTCACGCCACAATCCCTTCTCCTCCATTCTCCTCTCGGGATCTTGGGCACGCACACGTGCCCTGCGTGAGTTTAAGCCACCGGGTCCGGGACGCAAACCGCAGTCGACTACGTGGGGGTCCAGCGACATAGCCATTACGCTAACTGCTGGTTCCCTTTGTAATTAATATTTTGATTGCTACCTTTATTATCTCAAAGTAAAACTCAAAAATAATGTAACATGTACTGTAGATAACCACAACTGCACCCCCGCCCCAAACAAAAACCCAAGTGCCACCTAGGGGACAAGATGCCCTGGGCTAAACCCATCCCCAGTCAAAAGTCTTCTGGCCCTAGAGCAAGGCTCTTCTTTCTAGAAAACGGGGGCATGGCTGGCTAAGCAGAGGGCACGACCATCAGGGCTACGACAGAAACCTGAGTATCAGCGGAGCCAGGCCTTGAGCTTCTTACCCTCACACTGGCCACCAACAGTGAGAAAGCCACAACATTTACATCGATCCACTCACACCCTCAGTTCTCTAATCTCTAAAATTCATCTTGCTGAAATGGAAATTAACTTCATCTTCTACCCTATCATGGTACCTATTCTACATCCTAGTTCTGGTAGGGAAAAAAAAAAAAAAAAAAAAAAAAAACAGACGAACTTCAGAAGAAACACATTGTTCCAATCGGACCCAAAAGAACAAATGGTACAAAACAAGCCACGAGGAAACAAGACTGTGGCTTTAAAAGTCTGTGCATGGCTCTGGGTTGGATTTATGCTCCCCCTGGTCTAACCTGATGAGACTGATAGTTTTGATCAAGCCTGCCAACAAAAACCAAAAAGACATCCAAAACTCACATTCCAGAGACGCCTTTGTGAGATTCTGGACTGGCCAATTTTATATACAGATTTCTCAAGAAGGCCAAACGTTATTTTCATTCTTGAGGTTTAATTCATGTGACTTAACACCGTGTTAACATGCTTGTAAACCTGTGTCATGATTAATCAAACAGGAAGCAGTATGCATGTCTCTTGGCTGGCCACCTAACATTCTCTTACTAGATACGAGACGTTAAAACAAAGTTACCATGCAGAAACTGCTTTTCTCTGGCTCATGTCCTTAAGTTCTATCCACCCGTTACTCTTATTAGTTTAACAAATGACTACTAAGTACCACCAGAGAGCAAGGCACTATGAGAAGTTCAAGTTGCCCATGATCCTCCCCGAATTCCACAATCTAGTAAAGAAAATGAGGCAGGCTCATAGGCAGAAGGACCTGTGAGGGGGCATCATAAAGACAGAGACCAGAGAGTCCAAGGAGAGACCAACCAGACCAGCTCCGCAGCCTGCGGCTTAAGGCAGCTGGTTCTCACTTAGTGGATTGTGTAGTTCAAATTTCAGTCCTGGCAGCTGAAAAAAACACCAGGCACATGTGCATACATGCCCAAAACCTTGACATGGGTGGTGTGGCCATCCTCCTTTGGGGGGTGCTCTTTCTCCCTTTCTCTGTCTCTCTCTGGTGAGTGGACACACCCTCTGACAAATTGGGGGGGTGGTGGTAGGAAAGTTCAATTAATGTGGCAACAGAAGCCAGGAACAGTGCCGACAAATACAGTCTACAGACAACCACAGATTCATGTTAATTTAACAAGTAAAACCTTTTCAAAAGATAAGCAGGGGGCTGGCTCATGGCATTGTGGTTAATGAAGCTGGAACCCATATAGCTGATTACACAGTTCAAGTCCCAGACCTGGAGGCTTGAAATACATGCTGGGTATGTATGCATGTATGCTTAAAATCTCAAAAGGAGGAAGAAATGGGGGAAAATGATCATGCTTCATGGGGTTCTTTCTCGCTTTCCCTCTCTCTCTCTCTCTCTCTCTCTCTCTCTGTGTGTGTGTGTGTGTGTGTGTGTGTGTCTCTGTCTCCTTTCTGCAAGCGCATATGCCCTTTAGCAAATTAAAGAAAAAAATTAAAAGATGATAAGGTAAACCTCTCTCAATTAGCCTTAAGCCACGCCTACTAATAACCCTAAGAGTGACTTACTCCTGGACAGAGGGAACAGGACCTACTAGCTCATCTATAGAACAGCAGGGTCAATTGAACACCAACTGAGGAAGAACAGAGTCCTGTGAAAAAAACAGAATTTTAGGAGGGAAGTAGAAACAGATAATGACGTGGTGCACACTGCCTCACCTGCAAAGTCATAGAGAAAAACACCTATGCCAAGAGAAAGACAGATCAAAAATATCCTTAAGGAGGTTTTCTGAAGTCCTCTGATGCAAAGCTCAATTTCCTTCACTCTATCCACATCAGGAACGAAAAGCATGCTACGTTTTAAGGAAATGAATATTGCCAACATTTGTTTTATTCTTAAAAACTTAGGAAAACAAATATTTTCAAGGACAAATTTCTTAACTGATTCTCAAAAAAAAAAAAATAGCATTCTATTTCAGGGAAGGTAAAAAAGACTACTTTCATATGACAGCCTCGTCTTTGGGAATGCTGAGATATTAAGGCTAAACTTTTAAAAACAGCTTTATAGAGACGTAATTTATATACCGTAAAGTTTGCCATTTGGAATATACAATTCAGTGGTTTTTCAAATATTTGTTTATTGCACCCATCACCATCATCTGATTTTAGAGCACTGCCATCATCCTCAAAGCCTTAAACCCATTAGCCGATAATGCTCCCTTTCCCCATAACCTGTCCCCTCACCCTACCCTGCATAACCACTAATCCACTCTGTCTCAATAAAGTTGCTGATTCTGGATATTTTCTATAAATAGAATCATGTAATATACAGTTTTTTTGAGTGGCTTCTTTCATTTAGCATGGTTTTGAGATTCATCCGTGACATACAAGGTGTCAGCATTTCATTTTTTTTATTGCTGAATACTATTCCATTGCATGGATAATACCACATTTTGTTATCCACATATCAACTGAAGAAAATCTGAGTTGTTTCCACTTCTTAGGCTATTATGAGTATGGCTGCTATGAATATTTGTGTGCAAATTTTTGTGTGCACATTTCTCTTGGGTATAGAAGTGGACTTGCTGGGTCATACTGTTTAATTATTATAAACATAATTATGTTTAGCATTTTGAGGAATTGCTAAATTGTTTTCTGAAGTAGCTGTACTATTTTATCTTCCCACCATCAGTGTATGAGTGTTTGAATTCACCTCATCCTTACCTCAATTGTTATTATTCATCTTCTTGATTACAATAGGAATATGATCATTTTTTTTTTTTTGAAGAGGTTTTTGCTATAGGGCATGTGCGCTCGCCAGACAGACAGAGAGAGACAGAGAGACAGAAAGAGAGAAATCACCCCCCAGGGGGGATGGCCACGCCGCAATCCCTTCTCCTCCATTCTCCTCTCGGGATCTTGGGCACGCACGCACACGTGCCCGGCGTGAGTTTAAGCCACCGGGTCCGGGACGCGAACCGCGGTCGACTACGTGGGAGTCCAGCGACATAGCTATTACGCTAACTGCTGGTCCCAAATATGATCATTTTAATCCTAAGGGGTATGAAGTGGAATCTCACTGTAGTTCTGATTTGCATGTCCATGAAAACTAATGATGAATATCTTCTTAAGTGCTTATTGGTCATTTATGTATCTTCTTTGGGAAAATGTCTATTCAGATCCTTTGTCAACTTTTTAGTTGGGTAGCATTTTATCATTGAGTGGTTGTTGAATATATAGGTTTCTCTATAGATTCTGGAATATTACTTACTATATATATGATGTGAAAATATTTCCTCCCATTCTACAAGTTGTCTTTTCATTTTCTTGATGGTGTCTTTTGATGCAAGAGTTTAAGTCTGATGATGCTACAGGTTTTAAAAGTACCTCTTGGTACACATCCTACAGAAGAGGTGAAATTAACACAATATTATATTTGTATACCCATGTTCACAGCAGTATTACAATAGCCAAGAGGGAAAGCAACCCAAGTTTCCATTGTTGGATGAATGGATAAAAGAAATGTGGCTTATATACAATGGAAAACTATGCAGCCTTCAAAAGGAAGGAGATTCTGAGACATGCTACAATGTGAATGAACTTTGAAGACATTATGCTAAGTGAAATAAGCCAGTCATAAAAGAAAAAAATACTGTAAGATTCTCTTTGTGTTAGGTACCTAGATCCTGCTTATTTTTAAATTAAAGGGGGAGGGGCAGAAATGGTCAGCATTTCTGGGAGAAAGAATAGCATATGCAAGAGGATGACCCACAAGGATAGAAAGAGTCTTGGGTAGAGTCCTGGATAGATAGAGCCAGGACAGAGTCCTGCTGCACCACTAAAGTTGGGTACAGTAAGTAGAATGGTAGTTGCCAGGGGCTAACTACCATAATAAACAGGGGAATGTAGAGTTATTATTTAATGAGTACAGAATTTTGGTTTTGGAAGGTGCAAGTACACGGAGAGTGGTGATGGTGGCACAAAAATGTGAATGTAAATAATTCCACTGAACTGTATACCTTAAAATAGCTTAAATAATTTAAATATAAATTCAAAATAAAAGGAGGAGGGAAGCAGTTAAACTCCTGACCTCAGGTTTTGGTTTATCACCTTGCTCTTCTCTGTCATCCTCTATGCAGTAAGTAAAATGAGCCTACGGCACAAAAAGTAGAAGTTCTAAACAATCTAAGATCAAGCAGCCTTCTGTCTTAAATGAGATAGCAACATATAAAAATAAATTCCTTCTGTTGATTCTCAGATTTGTAGAGGGTCTATATCATGTGAGGTATTGTGCTGAGGAGTCAACGATGCCTAAAATAAGGACTTGGCACCCTGGAGGAATTTCAGGATAGGAATATGATCATTTTAATCCCGTAAATGGGATTCAGCCTATTTCAACCTGCATACTTTCTGAATGGGAATTTTGTAAGGATTAGATTGAACCACACGGCAGTCAGAGTCTGACTGTATCTAGGGAAGCTCTAGTTTCTTGTCCTTCTTTCCTCTGATATAAGAGCACATCTTTCAAATCTATGAAAAATCAAAACCTCTTACTCATCTGTTAAATAAAAAAAGAGACTGATTATGCAAATTGGGATCTGAATAGTCATCTTTCTGAATGAATTCATGCATATGCTTGTTTACGGCGATCTCGTTTTTTTCCCCAACTGCGTGTAAAAGATCACAGCAGCTTAATAGAATGCAAGTCAATTCATACTGTGAAATCATTAACACAGCGCCAGCCTGCTGAGAACTAAGAGCAAACGCCACATATGACCAAAGGGTAAACTGTCTACCAAATCAAGTCTTGGGAAATTATAGACATATTTTACCATGGCACACGGGTACACTAAAATAAGAAAAAGCTTCAGCTGAGGGATTAGTTGTAATAATCTATGCCAAAAAAGAGATCTTAAAAAGTGTCAGGAACATCTTTTAGACAGCTGTAGGAATTCATTCGACAACTCAAGAAATATTTGTTAAGCATCTGCTATGTGCCAGGCATTATGCTAGGTCTAGAGATAAAATAAAAAATAAGACTCAATCCCCCTCCCTCCTTCCCCTTTCCCAGGATCTCAGTGTCTACTAGGGAAGACGAATCACACCATGTTTATTAAGATGTGATAAATACTTTGACAGAAGGTGGATAAAGTGCTATGGAGGCAAGAGTTTCATGCCACAACATGGAGGGATGGAGGGCTTGCTAGAGGAGCAAAGACCCAGGACACAAAGAAGTAATTGAGCAAAAGGGCAGAGATGGGGGACAGACAGTGCACGAGGGTAATATCCACATGGGGAGGTTGCAGGTTCACATTCTGGGCCATCTCACACATGCAGGGCTAGCCCATGTGCCCGTGATCTGGGCCTGCTGAGGTTGTCAGTGAATAGGGACATAAAGACTTGTTGGGGTTGCTTGCCTCTCTCTCCTTCATAGAAGAAATAGGTAAGTTTTTGTTTGTTTGTTTGTTTGTTTGTTTTAAAAATGACAGAGAGAGAGGCTGCAGTGACATGCTCTGTTGGGTGTGGTACTCTGCAGGCTGGGATCACATGGGAGACCTGGGATCAATTCCCAGTCTAACCTAAAGACCAGGCAGAGTGGCATGCGTCTTTGGGAGGCTGAGATAGGAAGATCTTCAGCTTGAGGCTGGCCTGGGCAACATAGTGAGGCCGTGTATTTTTAAAAAGTCAGCAGTGGGCATAATGGATATGTCACTGGCCTCCCATGTAGTCGACCACGGTTCGAGTCCCGGACCCAGTGGCTTAAATTCATGCCAGGTGTGCGTGCATGCCCAAGATCCCGAGAGAAGAATGGAGGAGAAGGGATTGCAGCATGGTCATCCCCCCTGAGGGGTGATTTCTCACTTTCTGTCTCTCTGTCTCTCTCTGTCTTTCTGGCAAGCGCACATGTCCTATAGCAAAAACCTCTTCAAAAAACAAAAATAAAAGAGCCAGGCATGGTGGTATGTACCTGTAATTCCAGCTGGGAGGCAGGAGAACCACTGACATGATGAGATCTTGCTTAATTTTAAATTTAAAAGAGAGAGAGAGAGACAGACAGACAGACAGACAGACAGTGTTTCTGGAAGAAAGAAGAGCATATGCAAGAGGAGGGCCCACAAGTAAGACATTAGGCCAGGACAGAGTCCTGCTCTACCACTAAGTGACCTGGCAAGTTCATCTTTTTCCAGCCTCAATTTTATCATCTGCAAAATAAGAGTAGCAATTATAACTTCTAAAAGGAATTAAGGGAGATAAGCAAATAAAAGCTTGATAACATACCCTTTACCCTGAGGGTTTTTTTTAAATAGAAAAAAATCATAGTGCGAATTGAGAGAAGCATGTGATCCTTGCATTTTGCTTTGACTCTGGTGTCAACATTCACCCTAGCCACAAAATATTCTTATCCAATAAGTGATAATGTTTAGACACTTAAACGGTTGAAGTCTTTTTGTTATGAATACATTTTTATCAGGATAAGATTCAGCTGTAAGGAACGAAGTCCCAAATAATGATTCAAACAAAATAAAAATGCATTTCTTTTGTATGTCAAATCCAGAGGCAGGCTGCACAGCGCCAGCTCTGCAAGCTTTGCTTCCTGAAGTCTTCTCAGGACCAAAGCCCTTCCAGGTCACCATTCCGACATCTTCAGAGTCTGACCCTGGATCTCACAACCAAACATGGTGGCTGGAGCTCAGGTCTCCATAACTGTAGGCAGCAGAGTGATAAAAACAAGAAGAGAGCACAGGGCACACACTGGTTTTTTGAAAAGGATCCAGGAAGCTACCAGTCACACTCTCCTAGTCACATTCTATTGGCCACGCAAGGCACCTGGCCACCTCTGGTGGCAAGGGAGGCTGGGAAATGTAGTTTTCACTCTGGATGACCAACTGCCCACTAAAACTTGCATCTGTTTTAATGCTCAATATATTAGGAACTAAAAACATGACATATGGGTATTTTCAAAGATTGACTGGGAAGTCAGGAAAACTGGTACACAGAGGTGAGCCACAAAGAAAGTGCAAAGAGCTGTTGATAAACCGCTCAGAGATAGCCACAAAGAGGCTATAGATGGAGGATGTGAAAGAAAGCTAACTGGCACTTTTAGAAAGTGCCACTGGGGCCAGCAGGGTAAGCCACTGGACTCCCACATGGCTGCAGCTCGCGTCCCAGACCCTGCGCTTGAAACTCGTGCCAGGTGCATGTGTGTGCATACACGAAATCCCAGGAGGAGAATGGAGGAGGGATTGCTGTGTGGCCATCCCCATGAGGAATGATTTCTCACTTTCTCTCTCTCAGTTTCTCCAAAGAGCACACAGGTCCTGTAACAAAAATCTCTCAAAAAAAAAAAAAAAAATCAAGAAACAAGAAAGTGCTACGATATGAGAAACTGAAAGATTGGAAGGTGTAATAGCAAAGAGACCAAATGTAGATACTAAAGACAGTATAGGAGGGGGTAGGTAATAGGGAGGTGAAAGGGAGGGTACCAGGGAAAAAACGAAACATTTAATAGACATAAAAATGAAAAGTTATCTGTTGATGATAATGCAAATGGTAATGTCTTTGTCTTGACTGATACGTATTGTATTCGTGCTGGGGAAAACGATGTACGCTGTAAAGAAGTTCAACGATTAAAGGTAAATATAATAAATTTTAAAAATAAACTACTAGTTTCATTTAGGGTAAAAAAAAAATTAAAGAAAAGAAGGGGCCGTAATGGTAAAGGGGGCATATTCTTTGGTCCAGGAAGCCCATTTCTCACATATGCTTCAGTAGAACAAACTATATGCATGAATATGTTCATTATCCAGTAAGGAAAGAAAACAGATATTTAACTGTACAATAGGACTGAATGACTAGACAACAAACATACAGTATATAGAAGTTAAAAAATCCTGGGTTGTTGGAAAAGTTGTGACACATTTTTGAATAGAAAAAATACATCATGACTTTTCCGACAAACCAACAAAAGCAACGTGTAAACAAAAACTTTATGAAGTGAGCAGAAAGTATGTGCTGATTATAATTAGACACACATCGAGTGGACGTAAATGTGAACACGGACTTAATTCATACCCATGTGTCAGAGTTCACCTTGAACATCACTTTGTAAGTGCAACTTTCCGGTTGGAATAACTCAGATCTCTGGACTTTCATTGCTGGTATCACTGTCTTCCTTCCTTCCTTCCTTCCTTCCTTCCTTCCTTCCTTCCTTCCTTCCTTCCTTTCCTTTCTTTCTTTCTTTCTTTCTTTCTTTCTTTCTTTCTTTCTTTCTGAGGTTTTTGCCTTTGGGTGCATTCGCCAGAGACACACACACACACACACACACACACACACAGAAAGTGAGAGGGCAAGTGAGAAATCATCCCCTCAGGGAAGATGGCCACACTGCAATCCTTTCTCCTCCATTCTCCTCCTGCAATCATGGGTGTGCACACACACACACCCAGGGGGATTTTGAAGCCACCAGGTCCAGGACCCAAACCATGGTCAGCCATGTGGGAGTTCAGCAACGTAACCCCCACGCCATCTGCTAGTCCCATTTTTCTTTCTTTTTAAAGAGGTTTTTGCTATAGGGTGCATGCACTGATCAGAGAGACAGAAAGTGATAAATTATCCCCAGGAGGGATGGCCGTACCTCAATCCCTTCTCTCCTCCATTCTCCTCTTGGGATCTTGGGCACACACACACATGCACCCAGTGTTGAGTTTTAAGCCACTGGGTCCAGGACTCGAACCATGGTCAACTACATGAGTCCAGCGAAGTAACCATCACACTATCTGCTGGTCCCGCAAGAGGTTTTCTTTCCAACACTTGTGTTTTGAGAATTGAACACAAGGGGTCATATTTAACTTCTCCTCACTCAAGTTTCCTGGAAACCTCACCCGTTGCCACTCTCTCTGCTCCTGAGAGGATGTCTATCTTCCAAGATAACGTTTGGCTTTTCTTAGGCTTAGATCAAGCAATTTAGGACCCATATAGTAGTAACCGCCCCCCCATCCCTACGTAGGCCATTTGTCTTGGCGGGGAGGGGAGATACGAGGACTTCCCTAGAGCAGATGACAGTGCTGGGAGTGTTCAGAGGACAGATGGCTATTCCAAAGCCAGACTGACGGCCAGAAAAACTGGGGGAGCATACCATCAAAACAACATTAAAACCACATACCTGGGCCTACCATTTGAGAACCTAATCTAGCTGGTGTAGGATGGACCCTGGTAAATTGGGATTTCTACAAAGCTCCCTGGTTGGTTCTGGAGCTCTTCCTAGGTTTGAAAAATAATAAAGAGCAGGACCAGCAGTTAGCGTAATGGCTAGGTCACTGAACTCCGATGTAGTTGACCTTGGTTCGAGTCCCGGACCCAGTAGCTTAAACTCACACTGGACGCGTGTGCATGCATACCCAAGATCTGAGAGGAGAATGGAGAAGGGATTGCAGCGTGGCCATTCCCCCTGGGGGATGATTTCTCGCTTTCTGTCTCTCTGTCTTTCTGGCCAGCGCACGCACCCTACAGCAAGAAACTCTCCAAAAAAAAAAAAAAGAAAAGAAAAGAAAAGAAATAATAAAGAGCCTCCATTTCCTTCTAACTTATGGTGATCCTCCTGGGTTAATATCTGCTTACTTCCAGACCAAGTATAGAACTTTCACTTAAAAAATATTATATATATTATACATATATTATATAATATACACACACACACAACTTTTTTTTTATTGCCAGAGGGCCTGTGACTTGCATGTGTGTATGTGTGTGAGAGAGAGAGAGAGAGAGAGAAAGAGAGAGAGAGAGATAGAAGCGAGTACACCCCTCCTGCCAATGGAATATAGCCATGTTGTAATCCTTTCCCCTTCAATCCTTCATCCCAACAGAATTTTGGACAAGTGCACATGCACACGCGCACACACACGCACACACACACACACACACACACACACACTACATGTTTTTCAAGCCACTGGGGCTGGGATTTGAACGTGGTCAACCATGTGAGATCTGACTTTCTATCCATAGCACCTAGCCACTAAACTACAGGCCAGCCTTAGAACTTTTCTTTTCACACTGACCTGGATAGGGCCTCTAATCCCCAGCCCAGTGCAAAGCCTGATGGACTTTATATAATAAAGTCATGGGAGATTTTAGAAGTACAAATAATTCTGTTCCGCATTCTTGGAGAATAAAGACCTTTTTAATCAGCAGATAGCCCGTATCATGTATGACTTTAATCAGAACCGTAATCAGCTACAAAGCTGACTGACCTCCTTTCCCTTATCTCCGGATGGTACCAGTAATAAGCAGATCACTAGCCACACGGAGACTATGAAGCGAAGAAGCTAACATTAAAAACAAGCAGGCTAGGGCCGGGGTGGGGGGTGGTGGTGGGGAGGGTGGTAAGCAAAACGAAATGACCAAAATTGAATCATCAGCTCCAGAATCACAGACTTAAAACTATTTCCAATCTTTTTTTTAACATTATTATTTCACCATCTGTCACGTACACTCACTGGAAAGAGAGAGAGACATACGGCTAGAGAGGGAAAGGGAGAAATCACCCCTCAGGGGACAGCCATACCACACTCCTTTCTCCTCTATTCTCCTCTTGGGATTCTGGGCATGCATGCACACACTGGTGTATTTTTCAAGCTGCCGGATCTGGGACTCAGCCAATGTGGGATCTAGCACCTTAACCACCATGTCACCTGCTGACCCCCAACTACGATCTTTTAGAAAAGACCTGCCTTCTACGATACACTGGCATCCTCTCTTCTTTCCAAAGTGTGAGTTATGTTCCTTATCATGTTTTTCTTTTTGCCATGGGTGCCAGGAAGTTCCATGTAAATTAGCCAAAAGGCCTAAATTCTCACTTAGGGATAGTACGTTGGCATTCTCCTCTTCTTCATCCTGATTTTCACTTTCCAGATTCACGTTACTGGTGTCATTATGATACATCTTTTGAAAATCACTTCAAATTCTTTTTAGGAAGGAGTAGGGTAAGTCAAATAAATTCCCAGAATCTTTTCTAGTCCATCAAAACAGCATTAGTCTAACTCCTCCTAAATAGGCTCTTCAAAACTATCCACTGCTTAAAGCTCTTATAACATGCACTTATTTCACTGGGGTTAATTTGGTATTCAAATCCTGCAGCAAAAATTATATTCATTATGGAGCAAGCACTGCTTGACTTAGCCATGCCAGCTGATACACTGTCACCATCTCCAGGACGCAAACACCATGCTTCATCCTGAAACGGGTCCGTGGCTAGGAGTGATTGCTATTGTTTTCTATTCATGTTTTCTCATCAGAGAAAGTACATCCTCTTGTAATTCTCTATCACAAGCACTTCAAACCATCGAATGAAGGCTTCCTGAAAATACGGAACTAGCTACCTTTGCAAAGATTATTCATTTTTATCTTATATAAATCATTTTACTAGACAGAGTACAAAGGAGAAAATACCAAAAGATTCAGTATTTCTTTCTGTTTCTGTTTCTTTCTTTCTATTCTTTCCTCTGCGAAAACATATTACTTTTGCTTTCCTGCCCATGCCATTGTTTCCACATCTTGAAAATCATGGATGAGACAAACAGTCCCAATCCCAGCACGTTATCATGAAAATTCATTCATATTTTAGCACATATGGGGGGACCGATGGTACAGCTTTCAGCGACACACTCACTTTTTGTTTTCTGTCAGTAAATATTTATGAAGTACCTACTGTGTGCTGGGAAGTAGCTGAGGGCCAGACCTCGCCTGCCCTTTTGTATGGAGTCTCATTTAGGGAGCACAAGGGGTTTTGCTCAGAGCTCCTTTTCGGTTAGCACGCTGCAGCAGGGTTGTGCCAGTTCTTCGAATGTTTAAATATTCTTGTAAATACTCTTGTCCTCAAGCCCCTTTCATGTTCCCCTGCCACTGGTCTCTTTTCCAGCACCCCCTAGACCTGCTGTACAGATTCACCCCAGGTAGAGCGCCTCCTTCCCATGGCAAGAACAACCAAAGACTGTCTCTACACCTCCCTCTGGAGGATCAGGGTCTCAGTTTCTCACTAGATAAGACCAGTTGGGCTTTCAAAGTCCCCTCCCCGGCATAAAGTCCAAAATGCCCACTTCGTCTATGGCATCAAGCAAGTTAAGAGCATCATCCTGGGGCCGACAGGTCGTGTGGCAGTTAAGGCAGGTGGACCCCCACATGGCTGACCGCGGTTCAAATCCTAGACCTGGCAGTTTGCTTTCTTACTTCTCTTTTCTGTCTCTTTCTGGTCAACTTCAAAAAATAAAAATAATGACAATGACTAAATAACTCTTAAAAAAAAAAAGAGAGAGAGAGAGCATCCTTCCTCTCATTATTTTGGCAAACTCAGAATCATCACAGGGACTCTGCTTAAAACAAAAATGTGTAGTGAAGAAAAAGCAACTGTGCGTGATTAGACAATTCACACCAGGGTTTGAAAATGGTTAAAACCGGTAACTAGAACTCTGCGCAGGCAGAATCCCAAACAAGGGCACTGGAGGGCGAGTGACAGATGCCAAATCCAAGGAGCAGTTCCAGCAATGATTATGCAGAGCTCCGGTCTTTCATGCTTTGCTGGTAATGCACTCATTTCTCCAACTTCCGCCACACCACATGCAAGCATCACTTAATGACAGCAACTAGACTGAAAAGTAATTGGAAACTGAAACTGGAGACTTTGCCTCATTATAATAATTCTCTACCAGAAATGTTTGTGTCAAAAGTAGCATTTCCTGGGCACCGGTTTAAAGGAATATCCATTAAAGATTTTAAGGGTGTAAGCATGAACAGTGTTTTTAAGCCATCAATGTTAAGTCTATTTAAAAAAAAAATAGGTATCAGAGATGCAGGATAACTGAATCTATTTTGAGTAAATATAAGGTAAGGGCATTAAATTCAAACCATGAGTCTGCCCTGCTCACCTGATTTCCCTCTTCAACTATTTTTCTACTCTCCCCATTTTCTTTCCAGTCCTGACACCCCTACCCCATTTCAGGTGTCCCCCTTCCCCCGTAAGAATATCTTGTAAGAGCTCAAATAACAACAGGGTATACTGAGGAAGGGAAAGAGAAAAGCCTTCATTTCTTCTCTTCTGCCGCCCCACACATCTGAGCAGCCTGTAGGGATACCGTGGGGATGACAATGACAGTGGTGGTAATGATGATAGCAACCCCCATTATGAATTTGCTCTTCCCTAGACATACTAAGATATATATTCTAGGGGCCAGTAGGTGGTGTGGTGGTTAAGGTGCTAGATTCCCACATGAGTTCTAGTCCCAGACATGGCAACTTCAAAATCACTCCAGGTGCATGTGCATGCATGACCCAAATCCCAAGAGGAGAATGAAGGAAAAGGGATTGGGACATGGCCAATCCCCCCAGGGGGGTGATTTCTCACTTTCTGTCTTTCTTAAGAGAGAGAGAGAGAGAGAGAGAACATGCCCTATGGCAAAAACCTAAATATTCAGGACCAGCAGATAGCATAATGGTTAGGTGGCTGGAATCCCACATAGTCGACCTACAATTCGAGTTCCAAACCCAGCGGCCTAAAAATCTTATGCTGGGTGCATGTATGTGTGTGCCCAAGATCCTAAGAGGAGAATGGAGGAGAAGGGATTGTGGCATGGCCATTCCCCCAGGGAGTGATTTCTCACTTTCTGTCTCTTTCTCTCTGGTGAGCACATATATCCTATAGCAAAAATCTCTCTTAAAAACACTAAATATAGGGAACCAGCAGTTAGCGTAATGGCTATGTCGCTGGACTCCCACGTAGTCGACCGCGGTTCGCGTCTCGGACCCGGTGGCTTACAACTCACGCCGGGCGCGTGTGCGTGCGTGCCCAAGATCCCGAGAGGAGAATGGAGGAGAAGGGATTGCGGCGTGACCATCCCCCCTGGGGGGTGATTTCTCGCTTTCTGTCTCTATGTCTCTCTCTGTCTGTCTGGCGAGCGCACGCGCCCTATAGCGAAAATCTCTAAAAAAAAAAAAAAAAAAAAAAAAAAAACACCCTAAATATACACATACATATTCTAATTTTCACAAGAGCCCAACAAGAAATACTTTTAAACTGTTTTGTTGTGGTTGTTGCTGTTGTAAGTAATAGAAAACACAGTGAAAAGTAGCTTACACAAACTGGGGCCCTCTTCCTTGGATAACAGGCTATCTGGATACAGGCTATTCCAGGGTTGTTTACAGGAGGACGCAGGATTGGCATCTCTGTGATTCTCTTGGTCTCTCTCCCTCATGGTCATGAAGTAGCTGCAGCAGCTCAAGGCATCACATCCTAGCACATGCCAAGGCTTTATTCCACTGAGAAGATGCTTTCTAAACAGAGTACCTCCTGCTGGGACCCAGGCACCTCCATCTACAACAACCCCTTCCTTTCTTCTTCTGCATGTATTTTTTGTTAAGATAACCATACTAAGACTATGAATTCAACTAAAGAAGTATTCAAATTCCATCTGTTCAGGTCTGCCCTTGCCACCAATTTGTAAGAACTAAGTCCAAATCAGTTAGGCCAAAAGTACTCTGAGATGCCAAAAGACACCTGCTGTACACAAACATTCATTCCCCAATCAACCGGTATCGGGCTGCCAGGGTCACCAGGGGCGGCCCTCTGCTAAGGGAGCCACAGGAACTCACTGGCAACTGAGAACCATGGTAAGCAGATCCCCACAACAACGCCACCCTCAAAAATGTGAAGACACGAAATCCTTGTGTCAAACTCTGAAAATGCCAAGCATTTGCCTCCACCTGGGGTCCAGACTGCAGCTGGCGCCTCACTGCTATCGCCCCTGGAGGCAGACAGTTCAATATCCTTCACTGGAAAAGGGACATGAGGATGGGAACTATTTCACAGCACTCTCCGCTAGAATTAAAGACACAGTAACGCTAAGGGATTAGAAGGACGAGTGCCCCAGGAATATCGGAACATCGGGCCATGAGCCATGGTGGGAGCAGCAGAGCTGGCAGCAGAAAGAAAGCCAATGGCCAACCGGTGTTTAAACCAGGTTTTTAGACATTCCAGGTAGTAGCAAATTACCTCGTTATTGCCTCAGCCCAAAGCTTGAAAGCCGGCCACCACCTCCCTGAACTCATTCAACAATGAGCAATCACCCCAAACAATAAACACGCAGAAAAGGTACAAATCTGATACGACACAGTATCTCATTTTATTTTTATTTTATTCAGTGTATATGATTTTGTCTTATGAAATATGCCAAAGAGTCAAAAGAGTGTACAAAACAGGTGTGCATGTTTTAAGTAAGAGATAATCATGTATCCATCCCACAGTTCACACAATGGGATGAAACCAGCCTTTGAAGTCCTGCAAATTTCTGTGATTCTAGAAATCCCTCTCTCCCTTCCCCCCCACCTACTACACAGGTAACCACCAATCTGATTTTTTTTTTCCAAGTTTTTCTATTTACTTTTTTTTTTAATGGCCGTAGGGTACGTATGCTCTCCAGAGAGACAAAGCAAGAGGGAGAAAGCACACCCAATGGGGCACGGTCATGCCACAATCCCTTCTCCATTTCTCCGTCCTGTCGGGGTTTGAGGCTTGCATGCACACAGGCTCTGTGTCGTGTATATGCCCAATATGCACAGGGAGACCCGAGGGTGCAAACCCAGGACCCTCCCATGTGAATCCAGCTGTGGTGCTACTGCATCACCACCTGGCTCTCCATAACGGACACATTTCTTTAAGAAGACTACTGTGTGTGTCTGTAAGTGTGGGAGTGTGTGAGAGAAAAGGAGAGAGAGACTACACATCCACACCCATGTGTATGCAGCAAAGAGTGAGGCTGGGGCTCTCAGAGGCCTGCTGAAGGGAGGGCCACAGATCCTCCACGTCAGAGAAGAGGCTGCAGCCTCATGGAGGGATGTTTGCCCTGGCAAACAGGACACTCCCTTTGCTGCTGGCAGCTCTTGACAGAATCTGCTTTGGGATGAATAATGTTCCTCTGATTTAGTTAGGAATTTCAAGGAAGCGAACCATGAGCCTCTCTACCCCGCTGACCTAGATGGAAGGATGCCACTGGGATGTCGACCAGGTCTTCCAGGTGCACTGAAGGGGAAGGAGGGTGAGGGACTGAGTACATCGAGACTGGTGTGAGGGAAATGCATCGCCACACGCAGAGGGCCAACACCAGTAACCTGGGTCCAAAATCTGGCTAGTTTCCAAGTCGTGTATCTCAGAATCTGGAGGATTACAAGAGCATATGGTAAAGTTAGACAGAACTAGGGTGTCACACATCTTGGGGTACCTGGATCAGTCCCGGTTTCCATGTTTTTTGTTTTTTGGAGAGGTTTTCGCTATAGGGCGCGTGCGCTCGCTAGACAGACAGAGAGAGACATAGAGACAGAAAGCAAGAAATCACCCCCCCAGGGGGGATGGTCACGCCGCAATCCCTTCTCCTCCATTCTCCTCTCGGGATCTTGGGCATGCACGCACACGCGGCCGGCGTGAGTTTTAAGCCACCGGGTCTGGGACGCAAACCGCGGTCGACTACGTGGGAGTCCAGCGACATAGCCATTACGCTAACTTCTGGTTCCCCCGGTTTCCATGTTTTGTGTTGCAGTTGTTAAGACTTCCAGACGTGTCTTGATGAACTTCCAGACATTTCCTGACAAACATAACAACTCACACGGTCACCGACTTAGACACAATGATTGAGGTTCTGCCACTGACTAGCACTGTGACCACAGACAAGTTCTTCCTCCTCTCTGAGCTTCCTTTTCCACACCTGCCATGCAGGGTTGTGGTAAAGATTACACGAGGCAGTGGGTGTGAGGTGTCGCAGAAAGAGGATTCAGAATTTTCCATCTTATCTTTGCTGCTGTTATAGTAGCAGTCAGAATTTTCTTCAAGCAATGATGATAATCTGTGAACGTCTGAGACAGCAGAGGCTGGAAAGCTGCATTTTCTCCAACTTACCCAAATTTGCTTTTCTTCTTCCCAGGATAAAAGGAATACTTAATTGTCTGGGCTTTCCTTCAGGGTTATACTGCAAATGCAGATGCTAACAGCATTTGAAATGTGAACTAACCATCAGTTAAGCAGGGTTGAATTGAAATGCCTCAGTCTGTACTTTGGGGGGGCGGGGGGTTGATTAACAAATCCTGAGACAATATTCAGAATTTTTAGGACAACCATGCAATCTGGTTCGTGCATCTTGTGCTGGTGTCATTATTAATAGCATTCTTTTTCAATCTCAGCACTGTCTCCATTTGGACAATAAGTTTATATGATTACCCTAAATAGGATCTGTGTAAGCCCATCTTCACAGGAGGAGTCTTGGCTAGAACAAAAGCAAATTTCTTTAATTGGAGAATGGGTAAATAACACACCCGAGACCCAGGCTGCTTAAGACCAGAGGGGGGTCTTAGCTTGAGGACCCTGTTGGGGATGCTTGCCTCTCTCTCTCTGTCTCTTCATCTCTCTCTTGTAGAAGAAATAATAAATAAAAAAAGCTTCAGACATGGAAAAAGAGAGGGTTATGTAAGAGTATCCTCTGGGCCCGAAACACATGTGTGTCTGTTGATATACAACAGTGCTCTCAACTCTACAACTCATTGCGGTGGCCTCAAACCCAAATGATGTCAATGTCCATCAACCATAAAATGAGAAACTATGGTGAAGGCATACAACAGAAATGCTATCCACTAAGCACACAAATCACTGCCATGAATCAATCTCATGATCAAAATGTTAAAGGGAGAAAGAAAAAAAAGTACACCATAATTTAAATTATATAAGGTAAAAAATAGGCAAAAATAGCATACAGTGTTTGAAATGGTGGTTCCTTTTGCAGAAGAGGTAAAGGATCCTGACTAGAAAGGGCCCTGAGGTTTGCTTCTGGGATGTTGATAATATTCCATTTCTTGATCTGGATGGTTGTTAACAGAGGTGGGGACTGTGATAATTCATCAAACTATGCCCTTAATGATATATGCACTTTTTTTTTCTTTTTTTTTTTTTTTTTGCAGAGGTTTTTGCTATAGGGCGCATGCGCTCACCAGAAAGACAGAGACAGACAGAGAGAAAGAAAGTGAGAAATCACCCCCCCGGGGGGGGGGGGGTTGGCCACACTGCAATCCCTTCTCCATTCTTCTCTCATGATCTTGGGCATGCACGCACACGCACCTGGTGTGAGTTTAAGCCACTGGGTCTAGGACTTGAACCATGGTCAACTAAATGGGAGTTCAGTGACATAGCCATTGCGCTAACTGCTGGTCCCATGATATACGCACTTTTTGTATGTATGCTACACTTGAAGAAAAAAGGTCTACTTAAAAGAAATCTAGAATTACACCTGCTTATAGTTAACTATTATGCTATTTAGGCCAAAGTTATCTTCACTGTTAAATGATCTATGCAACCTTTATCTGATGAGTGACGCTTATGTGACAAGAACTTCATATAAATTCAGTTGACCCTTGAACAAGACACGGATTGGGGTGCCAACTCCTCACACAATCAAAAATCCACATATAAATTTAGATTCCCCTTAAACTTACTTACTAATAGCCTACTGTTAACCGGAAGCCTTATGAATAACATAGCCAATTAACACATAATTTGTATGTTGTATATCTTACAATAAAGTAACCTAGAGAAAATGTTAAGAGAAAATCATAAGGGGGACCAGCAGGTAGTGTGGTGGTTAAAGTGCTGAACTCTTACATGGTCCACTGTGGTTCAAATCTCAGACTAGGTGGTTTGAAAAAGAAAATTATGCCAGGCTTGTGTGCATATGTGCCCCAAATCCAAAAATCCCAAGAGGAGAATGGAGGAAAAGGGACTGCAGTGTATATTTTTCATTTTATAAAAGAAAGAAAGATCATAAGGAAGACAAAATACATTTACAGTACTGTATCTTCCAATATATCTATTTTTTAATCTGCACAGTAGAACCACATAGTTCAAATCTGTGTTGCTGAAGGGTCAAGTGTGATGAACCATGCTCAGCACATAAGTAAGCATTCGAAAGTGTTAGTTGTTTGCATTAGTGGTATTCCATCTGTACTTGACCTCCTCATATTTGGGATTTTTCTCCATTCATCATATTCTTTTAAACCAGGTGAGCACATTGAAATGGACAAGTTCTCCTATCCTCATAGGAAGTCTGGAGACAGGCATGCATACATCTCTTCTGGTTGACAATCCATCTACCAAGAGCTTATAAAATTTGTACTAGAAGATTCATTCTAGAAATCTATCCTACAATAAATAAATAAATAAAGGGAGGGAGGGAGGGAGAAAGAAATCTGTCTGTCTGTCCGTCTGTCTGTCTATCTGTCTATCCATCCATCCATCCATCTATCCATCCTACAGACAAGAGACAGGTAGAAAGATTTATGCAGGGGTCAGCCAGTGGTATGGTTAAGATGGTTGGATCTCACTTGACCAACTATGCAGCTCAAGTCCCAGAACTGGTGGCTTGAAAAACAGGTCCAGACATTTGTGTGTGTGTGGCCAAAATACCAAGAGTAAAATGGAAGAGAAGGGATTACAGTGTGGCCAACCCCCCTGGATGGTGTTTTCTCACTTTCTTTCTTTCCATCTCTGTGTTTCTCCAGTGAGCCCAAACATCCTATCACAAACTAGGAAAAAAAAAACCCATGTGCTGCCATGCTGTCACGTATATGCCACTGCAGGCATTACTTGTAGAAGTAAAAAAAAAACTGGAAAGGATTTATTACATCAGGAAATGGTTAAATAAAATAATGAAGAGAACTTCTAATGATATGAAAACGTTGAATATAAAAGCAAGAGGCATAACTGTATTGATTTTTAAAATAATAGCAAATATTTGCAGAAAAGATAAGAAACTAAATCAAAGTGTAAACTAAATATACCTGGGCAGTACTATTACAAGAATTTTAAATCTTTTTTTCTTATACATTCCTATTGTTTTAATATTCCTAAGCACATACTATTTTTTATAATGAGAAATGTAAATGGTAAAGAATGTGTGTCCTCTTCTCCTAAGTCTCTGTTGTCAAGGTGACAGCAAGCTGCAATCCATCACAGTTTAAGGACTCTGCACACTGGAATGTGACTGAGGAAGGTGACTGACAGGTTGGCAAAGGGCTTCAAAAATAAACCCCATGAGGAATGGCTGAAGAAATGGGATGTGTACCTTGAGGAAGACTAGTTAACAAGACAGCTGTCTTGGAGCATGTGTCCTGTGGAAGAGGGATTACACTTGTTCTACAAGGCTCCACACGTCAGATCCGAGATCAATGAATCAAAGTTACAAAGGGAAGAGAAGGAAGGATGATTACACCTCAAGAGGTGAGCACGCTGTGTGATCACAATATAAAGTGGGTTTCCAGCCTGCCCCACTGTAAGGAGACGTCCCGTGAATTATCTTAGCATGCGGGCAACGTCCCCGCACCATCCCAATGCTATCCTGCTCACCTCTCAGGACATCCTATTCTGTGGACAACCACATGAGTTGGGATCTCTGATACTCAGAACCAAAAACCAGTCTGGGAATAAGCACCCTACTCTCTTTTGAATACCACTCCTTCCCCCTTCAGCAAAGTTCTTAAAAATGTACATATACTGGTCCACTTCCTACCATTTTTTCCACCCCACCATCTTAGTCCAAGTAATCATCCCCTCTCTCCCACCTGATCACTACAATAGTTTCCTCACTGGTTTCTTTATCCTCTTCTTTCCATCCCTGTCCCTAGCCCATTCACTATGCAGAAGCTAAGGTAATGATATTCTTAGGATAAAGTAAAAAACAAACAAAAAATTTTTAATGATAATCAGACTTTGAAAATCAAAGCAGACTCCATCTCCAGCCTTAATGGGTCCCTGTCAGCTTGCTTGGTATATACCAACCAAGCGGGCCACCATTTAGGTTCCACACTCATGCTCAACTCTCTCCACCTCAGGACATTTACACATGCTGAAACATGCTTCATCGCTCCTTGTTGTGACCCGTCTGCCACTCAAATCTGAAGGGTCATTCTATCGTTTTAAACGTTTTTCTTTTTCTTTTTCTTTTTTTTTTTTTTGAGACAGAGATTTTTACTATAGGGCACGTGCACTCACCAGAAAGACAGAGAGACAGGGAGACAGAAAGTGAGAAATCACCCCCCAGGGGGGATGGCCACGCCACAATCCCTTCTCCTCCATTCTCCTCTCGGGATCTTGGGCACGCACGCACACACGCCTGGCGTGAGTTTAAGCCCCTGGGTCTGGGAGACTCAAACCGCGGTCAACTACATGGGAGTCCAGCAACACAGCCATTATGCTAACTGCTGGTCCCTCTATCATTTTAATCTTATAATGGACGCCCAATTCCCTAAGGATCTCGTGTGTGACTTACATGATTTTTTGTGACCTGGCCATGACTAACCCATGTGCCTCCACTGCCTCTCATCTCCTGAGTAGGGAGAAGGGCTCTGAGTGCCTCAAATGCTCCAGCATCACCCTCACCTCCTGGTCTTCATGTATGCTGCTTCTGTGGCCTGGACAAATCTTCTTGTAGCTAATTCCTATCACATTCGGCCTGAATGACAAGTCCTCAGGAAGCCTTCTCTTTTCTCTCAATACCAGGTGAGACACCTCTCTGCTATGTGAGTACAGGTCCATAACTATTCCATAACAGCATTTTAAAAAAACAGTTCTTTGTATCTTCCACGAGGAGAAAGATAAGACCTCTAAGAAGGTCCCTGCTTCAGTCAGCTGCAGATCCTGGCACGTGCATGCGTGTGGCATGCTCTGAGAGGGCTCTGGACACGAACCCACCACCCTCCCATCGTGGAGCCTCACAGAGCATCACGTTTTACCACTACGTACCCTCTGGGCCCCATCACAATATTTTTTGTATTCAATTGTGTTTGCTACTATTTGGTAAAAATATATGAGAGCAGAGATTGTATTTCTAGTGCCAGAATAGTTGAGTAAATGATTTTATTTTTAAAATATGACTTTCTCCCCATGAATGAGCAAATTAAAGCTTAAAAAACAGGAAAATAATAGATCTCAACACAAAATATTCTAATAACTGGTATTTTCTTCCTTGAATAATGAAGCAAATCTGGATTTCACGCAATTCCCCTGGCCCGGGCAGAGGTTCACGTGTGATCACTTGGATTTTCACCGGCTGGTATTGTAATTATTTTTTCCCAGCATTTGAATGCCCCGGGGCTGTCTTTCATATGCATACAAAAGGATCGATAGGTACTAAATAGACTGAAACTATGTATGATATTGAATTCATAAAATGCCAGGACATAAAAGAAAAGTAAATCAGGAAAATGCCGGAGGATGTAAGACTAATAAGCAAAAAATAAATCTTCCACAGTGTGCTTTCCCCAAAGGTATAAACAGTTCCTGTTCATTTGATAAAACTGCTTCATGTGAAAGATCTTCAGCAACACAAAGCCAGAGCCTCGGTCTGGACTTTGGTGTGGATTCAGGGGAGAAGTACAACAATGAAAGGCCTAGGGGGCAGCGCTCTGTGTCCCCCGCGTCCCTGTTATGCCACCACCCTCTGGGAGACCTGGAGCAAGTCACACGCCTTCTCTGCATTGCAGTGTCTTTACCCAAGTGGGCTAGGTTCATTGACGCAGTTTTTCGACTCATTCCCATCCTCTCTTTTCTTGGAAATAGAACCTGAATTTTAGCTGGGCACATTAATGGCCCACTAAAACATTACACTTCTCCTCTTGCCTTTGCAACTAGGTAGCCAGTGAGATCTAAGCAGATCTGATGTGTAGGTCTCCCGGGAAGTCTTGTAAGAAGAAAGCATGCCATTCTGCTCCCACTCCCTGGAGCTCCAGAACCATGATGGCTGCCCTCTTACTGAACTGTAAAGACTAGGGCAGCATCCAAGGGCCTACTGAGAGGAGTGCGGGAAGAAATAGGACAGTGAAGAATTTATGGAGACATGATAACTAACTCGACTGACAGCTTCCAAACTCCTTTACCTTGGAGAAAAATGAGCTACCGTCCCAGTTCATAAGTTGACGGCTTCATGAGAAAACTTTTCCTCTATATTCAGCCCAACTCATTCTGGTCCTGAAATTCTTCTCTGGAGTAAGACATTTTATTCTTCCCCCCTTTACGAAAATATCTAGAAATCCTGGGATTTGATATAAGAAAACCTTTGTTTGGGGACCAGCAGTTGGCATAATGGCTATGGACTCCATGTACTCGACTGCAGTTCGAGTCCTGGACCCAGTGGCTTAAAACTCATGTCAGGTGCAAGTGCATGGATGCCCAAGATCCCGAGAGGAGAATGGAGAAGGGACTGTGGCGTGGCCATCCCCCCCCTGAGGGGGTGATTTCTCACTTTCTGTCTCTCTGTCTTTCTGGTGAGTGCACGCGCCCTACAGCAAACCCCCCCACCCCCCCCCCCCCCCCCCCCCAAAAAAAAAAGAAAAGAAAAGAAAACCTGGGTTTCCAGGTGATCTTGGGAAAGTTGCTTTACTCACTTTGAGCCTCATCCTTTGTTGACAAAACAAAGTATCCTTCCTTCCCTCTATATTTCCCTGGAAACTTTGTTTAGTTTCATCTAAAGGTTTCTGAGTCAGATACAATTCAGATCACTTAAAGCTATGTGCTCCTGGGGAAACTACTTAATCTCTCTGAGCCTCAGCTTTCTCATTTTAAAAATACCTGACTGCACAGAGAATTCTAAAGAGTGAATAAGATAGCAAATCTGAAGCCCTTAGCATAGAGACTGGCATGTGTGGCCCAGTAACTTCCTACAAGCACTACCTATTGTCACCACCTCCTTCATCTTGGAGTGCTACTACTACAACAGTAACAACAGCCAACAATGAGTGGGCACTCACTGTGGGTCAGCCTTTGTTCAAGCACCTTTCATGTGTTAAGTCATTTAACTCTCACAACAAGGTGGTAAGTACTATTATTATCCTCTTTCTAGAGGAAGAAACTAAGGTGCAAGATGTCAAGCACCTTTACAAAGTTACACAGCTAGAGAGGGCAGCCAAGCAGCCTGACACCCGAGCCCCTGCTATTGCTGAAGTACACCAGCAACCGCTTGCTTGCTGTCTAGAGGTCATGTCATACGTTCCCAAGCAACTCGCAAGCTCCCTCAGAGCACAATCTGCATCAAACACATCTCAGCGTCCTCCGCAAGGCCTTCCAAGCACCTGTAATAACTGGCTGGCAGACAAATAATAACTGAGCCATTTTCCAAAATACCTACCTTGTCAGATGCCCTTGAGGAAGGCCAACTGTCCACTGAACCAATGTGTGCCTTTCATGAAACACAAAACACCCCTTTCATGGGGAGTGAAACATCCCTCCACTCAAAGTATATCTCAGGGTTTGCAGAGTCAACTCCCTAAAGGCTTAAAGAACTCAGAAGAGTTCTGATCAATGTGTAAATGCTTCCTGAGTCTGATCATTAAGGCCTCTATCATTCATTCGAATTAAAATATCTGCCAGACAGAATGAAATGTGCCAGAGTTTGTTGGTCTATAAAGAGCTACCAATTCCCTCTAGATGCTGATGGGCACCGGCCTCCTAAAACAGAACGATTCATATTATCAGGGACACCATTTAAGTATGTCACTATGCAAATTAAGGATGCAGGTGACAGGACATAAACTTCATTAACACAGACACTATTAATTTGAAGTATGTGATCATTCTTAGTGCTGAATTTTATTTTTCATTATCTATAGAGAAAAACAATATGCAAAATAAATGAATAAATAATATCATTTCATCTATTCTACTCTACTAATATAGAAATCTATTATGTGCCAGCAACAGAATATCAGTCTCAGATATTATTTTGTGTAATTCTCCTTAAAACAGAACTCTGGAGTGCGGGAAGCAACGTCTCCATTTTCAAACAAGTCTGAAGTCTGTAAAATTAAATTATGGTACATCCATACAATGGAATGCTATGCAATAGTAATAAAGCCAGTGAGGCAGATCAGCTGATGAAAGCATATTAACAAGAATGAAAGCTGAATGGCAAAACCAAAGGTGGAATCCTCTCTCACTTGTGGGCCAGTAAGTGGTATAGTGGTTAAGGTGCTGGCCGACCATGGTTCAATTCCTTCACCTAGTGGCTTGAAAATCACACTGAGCGCAAGTGCACACGTATCCAAAATCCCTAGTAGAGACTGAAGGAAAAGGGACTGTAGCATGTCCATACCCCCTGGGGGGTGATTTTTCACTTTCCCTCTCTCTAGCAAGTGCACGTGCCCTATAAAATAAAAAAAAAATCTCATTTGTGGAGCCAGCAGGTGATGCAGTAGGTAAGGCACTGGATTCCCACAGGGCTGATGTGGTTTGAATCTGGGACCTGGTGGCTTGAAAATCACACTGGGTGCATGTGCATGCATGTCCAAAATCCTGAGACGAGACTGGAGGAGAAGGGACTGTGTTGTGTCCATCCCCCCAGGGGGTGATTTCTCACTTTCCTTCTGTCTTTCTCCAGCAAGGGCATGCACCCTAAGGGGGAAAAAATCTCATTTGTATTAAAAACAGAGAAAAAATGATAATGGTGTGTCTCTCTCTCCATACACCCACACATATAAGTGGATATGCAGTAAAATTCTCAATAAAGAAAATACGAAGGTCTGGGATGAAAAAGGAACGATTTTCAGTGTAGCTTTAAAATGTGGAAATGTGGAATCCTTTACCATTTTCATGTTATTACACAATATTAAAGCTTATTAAAGCTAATGAAGACAAGTTAGTATTATTCATTGATTCATGCTCCATACAGCATATTACATGCAAAGCACATTTTGGAGTGTGTTCAAGTTCCTGTGTGTGTTTAAAGAAATACAATTGCAACAATTGTGAAAAATATTCTCTACCCCACAGTTTTCCTTTATGTTCCCTGCTCTGGTCTTCCTCAAACTGTGCTACACACACACACACAGGCTCAGAAAAATAGTTCACTGACCCCAGAAACTGAAAGGGGACTGGAATTAAGAAACACTTTGCTGCTGTTACTAAAGATTTAGTATGGTCAATCTTTTTTTTTTTTTCCAACCACATGCTGATTTAAGAAAGGAAAGTCTATAACCACACAAAGCTAGTTAATTGGCAGTACCGATTAATTTTCCAAGTGTATTTTGAGAAGAGTTGGGGCTGATTCTTTGGAAAAGGTCTGCACTATGCCTAATAATAACCTCAAAGATGTTGTAACCATTCAGAGTAAACCGTAAGTATCTTCAAGGTGGGTCAACACTGAACTCCCACAGGAAGGTTCTTAGGCATACCCGCCAGGTCCAGCTGCTTCCTCGCACGGCTCTCCTCCCTCGTTCTCTTCCCTCCTCCCCCGTGAGTGATGGCAAGCTGGGGAATTGCAAGCTACAGTTTTGTTTTCTCAGTGCTGAGAAAGAGACACAAATTATGTATTTGCCCTGAGTCTGCAGTATGTTGTTTTAGGTTGTTTTGTTGGAGTTTATGCCCTAGTGGCAGCACCCAGGAGGGGAGAGAAAGATAGCTGGGAACTTTAGGGAAAATCTTAACAGATTTGTGGGCATGTCTCTACTCAGACGTGTTTTATAAATAAACCCCAGGCAATGGCATTAATTAAACATCTTTTTGAAATGGTTTTAGGAAGAATGATACCCTGGAAACTATCATCCCAATTTCCTAATAATCCTGAGAGCTGCCATGTATGGAACATTGACTGCGCACTGACATTGTGCAAAGCGCTTTATAGGCAAGTAGCGGCTTTATTTTTTCAGAGTCCATGTTCACAGCTCTGAAGAGTGCTATTCTTATCCCATTTTGCAGATGAAGAAACTGAGGTTCGCTGAGATGAATTAACCTGTCCAAAGTCATAGAGCTAGTGAGTGGAAAGAGTGGGCTTCAAACCCAGATCTGAGGGACACCAAAACACGGTATTCTATCTGTGCTTAATGACGTTATCCGCAATAATACAGCATTAGAGAGACAAGGATGGAGCCATTCTCTCTATGGCCCAGAACGGATCCATTATGACTTTCAGTATACAGGCCAGGTGCAGCAAACACACCAGGCCGGCCATTCACAGCCCTGGAATTGTTGCCCCAGTGCTTGAATCTCTGCACCAGAACATCCTTCAGCTGTAGTGCCACGTAGCTACAAGGACAGGTGTGCAGAAACAATTTTACGCGGATGTAAAACGGGAAAAAGTTGAACCTAAGCCACGGGGTATACAACTGCACACGCAACGTCCACTGTGCGGAGAAAAGCCCTGACAGCTGGCATTAATCAGCAATCAGCTTCCAATGCAATTGCACCAACGACCTCCAGCGGCCAGGGCTAACCCAGCCGGCAGTTTCTGGCCATCTTAATTGACCGATCAGCAGCATCTGACAGAGACACATGCTCTCCTCGTAAAACCTTCCCTTCACTTGGGTTTCTAAGGTAATGCTCTCTACAGATGTCCTCTATTTCTGGCTGCTGCTTTGCTACTTCACTGGCATGTCCCCAGCTCTCTGAGTGCCCCAGCACTTAGTCCCAGTCCTCTTTGTCTATGCTAACTCTCGTAGTGCTTTTCTCCAGTTTCATGGATTTATCTATTTATTGTTTTTTTTTTTTTCTTTTTTTGGAGAGGTTTTTGCTATAGGGCGCGTGCGCTCGCCAGACAGACAGAGAGAGGCAGAGAGACAGAAAGCGAGAAATCACCCCCCAGGGGGGATGGCCACGCCGCAATCCCTTCTCCTCCATTCTCCTCTCGGGATCTTGGGCACGCACGCACACGTGCCTGGCGTGAGTTTAAGCCGCCGGGTCCGGGACTCGAACCGCGGTCGACTACATGGGAGTCCAGCGACATAGCCATTACGCTAACTGCTGGTCCCTATCTATTTATTGTTAAGGCTTTTGCTATAGGGTGCGTGCATTTGCCAGAGAGACACTGAGAGGCAAAGTGAGAAATCACCCTGGCAGGGATGGCCATGCAGCAATTCCCTCTCCTCCATTCTCCTCCTGGGATTTTGGGCATGCAATGCACACGTGCCTAGTGTGACTTTCAAGCCGCCAGGTCTGGGACTTTAACTGTGGTCAGCCATGTGGGAGTCCAGTCCCTTCACCACCACGCCACCTGATGGCCCCAATTTCATGGATTTAAATGCAATCGACAGGCTATTGACTCTCCAATGTGCATCTCCATCTTGGAAATAGACTTTTACATTCAGCAGCTTACTCGGCATCTCTGCGAGGATGTCTAATGGGCACCTCAGGCCCTTAGATGAGCTTTTATATCCCCCCCAACTCTTATCTCAATAAAGGGCCGTTTCTGGGACCAGCAGTTAGCATAATGGCTATGTCGCTGGACTTCCATGTAGTCGACCGCGGTTCGAGTCCTGGACCCAGTGGCTTAAACTCACGCTGGGCACATGTGCATGCCCAAGATCCTGAGAGGAGAATGGAGAAGAGATTGTGGCGTGGCCATTCCCCCTGGGGGGTGATTTCTCGCTTTCTGTCTCTCTGTCTCTCTCTGTCTTTCTGGAGAGCCTATAGCAAAAACCTCTCCAAAAAAATAAATAAATAAAAATAAAGGGCTATTTCTGCAGACCAGCAGATAATGTAATGGTTACATCACTGGACTCCCACATCATCAACCACAGTTCAAGTCCCAGACCTGGTGGCTTGAAAGTCACTCCAGGAGCATGTGTGTGCATGCCCAAAACCCCAAAAGGAGAATGGAGTAGAAAGAACTGCAGCATGGACATTCCCCCTGGAGGGTGATTTGTTTTTTGCTTTCTGTCTCTGTCCAGAATGTGTGCACACCCTATAGCAAAAATCTCTTTTTTTTTTAAAAAAAAAAAGGCCATTCCTGTGAGTGGGCAGTCCATCCTTCTAGGTGCTCAGGTCCAGGGGATTTTTCACCACCACATCACCAAGGGTGAAAACCAAAGTCCTCGTACAGCTTACATGTCTTCCTAGGATCTTGCCCTCCCTCGCCTCCATGATCTCTCTGACCTGATCTCCACCTAGTCCTCTGTGCCTAGGCCCCTCCAGTCATTCCACTCAGGCACTTACAACACTTCCCCACCCACACAAGGCTCCTATCTTTCTCAGGTGGTTTTCAATGGTTTACAGAATACTACAGCCCTCTAGAGAAAGTTAGTGCCAATTCAAAATATATTTCAAAATAGCCAGAAGAGCAGAGGCCCTATGCACAGTGGTTAAGCTCTGTGCATAGAAAGCTGACTACCATCTGAATCCCAGCCCCGGTGGCTTGAAAAATGTGCTTTGCGTGTGAGTGTGCCCAAAATCCTGACGGAAAAGAGAGAGGAACAAGGACTGCAGCATGACTAGGCCCCAGTGGGGTAGCACTTTCTCTTTGGCAAGCACACATACTCCCCAGCAATTAAACAACAACAACAACAAGAAGGAATAACAGTTGTTTGTTTATTGTTTTTAGATTTTTGCCATAGGGCACATGCTCTCACCAAGGGGAGAGAAGGAGAGAGATAAAGTGAGAAATCATCCTTCCCCAGAAGGGACGGCCACACTGCAATCCCTTTTCCTTCATTCTCCTCTCAGAATTCTGGGCATGTGTACACACCCTCCTGGCATGTTTCTCAAGCCTCCAGGACTGGAACCCAGAAGTTGGGCATATGGGCTCTGGCTGCCTTAACCACCACACCACCTGCTGGCCCAAGGCGCAGATCTTGAACATGTATAATACAAAGTAATGATAAACGTTGGAGATGGTGAATACGCTTATTGCCCTGATTTGATCATTACATACGGTATGCATGCTTTGGAAAACCACCCTGTACCCCAAAAAGATGTACAACTATTACACATAAACTGCCAATTACAATAAAATTATTATTTAAATAAAGACAATTACAGAAAAATCTCCTTTACAGTGAGGCCTCTTCCTGATTAGTCTATCTTAAATTACGATCTGCCCCTCAAAGCACACTCCCTCTTCCCTGCTGCATTTCTCACCATACAATTGCACCACTGGTGTACTTCATACTGGATTCACAGACTGCGTTACTGCCTCTGTTCTCCAGTGAGGATGTAAGCTCCAGGGTGAGAAGAAGGTGTGCCTGTCCTGTTCACTGACACAGCTCCAACACTTGGGACAGTACACCATAGGCATCCTTGGGAGAAATAATCCACCAGCACCCATGCACTGCGTGGGTACCCCAGCACGCACCAAATCCACTGGTCAGTAAAAGACAGGAAAGTGAAGAACCGCCTGTCTCAGACATTAGTTTCTTTTCCTCTTGTCTGAAAACAGTGATTACTTTTAGATTCAAGAAGTGTATACTGTGAAGTCTCATTTATACGTCACAATCCTAAATAACAACGAGGAAATATAAAGATATCATTAATGTTTTTTTTTTTTTTTAAGAGAGATTTTTGCTATAGGGTGCATGTGCTCATGGAGAAACAGAGAGAGACAGGCAGAAAGCAAGAAATTACCCCCCCAGGGGGCATGGCAACACTGCAATTCCTTCTCCTCTATTCTCTTCTCAGGATTTTGGCCACACATGCACACACACCCAGTGTGAGTTTTAAGCTGCTGGGTTTGGGATTCGAACTGTGTTCATCTACATGGGAGTCCAGCTACCTAACTATTATGCCATCTGCTGGTCCTTCAATAATACTTTTAAATTAACTTTTTAAAAGTATGTCAATTAGAGACTAGCTCTATAGTGTAGCAGTAAAGCACTGCTCAAGAGAAACCAGATCCTACTTGGGGACCTGGTTTGAATCCCCCACCGGGGACATGCATTGTGGGCCCAAGATCCAACACACTGGGAGACTGGCAGAAGGGGAGTGGAGCACGCCCAGACCCTATGGAGAGTGCTTGTCTCGCCTTCTGTCTCATGTGTACACACGTGCTCTAATGTAAATAATAATAAAGTATCTGAATTAGATCAGGGTGTTGTTTTCATACACAGCTTAGTTTTTAACATATATATGGTATATAACAGATATGCGTGTAGATACATTTTTTTCTTTTTAAGTTGAGGAAATAATCATCCCAGGATTCCTATGGAAACCTTGAAAGTGTTTTCATATATCCACAGTCCATAACGTTATTTGTTTATCCACGGCAGATTGTACAGTCTGGTTTTTTCAATTTGAAGTCTCTTTTTTTTTTGGAGAGGTTTTTGCTATAGGGCTCGCCAGAAAGACAGAGAGAGAAAGCGAGAAATCACCCCCCGGGGGGGGGGGGGGTGGCCACACCACAATCCCTTCTCCTCCATTCTCCTCCTGGGATCTTGGGAACGCACACACATGCGTGAGTTTAAGCCACCGAGTGCGCGACTCGAACCACAGTCCACTACATGGGAGTCCAGCAACATAGCTGTTACGTCAACTGCTGGTCCCTCAAATTTGAACTCTTAAATTTGAAATCACCTGCCACGATCCTGCAATGGCAAATGATGGTCACCGGATAAAAGGTCAAAGCTTAGCCATCAGCATCAAGGGGCCTGGGTCCAAATCACAGACCAGATTCAGCACATCCCACATGTGAGATTGTCACCAAATTACTTCCTGATCCCTGGTTTGCTCATCTGTATAATGGAGAGGTTAATCATCGGTAAGATTTCTATGAGGATCAGAGAGATCATTCATATAAAGCACCTAGCCAGATGCTTGGCAAACAGGAAGTACTTAATACATACCAGCTATTACTATTCATCTTCAGACCTCATCTGAAGACTTCGCCTCTCAAAATCCAACGATCTTACAGTTCCAAACTCAAGTCCTGCAAGCTGCAGAGAAATATTCTCTTCTTTAGTTTATGCCTAATGAAAACACACCGATTTTCTAGTAAAGACAAACTAATCAAACCACCTTAAATGTCTTAGTAAGATATGTGTATGTGGGTTTTAAAGACAAAATCCTTGAGGGCTTGAGAACCAACTGATGGGATGAACTGGAGAATAGCAAGCTGCACCCTAAGCAGTAAGGAAGGTTGATAGCTAAAGGAACATGTTCATAGTTTAAACACATATGCTCCTATGTTACGAGCACATGTCTTCGCAAGCGGTATGTTAAACACAGAGGAATAAAGATGAATAAGACACTGTCCTAGTTTTTGAGGAGCTGATAATGTAAGATAAAAGGACACTTAAGAAAACAGGAACCAGCAGATGACATAATGGTTATGTGGCTGGACTCCCACCTAGTCAACCATGGTTCAAGTCCTGCGCCTGGCAGCTTAAAACTCACACTGGATACATATGCATGTCAGCCCAAAAGCCCAAGGGGAGAATGGAGGAGAAGGAATTGCAGCATGGTCATCCCCCCTGGGGGGGGGATGATTCCTCCTTTCTGTCTCTGTCTCTCCAGCAAGTGCATACCCCCCCATAGCAAAAAACAAAAACAAATCATTACAACATTGAGAGCTTCAAAAGGTTCATGGAAAATGGAACTAAAGTACAAGTTTATTTTGGTGCAAAAGATTATTTTAATTATTTAATTTTATTTATTATTTTTAAGATTTGTCTATAGAACACATGCACTCACCAGAGAAAGACAGAGAGAGAAAATGAGAAAGCAAGCCACCAGGTCCAAGACTCAACCACAGTTGGCCATGTGGGAGTGACAGAAAGCGAGAAATCACCCCCCCAGGGGGATGGCCACACTGCAATCCCTTCTCCTCCATGCTCCTCTCAGGATCTTGGGCATGCATGCACACACGCCCAGCATGAGTTTAAGCCACCAGGTCTGGGACTCGAACCGTGGTCGACTACATGGGGGTCTAGCGACATAACCATTATGCTAACTGCTGGTCCCAAGGCTGGTGTATTATTAATAGTTTGCTAGGGCTGTTGAAACTAGTATCACATACTCAGTGGCTTAAGCATCAGAAATCATTCAGAAATATACTGCCTCACAGTCCTTAAGGCAATTAGTCTAATGTTAAGATGATTCCTTGTAAGGGATGTGAAGTCTGTGCCATCCTTCTGTCCTAGCATGTGGTGGTTTACTGGCAATCTTTGGCATTCCTTGACTTGCAGATCTCTGCCTTCATCTCATGTGCACCTCCCTGTGTGCTTTCTGTGTCTAAATTTCCCCTTTTCGTGGGGACCCCATCATACTGGACTACAGATCCGCTCTATGTCAGTGTGACCTCATCTCACCTAATGAAACATGGATGGCCCGAATCCTCTGAGGTACTGGGGCTGGAACTTTCACTCTTGTGGCACAGTTCAACCCATAACAGTCGGCATTTTCCCTCCACTCCAGTATCAGTGCAAGTATTACCTTCACAGAGAGGCCTTTGCCAACTACCCAATCAACAGAGGATCTTTCTGGTCACCACTCTATCTCGTTGCTCTGTTCGATAAGAAAGTGCATGGTTTTAAATATTTTTGCACCAGAACAAACCGCTATTTTAATTCCACTGAAGACTTAAATTCCATTTAAGACTTTTTCCAGGAAGATCTGAAGGAGGAGGAAGATCTGCCAGATGAAGAGAAAGAAAAGGGCTCAGAATCAGAACAAACCCAGGGTAGCTCAGTCTCAAAACTTCCAGGAATTTCTGAAGAACTCTCACATCAGATATGTAGGATGAACAAGTCTGGAGATCTAATGTACAACATGAGAACCAAAGTTAATGAAATTGTACTATATTGGGAATTACTAACATTTTGTTGTATGTTTTACTACTCTTGTCACCAAAGAAGTAACTATGCGAAATGCAAATGTCTATATATCTGTAATACTTTCTGTATGTTTCTATATGTGTCCCATAACACTGTAAACATCAAATATACATGATTAAATTTATTTTTTGCAGAAGAAAGAGATAGGGATAAAACTTCCAGAGAATTGAAAAATCACCTTAGGCTTTTCCTTTTTCCTGCAAGAATTCTCAATTTGGAGGTCCCGACATTGTCTAGGGGTTGACATTCATGGGGACAGGGGCCCCATCTTTGACAAAGGTCTCCACAACGTGAGACATTCTCACATCTGGGTGGGAACATTGTGGAGTTGCAGGGCCTAAGGCGGGTAATCACTTCTGCAGTTTAGACTTCTCTGTCCTTAGGCTTAGAAAGTTGGTGACAGTTGATCAGGTGCAGTGACAAAGCAGTTAACGCGATGCTCCCTGGTGCTGAGGCCATAGGGAAGGTCCTGAGTTAGCATCCCAAGGCCTCCATGTGTATGCTGGGCACTCGTGGGTGCCATGATCCTGGCTGGCTGAGGCTAGGGGCAGGATCGCAATGTGAAGTCCTTGCTGGGGATGTGTTCCCCCAACCCATCCTCCTCTCTTACTTTGAAAGTTGGTGACAGTAGGAAAAATAGAGCCTCTGGCATTAGCCACATGACCTGCACCTATACTTTCACTTAATACCAGAAGAGAGCACCTTCTATGTGTTCCTTCTGAAAAACTGCACCCCCAGAGATATGAAAATAATTTCCAGGGAAAGGAGCAATTTTTTTTTAAGAGAGATTTTTGTTATAAGGCATATGTGCTTGTCAGAGAGCTAGAAAGTGAAAAATCACCCCCCAGGTGGGACACAGATATGGCTTATTACCTGTTGATAATGACGTGTATAGTATTCTCAACTGGATTGGTCTGAGAAGTACTTCATGATGGGTAAAGTCTTTTTACAAGCAAAATGAGAAATAGTGGTTGATTGTTTAAAAAAATAATTGGAATAATAATAATAATGATCAGGAAAAACAATGAAAAGATATTGAATGATGAAGTGGGGGCATTTAATGTCTCTGTATTGACCGACATGCATGGCATTCCCTTTTGAAAAAGCAATGTAATACACTGTAAAGTTACATGCAATTCAATGTAATGTAAACAAGATTATGATGATAATAAATTTTTAAAAAGAAAAAAGAGAGGAATGGGAAAAAAAAACCCTGTTATCTACCAACTCTTATCATTAAAAGAACTGCACGTAGCCTTTGTATGAAGCCTTTAAAAGCAGTCTCGTTTTGGGACCGCAGTTAACATAATGGCTATGTCACTGGACTCCCATGTAGTCGACCGCGGTTCGAGTCTCAGACCCGGTGGCTTAAAACTCACACTGGGCGCATGTGTGTGCGTGCCCAAGATCCCAAGAGGAGAATGGAGGAGAAGGGATTGAGGCATGGCCATCCCCCCTGGGGGGTGATTTCTTGCTTTCTGTCTCTCTGTCTCTCTCTGTCTGTCTGGCGAGCGCATGCGCCCTATAGCAAAAACCTCTAAAAAAAAAAAAAAAAAAAAAAAAGCAGTCTTTTTTTTTTTCAGGTAATTCTGTCTGGAAAGCATTGTTAGTAATTAAGTAGTCTTATACACAGTTTAAAAAAAAAATCACCCCCCAGGTGGAATGGCCACACAGCAATCCCTTCTCCTCCTTTTCCATTCTCAGGATTTTGGGCATGCATGACCATGTGCCCAGCGTGAGTTTTTTGTTGTTGCTGTTTTGTTTTTTTAATAGGGATTTTTTTTTTGCTATAGAGTGCATGCACTCACCAGAGAGACAGAGAGATAGAGAGACAGAAAGCAAGACATTACCCCCCCCCCCCCCCCAGGGAGGATGGACACACCATACACGCCATAATCCCTTTTCCTCCATTCTCCTCTCTGCATTTTAGGCACACAAATACACACACCTGGGGTGAGTTTGAAGCCACCAGATCTGAAACTCGAACCATGGTCAGCCATGTGGGAGTCCATCTGCTGGTCCTGAGAGGGGTAATTCTAATGTCCCACTCATACCCTCAGCCTGAAACGACAGCATTTTGCCTCCTTTATCATCCCTGCCCTCCAGTGAATTTTCACCCATTGGAGAAGAGGCCTGAAATACTTTTGTTGAGATCTGGAAAAAGAGGAAAACCTTCCAGAGGAAGAGAGTGAGGAGGATGAAGAGAAAGAGGTGGGCTCACAACCCGAATAAATCTGGGCAGGTATATACACCAGTTACAGTGTCAGCCAAGGCACATTGGTCTTATTTCAAAATGCATCTCCTCATTGTCCCAACGATCCTCCGCCCTCATTCTCCTCTCTGTCCTCCTCATTGCTCTCTGTCCCCACTGCATTGCCATCTCCTGCAGCAAACATCCTGCGAGTCCCTATTCTCTTCTCTCCAATCAACCTTCCACCTAAATCCATCTTCCACTCTGCCCCTAGATTTATCTTTCTAAAATATACTTTATACCACATTCATCCCAGACTACTTTCCACCTTCAGACAGTAGACTTTGTATTTCTCCAAATGGGTGACTGTGCCAGTCTCTTTCATTGAAGACTCTAACCACACATGCACACACAGTGACACATACATGCACACCCATGCCCCACCCATCTTCCTGATGAACTCCTACCTAACCTTCAAAAATGAGCTCAACTGTTACCTTCTCAGAGAAGCAGCCCCCACCATTGTTTCAAATCCTGAAGCAAAAGTAATTACTTAGGCAGTTGGGATTTGTTCTCTTTATGCACAGCCAGATGCTACAGTCTTACCATACACTGGTCCTTTCTCTCATTAGTTTGTGAGTTCCTGGAGAGCAAGGCTCATACTTGATTCACCTTTAGATCCCACGATCCATCCACTCATTCATTTAATTTAAACAACTGCATGTATGGGGAACCTCCTAATGTAACAGAAATTGTGCTTGACATTGGGTCTATATGAAATAAATGAGCCATCAGTATAGTCATAACCCTCATGGAGCTTCACCAGTGGTCATAGTTAATCAAAGAATAATATAAAAATCAAGTGAAGAAGCTGGTCTTTTCCCTCAGTTGTCATTTTCAACTTCTTTGCCCCTCCGAGAAAACGTGTAGCCAATTCCAACCAAGCTGAGTTTCACCCAGTCTTGGAGGGTAGCAGTTTCCTTGAGTCAACCAGAAGAAAAGGAGGAAAAGTTGCAGTCAAAGCTAGATCCTAAAGTCCCTGGAGAGCCGGGTCCTGATGAAGAGTACCACAAAGAACGTTCGAGCACAAGTCCTGAAGGCCCTCTTCTTAGTGCTGATCAGGCATTCTGAGAACATAAGGACCCAGTTCCCTAATTCTGTGCCTATTTATGGTCATTTCAGAGGAAGACACTGCTGGTGGGAAAGTGCAGCTGAAGGCAGCACTCAAGAAATGACAGCTACTGGATGAAAAATGGAAGGAAGACGAGGGTAGAAAGCAAAGGTAGAGCGTTTGACTGAGACCTGCTTTTCTTTCTGTTCTCTATCACTCTTTATTTCTGAAGACAAATCTTAATATATTTAGGTAGTCTCTTTCTCATACTCAGTTGGAAGCACCAAGAATTCAAAAGAATCCATTTCAGATTGAGGATTAAGATGTAAACAACTGAAGAGCCTACAGCCTGGGCATAGAGGTAAACCCATTTTTGCATGGCGAATTTAAGTCAGATAGAAAGATCATGCAGGACGCAGAAACTCCTCTTACTGGACAGAAGCAGTAGAGTCTTTCCCGTGAATTCAGGGTCCAGGAATTTCAGGTAACTGTGCTGGACCCTTCTGCAGTCAGTCCCTACTTCTTTTGGTTTTATCAGTATAGCCCAGCAAGTTTCTGCAGACTTACTCTCTTCTAGGAATCACTCCTTTTGGTTATTAGAGCCTTTAGTAAATAAGGAGTGAGTGAAATAGAAAAAGCATCCTGGACCCTTCCTTTTTTTTTTTTTTTAAAGAGAGATTTTTGCTATCGGACATATGCACTCACCAGAGAGACAGAAAGAGACAGAGAGACAGAAAGCGAGAAATCAACCCATGGGGGGATGACCATGCTGGAATCCCTTCTCCTCCATTCTTCTCTAGGGATTTTGGGCATGCACACACACACGCCTGGCATGAATTTTAAGTTGCAGGGTCCAGGACTCATACTGCAGTAAACTACGTGGGGTCCAGTGATGTAACCATTATGCCATCTGCTGGTCCCTCTTGGACGCTTCTTATTGGTCTGGTCCCTTTGGCCTTCTGGAAGTGGGTGACAGCATCAGATGGAAGCTTTATTATCTGATAGGTAGAGGTTCTTTGCTACTTCGGGGGAGCATCAGATGCCCTTGTCCTCATTTCCTTTGCTATGGATCATTCCCTTAACACCAGATTAAACCCAGGCTCCTACAGCTGAGATGGGTTAGAATACAGAACTCTCTGGATGGTAAGTGTGTTTGCTTTGTGTTTGGTATTGAATTAAATATGTTAAAAATTTAAAAGTTGCTGATCTCTGTCTGACTTGTCGATCTAAGTCTCTCAGCCCACCTTGTTATGTTCTTGAAGGGAGAAGAATTTTTATTTTTTTGAGAGGTTTTTGCTATAGAGCGCGTGCGCTCGCCAGGCAGACAGAGAGAGACAGAGAAACAGAAAACAAGAAATCACTCCCACAGGGGGGATTCCCACACCGCAATCCCTTCTCCTCCATTCTCCTCTCGGGATCTTGGGCATGCACGCACATGCGCCCGGCATGAGTTTTTAAGCCACCGGGTCCGGGACTCGAACCGCGGTCGACTACATGGGAGTCCAGTGACAAAGCCATTATGCTAACTGCTGGTCCCGGAAGGAAAATAATTTTTAAATATTAGAGTTAAAAGGGGTCTCCCCCTTCTCTACTTTTCCTCCTTCCTATAGAAGAGATGAAAAACATACTCATGTTGAGATCCTTTGTCAAAAAATCAATCTTGGGACCAGCAGTTAGCATAATGGCTATGTCGCTGGACTCCCATGTAGTCAACTGTGGTTTGAGTCCTGGACCTGGTGGCTTAAAACTCACGCTGGGCATGTGTGCGTGCATGCCCAAGATCCAGAGAGGAGAATGGAGGAGAAGGGTTTGCAGTGTGGCCATCCCCCCTGGGGGGTGATTTCTCGCTTTCTATCTCTCTGTCTCTCTCTGTCTATCTGGCAAGCGCATGCCCTCTATAGCAAAAACCTCTCCAAAAATAAAAAATAAATAAATGAACAAAATTTTAAAATAATCAATCTTTAGGGTGACAAAAGTATAGAGCAGGGAGAAGCAGGAGCAAAAGAAGGTGTCAGAGCATGGAGCCGAGGAGAGTAGAAAATCTGGGTGGGAAAGAGATTGGGTAAACATTGCAAATGTCCTGTCCTTAAGTATTCTTGGAAACCATCAGTGTTCTCACCCTCTTGTGTTTCCAGGGTGGAGGTGAGATGTAGAAAACAGTCATACAGATCAGGAAGGCCCCTTAAAGGATCATTTGGATTGTTCTGTTTGACTTGTTTTCCTGAACAGTTGAGGATCACCCACAGCCTCCAAGGGCAAGGACAGCTGAGGTGGCTGTGTCCAAGGTAACTGAAGTCCCGAGGGTTCAGACACCCCTCAGCTCTGATTAGTTTTGTGTCTTTGTCCTGAGCCTCTCCCTCCTGCCCAGCCTTCCCTGCTTCTTCCCAGCAGGGCCTTCCTGCCCCACCATGATCCACGTGTTGCTGTTCCTCTGCTCTGCCTTGCTGTCCCTGGTGGCTGCCTTTCCAAGAAATGCCCAGAATGGGGCCCAGAAAAAAAGAAAAAGCACTAAATATAGGCGATCAGGCCACAGCATTTCTTAACAGAACTCACACTGACAGACAATGAAAAGAAACGTTCTACCCAAGTATGACTTTAACAAAGCAGTCATGGAGTTTATATGAGGGTTTAAGGCACCTGGCTCAGGGCTAATGCTAACGTTCACATGTTTGGCAACATGATTGATCTTTCAGTGTTTTGAGCAACAACCGAAACAACCTTATCAATACCTGGGAATGTTCCAGGCCCTGGCTTGGGTTCAAGTCTGCAAGGGAAAACAACAGCCAGTCAGATCACAGAACAGAAAGAACTGAGGGGCCTACAAATATATAATCAATCAATAATAAATATAACAACCAATTGTAACAAATGTGCCACACCAATGTAGAATGCTAATCATACAGAAAACTGAGGGGTGGCAGAAGAAGGAATATATGTGAACTATTTTCTGTTCAGTTTTTCTGTAAACCTAAAACTGCTCAAAAAAATAAATTCAATTCAAAACAAAGACCCAGCAGCACTCCCAAGAAGTGAAGAACTGCTAAGCACTGATGAGGAACAGGTGGACGGTGAGGGCAAGAGCGAAGGAAAGAAGTCTAACTGGGGAGACCTGCCTTTGCCTTCAACTTCTGTCACTCCAGTCCTTGGTCCTACAAACTCAGCACTTCCCTCCACTGCATTCACACAATTACTCACCACTGTCATTCTCAAAGCACCAGAGTTGGGGGCCAGCAGGTGATGTGGTGATTGAGGCACTGGACTCCCACATGGCTGACTGAGGTTCGAATCTCGAACCTGGCAGTTTGCTTTCTCACTTTCCCTTTCTCTTTCTGTCTCTTTATGGTTAAATTTTAAAAATAATAATAACAAATAAAGTAAAATAAATAACTCCTGGAGGAGTGGGGCCTGGGGAAGAACATTTGGAGGAGGGATACAAAGACAGCATTGTTGAGACAGAGAGGTAGTGTTGTTATATTTTTATCAACTTGACTGGGGAGAAATGTTCATATATTGAAATGATCACCTTGTAAGCTAAATAATGTGACTGAATGTATTAAAAAATAAATAAATAAATAAAAATAAATATGAAAAAAAATAACTCTTTAAAAATAATCACCAGAGTTGGAATTTCAAAGAAAAGAGCAGTTCCATATTGAGGATGACAACACCAATCAAAGAACCAGGAGCCAGAGGTGGAGACAGGCCCAGTTATGGGAAAAAAACTCAAGTCAGAAGTGAGAGAATTAGACAAATTCCAAAACACCCCCCTGAACTGTACAGAAACAAGAGTCTTGAGATTCCCCATGGATTTAGGGCCCAGGCATTTTGGAAACAGTGTTGAAGCCTCTGCATCCAGTTCCAATTTTAGGAGAGCATGCTTGGAAGCTCATTTGAAGACTTACTTCTCCTTTTCTTTTTTTTCAAAGAATTATTTTATTTAACTTTATTTATTTATTTAGTCATTCATTCATTCATTCATTCATTTATTTTAATTTGACCAGGGAGGGATAGAGCAAGAGAAAGAGAGAGAGAGAGAAAGCATGCCACCAGGTCCAGGACTCGAACCAAGGTCAGCCATGTGGGAATCCAGCACTCTTAACCACCACGCCACTGCTGGCCCCTTTACTCCTCTTTTTCTAGAAACTTTTTTTCCCCTGATTTCTTCTTAGCTTTTAGATACCCTTCCTGAGGTCTACGAAGAATGAGAGAAATAGGAGGGGGGACCCTGAACCCCTTCATTGGCCTGTTACCCTTGTTTGTCAGAGGTGGGTAAGGCACCAGAGAGGAACCTTTATAGCAAAATTATGTGTGACTCTTGTTACCAGTATTAAGGGGAACCATATGCTAGCTTTCCCTATTTTCCAGGCTGCAGTTACCACTAGGTGAGAAATAAAACCCACTTCCCGTAATGTTTTCCTTTATTCATGATACAGTAAATGCGAGAGAGAGAGAGAGAGAGAGAGAGAGAGAGAGAGAGAGAGAGAGAGAGAGAGAGAACTATGCGCTCCACAGAAGAATAACACACAGGCCCCTTTCTCCAGTCCTTCGGCTCACCAGGATCCCGGACTCGCATACCCAGCACGTTTCAGGCTTGCCCAGGAATTTAAACTACTGTCACTTCCAGCACAGCAGTTCAATGCACTTGTGGCTTCCAGCACAATGCACTTGTGGGTTCAATGCACTTGAGGCTTCCAGCACTGCAGTTCAGTACACTACCTACACTACCTACTACGCCACAGAGGCTGGGCCCACGTCTGGTAGTTTTGACATAGACTTAGAAAGAGGTATTAGAATAATGAATATGCTTAGTTTAGAAATTACACTGGAATAAAAAAGACAAAAACTGGGGCCAGCAGATAGCAGGATGGCTAAGGTGCTGGAGCCCCACATGGCCAACTGCAGTTCGAGTCCCAGGCCTAGCAGTTTGAAAATCATACCAGGTGTGTGTGCCTGCATGCCCAGAATCTAAAGAGAAGAACAAAGTAGAAGGGATTGTGGTGCATGTGCCTTACGGCAAAAATCTAAAATAAAAATTTTTTTAATTAAAAAGAAAAACTATGAAGTTGCTCTAATTTGACCTCACTTGCCAATCCTAGTCCTAACCCAGATAATTCTATAAAATTATTAGAACTATTTTAGGGTCTACTACCAAGAAATCATTGCATTCTCTGCCTTCCTCTCTCCCCTTCCCTAGAAAATAGAGACTCTTTCTGATCGAAGTGTACATCTTGGGTAAATCCTTAAGATGACAGGAGCCACAAAGAAAGTAATACTACTAGTCAGCATGGACAAGGGTGGAAAGGACAAGGTCTGGGTCAGAAAGAGGTGGATAAATATTTGCACATTACGTCTCTTTCCCGAGGAACAAATTTTTGGGCTAGGGTAAACAGAAGAGATTTAAAAGGCAGCCATTCGGATCAGGGAAACGCTGAGGAAAAGGACGCATTTGGACCACCTCATTCTTCCTGGCTTGTTTCCTTCTGCACAGGTGAGGAGGACCACCCACAGCCTATAAGGGTGGGCATAAAGCTATGTCCAGGGTAACCCAAGTGCCCAAGCGCTTAGGTACTTCCTATCCCTGACTAATTCTGGTGTCTGTCCTAAGCCTCTCACCTTCCAACCTAAGCACTGCTTCCTTCCAGCAGGGCTGTTCTGCCGTCCCACCATGATCCAGGCGGTGCTTTTCCTCTGCTGCGTGTTGCTGTCCCCGGGAGCTGCCTTTCCAAGAAATGCCCAGAATGAGGCCCTGAATGTCCAGCCATCTGTCACAGAGACTGGGCCTCCGCCTAACGTGCTCTCCAACCAGATCTCTCTCTCAGGTGCCACGAACTGCCAGGATCTCTTGCACAGGATCCTCTCCTTCGCCCCTCTGCCTGAGTACCTGTCCAACTTAGTTCTGATGGTGGCTCTGGAGGAGGCTGACTGCCCAACTGTGGTTGAAGCTCTGCAGCTTCAGCTCACTAAGATGGGAGGAAAGGACACCACTGAGCTCTTTAGTGGTGAAAATCAAAGGCCCAAAGAGGAGAAGGGGGTCGGCAATACCAAGATCACGCTGATGGATCTGGGGAGATCCCTAGGGGAGCTCAGGCGGGTCCAGCGCTCAGCTACCCTTCCTGAGGCATGTTCCCATGAATTTGCGTGGGTGCTCCACGACACAGCAAAGCTGATGGCTGAAATTGCTGAGAAGCTACCTCCCTCTGAGCTGACAACAGACTTCAGGAATGCTGCCATCAATGTCACCCAGCTGTGCACGGAAGACTCTTGGGATCATCTGACTGAAATAGGCCAACAGCTGATGGCAAACCCCCATATTAGGGACCACGACTTTTCTGTAGAGGATAAGACGTACTTTATTCAGAGTTTCACAGCCATCCTGTTACGCATTTTAGTAGAGGCATTAAAGAAAGCTTTTGATACTTTCTTTGGCTAGGGAAGGCCTCTTAGGCATCACATTTCCTTTCTCAACTGTTTCTGGTTGGCCTGTACAGAGACTGGGCACAGGAGATAGTCAGGCATGCTGGCGAGAGACAGAGGCTCTTCACTTAAGACCAGCATGACTGGAATCAGCTCTGCCCCTCTCTTAGCAGGTCCTAGCTTCTCTTTCTTCTCCCAATTTCTCTTTCATTCAGTTGTCAGATCCTGTGGACTTTCAATGTACCAGGCAAGAGGTTATTGCAATGTTTCCCCATTCACCCATCGTGTACTTTCTAATTCCCCAACTGGATGCTGTAGCTTGTTTGTGTTACTTTTTCAGCTGGAAAGAGAAATAAAAAGCTATTTCAATAGCAGGATCAGTCTTCTCCTCACTCTTGACTTCGGGCCCCCATGGCTCCTTTCGTGAGCTGTAGAAAGAACGTGGCAGGGACTCTCAGGAAATGCCAGTGCCTTTTGTGGCTAAAGGTGTGAGCAGTCAGTATGAAGAGACACATCAATGTAGAGACTATGTCCCTAACTGGTCATGGGGGACAGCAGCATCTCTCACCCTCCAGAAGTGGGACTACTTCTCACTGACAGTCCTGTATGGCAGTTTGAGGTCCCATCGCTGTGTGGAATTAAAGCACAGGAAGTCCCCAGTGACCTGGAATGAGATCAAGAAGAGCAATTGATTCCCATTCCCATTGTGGGACCCAACTTACACAGAAGCTGAGGGTTGAGGGATCAGTTGTCCTCAAATTGAGCTCTGGACTTCTTTTGGACCACAGTCTAAGGGAAACAGATTGAGTGTTGGCTTCTATTCTAGGATAGCCTGCCCCAGTTAGGCATCACCAAAGACCCATCACGACACGCTTCTCTACTGTCTCCTGCTGTACCCTGTGGTTGCTATTTCCTGTGGAACCAAACAAAGCCTTTGGTGCCTGTTCCCTCACCTCTGGGGATCCAGCCACCCTCTGAAGGCTCTTGCTCATGCCAGAGCTTGCTCCCAAATACTTTTCCTCTCTCTACCAAGGATTCTGACAGGCCGTGCACTGAGGATTCACTTGGAGTTGGCTGATCACCTCACTATAGCTTCATCTCTAGGCTAGAGAATGTGAAAGCCACCAGTTACAAGGTGCCCCAGACAGTAGGGCAGGAAGGGGCTTCCATGGGGATGCTCTGGTCACTCTGGTCTACAGCTGTTAGGCAGGGTTCAGCCTGATCCAAGAAGAGAAGGTGTACCTTCTCCACTACAGACTGAGGACATGAGTGGGACCAGCATGTATACAATGTAGCCAAGCTGTTGCAGGAAGGAATGACTACAAATTCAGGTACAATACACAAAACCCAGAACTATTCAGTTGATCCCAAAACAATGGAACCACAGACCTTAGCTGTGACCTTCCCATGATCATGCTGAGACTGTCAGGGGGCCTCATGGACTATTGGTGAGGTTGTGCTTAAACCTGCAGGGAAGGTTGGGTTCTGCAGCAACAGGGCAGATAGCCTTCAGCATATACAAAGTAAAAAACTCAAGTTTCTTCTATACTCTCACTCAACAACCAACACAGAAGACTGCTGTGATCAAATGTGTGTGCTGAGTTTTTACCCACATAACAAGCAAGCAGTCAGTTCTGCAGTGGGCACCAGCTGGGTATGCTCTAATTTAATTGCATGCTGATACTATCTTATCTGGAGACAGCATCATACCCCACAGGTTGAGGGCTCAGGCCTCGAGACAAACCCCAGGTTGTCTTACCTGCTCTTCTGACCCATGGGCTATTGATTGACCAGCTGTAAATCAGAATTTCTATGACCCATCTCCCTCCTTGGGTTCCATTAAGGAACCTGCTTGTTAGAGCAGCTCACAGCACTCAGGGAAGCATTCACTTATGTTTACTAGCACGATATAAAGGAAACAAATAAAAACAGATACATAAGTAAGATGCACTTGGCAAGCATGGGAAGAGGCATGGGACTTCTATGCCCCCTCTCCGGGTGTGCCACCCTTAGAGAATCTTCACTGTCCTTCTGAGTAATTATAAAGTCTTCGTTATGTAAGGTCTTCAAAGAGTTCAAAAAGTGTATATTATGAAAAAACTATGTATGGATTTCAAATTTTGGATTACACCAAAATAAACTGGTACTTTAATTCCATATTCCTGAGAACCTCTTAAAGTCCCTTGTACATAGACATGATAGATTACATCATTGGCATGGTGATAAGCCCAACCTTCGGTCTCTCTCCTAGCCCTGAAAGTTGGGGGATGGAGCTGAATGTCTCAACATTGAATTCTGCCTCGGTCTTTCCCTTGATCAGCCTGTGGTTCCAGTACCCTACAGAGCCACATCCGTGCTACTGTGACTGGGTCAGAGTATGTACTGATTCTTGAAAAGCTGTATGTGTGTACAGGGCAAGAGTGACTCCATATTTTGGAACTTATTTTGAAGTTTGACTTGTCTGTAAGAATGACTTCACCCTCACTCTCTCATGACCACTTCAATTTATGCAATATGCAAATGGATCACATAAAGCACCCTAAATGAGCAACAGACCTTGTTCTTTTCAGGGTATAAGAAAGCGAGGCACAGACCAAGACCCACCTAAACTGTCAGTACTTTCCATTCACTCGCAGAATGTCTCCCATACTGAAACCCTTCCATGCGGCATCATTCTGAGAAGGAAGCCATCTTCTTGAGACTGCCTTACAGGGTAGGGACAGTATAAGGACTGGACCTGTCATAGGACTCTGAATTCTCCTTGATACTGGGAACTTGGTGTGTTAACCTTCTTCTTCTCTTCTCCAGTAAACTATATTGTGTGGGGGATGCTTAATTTAATTATTAGGTTGTCAGAAAAGTCATAATGCATTTTTTCTATGTTTTTCTATGCAAAAATGTGCATGACTTTTCTGACCACCATATAAGCTCATATAAAGTATATAGTCTCCTATAAGTACAATTATACAAGATTTATCTTTTTGTGACTGGCTTATTTCACTTAGCATAATGTTCTAAAGTTCATCCATGTTGTAGCATGTGCCAGAATTTCCTTCCTTTTCAAGGCTAAATAATACTCTAGTGTGTTACATACATACATACACACACACACACACACACACACACACACACATTTTGTTCATTCATCCACTAAAGGATACTTGAATTGTTTCCATTTCATGCTATTGAGAATAGTACTCCTATGAACATGAATATGTCTAAGTATCTTTTTGAAATCTTGCTTTCAATTGTTTGCGATATATACTCAAAAACTGCTAACTCATATGGTAATTCCATTTTTAAGTTTTAAGGAATTGCCATGCTGTTTTCCACAGCACCTGAACCATTTTACATTCCGCTAACTTCTCATTTCTCCCCGTTCTCCATAATGCTTGTTACTTGCTGTGTTGTTTTCATTCACATAACCCAATGGGTGTGAGATGATATGTTCTTGTAGTTTTCACTTGTATTTCCCTGATTATTAGTCATCTTCAGCATCTTCTCATGTCCTTATTAGCCATTTGTTTATTTTCTTTAGAGAAAAGTCAATTCAAGCCCTTTGACCATTTTTGAATCACATTTTGTTTGTTTGCTTCAGTTTTTAAGTATCAGGAATTCTGTATATATTCTAGAAGTTATCTTTATCAGATATATGATTTGTAAACATTTCCTCCCATTCTGTAGGTTAACTTTTTATTTTTAAAAATTTTATTATTTTTTACATTCAATCATTGTGTATAATTACAGCATATCAAATAAATTTTCCCATAATGAATACACTGTATATTGGTTCCAAGCTATTACCATACACATTATCAACAGAAAATGTTGCATTTTTGTGTCCCTTAAATGTTTTGCTTCTTTCTTTTTCCCTCTCATGTTAATATTGTCTTTTGTTACATAAAAGTTTTAATTTTCATGAAGTCTAATTTGTTGTTTTCATTTATTGCCTGTAACTTTAGTGTACTCATTGCCAAATCCAATGTCATGAAGCTTTTGTCCTATGTTTTCTTGAGTTTTATAGTTTTAGTTTTTACATTGAGGTCTTGGATCCATTTTTAGTTAACTTTGGATGGTGTTAGAGGTCCAACTTGTTCAAAATTTTGCAGGTAGCTATTCCCCAGCACATTTGTTTTCCAGCCTTTTTGCCTTAGGGCACATGCTGTCACCTGAGACAGACAAAGGAGGAAGGAAAATGAGAAATCACACACACACACACACACACACACACACACACCCATGTGTGTGTGTAGGAGGCAGTGTATGGCCACACTGTAATCCCTTCTCCTCCATTCTCCTCTTGGGATCCCAGCATGGTTTTTAAGCTGCCAGGCCCAGGACCTGAACCATGGTTGGCCGTGTGGCATTCAGCTGCCTTAACCACCATGCCACTTGCCAGCCCCTCCCTAGCACTTTTCGTAAAGACTGTCCTTTCCCAAATGAACAGCTTTGGTACCTTAGTTTTAATAAAAAATCACTTGCCCATATATTGAGAGTTTATGTCTGATCTCTTACACTATACTATTGGTTTATATGGCTGCCTTTATGCCAGTATCACTGTTTTGATCATAGTAGGTGTGTAGTAACTTTTGAAATCAGAAAGTGAGTCCTCCAGTTTTTCTTTCTTTCCTTCCTTCCTTCCTTCCTTCCTTCCTTCCTTCCTTCCTTCCTTCCTTCTTTCTTTCTTTCTTTCTAAGATTGTTTGGATGCTTGGGATCTCTTGAAATTCCATACAAATTTTAGGATGAGCTTTTGTATTTCTGCAAAAAATACTTTTGAGACTTTGACAGGAACTGTCTTAAATCTGTAGATCTCTTTAGGTAGTACTGACACCTTAATATGAAGTTTTCCAAACTATTAACATGGGATGTATTTTCATCTCCTTTGATTTTTTTCAAGTGATGTTTTGAAGTTTTAATTGCATAGACCTTTGTTAATTCCTCAGTATTCTAATGTTTTTTATGCTACTGCAAATCAGATTGCTTTCATAATTTTCTTTTCCTGCTCTTTGTTAAATACAAATGAATTTTGGAACCAGCAGTTGGTGTAAATACAAATGAATTGTTCTAGGTCAGAGGTTCTATCTTCTACATCTGAGATTTGATCTTCTGCATGGTCTAGTCTGCTTCTGATACTTTCAATGGAAGTTCTGAATTCCTATAATAGAGCCTTTATCTCCAACAGTTCCATCTGATTCTTTTTTATGGTGTGTATCTCCTCTTTCAGATCGTGCAAGAACTTCCTCGCCTCCTGGAACTCGGTGTCTCTTTTCTCCTGCATCTTCTGGAATTCATTGGCTCTCTTCTTTTGCATCTCTGTTAGCTATGCATTTGTCACTATGAATATTTTAAATTCTTTATCGACATTTCTATGAGTTCCCTTGTATTCTTTGTGGAGGAAGAGAAGTTTTTCTTTCCCATTAGAGGAGAGATATTTTCTTCATTTCTCATATCTCTTGTGCCTCTGCAGTAGTTTCTGGTCATGTGGTGGATTATACATTTTTTTCCCTATTTTTTGGAGTTAAATCTGGCTACTGGCTAGACTGGGAAGCAGGAGGGTGAAGTCTGGGCAAAGGGCCTTCAGTGGTTGAAATCCCTGAAAGGGGTCGCTTTTAACTGAGATGTAGATGGTTGCTGATGGGCTTATCCTGGCTCCTGGCTAGACCGGGGAGCAGGAGGGTGAAGTCTGGACAGAGCCGCTTCTCTTGATCAATACATTTCACTTTGCCACAAAGTCAGCCAAGTTTTCTTTTCCTCAACAGTTTCTGTATGTAAAATCTTTAGTGTTTTCTACACACAAAGTTATACTATCTGTGAAGAGAAACAATTTCACTTCTTTCTTTCCAACTTGGATACCTTTTCTTTCTTTTTCTTGCCTAACTGCTCTAGCTAACTTCCAGTACATTGACAAAACAAACAGGAGAAATCATCCTACTTGTTTATCTGGCTTCGGTCTACCTCTTCACACTAGGACAAAAACCCCATGAAAGCAGGGACTTTGTGCTGTCCACTTATATCTAGAGCCAAGAGCTGTCCTTGACAGTCTGTGCTGCTTGGTCAATCATAGTTGAATAAATGAACACATGTATTAAATGAGTATCACTTGTCCACTTGTAAACATAATGCCAAGGAATGTCATCACTGTGAATAAAAACCAAGTAGGGTAAGAGGATAAAGAAAGGCAAGTCATTTTGGGGAAGGCTTCTGAGGAGCCGACAATGAAGTAAACAAGAATAGTTTCAGTGAAAGTGAAGTTGACAGTTTGATTGATGTAGGACCCAGCGGTGAACAGGAGGTAAGGAAGTGGAGACTCAAGGACATGTTCCAAAAAGGAAAGCTGAAAGGAAATCTTCATTTACTTTTCCTATCCAGACCATAACAATTGGCAGATTTTGATATATTGGATAAAATAACTTTCCCTTTTTCTTCAAGTATTTACTGTAGCCCTGAAACCCTCCCTCAGTTGTCCCTTGTGCATTTTGTTCTTTCTTCTGCTGCAAGCTTTCCAGCATTTCTGTGAAACTGTAAGTGTTTTATTTTCCATGCCTCCTGCTCTTTCAATGAACTTCTTGAGGGCAGAGACCCCAAAAGATGCCCAACCCATATAGAAGGAAGCAAAATTCTGGCTTATGTTTCTCCCTATGGATGCCTCTTTTGCTACAAATATCAAAATTTTCTCCTTCAAAAGGAAGGTAAACTGGGGCAAGCAGATGGTGTAGTGGTGAGGCACTGGACTCCCATATGGCCAACTGTGGTTTGAGTCCTGGACCTGACAGCTTGAAAATCACAACAGGTACATGTGTGCATGCCCCAAATCCTGAGAGGTGACTGGAGGAGAAGGGATTGTGGCTCCCTCTCTCGGTGGTGAGCACACACACCTGATGAAAAAAAAAAAAAAAAAAAAGGTATTCATTCAGATCTGTACACTGAAACTACAAAATACTAATGAACAAAATTAGGGAAGACACAAATAGAAAGATATTCCATGCTCATTAGTTAGAAAAATCAATACTATCAAAATGTTCATACCAATCAAAGCGATCTACACATTCAAAGCAATCCTCATCGGAATTTCAATGGCATTTTTTCACAGAAATAGAAAAAAAATCCTAAAATTTACATAAGCCCACAAAAGACTCCAAATAACTAAAGAAATCTTGAGCAAGAATAATGCTGAAGGTATCGTATTTCCTTATTTTCACATTACACTACAAAGCTAAAGTAATCACAACTATATGGTTCTGACATAAAAACAGACACACGTACAATTAAATAGAATAGAGAGCCTAGAAATAAACCCACACATGTACAGTCAAGTAATTTTCAACCAACGTGCCAAGAATCAGAATGGGGAAAAGAAAGTCTTTTTAATAAATGGTGCAAGAAAATCTGAATATCCCATGCAAAGCCCTGCAAGGCTGACCCACATGGGAAGGTTTTGGGTTCACATCCAGAGACTTCTTTTGATTATGCCAGGAATGCATGTGTCCATGATCTGAGGTGGCTGAAGCTAGGGGTGGCCTGAAGCATCAAGAACTTCTTGAGGCTGCTGCCCCTGCCCCAATCTCCACCCTCCATCTATTGCACATGGAGAAATAAGGAGATGAACTCTTCTTAAAAAGTGAAATCAGAACCTTATCATACATCATACACAAAAATCGGTTCCAAATGAATTAAAGACTTAATAAAAAAACTGAAATTATAAAACTTACAGAAAAAAAAGAAGAAAATTTCCATGACATTAATCTTGTCAATAATTTCTTGATATGACAGCAAAAGCACAGGAAACAACAACAAAAATAAACAAGTGGGACTCCTTGAACTAAAAAGTTCCTGCACAGTTAAGGAAATAATCCACAAAATAAAAAGCAGCCTATATAATGGGAGAAAATATTTGAAAATCATATATCTGATAAGGAGTTAATATCCAAAATAACTGCTCTGGCTAACTTCCAGTATATTGACAAAACAAACAGGAGAAATCATCAGGGAACTCAATAGAAAACGAAAAGAGAGAAAAATCGAATTTTAAAATGGGCAAAGAACCTGAATAGACATTTTCCCAGAGACACACAAATAGTTAACAGGTATATAAAAAGGTATTTAACATCATTAAATATCAGGAAAATGCAAATCAAAACCACAATGAATCTCACACTATTAGAATGACTATTATCAAAAAGTCAAAAGATGGGGTCAGAGAGTGGTATAGCAATTAGAAAGAAAGAAAGAAAGAAAGAAACAAAGAAAGAAAGAAAGAAAGAAAGAAAGAAAGAAAGAAAGAAAGAAAGAAAGAAAGAAAGAGTGCAATATTCTGTGAAGCAATCTCCCATGGGAGAGTTTCCAGTTGAAGTCTGCAGACTTCCTTGAGTACACTGGGTACACACACACTTGCCCATAACCCAGGGACGGCCAAAGGCTGAGAATGGATTATGACAATGACCCTGTAGAGGATGCTGTCTCTCTCTTTTTACTTCTCTCACTCATGGAAAAGGTTAATACACATGGCATAATGGTTACATTACTGGATTCCTCCATAGTCGATCATGTTTCGAGTCCTGGACCCAGCAGCTTAAAACTCATGCCAGGCACCTGTACACGCATGCTCAAAATTCCAAGAGAAGAATGGAGTAGAAGGGTTGCAGCATGGCCATCCCTGGGGGATGATTTCTCACCTTCTGTTTCTCTGTCTCTATCTCTCTTGCAAGCGCACAAATCCTACAGAAAAAAAAAACCCTCTTAAATAAAAAGGACAAAAAGATTACAAGAGTTGATGAGAATCTGGAGAAAAGGGAATCCTTATGCATTGTTGGTGGGAATGTAAATTAGTACAGCTATTATAGAAAAGAGTATGAAAATGCCCTAAAAAATTAAAAATAGATCTGCCATAAGACCCAGGTATTCTACTGTGGGTATGTATCCAAAGAAAATAAAATCACTTTCCAAGAAATATCTGCATTCTCATACTCACTGCAGTATTATTCACAATAGCCAGCATATGGAAACCATCTGTGTCCATCAACAGAATAAAAAAAGAAAATGTGATATATACACACACACACACACACAATGAAATACTATTCAGCCTTTAAAGAGAAAGAAATCCTGCCATACGTGACAACATGGATGAACCTGGAAGGTATTATGTTAGGTGAAATAAGCCAGATGCAGAAAGACAAAAACTGCAGGATCTCACTTACATGTAGAATCTGAGAGAGTTGAGCTCATAGAAAAAGAAAACAGAACAGTAATTGCCAGGAGTTAGGGGCTAGGGAAAATGGAAAGGTGTTGGTGAAAGGATATATACTTTTAGTTATAATATGAATAAGTCCTACAGACCTAATGTACAGTATGGGTGATTACAGTTTATAATAATGTATTGCATACTTGAAATTTGCTAGGAGAGAAGATAGATTTTAAGTATTCTCACCCCACCCCACATACACACAGAGGTAACTATACGAGGTAATGGATATGTTAATTAGCTTGATTATAATGTCACTGAATGTCAAAGTATCATGTTGTATATCTTAAATACATGTATTTTTTTATTTCTCAATTATACATCAATAAAGCTGGAGAAAAGTAAGTAAAATATAAAAACCATGTTTTCAGGAGTGAGGTCATGTAAACAGCACAGCAGGAAGTTTTAGGAGTCACCCTTCCACTGATGCAGCCACTGAACTGGAAGGAGCAACTGGATTCTATTGTTTAGGAACTCTGAACTTAACTAGACCCTTAGAACAGTCTAGGGAGTTCTTGATTAAGGGAGGGACTGCTGATCATTCCTCAGTGAGCAGCATGAGAGAACGGGCTACTCTCTCTATTCCTCAGCCCACCCCATCTGTGGGGACCAGCCCACATTCCGGATACGGCTGGTGGGTAACAGGGTGAGCAGCAGCAACCCTGACCTCCCAAAGTCTGGCGCTGTACAATTTGGTTGGTTTGGCAGTGCCTAAGGAACTCCATAGCCATCTACCATAGTTTTGGCTCTCTCGGCAGCAGCAGCTTCCCCTAATAATGACCATCTGAAATTTTTAAAAGATTAACCCCCGCTTCTTCTTTCCTTTTCTGTAACCAGACATTTAAGGACATTTTTGACAGGCCACTGACCACTGAGGCAACAGAACAGAAACTTTGACGACCACGTAAGACAAGAAACACAGAAATAATTTGGAAAACTCACAAATATATAGCACCAGCTCTCAACAAGAAAAAGTAAGCAATCTGTGAGGAGAATTAGATTTCCAGAGTTACCAAATTACAATATCCAGACTGTCCAATTTTCTATTTTAAAAAATGGCAAAGCACACAAAGAAACAGGAGCATTTTCAGAAAAAAAGGGAATTTGTCAGAAACCATTAATGAGGAAACCCAGACATTAGAATTACTAGTCAAAGATGTTGAATCAACTATATTAAATATGCTTAATGAGCTAAAGGAAACTATAGAGAAAGAACTACAGGAAATCAGGAAAACAATGTATGAACAAAATGAGAATACCAATAAAGAGACATTGCAAAAAGGAACTAGACAAAAGCTCTGGACCTGTAAAGTACAATAACTAAAATGATAAATTCACTAGAGGGGTTCAACAGCAGATCTGAACAGGAAAAGAACACAGGATCAGCAAGCTTAAAGATAGGATAATTTGAGGCCAGCAGATGACATGGTGGTTAAGGCACTGAACTCCCTTATTGCCAACCACAGTTCAAGTCCCGGATCCAGCAGCTTGAAAATCACACCAGGTGTATGTGTGTGCATACCCAAAATCCCAAGAGGAGGATTGAGAAGAGACTGTGGCATGGACATTCCCCTGAGGGGTGATTTCTCACTTTCCTCTCTGTTTCTGGATCTCTCTGGTGAGCACATGTATCCTATGGCAAAAAACCACATTAAAAGAAAAAAGAAAAAAAAGACAGGACAATTGATATTATCCAATATAAGGAACAAAAAGAAATGGAAAAAGAGCAAACAAAGCCCAAGAGACCTGTGGGACACCATCAAGCAGGCCAACATATACACTACGGGAACCCAGAATAAAAAGGAAAGAGGCAGAAAGTTTTTGTTTTTTGTTTTGTTTTAAAGGTTTTTGCCATAGGACCCATGCATTCGCTGGAGAGACAGAGACAGTGAGAGGGAAAGTGACAAATCACACTCCAGGGATGGATGGCCATACCACAATCCCTTCTCCTCCATGCTCCTCCTAGCATTTGGGGCACACAAGTACACACACCAAGCATGATTCTCAATCCACCAGGTTCATGACTCAAACCGCAGTGGTTACATGAAAGTCTAGTGCCATTACCACTCTGTCACCTACTGGCCCTCATAAAGAATATTTTAAAAATAAATGCCAAAATCTTCCCCAAAGATGATGAAAAATATGAAAATGCAAGGAAAAAACACAAGCTCCAAGCAGGATAAACTCAAAAAGATTCACATGGAGGGGCCAACAGATGGCGTGGTAGCTGGGGCACTGGACTCTAACATGGCTAACTGCAGTTCGAGTCCTGGATCTGGTGGCTTGCTTTCTCATGTTCCCTTTCTCTTTCTCTGTCTGTCTCTGTCTGTCTCTAGTGAGTGCATGTGCCCTATAACAAGTTTAAAAATGATAATAGCAACAAATAAAATTAAATAAGTCTCTAAAAAAAATTTAAAGATTCACATGGAAACATACTACAGGTAAATAGTGGAATAATAAAATAGCAGCCTAGACAAAAGTGACTCGTGGTGTACTAGGGGTCCTCAATTAGATTAATATTTACTTTCTTATGTGAAACCAAGAAAATTTGGAATGATATTTACAGTCTTGTTAGAAAAAAAACTGCCAACCAAAAATTCTGTATCTGGCAAAATTATCTTTCAAGAATAAAAGAGAAATTAAGATATAATTTTTTTAAGTTGAAGGAATATCCAGTACACTTGCCTTACAAGAAATGATAGAAGACAGTAGACAGAAATTCAAAGTCATAAGAAGAAATAAAGAGCATTATTAAATGTAATTACATAGGTAAGCGTAACAGCCAGTATTATGGTACTTCTGGTTTGTAACTCCGCCTTTTTTCTCAAAATGATTTAAAGATACATGCATAAAGCAATAACTCAGTGTTAACAGACCTGAAACATATAAAGAGGTAATCTGTGGTAATTACTCTACAAAGGAAGGGGATGGACAGAGATGGGTAGGTAAAGAGTGCCCACTGCTGAAACTACAGTAGAACTCACTGAACAAGGTTATTGTAAGTCTTCTTTCAATTGAAATGCTAATTTTAAAATAAACTGTATAAGAAATAGGGGTCATTCTGGAAAGGCAGGAGAAATAAGACAAAAGATAAAAGTCACCTCAACTCACAACAGCTTTATCCTTGTTTATCTTAAAATTTTTTTAAGACTAGACCTTATCCAAGAGCCAGAGTACAGAGGGGCTCTTGCCATTTCAGATGGAGAAAATAACATGAGAAAAGAAGAGTGGCAGCACAGATTTTGTTTTCTCTTCCCACAAAAAGAAACTTCTCCTTTGTTTAGCACAATTTCTCAGAGTACTTTGAGTATCAAAGGTACCAGAGTAAGCAACAGACTCTGGACTCGCCTACCCAAGTTTGCATCTGGCTCTGTCACTCACTAGCTGTGTAACTCAACATCTCACTTTATTTTTTTTAAAATGGAAATAATACTACTACCTTCTTAATGGGTTGTTAGAGGAATAAATATTAACACACATATATATAAAGCAAGCACTCAGAACACCTCCTGGCACATAGGGAAAGCTTAATAAAAATTAACATTTATTATAGCCATAAAATAATTAAAGACATTCTGAGAGGCACAAAGGAAGTTCTACTAAGATCTATGGCTGTAGCAATAAATAAAATTTTAAATCATTTACGTAATTTCATAATGTAATCAATTAACCTACATATTATTGGAGTTAGACAATTTCTACCTAAGATCTAGAGCAAGAGTAAAGTCTAATTGGTATTTGGGTGTTTAAAAAAAAAAAAAAAAAGAGGGTGGCGGATTCCACCAGAGTAATAATATAGTTAGTTTCGAAGTTCCGAAAGCTTTGTTGTAAACAAGAACTGGAGAATCTGTGAAATCTTTCTGTCACTGCTCTAAACACAGGCTATAAACTATGCTGCTACCCAGAAAACCATAACGTTTAACCATAGATTTATATATTCATGAACTCATTTTTTCAAGAAATACTGAGTACCTTTGATGTGCTAAGCACCGAGGATGGTAGGAATAAACAGACAAAAATCCCGGAGAACACTGCTAGGTAATCACAAACCGGGAATATGGTAGTTCACTAAAGCCTGGGGAGGCGGAGGCAGGACCAGGGTTACTGTTTTCATCTGGAGGAGTCACTCCAGGCAGCTCTGAGCTAGCACCACTGTATACTGTCGTATCACATTTTATTTGTGTTGAGTCTCCTGACCTAGTGGTAAAAATCACACAAGTTAATTTCTTAGGTTCCTAGGTAGTTTTTTCCACTGTCCTTTTACCAGGCCCGATATTTCAGAGCCCAAAATGACTCCAAGTTTTTCGGTCATGCAGAAATAATCACTTAGTAGCCACAACAGTAAAAGTGACACCTTCATTTCTGTGTTTAACGTAGCTGTGTACCTGGATGATTTTTTTTTTATTGCCATCTTCCCAGTATGATATAACTAGAGTCCGGCCCAAGACAGAAGCCAAACCACTGCCCTCCAAAACTTCCCGAGTAGAGTTTGGCTTAGCCAAGTCATTCCACCTCTCTGAACATCAGTTTCCTCATAAGTAAGGATAACAGCATGCCCTTCCATAAAGTTATGCTGCAATGAACTGACCTACAGGCATAAAAACCATTTAAAACATCACCTGGCACATATAAAACACTCAAGAAACATTTCTCAAACAACGATCGTCCAATGTTCCTTTCAGCCAGTCACGTTACCTAGAGGGTATCATCAGCTGTGAAATCACACAACCCCACAGACAAATTACTACTGCATCGGTATAGCACAGCAAGCAGCAAGGCGGATATAGATGGCGGAGCACTTCCAGGTTACAACAAGGGCCACCACTGGCTGCTAGATTCAGCTTCTCTTAGAGTACAGAGCCCGCCCTGGTGAGCAACCTAAAATGGATTTTTATGCAGAATTTCCCAGGTATAATCTTCTCCTTCTTCCCCCTACTGTTTTCCTCTAAAGCTCATGCAACCAAGGAAGCATAGGCTTTGTACCTAACATGAAGGAGCCTCACAGGTAAACATAGGCCTCCGGAGATCTAGCCTGGTGCTCACCAGGCATCAAGAGTCACCCAAATCTTCGGTGTCAAAGGAGTCTCAACAGGACCAAACATACGACTTTCTCACTTTTCAGAACTCTCCCTGCACCTGGGCTTCCTCTCTTCATTTGCATTACAAAAAGCATGTCTGACCCTGCCAGGAAGAGGGCATTTAAGGAGATGATTCAAGAGACCCGTGGTACTTCTTTCACAGCCACCATCCTCCTTGCTAATGCTCTCTCCCAGCAAGGAGAAGCCTGAGAAGCTCGCACTCAGCTTCTGCTACAACCTGCAGCTGAGTGTTGGGGTGAACTCAAGCCCAGGCCGGGGAACAATTCCAGAATCAGCTGAGAAAGGGGCCAGCGGGTGGTGCTTAAGGCACTAGACTACCACATGGGTGACTGCAGTTCAAGACTCAGACTTGGTGGCTTGAAAAATCACTCCAGGTGCATGTGTGTGCATGCCCAGATCCTGAGAGGAGAATGAAGGAGAGGGGACTGCGGCATGACCATCACCCCACTGAGGGAGGCAAGGGGGTAAGGGGGACAGGTTCTTACTTTCCCTCTCCAGGGAGGTCATACACCCTATGGGAGGAAAATCAACTGGGAAGTATGGCTTCTTTCCAGCTTCCAATCCCACTACAGACTATAAACTTTTTCTCTTTGGCTTTTAAAAATAAGATCAAAGAAACCCGGTGTGAAGTGTTGGGTAAATTCCCTTTCCAAGCTGGAGTGATACATAGTGATTAAATGTATAAAATAAATTTTAAAAGAAATCACTTTCCTTACCACCATTTAAGAAATGACAAATGTTTGGCAGATTGACTCTTCTCCATGTGACGACATCTCTATGAGGACAGGGTCGTACCTAGCACCAGCCACAAACACTAGCCCACAGAATACATACACAAGGGAACTCCCTTTCTATAGAACTGATTGCATCTAAAAATTCCAAAGAAGCAATTTCAAAACCTCCAATAAATTCAGAATAAACTAAATGCAAAATTAGTTACACATTCCACACTATGTAGGAGGCCATGAAAGTACTATCTCAAAATTAAGGACTCCCAAATCTGCTTTGTTAAGTCATTGTCGGGAACACCAAATAAGTGATTCTAGCTGTCACTATCACAGAATGCCTGCTGTGTGTTCTTGTTTATTAAGTGAGATTAAAACTAACTACCTCATTGCAGTTTTGGGAGGATTAAATGGGTTAACACGTATACTGTTTATAATAGTGTCCAACACATACTAACCACCTAAGAAATGTCAGCTAGTGTTACTATTGTTGCTAATATCTGGCACTGTCCCGGCTAACACCATTCTACTAAGTGAAACAGAAGTTCATTTTGTTAAGCTGCCTAGAAAAGTATTAGCTAAAAAAAGACGTGCCTAAAATCTGGTCCTTTGATAACAAAATTTGCCTTCTATAAGCCATTAATGGAGTCCCAACATACAAAAATGGCCTTATTTTGTAGAATTTTTAATATTTAACAAGTTAAAAAATAAATTGTTTATTTTGTAGAATATTATTTTCCCTTGAAGTAGAAATATATATTTAGCATTTCCTAAATGAATGTAAAAAAAGAACTGAGTTAGTAGCCTCACTGACACACTCCTTTAAACAAAAATCATTAATTTTTACCTTCGCTTCAGGCCAGATGATGTTCCTCATGCTGGAAGGTTCGGGGCACTTTAATCTTGTAAGAGCCCAGGAGCTGAAGGAAGTTTCAAATGACTACTGCTTGGGTTAAAAATAGTCATTGGGAAACAAAAACTGAGAAACAGAAAGCAGAAGTATTTACAAAATTGCTCCATCCGCAACCCTTACACTGTGGGTGTTTTCCTCTTTCTCAGACCACCGTCCTTCAGGCTGACAATTCCTAAATGGGTGTCCTGAAGACCACTGGTCCCCAAGATGGTTGGCCAGACCAGTGTGCAGTGTCAAGCAAGTTTGGAAAATACAGCCTATACTCCCCTCTTGAAGCCACAGTGCCATTAGCACAGTGAGGGCCCTGAGCCCCTTCTAGGAAAAAAAGGCTATTTAGGTATACTTAGCCCATCGGTTCAAAACTTCCTTAACCACAGCCTCCCTTTTCTAAGAACATCTACCTACTAGAATCTAGGCTTAGGAAATACTCTAAATTAATCACTTCTTCCCACCTTAGGAAGGGCTCATACACCTGGCCCGGCAAAGTCAGCACTTAATTTAAAAGCAGATGGCAAAGACATAGACCCTACACATACCCATGGTTCCTAATCAATATAAGTGTTCATGAAGAGGTAGATCTTGAATCAAGTCAAATAGAAACTATCCTTGGGGGGGCCGACAGGCAGCGTGGTGGTTAAAGGCGCTAGACTCCCACATAGTCGACCACAGTTCAAGTCCTGGACCTGGTGGCTTGCTTTCTCACTTTCTCTCTCTCTCTCTTGCTCTGTCCCTCTCTGGTTAAATATAAATACACACACACACACACACACACACACACACGGAAAGGCTCACAGGAAGCAGGATTTCAGAAGACTGGGAGGATAAGAAAAAGCAAGACAGGTGAAAAAGCAATCCTGTCAACAAAAGGAATGTAATTCTCCTCCTGTCTTTTTTTTTTTTTCTTTTTTGGAGAGGTTTTTGCTATAGGGCGCGTGTGCTCGCCAGACAGACAGAGAGAGACATAGAAACAGAAAGCGAGAAATCACCCCCCAGGGAGGATGGTCACGCCGCAATCCCTTCTCCTCCATTCTCTTCTTGGGATCTTGGGCACGCACGCACACGCACACGCACCCGGCGTGAGTTTTAAGCCAACGGGTCCGGGACGCGAACCACGGTCGACTACGTGGGAGTCCAGCGACATAACCATTACACCAACTGCTGATTCCCCCTCCTGTCTTTTTTAAGTCAAGGAGAACAATGATGCACTGAAATCTAATGAGAATGTGTCCAAGGTCAACAGTGAAAAATCCACTGATGCTGGATGGATAAGGTTGTGAGCAGATAGGAATGTTTAGCAGAGTGTGGAGAGGGGGTCCTTGTTCAACCATCTCCAAAGACTCCAATCTCCAGAACATTATGTTTGTTCTAGAAAATTTCCCCCAATTTTCAATATCTGTTCCTAGTAGTTTTGCCTTTGTCCTAGCACTCAAACCTCACAGAAAATTAGACTATTCTGTGTCTTGCTTCCTCATCAGGTCACTGGATCATAACTGTCCCAAAGGGCCTCCTACTGACCTCCCTAGAGACCAAACACACTGCAAAGGCACAGAGAAGCATCAGAGAAGGAGCTGAAATTTCTGAAATAACAACAATAGCAAAAAATAAAGCCATCTGGGTTATGCAACTATTGGTTTTCCAAGATTCAAAAACACTCAAGTATCTTCAGCCTAATTCTCTGCCAATGGGGTATGAGAGGTGTTTGGAGGGGCTACTCAGCTGAATGTGTTAAAAAGCTTCTCACTGGGGCCGGCAGGTGGCTTGTTATAACCACAGCATGGTGTAAGATGCCAGACTCCCACATTGCCAACCACGGTTCAAGTCCTGGACCTGGTGGCTTGCTTTCTCACTTTCCCTTTCTCTCTCTCTCTGGTCAAATTATAAAAGAAATAATAATAGAAAATAAAAATAAATAAATAATTTTTTAAAAATAAAAGCCTCTCAGTGGTTCTGTAGTAAAATACAAAGTTACATAAAGTGGTCCCACCATTTCATTCTACCACTGTCCAGCAGAGCCCTCTGCGAGGATGACATGGTCTAAACCAGCCCTGTCCAACAGAATAGCCACTAGCCACATGTAGCTATTCAGCACTCAAAACATGACTTGTACAGCCAAGGAACTAAAATTTTTAATTTTAGTTCATTTTAATTAAAACACACACACACACAGCTGTGGCTATTGTATTAGGTAAAGCAAATAGCCAAACACTCAAAGTTCCTTCAGCACAAATTTCACAGAGAGATAGTCAGAAAGCAAGGAAGGTTCTCCTGAGGTTCTAGAAAATGGAATATTTGACCAAAGAAAGCAGGGGGCAAAACTGAAGGTGGCAAAAGATAAGCATTCTTCTCATTTACCCAGATGAGAAACTGAGATGACAGATCAATTAATTGATATAAATCATAACTACTATCTGGGGAACCCCTGCATTCATAGCATTCTATATCCAACAATTCAAGATAAACAGTATCACTTTCTTACATATGTGGAAACTGGGGTTCAAGAAAGTCAAGTAGCTTAAGAAAAACTACACAGTAAGTGAAGCTAAAATTTGAACTCAAAGCCCAATCAAATATAGTTTCAGACTTTAAGAAAAATAAACTTTCCTTTCTAGATTAAGTCAACAAGTTTTGTTTTGGTTTTTGAATATTATATGCATAACACTATGCTATGTTTTCTGCGAGTAAATAAAAAAATCAATAAAGAAAACTATCAATACACTGAACCTTAAGAGTTGTGTGGTTGGGGCTGGCAGGTGGCATGGTAGTTAAGGATGCTGGACTCCCACGTGGCTCCTCCATGGTTTGAGTCTCGGACCTGGCAGCTTTCTTTCTCAATTTCTCTGTTTCTGTTTCTCTCTCTCTCTCTGGTCAAATTAAAACAAACAATAATAATAGTTAAAGTTAAATCAAATGATTCTTAAAAAATAAGAGAGTTGTGTGGCTTGTTATAACAAAGGTGCATAAATTATTCAGTTACTCACAGCTAGCTCACCATCATATTGTAGCAACCAACTGACCCACAATAAAAAATCAGCTAATCATTTTGGTACTTCAGAAACATACCACCAAAAGCATAAATAATAAAGAAGAGAAAAAAATATTAGGTTTTCAGAAGAGTCATAATGTGGGACCAGGAGACAGTGTCATGGGACTCTCATATTCGACCACAGTTCGAGTCCCGAACCCAGCGACTTAAAACTCTCATGTGTGTGCACATCCCCAAGGTCCTGAGAGAAGAATGGAGGAGAAAAGACTGCAGCATGACCATTCATCCCCACCCCCCGCCCCGGGGGTGACTTCTTGCTTTCTGTCTCTCTATAGCTTTCTTGTCTGTCTGGTAAGCTCATGTGCCCTATAGCAAAATCTCTCTTTAAAAAAAAGAAAAAACAAAAGTCATAGCACGCTGATAATAATAATTAAAAAAAGACAGACAATATCAACTTCAGTGAAAATGTAGAGCAATGAGAATTCCCACATAGCATTGGGAAGGAAAAATGGCACAGCCACTATGGAAAAGAGTGTAACAGTTTCTTAAAATGTTAAACATACACCCATCATATGTTCTAGTAATTCAATTCTAGGTATCTACCCAAGAAAATGAAAACATTTGTTCACACAAAGACTTACACACAAATGCACACAAATGATCATAGCAGCATTATTCAAAACAGCCAAAAAGTAGAAACAATCCAAATGTTGATCAGCTGGAGAACAAATGAACAAAACTGGTATATAAGTATAATATAATTCAGAGCTAGTCAGGTGGTGTGGTGTTTTAGGAGGCTGTATCCCACATGGCTAACTGTGTGGTTCAAGTCCTGGACCCAGGGGCTTGAAAAACACATCAGCACACATGCATGTATGCCCAAAACACCTGAGAGGGGAATGGAGGAGAAGGGATTGTGGTGTGGTCATCTCCCTGGGGGGTACTTTCTCACTTTCCCTCTCCCTCTCTGTTTCTCTTCAGCAAGCACAACAATTTTTTTAATGAATTTATTTTTTAAGAGATTTTAGTTATAGTGTGTATGTGCTCGACAGAGACCGAGACAGAAAGTGAGAAATCACACTTCAGGGAGGATGGCCACACCACAATCCCTTCTCCTCCATTCTCCTTTCTCTTGGAATTTTGAGCAAGGATGTTCACCCAACATGAGTTTCAAGCCTCCAGGTCCAGGACTGGAACCACAGTCATCCACACAGGAGTCCAACGCCTTAACCACCTGCTGGCCCTAATTTTTTTAAAAAAAATTGTTATTCAGCAATAAAAAAGACTGAACTACTGATGTATATTACAACCATGACAAATACCAAAAACAGTGTGCAAAATGAAAAAAATTCATAGGCAAAAGAATATATATGGAATGATTCCATGTACACAAAACTTCCTGAAAAGGCAACTCTGCAGAGAAAGAAAGCAGACTAGCAGTTGCCGAGGGCTGGGGTGGCAGCAGAGACTAACTACAAGTGGAGGTAAAGCAACTTTCTACAGTGACGGAAATGTTCTAAATATGGATTTGGGAGATGGCTACACACCTCCATGAAAAATCACTGCATTTACACTAGATGGATTTAATGATCTGTAAATTATATCTCAATAAAATTCTTCCTAAAAAGGTATATATCCCCAAGATACAGGAAATGGGGCCTGGTTCAGAGGGCCATTCTTCTAGTTGCATTCATTCTATAAATCATATTCGGTCAGAAGGTAAAGACATAATGGAGAGGAAGAATCAATTTTATTTTTCTTCAATTTTATTTATCAAAAGCAATTTCTTCAGGTATTTCAAAATTTAGAGCTAAGAATACATAGATTCAGTTATGATTTGTGAGGTGGTTTGCTTGGAGGTTCAAAGGTGAGAATCGTGGACTCGACCTGTGTCTAAAGCCCAGCTCTCCTAACTAGCCGACCTCAATCGAGCATGTTCTTTAACCCGAGTCTGTTTCTTCTTCCTATAAAACAGAATGAATGCCTCCGCAGTGTTGCCTAAACCAGCACATTATACAGCACATGGTAAATACTACACAAACTCTGGTATTGTTTTTATCATCATCGCATCCTCAGACCCTATGATCCTATGACCCTAGACTCCCGCCCCCCTCCACGGTAAAACTTCACTGATAAATGAACATTCTCTTCTCTTTTCTTTTTTCCTTTTTTTTTTTCTTTTGAGAGAGGTTTTTGCTATAGGACGCGTGTGCTTGCCAGAAAGACAGAGAGAGGCTTTCTGTCTCTACACAGAAAGCGAGAAATCACCTCCCGGGGGGATGGCCACGCCACAATCCCTTCTCCTCCATTCTCCTCGCAGGATCTTGGGCACTCATGCACATGCGCCCAGCATGAGTTTTAAGCTACCACATCTGGGACTTGAACCGTGGTCAGCTACATGGGAATTCAACAACAGAGCCATTACGCTAACTGCTGGTCCCTGAACATTCTCAATGTACACTTAGTGCTTCATTTCTGTTACATCCAATTTGATTCACTGCCAAACATAACCATTCTACCAGGGATTTACACTTGGAAATAAAGACCTCAAATCCCTTCACCACAAACTCTGTACCACCCCCTGGCTAAAGTGAGATACTTTCCACATCGACAATGGAGAAAACAATACATAGGTGCATTCTCGTGGTTTGTTTCTAGGAGAACTGGACAAAGAAGAAAATGTCGGCATCTCATGGCTGCCTGGCAAACAAGCAGACATAACATAGAAAAATAAAGTCATTCTCCAGAGAAGCTGACACGGAAACACCACGACCTGGCCCCTCACTGGGGAATCACCAACCCCCACTGAGAAAAGCAAAGGACTCTGGTACAGGACTGGCCGCTTCCTGGGCAACACTGAAACCAGCCAAGTTCAAAAACCCCTTGCTTTTTTTGTTTGTTTGTTTAAGTCTGTGTGAAAAGGGAAGGGAAACTGCATGGCTGGACTCTCTGTTCTGTTAGACAAGTGTCTTCTGGTTCTGTTTTTCTTTCGGCTGGGCAGAGAGTAGGGGGACAGAACCTGGAAACCTATCTGTGGTGCCATGTGGACCAACCCCATCACAGACATCAGGAGCAGTACAGATGTCACCTCAGGCTTGCCCTGTCCTGGCCCACCAGCGTGTCCACATAGCCTACTGACTGCACACCTCCCAGAATTTCTGGAAAGGAACACCATAGTGGGCAGAGGCTGGGAGCCGGCACCAGGAGGGATACATGCCCTGAACTTCCCCAACTTCCCGGTTGGCCACAAAAGTCCCACGACGTCAAAACATTCATGGGAAATAGGTCACGGGACTTACCTGCCATGAGAACCGCTCTAACTTGACATCCAAGAAAACCTCAGGGCCTCTGTGGGGATTTCTCTTGGGTACCACCCAGCTCTCACCTCAGTAAAACAGGGATGAAAACAACTTCCCCACAGAAACATCTAGCAGGGCTCAATGAAAGTGCCTCTGAAAATTCAAATGGATGGTAATGTCCTTGTCATGCCAGCTCTCTCCTCGAATGCCACCTCTGCAAACTCGAGAACCTGAGCTTAGAAAGCCCACAGGGGCCCAGGTGAAATAACGTATCAAAGGTCAGAGAGTATGGAAACGGGCAAGACTAATGTCACAAAAACTGAAAAATATTATTCTTCTCAATTCCAATCCAGCCTCCTCCAGTAAAGAGTACATCCTTGGTCCAACAAGGATGTGCTCTCAAAGAGAATATCAAGGGAAGTCAGTTTGGATTCTGAGCCAGTGTCAGTCTGTCCCTTCCCAAGAAGTGTGGCCAAGGCGAGCTGCTTAACCTTAGTTTTCTCATCCACTATAAAGGGCTGATAACAGGACCAGTAGAAGGTGTAATGGTTATGTTGCTGGACTCCCATGTAGTTGACTGTGGTTTGAATCCCAACCCGGCAGCTTAAAACTCATGCTGAGTGCATGTGCATGCGTGCCCAAAATCCCAACAGGAGAATGGAGGAGAAGGGACTGTGGTATGGCCATCCCCCAGGGGGTAATTTCTCGCTTTCTGTCTCTCCGTCTCTGTCTGTCTCTCTGGTGAGCATCTGCACCCTATAGCAAAAATCTCTCTCAAAAAATAGGGGGAGAGGCTAATAACAACACAAACCATACAGAAAGAGTATTCTGAGGCAGAAATGTGTCAATATAGAGTTTCTATATAACTTATCATCATCATCCTAAAACAGAAGGAAAATGAGTGAAAAATTTAGAAACTGCAGAAAAAGGTAGAAAAGTAGCATGTGAATTATGGTCATTAAATAACTAGAGCATTATTGAACTTCAAAAAATTTAAAGGCATGCAAAGGGACATATTCCCCCAGTGCTTTGTGGGAAGACAAGCAAAATAAGAACATATTTAAAACATCTGTTTGGTGTGATTCCGACTATATTAAATAGTCATGTTTCTACACATAGACATACATCGAAAGAGTGAAATAAAAACACATTGAAAAGTAACAGTCATTCTCTGGGCACTGAGATTATGGCTGACTTTTCTTGTCTTCTTTATCACTCTTTTTATTTTCCAGATTTAATACAACAGATAAATATTGCTTTAGAAACCAAATCAACATGGTTTTTTTTGGGGGGGAGAGGTTTTCACTATAGGGTGCGTGTGCTCGCCAGACAGACAGAGAGAGACAGAGAGACAGAAAGCGAGAAATCACCCCCCCCGGGGGGATGGTCACGCCGTAATCCCTTCTCCTCCATTCTCCTTGGGATCTTGGGCACGCACGCACACGCGCCCAGCGTGAGTTTTAAGCCACCGGGTCCGGGACTCGAACCGCAGTTGACTACGTGGGAGTCCAGCGACATAGCCATTACACTAACTGCTGGTTCCCTCAACATGGTTTTTAAAGAAGAAATGACACCAGGCCAGGTCTCAAGTGGCTAAAGGGTTATGACAGAGCAATCGGACAGAGCGGGTGTTTGCTCAGATAGCCAAAGAGGGGTGTTCACGTATGGGAAGGGATGAAGAGTTGGGGAGAAGGGAGCCCGAAACTACCAAGCAAATGTGAAAGGTGATGTCTGAGGGTATCAACCCAGAAGGGTGCTCTGTAAAACAGAAATACACTTCATAAAGAAAGGAAAAACAAAACAGGGATAATAACTTCAGCAGTCCCTAGTTTAAATGAGAGGATTATGTTAATAAAACCCTAGGCCAAAAAAAAAAGAGAGAGAGAGAGAGAAAAGAGAAGAGAATCCTGGAGAAAGCTGATAGCAGCCAGTTTTTTTTTCTCCAGCTGGGACAGAAGATCAGTCACCAAAACTATAAAGGAAAAGGTCACGAGGCTCCATGGGCCCTCCTGGGGGCAAGGCTTGCTTGGTCAGGCTTCTGAGGGCTTGGTGCTCCATCCTTCAAGTCTAAGACCATTCTCACAACCCCAGAGGACCAGGAATTTGCTTCTTTTTGGCATCCACATGAAATAAATAGATCAGCTGAGCTTGGGATCACTGACAGACATAAGCCAGAGCCCACAGAGAGGGCCCAGGGAATCTAAACAGATTGAGTTAGCTTGGCATTTTTCTCTACAAATCTTCCTGGCTTGCCTTCGTTCCTCACCCCTTCCAGAATGAGTCCCCAGCTCACCTTTTCAGAAGAGACTCCTTTTAACTTGTATGAACACGTGGACAGACACTGGACAGAAGATGCAGCACAGGCAGCAGGGAGCCAGACCAGGGTCCCTCTCCTCTGACAAGCTCCCACTCTGGGACCAGCTGAATTAGTGTCCTTCCTCAACCACGACACCCGTGCCTCTTTCCCGCCACCTTCTCTTCTTGGGCAACAACCTGAGATCACAGAATGTCAAAGTCTACCCTGATCTGCCATCCAAGCCCTTCCTTGATGGAGGAGAAGATGAGAGAGAAAAAAAGAGGACCCTGTCTTCTGTTTCTGTCCCTATCAGAGGCAGATGAGATGATGCACCATCCCAAGACCATCAATTCAGGACTTTGCCTGAGGTCATGAATTTTTGTGTGACAGAGCGAGACAAGAAAAGAATTGTCTTAATAGGCACACATCGCTGCCTACAAGCTGGACAGTACTCTCTAGTGATCACCAGAAAAAGCCCAGTTCCCAGGCTCCTCTTGGGTAGATGTCATTAAATATAATAACGCAGAAGGCTTAGTCAAATCATGTGCAATGGATGGAGGGTAAGCAGTTGTCTATTCACTTCTCTTTAAAAGTGCTTTTCTTCATTCATGATAGAGCATGTACACATAAGAGTGAGAGAAGAGAAGGAGAGAGAGAGAAAGAGAAAGAGAGAAACACACTCTCCACAAGGTCTGGTCATACAGCAATCCCCTTCCTCCAGTCTTACAGCCATTTGGATCTTAGATCCATGGTGTACGTGCCCAGCATGACCAGGCCCGAGATTTGAACTGTGGACACTATGTGAGATCCAGTTTCTCTTGAGCAGCACATTAGCACATTTCTGCTATGCCCGAGATCTGGCCCTTTACTTCTAAGGGACAATTATGATGGAAAACATCTCAATCAAAATGTGGACTGCCAGGGCCTGTGATGAGCCAGAGGGGCTGGCACCTTCTCAACACAGGCCTGAGTTCTGCAAGCCCAGTTCTCAGGGGTACCATATCCAATGTGTGCCAGGGTCGGCGTGTGCCTACAGAATCTGCAACCACACTTCTTGGCTTTAAATCCTGGCTTCACCACTTGCTCTGTGACTTTCAGCCTTCCTGTGTCACAGTTTCTTTACATGGAAGGTGAGCACCATGTGAAGTGTCTCCATCTTAAAAAGTTCTAAGAAGTCTTCAATCTAGTCTACCCAACATCCATGTTCCAGCCCAGTAACCACACAACCAGCTTTGGACCTGACCTCTGGAGGACAGGGACTCTCTGAACCTCAGGAAGTGAATCATGACTGGGTCCAACCTTCTCTTGGGATTTCTCGTCCTCTCTGGCTAGTGAGTAATCGAAGGCAGGGCTGACTTGGTTCTGACAAAGCAGAAAGGCAGGGAAGTCAGCTGGGAAAGCCTCATCTCCCAGCAGGAAGACAGGTTTAGACAAAGACTGTTTGTCCCTCCCACTGCCTTAAACACTGCTGCAGCCACCTTGCAACAGCAGGGAAAAGGCTAAGGGTCAGGGGTCTCAGCCCTAAGCCCCATCACTGCCTTAATCAACGGTGCCATGCCAGCCTCCACCTGCCCAAGGATAAATTCCATCCTAACAGATCACCTATCCATGCTGTTCTCATTAAAAATGCTTAAAATCATTCTCCACCGAAAGTTATCAGATAAAAGTAATGTTCCAACCCAGTATGACTCAGACTTATTGTTTTATACATACACACACGCACATACATGCGTGAGTACAGAAACATGTGTATGTATGTAAAATGTGTATATACTGAAAAAAATGTGTATATACTCCATGTGTGTATATCACACATATTTCCCAGTTTCGTTACTGTGAGTCCCTGTAACGACAAGTATACTAGAGTTCAGATCCTGGTTTAGTTATCATCCTACGGTAAAAGAAACCAAAGCTCCTGGAACAAATGGCTGACTCATGAGCTGGAGTAAGGATAATACAAGATGAGCCCAGAGCATCCTGGAATGGCAGAAAATAAGGAACTGCTCAAAAAAGGGTGGGGGTTGGGAACCAGCAGTTAGCGTAATGGCTATGTCGCTGGACTCCCACGTAGTCGACCGCGGTTCACGTCTCGGACCCGGTGGCTTACAACTCACGCCGGGCGCGTGTGCGTGCGTGCCCAAGATCCCGAGAGGAGAATGGAGGAGAAGGGATTGCGGCGTGACCATCCCCCCTGGGGGGTGATTTCTCGCTTTCTGTCTCTATGTCTCTCTCTGTCTGTCTGGCGAGCGCACGCGCCCTATAGTGAAAAACCTCTCCAAAAAAAAAAAAAAAAAAAAAAGGGTGGGGGAGAAAAAGGAGAAAGATGGGGCATGTCAAATGAATATAGGAGCCAAACTGAAGAGCTCCCAGTGGCCAAAGCAGGGACCATTGGAGCAAACAGTAAATAAATAAATAACAATAGGATCACGTGATAGCCTAAAGAATAAGACAAATATCCATGAGCCCACAATGATGTAAATAAGTGACTGAAAAAACTGCAGCAGAAGGGACAGAGCTTCTATACAAAAGAATTTCAATTGATTACTACAGAAGGAATGAGGAAAATAGAAAATAACCAGCAAAATACCATAGCAGTTGCTGTTTCACAAAGACCTACTGATGAATGCCCAAACTAGTGGGTGAAATGCTGTGGAGAAACAGAATATTCATACGGCCTTAAAATATCTCCCCCAAAATGGTAATATTACTAATTACCATGGTAGCTGTAAGATATGTCCACAAATTTTTTGATTCGTCTCCTTCCAGGAGGTGGAACTGAATTTTCCTCCCCTTGAGTACAGAGGCTGAACTGAATCCTTTCTAATTAATAATATGGAAGCAGGAAAACCCTGTCTTTACAGGAATATATATTTGCTGATAACCAAGTGATCAAGGTTTTATCACAGTGATAAGTCATGCTGACATCACGTATTCCTTGGTAGGACACAATGAGAAGGACATATCACCTCTATTATATTCTTCCCCAAGTTCTATAACCTCAGCATAATCATAAGAAAACACTAGACAAACCCAAGTTGAGGGATAGTCTTCTAAGTACCTGAACACCCTATTCAAAATGTCAAGGTCGGTCCAAGCAGTGATGCAGCAGTAATGCAACCAGACCCACATGGGAAGGGTCCTGGGTTTGCAGTCCAGGCCCTCCGTGAGCACTGGGCATACACGTGTGTGCCTGTGATCTGCACCGGCTGACACGACAGGTGGACTGTGGCATGAGGACCCTGTAGGGGGTCCACTCCCCTGAAAAAAGTAAGAAACCTAGATTGGGGGCCAGATTCTACATGGCTAAATAGGGTTCAAATCCTGGTCCTAGTGACTTGAATAACATGCAGGGAACCGCTGTGTGCATGCCCCAAATCCTGACAGGATGAAGAAATGGAGGGAAAAAAGTTGTGGTATGACCACACCCCCATGAAGGGTGCTTTTCTTTCTCTCTGGCAAGCAGACACATTTTCTGGCAACAGAAAGGGGGGGAAAGCCAGAATTTTATAAGAGAAGGGAAGATAAAACTTAACAAATGGAGGAGATTAAAGAGATACAATGAACAAGTACAATGTGAATTGGATCCTGGGACAGAAAGAACACTGTGGGACAATCTAAATAAATTCTGCAGTTAATAACTAAAGTTAGCAGCACTGTCCCAAAGTAAATGTCTTAGTTTTGATAAATATACCATAGTTAAAATACGGATGTGAAAGAAAGCCAAGTGAAAGATATACAAGAACTCTCTATATTTGCAACTCTTCTAAAACATAAAATTATTTGAAGATAAAAAAAATTTGTAAATTAAACAACAAAATGATGCTCCAGGGAGATACATCATGCTTATCCTAAGGCTTCCAGCCCCTAAAAACACCCCAGAGGGTGTCCGTTTACTTCTAGTTTGAGAAGCATCAGAACCTCTCTCAGTTACCAACCATTTCTTAACTAATGCGATAGACATGATCACGACACATCTTAATTATTCACTGGAATCTTTATGCCAAGGATCTTTTCTAAATCCCACTCATAGGGAAACTGGATGAAGACGGTGATAAGGCTGAGCATGGCAAGGCTCTAGCCTGTTGCTCTAGCTGTCCCATCACTCAGCACTTAGCTTAGGAGGTACAGAGGGAGGTACCAACACACCCAAAGGACAGATTCTGAGTGCGCGTCAATAGTAATTCATTTACAGGGAGGCTTTGCTTTCCCTTCTCTCTAAAATAGCTTGATTAAATGTCCAGTACTACCTCAAGAGAGAAGCTGTCACTAAACCCAATCATCTATGAGTGAGAAGAAAAAGTAAAATCCTCCCAATAACCTTGAAGGAACACGGTGAAAAGTTCTCATCACCTAAGCATATGCCTTTTACTTACAGTTTATTGCTATAATCTTAGGATAACATTGGGCTTTTTTTTTTATGATTCTTTCTTTCTCCAGTGAGTAAGAGACAGAAAAAGGGAAGGGAAAAAGAGGGAGAGAGAGAAAGAGAGGCCCTCGTAACAGGGTCTAGCATGCCGCAATCCACTCAGAGCTTCAGCTGTCTCCAGCCCATGGACACACACATGCCTGGTATGTTCAGGGAGCTCTCCCGACACAAAGCTGGGACCCACCCAAGTGCTGCCACTGCACCACCACCTGGCCCCCTTTTTAAGAAGTAGTAACAGATCACTTGTAGAAGTGGTCCCAAATTCTCCACCCTGCCCCCTTGTGACCACATCCTTTATTCAGTGAGATTATGTAGCTTCTTTCATCAAGGGGAAGGGTTTGTTTGCCAAACTTTGAAGCTGGGCTGGCCACGTAATTTGCTTGGGCCAAGAGAATGGAGAGGCCCTGACAGTGTGCCAGTTCTAAGCCAAGGCCTAAGAGATTTTGGTCACTCCCACAGAACCCTACTCTACGGCCTCGAGAACAGGCCACCGCAGCCCGCTGCAGGGTGAGAACACATATGTCGTAAGGATGTGCCATCCAGCTGAGGTCGGTAACACTGTTCATCTGAGCACTTAGAGCTATGTTCCAATCTGGGGATTGTTCTCTAAAATAAACTTCTAGGGGGCCACAGTTGGCGTAATGACTGTCACTGGACTCCCACGTAGCTGACTGCAGTTCAAGTCCCAGATCTGGTGGCTTAAACTCACACCGGGCGCATGTGCATGACTGCCCAAGATCCCGAGAGGAGAATGGAGGAGAAGGGATTGCGGCGTGGCCATCCCCATTGGGGGGTGATTTCTTGCTTTCTGTCTCTCTGTCTCTCTCTGTCTTTCTGGTGAGCACACACACTGTATAGCAAAAACCTCTCAAAAAAAAAAGCCCAAAACAAAAATAAAAACAAAACTTCTAGAACCTAAATGTATAGACTGCTGGTCACCTGTTCAAACCAATCCTCCTACATACATCTTCCCTACTAACAGAGACACACTGGGTTCAGTTGCTGACCTCTGCTCTATCGGGTGCTGAGTGGGGACCTCTCCCTAAAAAGAACAGAGGAAAATCTTGTGTAGTCTAAGCAGCAGGCGAAATCCAGCCCACCACCTGTTTTGATGAAGCCATTTAGTACCATTCTACTAAGCCAGTGAGAAATGAGGTTTTTGGAGACCAGTAGATGGTACAATGGTTACATTGCTGGACTCCCACGTAGTCAACTGTGGTTTAAGTCCTAGATCTGAAGGTTTAAAACTCATGCTTGGAATGTATGCATGCATGCCCAAGATCCCAAGAGGAGAAGGGAGGAGAAGGGATTGCAGCATGGCCATCCTCCTGGGGGTGATTTCTTGCTTTCTGTCTCTCTGGTGAGTGCACAAGGCCTACAGCAAAAATCTCTCTTAAAAAAATAAAATAAAATAAAATAAAATAAAATAAAGAAGAAAGGAAGGAAGGAATGAAAGAAGGAAGGAAGAAATGAGATTTTCAGACAGATTTCCCTCATAAAAGATATTCACACAGGAAGGAATGGTTCCTTTCCTCATCTCTAGATGTGGGAGGATGTGATGCCTGGAATTGATGCAGCCACCTCATGACTATCAGGAGCTAAGACTCGGGGGATAAGCCGATGTACACAGAAGACGGCAAAGCAGGGAAATGAAAGAAGCTATGTCCTTTGGGATATTGTTGAGCCACTCAATTCCTGGAAATGCTCCACCTCTGGACAGTGAAATAGGAAACCTGAACCTCTTCGTGTTTAAACCATTTTTAGCCAGGATTTTTGTTCCTTGCAGCCAAAGACAAAGACCGTCTCAAAGCATTTCTCACATATTATTAATACTCCACTGAGTTCTCAGAAAGATTATAGCAGTGAATCTTTATTTGTAGCATTATATCAACTTATATAAAATTTACAAAACAATCTGAAGAAGAATGACAAATGTGCAATATTCAGCATGCTAACATTGGAAGCCTGGTGTAGTTCTTATTTGCCTAAATTTTTAAAACCCTATTCGATTTTGTTTATATTAGTCCAACAATATGTTATATTTTTCTATAGGTTTTATGCTTTTTGCTGTTACTGTGAATGACAGCATTTCCCCCATAATATCTACCAAATTGCTGCTGTTACATAACAAAGCTATTATTCTTCATGTATAAATCAACAAGGTTATTGACCTCGCAATAGTTCTAGGACTGTCACTATTCATTTGCTTGTTTTTACTGGTATATAATTATGTTGTTTATTTTAAAAGAACTTTTTTCTTTATCCTAGCTACTAGACTTTGTATGTTTCATGCTTTATTACACTGGCAAGAAATTCCAGAACAATAATGAACACCATCTTTTTTTTTTTTTTTAAGGGAACCTAGTGTTTCACTATTAAGTACTGATGATAGACTGTGTGGACATGTTTTTTAAAATTTTTTGTTTATATCTAAATTATGTTTTAAAATTATCCTATTTTGAATAAGAATTTTTTAATGAAGATTTTTTTTTCTTTATTCATGATAGCATGCACATGTGCACACACCTGAGCACCCTCCATAGAGTCTGGTCATCCCACAATCCCCTCCCTCCAGTCCTCCAGATCTGTCAGATCTGGATCAGGGATTTAAATCATGGTCACCAGGTGGGATAAAGCATTTCTTGCTATAGGGCACGTGCGCTCGCCAGAGAGACAGAGAGAGACAGAGAAACAGAAAGCGAGAAATCACCCCCCAGGGGGGATGGTCACACCGCAATCCCTTCTCCTCCATTCTCCTCTCAGGATCTTGGGCACGCACGCACACACGCCCAGCATAAGTTTAAGCCAGCTGGTCCGGGACTCAAACCACAGTCAGCTACATGGGAGCCCAGCGACATAGCCATTATGCTAACTACTGGTCCCGACCAGGGGGGATAAAGCATTTCTTGAACAGCTAATTAGCACCACACCACAGAGTTGGTCTACTGGGTCATCAGAAAAGTTGTGATATGTTTTTCTATGCAAAAATGCATCAAGACTTTTCTGACAACCCAATAAGACCAGGTATTGAATTTATCAAATGCCTTTTAGGAATTTATTGGGATCAACATTTAGTTTATCTTACTCAAATAGACCAAAAGTTCTATTTACACGCTTCCTAAGGCCCAGATTTCTTAGTAACATGTTCATGGATGCTGTTATACAGCAGACAGGGCACATGGGAGACCTGGGTTTGATTCCCGGCCCACCCTAAAAGCCAGGTGCAGTGGCACAGCCTGTTCCCAGCTACTCAGAAGGCTGAGGCAGGTAAATTAGAATGCACTGAAACTTCTTTTTAAAGTGCTGTATTCCTAAGATTAAATGTTACATTGATATTCAGAATCATTCTTTTATTAAAGTTTCTTGAACCTTTCCCTGTACTTTTATTAGGTTTTTTAATCATATGGCTAGAATCATTCTACTTGAGTGCGATAGCAATCATATAACATGGGAATTTCCTCACATCTGAAATTTAAATAAGCTCATTAGTAAAATTATAATAGCAATCCATGACCCCATGGTAAGAGGAGGAAAATCCCAACAGATGAAGTTGAACAGTTTGTAAAAGAAGGGAGGGAAATCCTGTTTAAAATGCTAGAATTACAGTATACTGAAAAAAAAAAAGAATTATAGTATACTGACATTTCTACAACTTCTATATGTAGTCCTTGTCTAAGGGTTCCTTTTTCTTTTGTAGTACTTCACCAATGATGTAATACTGTATGATGCAGGGACTTGGCCCTCACTGTTTTCTTGTTTATTTTTTTCATACTGCATCAAAAATACTTCTCTCCATGTTTTCAGGTAGTGTTACACAGCAGGGAAAAGAAAACCCTGAATTCTTCACTTCTTCTTTTTTTTTTTTTTTTTTTTTTTAGAGGTTTTTGCTATAGGGCGCATGCGCTCGCCAGACAGGCAGAGACAGACAGAGAGACAGAAAGCGAGAAATCACCCACCGGGGGGATGGCCACGCCGCAATCCCTTCTCCTCCATTCTCATCTCGGGATCTTGGGCACACAAGCACAAGCGCCCAACGTGAGTTTTAAGCCACCGGGTCCAGGACTCGAACCACGGTCGACTACATGGAAGTCCAGCAACATAGCCATTACTCTAACTGCTGGTCCCAGGATTCTTCATTTCTGAACACAGAGCCAACCACCTATCTATTTCCATCACCACCCCCCACATGTATCAGTTATCTCTTTTCACAAAAATGCTGCAGAAAAAGCAATCAGAAAGCTTCACTAGCATATGACAGCATGTGCTTATGGCTCAAATGTCTGGAGTGGCCAATTAGGTGTCTCAGCTGACCTTGGCTGGGTACACTTACCCTGGTGTAACTGTGACCCTAGGGTCAGCTGGATGTTCACTGGTTTAGGAAATCCTTGCCTAGGAAAACTAGGGTTGTTCAGCTGTGCTCTGAGAATATATTCATGCCACTCAAGAGAGAAGGTAGACATGCCATGTTTCTTAAGGTCTGGGCTCGGAACTGAATTGGCATACTATCCAGCATTATTACTGTATCTTACTGGCCAAAGCCAATGTCACAACGCCAAGTCAGACTCAAGGGGTGAGAATACACACATTTTACTACAAAGACATGGATTCGGGGAGAGGTGGGAGACCAGCCATGCATGCAGACCCCTCTCCATCTCCAGCTCACTACGGCTACACGTCAGTAACCCAGAGCCCTTTCTTCTCACACCTGCCCCTACCACAGTGTTTGGCCACAACTCACCCTGGCCCTCCAAAGAAGACACTAGGAACTAACATTAATTCCCCCATTTCAGTTATTTTTCAAAAGAGGAGAATGGAGGAGAAGGGATTGCGGCGTGATGGGGGGTGATTTCTCAACTCTCCAAAAAAAAAAAAAAAAAAAAAATTCAACTGGGCTGGCCCCATAGTATAGTGGTTAAGTGCTATGCATACAAAGTCAGATCCCACATGGCCAACTGCAGTTCAATTCCAGATCCAGAGGTTTGAAAAGCACACCGGGTGCATGTGCATGCATGCCCATAATCCTAACGGGATAGAGAAATGGAGAAAAAAAGGACTGCAGCATGGCCATGCCCCACTAGGGGTGCATTCTCCCTCAGGCAAGTGTATGTGCCCTTTGGCAATGAAACAAATTCAATTTATTTTCTGAATAGGTGACCCATGTACATGGCATTAAATGTATAAGCTCCAAGATAATATAAAGGTAAAAGGTAAAAAGTTTCTCTACCAGCCCTACCCCTAAGCCACTCAATTGCCCTCCTCAGGAACAATCACAGTTACCAGATATTCTATACATACAATAAGTGCAAGTGCATGCATGTGTATGTATGCAAGTGTCCACATGTGCATGTACACACGCATGTATGTACGCAAGCATGCACCTGTGCACATGCATGCATGCACATATAAGCATGCACATAGAGATGCACACACACACTATTCTTTCTAAATAAATAAATGGCATTATACTAAAAATGATGCTTTATACCCTGCTTTTTCCCCCTTTCATCATGGCATATCTCAGGCACTGTTCCAAATAGAGTTGCCTCAGACTTTGTTTTTTCAAGCTTATTTATTTAATAAGGGTAAGGAAAGGAGGGAAGACATACTGGCAAGTGGTACCGCTCAGCCTGCGCATAACTATGCATTTGTAACCTGGACAAACACAGCCACGCTACCTTCCAAAAACACTAGACTTGGTGAATTATAATCTGCAGGCCAAATCCAGCCTGTGATGTTTCCACTTTCCTTTAGAGTTGTGAAAAATATAAAAGACAGGGCCCGATGGTGGCACAGCAGCAAACACTCTGACCCTCTGTAAAGCTGATGCTCTGTAAAGCTGACACACATGGGAAGTCCCAGATTCAGTTCTCAGGTATACCTGATACACCAGGTGTGTGTGTGCCCATGATCTGGAAAGTGAGAGTGGACTGCAGCACTGAGATTTTGTTGAGGGTGCTGTCGGTCTCTCTCTCTCTCTCTCTCTCTCTCTCTCTCTCTCTCTGTTTCTCTGTCTCTAGACATATGTGTGTGTGTAAATGTGCATCTGACTCTGTCTAACTCATTAAAGAGAGAAATAAACTGGGACCAGCAGATGGTATAGCAGTTATGTCGCTGAACTCCCACATGGCTAACCACAGTTCGAGTCCTAGACCCAGTGTCTTCAAAATCATGCCAGGCGTGTGTATGTGCATGCCCAAGATTCTGGGAGGTGAACGGAAAAGGGATGGCAGTGTGGCCACCCCCCTGGGGGATAATTTCTCGCTTTCTATCTCTCTGTCTTTCTGGTAAGTGCATATGCCCTATAGCAAAAATCTCTCCCAAAATAAATAAATAAATAAACTTTTAAAAAAATAAAAGAAGAAGAAAAGGCAAGGGGGAATGTGTAACAGAAACCTTAAGTGGTTCACAGAGTTGAAAATATTTCCTACCTGGCATTTCATAGAAAAAGGTTGCTGACTCCTACACTAGACCGATTTACACTCCCATTTGTGATATATAAGAGTGAACGTTTCTTTTTCCATTCTAATCTCTGGTTATGTTAAGATTTAAAGTAACAACTTGAGGTTTGAAGAAAATGAGTCACCCACAATACTTATAAAATGGTACTGTGATTTCTCCAGGGCAAAAAAACAGCTTATTCTAGGATGCAAACATAAGCTGACACTTGGATTTCTTACCTCACAGTCACGAGGGGTAAGAAAAGGTTAGAATCCCCAACTGTTAGAATTGGGAGAAACTTTAAAGGTTATCTGGTCTGTGAGTTGCAGATTTCATGTACAATTCAAATTTCAAAAAGAATCTAAAGGATTGAGACAGTGTTGCTAGCTTTTTGTTTTGACAAGTCAAGTCACTAAAAAATAAAAACCACCCAACTATCATTTACTTTCACCATCGCTTCATAATATAAGGAAGTGAACATAAAAATGTAGGGCCTACCCCATATTACATAAAGGACAGACTATTCAATTGAGTTTGCTTAGCTTCATGAAAAGTCAATTATGTAGTCATTTTCCTTCTGCCAATTTTGCTTCAGACTGAGGAAAGTTCTGTCAAACCCAAATTTGGGAACCTACCTCATTGTCTTCTAAACAATCTAATTCCCTATATATCTAAATGATTTACTCAAGATTCAATTCTGGTGACAAGGAATTTCCAGGAGACCCAAAACTATCAAACCAAGACCTCCGCCTCCAACTCCCACAATCCTTGCTCGAAACCACAACTTCTCATGTATCCAGAATCACTGAACAAATGATTAGCACAAACGGTCAGACCAATACCTCAGCCCTCTTCTTTCCTGGTACAGTGCTCTCTGTTCTCAGGTCTGATCCTCTTATCTTTCACCCAAAATGGGTTTTCAGTTCCCTCCACCAGGGAGTAGGGGAGCAAAACAACAAAACAGAAAACGTCCTCTCTTCTAAGTAGGCAGAGAATCCTAGTCCTGTGGGTGTAAATGACAATCACTCACTCATTCTAAACACACCCACCACCACCATCAGTCCTTACAAATAACCTCCACTTCTCTTTCTTCATTTACGCTGCTCATAATGGAGAGGAGAGAAGAGGAGGAGGATGTGGGAATACATGCATGGGTTTCTACAGGCACTTAAGAATCGGGGACCAGCAGATGGTAGAATAGCTATGTCGCCAGACTCCCATGTAGCTGACCATGGTTTGAGTCCCAGACCCGGTGGCTTGAACTCACATTGGGTGTGTGTGCATACGTGCCCAAGATCCTGAGAGAAGAATGGAGGAGAAGGGATTGTGGCGTGGCCATCCCCACCTGAGGAGAGATTTCTCGCTTTCTCTCTGTCTCTGTCTTTCTGGCAAGCACACACTCCTTAGAGCAAAAACCTTTCAGGAAAAAAAAAAGAATTAATGAGCTTTGGGACCAGCAGATGGCATAACGGTTACATCACTGGACTCCGACGTAGTCGACCACGGTTCAAGTCCTGGACCCAGTGGCTTGAAACTCACACCAGGTACATGTGTGTGCATGCCCAAAATCCTGAGAGGTGAGCAGAGGAGAAAGGACTACAGAGTGGCCATCCCCCCTCGGGGGGTGATTTCTCACTTTCTCTCTGTCTCTATCTCTCCAGTGAGTGCATGAACCCTAGAGCAAAAATCTCTCTCAAGAAAAAAAAAAAAAAAAAGAATTAGTGGGCTTCCCCTCAATTTCAGAGCCAAGGGAATACCCATGGCCTTGTCTAAGAAGCTAGAGAATGATGACAGCTATGTCAGATCCAAGACGCCATCTTCCTCTGCCCTCCTGAGTGCTCTTCCACAAAATCTCCAGCTTTCTTTTGTGTGCCAGGTGTTTATTCGCTTTCCCCTGGGACTGCTCACCTATGTCCTGACAGGATCCATTTCATTTCACATCACCTACCCCATGGGTGTGACCATCCTAAAGGCACAGCTACGCCGACCTCTGCCACAGACACCAGACTCCTGGTCTAAGCCTGTGGGTACCGCTGTGACCAGCCAGCTCTCCAACGAGGACTAAGTGACGCTCTGGGCCGCAAAGCCTCTTGCAGTCCTTCCAGGATCATGAAAATGATGCATCGGAGGGCAGTGAGCATTGATAATGGCTTTAATAAATATAGTATTGGTTCAATCTATTCTATTTTCAATTAAGATTTTACCTCTCACACAGCAGGTCTTTAATAGAAATCCTAAGCCTGAGAGTAGGTCACTGAGAATTTATAACATCTTTTTTAATGAACCAAATAGGAGGACTTTTGCTGCCATTCCAGGTTTTTTTTTTGTGTGTGTGTTTTTTTTAAGTCCTTTTCTGTCTCATCATTCCAGTACATGGCTGAAGATAATTCTTTCTCCTCACAATGCTGTTACCCTCCTTTTCATTAATTACTACTTCAATTTTTTATTCTCTTCTAAAGCTTAATAGGACTAATAATCCAAGAGAGAATCTAATTAGTAGATGGAATTTTTGCTCCTTGTTAATAACCACTTGTTAATTTTTACTCCTTGTAATAAAAACATGCAAATTCTCAGCAGGATACGAAGAAATGAAACCTATCCCAAGGAGATCAACCCAGGGAAAGGAGAGATGTGATCTCTCTGCCAATACTTCACGCTTCACCCAAAATGACTTCTTCAGGTTTTGGCAGCAGGCTCTGGATAACATCACATTTCTATAAATCAGCTCAGTCATGCAGATGCGATTTAGTTATTTATCTTTCAAAACAACAAGAATGTTAGCTGACTTGGATTTGATGTTGCAGATAAATGAGAAGGCCAGCCCTGGAGACTCTGCCCCCCCTTGTTGAGACAGAGGCACTATCTTACCCACTGCCAGACTGTAAGTTTCCTGGCTTAGTTGGCATTTTCAAGACCTCACCCATTAACAAGATAAGCAAGAGATGGCACAGCTCAAGCAGGCTCTCAGAGCCATAAAATGGGGTAGGCAGAAGAGGCCAGATATGTTATCAAGAAAAGCAGTGAGTCAAATGGACTTCACAATAGAGTTTGGAAAATAATAGGACAGATATATAGACCTAAATGCAGTATGTTCCCAACTGGCCAGTGAGTCCCAGACCCAGTGACTTAAATTCACGCCAGGTGCTTCTGTGTGTATGCCCAAACTCCTGAGAGGAGAATGGAGAAGGGATTGCAGCATGGCCATTCCCTCTGGGGGTGATTTCTCACTTTCTGTCTCTCTGTCTCTGTCTCTGTAGTGAGTGCACACACCCTATAGCAAAAAAATCTCTTCCCCCCCAAAAAAGTACCCATCTTTCTCTCTCTGCTTTATCCCACCTCCCTTATTCCTTCCTTCTAACTTATTAAAAATTAAAAAAAAATTGGTCAGGAAAACGAGCTCACAATCTCAAAAAGAAGATAAAGTACCAGAGCTTCGGTACAGGTGACAAAGGTTTAATGAAGGATGGAAAGGATTCTGAGAGAACAGAGGTAGTACAGGCACCAAGGGGGGAAGGAGGGCAGCACTGGGGCTTGGAGCTGAGTCTATGGAATGAATAAGGTGGTGCCAGACAGGCAAGGTTGAAGAGTTCATTCCAGGTGGAGGGAACAGTATGTACGTTCCCAACCAAAAATAGTGCCTTCAGGGTGAGCAGAGAGTGCATCTGGACATCAGCCAACGACGAGCCCAGAAAGGGAAGGAGGATCCACATCCCAGAGGCTCTGCAAGCCCTGATGAAGTGGCTGGTCTGGTTCCTGCAGGCCACAGAAAGCCACTGCTGCACTCTGAGCAGGGGTGTGACTCGATCTGCATGCTGGGAGCATCGCTGGCTATGTACTGTGCACTCGGCATGTTACTGGAAAGTGAGGTTGACAGTGGAAAGGCCAGAAGGAAGAGGATGGCCTGGGGAAGCAGTGATGATGCAACAACACAAAGAAAATAACCATCATTCCTCCTCTCTACCTTGATTCCAAATCAGAGACTTTAATTGAAAATGAAAGAAACATTGGGACCAGCAGTCAATGTAAAGGCTCTATCACTGGACACCCATGTAGTTGACGGCGGTTCAAGTTCCGGACCCGGTGGCTTAAACTCACACCGGGCGCATGTGCGTGTGTGCCCAAGGTCCTGAGAGGAGAATGGAGGAGAAGGAATTGTGGCATGGCCATCCCCCCGGGGGGTGATTTCTCACTTTCTGTCTTTGTCTTTCTGGTGAGCACATGTGCCCTATAGCAAAAACCTCTCAAAAAAAGAAAGAAAAAAAGAAAAAGAAAGAAAGAAAGAAAGAAAGAAAGAAAGAAAGAAAGAAAGAAAGAAAGAAACGTATTGAAAGAGAGCTCATGTATTGTGACTCAGTCTTGTCTTTCCATAAAAATAAAACCCTGGAATCATATTATGAGAGAAACCAAACTGCTTGACCCACTTATTTCATTAACAAATCCCCAGGAAAACAGTCTGGATGAGAAAAAAATAATTTTGTTCGAAGATGTTTTTAACCATACTACTCAAAATAGCCCACAGATGAATATAATCCAAACATCTAAAAATAAAGGATGGCTAAGCCAAATGTCATCTATCCACATGACTAAACACTACATAAACATTAAAATACTGCAGCCATACATGGGAACGTGTATGGGGAACAAAACACAAAATACACAATGACCACAACCATTAAGTGCCTTCTATGTGTCAGGCCCAGTGTTAGGTGTGGGAACACAAAAGTAAGCCAGACACGATCCTGTCCTCTGAGAGCTCACAGTCCACTGTGAAAACCAGGCTCACACAATTCCAGCAGCATAAAGAGTTCTAGAACAAAGTTGGGTATTATGAGCACCCAGAAGAGGATTCACCTCATTTAAAGCCAACATATAAACACAACTCAGAGGACATGGTGGACATCAAAGTCTGTGGCAGGGGAGCTGGCAGGTGGCATGGTGGTTAAGGGTACTGGATGGACTCCCATGTGGCCAACCATGGTTGAAGTCCCGGTCCTGGTGTCTTCTTTTCTTACTTTCCCTCCCTCCCTCCCTCCCTCCCTCTCTCTCTGTGTGTGTGTGTGTGTGTGTGTGTGTGTGTGTCCCACTCTGGTCAAAATAAAAAATAAGTAAATAAAGTTAAATAAAAAATAATTCTTTTTTAAAAAATCTGCAGCAGGACCACACAGTTACAGATCTTACTAAGATAAATTAATATTAAAGCTAACTTGTTCTGCATTATCTCATGATCTTCCTACCAGCCTGTGAATGTCTGAGGGGAGAACTGTGAGACAATGTCTTACTTTGATTTCTAACAAGGTTTACCTGGAAAACTGCCCATTCTTATGGTTTATGGTAAGACTTTTGCCAGCACAAAACACTTTGCTGTGGCTCTCAAATGTTCGGGAGTAACAGAGTATATTGAGAGCACTTGTGCACACATACACACAACTGAATACTGTCGAAAACAGTCTGGGCTGCCAATGTGGAGGTGGATGCTCTCACTCCTTTGAAATTTACAATTACTCATATGTAAATTGGTAGCAAGGAAGAAAATGTGAGAACCTCAGAATGTTTCTCCCTTTAGAAGTACTACTGAGATCCTTTTTGTGTTTGTGATCTATAAGTATGAACACTACAATTCTGTTATTTCCAGAAGTAACTCGAAAAAGTATCTTCAGTGGTAAGTTTTCAAGTAGCAAAACCACAAGTGATACTGTCAACTGTACATTTGTGATGGGCAGAATCTCAAGGTCTTTCCTTTGCAAACATGCTTCCATACATGGAAGAAGGTTAAAACAACACTGTCGACCTCAGGGCTGTGGAGGGACAGTTGAAAGAGGAGTATCACAACTTGGGTTCATACACTAGGGTTGGGACATCAGACACTCACTCACCCTCTAGTTCTAGTTGCTGAAACAGACATTCCCAGGAAGATAGAGTGAAGGTAATTATTATTTCCTTGACTCTCTTTCTTCATTGTTCATGAAGACAAATGGCATAAACATTTAGGGGGAATGTCCAAGCTAAGATTAGAAGGAATTATTTGGTTTACTTAAATCCACTACTGGGGCTTATGAAACACACGAGAGCCTCCCCAACACATAATTACCTGAGGAATCTGTTATAAATACATGTCTAGGGTCTCTCACAGAAATCCTGATTCCGGAAGTCTGAGGAGAATCTGAGAAAGAATTTATTTAATTTAATTTATCATTGTTGTTGTTATTATTTTTTAATTTGGACAGAAAGAGACAGAGAGAGGGGGGAAAGTGAGAAGGCAGGATCTGCAGTCAGTCATGTGTGAGTTCAGCACCCTAACCACCACACCACCTGCTGGCCCCGGTGAAGGATGGTTATTACTTTGTTAAATGATTGGGGGGAAAATCAGAAGAATGATATTTTACTCCATGTGAAAATTATATGAAATTCAGATTTCACATAGTTCAATAAATACACTGGGTTGAAATACCAGTTCTCTCTCTTTTCCACTTACTAAATAGTTCCAAGAAGACAAAGTGAACATAATTTTTTTATTATCCTCTCTCGATAAGCTTATTGTTCATGAAAACAAATGGTATAAACTATATTAGGGTGACAGTCCAAGCTAGGATGAGAAGGAAGGTAAATAAGTAAAATTGCATTGAAACACATCTACGTTTAGTCACTGTATGTGTTGTCTATGGCTACTTTCACATTAAGATGACAGAATGAAGCAGCGGTGACAAGAGGCCATGTGGCCCATAAAGCCTAAACTATTACTATCCGCCACTTCACAGATAAAGCTCATGAACACCCGCTGTAGGGCAGAGGGCTGGAAGTGTTCGTCTGCTTCCTGAAAACGGACTCTGGTCTAGCCTTCACTTGCTGAATATGACATAAAATACTGAACTCAGAATCACCTCAGATGCCTTTTTTTAATACTGACCTATAAAATATACCACAGCCTAGTTCTCTCCATCTGAGTGTCCCGATATTAAACTGAGACTGTTCCTGCAGTTTCCTAGACCAGAAGCAGGGACAAGGAAGGGCTTCCGCACATTTGATTCCATTCTTAGAATGACGGATGCATAAAGAGAGGCGGCCAAGCATACTAATGCAGCAGGGTCCTCTGCAGGGGCTATGGCTGAATCTCCCTTTTACTGAAGACTAGGCAGCTTTGCCGGATCAACAGTTATCTCGAGTGCCATGCCATTTTTACCAGCATCAATATTCAAAACTCAGAAACCCAGTGTGGGAAACATAATTCAAAGTGGATTGGCAGAAACTGCTGTCCTCCCTCCCACCTAAGGCAGAAGGTGGTCTACCAAAGCCCAGATAGTTCTGGACCATTTCCAGCAGCTTAATTCCTGTCATCTCTGGAGGCAACACAAATTATAAAGCATTTTCTATTGTTGCAGTAGTCAGCTAATTCAATTGTCAGAACATTTCAAATCCCATAATTTGGATGAGAAGTGGGAGGAGCCCTGCTCTTTTGAACTGCCTGTTGGACCATTCCAGGTCACAGCATGCTTGGGGGTGGGAATATGAAAATATCCTCCACTAGGAAATTAATGTTTGTAAATTCGCTAAGAAGCCAAGTAATAAGCTTAATGGTTCAGAATAAAAGTAGCTAGAGTGGTTTATTATTACCATTACAAGCACATATTTTAATTTGCAGCTTTATCACACACATTGATTATCGGTTCGACTCTGTATGGTATTTTACTCACATTTCAAACGACACATAATCCAGCCCTTTTCCCCACCATTTTTAGTTAAATCCTTGAACACCTTTTAATTTTCATAACATAACTAATCCTTACATTCTAAGGTAATAAAGGTGTCCTTATACTGAAGAGCTCCATGGACTTATTTCTCTGCTGGACCCCTGCATATGCTTGGATGAGTCATCACACTAATTTGAATTCCACTTCCGCCATTGACTGAGCAATGTGTGTAGAGAGGACACTTCACTCCCCTGAGCCCCAGTCTCTGCCTGAGAAAAAAGGTTGATACTACTACTCTAAATAATCACTTTGACAATGTAAATTGACTAAAAATAATCATTGAATTATACACTTAAGATGGGTCAATTTTACAATATATAAATATTTCCTCCATAGTTGTAAAATTTCAATTTAAAGCTCTCAAGCAGAGACCACTTCCATCTGCAGGCCCCTGCCTAGTCAGGGAAACTGAGGTGGGGCCACCCATTGGTCCCAGCTCTAGCTCCAGCCCCCAGTTCCCAACTTCAGAGCCTACCTCCTCCCCTCCAACAAGGGCAGCTCTCAGCTCTCAAGCAGAGCCCACTTCCATCTGCAGCCCCCTGCTGAAATCACATGCCTTGCAAGCATGACTATTTTTTTTTCTTTTCCATATTCTTTTTTTCCTCCCTCTTACACTGGTATCTTCTCTTCATCTTCCACCCACCCAGAAGGAATATACAGGTCTAGAATCATAAGTTTCAAACATCCTAGCATTGTGAGGCTCCCAGAGATCTTCACTCTATACTGAACCACCTGCAAATAAGGAGAAACTGCTCTTTAGAAACCTGAAGAGAAAGCTCCTCCCATGGGGATAACATTGCTAAACACAGCAGAAGACAGACTTTGGCACAGAAGCAATCCACAGCAAAAGGCAAGCAAACTAGTTCCCAGTGGCAGAAACATTCTCCAGAAAGGTATCCAAAAGTGAATACATCACCCAATTGCTAGAAGTCTCAGAAGAGCCTCAAGTTTGATAAAACCAAGAAATATGTCTCCATTGAAAGAACACAATAACTCTCCTCTATCTCTTGAAAAAACACAAGAGGGGGGTAAGCTACTCACCCAGACGGTCTGTTCGTCATCTACTACAGCCGCCCCTGCCACCCTTTTACCTTCTATGATGTAGCTGCTTCTGTCAGTGAACCAGGTCAGCTGGGCATTTGGTAGAGGCTGATCTTGGAGATCCCATCGGGTTCCAGTTTCTTCCGCCAGGACTTCTTGGCAGATTGAACTTCCAAGTTTGGGAAGAAACTGATCATCAACCAGATGACTAGAAATCGCTGCAGGACCACAAGAAATATGGGAAAGCAGGAAAATACCTCTCCTCCAAGGGAAAAGGATAACTCCTCTTCATCCACACACAGTTCAAGGGAATTCATGGAAATGTCTGATAAAGAATTCAGAACATTCGTAATGGCAAAACTAACAGAGATGGAAGAGAAGAGAGACAAGGAACTGCTGAAGAGGAAGGAGAAAGAAGTTGTTGAGTTCCAGGAGGTGAGGAAATTCATGCAAGACCTAAAAGAGGAATTTCACACTTTACAAAAGAATCAGATGGAACTGTTAGAGATGAAGGCTATAATACAGGAAGTCAAAATCTCCCTTGAAAGTATTAAAAGCATACTAGATTGTACAGAAAATAGAATCTCAGACATAGAAGAGAAAATTGCTAGCCTAGAAAAATCCATCACGAAGACTGAGAAAATGGCCCAAAAATTTGAGACTAATATATGAGAAATACTAGATACCATCAAACGTCCAAACATCCGGATAAAAGGCATCCCAGAAGGTGAAAAGACTCATAAGGGCATTGATAATCTATTCCATGAGATCCTGCAAGAAAACTTTCCAAACCTAGAGAGGCACTCTAAGATTCAGTCCCAAGAAATACAGAGGACCCCAAATAGAATCAACCCAAGAAGATCTTCTCCAAGAAACATTATAGCCAGATTGACCAAAACAATAGACAAAGACAAGATACTAAGATTGGCAAGAGAAAAACGGCAAGTTACCTACAAGGGGTATCCCACCAGACTAACAGCAGATCTCTCATCAGAAACAATGCGAGCGAGGAAAGAATGGGAAAATATCTTCTACGTGTTAAGGGAAAAGCAATGTCAACCAAGAATACTGTACCCAGCAAGATTATCGTTCATTTGGGAAGAAGACACGAACATTCCCAGATAAACAAAACCTGAAAGAATTTAACAGCACCAGACCAGATCTCCAAGAAGTTCTTAAGGGAGTGCTATGTCCATAAAATTAAATGCAGACACACAGAAATAAGGGTTCAAAAACTAAGAAAATGGGCAACTTAATTGTAGGGACAATGTCTGGAGATGAATATTATATCCCAGAATTCAATCTGGAAGATCGAACCTCAACAGAAGAAAGATTAAGTACATGAGACTGAATTGATGAAACAACATTCTGTGACTTGACTAAAATATTGCTGCTTTTCTCCTAAGCTTTGTTGTCCAGTTTTAAAGAATTTTTGTCCTGTCTTGAGCTGTCGTTACGTGCATGTACCTTATTTGAACAGAATACTAACCTGTTTGTAGGCTTTAAGTTTCAAGGAAATATCATTACCAGTTCAAAACTGCTCTTCTTGAAATTACCAGCTGAACTTGCTATTGAAAGTAGTTAGATTACTTATGATATTGTGTGATCAACAAAATGTTGGGGGAAAAGGAATGGAAGACAACTGTATATAGCAGAGATAGTGTAATAAGAGAGTGGGAAAGGGCAGAGGGTCAAACATGGGGTAAAAAACATATATATACATATACATATGTATGAAAGTAGAAATGGAATATTATTGATGATAACATGCATGATTAAGTCACTATGCAGTTTATTCTAGATGGGAAACCACATTTAGTATGTTGTAATGATGCTCAGGGAATGAATGTTAAGTAATTAAAAAAAAATGTTGCAGGAGAAAAAAAACAGTAAAACTGTTCGGATCGAAATTTTTAAAAAAATGCATATTTGATGACTGCAGTAAGCTATATAGCCCCAGTTGGGTACTATTTTATAGTATGTTCATTCTACTCACTGAGGTTTATGCCTAAAGTCAGACTTGGGTTCATGTATAGGTATATATCAGCTGTGCTAGCTATTGGATATATTTAGACTTATTAAGTTCATTAGCAAATCAATTAAATGGGGGGGGGGAGGAGGCATAGAAAGCAACCATGGATACCAGAGACAATGTGGGAGGAGGGTGGGACATGGCAGAGGGTGAGGGATAGGGAATCAAGGATGAAAAAAAAAAAAAAAAAAGTATATAAGACATAAAAATTGGAAAATTATTTGCTGAAAACATGTATGTTGATGTGCTTGATTGAGCCAATACACAGTGTATTTTGGATGGAAAATTCATTTGTATGCTGTAATGATGTATAGTGAATTAATGTAAAAACAAATAAATTTAAAGAGAAAACACACACACACACACACACACACACACACACAAGAGGTTACCGAAATGTCAGAGAAAGAATTCAGAATATTTTTAGTGACAAAACTCTGAGTTGAAGCAGAAAAGAGACAATGAGCTCCAGGAGATGAGGAAGTCCTTCCATGATTTGAAAGAAGAAATGGACACCATAAGAAAGAATCAAATGGAACTATTAGAAATGAAGTCTGTAATACAGGAAATAAAAACTCTCTCAAAAGTATTAAAAGCTGATTAGACCATACTGAAGATTGACTCTCAGACATAGAAGACAAAACCTCTGACCAAGAAAAAACATCAAAAAAAAAAAAAATGAGGATAATATATGAGAAATACTAGATTCCATTAAATGTCCAAACATCCGAATAATTGGTATCCCAGAAGGCGAGGAAGCTAATAAGAGCATTGCAAATCTATTCAATGAAATCCTGGAAGAAAACTTTCTAAGTCTAGAGAAGCACTCAAACATCCAGACCCAAGAAGTTCAAAGGACCCCAAATAGAATCAACCCAAGAAGATTCTCTCCACAGCACATCTTAGCCAGACTGGCCAAAACCACAGGTAAGGACAAGATACTAAAACTGGCAAGAGAGAAACATCAAGTAGTTTACAAAGGTTATCCTATCAGGCTAACACCAGACCTTTCAATGGAAAAAAATCCAAGCAAGGAAAGAATGGGAAGACATATTGAAACTGTTAAGAGAGAAACAATTTCAACCAAGATTATTATATCCAGCAAGATTATCCTTCATATGGGAAAAAAAGATTAAAGTCTTCTCAGACAAACAAAACCTGAAAGCATTTGCCAGCACCAGACCAGTTCTTCAAGAAACTCTGAAGAGAGTCCTGCTTTCTTTAGGAAAACTAAAGAATGAACAGAGAGAAATAAGAAAATAAAAGACAACCAAGACAATAGCCAACTTAAAGGTAGGGACAAGCCCAGAAATATTGATAATAATATTGAATGTCAATGGATTCTCCAATTAAGAGACACAGACTGGCTGAATGGATAAAAAAAAACAAACAAACAAGCAACAACAACAACAAAAAACAGAAACCCTCTATCTGTTGCCTTTAAGAAATACATCTCATGGATAAAGACATACATAAACTAAAAGTGAGGGACTGGGAAAAGGTATTTCATGCAAATGGAAACCAAAAAAGAGCTGGAGTCGCAATACTAATTTCTGACAAAATAGGCTTTAAAACAAAAACTGTACAAAGAGACAAAAAAGGACATTATATAGTAGTAAAAGGACTAATCCATCAAGAAGATATAACACTTATAAATATCTATGTACCTAACTGACGACCACCCAAGTTTGTGAAGGAAAAACTGTTAGATCTAAAAGGATAGACTGCAATATACTAATTGTTAGAGACCTCAACACCCCACTATCTCCTTTGGACAGATCATCTAGACAAAAAATAAGCATAAATGTACCATAAATCAAATGGACTTAACTGACATCTATAGAACCTTCTACCCAAAAACCATGAGATAATTTTTTTTCTCACCCCCACATGGAACCTTTCCAAAGACTGACCACATGATAGGGCACAAAGCAAGACTTTATAGATTCAAAGGCATAGAAATTATATTCAGTATCTTCTTCAACCATGATGGAATTAAACTTGATACAAATTTCAGGAAAATCCTCAAAAATACACAAATACATGGGAACTAAATAACCTACTCCTGAATGACTTCAAAACTACTGAATAAATAAAGACTGAAATAAAAAGATTCATGGAAGCAAATGATAATGAGTACACGAGTTTCCATGATCTTTGGGACACTGTAAAAGCAGTGGAAAGAAGGCAAATAGACAACTTAATATCATGACTCAGAAAACTGGAAAAGCAACAAGGAAAAAAATCCAAATAATGCCATGAGAAAATAAATCATAAAGATATGAGAGAAATAAATTAAATAGAAAGTAAATGAACTATACAGAAAATAAATTAAAGCAAAAGCTGATTTTTTGAAAAAGATTAAAAAAATTGATTACACCACTAGCTAGACTAATGAAGAAGAGAGAAAGGAACCAGGTAAATCAAATTCACAATTAAGCAGAAAATGTAACAACAGACATAATAGAAATACATAATAGAAATACAAATACATAATAGAAATACGAGGATACTATGAACAACTATATGTCAACAAACAAGAAAACCTGGATGAGATGGACAAATTCCTGGACACATATAACCTACCAAGATTGAGTCAGGAGAACACAAAAGTCTAAACAGGCCCAAAACAAGCCATGAGATTGAATCAGTAATAAATAACCTCCCAACAAAGAAAAGCCCCGGTCCTAATAACCTCACCTCTGAATTCTACAAAACTTTTAAAGAAGAGTTAACTCTCATTCTACTCAGGTTATTTCTAAAGATCCAAAAAGATGGAACTCTCCAAAATTTATTCTAGGAAGCCACCATCATCCTTATATGTAAAGCAGACAAAGGCATGACAAGGAAGGAAAACTATACACCAATATCTCTGATGAACATACATATAAAAATTCTCAACAAGATACTAGCAAACCATATCCAGCAACATACAAAAAAGATTATATATCACAACCAGGTAGGTTTTATTCTAGGGATGCAAGGATGTTTTAACATATGCAAAATCATAAATGTAATACCATAATAACAGAAAGATAAAACCATATGATCACATCAATTGATGCAGAAAAAGCATTTGATAAGATACAACATCCCTTCATGTTCAAGGCTTTCAGCAAAATTGGCATAGAAGGGTCATTCCTCAACACAATAAAAGCTATCTATGAAAAACCCATCCCATGTTCCTATATTGGAAGAATTAATATAATCAAAATGGCAATTCTATCCAAATTAATCTACATATTTAACACAGTCCCAATCAAAGTACCAGAGACATTCTTCACAGATCTTGAAAAGACAATCTTACAATTTGTCTGGAATCCTAAAAGACCTCGTACTGCCAAAGCAATCCTGTGCAAGAAGAGTGGAGTGGGCGGCATCTCACTTCCTGACCTGAAAATATATGTATAAAGCTGTGATAATCAAATAACATAGTATTGGCACAAAAATAGGCATGCAGACCAATCGAATAGAATAGAGACCCCAGAAATAAACTCCCAAACACACAGGCAACTGATTTTTTTTTTTTTTTTGGAGAGGTTTTTGCTATAGGGCGTGTGCGCTCGCCAGACAGACAGAGAGAGACATAGAGACAGAAAGCGAGAAATCACCCCCCAGGGGGGATGGTCATGCCGCAATCCCTTCTCCTCCATTCTCCTCTCGGGATCTTGGGCACGCACGCACACGCGCCCGGCGTGAGTTTTAAACCACCGGGTCCGGGACGCGAACCACGGTCGACTACGTGGGAGTCCAGCGATATAGCCATTACGCTAACTGCTGGTTCCCAAGGCAACTGATTTTTGACAAAGGGTATCAGTCAATCCAGTGAGGAAAGGAAAACCTTACTAGCAAATGGTGCTGGAAAAACTGGGTATCTACATGCAGAAAAATGAATCTAAACTCCTACCTCTCACCATTGACAAAAATCAACTCAAAGTGGATCAAAGATCCAAACCTAAGACCTCAAACTATAAAACTACTCATGGAAAACACTGGGGAAACTCTGGGAGACACTGTGGTAGGCAAAAATTTCTTAAATAAGAACCCCAAAGCACAGTCAATAATCCCAGAAATAGACAAACGGTATTACATCAGATTAAGAAGTTTCTGCATGGCAAAAGACACAGTAATTAGTGTGAATCGACAGCCCTCAGAGTGGGAAAATATTTTTGTAAACTATGCCTCAGATAAGGAACTGATAACCAGAATACACAGGGAACTCACACAGCTTCCCCAATAAAAGATGATCAACCCAATTAAAAGGTAGGCGAATGAGAAAAAAAAAAAAAAAAAAAAAAAAAAAAAAAAAAAAAAAAAACACCTCTCTAAGGAAGATATATAAATAGCCAAAAGGCATATGAAAAAATGCTCAGCAACCCTCATCATAAGGGAGAACAAAACCACAATGAGATACCAAAACCACAATGAGATACCAAAACCACAATGAGATACCAAAACCACAATGAGATACCACCTAACCCCAGTCAGAATAACAAAGGTTTAAAAAAAAAAAAATAGATAAGTGCTGGCAGGAATGTGGTGAAAGGGGAATTCTCCTGCACTGCTGGTAGGAATGCAAATTGGTCCAGCCATTGTGGAGAATGAAATGGAGAATCCTCAAAGATCTACAAATAGAACTACCATATGATCCAGCAATCCCACTCCTTCGTATCTACCCAAAGGACAGAAGAATGCTTAGTAAGAAAAGTGCTGGCACATCTATGTTTATTGTGGTATTATTTGCAATTGTTAAGACATGGAACCAACCCAAATGTCCATGAACAGAGAAATGGATTGAAAAAGTGTGGCACATATACTCTATGGAATACTACTCAGCCGTAAAAAAAAAAAAAAAAAAAAAAAAAAAAAAAAAACAAGACCCTGACTTTTGACAGAAAGTGGATGAATATAGAAGATTGACAGTTGAGTGAAGCAAGCTAGGCTATGAGGGAGAGATACGGAATGTCTCCACTTAATATATACCAATAGCCCACACTCTATGGCCAAAACCGAATGAATAGAGGTTATAGAAACATAGAAAATGGTTATAGATACCAGATACAGTGTGGAAAGAGGCTGGGAGAAGGAGGAGAGTCTGAGGAAAGACACTAAGGAGAAAAATAGACAAAGAAATGGGTTGTTATCTGTTGATGACAACGTGTATGGTATCCCCAACTGGACTGGTGAAAAATGTATTCATGTTGGAACATTCGCTTTACAAGCTAAGTGACATATGTGATTGAATGTATAAAAGAAATTAAAATAGAATTACATTTTTCAAAATAAACTTAGAATTAAAGTAAACAAAATATTATTTGATGTCAAGAGACGGAGAACGCTTGTAGGCTTACATTTAAGTGGAGAGATTGGGGCACCTATAAAACCTAAAGACAAGGCACTCTGTCAAAATTGTGTCTTAAAGACGGCACTCCAGTTTCAGTATTTCTTTTTGAAGGGATAATCCTTATGGCACTCAGCCTGTAGAGAAATGAGGTGATTAAATTTACTATATGTGAAAGAACTGTTACTTCCTTTGAGTATAGACACTAGGATCCCATTGACTAGACAGGTGTTGCATTAACTTGCTGACTGGATGCTATGGTCCCATTGACCAGACAGGTATTGCATATCTTGCTGACTGTGTTCTATAAAGCTCCTTCCCTGGCCTGTTCTCAACATCTTCTGAGAAAAAAGCAGAAATTTTTCTCAAGTCTTCCTTACCCTGACCTTCAGTGACTGCCCAGGGGTTGAGGAGAAGCATGCAAGTATTCTGTGTTGGAAGAGAGTAGAATTCAAGTTTATGCTTTCTATGTCTTAGAAAAAAAAAAAAAAAAAAGTCTTAAAAAAAAGGGAGGGATAAATAAAGTTTTAAAATTTCAATTTAAAAATCTGTAGTTGGGCCAACCACAGATTTAAATCCCAGCCCAGGCAGCTTGAAAAACACACTGGACTTGTATGTATGCATCCCCAAAATGCTGACGGGATGGAGAAATGAAACAGAAGGAATTGTGGCATGACCACACCCCACTGGGAGCTGCTTTCTCCCTCTCTCTTTCTGATAAATGCACACACTCTCTGGCAATTAAAAATACCTAGTGGGACCAGCAGTTGGTGCTGGACTTCCATGTAGTCGAGTCCCAGACCCAGTGGCTTAAACTTAGGCCGGGCGCATGTACGTGTGTGTCCAAGATCCAGAGAGAAGAATGGAGGAGACGGGATTGCAATGTGACCATCCCCCTGGGCGGTGATTTCTTACTTTCTGTCTCTCTGTCTTTCTAGGGAGCACACATGCCCTATAGAAAAAATCTCTCAAAAACAAACAAACAACACCTTGTAGTTAAGACAGGAAGCCATGGACAGGAAACTGCCATTGAACAAAGCCGGGACTATCTGCAGAATCAAAAACACAACTAGGAGAAGACTCCTCATGGCTACTGGGAACTAGATATTTCAGGGAACAGGAGAAATGAAGATTTTCTACTCATAATTCAGCCTCCAGCAAGCAGAGCTAGTGTGGCAGGAGAGTTGAGCCCTTCTCTGAGAAGACTCCTCATGGCTACTGGGAACTAGATATTTCAGGGAACAGGAGAAATGAAGATTTTCTACTCATAATTCAGCCTCCAGCAAGCAGAGTTAGTGTGCGATCACAACAGAATGGCAAACAGATTCTAGAACACCTCTGTCTGCTTGCTCCTGAACATTGAGGCTTAACTTCAAGAATTTGAAAGAAACACGCCATTCATCAGATGACAAGAAATCACCGCCGGATCACGAGAAATATGGGAAAACGAGAAAATACCTCTCCTCCACGGGAAAAGAGTAACTCTCCTTCATCCACAAGCAGTTCGGTGAAAGTCATGGAAATGTCTGATAAGGAATTTAGAGCATTCGTGATGTCGAAGCTAACAGAGATGGAAGAAAAGAGAGATAATGAACTGCTAAAGAGAAAGGAGAAAGAAGTTGCCGAGTTCCAGGAGATGAGGAAATTCTTGCAAGATCTAAAAGAGGAATTACACACTTTACAAAAGACTCAAACGGAACTGCTAGAGATCAAGTCTATAATACAAGAAGTCAAAATCTCCCTTGAAAGTATTAAAAGCAGACTAGATCATTCAGAAAATAGAATCTCAGATGTAGAAGAGAAAATGGCTGGCTTAGAAAAATCCACCACGAAGACTGAGAAAATGGCTCAAAAATTTGAGAATGATATGCAAGAAGTACTGGATACCATCAAACGTCCAAATATCTGGATAATTGGCATTCCAGAAGGTGAAGAGACCCATAAGGGCATTGATAATCTATTCCATGAAATCCTGCAAGAAAACTTTCCAAACCTAGAGAGGCATTCGAAGATCCAGTCCCAGGAAATACAAAGGACCCCAAATAGAATCAACCCAAGAAGATCTTCTCCAAGACACATTATAGCCAGGTTGACCAAAACCGCAGACAAAGACAAGATACTAAGATTGGCAAGAGAGAAACATCAAGTTACCTACAAAGGACATCCCATCAGGCTAACAGCAGATCTCTCATTGGAAACAATGCGAGCGAGGAGAGAATGGGAAAATATATTCAAAGTGTTACGAGAGAAGCAATTTCAGCCAAGAATACTGTACCCGGCAAGATTATCTTTCAGGTGGGAAGAAAAGACAAGAACATTCTCAGATAAACAAAACCTGAAAGAATTTACCAGCACCAGACCAGATCTCCAAGAAGTTCTCAAGGGTGTGCTGTATCAAGAAAATTAAACACAGACACACGGAAATAAGAGTTCAAAAACTATGAAAGTGGCCAACTTAATCATAGGGACAAGTCTGGAGTTGAATATTATATCCCAGAATTTAATCAGGAAAATTGAACCAGAACAGAAGATAAAAGTACATGGAACTGATAGGTTCATGCACCTTCCATTTGAACAGAATCCTAACTTGTTTCCTGGCTTTAAGCAAAGTTCTTTGGCATTTCTTTGAGTTAAGTTAAAACTGGTTTTCTTAGTAGTAATGAGTGAACTCACCACTGAAAGTAGTTAGATTATGTAGGAAATTGTGTGATCAATGCAATGTGGGTGGGAAGGGAACGAAGGACAATTGTAGACACCGGAGGTGGTGTGAGAGGAGGGTGGGAAGGGACAGAGGGTCAGAAAGAGGGGTGGAAGTAATTCTAGGAACTAGTAATGGAAAATTTTTTGTAATGTGCATGATTGTATCACTATGCAGTGTGTACTGGATGGGAGATTGCATTTTGTATGCTGTGATGAAGCTTAGGGAAGGAATGTAAATTGAGTTACAAAAAAAAAGTTTCAGAAAAAAAAAATATATATATTCAATGACTGCAGTAGGATATGTAGCCACAGCTTGGTGCTACTTTATAGGATGCGTAAAGGAAGACTTGTGTTCATGGAAATGTGGGTATCACCTGTGTTTGCTATGAGGGTATTTGGATTGATTAGGGTCTTTGGCGATACAATAAAATGTGAGGAGAAAACAGTATAGAAAGCAAACGTAGATACCAGAGACTGTGGGAGGAGAGTGGGAGATGGCAGAGAGTAAGAGATAGAGAATCAGGGATGGGGGGAAAAAAAGCAAAACATACAGAAGACAAGAAATGGAAGATCATTTACTGACAATAACATGTTTGTTGATGTGCTTGATTGAGACAATATATAGTGTACTTTGGATGAAAAAAAAAAAAAAAAACACAACTAGACTTAGGAAGACATGCTATTGGAAGGAGAGGGAAGGTCAGAATAGCCAGATAAAGCTTCGGAAAAGAAATGAGACTCCAAGAGTGTGCTGGGGATCATGTCCTGTTTAATATCATCTCCCTAAACTCCCCTGACACCGTTAACTCTTTTCCTCTAGCGCTCAAAGGTAATCACCTCTTCCTCTAGTCCATATTTTGGACATGCTTTCGTAAGTGCACTTATCACACTGCATGGTAACCATTCATTCATTCATTCATTCATTTCGTTTTTTGCCACAGGATGTGTGCCCTTGCTAGAGAGAGACAGAGAGAAAAAGAGAGGAAAAGTGAGAAATCACACCCTGCTCTTACAGAGGGGAAGACCATGCCACAATCCCTCTTCCTCCATTCTCTTCCTGGCATTTTGGTTATGCACACACATGCACCGGTCTCAAGACCTGACAAGTCTTGAGAACCATGGCTGGCTATGTGGGAATCCAGGGCTTTCACCACCACATCATCTCCTGGCGCCAGTCATTTAAGTCTGCTCCTCACTGAACTGTGAATTTCTAGAGCTCAGGGACTATGTATTTGGCAGCCCTAGGCCCTAATTCATCCCAAGGGCTGAAGAATATTGAACAGATCTATGAATGAATAAATTTGCCTATTGCAAAAAGAGAGCAAAAAGATGGTTTTTACAAGCCAATAAAATATGTATGTATGTGTGAAATTATGTACACAATTATCAGCACAAACCCTTGCACAAAGTGAACATTAAGTAAAGGGTGGTTCTTTTCATTACCGTTAACAAGACAAACCAAGAATCATGCTACAGAAAGAAGTCTATTTTGAAGCAGCACTAATCTATAAAATAAAGACATTCAAAGCATGGAAAAGAAGTAGACCTAATTTTAGAAGATCCTCTGCCCTATTTCCAAACTTAAGGGCCCAGATATTGGCCAAACTTTAGAAGACCTCACAGAGCTCTCTCCCACTTGGGATCAGAGTGAGATTACAGTGAGCAGCAATCCCATGCGCACTAGACCTCAAGTCTGCAGACTTGGAGCCACCCTGAGCAGCAGTTACTGGGCTTAATTCAGAATGCCTTCTTCAAAGTTCTGATTTGAATGAGAAGGGACAAAAGGCAACAGAGAGCAATGAAAAGTGGAAGCAAGAGAGTTTCTCAACACTCTCCTCTTCCCAAAAGTAAAATGCTGTCCAGTAAAGTCAGAGAACCACTGGGCCAATCATTTAGCTGGCCCCAAATGGGATCCCTTTATTCATTCAATAAATATTTATTGACTGAGCCCCTACTACAGGCCTGCTAATGCTCTAGGTGCTAGATACATCAATGAACAAAACACTTAAACATGCTCAAAAACAAGATGGATTGGCTCTACCTATCCAATATCAAGACTTAGTATAATAAGTAAAAACTAAGGACTGAGTAAGAGTCCACAGACTCATCTCATGAAAGGAAGCTTGATCTATGATGAAGGCAGCACTGCACATTAGTGAGGGAAGGACAGTATTCAAGTGCTGTTGTAACAAATGCTTTTCTCTATGGGGAAAAACCTGAATCTTTACCTCGCTTAATACAGTTAATTCAAAGAGAATTAATGGCCCAATTATTAAAGGCAAAACTTACACTCTTTTTAGAAAATACAGGTGAATATCTTTTACCTGTGGATATGGAAGCATTTGCTATGAAATAAAAAGCACAAACCACAAAGGAATGATTTGATAGCTTCAAATACACTCAAATTCATGGAATATGCCCCTTTTAAAGGAGAAAATTGGGAAAATATATTCGAAACTCAGTAAGAAAAAGAGAACTCAAAAGAGAAATGGGCAAGAGATGTAAACAGATAATTCCCAGAAAAGGAAACTCGAACAGCCAATAAATACATTAAAATATGTTTGACCACACTAGTTACCAGGGAATCACATATTAAAATTATGAGATAGTAATTCACATCTGTCAGATTCACAAAAAGTTTTATGTCGAACAATACCAAGTGTTTAGTAAAAATACAGACCATTCATACCCTTCTAGAAAATCTCTTGTAGTGTTGACAATATGCCTATCCTACAACCCAGTACTACACTCCAAAATGCCACACTGCATTTGGATATAAAAAACATTGCAGTAATATTTGAAACAACCAAAATATATAGGAAAAAGAGAAAGGATAATTTAATTACACATTATTCCATTACATGAATATACTTAGCTCGAAAAATGCATGACCAGCTATTGATACCAAATGGATGAATCTCACATACATAAATACTGAGAAAAAAAAATCAGATACAGTGTGTGTGGAAAACTAGGGCCTGAGGAAGGACACTTAGAAGAAAAATTTGGAGGGAAAATATTAATGGGACAAAGAAATGTGGTATTATCTGTTGAAGATATTTTATAGTTTAATCAACTGGATTAGGGAGAAATGTTCACATATTGAAATATTCACTTTGTAAGCTAAATAATGAGATTAAATGTATAAAAAGGTAAAATAAAAAATTTTAAAAATCAAATTATAGAAGAATATATACACATATTACATTTATATATATAACATATATACCCATTTAAGTTTAAATAAATGCAAAATAATAGTATATATTACTTAAAGATTTATGCACATATAGTAAAATAATTTAAAGTACATAGATGTATTTAATTCAGGATAACAGCTACCTCCACTAGAAGGAAACGTACTCAGAGAACTCCAACTCTATTGCTTTTTGTTTGGTTTCAAGTCTTATTGAAATATAATTTATATGCAGTGATAGGCACAGATCTTAAGTGTACAGTTTGATTTTTTTTTTTTTTTTTTTTTTGGAGAGGTTTTTGCTACAGGGCATGTGTGCTCACCAGAAAGACAGAGAGACAGAGAAACAGAAAGCGAGAAATCACCCCCCAGGGGAATGGCCACGCCGCAATCCCTTCTCCTTCACTCTCCTCTCAGGATCTTGGGCACGCACACACACACGCCCAGCATGAGTTTAAGCCACAGGGTCTAGGACTTGAACCGTGGTCAACTACATAGGAATCCAGCAACATAGCCATTACACCAACTGTTGAGCCCCAGTTTGAATAAATTTTTGAAATTTATTCTTTCTTACATAAAGAGCTACAGAGAGAGAGAGAGAGAGAGAGAGGTACTCCCAAGAAGGTCCTCATGCTGTGATCCACTTCCAGCTTCAGCCAGCCCTGGATCATGGCATGTGTGAGCCCAGCATGTCTAGGGAGGTCTCCAGATGTGATCCTTGAACCCTGATGTGTAAGTTAGCTTTGCAGAACACTGCTGCACCACCATCCAGTCCCAACAGTTCGATGAGTTTTGACCAACATATACACCCATACAAATCACACCCCTATCAAGAAGTAGAACATTTCTATTACCCGAAAAAGTTCTCTCATGCCCCCTCCTAGTTAGTTCCCCACAGCAACCACTGTTCCTATCAATATAACTCATTTTTTTCTGTTCTAGAACTTTATATAAATGGAATTATATAACATGTATTCTTTCCATCTGGCCTGAGACCCACTCATGTTCCTGTCTATATAGTAGTCTGTTCATTTTCATAGCTTAGTTCCGTTTGTAAATATGCCTGTTTATCTTAGCAATTTTTTAAGCTGTAGTGAGTACATGGGTGTCTGTGGATTATTCTCTATGCTTTCTTTGAACATCAAATATACCCCCCCCTTTTTTTTTTCAGTATAGGCCACAAATTGCTAGAGATTCTTTAGGACATTCGTCTGAGGTCAAAACACCTGGGCTGTAGATGACCCAACAGTCAACTCTACCAGATATTGCAGATTCCAGTTTACTATAGATCTACTGAATCAGCAGGTAGGAGGTGTTGCCTGATGCTATAGTTTGAATATGTTCCAAAGAAGTCATGTGTTGTGCCATTATAACAAGATTAGGAGGATAAAAACTTGATCCAATTATGGCATTGAAAGGTAGGGCCTTTGGAAGGAGATTAGGATTAAGGTCATTAGAAGAGGGGCCCCATGACTGAGTTCTGATAGGTTTATAAGGAAAAGGAATGAGACAGAGAAAGTCATGGACATGCTGTTCTGCTCTGCTGTCACCCTTGTGACATACATGATGGGGACTCTAAAAGACCCCTACAAGTCGTGGTCCTGAACCTTGGACCTCCAAGCAGTTATCTGAATAAATCTCTATTCTCTTATATTACCCAGACTCGAGTATTTTCTGTTATTTGCAACAAATGGACTAAGAATACCTAAGAATCTGCATTTTTAAATTTAATTCAATGTTTATAATTAATTTTTGAAAATCTGCTACAGGGCTCATGTGCTCACCAGAGAAAGGCAGAGAGTGAGAAAACAAGCTGTCAGGTCCAGGACTTGAACTGTGGCTGGTTATGTACGAGTCCAGGACCTTAACTACCACATCACCTGCTGGCCCCAGGAATCTGCATTTTTTTGACAAGTATACCAAGAGATTCTTATGGACAAAGATTTTTATGTTCTAGAATTCCAATGGTTTGATTACTATCACCTATATACCAATAACTCATAACTTTGTATCTTTAAATAAAACTTCCTTCTAAGCTACAGACCTCAGCTACCATCATCCACCTATAGATATCTCTACTGAAATGACTGAAACTTAAAACAGAAAGAATCTTCCCAAGTTCCACCCCCCAGTATAGCCCTACAGCATTTTGTGTTTCAGTTATAGCACCACCACATATGCAGTATCACCAACACAGGAAGTTGGGCGTCGTTCATTCTTAATTTCCCTTCCTCCCTCATTTTCCATGTCCTATCAGTCCCCAAGTCATGTTGATTCTATTGTCAAAATACTTCTTGAATAAAATGTATCTCCCCATTATCCTAACCACCTCCTTAGTTGATGCCATCTATTAGATCATCAAGAAAGTCATGACTTTTTTTTTAATGCAAAAATGCATGATGGGGTCAGCAGGTGGTATGGTGGTTAAGCATGCTGGACTCCCACATGGCCGACCATGGTACGCGTCCCAGACCTGGCAGCTTTGCTTCCTCACTTTCTCTCTCACTCACTTTGTCCCTCTCTGGTCAAGTTAAAATAAAGAATTCAATGAAATAATTCTTTAAAAAAAAAAAAAGTGCATCATGACTTTCCCAACAACCCAATGGATTGTTGTAACAGCCTCCTAACCAGCTTCCTAGCTCCCATCTTGCCATTCCAGTACATTCTATACCCTACAACCCAAGCAACCTTCTGAAAATATCTGATTTTCAAACATCTGCTTAGAATCTCTCAACGGCTTTTTACTGCTCTTCAGACACTTTCAACATGATTTACATAGCCTGTCTTTACCTGCCTCTCCTTACCTTTAAATCTCAGTTCTTGCCATTACTCCCTGCTTTATCTGTCTAGCCACTCTGAATGCTTCTCACTTTCTCACTTCCTTAACTGTGCCATTTCTCTCTGCCTTCTGGCATATGCTGCAGTACAATCTTCCTCCTCTTTTCCTGGCTTCCCCTTCATTCTTCAAGTCTCAACTAGTCACCTCTTTCTGGAAGCTTTTATGAATACTTCCCACCCACACCCCCCCCAACTAGTTAGGAACTCCCACTATAACTCCTCAGTAATTTATTCTTCCTTTGCACCCAATTCATGGTGCTGTTTTAACTGTCTTCTCAGAGAGAGAGCAAACTCCATGAGATAAGGGGCGTGGAGAGCCTGCTTCCTCACAATGGACTCCTAACACATAGCAGCAGGTCAATTTTACACATTTGTTTAACGTATGTTTCTACATTACATTTAGTCTACATGCAGACCATGTCTGTGAAGTGTCCTCTCTTCTTTCCTTCACCTTGAAGACATGCACAGTTTTAAATGGAGGAAGTTATATATTATTTGCAGCGTTTATGTTCTATTCTCCTGCTTTGCCAAACCAGGGCAGTCCATAAGAAGGAACAAGAAGAAGCAAGGCTCAGAACTAGCCAGCTTACTTTTTAAATCCTTAGGAAAAAAGACAAAAACAAAAAGCCCCATGTATTTTTCGACAGTGTCTCACCTCAGTTACAAGGGAGGCACTGTGCTTAGATCTTGTTAGGATTACAATGACTGAAGTGGGAAGGGTTTTGGCAAAAGTCTGAATGTTTATGTCTGTGTGTGTGTATGTTTGTGCTGGGATTTTCGGGCTAAATCACAGCTGGGTATACTCAGCGACTGCCATGGATAAAAGCTATGTGTGAGTCCACTGGCAGTTTATTGAGCACAGGTTCTCAATTGAAATCCCTAACACTTCCTTCCATTTGTTTGTCAGCATAAATATTAAGAGCACAGACTCTGATGCCAAAATGCCTGGTTTATAATCCCTGCTACACCATTTGTCAGCTGTGGTACACGGCCAAGTTACTTAGCCATTTGGCATCCAGTTTCCTCACTTGAAAATGGGGATAAGGGGCCGGCAGGTGGCATGGTGGTTAAAGACGCTGGACTCCCACATGGTTGGTTGAGGTTCGAGTCCCAGATCCGGCAGCCTGCTTTCTCACTTCCTCTCTCTCTGTCTTTCTCTGGTCAAATTAAAACAAATAATAGTGATAAATAAAAGTTAAATAAAATAATTCTTTTAAAAAAGAAAATGGGGATAAGATAACATGAATTTCATAGGCTTGAGTGAAAAATAAATGAGATAATTATATGTAAGGTGCTCAGAGTAAGGGCTCAATAAACCTCAGATTTCCTCATTATTAGGTATACCTAGGGGCACAGGAATAGGTTTGCAGGAGAAGGGATGTGAAACAGAACAAAGAAGACAGAGAGAAAGCAATCTGCAATGAATAATAAGGATAATTGAGCACTTTCCACAGATTATCATTCAGACCTCAAGGAAAAAAAACACACACACACACACACAAACTTTTTTTTTTAAGTTGATTTATTTCTTCCATGAAAGAGAGAGGGGGAGAAAGACAGCAGCTCCAACAGGCACTTCACACAGTGGCCTACCCCCAGCCTCGGCCAGCCCAGATCATGGGCACATGCACGTACCCAGCATGCACAGGACGATGGACAGGCACAAACCTGGGACCTTCGCACGTGAGCCCAGCATCCTGGAGGGGAGCCACACCACTGTGCAGCTTCTGCTGGTCCAGAAAAACTCTTTAAGGCTGATTAGCCCGTCCGAGTCACACAGCTTGTAGACAGCTGCGCTGAAACTTGGAACCCAAGCAGTTTGTCTCCAGGGACAGAGTCCTGAAACACTAGAAATACTGTCTTCTATCCTCATACCTTCCCAGCTGGGGAGGGAAATTACTGGGTCACAAAGGAGAAAGTGAAATAAAACAATGTGAGGAAGGCAAAGAAAGAAAGTGAAAACAAAATCAGGCCAGATATCTATTTTCTCCATTTAAAAGAAGCAAAGAGATCCCTCTGCAGTCATGAAAGAGCCCACTGTCTTTGCGGACATTTTACTTTGAGTTCAATAGGCCAGGATGAAATCAAAATCACTGGTAAAGACTTCAACGGACTGACAGTTCCTTCTTAATACAGGAAGATGCAAACGTAAGATAGAAACACCAGATATGGAACATGAAAGGTGGGCAGGATGGGGCAGGAGGGATACAGAATCACTCTCCTCTCAAGAGCAGCAAGCCAAGCCGAGGTGCCTAGGGTCAGACAAAGGAGTCTAACCCTGGCATGGCTCTGTAACATCAGAAAAATGACTCCACCTCTCTGAATATCATGTTTTTCATCTGCTTCTCCATGGATAAACCACTCTGAGACAGTTCCTAAGAAGAAACAAGGAGACAGGCCCTCCACACTGCTGGTGGAGGTGTAAACCAGTTCAGTCCCTATGCCACCAATGTGTTAATACCCCTCTCTCTTTTTATTCTATCAATAACATATAATACTTACATTGCACCAAGCTCTGTAGGAGACATTTACAAAGACAGCATAAACTTAGTCAAGTCCTCTCACAGGTCATTTGCAAAAATGACAACAATGATTTCCACTCTCTGTATCTCTGTCCTTGGAAAGTCCCTTCCCACACAGACGGTGACCTTGGCCATGAGACCTGCTTTGGTCAATGAAGCAACAGTAACTATGACACTTGGAAAGTGCTGCTTTGGGATTTGTCCTCTGGTGCTCTTTTTTGGAACCCTCATCCAAGCATATGGAGAAGGCTGCGCTAGCCTACCGGAATACCAGAGATCACATGCCATCCCAAATGAGGTCTCCAAAGACCAACTCATCTGTCAACGACCAGACACATGAGGCCATCCTAGACTGCCCAGATATGACTGACCTATGAGCTGACCACAGAAGCCTGAGAGTAGCCAGCACAGATCACAGATCTGTGGGCTGGCTCAGACCAGCTGGCCAACCCACAACTTTGGTAACTAAGTGAAATGGTTATTGTTTTAAGTCATTAAGTCTTGGAGTGGTTTGTCATATGACATAAACTAACTGAAACAATCCTAGTAGCAATCTTATCAGGTCCTACCCATTCGTAGGCCTGTTTCGCAACTGAGGCAACTGAAGCAGAGGGGTTAAGTGACTTTGCAGACCTAAGATTCAATCTGAGGCCATCTAGTGACAGGCCTTAACCTATGCTGTGTCACCTATCAAAAATAGGAGTTCATATCACTAGATCCTGAAAGTCCACTGTAATTTATCACGGAGGTGGTGCACACGCAAAAATTATATATATATATATATATATATATATATATATATACACATACACATATATGTATATATATACACATGCATACACACATACATACACATGTATGTATATATATACATATATATATATGGTTGGTTATTCACTAAGGCACTATTGATAATAACAAAACACCAGAAACAACTAGTTATAGTATATTCATATAAAGTCATCCATACCTCACTAAAAGAGAAAAAGAAAACACACACACACACACACACACACACACACACACACAGAGAGAGAGAGAGAGAGAAGGGGCAGCAGGGAGCATGGTGGTTAAAGGCACTGGACCCCCACATGGCTAACAGTGGTTCTAACCCCAGACCTAGTGGCTATGCACATGCTCTCTTGCTCTCACTCTCTCTGGTCAAAATTGAAAAATAATGATAATAAATAATTCTTTAAAAAAAAAAAGAAAAAAAGGGAGTGACTGGCCCCATAGTCTATTGTGATTCTACATGGCCAATCGCAGTTCAAGTCCTGGCCTCAGTAACTTGAAAATCATGCTGGGCACATGTGCATGTGTGCCCCAAATCCTGACAGGACAGAGAAATGGAGGAGAGATCATAGAGTGACCATGTCCTATTAGCAGGTGCTTTCTCCCTCTCCCTCCCTGTGTCTCTCTCTGGTAAGTGCAAGCACCCTCCAGCAATTCAAATAGGGAGATCTATAAAAATTGATCTTGCCCTATGAGGAAAGAAAGCAAGATTTAAAAAAAAAAAAAAAAAGACTGTATTTATATGCTACCATTTATATGTTAAAAAAGGGAAAAGGCATGAATACACAACTGCTTATAGATGTACAGATTATTTCTAGAAGGACACAAGAAGTGGGTTTAAAATTAGTTACTCCTGGGGAAGGGAACCAACTGGCTGGGCTACATAACAGGAGAGATCATTTTCGCTGTAAACTTTTTCATCTCATTTTAATTTCATAGTGCACAAATGTATTACCTATTAATTTTTAACTTAAAAGGCTGCTATGAAAATGAAGGAAGTAGATGCCTGGCACAAAGAAAGCCATCAATAAACAGTAGCTACCATGACGATTACTTTTCCACAGCTGATTTCCAACTCTTTCTAACACAGAGTCTTCTAAACTTTCTTTTTTTTTTTTTTTAGAGAATTATTTATTTATTTCCATTTGCTATTATTATTTTTTAATTTGACCAGACAGAGACAGAGAGAGAGGGAAAAGCGAGATAGTGAGCCGCCAGGTCTGGGACCCGAACCGCGGTTGGCCATGTGGGAGTCCAGCACCTTTAACCACTATGCCACCTGCCAGCCCCGATTTTCAAGTTTCAGATCAATCCTCTGACTACATAGAAAAGAGCTCATTTTGGATTCAAAGATAAAGAGCATTAACTAACTATATCACTGGGCTATGTGAAGAGGTAAAAGAAAGATTTCATCAGAAGCTTCCTGGTATTCACATCAAGCACCGGCAGCATGTAATGTATCATGTCAGTCTTGGTCCACTCAAACTGCTACAACAAAATACCACAGACTGGGTGACTTATAAACAACAGGAATTTATTCCTCACAGTTTTAGAGGCTGGAAAGTCCACGACCAAGGCCCAGCAGACTGGGTGTCTGGTAAGGGCCAGCTTTCCAGTTGTGTCCTCACTTGGTGGAGGGGCCAGGCAGCTCTCCAGGACCTCTGGCACAAGGTCACTAATCCCATTCATGAGGCTCTGGCCTCACGACCTAATCGCCTCCCAGAGGCCGCACACACTTTTTTTTAAAGAGAGATTTTTGCTATAGGGTACATGTACTCACTGGAGAGAAAAAGAGAGACAGATAGGAAGTGAGAAATCACCCTCAAGGGGGCCGACCACACCACAGTCCCATCTCCTCCATTCTCCTCTCAGGATCTTGGGCACACACGCACAGGAGCCTGGCATGAGTTTTAAGCCACCGAGTCCAGGACTCAAACCGTAGTCGACTACGTGGGAGTCCAGCAATGTAACCATTACACCATCTGCTAGTCCCAGAGGCCTCACTTCTTAATACTATCACCTTGGGGGTTAAGATTTCAGCATATGAACTGGTGGGGGTTGGGGGTACATATAAACATTCAGACCCTAGTGCCTCTCTTCAGAGAAACCCAATTAAAGGGCATTTTACTTTTTTTTTTTTTTTTTTTTTTTTTTAGAGAGAGAGTTTTTTGTTTTTGTTTTTGTTTTTTCCTTTGCTATAGGGCATGTGTGCTCACCGGAGAGACAGAGACACAGAAAGTGAGAAACCACCACCCCACCCCACCCCCAGGGGGAATGGCCACAACACAATCCCTTCTCCTCCAATTCTCCTCTCAGGATTTTGGATGGGCATACACAAGCACCTGGTATAAATTTGAAGCTGCCGGGTCTGGTACTTGAGCCAGGTTGACTATGTGGGAGTCCAGTGACGTAACCATTACACCATCTGCTGGTCACTCTAATTATCAGGCATTTTCTGTTTTTACACTATGTACCTTTCAAATGAAAGTATTGTAATTACTTATGAGAAACAGAGACAGAAAGGAGGAGAGACAGTGAGAAGTATTTCTGACAGTCCTGCTGCATTGTGATCCTACTGCCCCAGACTGCCAATAAGCTGGCACTACAGGCATATATCACACCCAGCCTGTTCAGGTTGGCCCAGGAACCCAAGTCTCCCATGTAGTGTCCAGCCTCCCCAAGCAGTAGCCCTGTGTGCCACCACAGCTGAGCTTGGTGTGGTGCTCTGCTCTCACTCTGCGGTTATTGACCTATGACAGCATAAGGGCTGCCACACGCATCTGTCCAGCCGCTATACTACCTGCTTCTCCAGTACCAGAGATAGTCTGGGCAGGTCCAAACCATCTGTAGGCAACCGAGTATAATGACAAGAGTCAGGGCTTTGAGTCAGGCAAACCCAGATCCAAGTCCCAGCTAAGGAGACTCAAGGAGCACACTCAACCTTTCTGAGCGTGTTATCTCATCTGTAAAATGGTGACAGCAGTTCCTATTTCATGACACTCTTATTATTGTTTGTACCAGGTATATACACGTCAATGTTCACTTAATGCTGACTTATTTTCCTTACCTTTGAGGCATTCCAACTGAGGCCTGCTGATTTTTTCTTCTCTCTCTCTCTCTCTCTCTCAAACACAAACTCACATAAACACATTTCCAAAACAAGCAACCTTAGGTATACACAATAAGATTCCCATCTCTCCCTTCTCATTTCTCATATCAGCAAGCCCAGCTGACTACTTCTAAAACGCATCCTGTCTACCTCTCACCATCTCTCCCGCACACAAAAGTGGTCTCCTTTTTCTATTACCATCCCCATCTGATAAACCATTCTGCATACAATAAGCAAGATGACTTCCAAAAAAAGCAAACCAGATCACAGCATTTATTCCTTTACTTAAAAATTCTCTAAATAATGGCTGCCCTCCATAGCCGAGTGGTTAAAGGAGCCAGATCCTACGTGGCTGACTGTGCAGTTTGAATCTTGCCTGTGTATTAAAAAACACGCTGGGTTGGAGCCAGCAGGTGCCACACTAGTTGAAGTGCTGGACTCCCATGTGGCCGACCACAGTTCAAGTCATGGGCCTGGAGGCTTGCTTTCTCTTTCTGTCTCTCTCTGGTCAAATTTAAAATAACAAATAAAATAAATAATTCTTTATAAATTAATAAACACACACACACACACACACACACACACACACACACTGGGCATGTGTGCATGCATGCCCCAAATCCTGAAAGGACAGAAAAATGGAGAAGGGATTGCGGCATGACCATGTCCCATTGAAAGGGTGCTTTATCAACCTCTTCCTCTCTTCCTGTCTCTGTCTGTCTGTCTCTCTCTCTCTCTCTCTCTCTCTGGCAAATACACACACCCTCTGGCAAATTTAAAAGAAAAAACAATTCTCTAAATAACATCCCCATGCATTAGGCTAAAATCCAAATTCCTACCATGGTCAACAAGGTCCTACAGGACTTGGCCCCAACCTACCCAGCTCTCCTGATTCCACTCTCCATCCCCACATACTTCACTCTGCTCCAGCCCTAGCATCTTCTTTCTGTTCTTAAATAGGCTTAGCCTGTTCCTGCCTCAAAGCCTCTGTGCTGATGCGCCTCAGTCTGGAACACTCTTTCCCTTAACCTTCACATAGTTGGCTTCTTCTCATCATGTAACTCACAGTTCAGAGAAATGTCTTCTCTGACCACCCACAATAAAAGGCTTCCCTCCCTGACTCATTCCTTCATTGTTTTCATAGACTCGTACTATCAAAAATCACAAATGTTAAACAGAATCATACTTTTTTTTATTTGTTTACTTTATTATCAGATTTCTCAGCTAGAATATAGCCTCTTAAAGAACAAGTCTCTGTTTATCAGGGTCTCTATGTACTCCAAGAGGTGAGAATTGTGTCTACACATAGTAGGTGTTTTATATATCTTGTGGTGGGGTAGTGGTTTAAAATGCAGGTGGTTGAGCTCCAGTCCCAGAGTCTGACTCAGGAGGTGTGAAGCAGAGCTCAGGAATCTGCAGTTCTAGCAAGCATCTAATTCTTCCATCCGAAGGCAGGTAGGATGCAAATCACATTTTACTCTGGACAATGTCCTCCAACTCCAAATCTTAGTTTGCCAACATGCCTTACCTGGACCTACAGCACCCCCATCCCTGCTGCTTTCCTTAATCACTCTGGTGGCACTAAGTAAAAGGGGTTGCTGACGGGTAAATTTAGAATTCACACCAGCATACCACCACTACCACCACCACGGCCAGTTTCCATTTCCACTGCTCCACCCATGCGTGGCATGCCAAACAAAGTGACCAGCCTGGCTGGGAGCCTGTTCTCCCCAGAAACACCTGAGATGGGTTGGACTCGCTCCAAAGGCAAGCCAGGTAAATTTCCATGTCAGCTCACCAACAGACTTTCCAGAGGCCGCTAGGGCCAATTCACAGGTAGTCTCCACCTCTCCCAACACCTGTCCCCCAACTCTCCCTGTCTCTCTTTTCCTGGGCCACCTGCAAAAAGGCCAGAGTTCGACTGGAAGCAACCCAGCAGCTGAGAGGCAGGAATCCTGAAAGGGCCACGCTGATGAGGAAAGCAACAGGCACATATACTTACGCCAAGCCAATTCCCAACTCCTACCCAGAGAAATGCATGGGCTCTGGCGGGAAGGAGTCTTACCCTATGTTGGCCGTTTCTTCTCAGCCTTGTCTCTTCAGGAAACACCTGCCCACCCCTTCCTTAGCGTCATGGTCACCAGGGCTGGCCTTGGCAGTTTTGAGAGGACGAGGGTACCCAGTATGACCTTCCTAAGTGTACTCCCCTTAGGACTGTAGTGCGGGGATTCCGCATTTGATTAAGTAGCTTCCACCCCCAAAGTCAAGTTCAAAGGACCCCCCGGGCTAGTGAGGTCTGAAGGCGATGGCAACTTCCTGTCAGCGAGCTCCCCATAAGAAAGATCTGCCCAGGGCACCGGGAGGCTCTCAGTCAGCACCAACCTCCCAGGCTGCCCCTTGAGGGGCAGTAAGCCCACAGGTAAGCGTGCTTATTTTGGGCTTTCCAAGGAGAGCTCTGGTTGGAAGGCGAGGGTGAGCGCAGGGCCCCTGCACCTGCTGGTCAGAAAGCTGCAGCATCGGAGCCCGCCCAAGGAACTTCGCACTGGACGGTCAGCGCCGACGGCTTTTCGGGAGGTGAGGACAGAGAGCCCCTCCCCGCCGGTCGCCCACCCGCCTCGGACTTGGTCTCCTGGGGTGCGCGCGGAGGAAGCGGCCCGACGCCGGCGCAGGAGACTAGGCTCCCGAGGAAGGAGCGGGAGGGCGTGCGCGGGACGAGCCGCGACAGGGCCAGCCGAGTGGCCGTGAGGGGCGCCGGGAAAGGGGCTCCCTACCAGCCGGAGCGGCGCCTCGGCCCCCAGAGAGAGGGCCCCGGACCAGGGCCCCGACGTGTGCGCGAGGACACCCCACCGCGCCCCTTCCCACCCGGCACGCTCCGTTCCCGCCGACGTGCTGCCGCGCGCCCAGCCCGCCCTCGGCCCGCACCGCCCGCTCCCCGCGAGGTCCCGGCGGCCAGGGAGGGACGCCACCCCACGCTCCCCGCCGCGGGCCCCTCGGGGCGACGGCGCACTCACCCTCCGCATGGTGCCGGGACCGTCCGGGCAGGGCAGGGCAGGGCAGGGCGGGCGGCGACGCAGGCCGGCCGGAGCTCCGCGCTGCCCCCGCCCGCACACGCGTGCGCCGCGGCCGCGGCCGCGGAGGGGGCGGGGCGGGGAGCCGGCCGCGGGGCTCCCGGGGCCGCCCGGCTGCGGCTGCAGCTCCCGGCCGGTTCCTGCGTGCCCAGCTCGGGGACGCTCCGGCCCGGGGGCCCTTCTTCCCGCGTGGCGGGGTCCACGCCTCCTCGGGCCGCTGGGTCCCTCTGCTCCTCCTGGCGCTCGCGCCTGACCGGGATCCGGTCCCCAGTACCTGCCCGCGGGAGCTGAGCCTGCGGGGAGCGGAGTTTGAGAAGCGAGAAGGGGGTGGCAGCGCGCTGGGAAGGAATGCCCGCCACGGAAGACGGGCTTGTTCTTGCCTGGGCGGTGCGAGGGCCGCCCGCGGGCGTCCGTTCCTACTCCAGAGTCTGCGACTGTCTTTTGCAAGTCCTGAGCAATCAGGAACGCTCTGGGGAAGGAGGGAGATGGGGTGAGACTGAAGAGTGGGGAGCCCAGGACTGGAGGAAGGACGACCTCGTGGAACAGAGACGGTCTAGTGCAGGCGGAGGCGCTCAGCAGGGTGAAAGCGTTCGCATCCCGGTTATCAAGACCCCGCCGTCCTCTGTCCTCGCAAACCCCTGCCTGCAAAGCTCTCTTCACAACCCACCTGTCCCCCCAACCCCAACTTCTCCAAACTACACGGGACGCCCTTCCCCGTATGTTAATGGTTCTGGGGGAGAGGAGAGCGAGGGGAAAATAGATTCCTTCTGATCATGGAAACTCTACACACCCCTGAGTCCGAAGAATCCACCACCCACATCCAGACACCCGTAGGACGGAACGATGTGTGAGGGTCTTCCAGGAAGGAACCTGGTTCTTCTCTAATCGCCCTCTGCTGCTGAGCAAAGTAAATCAAATGGCCCGGAATGCGAGGCAGCTGGAATTCGGTGTAGAAAACACCCTTGTTTGCCAGGAGAGCCTTTGAAAGGCAGACAAGGAGCTGGCGTGCTCAAAGCCGGCTGTGACAGGTACAGAGCAGCCGGTGGTGGGAACGCAGAGCTCGTGCTGGGTAAACACTTGTGATGAACGTTTCAGCGCGTCCATTACCTGCCTGCCAGTTATTCCGGCAGATCACCACTTAGCACGCTGTCAAAGAAATGCCGTTGTAATTGTCTAACCTTGATCCCCTGTCAGCAGCACTATGGAGCCCATAGTATTACCCAGACTAAGTGCCTTAATGATCTAATGGGTAGCAACATTTTGTCTGGAATTCTCTTTGGTGCCCATCCGCACAGATAAAGGAAGAGATGACGGATGTATTGGGGAGGAGTGAAGAAAGGAAATGAATGGAGCGGGCTGCCTCTGTTTTTACTTATGATCTGCATTCAGTGGGCTGTCCTCCTTCCATATGACTCTCTTTATGTTGGCCTTTGATATTTCGCCTTTGGGGAAATGGCCATTTTAGTAAGCGTACTTAGGAGTCAGAAGCTCTCCTATGTTATTACTTAGAATCTACACAGCCCTATGAAGTAAGAACTGTGATTTTACTGGTTTTCATAATAAAATACTCAGGCTCAGAGAAGGTACGCCGTTTGCCCCAGGTCACACAGCCTGTTAACCTCACAGACAGGATTTCAACTCAGGCCGTCTGACAGGAGGGCCCAATTACTTAACCCCCCCATGCTATACTGCCCTCTTGTGTTCTCCACCATGAAAAGGGTACAGCAGTGGGAAGGTGGGAGTAAAAACATGAGCTTCTGTCATAGATCAGATTAGTCACTTCCCAGAGCAGAACCTAACTTCCTCGTCTATAAAATGAGAACAGGGACTAAATAGATGCATCAAAGGCCTGTCTAAAAGCAAAGTTCAAGATTTAGAGTATTGGCATCAGACGTGGAAGTATTGGCATCACAGTGGAAGTGCCAGTGGACCCACATGGGTTCATGTCCCAAAGCCTCCCTTTATACACTGGGCGTGTTCATGTGCCTGTGATTCTGGTCGGCTGAGGCTGGGGGTGGATAATGGCATGGAGACCCCGTTGGGGATCTCTCTCTCAAGAAAAATAATAATAATGATCTTTTCCTTATCTTTTTTTTTTTTTAAGAGAGAGATTTTTACTATAGGGCATGTGTGCTCACCAGAGAGACAGAGACAGAAAACAAGAAATCACCCCCTTCAGGGGAATGGCCATACCACAATCCTTTCTCCTCCATTCTCCTCTCAGGGATGTACGCACATGTACCTGGCATGAGTTTTAAGCCAACAGGTCCAGGACTCAAACCACCATTGACTACATGGGAGTCCAGCAACATAACCATTATGCCATCTGCTGATCCCTTAAATCTTTTTTTTTTTTTTTTTTTTTAAAGATTGAGAGCATGACTGTGTGAGTATTTTGTCTCAGCATTGTGAGAAATCTTACCCTGGAGGTTGTTGCCAACTTCTTTGGCTTATGTAATATCTTACCATGTCCCCTTGTTTTAACACTGCTTATGCTGATTTCCACAACACTACCTCTTTCTCCTCCTCCTAATTAATGTTCTTTGCTTTGTGAATGCAATATCTAATCCAATTAATGGTAATTTCTTACTAAACTTGAATAGGAACCCTAGTGTTTGTGTGTTTGTGGGGAGGGGTCAGTCTCAGTTAAGTAATTATTAGGGTGATCTTCAAGCATTCGTTAGTCTGAAGAATTCTAAACTCCCTTCATAAACCAAGACAATGATTCAACTGTACCAAATAAATAACAACACATCAGTTTCTACTGAAACACAGTCACACAGCCCATGTGTAGAAATCCTCCTGTTTCCTAGAAATGGAAAATTATTGATCACATGTATGGAAAAAACATGTATGATAAGCCACTATGCAGTATATTCTGGATGGGAAATCACATTTCATATACTGTGATGATGCTCAGGGAATGAATGTAAATGAATTAATTAAAAAAAACTTTTTGGAAAAAAAAATAAATTGCTACCACAAAAGAAAAAAAAAAAAGAAAAAAAGAAATCCTCCTGTTTCCAATGCTATCATTATCTAACTTGAACAGTTTTTTTAAGTTTATTTATTTCCTCCATGACTGAAAGAGATACAGAGAGACAAAGAAACAGCACCTCCACTAGGGTCTTGATGCCACGATCCATCCTCTGGCCTCAGCCAACCCCAGATCACAGGCAGGTGGGCACCTGGCATACTCAGGGAGGTCTTTGGATTCAAACCCAGATCCCTCCCATGTGGGTCAGCCTTGCAGACCACTGCATTATACCACTGTGCCGTAGTTTAGCCCTTGAGGAGCTAATTTAAAAGTGAAACTGGATTGAATCAGATTTTCCCTTTTTCCAGAGTATTTTAATGATAGGGTTGTCATTTCATTTTATCACACCTCTGTTAGCCTTCTGATCTAAGATATATTATTCATGTCCTTGAAATACCACACAATACTTGAGACATAGTGTATTATTTACTTTTTACAGACATTTACAATGTCTCCACCAGTCACAAAAAGTGATATTGAGCCCTCTTGATCTTCATGGGGGAATTTATAGGTCTCCATCTTAAATACAGTAGGAAGTATACTGGCATAGATAGGTCAGCCTGACTCCTTTCATAAGTTGTTAATGTAGATAGGAATTTGATATAAAACTGAGCAAAAAGGAACCAGTTTACAATTTCACATAAACAGTAAAAGAGAAATGAATAATATTTCTAGTTTTCATAGATAAGAAGTGTTACCAGTTAGCATAATTTTTTTTACCATTCTGTCATCCTTCATTTAGAAATGCATTAGTAGTAAAAATATTATTTTTGTTTACCCTGGTCTTAAATTAGAACACTTCAGAAAGCATCTAATAAATACCTATTGGGGGTGATGTATACATTATTGATTTTATCTATTATTTCCCTGAAAGAGATCAAGAATAATTTCAAAAAAAAAAAAAAAATACTTCACAACTACATGCATTGAGCACTTTATCTGTTCCAGGCATCATGACAAGCCATTTTTCATGGATCAATCTGTTTCATCCTCACAAAGCTCTACAATATGTTAGCATCTCCTCCATGTGATAGATTAGAAGACTGAGTTTTATCAAGATTAAAGAACTTATCAAAGTTTGCATGGTTTATAAGTGATATAGATCTAACCCAAATCTGTCTGACTCCAGAGCCCAAGAGATTAACCAATGACAGGTGGATGTTAATGTATCACAGACTCTTCTCTCTCGGGAATTTCTTCAAAGCAGTGGAAATGTGAGCCAAGAATTTTATATCCAGTAAAACTGACTTTCTTCCAAGTATTTGTTCTAGAACAGAATGGAGTTCACCAAGAAAGAGTTCTGAAGGAAATGAGTTTTTAACTTGAAAAAAAGTACAAGATTTGTACTTTTGTACAAGAAGAGTGAAGAATATTTTCATAGGGGACAATGGAATGAACAGCAACATAGAGGAGGTGACAGTAAAGAGACCCTATCTCTTAGGGAATCATGGGATGCATGACTATGGTAGTAAGCCTGGGACAGTAGTAGTCACAGTCCCCCAAAGATACTCTGGGTTTTTTATTTTGCTATAGAAGGTCTGCCTGTTTACTGTGCCATTTCTTTTTCTCTTGTCCTTGTCAGGGTCTGTTTTACTTCTCTGAGCTACAATCTGGGGGCTGGGCCTTCCACTGATCCATTCTGTGTGGGTTTGGTGGAAGGAGGGGAGGTCTAAAAATGCAGGAGTTGGGAGGAGCTTGCCTGGAACTATGTGTAGCCTTTGTCAGGAATTTGGTTCTCCCTCCTCTGAAGTTCTGTGCCTGCATTCACCTCTTAACAGATTCTGGTCCAGCCTAGTGGCATAGTCAGAAGCAGAATGAAATGGAGTGCTGGAAGCCACATGGCTGACTTCAGGTTTGGATCCCTGGTCTGGTCAACCTGAAACAGGCCAGGTATGTGTGTACATGCACCCATCTCTCTCCTTTTCTCTCTCTCTCTCTAATGCACATACTCTCTATCATAAATAAAACTTTTTAAAAATTTAATTTTATTTATTATTATTATTATTTTAATTCATTATAGGGCACATGAGCTCACCATAGAGAGACAGAGAGAGAGAATGAGAAAGCAAACTGCCTAGTCCAGGACTCAGATCGCAACCAAACATGTGTGAGTTCTGTGCCTCAACCACTACCACCTGCTGGTGCAATAAATAAAATTTTAAAAAGACAAAATTCACCCATACTCCCACAGCCAACATTATTTACATGCTTATTTTCATACTCATTCTTTGTCCAAATGCCTGCTCATTCATAATCTGTTTATGTGGCTAGCTCTCCTGGTAGACTCTGAGTTCCTTTAAAGAAGGGACTATCAATCATTCCCATATCTCCGGGGCCTATTGTGAAATAGGTGCATGCAATACATGTCAACAAATGAATGACTGATGTTCAAACCATATTGTATTAATAGTCTATTTTCCATCAATAAATAGTTTTCTACATTTTTACATAGCCTTAATAATTTCCTTTATTGACAGCTTAATATGCATATCTCATTGATATATTATCCTTTATCCCCGAATGCAATTTGAATTGACTCTACTTTTTAGAAATTGTGTTATGAGTTAATAACAGAATGACTGGACATGAAGATCTGGAGAAAGATAATGTAGACATAGTAGATAATGGTTCACAAAAACGTAAAGAGGCCAATGTCAGTCACAGAAAATGGAGTGATGAGGTAACCACAGAAAGAACTAGGATAGTGATTGTGGAAATAGAAAAGGAGAGAGTTTCTACATCCACTGCCAAGGCTGGAAAGATGTAAGCATGGCTTTACCTGTATGGGACTAAATGTACGGAAGAACAGGGGGGGACATTGTTCTGTGATGAGGAACACGATTTTAGCACCATGGACAGCTCCTGAGTTGTCAGGTAGGGGTTCTGGGTGGTACAGGGCAGTTATTGCTGTCAGTGATGGTAATAAAGAGCATGTGTTGAACATATACTCAGTAAAAGCTTTACATGCATGAACTTATTTAATTGTCATAAATAAATAGGCACATAAAAGTTACATGATGTCGCCCAAAGTCATATGGATGGCAAGCGGCAAGGCTATATACTGAACCCAAATAGTCTGGCTTTAAAACTCATTACACTTGGGCTAGCAAGTGGTGTAGTAGTTGGAGCATTGGATTCCCACCTGGCCAACTGCAGTTCGAGTCTCAGACATGGAGGGTTGTGTTCTCATTTTCTCTTTTATTAAATTACAGTAATAATAATAATAATAATAATAATAATAATAATAATGAATAAAATTAAATAAATCTTTTTTAAAAAGTCATTCCACCACACTGTAAAAGGCAATTAGGATTGTGTATGATAGATTCTATGGCAGAGAAGCACAAAAGATGGGCCAGCGGGTGGCGTAGTAGTTAAGGCAGTGGATTCCCACATGCCAACCATGGTTTGAGTCCCAGACCCGGCAGCTTGAAAATTACACTGGGCACGTATGCATGGGTACCCAAAATCCCAAGAGGAGACTGGAGGAGAAAGGATTGCAGTGTGGCCATCCCCTCTAGAGGCGATTCCTCACTTTTCCTCTCTCTGTCTCTGGTGAGTGCACGCACCCTATGGCAAAACGTAAAAACAAAATGAAACAAAACACACAACAAAAACCTGAAGCGTGTTGCACAACATTTGACAACTAGGATACAATTTGCACTTTAGAAAAATCATCCTAAGGGGTTAGTGGGTGATGTAGTGGCTAAGGTGCTGGATTCCCACATGGCTGACCATGGCTCGAGTCCCAAGCCAAGTGACTTGAAAATCACACTGGCCACATGTAAGTATGTGCCCAAAATTCTGAGAGGAGCATGGAGGAGATGGATTGTAGTGTAGCCACAAGTGATATCTCACTTTCTCTTTTCTCTGTCTCTCTCTGGCAAGCACACATGCCCTATGCAACACCACCACCACCCCCACCCCAATAAAAAAAGAAAGGAAGAAAATCATCCTAAGATTTTAGGATGAAGACAGCAGAGTAAAATATCACAGAATCTCCTTTTGCTAAAACCTAATGGAATAGACAAAAACTGTAGCTCAGAGGACAATAAACACGTCCTAGATAAGATGGGAAAGGGACCCAGGAGAATTCATCCACATCATATAACAGTCACAAAAAAGATCCAGTTGGAGCGGCTCCTATGAAATAAGACAGATGAAAGAGATTACATGGAGCCAGATAAATGTGGTATATCAAAAAAGGGAAGGATGAAGATGAAGGAACGTGATTGATGAACCATGAAGAAACTAATCTGGAAGAAAACATAACCCTAAGAAACAGGAGATCCCAGGTAGTGTTTCGCAATATAAAGATATTTTTCGGAGAGTTTTTTGCTATAGGTCACATGTGCTCACCAGAGAGACAGAGAGAGGCAGAGAGATGGAAAGCGAGAAATCACCCCCTGGAGGGATGGCCATGCCGCAGCCCCTTCTCCTTTATTTTTCTCTTGGGATTTTGGCACACTTGCACACACGCCCAGTGTGAGTTTTAAGCCACCAGGTCTGGGGCTCCAACCACAGTTGACTACATGGCAGTCCAGCAACGTAACCATTATGCCATGTGCTGGACCCTATAATTTTTTTTCTTTTTTTTTTAAGGATTTTTGTTTGCTTTTGTCACTGGACACTTGTACTTGCCAAAGAGACAGAGAGAGAGAAAAAGTGAGAAATCACCTCTGCAGAGGGGATAGTGATGCCACAATCTCTTCTCCTCCATTTTCCTCCCAGGATTTTCGGCACACACATACACACCTGGTGTGACTTTTCAAGCCACCAGGTCTTAAACTCCAACTATGGTCAGCCACGTGGGAGTCCAACTCCATAACCACTACACCACCTGCTGGCCTTCTAAGGATCTTTTTTTTTATGAATTATTTAAGTTAATTATTTTTTTAATTTGATCAGACAGAGAGAGAGAGAGAGAGAGAGAAGGATAGTGAGAAAGCAAGCTGCCAGGTCCAGGACTCAAACCGCCGTTAGTCATGTGGGAGTCCAGTACCTTAACCACCATACCACCGGCTGGCCTCCTAAAGATCTTAATAGGAACATAAACCTGGTAAAATAAGACTTCAATACTCAGATGATAAAATGACTGAGGGAGAGAAAAAAGGAGATTTCAGAGCTAAAGAAATTAATAAAGAACTAAAACTAACTCATTATTGCTCTAATATACAAAAATTACAAATGCCAAATAACCAGAAAGATATCACTGAAAAATGAGTAACAGCTGGCTTGCTGTCACACTGGTAGTGTGCTGCTCAAGTGAGGCTGCATTAATGCGAAGCACCGCAGGTTCGGTTCTCCAGCCAGCCAGGGGAGTTCTAGACGGGAGGATTAGTGTGAAAAGGGTTGCAGCATGGGAGCCTTTGGGGATGGTCTCTTTTTCTTTCTCTCTCTCTCTCTGCCATGAAAAAATAATAATAAATAGACATTGGAGGGGAAGGAATTGAATTAGTGGCATAGATAAGAGGCTGGAGATAATTATGGCAAATACAAAGAAAAATAAAGAGGGAGTAAAGCAGGAACCAGCAGTTAGCGTAATGGCTATGTTGCTGGACTCCCACATAGTCGACCGCAGTTCGCATCCCGGACCCGGTGGCTTAAAACTCACGCCGGGCGCATGTGCGTGCATGCCCAAGATCCCGAGAGGAGAATGGAGGAGAAGGGATTGCGGCGTGACCATCCCTCCTGGGGGATGATTTCTCACTTTCTGTTTCTATGTCTCTCTCTGTCTGTCTGGCAAGCACATGCGCCCTATAGCGAAAACCTCTCCAAAAAAAAAAAGGGGGGGGGGGGGAGTAAAGCAATGAGGAGATGATGGGAGAACCAAGAGATAATCAAACATAAGGACAATTGGTGTAAAGAATCCAATAAATGCAACAAAACATGCATTCAGATACACAATACAAGAACTTTCTTTTTCTAAAATGAAGGAAGAAGTAAATCTGCAGAGGAAATGCTATACTGCATGCCAGGAGAAAAACCACTTTAAACAAACATGAAGATATAGCCTGGTTAAGTTACAAATTTGCGAGAGATAATAATTAAACATCTGGGCAAAAGAGACAACTCATCCATGCAGTTGGGAATGGGTGGGGTGAAGTCAAGCTAGATACAAACATTTCCAAAAGCTTTAATGCCAGAAGACAATGAACAATGTCCATAGAGAGAGAAAAAACATGACCTAAGAATTTTTTTAGGTTGTTTTTATTTTCTAATTTGTTTTGTTTTTTGTTTGTTTTTTTTTCTATAGGGTTTGTATGCTTAACAGAAAGAGACAGAGAAAGACAATGAGAAAGAAGGTGAGAAATCACCCCCTAGAGGGAATGGCCACACCACAATCCCTTTTCCTCCATTCTCCTCTTGAGATTTTGAGCATACCTGCATATGTACCCGGCATGATTTTCAAGTTGCTAGGTCCAGGACTTGAACCAGTCAGCCATGTGAGAGTCGAGCCACTACACCACCTCCTGGCCCCTGACTTAAGAATATTACACCTAGCCACATGCAGATATTCTCAAACCTGAAGGAACTCAGGGATTAACCACCTGTGAGTCTTTCTTTCTTTCTTTTTTTTTTTTTTTTTGGAGAGGTTTTCGCTATAGGGCGCGTTTGCTCTCCAGAAAGACAGAGAGAGACAGAGAGATAGAAAGCAAGAAATCACCCCCCAGGGGGGATGGCCACGCCGCAATCCCTTCTCCTACATTCTCCTCTCGGGATCTTGGGCACACACGCACACGCGCCTGGCGTGAGTTGTAAGCCACCGAGTCCGGGACGCAAACCATGGTTGACTACATGGGAGTCCAGTGACATAGCCATTATGCTAACTGCTGGTCCCGTGAGTCTTTCTTGAAAAAAAAAAAGTAAATAAAAAAAATTTTAAATCCAACCAATCAGAAGGAGGAGATGAATACTAATAAAAATTTTTTTAAAAGCTAAAGATACCAAGAGGTAAAAGTACTGATGAAAGTTCAGCTATTTGGGGGCCAGCAGAGGGTGTGCTGGTTAAGGTGCTGAACTCCCACATGGCTAACTGTGGTTTGAGTCCTGGACCTGGCATCTTTCTTTCTCTCTTTCTCTCATGAACACACATGCCCTATAGCAAACTAAAACAATAATAAAATTTTAAAAAGAGAAAGTTCAGCTATTTCAGTATAAAACTAAGATTAAACAACTAATAAAATTATGGTTATGGAACAAAATGAAAATGTTACAAATCTTGGGACCAGCAGTTGGCATAATGGCTGTGTCGCTGGGCTGCCATGTAGTTGACCATGGTTCAAGTCCAGAACCCAGTGGCTTAAACTCACACTGGGTGCATATGCGTGCATGCCCAAGATCCTGAGAGGAAAACAGAGGAGAAGGGATTGTGGCATGGCCATCCCCCCTGGGAAGTGATTTCTCACTTTCTGTCTCTGTCTCTCTCTGTCTTTCTGGTGAACTCACGTACCCTATAGTAAAAACCTCTCAATAAAAAAATAAAATAAAATAAAATTTAAAAAAAAGGAAAGAAAATATTACAAATCTTGACAAAGTAAAAATAATAGTTTTGGGAACCAGCAGTTAGCATAATGGCTATGTCGCTGGACTCCCATGTAGTCGACCGCAGTTCGCGTCCCAGACCCGGTGGCTTAAAACTCATGCCGGGCGCATGTGCGTGCATGCCCAAGATCCTGAGAGGAGAATGGAGGAGAAGGGATTGCGTTGTGACCATCCCCCCTGGGGGGTGATTTCTCGCTTTCTGTCTCAATGTCTCTCTCTGTCTGGTGAGCGCATGCACCCTATAGCGAAAAAACCTCTCCAAAAAATAATAATAATAGTTTTAAAATCAGTTGATGGGGGAACCAGCAGGTGATGTGGTGATTAAGGCACTGAATGCTCCCTCATGGCCGACCGTGGTTCGAGTCCTAGACCTGGTGGCTTGCTTTCTCACTTTCTTTCTCTCTCTCTCTCTCTCTGGTCAAATTAAAATAAATGAATAAATAAATAAAATTAAATGAATAATTCTTTTAAAAAAAATCAGTTGACAGGAAGGGAATGAGAAGAAGTATGAGTGGTAATGATCTCATCTTTCACCTGCAGGAAACCAGTTGAGACCATCTACTGAAACACAAACCACGGGACCAGCAGATGGCGTAGCGGTTGTGTTGCTGGACTCCCACATGGCCAACCACGGTTCTTGTTCCCGACCCAGAGTCACGCAGGGTGCATATGTGTGTATGCCCAAAATCCCAAGGGGAGAATGAAGGAGAAAGGATTGAAGTGTGATCACCCCTAATTTCTAGCTATCTGTCTTTCTCTCTGGTGAGCGCATGTGCCCTATAGCAAAATCTCTCTCTCTCTCTTTCTCTCTCTCTCTCAGAAGAAGAAGAAGAGAAAAAGAAGAGGAAGAGGAAGAAAGAAGAAAGAAGAAAGAAGAAAGAAGAAAAGGAGAAGCAGCAGCAGCAGCAGGAGCATAAACCAAAGAACTATTTCAAACTCTTACAGGCTTCCTAATTTTTTTCTTAACTGCTGAAGGCTTGGACAGAAATTTTTAGGACTCTTTGGGCACACAGCTAAGACTGCACGTGTGTGTGTGTGTGTGTGTGTGTGTGTGTGTGTGTCTGTTCTATAGGTTACAGTTCATATGACTGTTAAGACTATACATAAGTTGAATATTTTCTCACTTTTGCTCTCTCCCTCCTTCCCTGTATCTCTAGCAACAGCACGTGTCCTCTGGCAAATTAAAAACAAAGGGGCCACGGGAACCAGCAGTTAGCGTAATGGCTATGTCGCTGGACTCCCACGTAGTCGACCGCGGTTCGCATCTCGGACCCGGTGGCTTACAACTCACGACGGGCGCATGTGCCTGCGTGCCCAAGATCCCGAGAGGAGAATGGAGGAGAAGGGATTGCGGCGTGACCATCCCCCCTGGGGAGTGATTTCTCGCTTTCTGTCTCTATGTCTCTCTCTGTCTGTCTGGCGAGCGCACGCGCCCTATAGCGAAAAAAACCTCTCCAAAAAAAAAAAAAAAAAAAAAACAAAGGGGCCAGAGGCCACCAGGTGTCATAGTGATTAAGGTACTGGACTCCCACATGGCTAACCACAGTTCAAGTCCTGGACCTGGTGACTAGAAAATCATGTGTGGCTGGCAGGTGGCATGGTGGTTGGGGCACTGGACTCCCACATGGCTAACTGTGGTTCAAGTCACAGATCTGACCGTTTGCTTTCTCACTTTCCTTCACTCTCTGTCCTTTTCTTTCTCTCTCTGGTCGAGTTGAAAAATAATAATACATTAAATAATTCTTTACAAAAAGAAAGAAGGAAAGAAAGAAAAAAAAGAAAGAAAGGGAGGAAGGAAGGAAGGAAGGAAGAAAGAAAAGTAAGGAAAAGAAAATCATGCCAGGTGCATGTGCGTGCATGTCCAAAATCCCCAGAGGAGAATGGAGGACAAGGGATTGCAGCGTGGCCATTTCCTCTGGGGGGTGATTTATCACTTCTCCTCTCTCTGGCAAGTGCATGGACCCTATGGCAAAAACCTAAAAAAAAAAAAAAAAAAAAAAAAAAAAAATTGCTTAGGATTTATCTTGTTACTTTTTAGTACTTGTTTTCGTGTGAAATTACTTTTCCTGAAATTTCAGAAAGAAGTGTACCCCAAGGTAGTTTTTCTAAGGAAAGTAATTTTTATAAAACTTTTCCAATGCATTTATGAGGCGCTAAAAAACATGGTAGCTTGGTTTCTGAGATTTCCTCGCCCTTTTCCCTTCTATGTATAGCTGGGTTCTTGTTGTTGTCATTGTTAATTATCTTTCTTTCCTGCCACCCACTTTCTTTCTTTTTTTTTTTTTTTTTTTAGAGATTTTTGCTATAGGGCACATACACTCACCAGAGAGACAGAAGGTGAAAAATCACCCTACCGGGGAGATGGCCATGCTGCAATCCCTTCTCCTCCATTCTCCTCTTGGGATTTTAGGCACATTCTCATAATGCACCCAGCGTGAGGTTTAAGGACTTGAACTGTGGTCAGTCATGTGCAAATCCAGTGACATAACCATTATGCCATCTGCTAGTCCCCCTGTCATCTATTTTCACAGTTTCTTCTATTCTGGATTTTTTGTGTGTTTGTTTTTGTTTTTGGTATTTTGGGTTTTTTTGTTGTTTTTTGGGGGGGTTTTTTGAGAGGTTTTTGCTATAGGGCGTGTGTGCTTGCCAGAGAGACAAAAAGAGACAGAGAGACAGAAAGTGAGAAATCACCCCCCAGAGGGGATGGCCATGTCACAATCCCTTCTCCTCCATTCTCCTCTCAGGATCTTGGGCATACACGCACACACACTCACTTGGCATGAGTTTAAGCCACTGGGTCCAGGACTCGAACCACAGTCGACTACATAGCCATCATGCCAACTGCTGGTCCCAGTTTCTTCTATTTTGAAAGGAATCCTGGGCTGGTCAGTTTTGAGAGTTCATAGGGGTTAGACTGATCCAGCTCCTTCAGCTTTTTACTCCATCCCCTTCCCCTCCCCTGCTATTGGAGTTGGCAAACTCCCTCCAGTTTCAGTCACCATTCTGATTGACCTTCTACGCTTTTCAGTGAATCCCTGCTGACTAGTTAGGGTTTCTCCTGTTCTCAGATTCATCAGAAGCCCCACTGCTACTCACTGCTTTCTTCTGCACATATACTGATACTACCCAGGTCTTCATACAGTTGAGGGGTTACTGGGATATTTTCCTACCTGATTTTGTTGTAAATGTGTTCATGGGTTTTGGGTTTAGTCATCAAGGTGCTGTTTTTCCTTCCTTTTCCCTCTTACCAACACTGGGGGAGGGGGGAGAAGGAATGGGAGAGACAGAGAGAGATATTTTGGTTTTTAGTTTTTGCCAGAGGGTACATGCACTCACCAGAGAAAGACAGAGAGAAAAGAAAGAAACCACCCTCCATAAGGGAGGGACATGCTGCAATCCCTTCTATTCCATTTCTCTCACCTGTTAGTATTTGGGGCACACAAACACACCTGCCTATTTTTCAAGCTACCGGGTATGGGTCTCAAACTGCATAGTTGGCTGTGTGGGATCCAGCTCCCTTAACAACCAGGCCATGGACTGGCCCTGTATTTTCTTTTTAATGTGGAGAAAGAGAGAGAAAAAAAGAAAACACTCCCAATGGTACCTGGCCATGCAACAATATTTTATCCTCCAATTTGCTATCTCTTCAGTATCCTGTGCTCTCACACATGTGCCCAGCAAGCTACTGGGGCCAGGACTCAAACCTTGGTCAGCCATGTGGTATCCAGCTTCCTCTGTACAGTGCTTTATGTACAGTACTGCATTATGGGGCTAACCCCAAGGTAGATATTTTTGACAGGGTCTCCATGTATTATAATCCTCCTGTCCTCCTGTCGCAGCTACCTAATAAGCTAGGATTACAGACACTTGCAATCAAGAACCAAACCCAGGTCTTCCATGTGGCTCCCAGCCTCCCAAGAGGTGGCACTATTTGTGTCTGTGACTAGGTCTCTATATCTTTTAATTTGGAGATTCATAGAAATTTTTAAAAAACAAGTTGCAGTTACCATTTTCCCAGCTCACTTTACTTTATTATAATTTTACAGCAATCATGTTTATCTGGAAGGGAAAAGCTGCAATATTTCCATTTTGGTGAAAGGAGACAAATCTAGCTGCATTGTATTGGATGGTTTCTAGAGAATTAAACAGATACAATTGGCTGGTATGTCTGAGCCCAGCTGTACTCCTGTTAAAATAGTTGAATGCTTCCATTCCAACCATTAAGTAGCCGCTGCTCCCTCCCCCAGTGCCTCTCCCTCAAATGTGCCCTCCCCATCTTCCTTAGTGAAACAGGAACTAATGTCTGTGATAGGAAGGGTTTTTCAGGATCCTGTTCTGCTCAGTGACTGATTAGCCAGAGGTTTTGCTGTGGAATTAATCGACTATTTGGAGTATTGCCTCTGGGTAAATGCCACGTGATTTAGAGACTAACAACGTGTGGGGGGGGAGAGGAGGACAAGCCTATGTATCTTCTGAATGGGTCTCAGCTGATTGGTTCAACCAACATTTCTTAAGCACCTTCTGTGTGCTAGCACTATTCTAGGCCTAGAGGGTGCAAAGACAGTAAGACAAAGTTTTTGCCTTTGAGGAGCTGGCAAATCTAGTGGCCTGTCTCTGGGACCACTTATCCACTGGGAGTTTGCTAATTTTGCCAGATCACATTACAGAGCTCAGTCCCTGAGCAGAAATGAGAGGAAGGAGAAAAGTGCACGCCTAATGACAAAGCTCTTATTTAAGCCGTCAACTATACCAGCTCAGATCTCTCCACCTTTGGAACAGTGACTGCCATGAGAGGCCTGGCAAGTAAACAAAACACGCAGTACATACGCCAGGCAAAGATCTCTGTCTTTGTGCATAATATATCCATCTATCTTCTTAGTCTGTGCCTGATCTATAAAATAAATCTGTTTAACAATTCGTGTTCTGTGTTCTATTGGACTGGCCATTCTTTGAATATGGAGGAAAAAGAGATCTGAAAGAAACACAGACTGGAAGTAAAATGTTTGGCTAAATAATAACAACAGCTTTTCTTATGAAAGGTTTTTATACTCAGGAATGGAATGCAAGACATTTGAGGAGATGCTCCAGTTTTTGGAAACATAAATCTCTGTGGGGAGGAAAATCAAGTAGGAATTGCTACTCACCACCAGGGCCCAAAAATCACCAGAAGGAAAAGTCAGTTACCTTGGGCCAGCAAGTTGCATGGTAGTTAGGATGCTGGACTCCCACATGGCTGAATGCAGTTCGAGTCCTGGACCTAGCACCTTGCTTGCTCACTCGCTTTCTCTTTCTCTCATTGGTGAGGACATGTGCCCTACAGAAAATTAAAAAATAATAACAATAACAAGTAAAATTATTTATTTTAAAGTCATTTATTTAATTTTATTTATTATTTTTTAATTTGCTATGAGGTATGTGTACTCACTGGGGCGGGGGCCAGGGAGAGTGAGAAAGCAAGTCACCAGGTCTGGGACTTGATTCATGGAGTCCAGCGCCTTAACCACAACACCACCTGTTGGCCCCATAAATAAATCTTTTTATTTATTTTTTTGGAGAGGTTTTTGCTATAGGGTGCATGCGATCGCCAGAGAGACAGAGACAGAAAATTGATCACTTTATTAAGCAAAGTAAGCACCTACTTGTACCAAGTGCAGTCCCTACTATTAGCAAGTTTCATTGTACCCATCAGGGACTCTAACATGCAGAAATCACTAGTGTGGCACTCAGCCTTGCCTCTGCAAAAGGGGCAGAGAGATCCAGTGGTTCCCACAGCAGAGGTAACACTTAAACAGGAAGCAGACTACATTATGAGTAGGCCGTTATTGTGTATGCCTTCAGAGGGGCCTTGGGAAAGAATGAAGTCTTAGCAGCTTGATTAGTCTGCAGGAGTTCATGGGCCATTTGGGAACCCTCTACCTCAGAGCCTGTTTCTGAAGCAGAAAATTCACATCCCATAAATTATGATCTGACAAAATAAGAATGTTATATTGGAAATTGATGCCATCAACCTCAAAACAAGGAGTCTTTAAAAATGCATGTTATAAAAAAAACTGCATCAATTTCAAAATTTGTTGGCAACAAAATAAACTCATACTTTCATTCCATTTTGCACAAACTTCTTGATGTCCCCTTATAATACACTAATTTTTAACATAGGAAAGGGATGTGTCAAAAATCTTGACAAGGGGCTAGACAGTGGTATGGTGGTAAAACTTGACAGTGGTAAAAGAGCTCTGCAGGGCTGGCCCACGTGGGAAGGTTCCCAGTTCATGTTTAGAGACCTCCCTGAGTGTGAGAGGCATGGGCTCGTCCATGGCCTGGGCTGGATGGAACTGAGGGTGGATGGCAGTACCAATTAGGGTGCTGTTTCTCTCTTTCTCTGTTCCTCGTAGAATAAGTAAAAAGCTTCTTAAAATCATTAGTGGGAAAGCAGAGGGAAACAAAAGGAGCTTTTTCAAAGTACACACCTCCTCTATTTTTTTTTTTTTTGAAGAGGTTTTTGCTATAGGGCGTGTGCGCTCGCCAGACAGAGAGAGACAGAGAGACAGAAAGCGAGAAATCACCCCCCAGGGGGGATAGCCACGCCACAATCCCTTCTCCATTCTCCTCTCGGGATCTTGGGCATGCACGCACACGCGCCCTGTGTGAGTTTAAGCCACCGGGTCTGGGACACGAACCGCGATCGACTACATGGGAGTCCAGCGACATAGCCATTATGCTAACTGCTGGTCCCCACACCTCCTCTTAATAAAACATTTTCATGTGACAGTGGTAAAGAGCACAGATTGCTAAAATTCAAATCCCGACTCTAATACTTACAAGTTATGTGACTCTAGATAAATGTTATTCCTCAGACTTTGCATCTGTAAAATGAGAATGGAGGGGCACCAGCAGGGGGTGTGGTGGTTAGGGCACTGGACTCCCACATAGCCAAGCACGGTTAGAATCCCAGACCCAGTGGCTTGCTTTCTCATTGTTCCTCTTTCTTTCTCTTTTCTACTCTTTCTCTTTCTCCTTTCTCTCTCCCTCTCCTTCCCTCTGGTAAATGCACATACCCTGTAGCAAATTTTATAATAATAATAATAATAATAATAATAATAATAATAAATAGAATTAAATAAATATGTTTAAGGGGAATGATGGTATTCACAGCATCATCCACCCATTTGGAAGAGTAGAACATTGGACCTTTCATTGGAACCAATGCAGGCAAGGAAAGAATGGGGAAATATAGTTAATGTGTTAAATGAGAAACAATTTCAACCAAGAATATTATACCTGACAAGATTATCCTTCACATGGGAAAAAAAGATAAAAAACATTCTCAGATAAACAAAATCTGAAAGAATTTACCAACTCCAGACCAGCTCTTCAAAAGTTCTGAAGAGAGTTCTATACTAGGAAAACTAAAAAGTCAGACAGACAGTTATAAGAGGACAATAACAACCAAGAAAATGGCTCACTTAATGATAGAAACAGCTACAGAAATATCAATGATAACATTGAAAGTTAATGGATTAAATTCTCCGATTAAGAAACACAGACTGGCTGAATGGATTAAAAAAAAAAAAAAAAAAAAAAAAAAAAAAACCCAGAAACCTACTATCTGTTGCCTACAAGAAACACAACTTATGGATAAAGACATACATAGACTAAAAGTGAAGAGCTGGAAAAAGATATTCCATGCAAATGGAAATCAAAAAAAGGCTGGAACTGCAGTACTGATTTCAGACAAAATAGGCTTCAAGACAAAGACTGTAAGAAGAGACAAAGAAAGGCATTGTATAATAGTAAATGGGCTAATTCAGCAAGAAGACATAACGCTTATCAACATCTATGCACCCAACTTAGGAGCACCTAACTATGTGAAGGAAAGACTGCCGGGGCTAAAGGGAGAGATAGGGTGCAACACTATAATTGTTGGGGATCTCAACACCCCATTATCTCCTTTAGACACATCTTATAGACAAAAAATAAGTAGAGAGATATAGAACCTAAATTATACTATAAATTGAATGGGCTTAACAGATACCTATAGAACTTTCCACCCTAAGACCACAAATTATACATTTTTCTCACCCTGGCATGGAACCTTTTCAAAGATTGACCATATGATAGGACATAAATCAAGCCTTTACAGATTCAAAGGCATAGAAGCTATATCAAGCATCTTCTCTGATGATGATTAAACTTGATACTAATTTCAAGAAACGCCCTCGGGAACCAGCAGTTAGCGTAATGGCTATGTCGCTGGACTCCCACGTAGTCGACCGCGGTTCGCGTCTCGGACCCGGTGGCTTACAACTCACACCGGGCGCGTGTGCGTGCGTGCCCAAGATCCCGAGAAGAGAATGGAGGAGAAGGGATTGCGGCGTGACCATCCCCCCTGGGGGGTGATTTCTCGCTTTCTGTCTCTATGTCTCTCTCTGTCTGGCGAGCGCACGCGCCCTATAACGAAAAAAGCCTCTCCAAAAAAAAAAAAAAAGAAAGAAAAAGAAACGCCCTCAAAAATATACAAACACATGGAAACTAAACAAACTACTTCTGAATGACTTCTGAACTACTGAAGAAATTAAGTTCTGAAATCAAAAAATTTATGGAGACAAATGAAAATGAGTACATGGGTTTCCATAATCTATGGGACATGGCAATAGCAGTCATAAGAGGGAAATTCATAGCAATTAGTGTACATATGAAAAAGATGGAAAGTTGGCCAATAGACAACCTAACATCATGCCTCAGGGAATTGTAAAAACAGCAACAAAACTCCCAAAACAATGCCAGGTGAAAGTAAATCATGAAGATTCTATCAGAAATAAATGAAATAGAAAATAAATGAACTATACAGAAAATAAATGAAAGCAAAGGCTGGTTCTTTGAAAAGATTAACAAGATCGACATACCATTAGCTAGACCAACAAAGAAGAAAGAAAGAAACCACATAAATCAAATATGAGGTGAAACAGGCAACATTACAACAGATACACTAGAAATACAAAACATCATTAGAGGTTACTATGAGCGACTATATACCAACAAACAAGAAAACATGGAGGAGATGAAAAAATTCCTTGATGAATATAATCTACCATGATTGAATCAGGAGGACATAGAAAACCTGAATAGACCCATAACAAACCATGAGATGGAATCAGTAATAAATAACCTTCCAACAAAGAAAAGCCCAAGTCCGAATGGCTTCACTTCTGAATTCTACAAAACTTTTAAGGAAGAGTTAACCCCTATCCTACTCAAATTATTTCTAAAGATGGAAAAGGAAAAAAACCTTCCAAATTCATTTTATGAAGCCTCCATCATCCTCATTCCCAAAACAGATAAGGACATGACAAAAAAGGAAAACTACAGACAAATATTTCTGATGAATATAGATGCAAAAATTCTCAACAAGATACTTGCAAATTGTATCCAACAACATATAACCAAGATTATTTATTACAATCAGGTAAGCTTTATTCTAGGGATGCAAGGGTGGTTCAATATACATAAGACCATAAATGTAATGCACCGTATTAACAGAAAGAAAGATAAAAACCATATGACCATTTCAATTGATACAGAGAAAACATTCGATAAAATACAACATCCTTTCATGATTAAGACTCTCAGCAAGATTGGTATAGAAGGGTCATTTCTCCACGCAATAAAAGTCATATGAAGAACCTATAGCTAACATTATACTGAATGGAAAAGCTTTTCCACTAGAGACTAGTACTAGATAAGGCTGCCCACTTTCTCCATCACTTTTTAATATAGTGCTGGAAGTCTTAGCCAATGCAATCAGGAAAGAGAACAATATAAAAGACATTCAAATAGGCAAAGAAGAGTTGAAAATGTTTTTATTTGCAGATGACATGATAGCATACTTAAAACACCCAAAGGTTTCCTTGAAAAAACTTCTTGAAGTAATGAATGAATACAGTAAAGTGGCAGGATATAAAATCAACATCCAAAAATCTATAGCATTTCTATATACAAACAACAAGTTCAAAAAAGAGGACCTGAAGAAAGAAATCCCTTTTACCACAGCCACAAAATGTGTAAAATACCTAGGGATAAACCTAACTAAGGAAGTCAAAGACCTTTACAAAGAAAACTATGAAAATCTTAAATATATTGAAAAGGACATAAAAAAGTGGAAGGACATCCCATGATCCTAGATTAGAAGAATTAAAATAAACAAAAATGGCAATTCTACCCAAATTAATCTATATATTAAATGCAATTCCAATCAAAATACCAGATACATTCTTCACAGGTTTAGAAAAGACAATCATAGTATTTGTCTAGAATCATAAAAGACCTCGTATTACCAAAGCAATCCTGTGCAAGAAAAGTGGAATGGGTGGCATATCACTCCCAGACCCCAAAATATACTATAAAGATGCGATAATCAAAACAGCATGGTATTGGCACAAAAACAGACAGGTGGGACAATGGAATAGACTAGAGATCCCAGAAATAAACCCCAAAACTTACACCCAACTGATTTTTGGCAAAGGATATCAGTCAATCCAGTGGGAAAAGGAAAACCTCTTTAGTGAATGGTGCTAGAAAACTGGGTATCCATCTGCAGAAAGATGAAACTGAATTCCCATTTTTCACCATTAACAAAAATCAGCTCAAAATGAATCAAAGATCTGAATCTAAGACCTTAAACTATAAAACTACTAATGGAAAACACTGGGGAGACACTTGGAGACACTGTAGTAGGCAAAGACTTCTTAAATAAGACTCCCAAAGCACAGGTAATAATCCCTAAAATAGGCAAGTGGAACTATATCAGATCAAGAAGTTTCTGCATAGCAAAGGACACAGTCAGTAGTGTGAATCAACAACCCTCAGGATGGGAAAATATTTTTGTAAAATATGCCTCAGCTAAGGGACTGATAACCAGAATACACAAGGAACTCAAGTGGCTTACCTGAAAAAAAAAAAATGATTAACCCAATTAAAAGAAGGGAAAACAACCTGAACAAAAATCTTTCTAAGGAAGACATATGAACAGCCAAAAAGCATATGAGGAAATGCTCAACATCCCTCATCATAAGGGAGATGCAGATTAAAACCATAATGAGATACCACCCAACCCCTATCAGAATGGTGAAGATTAAAAATACAAAAAGTGGGGACCAGCAGTTAGCGTAATGGCTATGTCGCTGGATTTCCATACAGTCAACCGTGGTTTGAGTCCCGGACCCAGTGGCTTAAACTCATGCCAGGGACGTGTGCGTGCGTGCCCAAGATCCCAAGAGGAGAATAGAGGAGAAGGAATTGCGGTGTGGCCATCCCCCCTGGGGGGTGATTTCTCACTTTCTGTCTCTCTGTCTTTCTGGTGAGTGCACGTATTCTATAGCAAAAAAATATATATATATACAAAAAAGTAATAAGTGTTGGTGGGGATGTGGTGTAAGGGGACCTCTCCTATACACTTCTACCCAAATGACAGGAGAATGCTCAATTGGAAAAGCGCTTGCACATCAATGTTTATTGCCACATTATTCATGATCACTATGACATGGAACCAACCCAAATGTCCACAAACAGATGAATGGATGGAAAAAGTATGTCACATATACCCTACAGAATACTACGCATCCATAAAAAACAACAAGACCCTGGCATATGATAGAAAGTGATCAAATATGAAGCAAGCCAGGATATGAAAGAAAGATATTATATGTATCTACTTAATTTATACCAACTATCAGCACTTTATGGTAGAGGTCGAAATATTGGAGGACATAAAAGCAGTGAAAATAGTTATGGATGCTGAAGACAATGTGGAATGCGGGGCAGGGGAGTGAAGAGTATAGAGAAGGATAGCAAGAGAACAAATAGAGAGCCATGACTGTAGTGGGACACAGAAATGGTTTATTACCTGTTGTTGATAACATGTATAGTATTCTCAGCTGAACTGGTCTGAGAAGTATTTCATGTTGGGTAAATTCTTTATAAAAGCCAAATAATATATAGTGATTAAATGTTTAAAAAAATAATGAGAATAAAATAATCTGAAAAAATTATGAAAAGCTATTTGATGATGATGTGGATAGTAATGTCTTTGTCTTGACTAATATGCATGGTAATCGTGCTAGAAAAAGAAATGTAATACACTGTAAAGATATATGTGATTCAATGTAATATTAAAAGATAATGATATTAATAAATAAAATTTAAAAGAGTAAATGAGCTAGTATATGTAAAGTACACAGAAAGTATTTCTCTTCCACATCCTGTGATATTGCTGTCTTTTGCTGACCTGCATCAACTATCCTAGAGCCCCAAGTCTCAACCATGACAGAACCCAGAAGGTAAAGGAACCTTGGAAGCCATCCCCTTTTATCCATTCTGGAATCTTCTTTCTGAAGTCTTGGCCAAGTCAGCTTACCCTTACTTGAGCATACCTAATGACAAGGCCCCTCCTCACTGAAACACCTGTTCCCTCTCTGGACATTTAAGAGATCTTCTCTGCCCTAGGTCCGCGCCTATTTTCTTGTTTCTTCCACCTGTTGCTCTGTCTGTTGAAATCTGAGATAACAAGGCCATTTATATTTAAATGAGGAGGACAGTTAATGATACACTATTCAGCCTATGGGCTCTAGGAGCAGATGGCATGGATTGAATCTCAGTTTCACCATTTATTGGTTAGATGATCTTGGGCAGCTTAATCTTTCTGTGCCTCAGATCCCTCATGTGCAAAATGGTCATACTAGTCCCACCAATCTCATAGATTGTCCTAAGGATCAAACGAGAAAATGAGCCTGGTACCTAAGGCTGATAAATGTTATCAGTGATGCTGACGCTGTTGCAATCCCCTGTGGGCGTTTGCTCCTTCAGGCTCAGCATCCCTGTTTCCTTCATTTGTCCCTCAAATGACAATTTCCAACACCCCTCAGCCCTCTCCTGAGTAGCTCCAGTTAACACTATGCCTCTCCATGTCCCCGGAACTGAGCTCGGGACTGTGGAGGACTCTGGCCCACAAAGTCCAGGTTAAGCCACCCTGCCCATTGTTTGTTTATTTGCTCATTTACTGATTCACTCACCAGTGATTTTAAGAACCCATATTTTTATTAACGAATCCTAAGAAAAGACTGATTTATTTAGTGCACGCATGATACACTTAACTCACACTGAACACCAGTGAGCTAAAGAGGGTCAGCAAACTTTTATAAAGGGGTAGATACCAAATTATTGGGTTGTTGGAAAAGTTATGATGCCTTTTTGCATGGGAAAACAGCAAAATACATCACAACTTTTCCGATGACCCCCGATTTTAGGCTTCGTGATCCAGATGGCCTGGGTGGCAGCTGCTCAACAGTATCATGTAGCATGATGGCAGCCATAGACAAAACATCACCCTTCGTTTACACAAACAGGCAGCTGCCTGAATTTAGTACCTAAGCCATAGTTTTCTGACTTCTGAACTAAAATATGAAGCAGGGCTGGCTCTATGGCACAGTAGTTAAGGGAGGTAGTTCCTGTATGGTGTCTGTGGTTTGAATCCCAGCTGAGCTGCTTGAGAAATATAAAAGGTACACGTACGTCCTTGCCTCAAATCCTAACAGGAAAGAAGAATGGAGGAAAAAGGATTGTGGTAACGAGGTAGAAATGAAGTAGAAACCATTTTCTGGGTGGCCACCGGCCTTGCAGCTAACAGTCCCAAACAGGAAGCACTTCTCCCAGAAGCACTGGACCCTTCTCCTTACCTAACCAAGCATCCCATATGCCTTGCTTCTGCATAGCAAACAGCTCCTACCCAAAGCTTGCTCAGCTGAGTCCACCCCAGCCCCCTTTGTCAACTGTCCCTATAAAAGGAGTGTAAACCCAGAGAACAGGGTCAGAGATTAGAGCGCTAGCTTCTCCGTACCTGCTGGCACTATAAAGGTTAAGAAGTTCTCCTATCTCTCTGAGTGCTGTTTCACTTCCAGCATCTGGTTTTCCTGCAACAGTATGACTTTGTCCAGGGACGGTGCTTGCTCAATTGCTCTCTCCCTCTCTCTTGCCCTTGAGCACACATGCCTTCTTACAAAAAAATATATATATATAAATATAAATATATATATATATAAATATATATATATAGTATATATATATATTTATATTTATATATATACTATATATATACTATATATATATACTATATATGTGTGTGTATACATATACATATATATGTATACACACATATGTACACACATGTATGTGTGTGTGTATATATATATGTGTGTGTATATATATATATATATATATATATATATATATATATATAAAATAAAATGTCTAAGAGTCTTATTTCCATTTCATATCCACTACTCAGCCTCCAGAATGTGTCTCCTCCACCAGACTGCATGCACTGTTCCAGGTCATGGCACAGAGTAGGTGTGCAAGAAATATTGGCAGAATGAATGAATGAATGAAAGAACGAATGAATGTGAACCTTTATATATGTGTACTCCTTAGCTTCTTCCCTTCATCAAAATTACTTTCTTATCACCTTTCTTTGAATGTCAGAGAGGTTACTGTTATCTGATGAACTAATTGCAGATAAGGTATAAGTGAGAGATAATAGCATCTCTCCTCAGATCACCTGGGAGGTTGGATTTCAGAAGCATGTCCAACGTTCTTATCGCAAACATCTGAGTAATACAATTTCAGGTGCCATGGGAGAGAGATTTTGGAAAAAGAAGGTGAATACTTTATCGTCCTCCCCAAATCAGACCACTTTATGTTCTCCTCATTCAGACCTTTGCATAAGAAATGCCTGAACACAGAGTCTTTAAGAATATACAGAAATGTGTATAGATTATAAATAATATTCATAAACACCATATATGGCCCATAGGGTTCTTTCAGTCTTGACCACCCCCAGGGAGTATCTCACAAAACAGATCATATCCTCCCCTTTAAAACCTGTATCATGCCATTCAATTAGCAGAAAAATGCCTGTCTCAAAATCTAGTCTTGTCCAGATAATAAACATCAATAACAATAGAAAGATAGAGGTGCTGCTGTATTTTTAATATAATTACAATAAGTTATTGAAAATAACTGAGTATCTCATTCATTCACATTGGTTAGGGGGATAGATCATTTTTTACCCTGAAGTACTTAGACTGACCTGCCTCTTCTTCCACTAGAAATTTGATAAGGCAAGACCAGAGAGTGGTATGGCAGAGAAGGGATTGCAACAAGGCAATCGCCCCCTGGGGGATGAAAAAGAAAAGAAAGAGAAGAGAAGAGAAGAGAAGAGAAGAGAAGAGAAGAGAAGAGAAGAGAAGAGAAGAGGAATTTGATAGGGTATTTCCTATGTTGCTAGCAGTTGAAAACTGAGGGTTAAGGCTGGGATTTATATTTCAGACATAGCTTGCTTAGCTCCTTCAAATATATTCAACTTTAAAAATTGAAGTAAGAGGGACCAGCAGTTGGCGAAATGGCTATGTTGCTGGACTCCCATGTAGTCGACAGTGGTTCGAGTCCTGAACCCGGTGGCTTAAAACTCACGCTGGGTGCATATGCGTGCGTGCCCAAAATCCCAATAGGTGAATGGAGGAGAAGGGATTGCAGTGTGACCAACCCCCCGCTGGGGGGTGATTTCTTGCTTTCTGTCTCTCTGTCTCTCTTTCTGGTGAGTGCACACACCCTATAGCAAAAAACTCTCCAAAAATAAATAAATAAATAAAAATTGAAGTAAAAGTTAAAAACTGGCGACTCAGAGCCAAATGCCTCTAGTTAATGTGTACAAAACTGTCACCTCCTGTTTCTCTTCTCTTCTTCCTTCCTCTCCCTTTCTATTATAAAATTTGAGTTTGACCTCCTTTTAACAGAACATCCATGCCCCATGGCACCATACTTTCCTCCATCGCTGTTGTCCTCTACTTATTGTACGAATAAGGAGGATACATACATTTATGTTATAATGCTTTTGCATCCCCTGAGGCACTAGGGTTTGGGACCCATACGTTTGGGACGTTGAGCAATTTGTAAAGGAAAGAGAGACCTATAATTATCATTTTAGAGCATTTACTATGGCTAGGCACTGTGGTATATATACTTTCTTTTTTAATTATTATTTTTTTATTTTTTTAAGGTTTATACCATAGGGCGTGTGAGTGAGAGACAGAGAGAGGGAAAGTGAGAAATCACTTCCCAGGCAGGGGATGGCCTTACCACAATCCTTTTTTCTCCATTCTCCTCCCCAGGTCTTGGGTACTATCACACGCCCAGCATGAGTTTCAAGCCTCCGGGTCCAGGATTCGAACTGTGGTCAGTCATGTGGGAATCCAACAGCTTTAATCACCACACCACCTGCTAGTCCCTACATATACTTCCCATATATTATTTTCTGTCTTCTATAACTACATGAGACTAACAAGCCCGAAGCCACAGAGCTTGTAAACAGTAGAGACAGTAGGGACCGGCAGTTAGCGTAATGGCTATGTCGCTGGACTCCCACGTAGTCGATCGCCGTTCGAGTCTTGGACTTGGTGGCTTAAACTCACGCCGGGCGCGTGTGCGTGCGGGCCCAAGATCCCGAGAGGAGAATGGAGGAGAAGGGATTGCGGCGTGGTCATCCCCCCTGGGGGGTGATTTCTCGCTTTCTATCTCTCTGTCTCTCTCTGTCTGTCTGGCGAACGCACGCGCCCTATAGCAAAAACCTCTCCAAAAAAAAAAAAACAAAACAAAACAAAAAACAAAAACAGTAGAGACAGGAGTGGTACCCAGACAAAGCTTCTCCAAAGTAAAAGAAAAAAAAAAGGGGGGGTGGGGAGGATCAGCAGATGACATAATGGTTATGTTGCTGGACTCTCACGTAGTCAACTGCAGATTAAGTCCTGGACTGGACCCCATGGCTTAAAACTCACACCAGGAGCATGTGCATGTGTGCCCAAAATCCAGAGAGGAGAATGGAGGAAAAGGGATTGCAGCATGGCCATCCCCCCTGGGGGGTGATTTCTTGCTTTCTGATCTCTGTCTCTCTATTTCTCTGGCAAGCACATGCACCCTATAGCAAAAATTTCTCTAAGAAAAAAAAAAAAAAAAGAAAAAGAAAAGAAAATTCCACACTAGTGGTGGGCCCCTTACCTACTGATTAAAAGAGCCAATAACATATTGCCAACCAAACAGTTCAAATTCCAGCCCTAGTGACTTGAAAAACACAAAGGGTGTGTATGAGTGCCCCAAATCCCACAGGATGAAGAAATGGGAGAGAAGGGATTGCAGTGTGACCATGCCCCATTACAAGGTATGTTCTCCCCCCCCCCCCCACTCTGTTTTTCTGGCAATTAAAAAAAACAATAGGGACCAGCAGATGGCGTAATGGCTACATCGCTAGACTCCCATGTAGTTGACCGCAGTTCGAGTCCTGGACTCGGTGACACAAACTCACACCAGGCACGTGTGCATGTGTGCCCAAGAGAATGGAGGAGAAGGGATTGCAGCATGGCCATCAACCCCGGGAGGTGATTTCTTGCTTTCTGTCTCTCTGTCTTTCTGGCGAGCACATGCGCCCTATACAAAAAACCTCTCCAAAAAAAAAAAAATAATAATAATAATCTAGGGGCCAGCAGATAGTAGGGTGGTTAAGGCACTAGACTCCACATGGCCAACCATGGTTTGAGTCCTGGACCAGGTCGCTAGTTTTCTTACCTTTTTTCTCTCTCCCACATGTGCCCTATAGCAAATTATAATGATACTACTAATAAATGAAATTAAATAAATAATTCTTTAAAAAATATATCCAGGTTAGTCAATCCTCAGTGGTGATAGGGACCCTCTTACTCTGACTGTGTGTATGTAACAGAGATCACTTGATGAGGTAGCAATGGCCCCAAACTGCTTCTCCTTACGTCTTTAGGCAGGACCTCTTGCTGTGCCCTGTGCTGGAATGCTGAGGCACAGTCCCAACCCTCCTGGAACTTGGGATCTAGAGGCACATTCTTTCCTTTTGAATCTCATCTAGCCAGAATTTCAAATACTGGGTTGTCGAAGAAGTCATGACATATTTTTCCTATGCATCATAATGTTTCCGACAATCCAATATTTCTGGCAATCACTTTCTTTTTTTTTAAGATTTATTTATTTATTTCATTCCATGTGTTATGATTATTATTATTTTTTAATTTGACCAGAGAGTGAGAAAAAGGGAAAGGGAGAAAGCAAGCCACCAGGTCTGGGACTTGAACTGCGGTTGACCTTGTGGCAATTCAGTACCTTTAACCACCACACCACCTGCCAGCCCCCTGGCAATCATTTTCAATCATGAAATATTTTCTAGAACACTGAGAGTTTTGTCAAACAGAGGTAGACCATAGGTATTCTCCAGTATCCAGATCCTAGACTGCTATGGACTGAATCATGTCCCTTCGTAGGTTGAAGCCCTAAGCCCCAATGACTGTATTAGAGACAGGCACTTCAAAGAGGATTAAATTAAATGAGGTCATAGATGGAGCCTTAATCCAATAGAGGACATGAAAGATGAACTAGCCTGGAGCCACAGAGCTGGCTTCCACATACAGGAGATAACAGGGCCCTCTCTCCATGTACATGTACAGAGGAGAGGCCATGCGAACACCCAGCAAGAGCAGCCAGGAAGAGAGGCCACGCCAGAAGCCAGCCATGCTGACCCCTGATCCAGGTCCAGAACTGCAAGGAACTAAATTGTTGTTGCCTAAGCCACCAAGTCTACTGGATTTTGTTTGAAAGCCTGAACTGACTAATGTACAGGAAAACTTTGGGACCATGTCATATTAATGAAGCCAAATTTGCTGGTAAGGGTATTTGGAGGAAGAATCTCCCCATATAAGAGGTTGGTGGCCTCTAGTCTTTCCTCTTGTCTCCTAAACTCGGCAAGTGCATTTGAATTTGAACAGGAAGGCCATACTCCTGGTAGCAAAGCCTAGGCAAAAAAAGACGATGTTGGTTGAAAGCTGGTTTTTGTTTGTTTGTTTTTTTTTTTAGTTTACTATAGGGTGGTATCTGTTCGCTGGAGAGAGAGAGAGAGAGAGAGAGAGAGAGAGAGAGAGAGAGAGAGAGAGAAATAACCCCCAAGGAGATGGCCATGCAGCATTCCTTTCTCCCCCATTCTCTTTCAGAACTTTGGGCATGAAAGCATACATGCCCAGCATGTTCTTCAAGTCTCTGGGTCCAGGACTCAAACCAAGAGTCAGTCACATGAGATCCACCAGCTTTAATCTCTGTACTATCTGCTGGTCTTCTTGAAAGTTTTGAACCAAAACTTGGACCCTAATCATAAGAAAGAAATCGAGGCCAACGGATGACATGGTGGTTAAGGCAGCTGGACTCCTACATGGCTGAGTGTGGCTCAAATCCTGAACCTGGCAGCTTCCTTTGTCACTTTCCTTCTCTCTCTCTCTCTCTCTCTCTCTCTCTCTCTCTCAATTTCAAAGAAACAAAATTTTAAAATGACAATGAATAAAATTAAATTTAAAAAAATGTGATAAGAAAGGAAAATCCTCCATGAGGAACTGTAAGTTGGTTAATAACCAGTGACTAACCAGGTGGCGTTCCCTAGTTATAGAGGCTGTGTAAGAGGAAAACAGGGAGGCATACCAATCTGCATGTCTAGTTCTGTATTATAAGCATCCAAGAGAATGAAAGATTGAGTTAAAACTACGTAAGAAAGAGAAATTGCATTAGTCATATATATTAGTCTATATATTAAAGCATAGTCCTGGCTTTAAGATTTCAACTATTGGGACCAGTGGATGGCATAATGGTTACAGTGCTGGACTCCCTCATAGTTAACCACAGTTCAAGTCCTGGACCCAGTGGCTTAAAACTCATACCGGGTGCGTGTACATGTGTGCCCAAAATCCATTGAGGAGAATGGAGGAGAACTGTAGTGCAGCTATCCCTCCTAGGGAAGTGATTTCTCGCTTTCTCTCTGTCTCTGTCTTTCTGGCAAGCTTATGCACCCATAGCAAAAATCTCTCTCTCAAAAAAAATTTCAACTGCTAAAGGAAACCCAGTGTTTCTTAAACATTTCTCCCCTTCACCTCTCATTTTTCTATTACCAATAAGATCGTCAATGAATTTTATAGATACCCATGCTCTCTGCTTCTAGTAAGTTCTCAATAAATACTTGTTGATAACCACACTGTATTAACTGCTCTCTGAAAGTTGCCCTTGACCAATGCTAGCTAGAGCATTATTCAATTTGAATTTTAGGAATAAAATCCTCATGGGATCAACCCGGGATATCCTCATCAACACGGTTACTACAAGTTTCAGGATCTTGCTGATACGACCTTTAATTATGGCAACTCCCACTAACCTTGGAGAACACATCTTCAGAATTCTGTGACCATTCTAAACAGGATTTCTGTGCTGAGGGTAATTAAAAAGAAACTTCTCTTCCTGTGACATTTCTGTTTCATCTGGAAACCAAGCAACTATCCTCCTGCTAAGCAGACAAGCTGCCCCAGGTCCTGAGCAGCGCTTATTCCTCCCTGTGAGCAAACCATCTTCACATCTCCATGTGTGACCAAGCCTGAGACAGCTGCTTTGTCCTGAGAAGGAGCTGTCCTATGCCTGTGGGAGCCATGCGCAACACATAAACATACTGGTTTACTTAACGTCACGTTGAAAGGGCAAGGACACACACTGACCACACAGTGCTGCGTGTAAATAACAACCGTGCACGAGTACATGTGGTTGTCTCGGTGGTAGGAGATCTGCTCTCAGCTACTAATGGCGGTAGTTGGGACTTAGCTAAACTATCATTCCCTGGTTCTCTTGGACTCTTCCTTAGCCTCTACATATCCCTGATCTTTTCAAGATTATTCTGCCAACTTCTGAAGGAAAGGGATCAAGGCTATGAAAGAGACATATAAGAATCTCAGTTATGGGGCCATCAGGTAGATCCATAAGGCAGTAGATCCCCATGTGGCCAACCATGGTTCAAATCCCAGACCCCAAAGCTTGAAAATACTTTGGATGCATATGCACCCCAAATCCCAAGAAAAATGGTGGAGAAGGCTTACAGCATGGCCATCCCCCCTGTGGGGAGTGGGGGTAATTTCTCACTTTCCCTCTTTCTCTGTCTCTCTCCAGTGAGAGCATGTGCCTTATGGCAAAGAAAAAAATATATATATATATACAGACACACACACACACACACACACATATATATATACATATATACATATATGTGTGTGTGTGTGTGTAGATACACACACATGCACATACATACATACATACATACATATCAGTTATATTAAGAGAAATGCAAACTAAAACCACACTAAAGCCACCATTTCTCGTCAGATTAGCAGAAATACAATATTGGATAGCGTGCTCTGTTAGCCATTCTAAAGGCTAATAGATATTGTTACATATATTATTTTACATATTGTAGGCAGCAATTCAAAATGAAGTAACTACTTTATAGGACAACTTGGTGATATTAAGCAAAATTATACATGCATTTTCTCTTTGACTCCAAAAATGCCCTGTGAGGAATCTATCCCAAAAGAAAAAGAAATGGAAGGGTTAAAATATAATCACAAGGCAAACCCTAATGAAATGGAGTATTCTAGGCAGTGGTTGACAGTTGCTAATCTCTCTCTCTCTCTCTCTCTCTCTCTCTCTCACACACACACACACACACACACATCATGTGCTTCCATATGGAAGGCCACAATACCTCTTGCAAAGAATTCTTGTGAGAAATATCAAAGGGTCTGATCAAGCCTCTAGAATTAACTGCCAAATTATAGGAACTATGAGGGACACAAGAATGGTAAACAACACCATAAGGGATGAAATCTAGACTATAGGAAACTCTATAGAATAAACAACCTTGCTAAGGATTTTCTAGAATTTATGAAAGAGATGAATCCTAAGATTAAGAAATTACAAGGAATCCTGAGCAAGTTTTAGAGAAAGAAATCCACATTTATACACATCGTACTGAAAATGGTATACAGTAAAAACAAGACCTTAAAAGCAGCTAGAAAGGGGCTAGCCAGTGGAGTGGTGTTTAAAGCTCTGGACTCCCACATGGCAGACTGCTGTTCAAGTCCTGGACCTGGCAACTTGAAAATCATACCAGATGCGTATTAATGTGTGCTCCAAATCCCAGGAGGAGAGTGGAGGAGAAGGGACTGTGATGTGACCATCCCCCTGGGGGGGAGATGATTTCTTACTTTCCCTCTCAATGTGTGTGCGTTTCTCTTTCTCTGGTGATTGCATGTGCCCTATGGCAAAAACCTTTAAAGAAAAAAAAAAGCCAGAAAGAAAAATATTATCCACAAAATACATCTCATAAAAAAACAGAAGAAATTTGCCAGTTGAGACCAATATCTAATTGATCATTTTTTTTTTTTTTTCTCTTAGGTTTTGGTCATAGGGTGTGTCCCCATGCCAAAGAGAGACAAAGAGAGGGAAAGTAAGAAATCACCCTCCGGGGGGAATGGTCATGCTGCAATCCTTTCTCCTCCATTCTTCTCCTGGGATTCTGAACACGTGTGCAAATCCTCCTGGAGTATTTTTCAAGCCACCAGGTCCAGGCCTCAAAGTATGGTCATGTGGGAGTCCAGCGCCATAATCACCACATCACCTGCTGGCCCCTCAATATCTATTGTTCTTAAGCAAAGTACCAAAATCTAAGTTTTCCTTCTCAGAGAGAGGCTGCATATCTGCAACAAGGGAGGATAATACAGATTATGTTCGCATGGACTTTGAGAACTTTGTGAAGGAAAATGAATGAATAAGTGCTTTGAAATTCATACATAGTTTTTTCATAATATGCATTTTCCATTCCGTTCTTTCTTTGAAGACCTCTCATAAATCCTCTGCTTAAAACCACTCTTTGTTTATAAAGCATTTTTGCCTGCTTTTCTTGTTTCTATTAAAGAATGAAAAGAAACCATTCCTTTAGTGTCCAGGTAGGAATGCTGAAATTAAATGTTACCATGGGTCCCAGGTTGTGCCTACAAAGACTTGGTTGGGTCCTAGCCAGCAACACGGGGTGAGGATGTAGGGGTACTGCCTGCATGGTGCATCTGACCTGATAGATTAGGCTGGCCTCTGCCTCCTGGGATCCTGCAGTTTCCTGGGATTGGGGGTGGATCACAGTATCAGGACCCCATTGGGTGCTGTCTCTCTCTCTCTCTCTCGTTCAAAGAAGAAATCAATGAATAAACTTAAGAAAATAAAAAAACAGATGCCTGAGTCCCAAACCACATCTAATAAGTCATAACTTCTCAGGATAAGGTCAAGGAAAAAATTATATATATAAAATATATAAATTTATATCTAAAAATATATTTATATATAATATGTATAAACATATAAATATATAAAATATAAATGATATATTTGTATCATATATTTATAAATATATATTATATTAATATAAATTATATATTTATATTATATATATTTACAAATATATCTATATTTATTATATTTATATATGTATTTAAATGTATAACATATAAATATACAAATATATAATATTTATATAAATAAAATATGTAATACATAACATAATATACAATATATATATATATATATATAATTCCAGAGCATTTTATTGCAAAAACAGGCTTAAGAACTAGGTTTAAGAACCCTGGTTGAAACCAGGTTTAAGAACCTCTGGTTTCCTCAAAGACCAGCCAGTAAACTGACATACCCCTGCTATTCCATACAAAGAATACTCACGTGCACATTTCATTAAGGTGTTACTTGGGAAACCCTGGGTTTACAAGGTTTAGAAAAGTTTTCAAATAACCAGTACTTGAGCTTTCATTCAGTACTTGGAATATCAACCTGGGAAGCTAGAAAGGGTGACTGTTGTCCTGCAACTATGGCACTCGTTCAGTAATTTCAGACCTTGCAGCAGGATGGGCATAGACGGTTGGGCACTTGGTCTTTAGTGTAGGCCCTCACTTACTCCGTATTCCTTCTCATTAATCAGTAACTGGAGACGGCCATTTAAGAGGGATTTATTTTCCTAAAAGGTCAGTTGGACAGCGAACATAATTCCTCTCTCCCCCACCCCTGAGTCCCTGGAGATTGTTTTGAGCTGAAATAACTACCACCATGGTTGGCTGAGCACTAAATGAAAACTAGTGTTATATGTCAAATTAATATTTTAGAGGAGAAAATGTGCAATCCCTCACTGGCACGTCAGCCAGCATGATCTCAAGAATTAGCCATAAAGCCGCAAAGACCAGAGCCGCATGTGGTCATCACACAGAAGCTGAATTCCAAGAGAGGGAGGAAGAAAAACGGCACACAGGTCTCTCTCTTCATCAAACGTGGCAGACCAGAGGGGCAAGAAAAGGCAAGAGGGATGACATTTTTAAATGGATTCATTTTATGAAAGGACTGCTGGGCGAAAAAGCAGTGGATTGGGGGCTTATGGGAAGCTGCAGCTACAGCCTTAAGGGAAAAATAGATATTAGAGAAGAATGGCAATAGAAAGTATAGCAACTTGACAAAAGCAGATTACAAAGTAAATGTACAATATTGTTCAGGGTGTGAAAACTCCAAGAGCACATAGGTATGAATAAGTGCCTGGATTCTTAAGCCTGGTTTGCTATAGAATGTTCTGGAGTTTTTTTGTTTGGTTTGGTTTAGTTTTTCTTTTAGGTTTTTGGCATAGGGCACATGCACTTGCTGGAGAGAGAGAGAGAGAAAAAGAGAGAGGGAAAGTAAAAAATCACCCCTCCTCCCTAGGGGGGATGGCCACGCTGCAATTCTTTCTCTTCCATTCTTCATTTGGGATTTTGGGCACACACATACACACATTCAGCTTGGTTTTCAAACCTCCGGGTCCAGAAATTAAACTGAGGTCAGCCATGTGGGAATCCAACATCTTAACTACCATACCACCTGCTGCCCCCCACCTTTTTAAATGCAAATCTCTTGGTCCTATCGCTAGAAGTTCTTGTTTACTAGATCTGGTGTGGGGCCCGGGCATCTGTGTATTTTTTGTTTGTTTGTTTTTGTCTTTGTTCTGGGAGGTTTTTGCTATAGGGCATGTGCACTCGCCAGAGAAAGAGAGAGAAAGCAAGAAATCACCCCCAAGGGGGATGGCCACTGTGCAATCCCTTCTCCTCCATTCTTCTCTCTGGTTTTTGTGCATGCGTGCACACACACCCAGTGTAAGTTTTGAGCCTCCAAGTCCAGGACTTGAACTGCAGTCAACCATGTGGGAATCCAGTGCCTTAACCACACCAGCTACTGCCTACTACTTTTTCAAATACAGATCCCTTGGTCCTATCCCTAGAGGTTCTTGTTTATTAGATCTGTGTTTTTAAAAGCTAAGCTACTGGGTTTTTGGAAAGTCACCACTCACTTTTGCATAGAAAAGCATTTAAAAAATATGTCATGACTTTTCCAGCAACCTGATATTAAAACTTCTCTCTCTGATAGAAAAGCGGGGGGGGGGGGGGGGACGAAAGATTATAGATAGCTTAGCTTTATGGCATATTTTACTTATTCATTTTTATTTTTAAAAATTTTTATTTTGTAATCATGTTACAATCCTCTTGTCTCAGCTGTGGCTGTAAACACGTGTCACCACACCCAGCTCTTTCTCAAACAGGACCTCACTATGTTGCCCAGGCCAGCCTTGAGCTCATGATCAGACTTCCTGAGTCTCTGGAATTACAGGCATGAGTCAACACACTAGGCCTTAGGTTGGATCAGAAATGGAACCTGGACCTCCCACGTGGTCCCAGCCCACAGCATCTTACCATCGTGGCTAGCCCCTTGAGGGGGTATATCTAATTTTAAATGTTTTCCCCGTTGTTTTTCTATATGTGCATATTGGTTTATGAACATACATTATATCTACCATCAGGAAAGGTTATTAATAAAAATCATAACTGGGGACCAGCAGATAGTGGAATGGTTACGTTGCTGGACTCTCATGTAGTTGACTGTGGTTTGAGTCTAGGACCCAGTGGCTTAACACTCATGCTAGGCACATGTGTGTGCATGCCCAAAATCTGGAGAGGAAAGTGAAGGAGAAAGGATTACAGTGTGGCCATCTCCCCTGAGGGGTTATTTCTTGCTTTTTGTCTTTCTGTCTCTCTCTGTCTGTCTCTCCGGCAAGTGCATGCGCCCTATAGCAAAAATCTTTCTAAAAAATAATTTTTTTTTAATTACTGAATTTGTTAAGAAAAATAGCCCCAGGTGACAGCAAACAATGATTGACAATTACTAAGTGTTTCGTGAGTGGCAGACTCAGATCAGTTAATGATGCCACTCAGTCCTGCGACAAGTGTGATATAAGCACTAGTACTGCATTCATTTTGCAAATAAGGCCACGAGAGGTCAGAGGTCCTAGGTTGAATGAGCAGGTGACAGGCCCAGTGTGAACACAGGCAATTGACAGCCTAAGGCTCAACCCCACGTTCGACCTTAGTCCTGCTGGAAGAATTCCCACATATCCCCTCCTGATACCATTGAAGGCCTTGTGCATCCTGGGCCTTTACCTGTACCTACTTTACCTTCCCAGGGGTCATAGGAAGTTTCCCCTCTGCTTTCCCACCAGTGTCCTGTCCTTCCAGAGAATTCTCAGAGTTTGCAACTCTCCAGAAAGGCAAGTCTGTCATCATGCAAGTAAGAGAGAAGAAAAAGGAAAGAAGAAAGTGAACACCCCAGGCTACAGGCTGGCTGTTAAGACATGCCATAAGTTGGAGCCAGCAGGGGGTGTGGAGGTCAAGGGACCTGGATTCCACATGGCCAATTGAGCGTTTCAAGTCCTGAACCCGGTAGGTTAAAAATCATGCCAGGGACATGTGCAAGCGTGCCCAAAGTCCTGAGAGAAAAATGAAGAGAGGATTGTGGCATGGCCATCTGCCCTGGGAGTAATTTCTCACTTTTCCTCTCTGTCGTTCTCCAGAAAGTACACATGCCCTATAGCAAAGTAAAAAAAAAAAAAGTCTAGGGACCAGCAGTTAACATAATGGCTATGTTGCCGGACTCCCATGTAGTCAACTGTGGTTCGCATCCCGGACCCGGTGGCTTGAAACTCACACTGGGCGCATGTGCGTGCATGCCCAAGATCCCGAGAGGAGAATGGAGAAGAAGGGATTGCGGCGTGGCCATTTCCCCTGGAGGGTGACTTCTTGCTTTCTGTCTCTCTGTCTCTCTCTGTCTGTCTGGCAAGCGCACGCACCCTATAGCAAAACCTCTCCAAAAAAAGAAAAAAAAAAGTCTAAAAAAATTTTAAAAGATATGCCATTAAAGCAGTCCTTTGAAAAAATTCTTAACTTAAAAAATATATATATATTGGGACCTGTAGATGGCATAATGGTTATGTTGCTGGACTCCCACATAGTCGACTGTGGTTTGAGTCCCGGACCGGATAGCTTAAACTCACGCCAGGCACATGTGCATGCATGCCCAAGATCCCAAGAGGAGAATGGAGGAGAAGGGATTGCGGTGTGGCCATCCCCCCGGGGGGTGATTTCTCGTTTTCTGTCTCTCTGTCTTTCTCTTTCTGGTGAGCACACATGCCCTATAGCAAAAACCTCTAAAAAAAAATTATATTTGATTGAAGTAGAGGATGAACTTCTATGAAGCGCCCTGTGCTGTCATACATGAGGATACAGATGTCAAACCTGGAGGGTTTTCCTCAGGGAAAGGACAGGTTACCCCCCCCCCCCATTTTCACAGGTGGTGGTACCAAGTCATTAAGGGACTTTTTGAAGTAGAAAAGAATGAGCTGATGTCCCAACCGGAACGAAAGGTCTTCACTAGTCCAAAAGTCTGGTTCTGTAAGAGCATTTTCTAGAATGTGGATTGTGAATTTTAAAGTTTTTAAAAAATCAGCAGGCATTTAAATGTATTCTCTTTCATGGTAAGGTTGCCAAATAAAAACAGCATGCCTAGTTAAATTTGAATTTTGGATTAGAAATAATATTTTGGTAAAGCATATCTCAAATGTTGCATGGCACATTTTTATATTAAAAAGTCATTACTCATTGTTTATCTGAAATTCTAATTTAACTAGATGACTTGTATTTTCATTTGCTAAATATGGCAGCCCTATTCATGAGAAATAAGATTTTATTTTCTCCTTGGAAATTGTTTTCCCATCTCTGTGTCACCAGTTCAACGATTCGAAGAGGCATAAATCAGAAAATTAATCCCACTTCATCCTTTTTTTTTTTGGACAGGTTTTTGCTATAGGGCGTGTGCACTCGCCAGAAAGACAGAGAGAGATAGAGAGACAGAAAGACAGAAAGCAAGAAATCACCCCCCAGAGGGGATAGCCACATCGCAATTCCTTCTCCTCCATTCTCCTCTCAGGATCTTGGGCAAGCACACACACACACCCAGCATGAGTTTAAGCCACCAGGTCCGGGACTTGAACCACAGTCAGCTACATGGTAGTTCAGCGACATAGCCATTACGCTAACTGCTGGCCCCCATTCTTTTGTATATCCACAAGGCCAGCTTCTTCAATAGTCAAAAAGTATTATACATATATATATACATATATATAATTGTATATATATGTATATATATATATATATATATATATATATTTGAAACCATTCTGCTTCTGTTGTTATAGAGTTTTAAAATTATACAAAATTATAAGACATATTTTGAACATTATCTTTAAAATTCAGTATCTTGAGATCTTGAAAGTTGTTTGTAAACTGTCAAGAATTATGGAGTATGAGCTAAAATTTTTTGCTATGTAAAGTAAATGTTTGTGGAAAAATGTAAAAATAAATAAATAAAAAAAAGTATTATACATTCTAAATGCACACATACATGCACACGCCACATGCATGCATACACGCCTTCAAACACACACATGCACACTCTTCCACCAACACGTTTGCAAACATGTACAGAGTACAAATGAACTTGTTTCTACAACATTCTAAAATAAAAATCCTTCACTATGCTCAGCTTCTCCTTGCTTTCCAATAATGTAATTTTCCTTTTTGCTCAGCTCCTGTTTATTCAAGAAGAAAGTCATATCTCCAGCTTACTTTGTGTGCCCAGCTACACTGACCCAGCTTCCCACAGAGAAGGTTGCCAATAAGACTTTATCTCTTGGATTTTAGAAAATTTGAATTTTTATTTTATTGCCATTGCATAAAGCTGCCTGCTTTAGAATAAAAGGGAATCAAAGTTGTCTTGGGGTCAGATGATAAACACAAATTTAATAACAAGAAAAGTTATGAAACTGAGAACTAAAAACTTGAGCCATATAATTAAAAACATTTGAAAATAAGAATAAATATTTGAAAGCATTCTCAAGATGCAATATGGTACAATACTTAAATAATTTCTTTTTTTTTTTCGGAGAGGTTTTTGCTATAGGGCGCGTGCACTCGCCAGACAGAGAGAGACAGAGAGACAGAAAGCGAAAAATCACCCCCCCGGGGGGATGGCCACGCCATAATCCCTTCTTCTCCATTCTACTCTTGGGATCTTGGGCACACACACACATGCGCCCAGCATGAGTTTTAAGCCACCGGGTCCTGGATGCGAACCGCGGTTGACTTCATAGGAGTCCAGTAACATAGCCATTTACGCTAACTGCTGGTCCCAGCACAGTGCTTAAATAATTTCAATGGCCAGACTATTTGAGTTATTAGCTGGTCAAATTACTGTTACCTGTGAAGCAGAACTACTAACAATACCTATCTCATAGGGTTGTTGTGATAATTAACTGTAGAAAAGATCATTAAATATGTAAAAGATGCATAGCTAACAGGTATCTTGGTGATTAAGGCACTGGATCCCACATGGCCGACTGCATGATTTGAGTCCTGGTCCCAGCGGCTTAAAAAACATGCTGGACACATGTACATGCATGTCCCAAATCCAGAGGAGAATGGAAGAGAAGGGCTTGTGGCATGGCCAATCCCCTGTTGGAGGCTGAGTTCTCATTTCCCACTCAGTCCCTTGCTCTCCAATGAGTGTACACACCCATTAGCAAATTTTCTCTCTCTCTCTCTCTCTCTCTCTCTCTCTGTGTGTGTGTGTGTGTGTGTGTGTGTGTATGTGTGTACATGATGTATAAAATTGTATCTGACCCATAGTACTTGCTATTATTAATTACCTTTTATTTGCCAGACAGAGCAATAGCTTTGTTAGATATATTATCCAATTTAGTTGGCAAAACAAGCCCATGAGAAAACCAAGTCTCATAGAGGTCAAGAGACTTGCCTAAGGCCACACAGCTGGCATAAAGCTGGCCAAGATTCAAGCACCATTTTTAGGATAAAGTCACACTCTCTCAATTACCCAATGTGAAGATAATGAAAGGTATAAAGTGCTCAGATGGCAAGGTGGTGGGTCTTTAGGAAGAGGAAGGCCTTCCCCTCTACCTCCTTGCTTTGTGTGGGGTGGGTATGTCCAGAGAAGTTTGGAATGCTGCATTTAGTGGAGATGAAAAGACCCCTTGTTTTAGTCACAGACATCACTCAAACACCTGCCAAGTATTGGGGTCACTAGATGTCTTTTTCTGTTTATCTGAAAAAATGCATCATAACTTTCCTGAAGACCCAATAGATGAGGCCCTAGCATGCTTCTGACTTCTCTAAGCAAATCCCCAGGAGGGGTAAAGCCCTGATGTGGACCCAGCCTGACGCTCCAGCACCAAAGTAACATGAGGCAGGGCTGGCCCACCAGCAGTGGCTATGTTCTTGTGCAGCCCCGACACTCCATCCTTGACTTTCTTCTCCATTTACACACTTGCCCTAGATCATTTTATTTAATTTATGGCATCACTTATGGGCAAATTTACATCTTCAACTTAGGCTCTTCTCTCATCTCAAATTCACAATTGCCTACTTGGCATCTCTACTTGGATATCTAATAAACATCTTGGACTTAGCAAGGCTAAAACAATTTTATTTGCCTCCAGCACCCCTCAACTCAATATATGACATCTCCTTTTCTCCAGTGGTACACATCCAAAGACTTGGAGTCGCCCTTTGCTCCTTCTCATGTCTCTGACATCCAATCAATCAGCTCATCCCATTTTTCCTACATTTAAAATACATCCAGAGGCAGAACAGCTCCCACCACATCCATACCTACCAACCTGGGCGATACCATCTTGTCCTATATAGACCATTACGGTAGACTCCTCATCTCTCTGCTTCCAACTTTGCTTCGTCCTACCATGGACTACTCTTGACACTGCAGCCAGGGTATTCCTGATAAAAGATCATTTCGATCACAGTACTCCTCTGCTTGAACTCCTTCAAAGCCTTCCACCTCAGACAGAGGAAAGGCAAAGTCTTCCAATGACCTGAAATGCCCTTCATGACCTGTCTTCACCCAACTTTCTTGGCTCTTACCTCCCACTGTTATCCCCAGCTCCACTGGCACCAGTCACGAGATCTCTGTATCAGCCCTCGCATATGCCAAGTGCACTGCTTCATCAGGGCCTTTGAACTTGTTCTTCCCTCTACTGGGCATTCTCCCCATGGTCTCCTCATGATTTACTTTCTAATACCCTCAACCTGTGCTCACATCTCACCCTATTCAAGAGGACGACCTTGACAATCTGCATAAAAGAGCATCATGGCGGGAGGACGGCAGTGCAGTAGTAAAACAAAGCACTCTTCAAGGCTGACCCATTTGGTAAGGTTCCAGGTTCAGGTCCAGAGACTTCTGAGTATACTAGGCACACACACGCGCATGATCAAGGACTGACTGAGGCTGCAGGTGGATCGTAACATCAAATCCTACTGGCATGCTGTCTCTCTTTCTCTCTGTTCTCTCTCTTTCTCTTGCTCATTGAAGAAATGAACAAATAAACCTTTTTTCCTTTTCCTTTTTTTTTTTCTTCTGTTTCAGAGAGTTTTTGCTACAGGGCACATATGCTCACCAGAGAAAGAGAGAGACAGAAACTGAGAAATCACTCCCAGGTGGGATGGCCACACCACAATCCCTTCTCCTCTTGGGATTTATATGGGCACACACACACACACGTGCCCAGCATGAGTTTTAAGCCACTGAGTTCAGGACTCAAACCACGGTCAACTACGTGGGAGTCCAGCAACATAACTATTACACCACCTGCTGGTCATTAACTTTTATAAAAGATGCCATCCTCATCTGGGTACTCCCTCTCTTAATTTGTTTTTCACAGTATTTGTCATTTATCAGTACCTAATGTGTTCTATTCATTTGCTTAGTGTCTCCATCCCCTAGAAGGGAAGATCTACATGGGTAGAGATGTTGTCTTTTTACCTAGTGCTATAATATATTCTCAGAGTCTGGAAGAATATGTACACAAAGTAGGTACTCAGTAAGTATTTAGTGAATGTGTGAAAGAAAAATGCCTTCTAGACATTCTCATGCCAGATGGACAGAACATTTCTGCTGACTGCTTTGGTTTTTCTACCACAAAATCAGGCTTTCAAGAAGACTCTCCATTCTGAATTCTCCACCTAAAAATTGACATGGAGGTTAAGGCACTGGATCCCACACAGCCAGCTATGTAGTTCAAGTCCTAGACATGTGGAGTAAAAATCACACTGGATGTGTGTGGGTGCATGCATGCCCAAAACCCCAAAGGCAGATTAGAGGAGACAGGATTACAACATGGCCATCCCCCGACCCGGAGTGTTCTTTCTTTCTTTCTCTCTTTCTCCAGCAAGTGCACACATTCTATAGCAAAAAAAAAAAAAAAAAAAAAAAAAAAAAAAAAAAAAAAAAAAAAAACAAACTAAATCTAACCAAAACATCTCTAGGGTGATTCTAAACACAGATTTTTTTTTTTTTCCTCTGGCTGGCTTGTTTTTGTGCTTTGTATCCCTGCACAGTTTGATGGGGCAGAGGAGGCCCAAGGCAAAGCCGCGTGCACCTTATTCGCCCTGTGCTGCTGATGGAAACGTTGTCTGGGGACATCGTTCTAAAGGCTCCAAGCCACCCGGCGAATGAAGAGAATCTCACTGCTCACGTAGAGCAGAAAACTAATCCATCTCCCCTGATGCCCACTTCCATGGAAACTTGGAGTTCAGAAGGCCAGGACCCACTTAGGGCTATTACTGTCCTCTCTTGTCACTCCAAGAGATTGTGTCTGCAGGCACACGCTGAGAGGAGGTAGCCTTTTTAATTGAATGTACTAAGGACGCTTTCCAAAGACCAGAGTAATCATCTTCAGCAGCATCCAAGCAATTGTTATTTTGTAAGGAGTTTGCAGTCAGACCCTTTGGCACATCCATTAAGGACCCTCAAACCATATCAAGCACTCAGCCTCTCAGTGTAGAAGTCCCTTTATCCCTTCATTAAGCAAGACCATTAGAGAAAGGCCTTGCTAATTCAGGTGGGAGGCATCATCCACTCCTCTGACTTCTGTTCTCCCTAACAGTCAGGGCTGCTTCCAGAACATGGAATGTGCATTCTACTTGTCAAATACTACAACATAAGATATCTCTGTATCTTTTCTTGAAAGGAACGAGGTATATCCAGTCAAAGCATTCAGGTATATTTGAAGATTTATCCTCAGGATTATTATTAGCAAACTGTCCTGAGGCCAGAGTACCTACTAATGGACTCCATGTTTGAGGATGCACTCTGCTAGTATGTCTGAAGTCAGCCAAAACAAATGTCCAGTTCTTTTAAGTGTGTGCTTGTCTGTGTGCACAGAGGGAATCTTCAAAAAGTTCATGAAAAATGAGCACTATAGGGACCAGCAGTTAGCATAATGGCTATGTCACTGAACTCCCATGTAGTCGACCACGGTTCAAGTCCTGGGCCCAGTGGCTTAAATTCACGCTGGGCATGTGTGCATGTGTGCCCAAGATCCCGAGAGAATGGAGGAGAAGGGATTGCGGCGTGGCCATTCCCCCTGGGGGGAGGGGGTGATTTCTTGCTTTCTGTCTCTCTGTCTCTCTGGCGAGCACACGCACCTTGTAGCAAAAACCTCTCAAAAAAAGAAAAAATGAGCACTATAAAAAATGGGTGTGTTTTGTTTATTTATTTATTTATTTATTTACTTTTAGGTTTTTGCCATAGGGCACATGCACCTGTCAGACAGACAAAGAGAAGGTAAGTGAGAAATCACTCCCACGGGGTGTCAGACAGAGACAGAGAGAAGGTAAGTAAGAAATGACTCCCACAGGGAGTTTGGCCACACCACAATCCCTTCTCCTCCATTCTCCTTTCTGGATTTTGGGCCATGTGTGTGTATGTGTCTTAGTATGTTTTCAGGTGACTGAGTCCAGGGCTCAAACCTCAGTCACCCATGTGGGAGTCCAGCACCTTAACCATCGTACCACCTGCTGACCCCAATTTATCATTTATTTTTAAGACATATTATTTATGTAAAATTAAGAAAGAAAATGATTGCCAATTAAATTAGAACAAGTCACTGATCAGAAGCTATATCCTAGTCAGAGATGTTGAATTATAAAAAAGTGTGCATCTTAGAATTATGTGTGTGGGGTGGGAGAGAGAAAGGTGGAACTGAAAAATAAAATGTAGGTAGTTTGGCTCAGTTTTAATGTTTAATATTCTCATCACTTCTAAGATTAAGGAAAATAAGTATCATAGAGGTTTTTTTAAATCTATCTAGAGAATTTTAATCTACCTAGAAAAAAATTAGTTTAATAGAATTTTAAAATTATCAACTGTATGTGGTTATTTCTATTTCAGACTCTAGTGAGCACACACTGATTCCTCTAACATGGAAATGAATTATGTAATAGCTCTTCTTGCAAAGGGCCAAGCCCGTTACAATATTGCTGCTCAGCAGAGCACAAGCCACTAAGACTTATAGCAAAATGGCTTTCACTCCAAGATCTTGCATTCACTCATTAACTCATTCATTTTCTCATATCCTCCTTCAGACCTTTTTTGTCAGTGGTAATTTTTTAGGTTTATTATTAATTTCTCATCTGCAGAATTGGAGGGTAGATCTACTGCTTTAACATTCAGTTTTATGCTAATTTCACTTTGACTCTTAAAGTGGAGGAATCCACTGGCAGATGTTTAATGAGAATATTATAATAAGACAGTCAGCTTTTCCTGGCCACTTGCTATGTGCAAGGTAATTTGGTAATTGCTTTCCCTGCAGGACTTCATTTCATTCTTGAAACAGCTCTGGGAGGTAGATGCTGCTATGCCCAAGATACAGATGCAGAAGCTGCAAATCAATGCCAACAAGGGTGTTTTTTCTGTTGCAGATTTATCGAGACATACTTTATATACTCTTCTGTTCACCTTTATGAAGGGTAAAAGTCCATATTTTAAAGAATTACTTAATTTTATTTACTCTTATCATTATTTTTAAATTTGCTATAGTCACCAAAAAGAAAGAGAGAGAGAGAGAAGGAAAATGAGAAAGCAAGACACCAGGTCTAGGGTCAAACTTTAGTCAGTCGTGTGGGAATATGGTGCCTTAACCACCATGCCACCCGCTGGCCCCAAAAGTCATGGTTTTTCATTGTCTTAGTCCATTACTGTGTTGCTAACAAAAATACCTGAGTGTAGGTGATTTATAAGGAAATAGAGTTTATCCAGTTAACGATTTGGAGGTCTGAAGTCCAGAGGCTAACTTCTGGTGAGCTACAACATGGGAGAAGGCAGTGGCTGTACATAGTTTGAGTGGAGTGGCTGTTCATAAGTTTGTGTGTCTTGTTACAGTCTCATTCACTCTGCTTATCTACTCACCAGAATTTAGTCATGGGAGCCCCACTCTAATGACATTATCATACCAAAGGCTCCACCCTGGGACACCAAGGAAGTAAGTTTTCAATTAACACATTTTTTAAAATTATTTTATTTAATTTTATTTATGCATTCATTTATTTTAATTTGACCAGAGAGAGAAAAAAATAGAGAGACAGAGAGAGGGAAAGTGAGAAAGCAAGACACCAGGTCTGGGACTCAAACCATTGTCAGCCATGTGGGAGTGCCCAGCACCTTAACCACCACATCAATTAACACATTTTACGGTCCAATCAAATCCCAACACATGAATTTCTGGAGAACATCTAATCACTGAACTCCAAGACCAAATTCCAAAACATAAACCTTTGGGGGACAAACCATTATCCAAATCATAACATTAGTATATTCAAAGAGTTGTACAACCTGAACCATAGTCAGTTTTACAGTCTTTTATAACTCCCAAAAGAAATCTCAAGTCTTTCAGCAGTCATTCTCTATTCCCAATTCTCTCACCACCAGCAAACACTGGTCTACTTTCCATCTCTACAGAGTGACCTATTTCAGAAATTTCCTACAGATATGATCAAAGCCATATGGAGTCTCGAGCCCAAGTCTTTCTGATTGCAGTAGTATTCAGTATACTTCCCCAGTGCTATGTGTTTAAAAGAGATAGACAAAATAGGAGACTTGTATTAGTCAGAGGTCTCCAGAGAAATAGAATCAATAGGATATACAGCCATGTACCACCTAATGACATTTGCATCAACAACGGACTGCAGATACGATGGTGGTCTCACAAGGACTATATCACCTATACGGCATGGCTTAGGTGTGCAGTAGGCTATGCTATGTAGGTTTATGTAAACACTCTCTCTGATGTTTGCACAACGACAAAATTACCTAATGACACACTTTTCAGAACATTTTCCTGTTGTTAAGTAATTTATATAGATACACTGAAAGGAATTTATTATGAAGAACTGGCTCATTCATTTATGGAGGCTGGAATTTATGGAGGCTGAGATTATGAGACAATGTTCTATCTGCAGACTGGAAAACCAGGAAAACTGGTTGTGTAGTTCTAGTCCAAACAAAAACCTGAGAACCAAGAGATCAACATCCAAAGGGAAGACAAGGTAGATGTCCCAGCTCAGGAAGAGAGCAAATTCATCCTTCCTCCACCTTTTTGTTCTATTCAGCCTTCAATAGATTGGATAATGCACTGGTGAGGGCCTTTCTTTTCTCAATCACTAATTCAAATGCTAATTTCTTTTGGAAACACCCTCACCAGCATACCCAGAAACAATGTTTGACCAGATATCTGGGCATCCCTTATCCCAATCAAGGTAACATATTAAATTAATCATCAGAAGATTTATTATCAGCAAACAACATAAAACAATATATCAGGTCATCAGAAAAGCCATGCCACATATTTGCATAGAACATAGAGAAAATACGTCATGACTTTTCCAACAACCCAAAACAATACATGTGCAAAATCCAAAACAGATGAAGGTGTAAACGATGAATCTCCCCTGCTTTCCAGTTCTGCTCAGGGTTTCCCTGCTCTTCTTGGCCTACAAATGGACATTCTGAAGGTATACAGAGGCATTTATAGTCAATATAGTCAAATAGTCACCCACCTATTCAGTCTTGCACGCTTTGCAACTCACTCAGCAGTTGTGAAATAAAGAGGAAAAAACAGGTTATCTTCCTTACCTTTTCTGACTAAAACAGGGCATGTTCTGGTCTGGTTTCTGCACTGAACCTTGAGCTGATAGAATTCCTCAGTCATTTCCACAGCAGCCACAGTGGGGCTGCTCTTCCCTCTTGTTCCCTTTCTGGAAGTTTCTGCTCTCCATGTACCTTAAACTGCTGTATGTCTTCTCATCATAGGGGCCAGCCATCTTCCCCTCGGATGTGAAAGACGTAGGACTCGGTGGCACCTGCACAGGTGACTGTGCTGATGTTCTCCATTTGGCCCACACCATCCTCTGCCCTCTCATACTTGCCCCAGTCTCGGGGAATCTACTTGCTAGGACTGAATTGGGATGTCTCATGTATCCATATTGGGAATGGGAACATAGGATGAGGTTGGGAAGCTAGTGAGAGGTCAATATCAGCAGGAGTAAGACAGGTTAGGGTTCCTAGAAACAGATGAAACAATTCACTGACTGGTTTAAGCAGACAGAAATCTCTGAAAAGAGGGGCTGGCAGGTGGTGTGGTAGTTAAGGTGCTGGACTCCCACATGGCTAAGTACAGTTCCAGTCCTGGACCTGGAAGCTTGGGTCCTCACTTCTCTCTCTGTATCTCTCTGGTCACATTAAATAATAAATAAAGTTAAATAAATAATTCTTTTTAAAAAATAATAAATCTCTGAAAAGAACTGAAGAATTCTTAGAACTTTGGGAGGACCAGAGAATGAGACTTGAATGCTACTCGGCCAGAAACAATGTGCTCCCACAAAACACAGCTGTTTTAGAGCATGTCCCAGGAGAACCAAGTGCTTTTCCCACTGAACTTAGCAGAGCGTTTGTGCTCCCTCCAGACTCAGCAGCCACCCTGCTTGTATGCCTCACAAGTTGGCAGAAACCACATCACAAGTATCAACCTAGCTGCAAGAGAGTCTAAGAGTGTAGCTCTTAGCTTTCCTGATAGAAAGGGGTTAGAATACATATCAAGTGGGACAACTTCCAGTATCTGTCATAATAATTGTAGGGCTTTCTATTTGCCTGGTTTTATTAATGTGATTTGTGTCTGAAAGACATGAGGGAAAAAGAGTGTAGGCTGGAATCAAATAGATGAGGGTTCTTTCTTTTCCTTGGACACACCAAATTTGTTCTACTTTAGGGTCTTTGCATTTCTTATATCTTCTGGTTCGATTCTACTTGTCATTCAAGTTCCAGCATAAATGTCCCCACCTCAGAGAGGCCTTCTCTGACCATCCCACTGGTAATGTCTCTCTCACCCTAGCTTCCCATCATATCACCTTTTAAAATTTTCCTTTTAGCACTTTTCCAACATTTTCCTAGAGGATTTTGTTTTCTTGCTTATGGTCTATACTTTTCTTATCCCAAATAGAAGATAATTTTCGTAAGAGCAGGGACTTGGTCTGTCTTGTTCATAGTTATATTCCTGGAGCCCAGAAGAGAGAGTGACACGTGATAATAGTAACATTTATTATATAATTACCATATGCTAGATATTCTTTAATCTTCATGTCACACTTATGAAGTAATTACTGCTATCACATCGTTTTGCAGAAGAGAAAAATAAAAGCCCAGAGAAGATACTGACTTGTCCCAGATCATAAAGCAAGTAAATTGTGGAGCAGTGACGCAATCCAAGGCAATCTGGCTCCAGAGACTAAGCCCTTAACTACTACGGCATGCTGGATATAGCAGTTGTTCAATCAATAGTTTGTTTATAAATGAATGAATAGACACTGTTTAGTCATTTCATCCACCCTCTCTGTTTCATTTAACACTGCTGATTATCGATTTCTCCTTCTCCCTCATGGGCTGCTTCTCCTCAATCCTTGTTCCTCCTTCCTTTAAACACCAGTATTCCCTGGGCCTCCATCTTGTGCCAGCTATTCTTCTGTCTACATCCTGTCCTTGGGTGATATTACTGGTGCCACAACTGAACCACCATGTCGTGTACTGCTCTACTGTATATCTCTATCCACTCTCCCGGAATGATAGAAGGAAATGTCCATGGCTTCCTGAGATCACCACATGAGGATTCTTTAGGCATTCCAAATGCAACCAACACAAAGTTGACTTAACTTGATATATCTACGAGCCAAGCTGTAAGAAGAATACCATTTCATCATCTCCCAAACGAAATCAGCTCCTTCTCCCATTACTCCCACCTCAGTCAATATCACCACTACTTACCCTGTCTTCAGAAGCAGTAGCTTCGGGGGGAAGGTCATTCAAGCATTTTCTTCCCTGTCCCCTCATGGCCAACCTGTGACAAAGTCCTATGGATTCTATTTCTTAAATAGCTCTCCAATCCCTCCCTTCCTCTCTCTTTTGCACCCAGCAGGACTTTTTATTTTTGGAGAGGTTTTTCGCTATAGGGCGCGTGCGCTCGCCAGACAGACAGAGAGAGACAGAGAGACAGAAAGCGAGAAATCACCCCCCAGGGGGGATGGTCACGCCGCAATCCCTTCTCCTCCATTCTCCTCTCGGGATCTTGGGCACGCACGCACACGCGCCCGGCGTGAGTTGTAAGCCACCGGGTCCGAGACGCGAACCGCGGTCGACTACGTGGGAGTCCAGCGACATAGCCATTACGCTAACTGCTGGTTCCCCACCCAGCAGGACTTTTGAATCTCTTTCCAAGACAACAAATTACAACAGTGTCCTATCTACTGGTCTCTGGTCTCGCTCCCTCAAATCTATTCTTTGAATAACACCAACATGATCTAGCTATAGTCAAAGTATGTTTGCTCTTTTTTGTCCTCTTCGGTGGCCCTGTCATTCTTTGCCTTGAGGATAGAATGCCGGCCTATTACACATCAGTCTTGAGCTGGTTCCTGTCTACATCTCCATCTCTACATCAAGCTCCTACCCTATTCCCCACATTTACCATCCCTTTAGGTTTCACAAATAGCCAGTTCACTGCGTTTCCCAGCTTTGTCCATAAAGAGCCATGTTTTGCTTCTTGGAGTGTGGGATCAGAAAAAGCCAGTTAATACAAGAGTAGCGGGAACATCATTATTGCTTTTCAGTCTCCTATTTTAATTTCTACTTGAGGCCCAGCTGCGGTCCTGCCATTTCATTTCACCAGACAGCTCCAAGAGCTTTATAATTCAGATTCTTTATTTGCTCGACTGGCTTGAGTTGATGCCTGTTATTTGTAACTAAAAGAATTCCAACAAACGCACTGATGAACTGAAAGAAAAACCATCTATTTGCATGAAATGATTTGCATGAGAAGAAGGAGTCTCTTTACAGGAAAAGAGAGGTAGCACTGGGGAGGATGGTCCTGCCAGCCCTGGGATTCATGTCTAGCACTATGGCATGAGAATCTGCAAAAGATGATGATGCCTCTGTTTTATGAAGCCTCCCTACTAAGGGACCATAGCTTGTCTGTCATAACAAACCAAGCACCACACTGAGTAGGGTCTCCTCCCTTTCCTGTGAGAAATGCAGCCCAGCTTTGGCACATTTAGCGTTCTGGTTCTGGGTAACGTAAAACTGCTCTGGCATCTCAACGGCTGGTTGTCTAGGGATCACTGAAAGGTGCCTTTCTTGGAACAGTACTCAAGGTGATCTTAGTATCGGCAGCTCAAGAGGTAGAAATGTACATCCTCAAAGGATATCATTGTGATGTGGCCAGCAGGTGGTGTAGTGGTTATGTTGTTGGACTCCCACATGGCAGACTGTGGTTCGAGTCCTGAACCTGGTGGCTTGAAACTCATGCTGGACATATGTGCATGCATGCCTCAAATCCCAAAAGAATGGAGGAGAAGGAATTGAAGTGTAGTCATCCCCCTGGGAGGTGATTTCTCACTTTTTGTCTCTCCATCTCTCTCTGTCTCTTCAGTGAGTACACACACCCTCTAGCAAAAATATCTATCTCAAAAAAAAGGGGGGGTATCATTGGGGAAGATGGTTGGAGTACAGGAAGAAGACATCATACTACCTAGTTACTGTAGTGGACAGGCTTGTTTGTAATATTCCCTCTGAGGATTCCCAAAGATAACCAAGTGAGACCTGAATGGAATACTTGAGGCTCTGAAACTTGAAGATGTGAGATAGATTTGCAAAATATATAGAGTATCACTACTAATGAGTCTCTATTTCAAGCCACAGTCCAGGGAAACCTGACAAAACCAGGTTTGAGCACTAGATTTCTTTTCAAAAATGAAAAATAAAAAGAATAAAATAATCTAAGAAAATTCAAAATGGAATTATATTTGGGACTTTTATTCTTCCTTCAAAGTCTTTGCTATAGCTCATAAGATATTTATAAAATGTCATTTATTAAAAGAAATGGATCATAATTTAGCTTCCTGAGATATTCCTTTTAACTCAGCAAAGCTGTATGGGACAGCAGGAAACCTAATGTTTTAGGGTCATAGGCCAGAAGTCACCTTTATAAAATCCATTTTCCTTGAGCTCATTTGAGAAGCAAAAATAGACATTTTGATAAGCTTACTTTTAGTCCTGTAATTTACATGATTTGATTGATCCCATTGTGAAATGATAACACTTTCCACAGCCTAGTTGGAGTGACTTAATTGAACATACAAAGGGACTTCAAAAAGTTTATGAAAAAATAGAATTAAAGTATAAGTTTATTTTGGCATAAAAAAAAGTTTGAAGTTGGGGCTGGCAGATGATGTGGTGGTTGGGGTGCTAGACTCCCACAGGCCAATTGCAGTTTGAGTCCTGGACCTGACAGCTTACTTTCTCTCTTTTGCTGTCTCTGCCTCTTTATATTGAGCATATATGCCCTTTAAAAAATTGAAATAATAGGGAACCAGCAGTTAGCGTAATGGCTATGTCGCTGGACTCCCACGTAGTCGACCGCGGTTCGCGTCTCGGACCCGGTGGCTTACAACTCACGCCGGGCGCGTGTGCGTGCGTGCCCAAGATCCCGAGAGGAGAATGGAGGAGAAGGGATTGCGGCGTGGCCATCCCCCCTGGGGGGTGATTTCCTGCTTTCTATCTCTCTGTCTCTCTCTGTCTGGCGAGCGCACGCGCCCTATAGCAAAAACCTCTCCAAAAAAAAAAAAAATTGAAATAATAATAATAAATAAAATTAAATAATTCTTTAAAAATTTTTAACAGTGATTGAAATTTATGCATAGTTCCTTCATATTCCACATTTTCTGTGAACTCTTTGAAGACCCCCTCATCTAACAAATCTATTCATCCTCAGAATGGACATCAATCAAGTCTTAAATAGAAACTTTCTCTCTAAAACAACAACAACAACAACAACAACAACAAAAAAAAAAAAAAAAAAAAAAAAAAAAAAACACTTGGAACTGGGACCAGCAGTTAGCATAATGGCTATGTTGCTGAACTCCCATGTAATTGACTGCGGTTTGAGTTCTAGACCCGGTGGCTTAAACTCACACTAGGTGTGTGTGCGTATGTGCCCAGGATCCCAAGAGGAGAATGGAGGAGAAGGGATTGCGGCGTGGCCATCTCTCCTGGGGGGTGATTTCTTGCTTTCTGTCTCTCTGTCTCCCTCTGTCTTTCGGGCGAGCACACATGCCCTATAGCAAAAACCTCTCCAAAATAATAATAATAATAATAATAATAATAATAATAATATACTTGAAACTAAATTTAACTTGTCATTGATATACCTTTCATGCTAAATTCTCTCCCATTCTTATTATAATAGTAATAAGATAATGAGATTTAAATTGAAGCTGATTAGTTTAAAAATCTTCTTTTAAAATATCTTAACTATGTTTATTCTTATGACAATCTAGAGACATAAAATGTAGGATCATTAGTTCAATGGAAGAGGAAGACTTAGGGAATTACAATGGTTTTCAAAACAAAAACTTTTGAGTAAAGTAAGTTCACAAATTGAATTTGTTATATAATAGAAACACCCAAAGCAATTCATAAAACCTTATGAGACAGATGCTGTCATTATCATTATGTTATAGATGAAGATATTGAGGCTTGGAGAGCATAAATAACTTGTCTCAGATCTTACAGCTAGCAAGTGAGAGGGCAGAGATTTAAGGCAACCCAACCCACATGTGGTAACCAGGATACTCTACAGCCTCCTAGATTCTATTACCTCATTAACAAGTGTACTCATGAGGTTAACTTACTGTTCTCCTAGTAAGTATGGTCATGGTGCCTGGCAGGGGACGGGGCATTTGGTTTTCTTTTGTTAAGAGATTTCTGCCTTAGGTTGTATCTCTTACCAGAGAGAAACAGAGAAAGTGAGAACTCACCCCCCAGGGGAATGACCATGCCACAATCCCTTCTCCTCTATTCTCCTCCTGGATTCTTGGGTATGCACGCACACACACGTGGTATGAGTCTCAAGCCACCAGGTCTGGGACTGGAACCACGGTAAGCCATATGGGAGTCCAGCAATATAACCACTACACCATCTGCTGACCCCACATTTGGTTTTCTTCAGGTGTTGTGATGAGGGTCCTGGGAGTCACTCCTGTCACTTTAGATGGTGAGCTTTATCTGGTAGCCACAGCAGGAGTTTTGCTAGAACAGCCTTAGGATGTTTTTGGACATTTGTGGTAGAATTGGACATTCTCTGGTCACTTCACCTCCAGTTGCATAATGTTTAGGGTTTGTTCCCTGCCCAGCCCCAAAATGCCAAGTAATTCTTAGCCCACTAAGTGTTGGCTATAATGGAATGCCCAAGACTAGGTGATTTATAGACGTTTATTTGACTTATGATTCTGATAGCCAGAAAGATCAAGAGCATGATACCAGCATCTGGCCAGCTTCTGGGGCTACAATATGGCTGGGAGAAGCAGAAAGGTCAAAGGGCACATACACAGAGAGGGAAACATGGCAGTGGCTGGTTGCTGTAAAATAATCCACTCTCATGAGAACTAATCACTGAGAACCCACTCCTTCTCACAAGATGTCATTAATTCATTCATACTGGATCCAACCCATAGCCCAGACACTTCCCAGTAGGTCTCATCTCCCAACACTGCCACACAAGATATCAAATTCAACAGAAGTTTTAGTGGGGACACTCAAACTATAGCAAATACCATGTAATACATTTCTGCTAAAACTAGCTAGAGTGGATTCTTTTTCTGAAAGAGATCCCAAAGTATTGGGAATCTGGGATTGACCAGGTGACCTGGTAGGATTTGAAAGCAGTAAGGATGGGATACAGGTATAACATGACAATTAAAGGCAAAAAAACACTAAGGTGATTATTATAGGAGTTAGTGTGGCACTATTCCTGCCTCAGCTTAAACTGAGGCAAAGCCACTTAAATCTCAGAATACCATGTCTCCTGAGATTCTCAGTAAAATCAAAGATTTAAAAAGGAATCCAAGAGAGGATTTGGATAAGATGGTTGAGGAGCTGATTTAAAGAAGTTTTTGTTCTGTGGTGAGTCTTCTGCCTTTCAGATGAAGAACTGAGTACTATCTTCCAACCCCGAACCAAGTGAGGAGGTTTTCAGTAGACCCTGGCAGTGCTTCGGATTTCAGGGATATAATTAGAAGACAGAGAAGACTGGGGCCTGACTAATGAGTAAGAAAGCTCTAACAGACTGTAGACTAAAGTCCGACTTAACCAAGATAATACAGAATGTTAAGAAGGGCTGTCTAAGTGCTTCAGAAATGGAAGAACCATCAGGGCTGCTGCCCTGGGATCAGGGTACTCTCAGAGTTTGCCTAGGGAAAAGATGAAGGAGACTTCCTATGAACACGTGTTGTTACACAAGAGTAAGCCTTGGGTCCTGTCCAGTAGATGCTCTTAGAAGAACCTCGTAGAAAGAAGCTGACTACCCACAGACTGAGGAAAAAATTGAAAGATAAACCTGGAATAGAGCTATATCCACTTGAGTCAAGGGAACTGCAGGTGAGGAGGCCTGCTGGGAATATCCAAAATTCCTATGCAAGAGTCATGAGAGAAAGAATCAGCTTGAGCCATCCTAGAGCCTCCTAGGGCCACCAGCTTTAATCATTAGCAAGGCCCAGAGAGCATGAAGCTGCCAGATCAAATAATAACTCATTTACCCCCTTCCCTACCTTCAAACCCAAGGGAGAAGATGACAGCTGGCAGGTCAAGGTGGAGCTAAGCAGGGAGAGAAAGAGGAGCCATAAAAGCCGTCAGAAACTTCATTCTGGGCTATTGGAGGTCATTTTCTCCTCTTCCTATGCCTGAATAAAGTTTAGAGAGTTGGTGGGAGATGAATATAAAATGGCATTTGATTATGTCATGAGTTAGGCTCACAGAAGTCCACGGCACCCAGTGGGAAGACACAAAAATTGTCAGCTTCAGTCACAGAGTGAAGTGCCTGTTGAAAGCAAGGCTCTGGTGGGCCGAGGAGGGAGGATTAGAAAGGCTCCAAAGTGAGCGGCGCCATCCAACTGCAAGATAAAGTTTAAAGAAAAACATGACAGGCTTAGGGATTTCATTTCTCCCTTCAAAGCATGGCCAGTGAATAAGGATGTTTCTGTGACTTCTCGAAAATACTCTTTTATCTCACGCAGGCACAGGGCTAATGAAGCTGAAAGTTAGAGGCAGAGACGGAGCCTGAAGATTGATAAATTACAAAATTGTGTGGAGTCACGGTTTCACTGGGTATTTCAGGGTGTGGGTTGGGAAAGCATGATTCTTTCCCTGAGTACTACTGAATAGAATGAAGATATCTTGTACATGCAAGATAACCCCAAGAAGCTAAAACTCCAAAATTCATAGAACCATCTGGGTCAATAAAACTAGCCTCTCCTCCCACTTCGGTGAGGTTGGCCTTGACTCATTCAGAATCTGGGAGGATCATTCCATGGTCATCTTGTAAGACGATGTCCTCATGACCCACCTTGACCTCTGCTCTCATTGACTCCAGACACACAACTAGAGTCAGATTCTAGCACGTCCTGAAATCCCAGGTGTCCAACCACTGTGGCACATCAGGAATGCAAGTGCCCTGCAAGGCTGGAGGCCATATGGCCAGCCATGGGTTTGGATCCCCTGGTGGCCTGAAAACTCTGGATATGTGTGTAGGTGCCCAGGAACCTGAGGAAGTGAAGGGCTGGGGAAAGAGGGTCACGGCATTACATAACCCAGTTGAAGGTGCTGTTCTCTCGCTGTTTTTCTCTCATGCACATGTGCTCTCTATCATTTTTTTAAAAAATCAAACCTGGGAAAAGAAGGTTATACCAAAAGCACCACAAGATTATAGTAAATACCCTGAGACTATTAGGAAGAAAAGAATATAATGTCAGATTGGGCCATATTCATCTTATAGATATTCCTCAGCAAAAGTGCTGGATTTAACATGCTAGATTAAACAACCGAAAGAGGTTGAGATGTCTTCCGTGGCTGTCTAGCACTAAGGCTCCTGGTGGCCTGTGCATGTGAAGCTCAGAGGCCATCCAGTCCTTGCTGCTACGTGGAGAAAGGAATCCAAAGACTTAAGGAAATAGGAACGTTAGAATGAATTTATTTTATTTTTTTTAATTATTTTATTTAACATTTATTTACTTGCTTATTTATTTTAATTTGACCAGAGAGGGACAGAGTGAGTGAGAGAGAAAGTGAGAAAGCAAGCCACCAGGTCTGTGACTCGAACCATGGTTGGTCATGTGAGAGACCAGTACCCTTAACCACCACACTGCCTGCTGACCCTAAAATGGATTTATAATAGGTGATTTACTTACCCACATCCAGAAAAGAAAACACTGATAAGAGGACTGTTAGTATTCTTGGATATAGATGTTCTCTATAGGCAGCGGTGATGAACGGAGGTGATTCCGTGGATAGAGTTTTCCTGGAATGGCAAACGAGAGCTTTACCCCTCAGAGTAAGCACTTCCTGATTCCTAAAAAGAACAGAAAGTTTAGATGTGATTACCATAAGGATTGGGCTCTTAGGATATTCGGATATTCGAGGGTATGTTTCATAGATCCTAGGGTCTTTAGGGCCGAAATATCCGTGCAGACTTGGTTTGTACAACAGAATCTAAGTAGGAGGAACAGAGGACTGATTAGTCACGATAATGGAATACCCAGTCCTTCACCCACTTTCCAGACCTGAGTCACTTTCCAAATCCAGAGCCCTTTGAGTAAAGGGAATAAGAGATGGCCTTGGTCAACCTTGCAATGCCACCTAAAGTGTATACTGTGGTCTTCCTTTTATTCTTTAATAAAGGCACTTGGAACCATTTACCAGAGAAATTAGGCCCTGAGAAAAGGGAAACACGTGGCCCTTTCAGGATTATTAGTACTGGCTAGGTCATGCTAACTCCTGAAAGCCCCAGATGCTATCTGGGGTTCTCTGGTGGGTGGATGAACATTTATGAAAAATAGGTGATAATGGAACTTACTCACAGTGGGATCATTCACAATGTGATCCCTGTGGGTCCTCAAACCCAGCCTGTAGTTACTGTCTCTGTCCCTGTAATCAAAGTGCTAGCAGAACAGTCATACTGGCTCTCAACATGTGATATGAATATTTTTATGATAGAAAGAGTTAAGTGGAAACTTCTGAAAGTGTCCCTTCATACTAAAATAAATCAAATGCTTTATATATATTTATTCATTTATCTTTCACAACAATCCTATAATATAGAAACCATTGTCACACCCCCATCTATAGATGAGGAAACTAAGGCACAGAAAAGTTAAGCAATCTAGGCTGGCAGATGGCATAGTGGTTAAGGTGCTGGACTCCTGCATGGTCGACCACAGCTCAAGTCCCGGACCTGGCGGCTTGCGTGTGCGCGCGCACTCTCTCTCTCTCTCATTAGTGTATATGTCTTATACCAAATTTAAAAATAATAATAAATAAAATTAAATAATAATTATTTTTTTAAAAAAAGAAAGAAATCTTGGGACCAACAGTTAGCGTAATGGCTATGTCTCTGGACTCCCACATAGTCGACCGCGGTTCACGTCCCGGACCCGGTGGCTTAAAACTCATGCCAGGCGCGTGTGCGCGCGTGCCCAAGATCCCGAGAGGAGAATGGAGGAGAAGGGATTGCGGCGTGGCCATCCCCCCAGGGGGTGATTTCTCGCTTTCTGTCTCTATGTCTCTCTCTGTCTGTCTGGCGAGCTCACGCACCCTATAGCGAAAACCTCTCCAAAAAAAAAAAGAAAGAAAAAAATCTTAAGCAATTTGGTGGGACCAGCAGATGGCATGGTGGTTAAGGCATTGTATTCCCACATGACCAACTTCATGGTTTGAGTCCCAGACCTGGCAGCTTGAAAAACATGCCAGGTATGTGTGCTTGCATGCCAAAAAAAAACTAAGAGGAGTATGGAAGAGAAGGAATTGTGGCAAGGCCATACTTTCTGGGGGTGATTTCTCACTTTCCCTCTCTTTCTATCTCTCTCCAGTGAGTGCACACACCCTATGGCAAAAAAAAAAAAAAAAAAAAAAAATTAAGAAATAAAAGTTTAACAATTTGCCCACACTTACATAACTAGTGAGAGTAGATTCAAACCCAGTCAGTTTCTTGAGTCCATTCACAAAATAAAGATTCCCCAGTCAGCTGAAGTGGTTGCTATGGGCAAAAGGAAATAAAATGGATGTTGAGGAAAGGTATTATAAACACCAATTTTGCCCTTGTGAATACTGTGGAAAGGAGGATGGTGGCAGCTCTTTGTATTGAGAAGGAGTCTAGTGAAGTGCTTAAGTGCACAGAACCCAAAGTCAGACTGTATGGGTCCAGATGCCAGATTTACTGCTGAAGACTTTAAACAAGTTTCTTAACTTCTCTTTGGCTCAATTTTCCTACCATGTAGGGGAAAAAAGGGGGGAGAAAAAAAAGAAAACAATAGTTCTTATTAGTAGGCTAATTATAAAAATGAAATAAATAAAGTACCTGGAAGGTAGTGTTTACTGTTATTATCTTCCTTGCTGAATCAAGTACAGTTTTAAGTGCTAATTTCCTATTTTATTTCATTTAGCTGTTCTCTATTTTATATAGTCTGTATTAATGATGATCAACCTTACAACTTAGTGTAGATGTTATAGAACAAGATGGCCTTGTCATGAAACTTGAGGAGAAATGACCATTACTCAGAAATGCCAGACTTGGAGCCAAATCCAAGAGCTGGGTCTCTCAGTTTGGGGAGAGGGCAAGCGTTGTCATCTTTACAAAGGATAATGGCATTATCTCAGGCTACAGAAGGTGCACAGTTTAAAGGAAGTTCTTTATTTTTTTTTTCAGATGTTTTACTAAAAAACAAATTGACTATAGGAAATGCTCGATACTATTCACCTATCATCATCCCGTCAGTTATGATACTGATTACAGATCCTAATGCTGGTGCTAGTATCAAAGTGGAGAGCTCACATAATTATTATTTGCTTAATGGTTTCCATTTCATTAGATTGTAGTTTATACAGGTCAGGATCTTTTCTCTCTTCACCAGGGTATACCAGACCTACACAGTTTGGAGCACATGAGATTTTCTTCATAACAGACTATTTTTGAATATGTTAATTATATGAGTTACCTGTTACTGGATAACAAACTTTGCAGCTCAAAACAACAGACATTTCTTGGGACCAGCAGTTAGCGTAATGGCTATGTTGCTGGATTGCCATGTAGTCGACCGCAGTTCGAGTCCCAGACCCACTGGATTAAACTCATGCAGGGCATGTGTGCGTGCGTGCCCAAGATCCCGAGAGGAGAATAGAGGAGAAGGAATTGTAGGGGTGATTTCTCTCTTTCTGTCTCTCTTTCTGGCAAGCACACGCACCCTATAGCAAAAACCTCTCAAAACACCACCACCAAAACCCCCACACATTTCTTTTTTTGTTTTTGTTTTTGTTTTTTATTTTTTGCCATAGGGCACATGAGTTCACCAGAAAGAAACAGAGAGAGGGAAAGTGAAAAATCACCCTCCCAGGGAGATGGTCACACTGCAATCTATTCTCCTCCACTCCCCTCTTGGGATTTTGGGCACGCACATGCCCACCATAATTTTCAAGCTGCTGCACCCAGGACTCAAACTGCAGTTTACCATGTGGAAATCCAATGTCTTAACCACACACCCACTGCTGGCCCCCAACACACATTTCTTACCTCACAGTTTCTGTGTGGCAGAAATCCAGACATAACTTTGTTGGGTTCTCCACTCCAGGGTCTCATCTGAAAGCTGCAGTCAGGGTCTTGGCTGGGGCTTCAGTCTCATCTCAAGATTTGACTGAGAAGAGGTCCACTTACGAGTGCATGTGACATTGGCAGAATTCAGCACCTTGTGGGTTGTTGGACCAAAGACCTCCATCTCTTGCTGGCTGTCAACTGGAGATTGCACTCAGTCCTGGCACGTGGCCCTCTGCAGGGCAGCTCACACCACCACAACTTGCTTCATCACAGCCAGCAAGGAAGAGTCTGTTAGCAGGAAGGGCTTTAAGACCTTCTATAACATACTACTGGGTCGTTCGGAAAGTTGTGATGCATTTTTGCATAGAAAAATACATCATGACTTTCCAGATGCCTAGTAATAGACACGTAGTCATGTGCATCTGATCAGCTGTTGTTTAAAGCAAGTCTCAGGTCCTATCCACACCCAAAAAAGGGGCATTATATAAGAACATGAGTGCCAGGAAACAAGGACCACTGGCCTTCATCTCAGAGTCTGCCTGCCTCAGTTATTCACCAAATGCCCTCATCAAATCAGCCAAGCTGTGGTTGTTTCTAAGGAAGGCAGGAGAGGTAATGTCTGTAAAATGCCAGGGGGTCCTCATTAGCTCAGTCTTCATTATCTGAGTCCCTGCTGTTGCCAGGCTGCACAGAGAAGCAAAGTCATCTTAAGATGAAACTATCACTAATATTATCCAATTAGTCCCCTCTCCAGCAAACATTTCTCCTCTTAAGGCTAGTGCATGTCCCAGTACATCTCATTCTGTCAGAGTGGCCTCTTGCTAATTGTATGAGTCTACAATGGAAATACAATCAAACCAATTGCTCAGGGACTTCAAAAGAAAATTATTTGACTATCCAGAGGCTTAGGGGAGGCTTTAGAGAAAACTGATGAAACTCTCAAATAATTTTGCAAAAGTGATTCTTTTGATCATGTTACAAGATAGAAGAGCATATAAGAAACTTTACCCAGCTCAGTAGCTAGAAAGTGGTGGATTCAAAGCCAGGTCTACCTCCAAAGTCCAATTTGATGTCTTTTCTCTCTTTTTTTTTTTTTTTTTTTTTTTTTTTTTTTTTTTTTTTTTTTTTTTTTTTTTTTTTTTTTGCCATAGAGTACGTGCACTCACCTGAGAGAAACGGTGAGAAGGAAAATGAGAAATCACCCCTGGGGGAATGGCTATGCAACAATCCCTTCTCTTCCATTCTCTTCCTGAGATTTTGGGCATGCACACACATGCACCTGGTATGATTCTCAAGCTGCCAGGCCCAGGACTTGAACCATGGTCAGCCACATGGGAGTCCAGTGCCTCAACCACCACACCACCTGCTGCTGGCTCCACAATTTGATGTTTTTCCCATACACTTCTCTTTAACTACAGAATGCAGGATGGAAAGGCCTACACTGGGAGAAATGCAATAACACTTGGAAAATAAGGGGTCAGATTAGAACCCGAGAAAACCAACAGCTTTACTTTCTTCCTCTTTCCTGTTCTTCAACAAATCCTTTCATTACTTAGTTTTCCTCTCTCCCAACTCTGCCCTTATATACCTCCAGGGTGTACCCTAAGAAGGTTTTTGACAGTCCCCTGGAGCTCTTAGGAAAAGAGAAACAATCTAAATTAAGAAAGCAAATAAATCAATATTGAACCATCTTCAAACTGCTCTGTTTGAACAGAAACCAAAGCAAGGCCCAGGAGTGTTAGAGTTCATTTTCAAAACACAGCGCATACAATGTTCTTTCTTAATAAGCCAATAGATCACAGCAGAATTCAAAGGGACTGGGGAAAGTGTTACTGCCTGACAGATCAATGACACAAACATAAGGAACAATTGGGTCTACACATGCGTAAACACAGGAGGCTGAAGTGCTGCTTGGGGCTAGGAAAGTGCTTTGGAATTTGGGCTTCTGAGCATGACACTTGGTCCTTTCACTTTTTTTTCCCCCAATGATTTTGTTTGTTTGTTTGTTTGTTTATCTTAATTTGACCAGAGAGGGACAGAGTGAGAGAGAGAGAGAGAAAGAAAGAAAATGAGAAAGCAAGCCACCAGGTCCGGACCTCAAACTGCAGTCAGCCACGTTGGAGTCCAGCGCCTTTAACTATCATGCCACCTACTGGCCCCCGTTCTTTCACAAACAAGACATAGCACCTCTGTTTCCTCAGATATGAAACAGACAACAACCAAAATCCTTATAGGCCAAGCTTGGAGAAGAAAACGAAATGGCTTATCTGCTATTGCCTTTGGGAAATAACAGCCCTGGGACAAGGCAAAGTATTATTTTATACTTGGTGCTGGGTAGAATCTAAAGAATATAATACACTCATGTCACTGTGGAAATATTTTGATTTTGATTCAGCTTTGATTAAAACTAAAAGAGACTCTAAGTAACATGCCACATGGTATTTAATGGTCAGGCTTGAGAGAGGATAATCTTGATGAAAGTACATGAAGAATTCAAAATCATGGGGTTGTATTTCTGTTCTCAGTAAGATGAGAAGAGTATTAGAGAATATTTACACCCCTGGAAACTTGGGAAAAACAAAGAATAATAAATATTTATCCAGATGGGTCAAAGATCTTAAGTTTAGGGGCCAGCAGATGTCATAATGGTTACATTGGTGGACTCCCAAGTAGTTGACTGTGGTTTGTGTCCCAGACTTGGTGGCTTAAAACACACTGGGTGTGTGTGTATGCATGCCCAAAATCTCAAGAAGAGAATGGAGGAGAAGGGATTGGGGTGTGGCCATCCTCTTGTGGCGGTGGGGGGGGGGGGGGGGTTGTGTGTGTGTGTGTGTGTGGTGATTTCTTGCTTTCTGTCTGTCTCTCTCTCTCTGGCGAGTGCACCCGACCTATAGCAAAAATCTCTCAAAAAAAAACCTTAAGTTCAAACATTTTGTTAGTATTAGGTCATTGGGAAAGTCATGATGTATTTTTCTATATAAAATAGCTCATGACTTTCCCAACGATCTAATACATCTCATACCCCTGATCATAGAGTTTTTATATTAAGGGTAAAGAAGTACACTCTCCAATATTGGTCCAGCCACGGTGACGCACAGATAGCACCACTGCTGAGGAGGCTGGAAACTGTATGAAAGGCTGAAGTTCGGTTCCTGGGCCCATCTGAACATACTGAGCACAGCTGTATGTGCCTGTAGTCCTCGCTAATTGGGAGGCTGAGGCAGGAAAACCATGGCATGTGAGACCCTGTCAAAAACGTGCATCTTGAGGCCATCAGGTGACACCGTGGTTATAAAGCTGTACTCCCACATGGCTGACCACAGTTCAAGTTCCAGACCCAGAGGATTGAGAAATCACTCCAGGTGCATCACTGTGTGTGCCCAAAATCCCAGGAGGAGAATAGAGGAAAAAGAATTGCAGCGTGACCATCCCCCCAGGTGTGGGGGTATCTCTCACTTTTCCTCTCACTCACCAGTGCACACACACATCGTATCACTCACACACACACACACACACAAGTCTATCTTTCTCTGTTTTACCTCTTTCTCTTCTGCTCTCTCTCTCACATAAAGGGGGAAAAAAAGACCTCTTCAACATAGTTAGTAATCTAGTACACATTTGTTTAAATTCTCTAAAATATAACCTCTAAATCCAAGTTGATGCTATGTACAAAGTTTAGAAAACATGTTTATTACCGTATCTGTATGTCGATTGTTGGAAATAGGATTTACTCACTGACCTGGAGCATGCTCCCAAGAAGCAGAGCCTGAGACAAGGACTGGAAACACAAGACTTCTTGAAGGAATGCAGTCAGGAGAAAAGGAGTGAGGGAAGAGGAGAGGCTGGAGAAGGAACTCAGTAACGGCAGAGGCCCTGGTGAGGAGCTTCAACCTGAATCCACAGCCAGTTTTGGAGCATAAATTCAGAATTGGTCCCACCTTGCGGCCAGGGAGCTAGCTTCACTCATTGGTTACTGGTGGTGGGGTGTCATTTCCAGGCTGGGATGGGGGCTCTCTAGAGCCAAGCACCGTTCTCTGAAGAAGCTGAGTCTTGTGGATGCTTAGCACCGTGGACAGAAATAACCAACTCTGTAAAAATAATAATGCGGTTTACTTTTAAGCATGAATTTGAATGACCTAGGGCCAGAGAGAAGGCAACACATGCCTTTCTCTAGGGCTCTCTTATACAGTCACAAGATACTGTCCCAAGGACAGGATGTTGGAAGAGTCCTTTTTATCAATGAGTCCAAATGGTCTGTTAATGATCGTGAGCGTGACTCACCCATTACAGGGATACTATGCCAGGGACAGGATGTAGAAAGATTTGTTATCCAGTGGGCCAAAATGGTCTGTTAATGTCTGAGGACATGACTCACCCTAGGTCCTCTGGGAGGGGTTTTAGAAACAGGAAAGAGCTGTTTCTAAAGACTTCTGTCCTTAGCTCCAAAACCCCTGGGTGCTGGGTGCACCAGCCAGGTGAAAGGCTTTGGCCAGTGCGCCAACAGAATTCAGTGACCTCGCTACAGCTGTGAAATAAACTCACCTGCTTCGTGTCGATTAACTCACTACCTATGACCTCACCAAGCCTTCTATCATGGAATCTAACCCCTCTAAATATGGAACAGGGCTGGTTCTCAGCCTAGTGATAAGGGAAGCCAGGTACTACCTGACTAACCCCACTTCAAGTCTTTGCCCTGGTACCTTGAACAACACACTAGGTGGGTATGCATGCACATGTGCTTTAAATCCTCACGGATGGAGAAATGGAGCAGATATATATATATATTATAGAATAAGAACTTCTTAGTAATCAGTTGCTGATATTGGCTTTCTCCATTTAAACCTGTTTGAAATAAATACTTGAAATAAATAAATAAATCCAAATATAGTAGGAATCTTCATTTTTCCACAGGCGTGGAAAAAAACAATGAAAGATGTATAAGAACAAATAACATAAAAACCAAAGGTTAAAAGACATAGAAAGGGGACCAGCAGTTAGCGTAACAGCTATGTTGCTGGATTTCCATGAAGTAGACTACGTTTTGGGTCCTGGACCCGGTGGCTTAAACTCATTCCGGGCATGTGTGCATGCGTGCCCAAGATCCTGAGAGGAGAATGGAGGAGAAGGGATTGCGGCGTGGCCATCCCCCCTGGGGGGTGATTTCTTGCTTTCTGTCTCTCTGTCTCTCTCTGGCTGGCTGGTGAGCGCACGTGCCCTATAATGAAAACCTCTCCCCCCCCAAAAAAAAAGAAAATTGAATATTTATGTTAATTTGCAAAGGAGGATGACATTTTTTGTTTGTCATGGGGCACAGGCACTTGCCAGAGAGAGAGAGAAAGTAAGAAATCACCCCAGAGGGGATGGTCATGCTGTAATCCCTTCTTCTCCATTTTTCTCTTGGGATTTTGGGTGTGCACACATGCCTGGCATGTTTTCCAAGCCACTGTGTCCGGTATTTGAACCACTCAGTAGGCTATGTGGGATCCAGCACCTTAACCACCATGCCACCTGCTGGCCCTTAGGGTAATTATTTTTTTAAGCCTGGAAATAAGGAGATGGTGTAATGGTTATGTTGCTGGACTCCCACATAGCCGGCCACAATTCAAGTCCTGGACCCAGAGGCTTGAAACTCACTCTGAGTGTCTGTGGGTGTATGCCCGGAATACTGAAAGGAGAATGGAGAAGAGATTGTGTTGTGGCCATCCCCTCTGGGAGATGATTTCTCAATTTCTGTCTCTCCTCTCTCTGTCTCTTTGGTGTGTGCACGCACCCTATAGCAAAAATACCTCTTTAAAAAAATGGAAAAACGCATCCAGGCACGTACACATACATGGCGAAAATCCTGAGAAGAAAATTAAGGAGAAGGAATTGTGTTGTGGCCATCCCCCTAGGGGATGATTTCTCATTTTCCCTCTCTCTGTCTCTCTCTGGCAATCACATGTGCCCTATAGCAAATTGGAAAAAAGAATGATAGGCATCATATTTAAGCAATTAACTCTTCCACTGCCTATTGTAATGCTTTCCAAAATAGATAAGTATCAACATAACAAAACAGTATCATAAACGCTCCTATCAATTTTATTTAAGATATTTCTAGAGCAACTTATGACGGAGTGATCAGTTACCATGGTCCAGATGCTGAGCTAGGCACTTTAGCTATATCATCACAAAAACTCCCAAGGCACCTTACCAAGGGGGATATCGAAGCTTTGAGAGATTAAGTAATTTGTCTCACATCATCTAACCAACTGATAAATAGCAGAGCCAGACGTGTGGAAGTTCAAAGCCTCTATTCTCATATCACTTCATTCTAGGAGAAAAAAGGGCATGGGCAGACATTTTGATGGAAAACTGGAGGCTATCCTAGAGAGGAGGCCACCTGAGCTTGATCAAGAGGCACAGGTCTCTAGGGTCAAGAGCATCAGGCAGTAAAAGCTTGGCCACTGCGTGTTGTCGATAGGTCACACCATGAACAAGTGGTGAGTATTCCGATGGTGAATTATTATAAATATATCTGAGTAGCCTACAAAGAGTACATATTAAATTATTAAGCTCACTGAGTACTTTCTGTTCGTCAGGCAGCATTCCAAGTATTTTACATGAGTTCTATCATATTTTTCAGGACAACCCTTTGAGGTAAGTATTGAATTGTCAGAAAAGTCATGACGTATTTTTCTGTTTTTCTATGTAAAAATGTGTCATGACTAAAATACATCATGACTTTTCCGATGACCGAATATTATTCTTTTCATATTCTAGGTTAGGAGACTGAAGTACAGAATGATTTAAGTAACTTGTTCAAGGTTGAACAGGTAGGAAATGGCCAATCAGACTTTAAAAGCCCCCAGCCTCCTAACACAGCAATTAGTCAAATTCCATGTGGCCATAATTATTCTTACCATGTCCCTGTTCATTTCTTTAGAGAAGTTAGCACAATTTGCAATGGTGTATATTCTGCTTACTTTCTTGTCTCTTTAAATAGTAAGCCCCAAGAGGACAGGAGCGAGGTCTATTCTATCAACTGGTGTCTAGTTCCTAACACAATGCCTGACACCTTGTAGGTTTTTGATAAATATTTGTTCAATGTGGCCCAGCTGTTTTGGTGCAGCAGTAACGCAAAACCTTGAAAGGCTGGGATGTGGCCGACCATGGGTTTGGACCCCCAGGTTGGTTTGAAAATACACTGGGCATGTGCATAGGATCCTGAGGAGCTGGAGGACTGGAGAATGGGGATTGTAGTGTGACAAGATCCTGTCTAGGGTGCTTTTCTCTATCTTTCCTTTCTCTCTCTCTCTCTCATGTGCAGACATGTACCTGTGCTCTATAAAATGTATGTGTGCATGTGTGTGTTGAATGAATTAATAGGTAGTAAGATATTGAAAGTAGCATGATTTCCACATAATAAGAGTGGTTCTCTTGTTATTAAAAGTCAAAACAAACAGACCAGAGTTGTAACCCTGTGCATGGCTGGTAGGGACATAAAATGAAAAGTTTCAATGGAGAAAGAACACTTCGATTGCTCCTCAAAAAGTTAAACATGGGGTAACTATATGATCTAGTAATTCCACTCCCAGGTATACAGCTAACAAAAGTGAAAACAATGACTCAAATACCCATGGCAGCATTATTCACAATAGTCAAAAGATGAAAACAACAAAAGTGTGAACAGATGAATGAATAAAGAAATTGTGGTATATCCATTCAGAAGAACACTTTTCACCTTAGATGGGATGGAAACTCTGATACATATTACAACATGGATGAACACTGAAAACATTTTGCTAAGTGAGATAAGCCAGATATAGGACAAATATCATACAATTGCACTTATATGAAGTGTCTAGAATTGAAAAATTCATAGAGACAGAACATAGAATAGGGATTTTCAGGCATTGGGAGAGGAGAATGGGAAAAATTATTGCTTAATGGGCACAGTATTTCCATTGGGAATGATGAATTCTAAGAATGAATAGGGGTGATGGTTGTACAATATCATTAATTGAATACTTAAAATGGTATGTGTTATGTTGTACATATTTTATTACAATTTTGAAAAACAGAAAATGTAAAACTACTTCTGTCAGTACATCACTTTGAAGGCGGAGAGACCAAATGAGGTAAGTCCAGGAGTCGTGTCTACAGAGCCTAAGGGAACTGGCAATATAGATGACGCTGATTCTATTTAAACTCTAAGCCACTGCAGACAAAGCCTGGATCATGCTTGGTCATTACGATAAAGATCTGGGCACAAAGAAGTTTGTATTTCAGCACGGATGAGTGATAAACCTTGGATACCATGGAAAATGGAAGGTCTCCAATCAGACAGAATTCTGACAAAAAGAACATAACCACAGGAATGGGATCAGAAACATTTCTTTTAACTACCTCTGATTTCACCAATCCCCTGATGCAAGAGGATTGAGGGTTCATGCCAGGATCCACTGAGCAGGACAGAAAGTTGTCTGAATAAATTTGATTGATACCTGGGAATTACTGCACACTGTCCATAGTTCCAATAAAATATTAACACATTCTTACCATTAACAGTTTTGCATGAATTCGCTTGGTGAGCACTTGGCAAGCGAATGACTTCCTGAGGCCAGAAGAAAAGAGGTCCAGAAACATACATTTTATAGGAAAAATGAACTGGGTTGGAAGTTGCCAAAGTAGATGATCAAAGCAAAGCCCAAGAGAATTGGAGGCCATGGGGGAAGAGGCCCCCAAAATAATGAAAGGGACCTGGGAAAGGAAACTCAGAGAACAGAATAAAAAAGATGAGATCTAAATTTTTTCCAAGCTTTACTGTGCATGAAATTGAGCTTCCTCACCACAGAGCAGTGAGCACCTCATAGCAGGTACCCATTCTTACCTAGAACTGGAGCCCTTGGGAAGGGCCGGGAGTCATGGTGACACTAGGGCAAATCTCTCATTTTTCTGTCCCACGGGTGCAGGTAAGTGGCATGGTATGAAGTTAAGAGAAAGGACATCGGCACTTTGGAGCCAGACTTGAGGTATAAAGCATGTTCCTTTCATTTACTGGCTGGGGAATTATTTAACTTTCTCAATAGGCGATTGCTTCAACTACACAATGGGTTAATATTTAGTATCCACTTGATCAGTTAACATCATAGACCGTGGTAGTAGCTATCAGATAAATAGGCATTATTGATGGAATGTTTTTATCTCCTTCAAATTCGTGTGTTGAAATCATAACCGCCAGTGTGGTAGAACCTTCGGGAGGTGATTAGGTCGTGAGGGTGGTGCCTTCATGAACGAGATTAGTGCCCTTATAAGAAGGAGCCGAAAAGCTAGCTCACTCACTTCCTTCCATGTGAGGATACAAGAAATTGGCAGTCTGCAACTCTGAAGAGGGCTCTTGCTAGAACCCAGCCATTCTGGAACCTTGATCTTGGGCTCTCAGACTCCCCAAGTGTGAGAAAAATAAATTTCTGTTTATAAGCCACACAGCCTATGGTACACTGTCACAGCAGCCCAGCTGAGTATAGTGGTAGTAATCCTTAATACCACACCCGGCACACAGTTCCACGAGTACGGATACTCATTCCCCACTTCCATGCATGGTCCCAGGTCTGTGCTCTGCCCACCCCAATGAGCAGGAATGGCTGTGTTTCATTCACTCCATTCCCTGAATGTGAGGCAGCAGAGGCCAGCACCTTCTTCTTTTTGACTGGCCCTGTAGAAAGTTATACCTTCACTTTTATATGTACTGCTACCTTCTCTGAGGCTCTCTCAGACCCAGCAGACCTCAAAGGAGTAACATAAGTGATTTTTATTTTACCAAGAAGGAGACTGGAACACAATGCAAAAATCAGTGGCTTTTCCAGAAAAAAAAAGAAAAAAAAAAAGAGAGAGAGAGAAATTCCAAATTGTCTTCCTTCCCCACAGTCCAACCCACTGCTTAAATTGCTCCCCTGGAAACCAGATGGAAGCAGCCAGCAATCAGGGCCACAGGATTGATTAGCAGGGGCTGGCTGGGGGCAGATTTTCAGTCAGACCACTTCTCCCGAATGATGGCAATTTCAGGCTGAGAGTCATTTCATTCTGAAACAATCACCAAGCACCAGGCGTACCTGGGCTGTGGCTTTCGAGAGCAGTGAGTGACATATACCTGCTGATGTATGTCCATCTCTTTCAGAAAATGCTCCTTGCTAAGTGATGCTAACCTTTTGTATAATATCACTCTCTATTTTTAGCCTCTGAGTGAGTGATGAATCAGGTCATAATCTGACATGTGATTTAAAGACACATTAGAGCCAAATTGAATTATGATGCCTTAGACACACACGCATTTTTAAGGTACAGAGCCCAAATCCATCATCCCTGTCCAGTTTCAATCCAGACCCATTGCAATCTAATTTTTTTTTTTTTTAGAAAAGGGCCTATTATATATCATAAGGTCAAATAAGACTCTGAGATGAAGTCTTTTTCAATTTTTTTCTCTCTCTCTCTCTCTTTTTTTTTTTTTTTTTTTAAAGTTGCCAGAGGGTATGTGCACTCACCCGAAAGAGACAGAGAGTGGGAGAGGGACAAAGTACCTCCCCCAATGGGGTGTGGTCACATTGCAATTCCTTCTTCTCCATTTCTCCATCCTGTTGGGATTTGGGGCATATGTGCACACATGCTTGGTATGATTTTCAAGCCAATGAGGCCAAGATTCGAACCACAGTTGGCCATGTGGGATTTGGCTTCTGTTACCCACCTGGCTATGGGGCTGGATCCAACTTTTTTTTTTTTCTATTCATGATAGATCATGTACATGCACAAGTGAGAGAGAGGTAGAGAGAGAGAAAGATGAGCACTTTCTGCAGGGTCTGGTCATGCTGCAATCCCTTTCTTCCAAGCCTCCAGCCCTCTGATTGTGGGCACTTGTACGTGTGCCCAGCATGTTTCAGGCAGACCAGGCCAGGGATGGCTCCATGGTCACAATGTGGGGCCTAGTTTTTCTTGAGCAGTGTATTATCTCTGTGTCACAGAGCCAGCTCGTCGAGTTCCAGTGAAGCCCCATATATCCAGGCAGCTCAATCCAACAACTGGAGGTAGAAATGATTTCTCTTATTATTGTCATTATGCTATGATCTCAGACACTGCTGAGGGAGCAATTCTTCCATCCACACGTGACGGATACTGCCTGGGGCACAGGAGAGACAGCAGTAAACAAAAGCAAGAGATCATTCTTACCTTTGTGGAGCTCGTTAAGTGAAGAGCTAGAAAGTAATCAATAGCCAAAGAGATAAATAGCTAGACTCAAGTGTTGAAATTGTGTCATTGGGTCTCTGTTTCTGTCTCTCCACCATCCCTTAGCTCTGTTGTCTTCTGTTTTCCAGCAGGTTCTCTCTATGGGACTAAAGATGGCCACATGCAGCTCCTGACCACTGTAGTGCTAATGAGTGATGATCCCGGAAAAATGATTGTCCCTAGAATTTCAACAAAGTTCCAGGGAGAATGTTGACTAGCCTGATCCAGACCACATGCCTGTTCCTGTAGCCATCATGAAGACTTGGGAAAGAAATCATCTGATTGGCTATCCTGGGTCACATATATGCTGGTAGGGTGGGGAGAAGGAGGGTCAATGCTGTGTTAGTACCTTGGCACCATATGGTTGAGTGGAATTCCTACTGCATGAGGGACGGTGGCTTCCCAGATGAAAAAGATGGTGGGCCAATGGATATTTGTCCACCCCTATCAGATGTTTAAAATTGGTCAAGTAAAAGAAGAAAGGAAAGAGCAAGTTATATTTTTTCTATGTTTCTTTCCGTTTCTCAAAGTGTTGGGGTTGAAGCACTCAGCATGGGAGAAAGAACTAGCCCTTTGGAACCAGGCAGATATGGGCTCAAATTCTGCCCCCATCACCACTTTGTGGCTATGTGGACTATCTGTAAGACAGTTTCCTCACTGTTAGCATGGGGGAAATAATCCCGCCCCCAGAGGATTCTTGGGAAGATTAATGACATAATGTAAACAGAGAAGTACAGGCTGAGCACTGGAGGTACTTGATGGATGGTGAGTATTTAGACATCTCCCTGGAACAGGGCCAGCAGGTGGTGTGATGATTAAGGTACTGGACTCCCACATGGCTGACCACAGTTTGAGTCACAGACCTGGTGGCTTGAAAATCACACTGGGCACATGTGCATGTGTGTCCAAAATCCAAGGAGGAGAATGGAGAAGAAGTGATTGCAGCATGGCCATCCCCCAGGGAGTCATTTCTCACTTTCTCTCTCTCTCTCTCTCTCTCTCTCTCTCTCTCTCTCTCTCTCTCTCTCCTCTCTCTCCCCCTCCTCTCTGATGAGTACACATACCTGATAGCAACAACTTTGGGGGGAAAAAAAAGAAGAAGAAATCTCCCTGAAGTACCATGAAATTATGATGGAAATAAACCAGATGACAAGATATACATTAGTCAGTGTGGAAGCCTTTAGACAAGATAGGCTAGGAAGGCATCCATGAAAGCTGATGTGTGAATTGAGTCCTGAAGAAAGAGGAGACTGCTATGCTGAGAGTATGGGGAGTGGGCCCTAGACAGAGGGAATGGTGACTGCGAAGACCCTGAGACAGGAAAAAGATGGGTGTGTTCCAGGAACGGAAGGAAGGTCAGTGGTTAGGAAGGTAAGATTGAAGAGGTGAGTAGGAAAGCGATCACAGGAGACCTTCCAAGGCACCTTAAGAAGTTTGCACTTCACATTGAATAATATATCTGGTCAGAATTCTAATAAAATAATTAAGTGTTTTGGGTAGAGAACAATACATTTCTGTTTCAGGCCATTTCGTTTTCATTTTGGCAGCCCTAGGAAGTAATTTAGCTTATAACATTGAAGGATCCAAAATATTGGGTTGTTGAAAAAGTCATAGTGTATTTTTTTCTATGTTTTTCTATGCAAAAATGGGTCATGACTTTTCTGACAACTCAGTATAGTATTATTTGCTTTATTCCGTTGGCACTCCAAAAATCCACTGAAATTGTTTTTATGCTGAAGAATAAAAAGTCCAGGAAAACGCAGCTAGCACTCCACATGGTTTTGCCTAACAGGCATTAAGAAGAATCTCCAAAGACCTCATTTTAAGTAGGTTTAAATTAATCTACATCTTGAATTTATAGTGATCATAAGTTAACCAAATGCATTTTATACTAATAACGCATTCTGAAGTGTGGAAATTGGATTATATTAATTTGAGTGCTCTCTTTTTATTTAGTGGGAAAAAAAAGTATGCAAAAAGATCACAGAAAATAGAATTAGAGTACAAGTTTATTTTGGTGCAAAAAATTTGAAATCCATGCATAGTTTTTCATAATATGCATTCCATAAACTTTTTGAAGACCTCTACATGTTAAGTGGTCAAGTAGTAAAGATATTACTTTTCGGGATTTTCATTATATTTTTTAGCTTTTAAAATCTTATTCTATGTTGTAATTTCTTTTTTTTTTTCTTTCTGAATTTTTAGCAGAGAGTACATACGCCATCAGGAGAGAGAAAGAGAGAGAGAAAAAGCGAGAGAAAGCACCCCTGCCAAGGGGTATGTTCACGTTGCAGTCCCCTTTCTTTTCTTTTCTTTCTCTTTTTTTTTTTGAGAGTCTTTTTAAATTGTTTTGTTAATGTTTTAGATTTTTGCTATAGGGTACATGTGCTCGGCAAAAAGAGACAGAGACAGAAATAAAGAAAGAAATCACTCCCTAGGGAAGATGGCCACACCACAACCCCTTCTCCCCCATTTTCCTCTCAGGATTCTGGGCACTTAATGCACAAATGTCTGGCATGAGTTTCAAGCCACCAAGTCCAGGACTTGAACTGCAGTTGACTATGTGGGAGTCCAGTGTCTTAACCACCATGACACAAGCTGGCCCTGCATTCATCTTTCTTTCATTTCTCCCTCCTTCCGGGATTTTGTGCCTGTATGCATATGTACACCTAGTGTGTTTTTTTCAAGCTGCCAGGTCTGGAATGCAAGCCACATGGTTGGCCATGTGGGATCCAGCCACCTTAGCCATCAGGCCATGGGCTGGCGCTGAAATATTTTTCCCCTTTTTAATTTTAATAAATGTGCAATTTCATACTTAATTTTATATTTATAATTTTGCTTTCTTTTTGTTATATTTTTGCTTTCCTCAGGAGCTTTACTTTCTGTCAAACCTGGATCTTCCCCTGGCTTTGTCATTTATTCTATGAGCTGTTTGGGTGTGGAGAGGTGAAGAGAGAAGACCTTTGAGGGCATGTATTGGGAAATTTATAGAAAATTATCTGAAAGGGCAGCTTGCCCTGGTCTACAAGATGTCAAGATGTATTATTTTGCAGTAAACAAGCCAGCAACTGGCACTTCCTAAATGCCATTGTCAGATGAGTCAATTGTCCTCCTTTCCCTTGTTTTGTTCTGTAGTCATGGTGGCAGCGGGTAATGAGAGTGAGAATGAGGCCAGGGGCAGTGCATGATTTAGCTGTGACTCTACAGCTTCCCAGTCCACAGAGAGCAAAAAAACACCAAGGTGTAAAAGAGAAAAGAAACAGCTGCCCGTCAGAACATAGCATCAATTCTGACAAAGAGCTGGTGTCCATTTGGGGGCTCCCACGGCAGATCCCGGAAGCAGGCAAAGCAGGGGTGCCGGGGCTTCAGGTTAACAGTTGGTAGGAGCCAAACTGAGTTGCTTTCATTTGTGAGGCTACAGGCTGCAGAGCCATGGCAATTCTTCTCATGAAACAAATCACAGGGATTACTTCTAAGATGCAGTTTATTATTTCTTTTAGGATGAAGATAATTTGCCCCAAAGCACACACTGTTTCGGAGTACTCACATTTCCTCAAAAAATATTGGGATTGATGGAAAAGTCATGACGCATTTTTACGTAGAAAAATTACGTCTTGACTTTCCTGACAACCCAGTGGGCACTGAGATTTCCAGATTTCATTTCTGTCTAGGTTGGTGTGGTTCAGGGACTTGTAAATGATGGGCCACTCGGGGCAAGGCTGCCTGTCCATGTCCCAGCAAGGCTTCTTTGAGTCCTGAAAGACTGTATGGTGACGTAAAGTAGACTGAACACAGGCTTTTACGTCTTCTCCTTCTGAAACTGCAGTAACATAACAGTAAATGAATAAAATAGAAGCTATCATGGTGGTTCAGAGATAATGCAACCTTCCATATGGGAAGGTCCCAGGTTTACACACCGAGGTCTCCCTGTGTACTCTGCATGCACATGTAAAATAACAGCATGAAGACCCTGTTAGGGGAGTGTGTGTGTGTGTGTGTGTGTGTCTTTCTCTGTCTCCTCTCTCATGGAAGAGGTAGATAAATAAACTTTAAAAAAGATTGGCTCTGTAGCTTAATGGTTAAGGTAGCCAGATCCCACATGGCCAACTGCAATTCAAATCCCAGTTCCAGTGGCTTGAAAAACACACTGGACATGTATGAGTGTGTGCCCCAAATCCTGACAGATGGAGAAATGGACAAGAGATTTATGACTTGACCATACCCCATTGGAGGGGGTGTGACTGCCCCACTGGAGGGGGTGTGACTTCTCCTTCTCTGTGTCTCTCTGTGGTCAGCACACATGCCCTCTGGCAATTAAAAAAAAAAAACTAAAAAAAAAAGTAACACCCATGTCTCCTGACTCTCTCTCTCTTGCTCTCTCTTTCTTTCTTTTTATTTTTTTGGTAAAGAATCACTTTATTTATTTCATTTTTATTTATTTTTTACTTTGATGAGAGAGAGAAAGAAGAGAGAGGGAAAGTGAGAAAGCAAGCCACCAGGTTGGGTCTTGAACCGTGGTTGGCCATGTGGGAGTCCAACGTCCTTAACCACCACGCCACCTGCTGGCCCCCTCCTAACGCTCTTTAAAAATAAAATAAAATATGTATAAGATAGGTATAAATCCACATGGACGTAGAAATGAGAGGAAGGGGATGGCAGGCTAGAGATCCAATCGCGCTCTGGAAGCTGCTGTCCTGAGTCCAAGGATTCAGGTAGGGAAAGCTGGATAAGAAAGACTCACCTGCCCTACCACTTCTAAGCCAGAAAAGAGCAGCTTTTGCAAAGCAAAGCTATGAGATCTTTTTTTTATATATATATCATGGGTCACTTATGGTTATAAAATGAAATGTGTTCCTTGATTAAAGAGGGGGAGTTCCTCAGGAGCAAGTTGGTTGTTACCCCAGACCCGCCCTCCATCTCTGACCAAGACAAGATGCTCTGCTTCAGGAGAGACTGAGCCTGCAGATCCCTGGCCCCCAAGGACTCGGGAGAGATGTCCCACTGCCCACAGAGGCAAAGAAGCACGTGCTCCATCTGAAACACGTCAACTGAGGGAAGGGAAGCGTGCTCTCCCCAGAGGAAAACTCAGGTAACAATAACGGACCTCTGGAGGCTGATCCACATGGGAAGTTTCTGAGTTCACATCTGAACACCTCACTTAGTAACACCGGGCACACAGGTGCCCACCATCTGGGGCCGGCTGAGACTGGGGGTGGATCGCGGCATCAGGGCACCATTGGAGGGGCTGCTCTATCTTTCTCTCTCTGTATGTCTTTCTCTGTCTCACTCACCGAATAAAGAAAGAAATAAACTTTAAAAAAATAACAATTTATACATAAATCACACACCGAGCAGCATTCCAAATAGTTTCTTTTTTAAAAAAGAAATTATTTAATTTAATTTTATTTATTCATTCATTTTAATTCGACCAAAGAGACACACAGAGAGAGATAGGGAAAGTGAGAAAGCAAGCTACCAGGTCTGGGACTTGAACCGTGGTCAGTCAGTGCCTTAACCACCACGCCATTTGCTGGTCCCCACTGAACCAATTGATTCTCACCACAACCCTATGCTGGAGGTATGGCCATCATTTGTTTTTACACGTAAGTAACCAAATCTCAGAAAGTTTAAGTCTACTCTCCCAAATCACACGGCGAGTCATTGGCAGAACCCAGCCTGACTGTACTTAGAGGGGAAATAGTTCCCATGTGACTAAAGACAAAAGTTCTACCACGGGGAGCCATAACTATGCTCCAAAGTAACCAGTTAGTTGTGTAGACTGTGTACAAGTTTGTCAGGTTTCCCATAGTTACAACGTGGGACAAAGATATGCCACAATGGTAGGCTTGTTTCTTCTGAACAGAACCTTTTCTTGTTTTGTTTGTTTGTTTTAGAGAGATTTTCACTATAGGGCTCATGCATTCCCCAGAGAGACAGAAAGAGAGAAATAACCCCCCCTCCAGAGGGGATGGCCACACCACAATCCCTTCTCCTCTTAGAATCTTGGGCATGCACGCACACACACCCAGCGTGAGTTTTAAGCCACAGAGTCGGGGACTTGAACTGCACTCTACTACATAGGAGTCCAGTGACATAAATGTTATGCCATCTGCTGGTCCCATGAGTAGAACCTTCTCTACAGCAGTAGATGCCCTGTAAATACAGGCCTGTGGTAGTCTGAATAGTGGGTCCTGAAAGATGTCTGTGTCCCCATGTCTGGCACCTGCCATGGTCAAAGGGACTCTGCAGATGTGACTAAATCAAGGACCTTGTGATGGGTAGCTGATGCCTGATGGGTTCTCTGACCTCACAGGAGATTCAGGCCCATTCCTTTACACTTCCAGATCATGAGAGGAGGAGCTCCCAGGTCGAAACCCTTCTGCAAGTACCACAGCGAGCCCACCTCACTGTTCTGGTCACAGGTAGGAGTCTGGTGCCAAAGGCGAGTGGGATCTTGGGCAGGTCTCAAGCCGGGATATAACTAAAAGCTGGCACTGATAGCGAACTACTCAAATAACAAATGGTTTGCAATCACAGAAAAGAAACTCTTCCATTCAAATCAGGGTTAATACGCTGAGACATTTATAGGGTTCAAACGCTAACACAAATTTACTACATTCAGGAATTAGGAATTTCTAGAGTACTGAAGACGTTGCTCTGGTTTTAAGGGAAGAGTGAGTAAACCCTGGCTCAGCTAGCCTATTTTTTTTAAAAGGAGGGATTTTATTACTCATGGGTGGGGGTTGGTGTGAGATCAACATCCCACCTGTTCTTTTGGTGGAAATCTTGTGTATTCCGGCTTAAGCTATTTTTATATTGTAAATCTATAATCCTAAAATGACCTTTGCAGCTGAGGGGTTGGTGGAAACCCCATTGGCTCCTAAGTGAGCCGTCAGAGACTTGGGCAGATGGGAAGGGCGAACAGTATAGCCAAGAAGGGCACCAGGCGAGTCACACCTCAGAACCACGCAGGACTGAGGTCCCGCAGCCCAAGGACATCTCAGGTCTGCCACAGGACTGTGAACCCAGTGTGTTCCTCAGGCTGGGAGTAGGAGCTTATGGGTGCATCCGTATGCGTCATGAACCCAGGGAGGACACATTCATCCAGGAGCTGAAGGCAGACGTCTGGGCTGGGAGACCGTCAGAGGAAGCAGGCTCCAATCTGATGATGGGGACTCCTCACTTAACGACCAAGTCCCATTCCTACAACGAGGTCATTAAGGAAATTGGTCAATAAGTGAAAAGTGTAAAGGCAGATATCTCATGGTGTGTCGTGGCACCACAGCATATGTGTTTTTCAATAGATATCACATGACACCACACCAAAATAGCGTAATTATATCTGTCTAAAAGGCATCCATTAGATAAGCACCAGAAAGCAACAAGACACGGCACAATACAATAATATCAATCTAGCACAATCATTTTAATTTATTCTGATTACTATTATGGGTGCACCGTAAAGTACGAATTTATAAACAAAATATGTAGTGTTGTATGACTGTGAACGTCTCATGTAGTAAATACTGACCACTCTGGGAATACAACAGCCGAACCACGAGGCACACAGTCACTCCACATCCCACGCCCATGGCAGACATTATGAAATGATCGATACACACTTTCTTGCTAAGACCAGAGGGATCCTCATATTGTTTTGTAGCACGGATCTCCAGAGACCTAGGACCTATTGATCAGAATTGACCCACAAGATAAAACCTACCTACCATCTCTGGTTTAGAATAAGAGGTAAAGGAGCCAAACCTTAATTGGAATAAAATCTGTACTAATGCCTGTCTTGAGAAAGCACTATAGCCACATCGCAAAAAAAAAAAAAAAAAAAAAAACAGATCTGGCCTCCAGAAAAGAAGAAGAAGGGAGGACTCGCAGGGACTGAAGCCAAGAAAGCATGCAGAAAGTTGCAGAAGGGGACACTAGCCAGGCTGAAATCTCCATGAACTTAAGCAAATAGTTCCTCATTAAGGTCTTTGACCTTAATGGGACAATGTGACCTTCTTGAGCCCATTGCTGTAGGGAGATGTATGGGCTTTTCTGGTTGGTTTAGATTAATCAGGTCCCTCTGTGAAACTAAGGTCATTCACACCTAAATGACATGACTAAAACAGGGTGAAGTGGCTTCTTACCTTGAAGAAGAGACTTAGTTCTGAGGAAGTAGCAGGCACTATTTATTTACATTACGGTGATTTTCCCAAGCACTGAAGTCAGAAAGCTCTCCGACACGGGCAGACGAGGTTTTATAAAGTAGGTACAGAGTGGTCTGAAGCCTAAGGAATCATTTCTGGAGCCCAGGTAGGAAGCGTTTTCCTCCTCTAAGGAGACCTAGGGACTCATACCTGCCACAGAGGTCAGAGAGCAGGTGAGGCAGTAACTCAGAACGCTTCCAGACCTGGCAAAGGAGCTGGCAGAATATTCTAGGGCAAGCAGTTGAGGCCAGCCTTCCAACGTCACACCTCGGAACCATGCACGTTTGAGGTCCTGCAGCCTAAGGACATGAATAGCAAGTGATTTTTGCCATGGGTACAAATGCCCAATGTTTGTAGATTTGATTTTCCTGAATGTTTTGCTGCTGTGGTTAGAAACGAACTGTTGGAGTCAGAAAGGTCCTCAGGGCTTCCCTTCTAGGAAAGAAGACAGAAGCCAGGGGAAGGAGGAGGTTGTGTCCCGTTTCTTTGTCATTCCTAGAAGCAGAAAGTCTAGGGATGGATAGTGGGACAACAGTTTTGAAGAGAAAGAGAGGTAGGATGCTTGGGACCTGTGGAAAAGAAGGGAGGTGGTAAAGGGAGGACGAGAAGCAGCTGTGCAGGCTGACGGGAAACCCGTGCAATACAGATGAAGAGTTCGGAAATAGGAAGGAGGCTGTCAGAGGGAAGGAAACTGCAATCTACTACAGTTTTTCCCAAGTGGCATCAGTTAGGCTTGGTATTTTCAGCTGTAAGTATTAGAAAATCTTCCCAAGCGGGCTAAGACAGAAGATGGAATTCATTGGCCTGAGGGACAAATGGAGAATGGACTTTCAGTAGGGTTCGGTTCAGCAACTCGAAGGATTCAGTGTCTTTCCAGCTCTATTCTCCTCATCCTAAGTTGGCTCTCCTCGTTGTAGATACTGGAGTTAGGGGTCAGGGGATACGCTTCCTTAATAATATACAAAAAAGAAAGAAGTCTATGTTCAAATCAAAGAATCTGATTGGACTAGCTTAAATCTGGCTCCCACCTTTGAGCCAATCACAGGGTGCAGGGGAGGGAAATCAGAGGAGATGGCTATGGAGTCTGTCCCATAAAAGCTGCATGGCTGAGAAGGGTGGGACTGATCGTTTCCCCAAGTAAATAAATTTGCTATGATGAAGGAAGGGAAATAGAGGCTGCAGAGCCCTCGGCAGGTCTCCTGGTATCAGATGTACAGGGGAAAGGGGCAATGTGTGTAATATACCTTCTAAGTCAAAGGTAAAGGTAAATTGCAAAAGTCTCTCCCCTGGAAGAACTATTGCTTTTAAAAAAAAAAAAAATTGAAAAGTGAATGAGAAGGCTTCCATAATAAGATTGTGCTGGTAGCAGCTGCTCCATCAAAGGTGGGACACGGACCATCAAATCACATGAATAACCTTTGAACATGGTTCTTGATACATACACCTTACCTAGCATTCCTGGAAGGACTCCCAGGATACACCCCAAAGGCTGACTTAATGTTCTGTAAGATCTTGCTTTATTTATCCACAGGGATGGTTTCCACTTGAAATCCAGCACTATATTAACATTCTGCATGTCGCTTTGGTTCAAGTAAGCCTTCGGAAGATAGATCGCTATTCATTCACTGAAGAGTTTTCTAAGTTAAAGACGAGATATAATTAATTATGTTAGAGTAGCCCAGCTAGAAACTCTAAGTATGACACATGGAAGACAGAGAATAATGAGAACAGTAATTCTTTTGTGCTCACAAGGAAATAGTAAAATAGATTTGGTAGCATGACAATTTTTCAATAGCTTTTTTTCTTTTGTACTAATGGTCATTGATTCATGCTAGGGGTCTATGAGGCTAATAGGGCCAATATATTTATCTGAAATAGAATTCTCCAACTATTGGGTCGTCGAGAGAGTCATGATGCATTTTTGCATAGAAAAACATAGAAAAATATGTCATGACTTTCCTAACAACCTAATAAATAGTGTGTCACAATGTAACAGTAGATTTCAAAGTCTTGCCTGGTAATGAGGTGATTGTTTAAATAAATTATGATATATCCCTACAATAGAATTTTATTCATCCATTTAAAGTGGTGTTCTAGATGAACATGCATTAACTTAATGTGGATGTTCACAATAAACTTATCATGGAACAAAAAAAGTATATGGGAAAACAGCATGGTGGTTATAATCACACTTTCAGAAATTATTAAAATATTTACATTTTGCACAGAAAGAATGAAAATATCTACTTTGAGGTGTTAATAATGGTTTCCTCTGATGGAATCATGACTATTATTTTTGAATCTTGTTTTTCATATTTATATTTTCTGAATTTTCTACAATGTACATTTATTGCTTTTGTCATATGATAAATACAGCAGAAATATTTTATTGTAAAATTACACCCCGTTTATCTGCCTTGAATTGTACTTGTATTTTATTCTTTCAAATACTGAAGGGAGACCAGCAGATGGAGTAATGGTTACGTCACTAGACTCCCGCATAGTCGATCACCATTTGAGTACTGGACCTGGTTCTTTAAAACTCCCGCCGGGCACATGTTTATGTATGTGTGTGCCCGAGATCCCTGGAGGAGAATGGAGGAGAAGGGATTGGTGTGGCCATCCCGCTGGGGGTGATTTCTCACTTTCTATCTCTCTGTCTCTCAAGCAAGCACATGAGCCCTATAGCAAAAAAAAAATCTCAAATACTGGAGGGCCAGCTCCATAGCACAGTGGTTAAGTGCAGTGTGTAGAAAGCCAGGTCCCACGTGACTGACAATGGTCTGAATCCTGGGCCTAGAGGCTTGGGAAACAGGTGCATGTGCATGCGTGCCCCAAATCCTGATAGGATAGGTGAAGTGGAGGAGAAAGGACTGTGGCATGATCAGGCCTTAGTGCTTTTCCACTTTCTCTCTCTCTCTCTGGTAAATGCACATGCCTTCTGATAATTAAAAAAGTACATTTTTGGGTCAGCAGATGGTGTAGTGATTAAGGTGCTGGACTCCCACAGGACTAACCATGGTTTGAGTCCCCTACCTGGCAGCTTGAAACTCATGCTGGGCACGTGTGCGGACATGCCCAAAATCCTTAGAGGAGACTGGAGGAGAAGAGATTACAGCATGGCCATCCTCCCTGAGGGGTGATTTCTCACTCTCTCTCTCTCTCTGTCCCTCTGTTTGTGATGAGCATACGTCCTACACAGAAAACCTCTCTAAAATTTTTTTTTCTTTAAATACTTTTTTTCATGTTCTTCCTGAAGCAGCACATGTCCTCCGTGGAATGAGGTAAGGGAATAAATGCATATGTGCAGGGATAAATGAGTGAATGAGCAAACACAGCACCAATTAGAGCAGTGAAGGAAACTCTGGGGAATCCAGAGGCTGAACTGTTCCCGTCTGTCCGTTTAGCTAGCATCTAAATGAGCTCTAGTTACGGGAGAGCTGCTTTCAGCTGCTAGCAGGGACAGGCCCAGCCATATGCAGCCCCTCAGTCTTTCCAGATCTGGAAATGGAGTTTTCTTGCCCCCTGGAGGGGCAGCTCAAGAGTCTAGATTCTTAGAGCCTAGTTAGGGGTCGATCAACTCCCTCCTTGACCTCATGTGGAATTTTTCTTCTTAAGATCTCCAGATCCAGGGATCAGCAGATGATGTAATGGTTAGATCACTGGATTCCCACATAATCGACTGCAGTTCCAGTCCCAGACCTGGTGGCTTAAAACTCATGCCAGGTGCACATGCGTGCGTGCCCAAAATCCCAGGAGGAGAATGGAGGAGAAGGGATTGTGGCATGGCCATCACCCCTGGGGGGTGATTTCTCACTTTTTGTCTCTCTGACTTTCTCTGTCTTTCTGGCGAGTACATGTGCCCTATAGCAACAATATCTCTCTTTAAAAAAAAAAAAAAAAAGATCTCCAGATCCCTCCAACCTCTCCCAGTGGGGCCATGGCTTGTCTTGGTGAGGTGGGTGGTGGGTGAGAAAGTGAGGAGTTTGGTTCGGGGATCAGGAAGGGTGGAATGCCATGGCTGTTGGCCTTGGGGGCTCCTTGACATTCTCATCGCTTCAGGCAACACCCACACAGTGCTGACACCTCGCACAGCCCTTGTTCGTGGCCCCCTTCACTGTGGCCGCCACACTCCACATCTGTTCTAACCCGTGCCCCTCCTTTTCAACCTTGAGCAGAGACCAGGAAACACCCTCTCAGTGGCTTATACTCTAGAAATGCTAAGGTCCCATCACAGGGCCCTATTCCCCTCAGCCTTACCTCTCAGCAGCAAGGTCCCAGGGCACCCCCTCTTTCTGCTTGCCAGCCTGCTAGATTAGGGAACACAAGCTACAAAAAAGGAGGTCTAACAACTCCCAAAAGCCTGCAAGCAACACTAGCATCCACTAGTTGCTGAGCTGTGAGAGAGTGCCAAGGGCCCGGCAGTGATAGTCTTTTTTTTTTTTTTTCAATGAATGTTTTTTAAGAGGAAGCAGAAAAACAGGTTATTATGTATAATCTCCTGGTTTTTAAGCATTGGCAACTAATTCTTTCTTTTTCGTTTTCTTTTCTTTTTTTTTTTTTTTAAATTTGTTAGATACTATGTGTGCTCACTGGAGGGAGAGAGTGAGAGATCAGCAGATGGCATAGTGGTTCTGTCGCTGGACTCCACGTAGCTGACCACAGTTTGAGTCCCGGACCCTGTGGCTTCAAAATCACACCAGGCGCGTGTGCGTGTGTGCCCAAGATCCCAGGAGGAGACTGGAGGAGAAGGGATTGTGGCATGGCCATCCTCCCCGGGGGGTGATTTCTCACTTTCCTCTCATTATGTCTGTCTCTTTCTCTCTAGTGAGTGTACATGCCCTGGGCAAAAACCTCTTTAAAAAAATAATAAATAGATCTGTGGCCGGCCCCATAGTGCAGCGGTTAAGTCCTGTGCATATAAGAGCTAGATCCCATATGACCGACTGTAGTTCAAATCCTGGCCCTGGTGCCTTGAAAAGCATTCTAGGTGTATGTGTATGTGCCCAAAATGCTGCCAGGATCGCAGCATGCTCACACCCATGGGGGCGGTGCAGTCTCTCTTTCTCTCAGACCAGCATAACAAACATTGTTACTCTAACAATAAAAATATAAAAATAATAAGCACGTGTGTTATTAACTTTGAGGTTGATAAGAGCAAGACCCTCGGTCACCCCAAATCTTCAGTTTAGAGTCTGCTAGGGGCTCAGCTATGGCACAATAGTAGAGTATCGGACTGCAGCCCTGGAAGCTAGCCCAGTTCGTTACCCTGACATATACAGGGCTTGGGTACATGCCAGTGCCGGTGCCTGAAGTCTTGGTGAGCAGGACAGCTGGAGGGAGGCAGCACGGTGTGGCTAGAACCTGGCGACGGTGCGTCTCTCTCTCTCTCTCTCTAGCGTACGCACACGTGCCCACGCATACTCTGTATCATGAAAAAGTCTGCTAGGCACACAGATAAGTATTCGGAATAATACTTGATGAACATTATGAGAAGGGACCAGGTTCTACATGAGGGTTGATGTAGAGTAAAAATGGACAGCAGATATTGGACTATATATTCTGTTGAATGGGCTAATTTAACAGAAATGGGAATCCGAAACCAAAGTTCATCCGTAAGAACATAAACCCTACACCTTCCTAAATCTGTAGCTAGAGTATTGGACTTTCCTCAAATGTGAAGGAGAGAGGGGCAGACTGAGTCAACTCCATGTCAATCTAAAGGAACAGGAAGACCCAACTGACATGGGTTGCATGGCTAGTGTCTCCCCTCCCCCAGTCCTCGGCCATGCTCCTAGTGACCTTTTGCAAAATTGAATGGGAATCTTCTGACGATCCCTCTGCTTGGCAATAATGAGAAGTCAGGAAGAGCCAGAGTTGGCAGTAATCCTAAAGAATGAATGGATGCTGATGGCGTATCCTAGCAACAGCTGAAAAGAAATCAATGTCAAGTGATACAAGCTCCAGGAGCAGAAGAAAACATCCGTGGAAACATGGTGAGAAGTAACATGGCCTAGGTACAGACAGTCAGGCCCCCAAGTGGCAACTGGGAGCTGACTTTGCCGTTAGGAGGCTGCCAAGATGAGGTGAGAGCGAAAGGGAGTCAGGCCGAAGGAGGCTTCATAAAATGACCCCAGATCCCAGTGCTCAGGGTCCCCGTTTGGGGCTCCAACCCTCGTCAGAGAAAACCACTTCATTCGTAGATAACACACGGTCACAGAAGGCTGTCCATTCCCTTTGATCTAAATACAAATGGCATTTCTTTCTGTCGAGCCACAGAGACACTAGTAATTGCATCTCGCAAGAATGACAATGACTCCCTTCCATTACCCTTGTCCTGAGTTTGGAAAGCACCGATTGTTGGCCCAGCCCTAGCTGAAGACTACTAATGTCCTGTGCATTAGTCAGGGTTACTTTTACTGCCAACAAAAGAAATTCAGCTTGCACTGTGCAAGAGAAGCGGGGAGGGAGCTGGGGGTGTCAAAGAGATCCAGGAATCAGGGCAGCTCCGAGACCTCCAGAATTAGAAACCAAGACCTAAATACATTCTCTCTCTCTCTCTCCTCTCTCTCTCTCTCTCTCTCTCTCTCTCTCTCTCTCTCTCTCTCTCTCCTCTCTCTCTCTCCTTCTCTTCTTGTTTCTGGGTGTTACCTTTCTTTCTTTAGACTTTTCTCTAAAGATTAAAAACAGCCACCAACAATGCTGGAGCTGTGTATGATTTTGTGGCCCTGGGAGGAAAGAGTACTTTTCCTACTTGTTTTACTAGGAAAAAATCCTAGGGGAGAATTTGGTTAGCCTGGCATGGCCCCCACACATGCTTATTCCTGGGTCACCTAGTGGGCCAGAAAGCTGGGCAGGACTGCAGCCTAGTCACGTGGCTGGTAGGACAGGAAGTAGTATATTCAGGTTAGCAGAGCTGGCATGAGAAGTCCCCCAAGGAAGAAAATGTTATTTTCAAATCAGAAAAAAAAAAAGAAAAGAAAAAAAAAAAAAACTGACCCAGAGTAGATTGATAGCAAACACCCACCACACTCATTGAATCAGTGAAGGAAATGAATTCACAACCTGCTGCTACCATGAGCTTGTTGGCAAAGGTGAAATAATGCCGAAGCCAGAGCTGCCTGGAATGCACTGTGGATTTCATTTGCTCATCCTAAATCATTTGTAATTAGCCTCCATAGGAGACGCGATTTTAGCTGTGGATCTCTGAAAATATCAATCCCCAAACAAGGGTACCATAAAGATAAAGCTATATTTTTAAACTTTGTCACCAAATATAATTTTTAAGTTGCTTAAGGATTTTTTAATCAGTAAAATAATTTTTTAGAGAGATTTTTGTGTAGGGCACTTGTGCTTGCCAGAGGCAGTAGGGAAGAAATCACACACACACACAACCCCCCTGCCCAGGGGAGATGGCCACACTGCAGTACCTTCTCCATTCTCCTCTTGGGATTTTGGGCACACATGCACATGCTCCTGGCTTGAGTTTCAAGCCGCCGAGTCTGGGGCTCAAACTGCAGTAGACTAAGTGGGAGTCCAGTGATGTAACCATTACGCCATCTGCTGGTCCCTAAAATAAATCATTTTAAATTGAGTTTGCTGGGCTGGCCCTAGTGCAGTGGTTGGTGAGCACTATGCACTGGGACCCAGATCCCACATGGTAAATTGTGGTTGGAATTCTGGCTCTCATGGTCTCAAGGACACACTGGTGCTTGCATAACCAGAATCCTGACAGAGCAGAGAAATGTAGGAGAGGGGATTGCAATGTGGTTCTGCTCATCAAGAGGTGCTTTTTCTTTCGCTCTGGCAATTAAACAATTATGAGTTTGTATTAAAATTTACAGAAATATTGCATAAAATAACTTTAAAATATGTGCAGGACCAGCTGGTTGCCTGGTGGTTAGGGCAGCTGGATCCCACGTGGCTAACTGCATGGTTTAAATCCTGAACTCGCCAGCTTGAAAACATGCTGGGCGGGAACCAGCAGTTAGCGTAATGGCTATGTCGCTGGACTCCCACGTAGTCGACCGCGTGTGCGTGCGTGCCCAAGATCCCGAGAGGAGAATGGAGGAGAAGGGATTGCGGCGTGGCCATCTCCTCTGGGGGGTGATTTCTCGCTTTCTATCTCTCTGTCTCTGTCTGTCTGGCGAGCGCACGCGCCCTATAGCAAAAACCTCTTAAAAAAAGAATTATTTTATTTATCTTTATTATGATTATTATTTTCCAGTTTGATCAGCCAGAGAAGAGCAAGAGAGAGAGAAAGTGAGAAAGCAAGCCACTCAAACCGTGGTCAGTCATGTGGGAGTGTCCAGCGCCTTAACCACCACGCCACCTGCTGGTCCCCAACATTCTTTCATTTGTAGACAAGGATCTGTTGGAACCGGGCTGCTCCGTCCTGCTCAACCACCAGGTGCATGCAGTGATAGGGGTGTTGATGGATGACACGGATCCCTTGGTCACAGTGATGAAGGTGGAAAAGGCCCCACAGGAGACCTAGGCTGATACTGGGGGGTTGGACAACCAAATCCAAGAGATTAAAGAATCTATGGAGCTTCCTCTCACCCATACTAAGTATTATGAAGAGATGGGTATAAAGCCCCCTAAGGCGGTCATTCTCTATGGTCCCCCTGGCACAGGTAAAACTTTGTTAACTGAAGCAGTTGCAAACCAAACTTCAGCCACTTTCTTGAGAGTGGTTAGCTCTGAACTTACTCAGAAGCACCTGGGCGATGGGCCCGAACTTGTATGGGAGCTGTGTCGAGCTGCTGAAGAGTATGCACCACCCATCGTGTTTACTGATGAAATCGATGCCATTGGGACAAAAAAATTAAGACTCAAATTCTGGTGGTGAAAGAGAAATTCAGTGAACAATGTTGGGACTGTCGCACCTGCTGGATGGATTTGATTCAAGGGGAGATGTGAAAGTTATTATGGCCACAAGCCAAATAGAGACTTTGGACCCAGCACGTATTAGACCAGGCTGCAGTGACAGGAAGACTGAGTTCCCCCTGCCCAATGAAAAGAACAGGAAGCGTAGATTTCAGACTCACACGAGCAGGATGACGCTGGCCGGTGATATGACCCTGGACGACCTGATCGTGGCTAAGGATGACCTGTCTGGTGCCGACAGCAAGCTAATTTGTACAGAAGCTCGTCTGATGGCCTTGAGAGAACGCAGAATGAAAGTAACAAATGAAGACTTCAAAAAATCTAAAGAAAATGTTCTTTATACAAAACAAGAAGACACCCCTGAGTGGTTCTATCTCTAGTGAACCGCCATCGCCGTCAGGAAAGTGGTTGGCAGTTTTCCTGACCCTGGTGAGGAACGAGGTTGGGAGAGTGCCCAGAGGAATCCATGTTCCGACTGATTTTTCCTACAAACCTCCTGTGTGTTTCTGGAGTGTGATGTGGAGGACACCCACTGGCCAGGACTGCCTTTGTCTGCTGGTCAGTGTGCAGCACTCCGCTTCCCAATAAAGCATCCTCTTTCAAAAAAAACAATGATAATTCTAATGTCTACCATATGTCCAAGGCTCTGCTTAACCTCTCCAAGTAGGACTGAATTATCTCCATGTCACAGATAAGGACACTGAGTTCCTCCTAGAAGATGAGAGCTGCCCAAAGCGACATGACAAATAAGCTCCAGGTTGGAATGATTCTTTGGGCATATTTGGCGTATTTCTTCCCTGGCTGGAGAGAAGAACACAGCTGTGCAGGATCTTTGCAATAAAATAGGTGTTTGACCATTGAGGATTCTAAAATGATTGTATCATAAGCTATACAAATGTGCGATACAGTTGGCAAATGAGTGAACTCTTGGATTTCAAAATGTTCACAATGGTTACATCACTGGACTACCACAGAGTGGACTGCAGTTCAAATCCTGGAACTGGCGGCTTAAAACTCACTCTGGGCCCATGTGCGTGTGTGCCCAAAATTCCAAGAGGAGAACGGAAGAGAAGGGATTGTAGTGTGGTCATCCCCCTGGGGGGTGATTTCTTGCTTTCTGTCTCTCTGTCTCTCTCTGTCTCTCTGGGAAGCGTGCATGCCCTATAGCAAAAAAAAAAAAAAAAAAAAAAAGAAACAACAACAAAAAAAATAAACCTCTCTTTAAAAAGAAAAAGTTCTTCTGAAACAGAGTAGATACATTTACAGTGTTTAAAATGAGACCAGTGCTGATTCAAGACCCTAAGAGAAACCTCAACATTGAATTGAAATGAAGACAAGGTGGCCAATACTCAGTCAAAAATAAGGAAGCAGTTGTGCTCCAAGTGATGACAAGACACGCAAGAGCAGAGCTAGATCTCCACCAATGGAAAACGAGTCAAAGGTTTAATTTAGGGTCATGGGGGCAGGGTGCGTGGAGACAGTAAAGGAACTGAGGCAAGCACAGCGACAGACAAATGTCAACGGCATTCTGAAACTGAAAAATTCAGGTCTGCCTGTGGGCCCAGTTGCCTCCAAATGCAATGTTTATGTTTTTTTAGTTTGTTTTATTTTGTTTTGAGAGGTTTTTGCTATAGGGCACATGTGCTCTCCAGAAAAACAGAGAGACAAAGCGAGAAATCACCCCCCAGGGGGGATGGCCACACCGCAATCCCTTCTCCTCCATTCTCCTCTTGGGATCTTGGGCATGCATGTACATGCGCCTGGCATGAGTTTAAGTCATTGGATCCAGGACTTGAACTACGGTCGACTACCTGGGAGTCTAGTGACACAGCCCTCATGCCAACTGCTGGTCCCTGCAATGGTCTTTTTTAAGATTCTCTGGAAAGGCCTATGTAAACAGGAGATGTCATCTGAGGTCACAGAGAAGTATATAATTTAAAATAAGAACAGATATGTCAAAACAGCTCTATATTTTTGGACAAAACCCCAGTAAGATGGTATTTTTTCCAATAAATAAGGCTACTTTCCCCCCCTGAGGGATATTAAGAATGGCACCACTAGAGCACTAGAGCCAGCTGGGTACCACCAAATTCAGATTAGAATCCTCCATGACAGGCATTGTTAATTGTCCCCAGAGTTATTCCCCCAGCTTTTGTTGAAAAGTCTCTTAGTTTTGTCATTTCTTCAGGCCTGGCATTAAGGTCAAGTCCTTTTCCAGGCTTTGGGAGTAACTTCTGATTAATAAGACAAATGTAGTCTCAAGATCCCTGCCAAGTGATTGGTTTAGACATAAATACAACTTTGGCCAATAAGACATGGAGGAGGTCTGCTGAGAGTTCTAGAAGAATATTATGCTCTTGGAAAAGGTTTATAAGGGACCAGCAGATGCCTAGTGGTTAAGATACTAGACTCCCATGTGGTTAACTGTAGTTCTAGTCCTGGACCCAGAGGCTTAAAACTCACGTGTGTGTATGTGTGTGTGTGTGTGTGTGTGTGTGTGTAGGCCCAAAATCCTGAAAGGGATTGTAGTGTGGCCATACCCCCTGGGGGATGATTTTTCGCTTTCTGTCTCTCTGGCAAGTGCACGTGGCCTATAGCAAACAAACAAACAAACAAAATCTCAACAAAAAAAGAAAGAAAGAAAGGAAGAAAGAAAGAAAGAAAGAAAGAAAGAAAGAAAGAAAGAAAGAAAGAAAGAAAGAAAGAAAAGATAAAAGAAGAAAAAGTTTACAAGACAGGAGCATACCCCTTTTTCTGGCCCTGGACGATGCCATCTGCATGTGATGCCTAAAACTGCAGGAACCATTTTGGGTCTAAAGAGCCAGAGATTGAAATCACCAAGCACAGGATGGCCGAGGGAAACACTGTTGTCCTTGGTAATATTATTACACTACTGAATTTGGAAATTACCTAAGTTACTTAGTTCTCTATTATGTGTGTTATTAACTGTCATATAATTTAAGGCACTTTTAGATTGGTTTTCTTTATAGCCAAAGCTTCCTGAGATTCCCTAAGCCAAGATATCAAATCCAATCTCAGGTTATCCTAGTCAGATCACTCCTAGTCCTCTCTATTTGCTATCCAACTTTCATGTGACCTCATCATGTCCAAGAACTTGGGGTTCCCATCCTTCTTCTCATCCTTCCCTTACCTACCCCCATTTATACCTATCCTTCAAACCACACTGCACTCACCCTTAGGTAATATAATTTGAAGAAAGCGGCTTAACTCAATCTATATTAAGCCCAATTGCAAAAAGATGCAATAATCATAGATGTTTGCCTGGGGACAAATTTTTTTTTTCCAGAGGATCTATAATAACATAAAATCACTTCCTTTTATGTTGAGGAAACAGGATTACTGCCAACACCCATTAGAACTGAGTTTTTTCTTTTTCTTTTTTTTTTAAATTGAGGTAAAACTTATATAATATTAAAAAAATTTTCGGGCGGGACCAGCAGTTAGCGTAATGGCTATGTCGCTGGACTCCCACGTAGTCGACCGCGGTTCGAGTCCCAGACCTGGTGGCTTAAACTCACGCCGGGCGCGTGTGCATGCGTGCCCAAGATCCCAAGAGGAGAATGGAGGAGAAGGGATTGCGGTGTGGCCATCCTCCCTGGGAGGTGATTTCTCGCTTTCTATCTCTCTGTCTCTCTCTGTCTGGCGAGCGCACATGCCCTATAGCAAAAACCTCTCAAAAAAAAAAAATTTTTCGGGACTAGTAGTTGGCATAATGGCTGTGTCGCTGGACTCCATGTAGTAGACCACAGTTTGAGTCCCGGACCCTGTGGCTTAAACTCACGCCGGGTTCAACTGCATGCATGCTCAAAATCCTGAGAGAAGAATGGAGAAGGGATTGCGGCACGGCCATCCCCCCTGGGGGTGATTTCTTGCTTTCTGTCTCTCTGTCTCTCTCTGTCTTTCTGGTGAACGCATGCACCCTATGGCAAAAAACTTCTCCAAAAAAAAATTTTTTTTTTCAGATCCAGTGGCAACAGTGTGGTTGAGGTGGCAGGATCCCACGTGGCTGACCATGTGGTGGGAGTTTCAGCCCAAGTAGCTTGAGGAATAAGTCAGGCCCACATGTGGGCTTGCCTGAAATCTTGAAAGAAGGGAGAGACGGAGAAGAGACTGTGGTGTGACCATTTTCCACTAGGGGGTGCTGTCTCACTTTCTCTCTGTCTCTCCCTGGCAAGCACAGGCGCTCTCTGGCAAAATTTGTAAAAAAAATTACTTTCTAAACAAATTTAAAATATAAAATCCAGTCGTTTTTAGTATATTCACAATGTTGTACAACTATTATGGCTAATTTTAGAAAATTTCTATCTCCCCAAAAAGAAGCCCTGAACCTGATAGGAGTGAATCTCAACTCTCAATCCTTTTTTAAACTCACATTTCCTAAAAGTCAAGAATTTTACTGAGTTTGTTATTGTTGGTTATATTAATGAAGAGAATGGGTTGTATTACTCATTTCCCGGAGCAAAATTCTGTTTTAATGTTCTATAGCCTTTTTCAAACTATAGATCTCTCCCAGATTCTGCCAACCAATCCCACCCCCTAGGCATTCTCCCTGATTAAATATTGCTCTGCTTGAGATGGTGTTTGTAAGATGTGCATATTTTGTTTGGATGGTTTCCATATGGTTACTTCTTCCAAGAGTAATTTTTTTTAACCTAGCTCAAGTTAGAGTTAATGGTTCTAATGATTTGTGTTGTCTTAGATGAAATTTTTAACATTACAAGTTAATGAATTCTACCTGCAAAGAGACAGCTTTTCATAAATGAACACATAGTTTTTATGGTAACTTAATACTTAAATTTCAAATTAAGACATAGCTTTTCTGGCACATACATTTCCCATCCCCTTTCTATTGCTTTGAAAAGAGTATCATATGTAAATCGCTAAAATTGTAGGGCTGATACTTAGCCTAATTTAGTGACATAAAAATTACATTTTTAAAAATAATTTAATTGTGGCTCAAAGTTCCAAGGCCTGCCTACATACAACCAAATCTGCTGACCTCTCTGTAAATGGAATAAAATAAAGCCATCACATTACATGCATTTTAAATATGTAGATATAGGGCATAGTGCAAGGGGTCAGTCCTGTATATAGGGAGCCAGATCTCACATGGCTGTCCATGGTTCAAATCCCAGCCATAGTGGTTTGAGAAATATGCTGGCATATGTACATGTATACACAAAATTCTTCTTCTAGGAGAATGGAGAAAAGGAATTGTGGCATGACCACATCCCAGTGAGGGATGATTTCCTTCTCTTTCTCTCTGGCAAGTACCCCTTTGACAAAACAAACAAAAATGTGTAGATATATATCTTTAAGTCCACATGCAGAGAGGCCTCATGGAATATATGTATCCACTTCAACATAAATTTTAAGTTGTAAAAATAAAGCTATTTACTAGTTTATAATAATAAATCCTGGCAAAAACTGTCGGTCCATAATATACCCATATTTTATGAAACAGAAAATTTATAATCAGGACTACATATAAGATGTGCAGGGGACCAGCAGGTGGCATGATGATTAAGGCACTGGACTCCCACATGGCTAACCATGGTTCAAGCCCCAGACCCAATGGCTTGAAACTCATGCCAGGCCCTTTTGGCCGGAACCGCCATCTTCCAGTAATTAACCAAAATGACGAACACAAAGGGAAAGAGGAGAGGCACCCGATCTGTGTTCTCTAGGCCTTTTAGAAAACATGGAGTTGTTCCTTTGGCGACATATATGCGAATCTACAAGAAAGGTGATATTGTAGACATCAAGGGAATGGGTACTGTTCAAAAAGGAATGCCCCACAAATGTTACCATGGCAAAACTGGAAGAGTCTACAATGTTACCCAGCATGCTGTTGGCATTGCTGTGAACAAACAAGTTAAGGGCAAGATTCTTGCCAAGAGAATCAATGTGCGTACTGAGCATATTAAACAATCTAAGAGCAGAGATAGCTTCCTAAAACGTGTGAGGGAAAATGACCAGAAAAAGAAAGAAGCCAAAGAGAAAGGTACCTGGGTTCAACTAAAGCGCCAGCCTGCTCCACCCAGAGAAGCACACTTCGTGAGAACCAATGGAAAGGAGCCTGAGCTACTGAAACCTATTCCCTATGAATTCATGGCATGATGGGTGTTAAAAATAAACTAATCTGTGGTCTATATAAAAAAAAAAAAAAGAAAAAGAAAAAAAGAAACTCATGCCAGGCACGCATGCATGTGTGCCCAATGTCCCAGGAGGAGAATGGAGAAGCGATTGTAATGTGGCCAATCCCCCTGCAGGGTGATTTCTCACTTTTCCCCTCACTGTCTCTCAAGGTCTCTCTCCTGTGAGTGCACATGTACTATGAAAAAAAAAAACTTTAAAACAAAACAACAAAAAGACCATGCATATCAACAACGAATTTGGTTACTAGGAGAAATAAAGTCACAATGATTTTATATCAGTGAAGATATTCAATTACAAGTCAAAGAAGCCAAGGTCACTGTAGAAAAAAAGGTTAGGGAGACATATTGGTTCATTTCACCAAATAATCCAAGTAGAGTGTAGCTTCAGGAACATGCGGAGTTGAGTCCTCAGACACTATCATCCGGACTCTATCTCGTTCCTTCTCTTGGCCCCTTGCATAGACAGCACTTTCAGGCCGCCATCTTTGATGTGGTGCCACCCAGTCACATATCCAGGTAGATATCCTCCAAGCTTCTAGAATATGTAATGAGGACTTCCATCTCCCAGTACTCCCAATAGTAGACATGAGTTTCACAGGCCTGTCTTGGGTCACTAGTTCAGTCCTGAACTGATCACAGAAGCCAATAGGATACAGTACTCGGAGAATGAGAACGAGGAGTCCACTGACCTACAAGGACTGAAAGTAGGAGAAGGCAGTCCTCAAGATAGATCAAGGTTCTAGGACTGGAAGAAAAGGCGAGCACAAACCACAGAAGTCCAGACGTACGCTTTCTAGAAACTGGATTTTCTTCTTGACACATCCTAGGGGTAATCCAGAAGGAACTTTGGGCACAAATCCAAGAGACTCCATTCACATTGTATTCTACATGACATGTGCCCCATGGGGGCTCTTGCATATCCCTTGCTCTCTGGGACACCAGATATCAGTCTAGGAAACAACCTAAGGCCAGATCTGCCCCAACATATTTAAACATATCCTACTACCACATGTCCATTTCTGTACTTTCATTAGTCCCTTAAGTCTTAGGAACATGCATAGGCATTGCCTTCCTGGAGCCGAGGCTGATAAATGCAGCTCAATTATTGTGCACTTATGATGCAACTGCATTTCATACTCGTGGGCACTTGGCACCAGGGGAAGATGAACTCATATTCAGGAGCATATTCTAAGTAGGATTTTTCCATGCATAGGGATATGACTTAAAGCAGGGATGCAAGCCTGGAGGTCTTTGGGAACTCATCAGACAAGTGATTACAAACCCTTGAAATGATCTTTGATCTTTTCAGAAACACGGCATGACATCATGGCAATTAGTGCTTTCTTTTCCTCCTAGAAAAAAACTGCCCAATGGAAGGTTTTTAGTTTCCAATTTATAGTTATTTGCATGATTTTTTTTTTTTTTTTGAGAGGTTTTTGCTATAGGGTGCATGTGCTCACCAGGAAGACAGAGAGAGACAGAGAGACAGAAGCGAGAAATCACCCCCCACGGGGGAATGGCCATGCCGTAATCCCTTCCCTTCCATTCTTCTCTCGGGACCTTGGGCACGCATGCACACGAGCCTGGCTTGAGTCCCACCAGATCCGGGACTCGAACAATGATCGACTACATGGGAGTCTAGTGACACAGCCATTATGTCAACTGCTGATCCCAGCATGATTTTTTTAAGAATTTGGTATAGGGTGCATGTGCTCACCAGAAAGAGACACAGAGAAAGAGAGAGTGAAAAATCAGTCCCCAGGGGAGATGGCCATGCTGCAAATACCTCTTCTCCATTATCCTCTTAGGATCTGAGGCATGCATACACACATGTTCAGCATGATTTTCAAGCTGCTAGGTCCACGCCTTGAACCTCAGGGTCAGCCATGTGAGATCCAGTCACTTAACCTCCATACCGCCTGCTGGCCCCTATAATTATTTGCATACTTTAATGTTATTCCCCACAAGAGCTTTTGCTTTTTGAAATTTCAGAATTTGATGTTCAGGGCTGTGTGAACAGTTGATATCTCACCTATAATGAAGTTATTGAATCGGATCAATACTATTTTACTTCATTATGTCTATATGTATAGTGTCCTAGTAGGTGGATAATAGGTGCTCAGTAAATGATGAAAACCCAGATTATTTATCAGAATGATTTTGTTCATGCTTTTTCTCCAAAAGAAATAATATGTATGATGAAGAAAATAAAATAAGGACGTTTATATAAATAAAATTGAAACATAACAGGGAGTCCCTCAGGAGCCAGTTTAGAATAGAGGAAGCAATATTTAGAAAGTGAGACATCAAGGATACAAATGAAGGAGCAACACAAAAATGTTACCATTTCAGGCAGAAGGAACAGCAAGTGCAAAGGTCCCGAAGACACCAGTGAATCCAGTTCTTTGAATAACAGAAGTAAGGCCAGTGTGATAAACAGTGGGTGACAGACAGAGATAGGAAGAAGATGTCTGAGAGATTGACAGGCACATTATGAACACAAGCAGGGACTTCCACAGATGCTTGCTTTTTGGTAAAGCAAGTTTCCTGGCCAGAGATCATATAACAATGTAGAAGTCATTCTAAGCCCAGGAGCATGGGCGCTGGCCAAGGCATGACAGATGGGGAAAGCAGCTCCAAATCCAGAATAAGTGCCTATTCCCATACAAACAAATCACTATTCCGTTCCAAATGTTGGAAGTCTGATGAAATGAGCCTGCCTCCATGAAGTGACTGGGCGTAGATGTGTGTGTGCTGTTGGGTCCTCCCAGAAGCAGACACTGAGATGAGGATTTGCTCTCTGGTTGCTTTGTTCTACATCATCTTGGATTATAGGTCCAGTTTTCAAGGATCTTCTGGAAAGCCTTTCCCAAAACATTCACACCCGGCTTCAGTGGTGCTTTTTTCAAGTCGATGACCAAGTAGCCAGTGGCTGATTATAGATCCTGACCTAAGATTAGGTTTCACTCAAGTCAAAGTACAAGATAAAAGGGATTGTGTAAGTCCTGCCTACTGAGATTTGTCCAGTACCTGTTACAACGTCACCGGATGCGTGCTGTGACATACAACAGTACACTTCCAGCTGGTAAAGCGTATTGTTCAACAAGCCATCTATATGCCTGTCTTTTCTCATTCTCTGTTAACTGGACAATAACTCTCCAAAAGGGGCGGATTGGTAGGGGCAAGGTATGGGAATAAAATAATCAAAGGTAGAGTGGGGAGAAATCTGCTAACACAAACTAAACGTGCCTTCATAGACTGCTCTGGTCCTATCTACTAGATAAAAGAGTTCTAGGGCCCAGCAAATGGTGTAATGGTTACATTGCTGGACTCTCACATAGTTGACCAGAGTTTGAGTCCCAGACCCAGTGGTTTAAGACTGACGTCGGGGGTGTTTGCATGCATGCCCAAGATCCCGAGAGAATGGAGAAGGGATTACAATGTGGCTACTCCCCGAGGAGTGATTTCTTGCTTTCTCTGTCTCTCTGTCTCTCTCTCTAGCGAGTACATGCACCTTACGGCAAAAATCTCTCATAGAAAAAAAAAAAAAAAGATAAAGAGAGTTCTACCATAAATGTTTGACTTTACAGGTAAGTCAATTCAACAGTACCTGGCATCCATGGTACCCAACATCACCAGTGGCAAAAAAATAAAATAAAATAAAATAAAATAAAATAAGATAAAATAGAAATTTGAAGAATTATTTTTTTATTTGACCAGAGAAGGACAGAACAAGAGAGAGGGAGAGAGAGAATGAGAAAGCAAGCCACCGGGTCCAGAACTCGAACCATGGTTGGCCACATGGGAGTTTAGCACCCTTAATCACCACGCCATCTGCCAGTCCCACCAGTGGCAAATTTTAAAGCCGTTTCTCAAGAGAATAGTAATCTTCCTGAAAATCCTGCGATTCTCCTGGAGAGACTTGTCCCTGACTCAGTCAAGTGACACTGTGAGACGGGCTGAGCAGCTAAACTGGTTGGACTGCAGCCTGGGCTATCTAGACGGACTGCTTTTGCACTGCCAGCCTTTGCAGGTCGCCTCGTAGATAAATAAGTAAAAAACACCTGTAAGCTCTATAAGGGGCTTTCAAAGTCTGTGGAAAATGTGTATTACAAAAGGTTATGCATAAATTTCAAAACATTTTTGCACCAAAATAAACTCGTACGTTAATTCCATTCTTCCACATTTTTTGAAGTTCCCTCACATGCTATTTCAAAAACCCAGGGCATGGGACCAGCAGTTAACGTAATGGCTATGTCGCTGGACTCCCACGTAGTCGACTGCGATTCAAGTCCCGGACCCGGTGGCTTAAACTCACACCGGGCTCGTGTGCGTGCGTGCCCAAGATCCCGAGAGGACAATGGAGGAGAAGGGACTGCAGCGTGGCCATCCCCGATGGGGGGGGTGATTTCTCGCTTTCTATCTCTCTGTCTCTCTCCGTCTGGCGAGCGCACGCGCCCTATAGCGAAAACCTCTCCAAAAAAAAAAAAATAATAAAAAAAAAAATCCAGGGCACCACAAGGTACTGTGCTTTTCTTGGTTGTAGAGAGGACAAGACCTAGCCATTTGTCCTCCATACTATGGGGCTATCTCAACATGTCCTACGTCACTGGACCCCTGGGGATTTTACTAAGGAGTCAATGCCCTCTATTTCTGTGAGATTCAGATCCCATTCTCTGGGATACATATGTCTGACCAGGGCATCCTGGGTATTTTCTGTTCTGCATTAACATGGAGGACTAATGTGACAGCCTATGGTTTGTTGAGGCATTAAATGTCCTTGTGTAGCAAATGGCTCAAGTTGACATCCTTGAGACAGATTTGTAAAGCTATAATAGTTCTGTCCCTGGCAGGTAAAAGCAAACAACTGCTGGTACTCTACAAACCAAAACAAATAAAAATGCAGTAGTTAGACTGAGAGTTATAGATCAAATGCCAGACTTGTAATTTGCTCCAAGAAAGAGACCATTTCAGAACAGCAGTGACAAGGTGGATAGCCCCGGGATTAAGTTTTATTACAGAGTCTGCTGTCATTCTCTACTGTCGCGGTCATTCTCCAAGACCCAAAAATCTTCCCCACTAGTCAATTGGAAAGACAGTGCACATTTGGGGATACAACAGGACCACTCTGCATCCTTCTACCCTTTGAGAGTTTCACTAGCCTCTGCCATCACCCCATAGATAAACTGCTTTTTCTTATTATTTAGCTAGGAAGGGAATGATTCATTGGCTTCTCCTTGGCTCCTGTCACAGGGACACTTCTCAGAGTAGGGAGCCAATGTTCCATTCAATTCTGCAAAGGATGTCGATCTTACCTAGTTCCTAAGAACTAAGGAAATAAATCATGAGAGGGGGTGGGGGGAAATGGCTCCATGTCCTAGGTGGTTCACAGTGAAATGGGGCCCAAATTTCATTTATCGGGTGTCTCTCTCATCTGCCTCTATTTTGACTAGTAAGTCACAGTAGTCCCAATTCCTCCAAATTATTGCTTTTTTTTGGCGACAGGATGCATGTGCTCGATACAGAGAGAAAGAGAGAAAGAAATCACCCTCCCCGGGGGGAAGGCCACACCACAGTCCCTTCTCCTCCGGTCTCCTCTTGGGATTTTGGACACAAACACATTTCAAGCCACCAGGTCCAGGACTCCAACTGCACTCTAGCCATGTGGGATCTTAACGGCTATGCCACCTGCTGGCCCTGCTTATTTCTTTTTAAAGTACATATCACCCAAGAAAGCAGCTAGGTAGAGGGTCAAAGTATATCTATTATTATAGCGCCATCCTGAATTTAAGTGTTCTGATTTTGAGAATTAACTCAGATCGAAGAATTAAGAGAGGCTATCACCTACCTTGATTCAAGAACCTACCTAGACACGTAAAACTGACTTTTAAAAAAGAAAAATTAGATTGAGGCCTAAGGTAGCTGTGTTTGCGTTCATTCTAAGGGCCCTATGTTGCTCAGCCATAGCCAGAGAACTGCCACAGTTCAGATCACTTCCTAATTACCACCTTTCTACTTTCCTCCCCATTAGGATGACGTGCACTTTGCTCCTAACAGGGGAACCTCCTGCATTTCCGCCCCAGAACGGACAGCAGCCAGGACAGAACTTGTACTGCAATTAAAAGCTTCCCTCGCCAAACTATTCCTATTCCTAACATTAGGAAGCAAGGCTTTTGGCCCTGACAGGTGAGTGAGTGAAGTGGTACATGAACAGAGCACAGGAAATTTCAATCCAGCCCAGGCCAGCTTTTCGGGTTTGGTCCTGTACTACCTCAGCTAATCAGTAAACAGCAGACAATGTCCCACAACAGTATATTCAATATGCTAATTCCTGATCCAGCTAAGTAAGGGATACTCAGGGGGTAACGCTGTGAGCAAACTGCTGTTCCTTTTTTCTTTTAAAAATATTTATTTCCATTTATTATAATTTTTATTATTTTTAATTTGATCAGAGAGAGCGAGAAAGGGAAGGTGAGAAAGCAAGCCACCAGGTCCAGGACTTGAACCATGGTCAACCAGGTGCGAATCCAGCACCTCAACCACCATGCCACCTGCTGGTTCACTGCTATTTCTTTTGATCAATGAAGAGTTTCAGAAGAAATTTCTTTTTCTTTCTTTCTTTCTTTTTTTTTTTTTTTTGAGAGGTTTTTGCCATAGGGCATGTGTGCTCACCAGAAAGACAGAGAGAGACAAAGAGACAGAAAGCAAGAAATCAACCCCCAGGGGGGATGGCCACGCCACAATCCCTTCTCCTCCAGTCTCCTCTTGGGATCTTGGGCACACATGCACATGAGCCCAGCATGAGTTTAAGCCACTGGGTCTGGGACTTGAACTGCAGTCGACTACACTACACCAACTGTTGGTCCGAGAAGAAATGTCTTTAGTTAAATAGTTGAGAACATTGGCTGCAAATAAAACCACTGAATGGGAGGTTGCAGTGAGGGGAGGACGGTTTTAAAAATAACTGATGTCTGGATCCCACCCTTAGACATACTGTTTAGTTTCCAGGTACTCTGGATTTTAAAAACACCCCAGACGGGGATGAGCAAATGGTGTAATGGTTATGTTGCTGGACTCACACACAGCCAACTATGGTTTGAATCCTAGGTCCAACAGCTTAAAACTCACACTGGGCACGTGTGTGTGTGTGTGCCCCAACTCCCGAGAGAAGAATGGAGAAGGGACTGTGGTGTGGCCACCCCCCACTCAGGGAGAGATTTCTCTCTGTCTCTCTCTGACTCTCTGGCGAGCACACATCCTATAGCAAAAATCTTTCAAAAGTAAATAAATAAAAATAAAAGCACCCCAGATGACTCTAATACGTAGCCAAGGTTGAGGATGAGGACCAATGTTCTAATTCCTTCCAGATACCCTGATAGCAACAGAGGACCCCATGCTATCCCTTAATTTTCACTAAGAAACCTGAGATTAGTTAGGTCCTACAAGGGGACTCAAAAGGTTTGTGAATTAATTATGAGTTAATTTTGGTGCGAAAATTTCTGAAATTCATGCAGTTTTTTCATAAACTCTTAGAAGATAGTATATTAGGGGACCACTGGCTGACATAATGGTTAACCGTTGCTGGACTCCCACATCATCTACCATAATTTGAGTCCTGGACCCAGCAGCTTAAAATGCACACTGGGCGGGGTGGGGGTGGGGCTGCAGGTGGTGTGCTGGCTAAGGACACTGGACTCTCACATGGTTGACCATGATTCGAGTTCCAGACCTGAAAGCTTACTTTCTCAATCTCTTTCTCTCTCATTCCCCCTCTAGTCAACTAACTAACTAACTAAATAATAAATAAAGTTAAATTATTCTTCTAAAAAAAAAATGAAAGAGAAAAGAAACTCACTCTGGGCATGTGTGTAGGTATGCCCAAATCCTGAGAGGAGAATGGAGGAAGAAGGATGGGGGCATGGCTATCCCCCCCGGGGAGTGATTTCTCACTTTACGTCTCTTAATCTCTGTCTCTCTAGTGAGGGCACCATACCCTATAGCAAAAATCTCTCTCTGGGAAAAAAAAAAAAAGATCGTATATTAGAATGGAGCCTGGGATAGTTCAGATGAAAATAAACTGTTAAAGAACCAAAACTCAGGAAATAAGAGCTCGCTGATAACCTTCTCCTTAGAGAAATACAATAAAAACCACCCAGTTCTGATGACTCCCAACCTTTGTGTGTCTCCATTCAAGTTTCAAATTTCATGAGGAAGTCTATTTGGCTCTGACTGGGTTTAGGTCTTCCTTACCTATTAGCTATGGCAGTGATGGAGGGTCACAGGGCACAAACACGACCACTGGATCTGTTTCCAGAAAATGAGGAACTGTAAACCAGGCAGCCACCTCGATCGAAGCCTACTTCAATTACCCGTGTTCATAACTTTGTAGGTATGACCAAGTTAAGGGCAAAAAGGCACAAACCACATTGTTAATTAAACAATTTTAATCAAGTTAATAGTAAGCAATAAAGTGCAATTCCAAGAAAAGCCCCGTATTTTACATGTTTAAACTCTTTTCCATGGTCTTCACTTGTAAGGTGTTGAAGGTGGGACCCACTCCTGAATCTTCTTCCTAGTGGTGGAATAAGGTACATATTGATCTGGAGAGCCACTCACGTTGAATTTATGGTTCGCCCAGATGAATTTACGAGCAGTAGGTGGTTTTGTGGTTGGAGGATCATCGGTCATAGAGTGAAGCCAACGATGCCTTAAAGAAGGAAGAAAACAACAATTATGAAGAGGCAGTACAGTGGGAGGAGAAGGGCTCAGGAAGCAGCTCTGGAGCTATTCCGTTGCTTGACTTCAAATCTCGACTCCATCACTTAGAAGCTGAACTTCATTCTATGGCTCAGTTTTTTCAACTGAACATCAATATTTAGGATTTAATAATATACACAAAGTACTTAGAAAAATTCTTGCATATGGGAGGTACTCAACAAATGTTATCTATTGCTATTGAGTTGTCTGAAAAGTTATGATGTATTTTTTCCATGCAAAAATGTGTCATGACTTTTCTGATAACCCAATATCATCATTACGTAGTTTATCAAGTCTAAGACACCATTCATTTCCAGAAACATTATTTTATGTTTCCTTAAGAAAGAAAGCATGCTACTAATTAAATAACACAGTTTTTTTTTTTTTTAAGTCCATTTATTTCTTCAATGAAAGAGAGGCAGAGAAACAGAGACTCATAACAGGGTCCTCATACCATGATTCACCGCCAGTCTCACTGGCACTTGCATACATGCTGGGCATGCTCAGAGAGGTTCCAGGGCCTTCAAATTCTGGGCCTTCTTCCTGAGTAGGTCTAGCTGCATGACCACTCTGCCACTACCTAACCCCAAACGATGATATACAACTGATTGTAATTTCTATCCTAACTTTAAATGTGAAAAAGTACTTTAGTATTGAAATCCAGCACTAATACCAGGTCCTAGAAGCTGGCTCTGGATTTTTGGTGTGTTTGGGTGGCTCTCGATTGTGAAGTTCCAGCTTGGAACTCACGAGGTTTCTGCTGAAAGGGATCTCCGCATGGATCTTAAGCTTAATTTTGAATCTGAACACTACAGAATCTACAATTTGTTGTATTTAAAATATTAAATCACAGTCTCAATTCCACAAGTATTTCACTTATAACCGTGTAACAAATTTTATTTATTTGGGAACCAGCAGTTAGCGTAATGGCTATGTCGCTGGACTCCCACGTAGTCGACTGCGGTTCGTGTCCCGGACCCGGTGGCTTAAAACTCACACTGGGCGCGTGTACATGCGTGCCCAAGATCCCGAGAGGAGAATGGAGGAGAAGGGATTGCGGTATGACCATCCCCCCTGGGGGGTGATTTCTCGCTTTCTGTCTCTATGTCTCTCCCTGTCTGTCTGGCAAGCGCACGCACCCCTATAGCAAAAACCTCTCCAAAAAAAAAAAAAAAATTTATTTATTTATTAGTGCTTAATAATTTAATTTCAAAAGGATATTTGATGAGAGGTACCAGAAACAGGGCCTACAAGTTGGGTACATGGATTAGAGAGAGCGGAGATCAGCTGATGATGCTGTGAAGGACGAATCAAAGCCCCAGAGACAGAGTAGTATTGGGCAGGAAGCTATGCTGAGGTTTCACACAGGGAAGGAAGGGTTGAGAGAATTCATACCAGATCTCACAAGGCCTGGAGCTCACACGACAGAATTGATTTTATGGGAAAAGGAAATGGAAGAGCAGTCATAGAAGTACAGCTCCAAGGGAATAAAAACAGTGATTACCCAGCTGCAGTGAAAAAGAACAATTAAATCTACAGCTAATGAGAAAAATTTATGATGCTCTGTTAGTGTAAGAACATTTACCAGCACTAATCAACAGATATAGCTAGATAATTGGCTGAAAACAGTAAGAATAGAGATAAAATATGATTACTGTTGTTATGCTTGCATCGGAAGATAATCGGATCATGATCAGCAAACACAGTGAAGAATGAAGAAGCTGTGCAAGCTGGGCTGGTATCTGTCTTACGTCCTCTACCGGAAATGGGATTAGTGAGTGTCCTGGACCGGTAAAGCCACAACCAGTAACATACACGCTGCGGCCCCTGTGAGGCAGGCTCCGCTCACCACTCAGGGCAGGGATTAGCTGTTGAAATCAAGACTGTCACTCACCGCGGGCTTTCTGTGAGCTTAAGGACTAGCCGAAATACTTAACTTTAACCTTGTTGCGTCGGCTTAAGCAACTAAAGAGAAATTTTATTTGAATAACTGCTGTCAAGTCTCCTGAAGATTAAAATGGTGTTTAAGGAACAACGGTCTAAAGCTTATATGTGCCTACTCGAATGAAGAACTGAAGAGCTCATGGGGACATAGTCAAAGATAATTTTCATCACAATACATCAGATCTGCAAATATTTTAGCAAGGCTACAGGTAAGAGAGCTGAGTCAGTGATCAGCTGAACTCAGGGCAGTTTATAAAGAACTATAGAAACAAAATGTTCTAAGTCTTCTAGGCTACTATAGTGATTCTGCTGTTCTTGTTGTTACTAAGATACTATATATTTTAGATTTCCATATCAAAGAATTTTATTTGTGAGGACTTGGCATCTTTTTTTTAATTAGAGATTTTTGCTATAGAGTGCATGTGCTCACCAGAGACATAAAGCGAGAAATAACACTCCCCCCCCCCCCCCCAAGAGGATGGCCACACCACAATTCCTTCTCCTTCATTCTCCTTTTGGGATTTTGGGCACACGCATACATGCGCCTGGCGTGAGTTTCAAGCCACCAGGTCCAGGATGTGAACTTTAGTCAACCACCTGGGAGTCCAGTGCCTTCACCACTATACCACCTGCTGGTCCCAGATTTTGGGTCATTTTCATTTAAAGATGCCAAAGTAGTAACAACATTATCTCGAAAAAGTGTGTTACAGGCAGAATTAGGCTCACTTCAATTTTATATCACTGCTATTATCTTAAGGGACAAAATTCAAAATCATTTAAACTTTATAAAGTCAGTGAGACCACAAACACAGAGACTGGCAGAAAGAAAAAAAGTTTATAAATACAAGAGAAAATTATAACAAAATATATTACATTATCAGAAAAACTCAGTCCTCAAATATATTGAAGTTGTGTCAAAATAACTGAAAACAAAAATATTATTGTATCAATTACTTTAATCCCTTTCACTGAGTTATTTTTGGAGGATGAAGCTTAAATTCGAAACACAACTTAAACAGAAATAAATTCCACGAACGAGTAATCCTATTTTCAGCTGTACAAGAAGAAAAAAGAGTGTCAGAGAATAGAGAAGGGAGACTTTCCCCTTCCTTGAAAATAAACTGCTTCACTTCAAGAAATTGAAGAAATAAATGTATATACCATGTAAAATAAATTTAAAAAGAAATGCTCTGTGCACCTTTTAATTTTTTATTTTATTTTTAAGGTTTTTGTCAGAGGGCACATATGCTCACTGAGAGGGACAGAGACAGTGAGAGGGAAAGTGAGAAATTACCCCCTAGGAGGGATGGCTACACTGCACCCCCTTCTTCATTCTCCTACTGGGATTCTGGACACATACGCATATGTGCCCAGCATGATTTTCAAGCCACTGGGTCCAGGACTTGAACTGCAGTAGGCCATGTGGGAGTCCAGTGCCTTAACCATTATGCCACCTGCTGGTCCCAGGTAAAATAAATTTTTCAAAAACTACTGCAAATGAAAACATTGTTTTTAAGATTGGCATTGCGAACACAGGTGAGAAAATTTAATTTCCCTTTCAGAAAATTCCTCAAAATAAAACACTGCACCAAACAACAGTCAGTAAGAACAATGCAGGCAACATTTGCTCTCTTTTCTCCTTGGATAATGAACATGATCGATCAAGGCTGGCTTCTGACCTGCTTGTTCATGTTTCTGATACTCTCACTTAACACGAGTGAGGCTAGAAATGTCAATGATTTTTCAAAAAATAAATATGGAAGACTAAATAAAAACTCTAGAATGTTTTTTTTAAAAAATATGTGGATTTCTTTTAGTCTTCTTTTTTTTCTTTATTCATAATAAAGTGCAGGCACGCTCCTGTGGCACTGAGAGAGAGAGACATGAGCACCTTCCGCAGGAGCTGCTCACATTGTCATCTTCCAGTCCTCTAGCCCATTGGCTCCTGTGAACTCCAGCACGTGTCTGGTGTGCTTCAGGCTGACTTGGGCTGGGAATCTGAACCAAGGTGCCACATGGAATCCAGTTTCTCTTGAGCAGTGTTTGACTGCTGGGCCATAAAGCTGGCCCCAGAATGTTTTCTAAGGTTAAAAGTACTCTTTATGCTATAATTTACTCCATCTCACTTTAGTTTATGAAACATCCTCATGCATATCACTCATTTATTTAGTATTTCTCCAGGTATTTTACATTTTAGAGTTTAGAAAACATTTAGATGATCTTCCAAGGTCCCACATCATTCTGTTACAGACCTGAAAACAGCCTCCCAATGGGTGAATTCAGGATCTTTTGATCAAACTGAAATTTCAATCAATAGATCAAAAGGGGTTGGGATTATGGTGGTAAAAAAGTATTCACAAGGGGGCTGGCAGGTGGCATGGTGGTTAATGGCGCTGGATTCCCACATAGCCAACCGTGGTTCAAGTCCTGGACCTGGAGGCTTGCTTTCTCTCTCTCTCTCTCTCTCTCTCTCTCTCTCTCTCTCTCTGTGGTCCAAATGAAATAAACAAATGAATAAATAAAGTTAAATAAAATAATTCTTTTAAAAAAATGTATTCACAAAAATCCTGATATCCATTTAACCCCAGGGTAGACTGATAAACTGAACAAATTTAAAAACCAAACATAGTTCATTACAAGATAGCATGCAAACCTTGTTAGCATAGTAACTATTATTTAATTAAATGTATTTTGAATCAAAATCTCAATGAAATTATTCTTTTTTTAGATTCTAAATTTTATTTATTTTTCTTCTTTAATTTGCTATAGAGCAAATTAGAAAAGAGAGAGGAAATGAGAAAGCAAGTTACCAGGTCCAGGTCTCGAACCGTGGTCAGCCATGTGGGAATTCAGTCCTTAACCACGCCACCTGCCAGGCCCTGGCATTATTTTTACATGGGACAATATAACTCTAAGGATCAGCTGGAAATCCATACAAAAAAATTTTGGAAACAGAGCAATCAGGAAGGCTGACATGATCAGGTATTAAGTGAAAACCTTTAATATTAGAATGGTTAAAAAAAAACAATAATAACTGGGACCAGCATGTAATCGACTGTGGTTCAAGCCTTGGAGCCACCAACTCATGCCAGGAGCATGTGCATGCATGCCCAAAATCCCAAAAGGAGAATGAGAAGAGATTGCGATGTGGCCAGCCCTCCAGGGGTTGACTTCTCACTTTCTGTCTCTCTGGGAGTGCACACACCCTATAGCAAAAATCTCTCTTAAAAAACAAAACTGTAGGGAACCAGCAGTTAGAGTAATGGCTATGTCGCTGGACTCCCACGTAGTCGACCGCGGTTCGCGTCCCGGACCCGGTGGCTTAAAACTCATGCCGGGCATGTGTGCGTGTGTGCCCAAGATCCCGAGAGGAGAATGGAGGAGAAGGGATTATGGCGTGACCATTCCCCCTGGGGGGTGATTTCTCGCTTTCTGTCTCTATGTCTCTCTCTGTCTGTCTGGCGAGCACACGCGCCCTATAGGGAAAAAAAAAAAAAAAACTCTCCAAAAAAAACAAAACAAAACTATACTATAGTATAATAAGAAAACAGAACAAAATCCCCCAAATAAAGTGTTTATAAGGTAAATGTGGCATTTCAAATCACTGAGAAAAGTGAAAATTTCTCAAAGAATTACATTAGGATCATTTAGTTGAGGAAAAAAAATCAAGTTGGATTTCCCAAGTCACATATCAAATAGACTCCAGGTAGATTAATAATGCTCAGATACAAAGTAAAAAGTCATAAAAGAGGAAAAAAAGCCAATGCTTTTACTATAAAAGTTAAAACAGTCAAGCCCTGATATACAAAGAAAAAAGTATATAACCTACAGAAAAAGATTCATCTACTATTACAAATCAGAAAGAAAAAGTCAAACTTCTAATAGAAAAGTGGAAAAAAGAGGGGCCAGCCTCATAGTACAGCAGTTAAGTGCTGTGCGTAGAAAGCCTGATCCTACATGGCCAACTATAGTTTAAATCCCAGCACCGTGGGGCCAGTAGGCAGCACGGTGGTTAAGGCTCTGGATCTCACATGACTGACTCAGTGGTTTGAATCCCAGGCCCGACAGTTTGAAAAACATGACAGGGACATCTGTCTATATACTCAAAATCCTGAGAAGAAAAAGGAGAAGAAATTGGAGTGTGGCCATCCTCCTGGGGGTGATTTCTCACTTTCCCTCTCTGTCCCTCTCTGGCAAGTGTATGCATTCTATGGCAAAAATCTAAAAAAAAAAAAAAAATCCTACCCACCACCTTGAAAAAACATGCCGTGTGTGTGTGTGTGTGTGTGCGCGCGCGCGCGCAACCATGATGGGATGGAGAAATGAAAGAAAAAGGACAGATGCATGACTACACCCTGTTGCGGGGGGGTGCTTCCTCCCTCTCCCTATTTCTCTCTCTTTATCTTTCTTTAATGAGTACACATGTCCTCTGGCAATTAAAAAAAAAAATCATAAAAGATTAAATGGCAAGCCAAAAAAGTTCAATCAGGGCCAGACTGTGGCATGGTGGCTGGATCCCACATGGCCAACTATGCAGTTTGAAATCCGCACCTGGCAGTTTGAAAAACATGCTGGGCACATGTGTGTGCATGCCCAAAATCCCAAAAGGGAGGAGACAAAGAAGGAACTGTGGCATGACCAACCTCCACAGAGAAGGTGCTTTCTCACTTTCTCTCCCCCTCTCTCTCCCCAGCAAGCACACACACCTTTTGACAAAAATATTTTTTAAAAAATTTAATCAGGGAATGTAAATTAAAATGAGATATTTCTTACTTGCTGAATTGGCAATGATTTAAAAGAAAAATGTTTAGGGAACCAGCAGATGGCATAATGGTTACATCATTGGACTCCCACCCACGTAGTCAACTGCAGTTTGCGTCCTGGACCCGGCAGCTTAAAACTCACAGTGGGCATGTGCATACATGCCCAAAATCCTTAGAGGAGAGTGGAAGAGAAGGGATTGCGGTGTGGCCATCTCCCCGGGGGGTGATTTCTCACTTTCTGTCTCTCAGACAAGCATATACACCGAATATGCACTATTCTCCCTAAAAAATTGTTAAACGTTCAGTATAGTGAAGTTACAGAGAAACTGATACTCATATACTACTGAATTTGTTTATTATGAACACATGCTTTCTAGAGGGAAATGCGGCAGTAGGAACCCAAAACATAAATGTGTACTCCTGGAGAGCAATTTTACTTCCTTAGGGAAATGTGGGTACATGGGTAAACGTTTATATACAGGGATGCTAATCAGTTTTACAACAGTGAAAAAAATGGAAAGAACAAACCCAAGAATTTTGCTCGATATCCAGCTGACAAAGAATAGTAAGTAGAACATACAAGAAACTCAAACAACTCAATAGCAAAAACAAAACAAGAACTATTAAAAAATGGAAATACGTGAACAAATGGTTCTCAAAAGAAGACATACAAATGGCAACAAACATGGAACAATGCTTGGCGTCACTCATCACTGAGGAAATGCAAATCGCAACCACAATATCATCTTACTGTAGTTACAAGTGCCTATCAAAAAGACATAACGGGGGCCAGTAGATGGTGTAATGGTTATGTCACTGGACTCTCGCTTAGTCAACCATGGTTCAAGTCCTGGACCTGGCGACTTGAACCTCACGCCAAGCACATATGTATGAGTGCCCAAATCCTGAAGGAGAATGAAAGAGAAGGGATTGCGGCATGGCCATCTCCCCCAGGGGGCGATTTCTTGTTTTCTGTCTCTCTGGTGAGTATACATACCCTGTAGCAAAAATCTCTCTCTCAAGAAAAAACAAAAACAAAAACAAAAATAAGACAACAAATGGTGTTGAATACATGGAAAACACGGACTAACTCTTACACTATTGGTGAGAATGTAAATTAGTATAGCCACCATGGAAAACAGTGCAGAGATTCTTCAAGAAACTAAAAATGGAACAGCCATATGATCTAGGTATCTACTAGGCATATATCCAAAGGAAAAGTCAGTATGTCATAAAAAGATCTGCACCGCAATGTTAATAGCTGTACTAGTCATAATAGCCAAGATATGGAAGCAACCTAAGTACTCATCAACAGATGAATGGATAAAGAAAATGTGATACGGATATGCAATGACTCTTAAGGGTTTTTCTGTCTTTAGTAAATATCCATTTTCTTTTTTTTTTAAAGACAGATTTTTGCTGTAGAGTGTGTGTGCTCACCAGAGACAAAAAGTGAAAAATCACCCCCCCAGGGGGAATGGCATGCTACAATCCCTTCTCCTCTCAGGGTACTCAGGCATACATACCCAGCGTGAATTTTTTTTTTTTTTTTGAGATGTTTTTGCTATAGGGCACATGCGCTCACTAGACAGAGAGAGGCAGAGAGACAGAAAGCGAGAAATCACCCCCCAGAGGGGATGGCCATGCCACAATATATTCTCCTCTCAGGATCTTGGGCACACACGCACCCGGCATGAGTTTAAACCATCAGGTCCGGGACTCGAACTGTGCTCATCAACATGGGAGTCCAGCGACATAGCCATTACACCAGCTACTGGTCCCTCCAACATGAATTTTAGGTCTCCGGGTCCGGGACTCAAACTGTAGTCGACTACATGGGAGTCCACTGATGTAATCATTATACCATCTGCTAGTCCCCTGTCTTTAGTAAATAAAATATTTTAAGTGTGTAGAAATATTTTGCCTCATTGGTTTGTTAGTCTACCTATCCACTGGGCACTTGTAGACTTGAACGAAAAATCAATTACTGTATATTAAATTTATAAATGTGGCCTAAAATGCTTAAAGCGATGTAATTAACTAAACTTGCAAATGGGTCTAACTATTTAGGAGAATTTAATTCTTTCAATTACAGTTGATCAAAGAACAAGAGAAAACGATTGTTCTTTATTTCTAAGCCAAAAATATTCAATCTACTAATCTTGTTATCCTATTTCTAAATTGAACCTCCAGGCTTAATTAAAAATGAGGTTTTAAAATATGCAACTATAACAGAATATTAATATGAAACCCAAATTGCCATTAATCCTTTCTACATACAAAATTCTTCAGACACTAAGAACTTCAAACTAACAAGCAGAATATTTAGTGAGATGGAGAAAATGTCTGATATTGGGTCATCAGGAAAGTTATGACACATTTTTTGCAGAGAAAAACACTGAAAAATATGCCGTCATGACTTTTCTGACAACCTAATACATTAAATGAGGGGAGGGGGATGTAAGCCCTAACACATTGTGCATGTTACTCCAGAAATGTGTATATATCAGTAGTTACGTGTCACTTAAGAGTGGGGATGCATGAGAAGAAAAGCATCGTGCAAACATCATGGAGGATACTTCATAAACCTAGATGGCATAGCCTATGACACACCTAAGCTATCTGGTATAATCTGAAGGGACCACTGATGGATATATGGTCCTTTGTTCATCGATCATCTTTATGTTATCTATAACTATAAACTACATTCTATTCTCTACACTGTGATACTTGAAAGCAGACTCTCAATTACTTGTTGAGTCTGTGAATGAAATGTAAACAGTGCTTGCTTCTAGGCCAAAAAATGTAAACTAATTTTTGTACCTATCTCCTATTTCTCTAGACTTCCAAGCTTTCCATAACAACTGTACATTCTTATCATAAAAATAAGTTAATTACAAGGATTGTTTTAATAATATGGAAAACTGCTTTCATATTGACAGGAAAAAAGGAAAACTGAATGTGATTATTAACACAAGTACTATACAAACAATGCCTTAAAAGGACTAAATGTGGTATGTATTAACATAAAGGTAACAGTGATTATCTCTTCATTATCAATCATGTTGATACCTCTCTGTTGTTATCTTATGCACACTCTTATCAACAATCAATAGAGCCTTTCTCTCTTTTTGAAACAGTCTCTCCTGCCTTTCCTCTGATCCTGCTAGCTAGCTACTTCTGCTTTGCTGCCATGATCTCTGTCCTAAACTCCAGGTTCACTCATCCATCTCTTTACTTGGCATATCTACTGACCTGGATTTCTGATAGGTATTGCAAACATACTATATCCAAAAAGAGGCATCTGATTCTAATATGCTCTCTTTGTCCCCACCCTTCTCCCAGTCTTTCTATCTTAACAAATGGTCCTACCACTATGATACCAATCATGTAAGCCCCAAACTTGGGAATCCTCCATGATTCATCTCTGTCATCTCCACATAATTCCCATCCTCGCCACCCTAGTTCTCTATCAAGGCTTCTGGTTGCTGATCCCATAAGAGATTGCTTTAGGCTGGAACCAGCAGTTGGTGTAATGGCTGTCCCTGGACTCTCATGTGGTTGACCGTGGTTCGAGTCCCAGTCCCAGGGCTTAAACTCACACCGGGCATGTGTGTGCCCAAGATCCCGAGAGGAGAATGGAGGAGAAAGGATTACGGCATGGCCATCCTCCCTTGGGGATGATTTCTCGCTTTCTGTCTCTCTGCCTTTCTCTGTCTGGTGAGCACATGCACCCTATAGCAAAAACCTCTCCAAAAAAAAAAAAAAAAAAAAGGAGAAAATGCATTATGCCAAATGGGGAAGAAAAAAAAAGCCCACAATGATGTTAATAAGCATCCTATATTAAATTAACCTTACGAAGACAAAAGCACTTGTCAATTTCACTTTGTCTTGAAAATGATTTTAAGGGACAACATTATTTTATTAAAAAGAGAAACTCTTCAATACACTATTACTTATAAAAGAATGTACTTGTGTGTGATTTGAGCAATTAAACACTAATTTTAGTAAGAAAAATCAGTGTTCAAGAGGAGTGCCCAAGGTACTACATACACTGAGGAAGAACAGACATGTTCCTTACAAATGAACAGAAAGTGCCACCAAGTGGGAAAACAGGATATATGCAGTAGGGAAAAATCTAAGCCAGCCATGTTTTAAAAAAATTGGCTCAATGGACTTCAATGTTCCAAAACCTCAAACCACAAAAAGTAAATCTTTATTTCTTCTGACCTAAGTATAAACAATAACTTTATACTGTAATGCATGAAATAGCCCAGCTTTCTACCTTTCTACACTCAACAACTTTCACATTGCCAAGTTTTATGTTGATACTACTTAGTTACTTGGTTTATATGTCACTAATTCTGTGCGAAAGATAATTACTGTAACGATGAAAATAAAGACTTTTGTCCATTACTGTACATACGGTGACAATGAGCTAACTCAAAATTGAGGGCAATCGGATAATGGCATTTGTGATCTACTTAAATATTTCATAATATTCTATACAATCAAATTAAACTAACATAAATTCCTGGAGAAGAAATGAAAATCTTGCTCATTTCCTAACAGAGAAATTTTTTAGTTTCCTGTAGGGTGAGTGTGCTTGCTGTAGAGAGACCAAGAGAGGGAGGGAAAATGAGAAAGCATCCGCTAAGGAGGATAGCCACTCCACAATCTCTTCTCCTCCATTCTCCTCTGGGGATTTCCGGCACACACATACATGTGCCAGGCATGTTTCTGAAACTGCTAGGTCTGGGACTTGAATGGCACAGTTGACCTTGTGGATCCAGCCGCCTTAACTACAATACTGGCCCAAGAACAAGTCTGAGATAGGAATATGAAAGTATTGTAACAGACACTAAGTTACCAAACAGTATTACAGAATATAGCTAGTGTTCACTCAATGACAACAAACTCTGAGAGAGCAAGGGCCGTGCCAGCGCACTTCAAAAAGTTCATGGAAAAATGAGACTGAAGCACAAGTTGGGTCAGCCAGTTGCAAGATAGTTCAGATGGCTAGATCCCACACAGTCAATTGTGTGGTTAGAGTTCTGGACTCAGCAGCTTAGAAAACACCTGGTGGGGCCACTGACAGTGTAGTTTAAGTCTTGGACCCAGTGACTTGAAAAACACAGCAGGTGAGCATGGGTGTATGCCTAAAATCCCGAGGAGAATGGAGAAGGAATTATACCCTGTGAGGTGACTTCTCACTTTCCCTCTCTCTCTGCCTCTCTCAGCAAACACATGTACTCTATAGCAAACTAGGAAAGAAAGAAAACATGCCAGGTGTGTGTGCGTGCATGTATGCTCAAAAACCCCAAATAAAGGGAGAAATAGAGACGGGATTGCAGCTTGACTACACTCCATGGGGGATGCTTTCTCACGTCTCCCCTTTCTCTCTCTCTCTCTCTCTCCCTCCCTTCCTCTCTCTCTCTCTTTGGCCAATGCATGCACCCTTTGGCAATTCTTTTTTAAGGTACAAGTTCATTTCAGTGAAAAAATAAAATGAAATCCATGCAGGTTTTCCCATAATATGTAATTTCCATGACCTTGCTGAGAGCTCATATATAATTTCTACATAAACCCCTTAGTGCCTGACATAGAGTAGGATGTTCAATCGGTATCTGTTGAATGTGCGGGCATCTTATAAGCAGAGTCCCATGCTAGGTTCCTTTTTCTTGAGAGAGATTTTTGCTATGGGGCATATGTGTTCGCCAGAGAGATAGAAAGTAAAAAACCACCCTCCAGGGGGGGATGGCCATGCTGCAACCCCTTCTCCTCCATTCTCCTCTTGGGATTTTGAGCACGCACGCACACACACACACCTGGCGTGAGTTTCAATCCGCTGGGTCCGGGACTCAAGCTGTAGTCGACTACATGGGGGTCCAGCAATGTACCATTACACCATCTGCTGGTCCTATACTGCTATGTTCTAAGCAGTAAGTTTCTGATTTTTCAAGGCTTACCTGAGATGCTGACACCACCATGTATTCTAGGGGACTTCAAAGTTTGTGGAAAATGGAATTGAAGTATGAGTTTATTTCAATACAAGCAGTTTTTTCATAATATAAATCTTCCATGAAGTTTTTGAAGACCCTTCGTACCTTCTATCTATGTTGGTGGACTCACCTGGCTTAGTGGCTACTAACAGATTCAAACAAGTGAAGGCCTTGAGACAAGATTGGAAAAAAGACCCATTTCCCCACGAGATTAGGAAACATGAAGTGAAATAGAGACACCAACTAAAGATATTTCCAGCTTCTATCAAAAGCTCTCATACCTCAGAAAGGAAATCTGTCCCTAGGTGAGATTATGCAGCTACTGAACAGACTCGTAATACTAGCACAAGCACCTGACACCTCGGAAGGACAGAGACAGAAACCACAGCGTGCCAGCTGGGCAGCCTCAGATGCTCCTCTTACTGGGCGTCTTTGCAGTTGTTCATGCAGGTGACAGCTCACTCAGCCATCCCAGAGCTATTTTCTTTAACACTCTAGATGACACGGTACAGGCTCAAGGGAGATGCAAGTCACATCAGGCAGGTGCAGGAGCTGCCCTGACTTAAAAGCTTCACGCTCCATGGAAGTCAACGTCTGTAACAGCTCCACAGGCCTAGCTTCGGGATTCCCATTCCCACAGGGACATGCCAGTTCTGAGAGGAGCAACATTCAGGGAAGCCCGAACACAACTAAGTCATCAGGCCTTCATAGTTCCTCCTAATCCAGACGCAGTTTACAACTGGAGATCCAACAGTTGACACAATCCTCTCTGGTTTTCAGGGTAAATGAGCCAGGCGTTTAACTGAAGGTCATATTCTTTCGATCCCTAGTTTATGTAGTTAAACTGTACACTACGAGGTGACACCGCACTGAAGTCCTGTCTCCAGTACCAGTCTCTACCCCGACCTCCAGACGAGTGCTTTCAGCTGTCCACCCACCAACCCCACTTGGTTGTCTCTCAAGCACCCCACATAACACGGACAATACAGAGCTCCTGACTACACCTTCCAAATCTTCCTCACTCCACTTTGTCTTCCCTATCTAGAAGCAACGCCAATAATTTAGGCCAAAAATCTTGAAGTCATCTTTGACTCCTTTCTCTCTCAAATTTCTATCAGCAAATCCAACTCCATCTTACTTGAAAATATATTCCTGGGATGCCAATCAGGTAGCATGGAAGTTAAGGATCTCACATGGTGAACTCTGCAGTTCGAGTCCCAGGCCCGGGGCTTAGAAAAAACAGGCTAGGGACCAGCGGTTAGCGTAATGGCTATGTCGCTGGACTCCCACGTAGTCGACTGTGGTTCAAGTCCCAGACCCGGTGGCTTAAACTCACCCCGGGCGCGTGTGCGTGCGTGCCCAAGATCCCGAGAGGAGAATGAAGGAGAAGGGATTGCGGCGTGGCCATCCCCCCTGGGGGGTGATTTCTTGCTTTCTATCTCTCTGTCTCTCTCTGTATGTCTGGCGAGCGCATGCGCCCTATAGCAAAAACCTCTTCAAAAAAGAAAAAGAAAAAACAGGCTAGACACATGTACGTGCAGGCCCAAAATCCAAAGAGCAAAAGTGATTGTGGCATGGCCACCAGAAGGGGTGATTTCTCACTTCCGCTTTCTATCTGTTTCTCTAGAGAGTGTACACACCCTACGGCAAAAGCTGAAATAAGAGAGGCCAGCAGATGGTGGTGATGGTTACATAGACAGACTCCCACATGGCTGACCACAGTTCAAGTCCTGGACCCAAAGGCTTGAAATCATGCCAGGCATGTGTGCATGAGTGTCTAAAATCCTGAGAGGAGAATGGATGTGAGGAGACTGTGGCATGGCCATCCCTCCCTGGGGGAGATTTCTCACTTTCTGTCTCTCTCTGTCTCTCCAGCAAGTGCTTGCACCCCATAGGAAAAATCTCTTAAAAGAAAAAAAAAACTGAAAGAGAAAAATATATCCCCGGAGTATATAATGGTAGCCTCTAAGATGGCCTCCAATGATCACTGCCTCCTAGTATGCACACCCTTTCTCCTTGAGTTGGGGCTGGACAAACTGACAACCTCTAATAAACAAACAGGAGAAATGTGAGTCGCCACTTCTGACTTGAGGTTTAAAAAGCCTGGCTTCCACTTGGCTTTCACTCTCTCAGGTCACTTGCTCTGGGGAAACCAGCTGCCATGTCACAGGTGGCCCTGTGGAGAGGCCCATGTGAGTGTGGAAGGATATCCTCAGAGGGGTGTCTCCACTATGTGAGTGAGTTTAGCAAAGGATCCTTCACAAGTCCAGCCTGGAGAAGACTGCAGCTGTAGGCGACATCTCAGTTATATCCTTGACAGAGGCCAGACACATTCTGCCTAGCTGCACTGGAACTGCTGATCAATAGACACTGCAGATACTGTGCACTGTTTAAGCTAAGTGTGGGATCATTTGTTGCATAGTAACAGATACACAGTCCCAGTCTCACACTGCATCACAAGCACCTTCGTCCAGCCTCGATCTTCTACGTAGGCAACTAAATACACAGCACCCTAAGTGAGTAGACTGATCCACACTTACCTTGCCTCATTCTCTGTTCTTCACAGCACCACAAAGATGCTTTAAAAAAGTAAATCAGGGGTCCAGCAAATGGCATAATGGTTACATCATTAGACTCCCACATAGTTGATTGTGGTTTGAGTCCTGGACCTGGCAGCTTAAAACTCATGCCTGGTGTGTGTGTGCCTTTGCGCCCAAAATTCTGAGAGGAGAATGGAAGAGAAGGGATTGTCGTGTGGTCACCCACCTCCGACGGGTAATGTCTCACTTTCTCTCTCTCTGCCTTTTTAGCAAGCATAGATACCCTGTAACAAAAATCTCTCTAAAAAAAAAAAAAAGTAAATCAGAGTCCAAAAGTCATCAAGTGGGGCCAAACATAGCAGGTATCTGTGTTTGGTGTGGAGTGGTGTGCTTGCGGGAGTGCTGTAGTAGCCCAGCAAGGTGTGTTAGAACCTGTGTGGGGAGAAGAGGGTCCTCAGAGAGGTGGGAACAGTGGCCACCTGATGTGGGGTGTTGGAGGCAAGGTGAGGTAAGAGGAAGTCTGCTGTGGGGAGGCAGGAGGGCAGCAATGGAACTCATCAAGTAAGTAACTTTATTAAGAGAAAATTACAATGTAGCCTGTGGTGTGTGGACACATAAAATCCTCACAAATAACTATGACCTAGCTGTGCACTGAGAGGGTTCGAAAGCACTGACACCCCAACAACAATAAGAACACATTCAGATTTTCGTTTCTAAATCCTATTCTCCACTAAAAACATACAAGTAAGTGAGGAAGCAAGCAAGCAAACATGCACAAGATCCCCTGGAGAAATGGCTGCTTCTAAGGCTGGGACGGGATGACCATAAGATGGAGCTAGAATATCTTGTGTCAAAAAGCAAGAAGGGGGACCAGCAGTTAGCGTAATGGCTATGTCGCTGGACTCCCACGTAGTCGACCACGGTTCGAGTCCCGGACCCGGCGGCTTAAACTCACGCCGGGCGCGTGTGCGTGTGTGCCCAAGATCCCGAGAGGAGAATGGAGGAGAAGGGATTGCGGCGTGGCCATCCCCCCGGGGGGTGATTTCCTGCTTTCTATCTCTCTGTCTCTCTCTGTCTGTCTGGCGAGCGCACGCGCCCTATAGCAAAAACCTCTCCAAAAAAAAGGAAAAAAAAGGAAAAAAAAAAAAAAAAAAAAGCAAGGTGCTCCAAGAAAACAGAGATATTCTAAATGCTAATATCCTAATACATATGAGGAACTCAAAACACTCAATAGCAACAAAACAAAGAAACCAATTTAAAAATGTGTAATGGACTTAATTAGACATTTCTCAAGATTACAGGACTGGCTCTGTGGTGTAGGAGCAATGCGCTGTTCAAGAGGAACTGGATTCCATGTAGTGACCATGTGTGCAAATCTTTTGTCTAGTCAGCCTGAAACACACTGGGCACACACGTGTAAGTGCCCCAAATCAGATGGGCTGGAGGACTAGAGGAAGGGGACCTGGTATGACCTGACCCTGTGGAGGGTTCTTCTCTCTGTGTTTCTCTCTGTCTCTGTCTCTCCTTCTACTTCCGTATGCACATACTCTATCATGAGTAAAGAAAAAAAAAAAACTACAAATGGCCAACAGATACATGAAAAAATGCTCACCATCACTACCTGTTAGGGAAGTAGAAGTTAAAACCACAATGAGCTACCACCCCACACCTGTCAGGATAGCTACTATCAAAAAGAAAATGCTAAGAAGTGTTAGTGATGGTGTGGAGTAAAGGGAACTCCCGTGTACTATTGTTAGGAACGCAAATTAATGTAGCCATATGGAAAACAGTATGAGGTTCCTCAGTAAACTAAAAACAGAATCACCAAACGATCGAACAATCCCATTTCTGGGTATATATTCGAAACCTTTGAAATCAGCACGTGGAAGAGATATCTGTCTCCCATGTTCACTGTAACATCTACACTAGCCAAGATAAGGAAGCAACGTAGGTGTTCATCTCTGAATGAGGACTGGGATGGCCCCATAGCACAGCAGCTAAGTGCTCTGTAATGGAAGGTGGAGCTCACACGGCCAACAGCAGAACATATCTTGGCCCCACTGGCTTGGCCCATGTACATGGTTACCCAAAATCCTGACAGGAGGGAGGAATGGAGGAAAGGGATTGCAACAGGACTGCACTACCCCCGGTTCACCCCTCCTCCTTGCACCTAGTTGCATGAGCTTGTATTTTCTTTCATTAAAAAATAATAATAAACCGGGGTCTGCCCCGCGTGCCTCGGCCAGGGTCTGTCCCGCGTGCCTTGGCCGGGGTCTGTCCCGCGTGCCGTGGCCGGGGCTCTGACCCCGCGTGCCGTGGCCGGGGTCTGCCCCGTGTGCCGTGGCCGGGGCTCTGCTCCGCATGCCCTATCCGGAGGTCCGGCCCGACCGGGGCCCTGCCCCGCGTGCCGTGGCCGGGGTCTGCCCCCGCGTGCCGTGGCCGGGGCCTGCCCCGCGTGCCGTGGCCAGGGCTCTGCCCCGCGTGCCGTGGCCGGGGTTCTGCCCCCGCGTGCCGTGGCCGGGGCCTGCCCCCGCGTGCCGTGGCCGGGGCCTGCCCCGCGTGCCGTGGCCGGGGCCTGCCCCGCGTGCCGTGGCCAGGGCTCTGCCCCGCGTGCCGTGGCCGGGTTCCGCCCCGCGTGCCGTGGCCGGGGCCTGCCCCCGCGTGCCGTGGCCGTGGTCCTGCCCCCGCGTGCCGTGGCCGGGGTCTGCCCCGTGTGCCGTGGCTGGGGCCTGCCCCCTCGTGCCGTGGCCGTGGTCCTGTCCCCGCGTGCCGTGGCCGGGGCCCTGTCCCGCGTGTCGTGGCCGGGGCCCTGTCCCGCATGCCGTGGCCGGGGCCCTGCCCCCGCGTGCCGTGGCCGGGGCTCTGCTCCGCATGCCCTATCCGGAGGTCCGGCCTGACCGGGGCTCTGCCCCGCGTGCCGTGGCCGGGCTCTGCCCCCACGTGCCTTGGCCGGGGTCTGCCCCCGCGTGCCGTGGCCGGGGTTCTGCCCCCGCGTGCCGTGGCCGGGACTCTGCCCCGCGTGCCGTGGCCGGGGTTCTGCCCCGCGTGCCGTGGCCGGGGGTCTGCCCCCGCGTGCCGTGGCCCGGGTCAGCCCCGCGTGCCGTGGCCGGGGTCTGCCCCGCGTGCCGTGGCTGGGACTCTGCCCCGCGTGCCGTGGCCGGGACTCTGCCCCGCGTGCCGTGGCCGGGGTCTGCCCCCGCGTGCCGTGGCCGGGACTCTGTCCCCGCGTGCCGTGGCCGGGGCCGGCCCCCACGTGCCGTGGCCGGGGCTCTGCCCCGCGTGCCGTGGCCGGGGCTTGCCCCGCGTGCCGTGGCCGGGTTCTGCCCCCGCGTGCCGTGGCCAGGGTTCTGCCCCGCGTGCCGTGGCCGGGCCCTGCCCCGCGTGCCGTGGCCGGGTTCTGCCCCCGCGTGCCGCGGCCGGGGTCTGCCCCGCGGGCCGTGGCCGGGATCTGCCCCGCGTGCCGCAACCGCTGATGGCCATCTCTGCTTTCCTGAGCCGCGTTCCTGAAACTGTGTTCCATGGAGATTCACCTACATTTGCCGGGCTACACGAGACCCACCCTTGGTCCAGCCCTGAGTGCAGTCTACGTTTCCTATTGTTGGGAACTTTATGATCTGATAATTGGAAAAAAAAAATCATGTTTATCATAAAAAATAATTAGAATAATAATAATAATGATTGGGGGAGACATAGGAAAGATATTGAATGTTGAAGCGGGGAGATTAATGTCTCTGCACTAACTGACATGCATGGCATTCCCTTTTGAAAAAGCAATGTAATACACTGTAAAGTTATATGTAATTCAATGTAATAAAAAAAATAGATAATAAAAAAAAAATAATAATAATAATAATAATAAAAAACTGGAAAAAAGGGACCAGCAGGTGGTGTGCTGGTTAAGGCAATGGACTTGTGCATGGTCGACCGTGGTTTGAGTCCCAGACCTGGCAACTTGCTTTCTCATTTTCTCTCTCTCTGGTGAGCTCATGTGCACTATAACAAATTAAGTAGTAATAATAATGAATAAAATTAAATAAATAAGTTTTTAAAAACTTTTAAAAAATCCAAAATGAATAAACAAAACCCAAAAGTATCATAAATGCAGCCTGAATGGATGCCAACTAGTCAAACTGAGCTCTATTTGAACAACAACAAAAAAATAAATAAATAACTCTAATAATGGATCATAGGGTCCAGCAGGTGGAGTAGCAGTTATACCGCTGGACTCCCACATAGCCAATGGCGGTTCAGGTCCTGGATCAGTGGCTTGAAAATAATATAGGCATGTGTGCGTGTGTGCCCAAGATCCCAGGAGAGTGGAGGAGAAGAGATTGTGGCATGGACATTCCCCCTGGGGAGTGATTTCACACTTTCCCTCTCACTATGTCTGTCTCTCCAGTGGTGAGCGCAAGCGCCCTATGGTATTGCTCCTGGGCAGCACAGATGTAGAACAATTGCTTCACTGGGGAAAGGTCCACTGGATAGTCCTGAATTTAAATTGTCAATAACAGGGACCAGTAGATGGTATAATGGTTACATTGCTGGACTCTTACGTAGTTGACCGCTGTTCGAGTCCCGAATTCGGTAGCTTAAAATTCATGCTGGGTGTGTGTGTGTGTGTGTGTGCATGACCAAAATTCACAAAGAATGGAGGGGAAGGGATTAAGGCATGGCCATCCCCCTCCCAGGGGGGATTTCTCACTTTCTGTCTCTGTCTGTCTCTCTGGTGAGAACATGCACCCTACAGCAAAAATCCCTTAAATAAATAAATAAATTGTCCATAGCACAATGGTTAAGGGAGCCCGATCCCACAGGACTGACTCCAGTTCAAATCCCACCACTGGTGTTGAAAAACATGCCAGGTACACATGTGTGGGTACCCAAAATCTTGACCAGAGGGAGAAATGAAGGATAAGGAACTGCAGTATGACCACTGGGAGTTGCTTTCTCTCTTCCTGGTGACTAATGTTTTAAAACAATAAACTGTCCAATATTTTTTATAATTAACACTGAAAAAAAAAAACAAACAAACAAGAACTCTTATGAAGAAACGCGGATTTCCACCTCTTAAGTCTTACCTAGAAATCTTAGTCAGAATTCTATCTGATGGAGTGGTGGGAGCTGAATAGAGCTGCTGCCCTCTCTGAAGGAGTATGTGCTTTCCAGGTCACTGCAATCCCCCTACTCCCTACGGTCTCATACCTGCTTTACCTCACTCGCTTACGTCGTGTGCCTGGGTTTCCAAGTAAATCTTTGGAATGGAAGAGAATACGATGAGATTATCCCAGTTTTTACTCAACAGAGCCCCAAACTATTTCCGATAATCAAGTCTGACTAAAATAAAACATCACAGCTAAAATGAGACACCCATTTCTAGTTTTTTGGTGAAAAATTTCTAGACCAACTAGAAAGGCTCCCCAAAGCTTAATTATATATCAACAAATGGTACTATTGAAGCAATCTATGAAATAGATCTAAGTACAGTATTTGTTTGGAAATATTACATAGCAAACTTTGATAATGCAAGAGCATTTAGAATTTAATTTCAAAATTTGCATACTATAAACTATAGCATTTTTAAGAGACCTAAGGAATGCTAGGGCCCTCATTTTACAGACTAAGCTCTAGAGAGGTTAAGGAACTTGCTTCAAGTCAAATTACCAGATAGATCAGAGCTGGGGTTCCTTTTGCCTTTCCTTTCAGCTGCAGACAATGGCATACTGCTTTTTTTCCCAAAGACAGCTGCACCATAATATATCCCAATATATAATGCACTGTTGATACAACTCTGTCAAGAAATAGAGCCAAGGGGCTGGCAGGTAGTGTGGTGGTTAAGGCACTGGACACTCCCACATGGCCAATAACAGTTTGAGTCCTGGACTTGGTGGCTTGCTTTATCAACCCCCACCCCCTCCGCACCGTGTCTCTCTCTGGACAAATTAAAATAAATAATTAAATGAATACTATTAAACAAATAATTATAGAACCAGGCCAGTCCATGGCATGGTGGTTAAGGTGGCTGGATCTCACATGGGTGATAACATGGTTCAAGTGCCAGACCAAGTGGCTTGAGAAACGTATCAGGTGTGTGTGCACATGAGCCCATAATTCCACAAGGAGGCAGAATTGGAGATGTAATTGCTGTGTGTCCTTTCCCCGCGAGGGGTGATTTCTCACTTTCCTTCCCTTTCTCTCTAGCAAATGCATGTGCTCTCCAACAAATTTTTTCAGAAAAAGAGAAAGGCTCCAAGTTTCCTCTCACTGACCTTTTTTTTTTTTTTTTTTTTTTTCTTTAAGAGAGATTTTTGCTATAGGGCACATGCACTCTGGAGAGACAGAAAGTGAGAAATATCCCCCAGGGAGATGGCCTTGCTGCAATCCCTTCTCCTCCATTCTCCTCTTGGGATTTTGGGCACTCACGCACACGTGCCTGGTTTGAGTTTTAAGCCACTGGGTCCAGGACTTGAACCATGGTCAACTACATGGGAGCCCAGTGACGTAACCATTATGCCATCTGCTGGTCCCCCAATGAACTTCTTAATCTCAACAATAGAATACGGAAGGAAATGACTTCTAAGACTAGGTTCGATAAGGCAGTATGTCTTTTGCCTGGCTCTCTTTAACATCACTTGCTTGAGGAAGCCCAGGAAGGTTCCAACCCACAGCTCCAACTATGTCCTCAGCTGGCAGCCAGCATTAACTTCCAGACACTAAGTGAGTGAGTCTTCAGATGACTCCAGTGTTCAGCCTTTGAGTCTTCCAGGTGAGACCCCCAAATGACTCCAGTGTTCAGCCTTTGAGTCTTCCAGGTGAGACCCTCAACATTCAGAATCAGAGATAAGCCAACTCTGATTTGTCTTGTCTGAACTGAGACCTCAAAATGTGAGATAAACAGTTGTTTAAAGTCACTATGTTTTAGGGTAACTTGTTATATAGCCATTTTAACTGGGACAGATGCTTTTGGCCACTGTAAAAAGGACACCACTAACTGCTTTACAAGTACACAGACATTTAATAAATATTTGGGTAATAAAACAACATTGCCAAGTCAAAGAAAATAAAATGGCAACTTAGCTTACCATTCAGGAGGTACCATACTTCCATCCACATCCCAGAATGTGTTTTTGCCATTCATTTCAGTAGTATATGTAACCCATCGGTGACGGCCTAATTGGAAAAATCAACATTTAGAAACACATGAGGAAATAAGGAAAATTTTTTTTAAAAAATAACTTTTTAAAAGCATAAAAATACAAAGTATTAAAGAAGATAAACTTTTTATTCAGAAAAGACTTTGGGGGACCAGCAGATTGTGTAATGGTTACGTCGCTGGATTCCCACATAGTCAACCACAGTATGTCCCGGACCTGGCAGCTTAAACCCGTGTCAGGTGCATGTGTGTGCATGTATGGGTGTCCAAAATCCTGAGAGGAGAAGGAGGAAGAAGAGACTGTGGTGTAGCTATCCCCACCGGGGGGTGATTTTTCACTTTCTGTCTGTGTCTCCAGAGAGCCTACGTGCCCTATAGCAAAATTCTCTCTTGCAAAAAAAAAAAAGAAAAAGAAAAGACTTTGGGCCAGCAGGTAGCATGGTGGTTAAGATCCTAGATCTCACATGGCAACTACTGGGTTGGAGTCCTAGACGCAGTGGATTTAAGTTCAAGTCCTGTACCTGGCAGCCTGAGACTCATGTCCGGCATGTGTGTGTGAGCACCCAAAATCCAGAGTGGAGAATGGAGGAGATGAAACTGTGTCATGGCATGACCATGGGGGTGATTTGTCATTTCTCACTTTCCCTTTCTCTGTCTCTCTCCAGCAAGCACACTCGTTATGGCAAAAATCTTAAAGCAAAACAAACAAAAGCCTTTTATGTACATAGAGAAATAACACCCTGGGTATATTAGTGAAGGCAAGCCCCAGCAAGTAAGTGTGTGGCAAGCCTCTGTCAAAAGCCTGGTCACCACCAAGCAGGAGTACTGCACCAGGGACTGAAACAAATCACTGCTGTGGATGGGGCTCAGACCTTTCCGTGGAGAATCTTTACTGCTCCCCCAGCTCTGCACAGAGGGAGGAGCAGAGAGCAGAGGGGAATGTGTTCCCACCTTTGAGGGTACTCATAAAAGAAAAGGCTTCTGAGATGATCATACATGTATTCACAGCAATCATACTTGAATTCTATGTTTCTATATAAATATTTTAAAATAACTACTTCAGAGCCTTTTGAAAATTTGTATTGGGTCAGTGGAAAAGTTTTGCTATCCAAAAATACGCCATGACTTTCCCAATAAATTGTACATAACATGTAAACATTACAAATGATGGTCAGGTAAGCAGGACAGCATATGTTAAAAAAGAACGGTATGGATTTATTCTTTTGTTAAAAAAAGTTTTTGCCAGAGGGAGCATGCATTCGTGTGGGGGAGAGAGAGAGAGAAAAAGAGAGGGAAAGTGAGAAAGCAAGCTGTCAGGTCCAGGATTCAAACCGCAGTCTGCCATGTTTGAGTCTAGTGCCCTTAACCACCATACCATTTGCCGGCCTCAGTGATAGGTGTGTTTAAACATGACTTATTTATTAAAAGAAATACAGACTTCAACCAATTTTTGCTTCTTCTTTTAGAGAAATCAATCTTGAGACTAGTTAAATAAAATCCAGTGAGGCAGGGGAATATGAAGGCAGACAGAGGAGACCTTGGAAAAGGTTTAGCAAGTTAGGCCATGACAAAAGAGTGAGGCTATACTAGGGCTGATCCTGAACAAACTTGCCATGTGCTATGGTTAAGATAATAGTTTGTTGGGACCTGGAGGTGGTGTAATAGCTACGTTGCTGGACGTAGTATCCCATGTAGTCAACCGCAGTTCGAGTCCTGGACCCACTGGCTTAAACTCATGCCAGGCACGTGTGCGTGCGTGCCCAAGATCCCGAGAGGAGAATGAAGAAGAGATTGTGGTGTGGCTGTTCCCCCCTGGGGATGTCTCGCTTTCTGTCTCTCTGTCTTTCTGGCGAACTCATGTGCTCTATACAAAAACCTCTCAAAAAAAAAAAAAAAGATAATAGTTGTTTCCCAAAGGTTCAAGGATTGTAATTTGGTCCCTTGTGTAATGGTACTAGTACCTAAACCTCTGTGCCACTCGGTGTCCCTAAACTTGTACTTTAATTCCACTTTCTATGAACTTTTTGAAATCTTATATTCCTGTGCCTTTTCCCACATTGAGAATTATCAGACTAAAAAATACTTCAAAATTTGATAGGTAAAAACAGATAACATTTTTCTAAATTGCATTTCTTGGGCCTACAGGTAGCATAATGGTTAAGGCAGCTGGATTTTACACAGCCAATTACAGAGTTTGAGACCTGGACTGGCAGCTTGAAAATCATGCATGAGCAAAATCCCGAGAGGAAAATGGAGGCAGGTTGCCAGGTAGCCATCCTCTGGGGGTAGGAGGAAGGGGTAATTTCTTACTTTCTCCCTCTTCCTTCCTTCCTTCCTTCCTTCCTTCCTTCCTTCCTTCCTTCCTTCTCTCCCTCCCTCCCTCCCTCCCTCCCTTCTCTTTTTTTCTTACTTCCCTCTCTTCCTTCCTTCCTTCCTTCCTTCCTTCCTTCCCTTCCTCCCTCCCTCCCTCCCTTCTTTCTCTTTCTTTCTTTCTTTCTTTCTTTCTTTCTTTCTTTCTTCAAAAAGTACTGGTATCTTGTAGCAAATTAAAAGAAAGAAAGAAAGAAAGAAAGAAACCCAAAAAACAAATTGCATTTCTTGTAATTACACGTGAGGATGAGCATTTTTTCATGCCTTTGTTGCCCATTTAGTCTTCTTTTTCTTTGGATTATTTTTATTTATTTTATTTTATTTATTTATATTTTAGTTTTTCCTACAGGGCACGTGTGCTCGCTAGAGAAATAGTGAGAGGGAAGAAAAGTGAGAAATCACAACCCATGGGACTTGGCCATGCCACAGTCTCTTCTCTTCCAGTCTGCTCTTGCGATTTTGGGCATGCATGCATGTGTGCCAGGTGTGATTTTCAAATTGATGGATTGGGCTCCAACCATGCAGCTGACCATGTGGTATCTAGTGGGACCCACTACCTGCTGGCCCCTTTTTCTATTTTTCTATTAAGTTTTTAAGTTTCTCATCCTTTCCCAGTGCTTCATATTAGTTCTTTGTATATATGGAAAATAGACTGAAATCAAGTCTCGATCCAATTATTCATACCAAAAAGTACTACTCACCAAAAAATTGCTTGTTATCCTCATAGTATTTATTTCCATATTTATCTTCTCCTACTAATGTACCAACCTTCACATCGTTTGTCCTGTGAATACCCAAAAGAAAACAGCACTTTAAAATGATTCTGTGTTCAAAACGCAAATAGAAATAAAGTGAGAAAACCAATTTTCAGACACAAAGGCTGTGGCATCAACTAGAAAACTGAAGTACTTGGGTATACCCTTCTAGCTTTCATCTCCAGGTTCTTACCACCCAAAATTGAAGAATCAACTTTCAGTTAAGCCTGCTAGCATCCCTGTTCATCACATTGACAGAATGGGAAAAACTATGTTGATGCAACTGATGTGCTTAAATTATACTAAAAAAAAAAAAAGCCATTACTTTCAAATGACAAGTCTACTAAATGTTATTTACCTAAATACTATTCCTGTGCCAAAGGCCCGGGGGTTAGCAAAACCTCTAAGAAATCAGAAAGCCAATTTCATCTGAAATCGATACGAATGTCCCCTGGCTTTCATCCTACTTGGGATCTCCAATTTGGTTTTTGCAGACGAAGCCGCTTGTTGGACCTAGCAATGCCAGGACTAGCTGCCATCACTGTGCCCATCCCCTTCAACGTCCTATTACACAGGGAGGGAACTAAAGGCCCGAGCATGGAAAACAACTTTTCCAATGTCACCAAGTGACATGCTCCTTACTCTCCAAGACTTGGGATAGGGATGCAGCCTAGACAGCTGCGCCTCGGTTTCTAAGCTCGATCTCGGAGATGTCTCTCAGAGAGACAAGAATAGAGACCAGACTTGGGGGTTGCAAGGCATTGATTAGGTCGATTGTCCTTGACGAGAGCAGTGGATTCTCCAAGGTGACCCATGACCGGGCCCTTTCCAAGAAACCAGATAGCGCACGTCCAGACCCTAAGACCGAGGGCAGGAATCCGACCACCTACCTGAAAAAAATTCGTAGATAGCCGCGGAGGCCGCCGTGGCCGCTGACCTGCTGAAACCCCCGCTTCAGGACTTGCAGTAACTCCATCTTGCGCGGCAGGCCCCGCCTCCTGGGTGCGCCGAGGAAAACGCACCGGGCGGAAGCGGGCCCTCAGCCGCAAGCAGCCCACGCACAAATCGTTCCCAGCCGTGAGCCAGACTAGGAGGGGTCTGCGCATGCGCAAAGCTGGAGCTCGCTTCCGCGAATCTGTTCTGGCTTCCCGGTAGGCACAGTCCGTTTCTTTGGTAGACGAGGGCATCGTAGAATTTGGGGATGTTGCATATAGAAAATGGGTATGTGATGGAAAGCTCACCTGGTCAAGGCTTCCCTAGACGGGGATTCCTCCTCGGGGAACTTCAGTTTCCTGATCTAAAAATGACTGACTCAAACTATAACAAACATCTTTCCAGCGTCAAGATTCTTCAGAAACAAAACATTAAGGAACCGATATTGATAACGTATTGGTATTGTACATTCGATATTGCGTGCTTAGAATATTGAGTACAAATACTAGCATCGTGTGTGTAGGGGAGTGAGAAGAAGGAATACCGAAAAGGGTACGATTAAGTGTCTGCTCTCAAGGATTTTGTTTTAGTTGCCAGGTTAAAATTTAACATTTATGCATTTTAAAACATTACTATAGGGCTGTCACTCTGTGGCCTGGTGGTTAAGGTAACCACATCCCACATAGCCAACAGCTTGTTTGCAGTCCCAGACCCCTGAGAAATGCACATATAGGTGTGCCCAAGATCCTGCAAGGAGGGAGAGATGGAAGAGATTTGGGGTGTGACCATTCCCCCATTGGGGGAATTGCTCCCCACCCGTCTGTTACTCTGTTTCTTTTCAGCAAGCCCACACCCTCGAACAAAACAAAACACCTAGAAAAGTAATTGAACGTTAAATTTTAAAATTGTCAATAATAAGAGGTATAGAATAAACATTTCTAGTTTTCTAGCCATTATCTAAACAATGGTTTAACGCTTATATTCTTTAACCCATAATTAATGGGTTTCCTGGTTCCCTTAGTTTGGAATGCATTCCTCGTTGCATGAATACAAAATCCTTGAGAGCAGATACTTAATCGTACCCTTTTTTGTATTCCTTCTCCTCAGCATGATCATGTCCTTCATCCCTTCTCATTCTTTCACATTCTAGTCTACATATCACGAGATGTACAGTTTATAAGGCTTATATTGTAAGGCCAACCTAGTAGCTCAATGATTAAGAGCGAGGTTCCCAGTCGCTATGTTTACCACTGCACCAGCATCTGGCCCCAACAGTACTATTTTTTTTGTTTGTTTTTGGAGAGGTTTTCGCTATAGGGCGCGTACACTCGCCAGACAGAGACATAGAGACAGAAAGCGAGAAATCACCCCCCCCCCCCCAGGGGGGATGGTCACGGCGCAATCCCTTCTCCTCCATTCTCCTCTTGGGATCTTGGGCACGCACGCACACGCGCCCGGCCTGAGTTTTAAGCCACCGGGTCCAGGACGTGAACTGCGGTCAACTATGTGGGAGTCCAGCGGCATAGCCATTACGCTAACTGCTGGTTCTGAATGGTACTATTTCTTGACAGGACCAAGTAATGACTGGACCCTTAAAAGGGATGTTATTTTATGGTGGTAAATCTTCAACACCAAAGCAGAAACTTCCAAATATCATGATCAGGAATTTCTATCAATGACTCAGAATTATGCCATATTTGCATTTATGTTGAGCAGCAACTCTCATGCACGGTTTTTCTTTTCTTTTGTTTTTAAAGAGATTTTTGCTATAGGGCGCACGCACTTGCCAGAGACAGAAAGTGAGAAATCACCCACCAAGGGAGATGGTCATGCCACGATCCCTTCTCCATTCTTCTCTCAGGATTTTGGGCATGCATACACTCACCTGGCATGAGGTTTAACCTATCTGGTCTGGGACTTGAGCTGCAGTCAACTATGTGGGAGTCCAGCGATGCAACCATTATGCCATCGACTGGTCTCTCCTGATTTTTAAAAAGAATTATGTATTTTTACTTATTTTTTAAATTTGGAGAGAGAGAGAGAGAGAGAGAGAGAGAGAGAGAGAAAGCTGCTAGGCATGGGACTTGAACTGCAGTGGAAATCCAGTGCTTTAATCACACCACCTGCCAACCCTTCTTTTCTTGATTTTTAAAAAAGATTCCACCTGCGGTCAGCTGCAGTAACCCACGGCAGGATGCTGCTGCACAGCAGGCTGAGGCCACATGGAAGGCTTAGGTTCTGCTATAGCCTACCCTGAAAAAAAAGTGATGTGCAGGCCTGTAGTCCCAGCTACTTTTGGAGGCTGAGGCAGGAGGATCGCAAATAGCTAGAATCTGTGTTTAAAAAACACCACAGACCCATACACAGAAATTTTACTTGAAAATATTTTTTGATGTATATAAGAACTCTTTTAAAAACATTACCATTATCTCACTTCGAAAAATAATTTCTCAGTATCACATGGCCACCAAGAAGCATTCTGATTTTCCCAGTGTTCTTATGATATCCTTCCTTTCAGGAAGGATGTGATATCTTCTTGCACTTTTTAGTTTTTTAGCCACTATTATCAGCATTGTCTAAATAATTTCCTTTCTCATTTATTACCCATGGTTCTTCTGTAAAAAGCAATCTCTCCTCAGTTATTTGGCTCTTAAAATCCAGCTCCTTAGGAGAGACAGCTTCCACTAGCCCTCCATCGTGGGCCTAGCATATGGGGTCTATGAATCAAAACCCCAAACCCTCCCGTTTAGGTCAGCCTCACAGAGTATTGCCATTTTACTACTGCACTACTGTCTGCCCTGCTTTCAATTTTTTTTTTGGATCTATCCCCCAGAGTGTATTGCTGAATAATATGGTAATTTTAATTTTTAAAGGATTGTTCTCTTTTCCATAATAACTACACCATTTTACATTCCCACCTGTGGTACACAAGGGTTCCAATCTCCACGAACACTTATTTTCCTATTCTTCCTTTTTTCTCTCTCTTTTGCTAGGGACACGTGTGTGCATGTGCAAAGGTGGGGAGGAGAGAGAGGAACAAAAGAACCACCTCTGCCCTCCAGTGGGGAATGGTCTTGCCACAATCCCTTCTCCATTTCTTTATCCTTCAGTATTTTGGGTACACATGTGGGATCTGACTCCCTTAACCACTAGGCCATGGGGCCAGCCCCCTAAAAAGATTTTCAGCAATGCTTCCATTTGCCTTTTCAAAGAAGTTACATACAAAAAGCATTTTGGAGGATCAGTATGTAAATAGGGTTTCTTCTCTGCTTTCTGCACAGCAGGATAAGAAGTCAGCCTTCTTAGGTTTGCCAGGTTAATTGCCACTACTTTCTATCTCTCAAAATTTGTGGTTATCACTTATTTCTGTCCCACTTCTTGGTCTTTGTAAGATGCCTTAAAACAAAAGCAAAAACCCAAACCTTTAGCTGTGTTTAATGCAGTTTCAGAAGGGAGCTGAGTTAAATCTATGTGTTCAAGACATTTTTTTACCATACATACATTACTTTTTAAATTTCAAAGTTTTTTCTTTTTTTTTGCTTTTCAAATCTATTTGGTTTTGTTGTCCCTTTGTCTTGCCTACTTTTAGAATCCAGCATTTTCTTAAAACATAGTTACATTCTGTATGTGACAATTTCAATATTTAATGTCTTTGAGGTTCTATGTGGGCTTATTTCTGACTTGAGTTTGAAAATTCTGTGAATTCATATTTGATTGAGCTTAATTTTTGAGAACATTGAAATTTTAATTAGGGATTCACAAAGTGATATCTCAGAGCCGGATCCAATCCACTGCCTGTTTAATTGGAGCACAACCATCCCCATTCATATACGTAGACTGCACCTGCTTTTACACTTTTTAAGTAGTTCCCACAGACACTGCATGGCTTGCAAAGCCATAAATGTTCACTTTCTGGACCTTTTATAGACAAAAGTATGCAAACACTGGATCTTGATTGTGGAGTTTCTCCAGAGATGTTTACATTTCTGTCTGCCAGGACCAGGAGGTACTCATGACCTGAAACAACCTTAGCCATTGAACACTCATCCCAAGGACAGTAAGTGGAATGGTGGTCAAGGTAGATGGATCTCACATGGCTGATAGCATGCTTTGAGACCCAGACCATGCATTTTGAAAAGCACGCTGGGTACATGTGTGTGTATGTCTGAAATCCCCAAAAGAGGGAGAAATGGAGACGAGATTGAGGCATGACTGTTTCCCAAGGGGAATGCTTGTATTTTTGGAGAGATTTTTGCAGCGGGTGTCTGCACTTGCTGGAAAGACAGAGCAATAAAGAGAAAAGTGAGAAATCAATCAATACTCAGAAAGATGGCCACACTGCAATCTCTTCTCTTCCATTCTTTTCTAGTCTCCTCTTGGGATTCTGGGCATGCACACACACATGCCCAGCATGAGTTTCAAGCTGCTGGGTCTGGGTCTTAAACCATAGTCACCCATGTGGGAGTCCAGTGCCTCAACTACCATGCCACTTGCTGGTCCCACGGGGAATGCTTTTTCACTTTCCCTCTCAGTCTCTCTCTGGTGAACAGATGCGCCCTCTAGCAAATGAAAAAAAAAAAATGATGATAATAAAAAAAACTCATCCCAGATTTTTTTTTTTTTTTTTTTTTTTTTTGGGAGAGGTTTTTGCTATAGGGTGCATGTGCTCGCCAGAAAGACAGAGACAGAGAGACAGAAAGCGAAAAATCACCCCTCAGGTGGCCAGGCTGCACTCCCCTCTCCTCCATTCTCCTCTCAGAATCTTGGGCATGCATGCACACACTCCCAGTGTGAATTTTTTAAGCTGCTGGGCCCTGGACTCGAACAGCAGTTGACTACCTGGGAGTCCAGCAATGTAACCATTATATGCCATCTGCTGGTCTCAATCATAAATTTTATTATGTGTTTCTTACTATAGCAGATCTATATTTAAAAGATAAAAACACAGCAGAACAAACAAGCAGGGGATAACCAAACAATAAACAAATAAGACACTGAAATCAAATATATTCGCGGGATACAGAAATTTGTAATACAAGTCACATTTTAATATAGTTTTAAAAACACTTCCAAATATAACTACAAATTCAATCAGGAAAAATACCTGAAACATCTTAATCAATCAACCATTAGTACATTATTTTAAAGGATTGTTTTCCAGAATTCCTGGCTTACTCCTTTGGGTTTATAAAGGAGTAAAGATACGGATTTTTCCACTTGAGTATTTTATACTAAATGTCATTTTTGCCAACTGTTAACTGTAAATAAAGCAGTTGACAAAAATTATGTTTTTAGTTTTCTAAATGGTTCATGTGCTTGCCGTGGAGAGCGAGCAAGAAAGAGAGAGATAAGAATGCACTCCCTACTCCCCCAGGGAGGGATAACCACACTACAATCATTTCTCCTACATTCTCCTCTCGGGATTTTGGGCACGCACGCACATGTGCCCAGTGTACTTATCAAGCAGCCTGGTTCAGGACTCGAACCATGTAGTGGGCTATGGGGGATCCAGCCACCTCAACCACTGTGCCACCAGCTGGCTTCAAATCATGTTTTAAAAAGGAAAAAAGTTTCCCTTAATTAGCTGGTAAATACTGTAGGTTGATACTTTTAAATACTTCATTACTAGAAAGTAGTGATTAATAAATCCGCACATCCATCCCACAAAAAATTTCAATTTCTATTGAAAAAAATCTTTATAAAAAGTGTTTTCTGAGTGCAGTAAAATCTCCATTTTTATGTTTTAAAAATCAACAAATAGATATATCAAAATAATTCACTGTGAAATCAGAGCAAGGAAATATTTAATAGTATCAGATCTGCTAAGGGAAATATTACTGTGGAAGACGCTCAAGAAGTCAAGAATGCTTTTGTTGTGGCAATAACACGGCTTCAGGCCAATTCTTATGTTATTATTAATGTAGCTACCCCCTCCATGTCATGTCCCATTACAGTGAAAAATCAGTGCATATTTATCTTAGAAAATTATCAGTTGCTTTAAAATTACTATTTAACTCACCTTGAAAATGCAGACTGGCTACAATAAATCTACTATTTAATGAATGGGGTGAGTTTTTCTAATGACTTAAAAGAAACTGGCTTACACCCATGACATGATCAGGAAGCTGAAACACAGGTCAGAAAGAGGGACAGAGGTCAGGTGCTTTTTGCGGAATGGAAGAGCAACAATTTAAATACCCATTTTGAAATACTGAAACATTTTGGGCTTAGTCTCTACTACTTTTAGAACACAGCGGTAATCCAAATCTATGAAAAGATGAACTCCATTTTATTCTCAAAAACAGTTTTTAGCTACATAAATAAAAAGTGCTTATAACTAATAACACACAACACTAGAAATGTTAGCTCTTAAGGTCATGAATGGCTTCCACCTCATTGCCAGCAATGAGACTGGTATATGCTGAGCAGCGCCATGATATTTACAAAAGACAAAAAATATAGACTCAATTATTTCCTGTAGTTCTGATATTATCATTATATCATTAAGCATAAAATAATCTTCTTTTGACACAGTAATTAAAACATCATACAGAAGAGTAAATATAAGGAACTCCTCTTTAGGAATTCCTGACCATTATGTGTTTGTACTAGATCATGATGAAGTTAAATAGGAATAGAACACAATTCAGAAGGAAAAAAAAAACTAATTTATTTGTTTTATAAAATAAAATAGAGTGAGAGATCTTAGTTTAGTCAAAAGGTGACAGTTTCACTTGTCCCCTTTACCAAGAATAAATTCATAGTGTTTCTTATTCATTTAAATAAGACAGGAAGGGAAAATGCTAGTTCCTGCGGCCTGCCCAGTCACTTCAAAAAATTCTTTAAAATTTCTTAGATTTTGGTTATTCTTGAAAGTCAAAATTTCCAGGTACCCTGGAAGCAGTGAGTTCAATTTGGTGTCTTCTTATGTTCTAGGAAAGAACAGTAAGTTTATGGCACTGTGATCCCAGCTTTCAAATGCTGTGACCAATTATTTGAGAGTTATAATCTGCAGGCTCCATTTTTAAAATGTGTGGGATGACACTGTCAATCCGTACGTTGCCAATGAGACCCTTGAAAAACAATTCTTCAGTGATGGTGGCATTCATCAACCTTAAAGCTGGCAATCTGAGCAGCAGTCTGGATAACCTAAAAAGAGAGAAGGGGGGGCATGGTTACAGGTCAAAAAGAGATTTAGGAAAAAAGTAATACTGCCTGTTTATTATCTGTGTTATAATTTAATAAAGATCTAGTTTTCAAAAGTTAAAACCAAAACTGTAGTAATCTCTAGCCTTAGCAGGTATGATAATCACAATGAAATTAATGCAGTCTGAAAAGCTTCCACAGGGAAGCCTTGCTCTTAACCGCTCTGCTGTGCTGCCTCCACTTGGCTGTAAGGACCATGGAACTAATGACAGTTAGAAACCGCGGATCAAGTGATACACTTCAGAATGGCTCAGCAACTCACTACAGAGTATAGAACAGAAATGTTTTGTGTTATCAAGACACACACAATTCAAATAATAGTTTTCTTGTTTGTTTGTTTGTTTTTCCTTCTCTCGAAAAAACTACTGGAAATGGTAAAATAGACGACAACTGTTATTAGTGGGAAGTGCACAGAATATGGAATCAAAACCATTCAGTTCACATCCCGATTCACCTGCCCCCAACTGTGAATGTGCGAAGCCACTTGCTGCCTGATTCTGCACTGCTCTGAGAATGAAGGAAGCGATCCCTGCCAGTTCCCGTGCTAATGAGCGAGGACCTCCAGGGCAGGATCATGTCTTATATGAAAGTGCATTATAGGTTGAAAACTGCTATCCAAGGATAATTTATTATTTCTAAATAAGCAGGAATATAAAAAACTGACAATGAGTTCCAGAGATCAAAGTGCCTGCAAACTAATGGAACAGCTGTATATAAAAAGGAAAGAAGAGTTTAAAGCAGCTTCTGAAATGTTAAGTTCTTTTACTGGTAGAAATACGCTAAACTAATACAAATGTTTTATTGGGTATGAGCAAACACACTGAACTGATACAGTTTTTACTGTCTAACAGGCATGGCTCTCAGCACTTCCCATGTATTAACTGATTTCATCTTTGAATAACTGTAAAATATGAATACTGTTACTACCTCCATTTCACAGGTAAGGAAACTGAAACAGAGAAGTTTAAAAAAAAAAAAAACTTGCTCAAGGGTATGTGCTAGTAAGTGACAGAGGAGGATACAAACCCAGGTTCTCTGGCTCTGACTGCCAAGTGCTTAACCTAGCTATACTGTCCTACCACAATTGAGCGGCTCTTAGAATTTTTTCAGACCCTGACAAGAAATAAGTTGAAAGGGATATGATAAGCCATGTTTCAAAATTAATTATAAAGCAGAACAAAATAGTAGTGTTTCACCCCCCCACCCCCATTTACTAGTAAATCTATTATTTCACCTTAAGACAAAGATTTCGGGCTGTAGAGTCACACAGCCTGGGTTCACAGACCATCTCTGCTAGGTATTACATGCCCCTGAGCAAGCTACTCAACCTTTCTGTACAGAGGTCTCCTCTCACATAAAATGTCAGAACCAGATGAAAAAATACATATAAAGTGCTTTTAACAATGTAGTTTATCTTTGTTTAAGATTCATTATCATCTTTATCATTTGACCAGAGAGAAACACAGAGAGATAGGGAAAGGGAAAGTGAGAAAGCAAGCCGTCAGGTCCAGCACTCAAACCACGGTTAGTCATGTGGGAGTCCAGTGCCTTAATCACCATGCCACCTGCTCGCCCCAGTAGTACTTTTTATAGAAGTTATTTCAAAGGTAAAGGCTGACTAAAACATTTAATTTCTCTTATAATGTAAAAATAATGAAATATTAGATTCACAAAAGTTTTTCAAATTTATTTATTTAAATAATATATGACTTCTAGATACCTGTAGGTATCATCTGGATAGGTTTTGGTTATGTAATCCTGGAATTCCACGTAAGCCTTCTCCTGAAATTTCTCAATCTGTTCCATGTTTTCTAGGCCTGGATGATCTGAAACATTAAAGAATACATTGTTACCCTAGTTCTGAATGCACATTTAAAAGGATACCCCATGGAAAGAGATGGAAAGAAGTGGTCAAAAAAGAAGCCCTGTCATCTAATGGGTGGCTCCTTCATTCCAAAAATATTTATTGAGACTGCCTACTATATAGAAAGCCCTGTACTTTACACACTTAAAATTATTTTATCTCACATATTCTAAGCATTTAAGTCCATGAAATAGTCTATCCCACATTTTTACTAAAACATCCCACTGCTTTAGGTAAAAAGGGACTTTCAAATTAGTAAGATGTCGGGAACCAGCAGTTAGCATAATGGCTATGTCACTGGATTCCCACATAGTCGACCACGGTTCGCGTCCCGGACCCGGTGGCTTAAAACTCACGCCGGGCGCGTGTGCGTGCGTGCCCAAGATCCCAAGGAGAATGGAGGAGAAGGGATTGCGGCGTGACCATCACCTCTGGGGGGTGATTTCTTGCTTTCTGTCTCTCTGTCTCTCTCTGTCTGTCTGGCGAGCACACGTGCCCTATAGCAAAAACCTCTCAAAAAAAAAAATTAATAAGATGTGAACATCTCTATGAGAAAAATCATAACACAGAAACACACACACAAAAGCATTTCAATGATCACTGTAATGTTTTTATAAAAGTGAAAATATTAAAAGAACTTCAAAAAAAATTATGCCTGACTTAAAAAAACACTGAAAAATATGGAAAGCTGTGTTCTGATATACCAAAATGAAAAAAGTAAAACGTAATACTTGAAATATTTAAAAGAAAAATTATATTAATGTCATTCTGATTTCAAGTTTGTGTTCTTGCAAGTTTCACCCAAAGAAAATGAAGGAGGCAAACTGATGTGGTAAAAAGACAGAGAGAGAAAGAGCACCACCCATGGGGCATCATCACACAGCAGTCCTTTCCCTTCATTCTCCCATCCATCAGGATTTCGGGCACACGTGCACACACACCCAATGTTTTTACAAGCTGCTGAGGTTGGGATTTCAACTACAGTAGGCCATATGAGATCCGGCTCCCCATGTGCAGGGCTTAACCTTTCTATTCATACCCAGATAAATGCCTATTATCCTTAGAATTCACCGTCCAAAGGAAACAATCCAACAGTTTTTAGTGTATTCACAGTTGTGTAACTGTCACCATGATTCAATTTTTGAACATTCACTCCAAAAGAAGCCCTGTACCCATTACCCTTCATTCCCCATCCTCTCCTCTCCATAGCTTCTGGCAGCTACTAATTTAGTTTACGTCTCTGTAGTTTTGCCTATTCTGTGTATTTTATATAAATGGAATCAAACAATATATGGGATCCTTTGTAACCGGCTTCTTTCACTTAGCAAGATGTTTTCTAGAGTCACTCATGTATCAAATATTAGGTCGTCAGAAAAGTCAGGATGTATTTTTTCTGTGTTTTTGCATGCAAAAATGCATGATGACTCTTCCTATGATCCAAAATCAGAATTTCATTTTTTTTAATGGCTGAATGACAGTCCACAGTGTGCACATTTTACATTCTTTACTCATCCACGAGCTGAGGGGCACTAAGGTTATTTCTAATTTTTGGCTATAATGAAAAATGTTACCATGAACATTCATGCACAAATTCTGAATAGATTCAAATGTTTCCTTTTCTCATAAGTGATATGAATGGTGACTGCAACTGCTGTCACCATTTACTCTATGTTAAATTAATTAAACTCCATGTTTAATTATTATTATTTTAAAATTTTTGTCAGAGGGTGCATGCACTTGCCAGAGACTGACAGAAGAGGGTGAGAAAGCACTCCTCCAGGAGCGTGGTCATGCCACAATCCCTTCTCTATTTCTCCTTACTTTTGGGATTTTGGGCACATACACGTGTACCCAGTGTGTTTTTCAAGCCACTGGGGACCTGAACCAGACAGTGGATCATGTGGGATCCAGAATGTTTAACCAGCAGACCACTGGCTGGCCCATTTTTAACATTCTGAAGAACTATTAAACTCCCAAGGGAACAGTGCAGTCACATTCCCACCAGAGGGTAAGGGTTCCAATTTCTTCACACCTTCAACACTGTATCTTAAACAAGTAAATGCTTAGGTACCTGGACTGAAGAGTACTATTGCCTTCAGGTAGGCATATTCATATCCATCAATGCAGAGTTTCACCATGCTGTTACAAAACTCCTGCAGTTTGAAGATGTGTTCCATCAATAACTTCCTTCTTTCTGTTGACATTTTATCTTTAATGAAAAACAAACACCTAGAATTCATCCACATGTATGACTATTTTCATCCAATATATTGCTATTTCCTTCTCACCAATTTCACACACTGAATATAACCAATCTGTACATATTTGAAATTCAGTATCTCTGAAAATCTTTAGTACCTACTGAAAATCTTCAGTATCTATAAGGATGAAAACAATTACCTTTAAAAATTGTTCATTAAAGGAAAACAAGCTGTTAGTATAGAACATCCTAAATGTAATGTTTTCTTCCCAGATATACCTTTGAGAAAATGTAAAGACCATCATCCAAAAAGCTGGCCAACAAAGTATAAAAGGCTTAAATTTTGGTAACAGAATTTTATTTAAGTTTATGTTGGTAGGGAAAAAAAAATGAGTGAAACCATCTATATTTTAAATAATTACCAACTCTACTATTAAAGAAAAAAAAAGAAAAACAAATATTTTGCAAAAAGCATTGTGAATCACAGACCAAATGGAAAAGTTGATTAAAATAAAATTTTACAATGACAATTTTAAATTATTGTGAAGAGGTGTGTTTAATAAAACATATCCATTGGTGATTAAGTCAACCATAGCTTTCTTGAAAGTAGGCTGCATAACCATCACAAGTATGTAAGAAATGAATCAGAACTGGAAGTCTGTCGATAAGATGGGAATGTGGTGTTCCCACCTACTGGATCTGTTGCTGTAAGATTTTATGGTAATTCCTTTGCCCTTGTATATGAGGAAGAAGCAGATGCTTGACAATAACATAAAGCAATGAGAAGTATAATATACTAAGGAATAAAACATACTCTCCAATTTAAAAATTATTCCTGAGCTCGAAAAGCAGTTTTCCTCATTTGAAGATGGAATAGCTTCTTGGTTAGTCAAAATCATTCATTCTATAGTTAAGCACTGATTTTCCTGTCTCCTCGAATAAACAAGAGTTGTAATCACCTTGGCATTTAGAAAAGGAAAAGAGAGTAAGGATTGTTCCATGATTCTTTGGTACTGTTAGATGAAAAAATACATCCTGATGAACTGATACAAAATCAGCCTGTCCTGGGATTCAAAGAGCTATAATAAAGAAAGGCAGTTTAAAAACTGATGGGAAATATGCATTTTATTTTTTATTTTTTTAAGAGCGATTTTTGCTATAAGGTACATGTACTCTCCGGAGAGACAGAGACAGAGAGACAGAAAGCAAGAAATCACCCCCAGAGGGGATGGCCAAGCCACAATCCCTTCTCCATTCTCTTTGGATCTTGGGCATGAAAGCACACTCACCCAGCTTGAGTTTTAAGCTACCAGGTCCAGGACTCGAACTGTGGTCAACTATGTGGGAGTCCAACGATGTAATCATTATGCTATCTACTGGTCCCAGCGATCATGTATTTTAAAATGCGTATGTCCAGGACCAGCAAATGGCGTAATGGTTATGTCGTTGGACTCCCACACAATCAAGCGCGGTTCGAGTCCTGGATCTAGGAGCTTAAAACTCACGTCAGGTGTGTGTGTGCGCGCGTACACGTGTGTGTGCCCATCCCTCCCTGGAGGGTGATTTCTTGCTTTCTCTCTATTTCTCTCCTGTGGGCACACACGCTCTATAGCAAAATTCTCTCTTAAATGAAACAAACAAACAAAAAGAGATCACCTCTACATGTTAAGGATTCTCTGGTACCAGTACAAAAGAGCAAAAATTCATGAGATCTGTCCAGAAACAGCCTGCCAGACTTAAATATACTGGTTTCAACTTAGTGGTGGTCTCATTTAAAATTATGTTTCAATGATTAATAATCTTATTAAAATGTAAAAATTATCGGGACCAGTAGATGGTGTAATGGTTATGTCGCTGGACTCCCACATAATCAACCATGGTTTGAGTTTCCAGACCCGGTGGCTTAAAACTCAATTTGGAAGTATGTATGCCCAAGATCCCAACAGGAGAATAGAGGAGAAGAGATTGTGGCGTGGCCATCCCCCCAGGGAGGTTTCTCTGTCTTTCTGGCAAGCACACCTGCCCAATAGCAAAAATCTCTCCCTCTCTCTAAAAAAAGTAAAAATTATCTAAAGTAAAAAGGATATTAATACCTAAAACATTTATACTATCATCTTATATTCAACTGCAGTTATATATTATGAAACTGAGGCTTCTTCTGCATTTTGAAAAAGGCAATAAATTAAGGTGCGTTTTACCTTGTTGAAGGCTACTGTGAAGACAATTGACAAATGTTGCTAATATAGTTGCTACATTCATCACTTGCCAGCACTGGGCAAGACCGAGAGTAAAAAGTTCATTCCAATAAGCTTTCACCAATGATATACTATTTTCTTGCCTATTAAAAAATAAAAAGCACAAATCAAGTATTAAATAAAGTTATAAACTTTACAACTGATCCATAAATGTTACTGAATTAAAATTACTCTAAAAAGACCAACTGGGCAAAGACTTGACCAATCCTGTGTTTTCCAGTTGATAGCAATTGATGAGTAATGCTTATAAATTTAAATGTAAGGTAGTTTAATATCAATTAGCCAATTTATAAGAACAATCAAAAGTAATACAAGTTGGGCATTCCCTCACCCAAAATGCTTGAGACTGGAAGTGTTTCAGATTTTGGAATATTCATAATAGATAATGAAGTATCTTGGGGATGGGGCCCATTTCTAAACATGAATTTCATTTATTTCCATATATGCCTTATATACATAATCTAACGGTAATTTGATGTAATATAAAACTGTATGTGTGTATTTGCAAAATTTGTATTAAAGTGTTCTGACTACAACTCATTTTTCACTTGTGGTGTCATGTCAGCACTAAGAAAGTTTTGGGTTTTGGAGCATTTTGCATTTTCCTATTAGGGAGGCTTAAACTGTACTTCAAACTAAAAAAGCTGGAGCTTTAATCTCACAGTTCAAGAGAACAGTCAGAATAAAGATTTGAAACACCTTTCTCAAAATTTTTTTTTTTTTAACCTTAAACAGTTAAATAATTTCTTTTTAAAAAGGGCAACTGGAATTACCTGGTAATACAAAAGCTACCAATTTTATGGAAGACATGGTTCATTCTATAAGTATCAATATGCTTCAGATGGGACAATGGTATCCCTATAACTGAAGAGACCCAGGATTTCACTATGAGTAACAAGAGATAGGTCCTCTATGTTCCTTAGAGTTATTACGAGGTGCAAATACAAGACTTATGTGAAAAGGCCATGAGAGAATAATATAAGCCAGGTCGTGTCTTAGGCACTGGAGAAACAGCAATTAAGATGAGTTAAATCTGGGCCGAGTGGTTGGTGTAGTAGTGACAAAAGAGGATCCATATGGGAAAAAGCCTAGGTTCACATCTTGGCCCCTCCTTGAGCATGTCAGGGGTGTCTGTGTCTGTGTGTGCCTGTGATCCAGGTGGCTGAGACCGAGCAGTGGATCAAATGTGAAGAACCTTGTTGGGGTGCCTGTCTCTCTTTTTGTCTCAGTGTGTGTGTCTCTCTCTCTCACAGAAGAACTAAACTATAAAAGAGAGATAGATTTAAGTCTGGTCTCATGAAAGAGGAAACATAAATATATAATCTCAAAATTTAATAGAAGTAATACATATATTGGGTCCAGAAGGCGGCATGATGGTTAAGGACTGGATTCCCACATGGCTGACCATGGTTCAAGTCCTTGGCCTAGTGGCTTGCTTTCTCATTTTCCTGCTCTCTCTCTCTCTCTCTCTGACCCTTCCTAGTCAAATTAAAAATAAGTAAGGTTAAATTTTAAAATAGTAATAACTCTTTAAGAAAAGGTAATATATACACATATACATATGATTATACACAAAAGATAATTTCAGGTGAAACTTCTGTATTACCATAAAGTAGGATAATAAACTAGAAAATAGGGAGTTTCAGGTAGGAGGTCAGAGAACGTCTTTTTTAAGTGGTAACATTTGAGTCTTTTAAGTAGAAAAAAAACAGGAGAGAATTTTTTTAAAAAATGAAAAAAAAGATCTATATTCCAGGAAGGAGAAGGAATAAGGGCAAAGTTGCTAAGGTAATAACAAGTGTGTAACAGGTGTTTGATAAAAATTTTTGAGTGATGGGGCTAGCAGGTGGCCTGCAGCAGGTGCCCTGGCAGTTAAGGCACAGAGCTCCCACATGGCCAATTGTAGTTCTGTACCTGGTGGCTTGAAAGTCATAATGGAGGGGACCAGCAGTTGGTGTAATGGCTGTGATGCTGGACTCCCATGTAGTCGACTGAGGTTCGAGTCCCAGACCCGGTGGCTTAAACTCATGACAGGCGCGTGTGCGCCCAAGATCTCAAGAGGAGAATGGAGGAGAAGGGATTGCAGTGTGGCCATCCTCCCTGGGGATTTCTCATTTTCTGTCTCTCTCTTTCTGGCGAGTGCATGTACCCTATAGCAAAAACCTCTCAAAAACAAACAAACAAACAAAAAACAGAAAATCATAATGGGGGACCAGCAGATGGCATAATGGTTACATCACTGGACTACCATGTAGTCAATCGCAGTTCAAGTGCCAGACCTGGTGGCTTAAAACTCACGCCATGCATGTGTGTATGTGTGCCCAAAATCCCAAGAAGAGAATGGAGAAGGGATTGTGGCATGATGACCACCCCTGGATGGATGATTTCTCACTTTCTGTCTCTCTGGTGAGCGTGTGTGCCCCATAGCAAAAATATTTCTTAAAAAATCATACTGGGAGTGTGTTGTGTGCGTGCCTAAAATCTCAAGAGGAGAATAAAGGGAAGGGGACTGTGGCGTGGTCATCCCCATCGGGGGTGACTTCTTATTTTCCCCCTCTCTGTTTCTCTCTAGTGAGTGCACACTGCCCAATGGCAAAAGCCTAAGGGGGAAAAAAAAAATGAGTGAATTACTGAATGCTGTCCCATCTTCTTAGAGTGTCCTTTTTCTCTACTTTGTTTCCTGGTTAACATCTATTTGCTGGAAACTGGACAGTGGCACAGCAGGAAAACACAATGCTCTTTGAGGCTGACCAAATGCCAAGTTCTAATTTATGTTTGGAGTCCTCCCTCTGTATCCTGGGCACATTCCTAACCATAGTCTGGGCTGGCTGAGGCTGGGGGGTGAACTGGTGTCCGAACTCTGTTGGGAGTGCTGTCTCTCATGGAAGAAATGAACTTAAAACAAATAAAAATCCATCCTTTAAAACAGCTCAGCGCTCATTTCCTTGAACATACTTGTGGAGCATTCCTCTCCAACATAATCACGTCCTTTCAGTGCCACCTGTACTCTTATACCCTCATACTTATTTCATAGTATTCTAATTTGTTGTTTTAGGGATCTGTCTCTCATTCTAGAGGAAATCCTCATTAAAGACAGCGACTCCCTTATGAATTTCTACATCTCTGCAAACGGTCAGTACACGGCAGATAGGAGGAATTCAGCAAAGACTCCTGACCTCGTGGGACACAGAACAGGTAGAAGTGATAACTTAGAAAAGACAGGAAAGTTGTGGGCATGGACCTCTTTACAATGGAACAACCATTAAGCCAAACCTATATATTTCATTACAAATAAAACGAAATGACAAGATTTCTTTCCTTGCTCTAAAAGATTTAAGTTGATAAGACCAATATGAAAGGAAATACATACATATTGATTGATGGTACTTATATATATTTTCTTCTCAATAAACCTTTAAAATCGGGATAATTGGCCAGCTATCAGCACAGTGTTAAGGCAAGAGGATCCTGTATGGCTGACCATGCGGCCGAGTCCTGAACCTGGAGGCCCCAAATCCTAAAAGGGAGGAGAAATAATGCAGGGACTGTGGCATGACTATTCCCCATGGAGGGAGTCTGTCTGTCTCTCATTCTGTTTCTCTCTGGTGAGTGCATGAGATCTGGCAAAACCAAAAAAAAATAAAAAAAATAATAAAAAATAAAAATAAAAAAAAAAATTGAAAGTAAGGTTTAAATGCCAAAAACAGCCCTAGTATTTTAAAAGCTCCACATAGAAAATAATTAAAATTTAAATCTGTTAAAAATCCAAGTGAATAAAATAAAAACATAAAAATAATATTTTTATTTATCAGAAAAGATGGATGAAATCCAGAATTGAGGCGGGCATGAGGAAACAAACATTCATTCTCACACTGCTGATGTGAGTGTACACCGGCTTAATACCTTTCCAGAGGACAATTTGTTAGTACCTGTAAAAAATTAAAGTGTACATCTTCTTACACCCAGGAATTCCACTCAGAAGAATAGGATGTCCAAATATCTGTGTGTGCATTTGATGGTTTAATAAATATGGCATGGGGGCCAGCAGGTGGCGCAGTGGTTAAGGGCACTGGACTCCCACATGGCGGACTGCATATCAAGTCCCAGACCTGGCGGCTTGCTTTCTCACTTGGCCCCCCTGCCCCGTCCCTCTGGTCAGATTGAAATAAACAAAGTTGAATAAAATAGTTGTTTAAAATAAATAAGTATGGGAACCAGCAGTTGTCTGGGCTATGTTGCTGGACTTCCATGTAGTCAACTGTGGTTTGAGTCCCGGACCCGCTGGCTTAAATTCACGCTGGGCACATGTGTGTGGGTGCACAATATCCCGAGAAGAAAATGGAGGAGAAAGGATTGCGGTGTGGCCATCCCCCCGGGGGGTCATTTCTCACGTTCTGTCTCTGTCTCTTTCTGGCGAACACTTGCGCCTATAGCAAAAACCTCTCCAAAAAAAAAAAAAAAAAAAAAAAAAAAAAAAAAGGCATGAAAAACATCTAGTAAGGCACCAAACGACGAGTGGGGTTAGTAACCTCCAGAGAGTGAGGTTTTACTTTATAGTTCTATACTTCAGTGTTATTTCAAACATGAGGGGAAAGTTAAAAGCAAAAAATAAAGTTAGACAGGGGGCCAGCAGGTGGTGGGGAGGTTAAGGTGCTGGATCGAGTCCCAGATCTATCACCCTGAAAATCATCCTGGGTGTATGTACCCCAAATCCCAAGAGGATAATGGAGAAGGGCTTGTGGCATGGCATAGCCCCTGGGGAGTGAGTCCTCACTCTCCCTCCCTTTCTCTGGCAAATGCATGAGTCCTTCAGCAAAAAGTTGAAAGTGATTCTGTTTTCATCTTAATCTTTAAAAGAAATAGCTAACCAAGATAGTAACAAGTGAACACGGGAAAGAAAAAAATAACTGAAAACACACCACGCTGGCCTGCGCCCCCTGTGCACGGTAGGAAGGTACAGGGGCCCGGCTAAGGCAGCCTGTGCTGGACACTGCTGCTCTGCTGGCTGAGCACGTCAGGTCCGAGTTTGCTCCCTGCCCACCCTCAGCACGGCTCACTGGCACATGCCGGCGGTGCCAGATACGTAGGAGGCCAAAGAGGATCACAACATGGTAAGGCCCTATCTAGACCCTCCCCACATGCACAGGGAAGTACTCCAACACTGTTGGGGAGGCTCAGACCTGCGACTAAGGAGTACTGGTGCAGGGGTGAGAGACATCAAAATCACTAATAAGGAAGAAAGACGGAAATGACAATTGAGGGATTAGCTACTAATTATTTTGTTTCCAAAGTATAGATAAAATGAACTATACAGAAGACACCTATTGACATTTTTATCTAAAGCAAAAACCCCTTGGAGTATAGCTGGCTCTGTTATTCAAATATGTCTTTAAAATTCATTAGGTTAGAAAAGAAGCAAGCCTGCTTTAAAAGAAGGTTCCTGAGGGGACCAGCACATGGCATAACAGTTACATTGCTGGACTTTCACATGGTCGACATAGGTTCAGTTCATCAGGTCTTGAACCATGGTTGGCCATGTGGGAGCCCAACAGCATAAGCATTATGCCATTCCTGGTCCCCCAAATCTCTCTCTCTCTAAAAAAGGTTCCTAAGAGAATGAAGGAAAGTGATCATTTATTAATCTACTATGAGGCTGCTACTAGGTTAAGATAAATTAACATCATTACCTCACCTAAGTGGCATAGCTTGAACCAAATGTTTCTTTCTGCTCCTTACACATGTGGAACTAGCTTCATTTAAGTAACTTTGAGACAGCAGGGGGCTGAAGTAAGGGATATTTCAATGTGCACACACATGCCTAGTGTGAGTTTTAAGCTACCAAGTCTGGGACTCAAATGTGGTCAAGCTTGTGGGAGTCCAGCGACGTAACTATTATGCCATCTGCTGGTCCCAGAACTTTTGATATGAAGATTATAGGTGGAGGACCTCTGCAATACAATAAAACGAAACCCTACAAGACAAGACAAGAGGTTGGCTGGGAGACTGGGTTTGTCCCATTTGGAACCAAGATAGTACCTGGAACAACCCTGGCTAACCCTCAAACTCACTATACTCTCACTATACATGTTAAATGACACTCATACCTGCGCCATGACATTTCAATTACCGGAACACCTGGGATTGCTCTATAAAGCCAGGAACCTGGAGGTGGGCAGACATGATACCCTTTCCATTTTCCAAGAAAGGTCATGAATAAACTGCCCCTTACTTATGTCTAGCTGTATAAGTCAGACATCCATTGAGGTTCGGGGTTGCTCTACCCATGGGATAGCCTTCTTCTCTTACATTGAGGATAACAGTTCTCACCCTTTCCTGTAGTTTCAGTTACCTGTGGTGTCAACTTTGGTCTAAAAATATTAAGCGGAAAATTCCAGAAACAATTTATAAATATTAAATTGCTCACTGTTCTGAATACAGTGATAAAACCGTGCACTGTCTTGCTCCATCCTGCCAGGACATGAATCATCCTTCTGACCGGCGTAGCCACACTGTGTACTCTAGCCCTCTGTCACTAGTAGCTGGCTTGGTTAGCACTGGGGCCATATCACAGTGCTTATGTTCAGCAACCCTTAGTTTACATTACAGTGGCCTCAAAGTGCAAGAGTAGTCATTTTTGCTAGAGGGCACATGTGCTTGCCAGAGAGATACAAAGTGAGAAATCACCCCCAGGGGAAATGGCCCCACCACAATCCCTTCTCCTCTCGGGATATTGGGCATGCACACATGAGCATGCACACCCAGTGTGTTTTAAGCCCCTGGATCTGGGATTCTATGGTGGTCAACCTTGTGGGAGTCCAGCAACATAACCATTACGCCATCTGCTGGTCTCAGAACGTTTGATAAGAAGATTATAGGTGGAGGACTGCTGCCATACTTACTATAGGCAAATCATGCCAAACACCTGCCACGACCTCCACTGAGCTAACGACTACAGAGGAATCATGTCCAACATTACTCAGTAAGAACATAAACACAACTGGGTTTCTCTAAGTACTGAAACTAGAAATTTTGAACAGAAAATCAAGACCCCTGTAAAATACAGAAGGCATAATATTTATAAAGTACACGTGGTACTAACCATGCACTGTTTTAAGATTCTTCAATACTGTTGCCATCCATTAAAGCAAGTGATCAAAATAAACTTGACTTTTATAAAATGATTAATGTTGCTTGTTCCTCTCTGTAAAATGAGTGCTTTGTTACCAATTTTTTTAATCTAGAGATGAAAATGCAACCAAAGCCAGTTGTTTCTAGATTTAGACTAGCTTTTATTTCCACATAAAAGAATTTTCTATGATTAGCACTTAGTCTTTATTCATTGGATTAAGTCAACACACAAATAAGACCTACAACTTACTGAGACAGGTATAAGAAATAGTTTATGTAGCAGTTAGTAGCTTGTTTGCTAGATCAACAATTATTCTAATTAAAAAGAACCCTGTGGTTATTATACTGAAACTAACTTTCAATAAAGAGCACTAGAAAATATAGTTATCACTTAATTATATTATAACTGGAAACCAATTTATTTTTGGTTTCTTCAACATCTGGATTATTTCCATAGGATAATCTCACTCATTTAATGGAAAGACTAATTCAAGGTGTTCAAATCACTTCCCAAAATTCCTTTTTGTTGTTTCACTATAGTAACTGATAGCCTATCACGAAAAACACCAGGTTACTGCTTTTTAAGCAAAAATATACCAGTTGAAAATTTGGTGAACTATAATTAATTCTTTAAAATTAATAAATTGCTAATATAAAAATTTACATTGTATTTTAATTTTTTCTAAAAAAAAGAACTGGAAAAATTCTAAAACTTAAATATCATTTTAGAGAAAGTACTAACAATTGTTTAAAAGTTAATCAATCTGGGACCAGCAGATGGTGTAATGGTTACATCACTGGGCTCCCATGTAGTTGATGGTAGTTCAAGTCCCAGACCCAGTGGCTTAAAATTCACGGAGCTTATGCGTGCGTGCCTGCCCAAAATCCCAAGAAGAGAACAGTGAAGGGACTGCTGTGTGGCCCTCCCCCCAGGGAGTGATTTCTCACTTTGTCTCTCTGGCAAGTGCATAAGCCCTATAGCAAAAATCTCTCTTAAAAATAAAAAAAGTTGGGAACCAGCAGTTAGAGTAATGGCTATGTCGCTGGACTCCCACGTAGTCGACCGCGGTTCGCGTCTTGGACCCGGTGGCTTACAACTCACGCCGGGCGCGTGTGCGTGCGTGCCCAAGATCCCGAGAGGAGAATGGAGGAGAAGGGATTGTGGCGTGACCATCCCCCCTGGGGGGTGATTTCTCGCTTTCTGTCTCTATGTCTCTCTCTGTCTGTCTGGCGAGCGCACGCGCCCTATAGCGAAAAACCTCTCAAAAAAAAAAAAAAAAAAAAAAGTTAATCCAAATCAGGCTTTAAAAAAAAGGAGAGAGGTTTTTGCCTTAGGGCACATGTACTCACCTGAGAAAGAGACAGATAGTGAGAAAGTGAGAAATGCCCCCCGAGGGGGGATGGTCATGCTGTAATCCCTTCTCCTCCATTCTCCTTCCAGGATTCTGGGCATGCATGCACACATACCTGGTGTAATTTTCAAGTGACTAGATCCGGGACTCGAACCACAGTCAGCCATGTGGGAGTCCAATGATGTAAATACTACACCATTTTCTGGTCCCCCCCCAAATCAGGTTTTTAGTATAAGTAACTGTTATGTAAATATGTGACTGAATGCATGGTATAATCTAAAACTGAATAATAAACCAAATTATACTATTAAATATGACCTTATTAAGTTCATTATATTTCTTTAACACTCAGAATTCAGATATTTTTTAGTTATATTTTGAATATAAATATTCTCTAAGTGGGCCAGCAAGTGGTGTGGTGGTTAAGGTAGGACTCGCACATGGCTGACACAGTTCGAGACCTGCATCTGGTGGCTTGTTTCTCACTTTCACTCTCTCTCTCTAGTCAAATTAAAAAAAAAAAAAATTACAATGATACCAAAAAAAGGTAAATTGTTCTTGTTTTTTTAGAAGAATTTTTAAAAACTTTATTATTATTTCTTTTCATTTCCTACAGGGCTCAGATGCTCACCAGAGAGAAACAGAGAACGAGGGAAAGTGAGAAAGCAAGCCACCAGGTTTGGGATTCGAAGCACTGTCAGCCATGTGGGAGTCCAGCACCTTAACCATCATGCCACCTGGCTAGCCCCAAACTTTATTATTATTTTTCCAGTTTTATCAGAGACAGAGAGAAGGAAAGTGAGAAAGCAAGCCACCAGGTCCAGGACTTGAACCATGGTTGGCCAAGTGAGAGTCCAGCGCCTTTAACCACCACACCACCTGCTGGCCCCAGTAAGTAATTCTTAAAAATAATACTCTCTAAGGATAAGGAATGGGCAGTTATTATTTCCACAATATATGTGAATTGTTAACTAGTGAGTAGGTGCCTCTGAGTAGGATAAAAACTTTCTGACTGTGGGCTTAACTTTATAGTGTGTTGCCTTTTCATACCAGTTACTTTTTTTTTTGGAGAGGTTTTTGCTATAAGGTGTGTGTGCTCGCCAGAAAAAGAGAGAGAAAGAGAGAGAGAGAGAGACAGAAAGTGAGAAATCACCCCCTGGGGGGATGGTCACGCCCCAATCCCTTCTCCTCCACTCTCCTCTTGAGATCTTGGGCACACACACACACATGAGCCTGGCATGAGTTTAAGCCACCGAGTCCGGAACGCAACTGCGGTCTATTATGTGGAAGTCCAGTGACATAGCCATTACGCCATCTGCTGGTCACACATACCAGTTACTTTTAGGCAATATAAAAACAGCTGGTAAACTTTGGCTAAAGTTAGGTTTATTACAGTGGTCTTCTAGTAGACCGCGTTCCATTGCATCTGATTACTTCAGAACAGAATACAGATGTACTTATCAGTGGTAAGAACAAACCTCTAAGTCATTGTAGTAGGACCTCTGGGGTTTATTTTTTTTCCTTTCCTTCCCTCCCCCCTTAAAGCTACATGATTAGAAAACAATTCTCTATTTTTCACTGTAAGTAACTTTTAGCTCCTTAGTGACATGTCTGGGATGAACCCTAGAACAGTTTAGGTAAAAGGAAAGCCACCACCTAGAACTTTCCATAGCCTCCATCTTTGAGCCTTCAAAGATAGCCAACTACAACGCTAGCCATGATCTATCAACTGCACTTATATTCCACCCTAATTGTTAACTTAGTCAAACTACAAAACATGGATACTCTTCCACATAAATAGAGGTATACTATTGATAGTTAGCTGTCATAACTTGTCATATAAATGACACAACTTAAAAGTTATAATGTTACACCATTTTCTTCCTTTAACTTAAATTCTCCCAAAATAAAAGTTCTTGCTTAATGTGCATTTGTGCTACAATATCACACTTACATTTAAGGACTTCAAAACACTCACCCTAGAGCCTGGAAAGAAGGAATCGAAAGTGCCCAGTGCATTGATAAGAACAGCAGTCTGGAGGCAGACTCCCCAATGTAGTGCACATTCAGGTACTCAGGCATAGGAGAAGGCATGGTGAGCTAGTATGAACAGGGATTTAGGCAGATTATTTTATGACTCAAATTTCTAAGTTACCATTTCTTTGAAAAGATGAATGTAAACATTACCATATCAAATGCAAGTCTAATTATTCATTAAAAAAGACTAATCCTGAAGTAATCCAAGTCACTGAATTTTACAGGTAGCAATAGGGCACAGAATAAATGAATAGACTATAGTTTCTAACAAAGCAATATTCAGACAAACAGAATCTTAATAAATATCAACCATGGTATTATCTGGTTGTGTCTATAAAAGATACTTCTAGTCTAGCAATACGTTTTGTCCTTCTTTCTTTCCCTGTCTCTTTTCCCTGTATACAAAAAATTCAGTTTAAGGAATAATTCCGTGTGCTAAATGTTTCTTTTACTTAGGCTGTGAGGTTAAAAAAATTAAAAGGATTACAGGACCAGGAGAGTAGGAAGTGCAGCAGGCCAGCAGGTGCCAACTGGAAGGAACATATTCCCAGATAAAGAGCATAGCTGTGAGTTGAATTCAGCACAATGAAAACATATGGGCATCTGGGCTCAGTACTACAAGTTCTTTCAAGAAGCAGGTTCTGTGTAGACTTCTCTATTTAAAAGGACTGATACTCGGGACCAGCAGGTAGTGTGGTGGTTAGGACACTGGACACTCCCACATGGCCAAATGCAGTTCGAGTCCCAGTCCTGGTGGCTTGCTTTCTCACCTTCCCTCTCTCTTTTTCTCTCTGTGTGTCTCTCTGATAAAATTAAAATAAATAAAGGAATAAATAAAATAATTCTTTAAAAAAAGAGAAAAAAATAAAACGATTGGTACTGAATAAAAAAGTACTTTTAAAAATATTCTACAGGGGTCAGTCTGAGGTGTAATGGTTAAGGGAGCTGATTCTATGTGGGCAACCATGGTTTGAATCCCAGCCCCAGTGGCTTAAAAAACACGATGCTCCAAATCCTGGTGGAATGAAGAAATAGAAGAAAAATGATGGTGGTGTGACCCCACTGGGTGCTCTCTCTCTCTATCTCTGGTGAGTGCATGTACCTAATGACAATAAGAAAAAGAAAAAGAAAAAAATAACTACAGGTAAAACAAAACATATCTGTATGGGGTTGGCAAGAGGAGTGGTGGTCAGAGGCCTTGGACTCCCACATGGCCTACGTCAGTCTGAGTCCCAGAACGGTGGCTTACTTTCTTGCTTTCCCCCTCTCTCTCTCTGGTCAAATTCAAAATAATAATAAATAAAGTTAAAATAATTCTTAAAAAATATATACATACATATATATATACATATATATGTATATATATATACACACACACACGTGTGTATGTATGTATGTATGTATCTGTGGACCTACCACTTGCAGGCTGTCAGTCTATATTGATGGACTCAGGTAGTTATTTAAAATGCTTGACCACTGTTGAAAATAAATATCCTACTTCTGAAAGTAGTTTTAAAAATACTGTTAAAGAGGGACCAGCAGACGACGTAGCAGTTACGTCGCTGGACTCCAACATAGGCAACTGCAGATTGAGTCCATATTGAGTCCTGGATTCAGTGCCTTGGAAATCACGCTGGGTGGTGTGCAAGTGTGCCCAACGTCTTGGAAGGAGAAGGGATTGTGGCATGGGCATTTCCTCTGACAGGTGATTTCTCACTTTCTCTCTCACTGTGTCTGTCTCTCTCCACAGCAAAAGCATGCATCCTAAGGCAAAAACCTCTTTAAAAAAAAACCTTAAAAAAAAAACTATCACCAATAAACGAAATGTAATTTCACCCCCAGAAAACATTTGTTTCTGCATTAAAATTACTGAAGCGATCAATAGTATCAAGCATCGTAAGGATCTAGGAAAACAGCACTCATAGACTACTGAGGACAGGTAAACAGGAGGGCAATTTGGCTGTTATCTACTAAAATTTTGAAAATATGTATGTCCTGAGTCCCCAGAATTCCAGTTATAACTATATTCAAGAAAAATATACACACAACAGAAAAGCACATATAAGGATGTCCATTGTTGCTCTACTTAATGGTAAAACTAAACGCTGGCAACAACCTACACTTCCCTCACTGAGGAAGAAAACAATCCATACTATGGAATATCTTGTAGAAATTAAAATTAATAAGATAAACTGATAAGTAATGGTATTTAAAAAATTCAGTCATCTAAATGAAAATGACCTACAAATATATTATCTAATTTATGTCAAAAAGATTGCACACATGTGTATAGGCACATAAAAGGGCAAAAGGAAACACACGGTTAATAGTGGCTACTTGGGGGTAGGATAGGTAGATGTGCCCACATGAATTTTTCTGGGGAATGAATATGCAATTTTCATCAGATTCTCAAAGGTGTCTATTATGCCAAACAGATCAAAAAAATTTCATGAAAATAATATAAAAGTTACCTAGAAATGTTAGATAAAAATGTAGATATATAACTGCCTTTGTTCAATATTAGCCATAGTGTACCTGCTTATAAATGGCGTCAAGTAACAAAACAACAGAGAATTAACAGCTAAAATCTTATGTATGGGAAAAATAATTTTCATTGTTTAATATGTTTGAGAAATGAGCCTACCCATGGTATGGTGGTTAGGGAAGCTGAATCTCACATGGCTAACTGAGTCCTCAACCTTGCAGACAGAAAAACCAAACCGAGTGTGTACGTATGTGTGCCTAAAATACTGAAAGGAGAAATGGAGAAACAATTAAATTACAACTCAGTTACTTGAGACAATTCTTACGAGAACTGTAGGCAAGCAAGTATTAAACACCCTAGATAAATTAGGATGCAAAGATCTCTGTAACCGCATGTTTTTAAAAACTGAGAACTATCATACCTTTTCAGAATTGTCCAAGGTAAGGGGAAAAAGCCTAAAAAATTATGGAAATTACCAAAAATTAGTTTTTACTATCCAAAATGGGGGGGAACAGTGAGATGTAAAACAACAGGATATTCTTTGCTAGATAGTTTAAAACTGCTTTTGAACAAGTAAAATACTTGTAATATGTAAAAATGGAATATAATGGCTTTGATTTGCATAACAGTAATAACTCCTTGAAAACTTGCTACTACTTTATTCATAAATTGAGAGATGATGATGTAATTTATCTATTTGATATAAGTCATACACCTCTAGTCTTAGGAATCAGAAATCTAATACTGGCTGAAGAAACAATATTCCACTCAGTAAGTCTTTTAGATTGAAAAAAGAGAGTCTTTCCTCTATAAAAGGAAAGCTAAATTTCTAATTACGAAGATGTTACAGCTTTTCCAAAAATGTCTGTGCATCTTTAGGTTTATAAACTGAATTACACACACACTACAGATGTAAAAAAATTATTTTTTAATAATTATGTTATTATTTATTTATTATTATTAAAATTTGAGTAGAGAGAGACAGGGAAAGTGAGAAACCAAGCTGCCAGGTCTAGGACTCGAACCAAGGTCACCATGTGGGAGTCCAGTTCTCCAACCACCACACCACCTGCTGACCCCAAAATTTAAGATACTGAATTTACTTTTTAGAGTGTTGATAAAAAACTAAATTTGACCAACTTGTTTTGGAAATGACTTGCCTTTGCAAATACCTTCCTAGCATAGTTTCTGTATTAAATTATTAAATTCTGGTAATAGCCTGCATGCTATTACTTAAAAAAAAAAAAAAATCTGACTTGAATTAGAAGATCTGAATTTTACTTCTAGCGTCCCATTACTTATATGACCCTAGCTTACACATTCACTCAGTAATCATTTATTGGGTCATTGGGAAAGTCATGATGCATTTTTGCATAAGAAAACAGAAAAACATGCCATGACTTTCCCAATGACCTAATACTTAAGAGTTCACTATGAGCTGCTAAGTGCTGTTATATCAGTAGAAAACTAAAAGGAGAACCGAATGAGTTATAAAAAGGGCCAAAAAAGGAAATGGCAAATGTGAGAAATGATGGGCAGTTGGATCAGAATGCCAAGCTCAAGCTATGGAGACTAACTAAATATCACATGGGCAATGCAAAGCTACTGAAGGCTTTTAAGTAGCAGAGTGACTTAGATGGATTTTTAACAAATACTACACTGATTTCAGTGCATAGGACAAGATGGAGAAGAGACACTGGAAAGAAATATTTACCACAGTAGTTTACGTAAGAAATTTTTTTAAAGTTCTGAAATGTGATGATGGAAATGAAGAGGGAGGGATAAATTCAATAGAATGATTAAATTTTAGTTATGGAACAGAGGGGAGTGAGGCAAGGGAAGAATAACTATAACTCTCAAATTGTAACATGGGTGACAAAAAAGGACTGTAATTCTAACACAGACATAATAAACATAAAAGAAGGGCAATCTCCAAAATCACCTCTTTCCCTCATATACTTGTTTCTAAAATGCAAATATTATCTACCTTGATTATTCATATAAAGAAGTGGTAAGGGGACTAGCAGTTAGCGTAATGGCTATGTCACTGGACTCCCATGTAGTCGACAGCGGTTCGCGTCCTGGACCCGGTAGCTTAAAACTCACGCCGGGCGCGTGTGCGTGCGTGCCCAAGATCCCAAGAGGAGAATGGAGGAGAAGGGATTGCGGCGTGACCATCCCCCATGGGGGGTGATTTCTCGCTTTCTGTCTCTGTCTGGCGAGCGCACGCACCCTATAGCAAAAACCTCTCCAAAAAAAAAAAAAGAAGTGGTAAGAATCATGTAAGATAAGGTATGCAAAATCATACCAAAAACTCTAAAGTTTAGTAAAAACATGAAATGCAACTATTGTCTTATGTTTTTCAGAGCCAAATTTCATATTTCATTATTAGACTATTTCGCTTTACTAACTAGACTGCTTTGAACAAGACACTGAAAATCTCTAACTCTCTTTCTTCATCTACAAAATGAGAATAAAATTACTAACGTAGAATGTGGTGAGGCTCAAATGAATAAAATATGGTTCAAACCACATTGTATGTGAAAATGCAACAGAGGAACAAAACACTATTAAGCCTAGCAATTATGAGGACTGAGTTACTTGATTATGGATGTCAAGTTTTGAAACTCATGACCACAAACCTCAATGAAAAAACTAACCATGAAGTTATCACGGGCTAAGAAGTGAGCGGGAAAATCACTGAGAAGTAAAACTGTGATTTTTCAAGACTATAACCAAGAATAAGAGGAGGAACGAACTCTTTTTTTCAGGAGAGTAAGAACCTTTGTAGTGCTGATTCTGAGGATGCCCAGAGTATAGGAGGTCAAAGATGGAATGGAAAAAAGCAGCTCAAGAAAGTAAAAAAATAGTTTAATTTGCCTAATACGTCTGTCCAAACATTTCAAGCAACCTAAAAATTTGAGGACCAACTTCGACAATAAAAAAGGTGAATGAATTCTACTTTTAAAAAAGTACCGTATGCTTCTTCCCTGCATGAACTGTTTGTCTCAATTCATCCTCCCATTTAAATTTAAAGGGAGAAAACAAAACAAAAAAAAGCAAGAATGTCTTTTATGTAAACTAAGAAAAACAGTGGAGAAAACCAGTTTTGCCTTGTTCTACCTGTCTACAGGTCCTACAATTTTTAGGAATGGCATTGATATTCCCATTATCTTTTCTTACAGTACACATAAAAAGTTTCCCTGTATAGTGCAGATAAAACATTTCTAATTTCTTCCATGTAAGTTATCCTAAAAAATTTTTCACGAAAACTAGTTTCACTGATAATTTTTATTTACTATGTCAAATGATAATAATTCTTATTTAATTCACTGAGTTTTCTCTGTGGCTATTTCTACCAAGCCAAATCTCTATTATTGTTTTTTTAAAGTTTTTGCCATAAGGCATATGCTTGCTGGAGAGAGACACTGAGAGAAAGTAAGAAATTACCTTCCCGGGGGATAGCCACACTGCAATTCCCTCTCCTCCATTTTTTTCTAGAGATTCTGGGCACATGCACGCCCACATGCCCAGAGTGATTTTCAAGCCACTGGGTCCAGGACTCAAACTGCAGTCAGTACGGTGGGAGTCCAGTGCTTTAACCACACCACATGCTGGCCCCCCACGTCAAATCTTACGAAGAGTATCATGAGCAGTTCTGGCCATTATGATGTTCATTTGGGGCTCACTATTTCTACTAGTTATTTACACACACTCTATTTGTTAACTGTACATATTTCCCTAAGGAATCCATGGAAATGTATATAGTAAAAATTATGAGAATCATCTCAAGCACTCCAGAACTACTACATATTGCTAAGTGAACACTCCTATGTACATTCAATCACTCTGCACATATCTTGCTAATAGTATCCACAACTGGCAAAGATATAGAGTGCTTAAAATGGAAGGGTCAAAGAAGTAGAGCAGAGTTTTAATAGTCAGCATATATAAAGCTCTGGTCCAGATATTACTTGATTGATACATCAAATACTAGAAAGTCATTTTCCAGTCTTCTACATGTATTTAGGGGGACAAAAATTAGAGCTACAAATGTAACTCTTCCAATCTACTTTAAAAAGTACAGAAAGTTAAAAATCCAAAATTAAATGCATTAAGTAACTTATCCTATCTTATACTGTCAACTAGCTATTTAGGTGACCCATAGCAAATGGTAATTACAGTTACTTTGTTAGGATTCAAGTATCTGGGTCGTAGGTAATGATTCACACTCAAGTGGCAGTAGCTAGACACTGAATTACAAAAGTAGTTCATTTAACACATCATAAATGCCAGTACTTAAAGTTAAATAAAAACATCTGGGACTATGTTTAAATAGTTCTAAAGGCTAACTTGAATAGACTTAAACCCATTAATCGCTGTCATAATGAACTTACAAATAGACTGTTTTGCCCAGTCATTATTTTATATAGTGAGTAGAGTTACATTTTAGCTGCTGTTTTGATATTTCTGACTTTAAAAACATAACAAATATACTTTGATTTTTGGAATGAAGATCACAATCAAACGATCATATAACACACAAGTTTTAAAAAGTATATAGAAATACCCTGAAAGCTACATGTGAATCGCTGAGAAGTGGCCCCTCTTTTTCGATGTAATTTATGTTCGAATCTCCAGCAATTAGCTGTACGTTTCCTTCCATGCCCTCTACTGAGTTCTGACACGCTGTGCTTTCTCCAGGATTCAATGCTTTTGCAAGAGTGTCAAATGCCCTATAAGGAGACATCAGAAGCTATGAGTTTGGGCAATCTCCACAATAAAATGAAAATTCTAAACCAAATTCTGGAATTAAGATTTAAGTCTAAAAAACTGTTTAGGAAACAAAACGTTGGTGTATCAGTGAGTCCTATAGTTTGGTGACATTTCTGACTCTCTCCAAATGCAACAAATTAAACTTAATATGGACAGCATGAAATACTATATTGTCAAGATAATGTATAACCAAAGAATTAAAGTCTCTTAAAAGTCTTGTACAATTGAGGGAGGAGAAATCCTCATAACTTTGGTATGCGCTTTTATAAGCTATGCACTGATATATAGGGTATCAGCTCAGTTATTTTACATATGAAGTTATTGAGAAACCAGAGTAAAAACATGCTTTTATTGTACTATAAACAACACAGACTCTTAATTTATTTAAAAATTCAGATAGTATTTGTAAACTTATGGTTACCTAGTTAAATCTAAAATGTAAGAATTTGAGATCACAATGATAATGAACTAATGTTAACAAGTAATTATTCAAAACAGCTCCTTATATTTTTCAAAAATACACCTTCTAGAGTTCCTTAAAATTTCATGTCAACAAAGTACTTTTTGTGACTTTTAAATGTACCTTTATTTAGCATTTTAGATGATAAACAAAAGTGTGGAAAAAGTCCAAAGAAATCTGGTTTCTATATCCTAAGTATCAATATCAACAGAATGAAAAAGCAGAATTCTGACACTACTATCAAGTATCAATTAAAACTAAAGTCCATTCAACCCTTTTACAACTATTATTATCACTAGAAATTGGGGTTGAGGAGATCAACATGTTTGTCTAGCAAGAAAAATGTCTTATTATATGCAAAGCATATAAAATTGGCAACTCAAATATCTGAAATGTCTGATCCAAATTATCACCTTTAAAGAGAAAAAAATCCCTAAATTTTACAATATGCACTTATTGCTCTTGGAAATGTGGTATTATCTGTTGAAGATAATTTTATACTATAATCAACTGGACTAGGGAGAAATGTACACATGTTGGAATATTCACTTTGTAAGCTAAATAATGTGATTGAATATATAAAAGAACAAGAAAAAAAATTGTATCCTGTTGGACATCTTAAACTAAATGCAGTTTCTCAGAACTAACAGTGCCTTAACTCTTCCAAGTCTATTAATTTCCTGAAACTTTTGTAAAATTATATAACATGAAAATATTTCAAGAAATACTAAGACACATAAACAAAAGGATGTTTAAGGTCAATAGACCTTACCTTGAAACATCACCATTGGTCTGCGCTTCTTGTTGAAATTCACACAAAGAGGTATCACTGTTGCTTAAGCTTTCGATCATCGACAGCTCATTACTATTCTGAGAAAGATCTTTAGTAGTTTTTCCAAGGTTTGCTAATGATGTAACCACACTGGCCAGTGTACTTAAATTTCCCTGACATGATTCAGCCTTTTGAAAAAAGGAAAGGGGGAGTGGTAATTAAAATTCTGCAAATTAGTATCAGTATGTTTTAAAATCTGAAATATCCAATTTTAGATTATCAAATGCCAAAATGAAACTATACTAAGATAAATGAAATGTAAACAGTAAAATCAAGAGTTGTGAGCTTTCAGACACTTCTTGCGGAAAATTATGCTTAAAAAACATCAGGTACTTTTCTTAAATATTTAAGACAGTTACTTTAAACCAAAAACTGACCCGGGTGCTGTGGTACAGTGGTACTACAAGTGCCCTGTGAGGCTGGAAGGCATATGGCTTCCCAGTCGCCTGGAAACATAATAGGTGTGTGCGAGCACCTAAGAGCCTGTGCAGCTCAAAGGCTAGGAAAAGGAGACAGTAGCAAGAGACCCTGATAAAGGTGTTTTTCCTTCACATGTCTGTGTGTGTGTATCCATACCCTCTACTATCAAAAAAGGAAAAAAAAGAAAAAAGATGGGACAAGCAGATGGTGTAGAAATTTTGTCGTTAGACTCCCATACGGCTGACTGAGGTTTGAGTTCCAGATACAGTGGTTTATACTCACACCAGCACATGGGCGTGCATGTCCAAAGTCCCAAGAGGAGGGTGGAGGAGAAGGGATTGTGGCATGGTCATCCCCTCTGGGGGTGATTTCTCACTTTCCGTCTGTCTCTGTTTCTTTGGCAAGCACATGCACCCTATAGCAAAAATCTTTCTCTAAAATTTTTAAAGAAAAAAAAGACAAAAGAAAACACAGGGCTGGTCCTATAGCACAGCAATTAAGCACTGTGCATGGATTCCACATGGCCAACCATGGTTTGAATCATGGCCCTAGCAGCTTGAAAATCGTGCTTGGTGGGACCAGCAGGTGGGATAGAGATTAAGGTGCTATACTCCCATATGGCTCACCATACACAGTTCAAGCCTCAGACTCGGTGACTTGAAACTCATGCTATGTTTGTTCATTGTATGCTCATTCATGCCCAAAATGCAGAGAAGAAAATGACTGCAGAGTGGCCATTCCCTGAGAGGGTGATTTCTTACATTCTCTCTTTCCGTCTCTGCCTCTCCGGTGAGCACACATGCCCAGTAGCAAAAATCTCTCTCTCTCTCTCAAACAAACAAACAAAAACCATGCTGGGCGTGTGTGCATGCGTGTCCCAACTCCTGACAGGATAGAGAAATGGAAGAAAGATCGCAGTGTGACTACGACCCTCTTTCTCTAGCAACTGCATGTACTCTCTGGCAATTAAAAATAACAAAAGAACACACAGATGTGAAAAACAAAAATAGCACTTGATGGCTAAACCATCCGTGCCACACCTGCTTCTTCTATAAAGCAACATTAAATTAAGATAATTTTTCAAGTTTTTTAGTATTAAAATTCAGATGATATTGTTATAATTTCTCAAACTTAATGCAAACTATAAATTGGTACATAATGTAAAGAATACTAGTGAAAAGGGGAAAAAGACAAATGTATTATTAAACAGATTTCCTAGAATGCCAACTCTTATCAGACACCACATTAAATACGTTAATTATCAGGCACTATGTGAAACAAAACAAAACAAACCTAGCAGTTGCCCATTTTTCTCTTATTGGAGATTCAAAAATCTCTTTATCTAGTTAAGATGTTGATTTTATGTTATATACTGCACACTTTCCCCTTATTTGCCTTCATTATTTTATTTATTTAAGTTTTTTGTAGGGACTGTATGTGATTGCCAGAGAGGAAAAAGAGGGAGAGGAAGAAAGTACCACCTCCCACCCACCCTACCCCCATAGGAAATATTCCTGCCCTTGTCCTTCCTCCTCCATTTCACCATCCTATTGGGATTTTGGACACACACACCTGGTATGTTTCTCAAGCTATCAGGTTCAGGACCCAAACCATGAGGTTGACTATGTGGGATCTGGGTGCCTTAACCACCAGGTCACAGAGCTGGTTCACTGAATTCATCTTTATTTTTAATGTTTGTTAGTAATATATACATTCTTCATGCATTAAATATAATTTCTGGGGAGCCAGAAGGTGGCTTGGTGGTTAAGGGTGCTGGACTCCCACATCCTGGACCTGGCAGCTTGCTTTCTCACTTTCTCTCTCTCTCTCTATCCCTCTCTGGTCAAATTAAATAAATTATAATAAATAAATAAATAAATGAAGTAAAATTAAATAACTAAATTAAATAATAACTTAAAAATACATACTTTTTTTTAATAAAAATAACTTTTTCCTTAACTATTTACCACCTAAAAATATAATTTATACAGGAAAGAGATAGGTGCTTGTATTTTTTTGTTTCTATTTTTTACTATAGGGTACGTGTGCTTGTCAGAGAGAGGAGAAAAAAGGAGAGGAGGTGAGAAATCATCCCCCGGGAGGATGGCCATGCCGCTATCCTCTCTCTTCCATCCTCCTCTTGGGATTTTGGGCATGCATGCACATGTGTCCCATGTGTCTTTCAAACAGCTGGGTTCAGGACTCCGACCACGCAGTTGGCCATGTGGGATCCACAACTTAACCACCATGCCACCTCATGGCCTAGATAGGTACTTCTTTTTTTTTCTATTTAGTTATTGAGTAACACGTTGATGCCCTAGCAACATCTAGTGGTGACAGATGATTTTTTTCTTAGTATCATTTTAAAATACTAGATTTTTATATATGATGGGAGTCTTAGTATCATTTGTAGAAAATGTGTATTATACAAAAATTATGTATTGGGATTAGCAGGTGGCATAATGGCTATGTCATTGGACTCCCATGTAGTGGACCCAGTTCGGAGTCCCAGACCCAGTCTCACACTGGGCACGTGTGCATGCATGCCTAAGATCCCGAGAAGAGAATGGAGGAGAAGGGACTGCGGCATGGCCATCCTCCCTGGGGGGTGATTTCTCGCTTTCTGTCTCTGTCTCTCTCTGTCTTTCTGGTAAACGTATGCGTCCTATTGCAAAAACCTCTCAAACAAAAACAAAAAAACTATGTATGAATTTCAAAACTTTTTACAACAAAATAAACTCATGGTTTCATTTCATTTTTCCAATAACTTATCTAACGTTATGCACCTAATAGTACAGAGCCCAAGTATTCAGAGTGTCTTAAGGCATCAAACAAGAAAGATGTAACAAAATGGCAGAATGAGAAAACCCTGATCACAGGCTCCTGAAGTCTATCTAGTTTCAGATATGAGTTTTCAGGATAAATTTTTCCTTCTTGTTCTTTAACGAGTTCTGAGAAGTACAGCAAGTCTATATGCTTAACCTAAGTAAATCTTTTATTGGGTTGGCCCTCTAGTTGCAATCCTTAAGTACTGTATACTGGGGACCAGATCCCACATGGCTGACCACAATTTAAATCCTGCCTTCAGTTTCTTAAAAAACATGCCAAACCATGTGTGTACATGCCCAAAATCCTGACAGGATAGAAAAAATGGAAGAAATGGATGGCAGCATGACCGTTTCCCACTGGGGGGATTCTCTTTCCCTCTCTCATACTCTTCAATTCACACACACTAGCAAGCACATGTACCCTCTGGCAAATAAAAAAAAAAATAGTAAGAGCCAGCTGGAGGCATGGTGGCATGGTGGTTAAGATAGCTGGATTCCACATAACTGGCTGAGCAGTTTGAGTCCCAGACCCAGGGGTTTGAAAATCATGACATACGTATGTGCATGTGCCCAAAATCCTGAGAGGAGAACTAAGAACAGAGTGTGGTGTGACCATCACCCTGAGGAGTGCCTTCTACTTTCTTTCATGCCAGTGAGTGTACGCACCCTACAGCAAAATAAACAAACAAATAAAAATACATAAATAACTCCTTTTCCCCCTCAGGTATCTTGCCTAAAAGAGCTGATCTAATCCCTAAAAGAATCCAGGTGATCTGGAGTGCTCTTCCAGTCCTATCCCTACTCTTAATTCAAAGTGAATGCTTTAACTGAGGTGTGCTAAGAATTTCTCTTTATCTAAAATAGATTAAATATTTTGACACTAATGAACTATTTTGACACTAATGAAAAAGAAAGTTATAATAAGTGCAGAACTTTAAAAAAAAAAACTATAAATTTTGCACTTATTATAACTTTCTTTTTCTGAGAACTTTCATTTAAAGATGAAAAAAAAGAAATCTAAAAGAATTTGAAATGTTTGCTGCTTTCATATTGAACCTATAAATGTCCTAGTGGAGTAATAAGCATTTCTACCATAGTAAACGTGCTGCTCAAGAGACGCCTCCAAAATAAAAAAAAAAACAAAACCAGGCACGTGTGCGTGCATGCCCAAGATCCTAAGAGGAGAATGGAGGAGAAGGGATTGTGGCGTGACCATCCCCCCTTGGGGGGGTGATTTCTCGCTTTCTGTCTGTTTCTCTCTCTGTCTTTCTGGCAAGCACATGTGCCCTATAGCACATGTGCCTCTCCCCCACCAAAAAATGAGACACCAGATACCACATGGCAACCGCAGACAGAATCCCCACTGTGGTCAGTCTGAAATATGCCAGTCATTGGTTCAAGTGTCCAAGACCTGATGGGCTAGAGGACTAGAGGAGAGGGACTGTAATCCCTGTGGAGGGTACTTTTCTCTTTTATCTTTCTCTTGCTATCATGTGCATGTGGTATTCCATGGATTAAAAAAAATAATAATTTAAGCTTTAAACTGCAACAAACATACCTTATCTGGTGACATCAGCACAGCTGACTCAGTTTTTATTCCAGACTGATGAATATTCACAAACATTCCAGAATCTAACAGTCCTGTCGACCTGCAACAAGTACGAACTTTAGCCTTAGTTTCACTGGAAAGAAAACCAAATAGTCAGCTTTTAATGTTTATTTTACTGTACCTTGCAGTTTCACCATCTGTTACAAAAGTTGGAGTTGCAGTTAATGGGCTTCGAAGGTCTTTTCGGATGTAGATTTTTTCTGTTGAAGCAGCACAGTTGGAAGATTTTTCTCGTGATACTTCAATGGGTTTTCTTTCACACTGAACAGCTACACAAATGAGTTAAATAATTATATCTCAATTAGGATTTAATAGGCAGTTATAGATGTTAAGCTCTAGATCACCAGTGTTGCTAATGGGAGATCTGGTATCATACTAAACTCTGAAAAAAACCACCAAACTACAAATTATACTCAAGCGCAACAAAGGCACTTCAGATTGGTAAAACTGGCCAATCTGCCCCTCATTCTCTTTTCTCTCCTTGTCCCCCACCCCTCAGATAGAAATGTACAGAAGTCCTTATCTTTGAGAAGGAAGAACTGAACTTGGAAGTCTCTTACTCAACTATGTCAGAGTTTAAAAAATGAAATAAAACTGGGACCAGCAGTTAGTGTAATGGCTATGTCGCTGAACTCTCATGTAGTCGACCACGATTCGCGTCCCGGACCCGGTGGCTTAAAACTCACTCCGGATGCATGTGCGTGCGTGCCCAAAATCCCGAGAGGAGAACGGAGGAGAAGGGATTGCGGTGTGGCCATTCCCCCTGGGGGGGTGATTTCTCGCTTTCTGTCTCTCGGTCTCTTTCTGGCAAGCACACACGCCCTATAGCAAAAACCTCTCTGAAAAAGAAAAAAAAAAAAAAAAAAAACTTCTGTCTTTTTCTCTCTCCCCTCCTCCTCTCTTTAAAAAAAAAATGAGGGAACCAGCAGTTAGCGTAATGGCTATGTCGCTGGACTCCCACATAGTCGACCGCAGTTCGCGTCCCGGACCCGGTGGCTTAAAACTCACGCCGGGCGCATGTGCGTGCGTGCGTGCCCAAGATCCCGAGAGGAGTATGGAGGAGAAGGGATTGTGGCATGACCATCCTCCCTGGAGGGTGATTTCTCGCTTTCTGTCTCTATGTCTCTGTCTGTCTGGCGAGCGCACGTGCCCTATAGCAAAAACCTCTCCAAAAAAAAAAAAAGATTAGCCATTGTCCTTATGTTGTTAATCAATTTTTAATAGTTTAATCAAAAAGCAACCTGGTATCTAGTTCGCTGTGCTTTTTTTGGGCCAAGTTCAAACTATAAATACATGCTTGGTACATACACACCCAAGAAGAACTTAATAAAAAAAAATACATGCACATATGTATACATTCTAAATTTTTTTAGTTGAAAAACTGAATTAAAAATATATATATTTCACTTATTTTAATGTTAATTTGAATATGCTTCTAGTTTCCTCAAATCCTTAAAGTATTTTCTCCTTTAAAGCTAATACATACAATCTTGTTTCATTCCAAACGCAATACATCTCTGTAACCTGCAGTATTGACAGCGGTTTCGATGGTGTTTGTTAATAATACAGTCCTTTGATCCTCGACATGAATACACTAAATTTTTTCGGATGCTTCTTTTAAAAAATCCTTTGCAGCCTTCACAAGTTATTGCTCCATAATGACGCCCTGGAGAAAAAAAATATTCAATACAAAAGTTATCTACTTTAGAACAGAAATAAAACTAATTTCTTTCGTTTAAACAATATGTGAGATTAAACTGAGATTTTCAAGTTTCCAACATGGGAAAAAAAAAAATTTTAGGAGTTATTAAATAGAACATGAAACAAAACAGAGTTTAAAATTTTGTAGGTAACCTTAGTAATGGTATAGAAAATTAGGGAAAGAGAACAAAATCATTCATAATCCTATTATTTAACATAAAAAACTTTTTACTTCTCAGATCACTTACAAATTACAGTTCTGTTATGGATTACATATGATAATTTTTAAAATTTTACTTTTGCTATAGGGTGCACACACTCACCAGACAGAGATTGAAAAAGAGAGAAAGTGAAAAGGCACGCCCCTCAGGGGGATGGGCACACCATAATCCCTTTTCTATTCTCTTCTAAGGATTTTGGGCATGCATATACATGCACCCAGCATGTTTTGTTTTGCTTTTAAGAATAATTTATTCAATTTTACTTATTATTATTATTGTTATCTTTTCATTTGACCAGAGAGACAGAGAGAGAGGGATAGCGAGAAAGCAAGCTGCAAGTCCAGGACTTGAATTGCAGTCAGCCATGTGGGAGTTCAGTGCCTCAAAGACCACTGCACCTGCTGGCTCCCCCAGCATGTTTCTCGAGCTGCTGGGTCCAGGACTTGAACTGTGGAGTTGGTCAAGTGGGGTCGGCACCTTAACCTCTATGCCATCTGCTGGCCCATTCGGTCAAGACACATTTTTGCATAGAAAAACAGAAAAATACATCATGACTTTTCCGACAACCCAATATTATTATCTGAAACCTATGCTCCAGAAAAAACGATAAATGATCAGACAGTATTTAGACTGAAATAATCCCTTTTCATTTTGAGTTCCTTGAAATCTTACATTTGGATTAACCTGTTACTTCAGAAATCATTTCTTTTCTTTTTTTTTTTGGAGAGGTTTTCACTATAGGGCGCGTGCGCTCGCCAGACAGACAGACAGAGACATAGAGACAGAAAGCGAGAAATCATCCCTAAGGGGGAGTGGTCACGCCGCAATCCCTTCTCCTCCATTCTCCTCTCGGGATCTTGGGCATGCACGCACACGCGCCCGGCGTGAGTTTTAAGCCACCGGGTCCGGGATGCGAACCACGGTTGACTACGTGGGAGTCCAGCGACATAGCCAATATGCTAACTGCTGGATCCCCCCAGAAATCATTTATTTTGCCCATCTATTAACAAATTGAACATGTTTTAGGAAAAACTCTAGTGGACGTTTTAATAACACATTAAAAAAGGATTAATGAAAACAAACTGGGTTCTTAAATTACGTACAATTGGCACTTGTGAAGGGATATGAACGTGCATTTCTTGGATAACAACAGAAGTAAAAATCACTTAACCTTGAGTACTAGTAATAGGCTTTGTAAATACCCACTCAGCAATATGAAGCATTAAAAAAAAAAGGTTAGCAAGATGGGACCAGCCAATGGCAAAATGGTTACATTGCTGGATTCCCATAGTTGACTACAGTTCGAGTCCCAGACCTGGCAGCTTAAAACTCATGCTGGGCACATGGGCATGTGTGCCCAAGATCCTGAGATGAAAATGGAGGACAAAGGACAGCAGCATGGCCACCCCCACCCCGAGGGGGGGTGATTTTTCACTTTCTCTCTGTCTCCTGTCTCTGTCTTTCCAATGAGTAGATGCACACTATAGCAAAAATCTCTATAAAACGAAAGAAAAAAAGGTTAATGAGATGTGACCAGCAGATGGCATAATGGTTACATTGCTGGACTCTCATGTAGTCGATGGTGGTATGAGTCCCAGACCCAGTGTGTGTGTGTGTGTGTGTGTGTGTGTGTGTGTGTGTGCATGCATGCCCAAAATCCTGAGAGGAGGAGGGAAGAGAAGGAACTGTGCAACAAGGCCATTCCCCCTGAGGGGTGATTTCTCACTGTCTGTCTGTTTTTCCAGCGAGTATGGGCCCTATAGAAAAATCTCTCTGGAAAAAAAAAAGAAAATGAGCTCTATCCACCTTAAAATTCAAATTACTCTGAATTCCTGAACAGGGCTTAAGAAGTAGGTTAAAAACTTAATGTAGGGATCAGCAGTTAGCATAATGGCTATGTCGCTGGACTCCCATGTAGTCAACCGTGGTTTTAGTCCTAGACCCGGTGACCTAAACTCATGCCGGGCGCGTGTGCATGCATGCCCAAGATCCCGAGAGGAGAATAGAGGAGCAGATCCTGAAAGGAGAATAGAGGAGAAGGGATTGCGGCATGGCCATCCCCCCAGGGGGTGATTTCTCACTTTCTGTCTCTGTCTTTCTGGCGAGCGCATGCACCCTATGGCAAAAACCTCTCCAATAAATAAATAAATAAATAAACCTTAATGTAATACACTTTTTTAAAAGGAGTTATTTAATGTTATCTGTTATTATTATTTTTTAATTTAACCAAAGACAGAGAGAAAGGGAAAGTGAAAAAGCACGCTGCCACCATGTGGGAGTCCAGCGCCTCAACCACCATGCCACCAGTCAGCCCCAATGTAATACATTTTTTAAGTATCACAACTCATTTTAAAATAATTTTTTTGACAAAACATCTGGTTTTTGTATTTAAAAATGTTTCCATATGTTTAGTTAGAAAAGGTAAATTATCCTAACCCACTGAAACATGAATGCTGTCATTACAAATAGAATTAAATTGCAATGAAGTATAAAGGCGAGTTAAAAAAGCTAATTATTCTATTAGCTAAATTTTATAGGCTACAAATATAAACCATAAAAATGACATACATGTTCTTTTCAATTTTAGTAGAACATGGTAATATGACAGTTATTTTAATAGCAGAACACATGTAGGGAGTATTTTTAATGTTACCTGATGCTTTGTCTCCACATACTACACAAAGATCAAAAATCTTATTTGGTCCCTGGTCTGGGGAGGAATTATCTGTTAAGAGCTTTAAAAAAAAAAAAAAAAAAAAAAGTTACTCAATAACATTCATTTTGTTAAAAAATTAAAAAACATTCAGTTGGTCTTGCTTTTTTGCTTTCTTTTTCATAAGTTATTTTTAAGCTGTGAGCCCTATTACTATATATAATTTATATCATAAAAAATAGCCTTCATTTTGTCTACACAAGTGAAAATTTCAATAGAACTGTAGCAATAGCTTTTTAATTTGTTCTATAACAATTCCAACAATTCCATTAAAGCAATCAAACTATTCAGCACACAAATACATGACTATTTCTAATACAACTTTGACCATTAAGAGCTATTATTCATATGCGACATTATCAAATTATTGCAGCAGTTAATGGTTCTATGTAGTATTTGTCTTTGAAGAGTTCATAACCTTTCCACATGGAATGACATGACAAAAATAGGTTTACAATAATAGCATAACAAGATAACCCTGAACATTTTTTAAATTGCCAGAGGGCAGGTGTATTCATTTACCAGAGACAGAGAGAGAGAGAGAGAGAGCACTCCCCAATGGGGTATGGTCAAGAAAATAGAGAAGATCAGATTAGTAAAACTAATCAATCTGTATCTCACAATCTTATGATCACTTCTTTATTTCTCCATCCTGTCAAGATTTTAGGCATCCATGCACAAATGTCTGGTGCGTTCATCAAGTTGCCAGGGTTGGGATTAAAACTGAGGTTGTTCATGTGGAATGCAGTTTTCTTAACCAGTGAGCTATGGGGCTGGCCCAATTTGAACTTTTCAAGAAAAAAAAAAATTTTTTTTTAAGGTTTTTTGCCATAGTGGGTGCATATGCTCACTGGAGAGAGAAAGAGAGGGACAATGAGAGGGAAAGTGAAAACTCATCCTCCAAAGCAGATGGCCACACCGCAATCCCTTCTCCATTCTCCTTCTAGGATTTTGGGCACAAACACATAGGTGCCTGGCATGATTTTCAAGCCGCCAGGTCCAGGACCCAAACAATGTCAGTCATGTAGGAGTCCAGAGCCTTAATCACCACACCACCTGCTGGCTCCTAGAAACAGTTTTAAAGAAATAATCTTTACTGACATAAAATTGTAATTACACAAATATGATTACTATAAAAAGATACAGAAGTTAAGGGATTTGCCCACATTTCATCTTAGATCATTAGATCCGAAATTAAATCTTCTTGGCCCAGAGAATTCTACCCCCCAACACACACACTGTCCTAAGAGATGATCTATAAAGTAGGCACAGTACCAATATTATCTTTACTTTTAAAAGATAACATTTTAGGCGGGACCAGCAGTTAGCGTAATGGCTATGTCGCTGGACTCCCACGTAGTCGACCGCGGTTCGAGTCCTGGACCCGGTGGCTTAAACTCACGCCGGGCGCGTGTGCGTGCGTGCCCAAGATCCCAAGAGGAGAATGGAGAAGGGACTGTGGCGTGGCCATCCCCCCTGGGGGGTGATTTCTCGCTTTCTGTCTCTCTGTATCTCTCTGTCTGTCTGGTGAGCGCACGCGCCCTATGGCAAAAACCTCTCCAAAAAAAAAAAAAAAAAAAAAAAAAAAGATAACATTTTAGGGCCTAGCAGGTGGCATGGTGGTTAATGGCACTGGACTCCCACATGGCCGACTGAGGTTTGTGTCTTGGACCCAGTGGCTTGCTTTCTCACTTTCCCTCTCTCATTCTGTCCCTCTCTCATTTATTTTAAAATACATAATTCTTTTTTTTTTTCTTTTTAAAGTTAATTTTTAAAAGAGGTTTAACTGTATAATATAGAGGTCTGACAAAAGCTGCTTCAGCCAGGTGATCAAGGCCAACCTCACTAGTCATAAGTCATAAACCTTTTTTTAAAAGATTTTATTTAACTTTATTTATAATTATTAATTTTACAGTTTGATCAGAGAGAGACAGGGAGAGAAGGAAAGAGATAAAGCAAGTCACCAGGTCCAGGACTTGAATCATGGTCGGCCATGTGGGAGTCCAGCACTTCTAACCACCATGCCACTTACTGGCCCCAAATCATAACCCCTTGATATAGTGTGATGAGATGACATTTTATTTATTTATTTAAAGTTTTTGCCATAGGGTGTGTATGCTTGCTGAAGAGAGACAGAGGACATCGCCCCAAAGGAGTATGGCCACGCCACAATCCTATCTCCTCCATTCTCCTCTCAGATTTTGGGTATGCACGGACAACTGGCTGGCATGATTTTCAAGCCATAGTTTCTGGGGCTCCAACTGCAGTCAATCATGTGCTAAACAGTCCCTTAACTACCATGCTACCTGCTGGACCCTGAAACAGCACTTTTAACTTTTGTAATCTTCCTAAAAACCCAGAACAACAGCACCTGTTTAATCATGAGAAAAGAAATCAAGCAAAGTCCAACATTGGAGCATCATATAATATCCTTGATCACTACTCCTCAAAACTGGCCTATCCAAGAGGAGCTTAAGGCGACATGAAACTAAAAGTGATATGGTATTCTAGATGGGATCCCTGAACAAAAATGGAAATTAGTAAAAACTAAGGAAAGCATAAAAACCTACGGGCTTTAATTAATAACATACTGTAAATCAACATTGGTTCATTAATTGTAATGAATGTCTCATACAAATGTAAAATGTTAGATATAGGGAAAACTGTGTTGGGAGGGGTAATATGAGAACTCTCTACTATTTGTGTAACTTTTCTGCAAATCTAAAACTGTTATAAAAATCAAGTCTATTAATAAAAAAAAAAAAAAAGAGGAAAAGAAAATTAGGCCAACTGGTGGCATGGCGGTTAAGGCAGCTGGATCCCCACATGACTGACTGTATGGTAGCTTGGAAAACATGCCTGGGACACACGCGTGCATACCCAAAATATCAAGAGAATGGAGAAGGGACTGTGGCATAGCCACCCACTGCTGGGAGTGTTTCCTCACTTTTCCTTTCTCTCTCTCCTATTTCTCCAGCAAGCACATGAACCCTATAGCAAATTAAAATTTAAAAAAAAAAGAAGAAATTATGGTACACTTAATACTATTAATATTTTTGTGACTTTTGTCTTATTGATAAAACTAATTATTCTAAATCCATAATCCTTTTTGTCTCTTATCTTTTTTTTTTTAATTTGCCAGGGGATGCATGCTTACTAGAGAGAAACAGAGAAAATGGGGGAAGTGGGAAAGCACTCCCCGTGGTAAATGGTCACACAGTAATTCTCCATTTCTCCCTCCTTTTGGGATTTTGAGCATGCATGCACACGCACCTCAAGTATTTTTCAAGCTGCAGGTCTGCAACTTGAGCCACATAGTCGGCCATGTGGAATCCAGCCGTCCTAACCATCATGCCATGGGCTGGGTCTGGCCCTAGTCATTTTCTACCTTAGTTTCTAAAAAATAATACAAATAAATGTCACTGGAAGAAGAGACTCTATTAGGATATGTAGGCAAAGTTTCATGTTTATACATTAGGACTTTTATACACAGGAACTTAATTTTACTAGTTTCTCATCACAAAACATGGAACTCAGTTTTAAGCAGAAACCTCTCCAGGTCTCTGAAGGCAAACTTAAGGGTGCATTTTACTTGTATTCAATCAGAGCAACCAGCAATATACAAATATCTATATAACCAAAGGCATTAGGTGTGTGAGTCTTAACTGGCTCTTTGAAGAATATGCATTTTGTATTTTGGCAAAAATTAAAACAACTGCTGAGTTCCACCTTAAAATAGATGACAGGGTAGAATGCTTACTCTGTCTTGAAGATGCAGATGTCAAGAGGAAGCACAATGCAGAAGCTATCAGCTACCTCAGCTACAGTATTGACTCTTTTGATTTGGCAGCTTCCCATTCATGGCACAGGCAGCTTGGTTCTGGAAATTACCTCTACAGAAGCGGTCCCTGATTTGACAGCTTCCTAACTGTGTAGAGGGAAGGAATATCTTAGAAGTCAGTTTTGCAGTAATAGATATTCTTGGAAATCTAGCTTAGAACTGTTTCTTCAGCCTTCCCGACATTTCTGCAAATTCCATATATTCTTTATTAAATCCCTTCCTTGCCAAACTAGCTAGAGTGGATCTTACTGTATGCAACTAATGATCCTTCAAAATAGAGCCAGCCAGGTGACATAGTAGTTAAGGCTGTTGGAGTCCACACGGCTGACTATGCTCTTTGATTCCTGGATTTGGTGGCTTGAAAAACATGCTGGGCATGGGGTTGGCAGGTGGCATGGTGGTTAAGGGCGCTGGACTCCCACATGGCCAACCATGGTTTAAGTCCCGGACCCGTTGGTTTGCTTGCTTTCTCTCTCTCTCTCTCTCTCTCTCTCTGTCCCTCTCTGGTCAAATTTAAATAAATAAATAAATAAAGTTAAATAAAACAATTCTTTTATAGAAAAAAGAAAGAAAGAAAGAAAAACATGCCAGAAACATGTGCATGCGTGCTCAAAATCCCAGGAAGAGACTAAAGGAAAAGGGATTGTGGCGTAGCATGATCATTTCCCCTGGGGATGCGTTCTGACCTTCTCTTTCTCTCTAGCAAGCACATGTGCCCTACAGGAAAAAGAAAAACCCCTCCCTGGAAATATATAGGTAGGGAAAATTGTGAGGGGAAGTACAGTGGCCCATGGGAAAGGGAAGTCACCATAGATACTCTGCAATATACACAATTTTATTGATTTTTTTAAAGTGAATATGCGTATATGTAAAGACTTATCGGTAGGACTCATAACATGCTGTATAATTTTTTTCAAGTATAAGATGAAAAGAAATGTCTACAATTATTTACCTGCAGGTGTTGTGTAGATAGATCAGGAGTTGTAAAAAATAACTGGTTGACACCTGTTGCATCTGGAGTTGTGAGGAAAACTTTCCCTGGAGTGGAATCTTGCCTGGTCAAAATGACTTTGCTTGGAGTAGAGCCATCATGATTAGTCAGAATGAACTGTTTGCCTTGGGAATTGTGATCAAGTGCTGTCACAATCTGGATTTTCTGCCCAGTTTGCTGCTCTGTAACAATCTAACACAATCATGTCAAACAATCAATTTAACCCAATCTTTTTTCTCTAATGATACACTTTTCTCGTATTTTAAACTATCACTTGTATTTCTAAGACATTCTATACTATGGAAAAATATGTAAATAAAAGTATGATAGTAAGAACTTTCAAAAAGTTTATTTCTTTTATGAAAGACAGGGAAACAGATAAAGAGCAGGTACCCACACCAGGGTCTTCAGGCTGATATTCGCCCCTCGCCTCAGCCAGCCCTGATTATGGGAACATGTGTCACTGGTGTGCCTAGGCAGTGAATCTGGGACCATTTCATGAGGGCCCACTGCCAGTGTTGCATCACTATTGTGCCACCAGCTGGACCAACAGGAAGAACATTCTGACCTCAGGTTTTGATCCCTTCTTTCCCCTTTTCACCTTCCATTTAGACAAATATACATTGGGCATATGCTAGCTACCATTTTGGTATATTGTAGTGAATAAAACAAAATTTGTGCCGTCATCAAGCTTTTATTTTAGTAGGGAAAGACGTAAGTAAATAATAATATTTACATAAGTAAATAATAAAGTCAGGTGGTAATAACTGCTCCAAAGAAACACAAACCAATGTAAGGTGAAAGACACTAAGAGAAAGAGGGCAATGAGGAAATTGTCCTTAAGAAGGCTTCACTGACCATACAAGTCTAGATTTCCTATGGTTTGAAATGGAAAGCAACTGCAGGGCTTCAAGTACAGGAGTGACAGAATCTTACTTTTTACAAAAGGATGACTCTAGATTTAGTGTGAATAGACTGTGAATGTTCAAAAGTGGAATTAAAAGAATCAGGAAAAAATCCTATCATGGGACCAGCAGATGGTTATGTTGCTGGACTCCCCACATGTGACCACGGTTCAAGTCCTGGACCTGGTGGCTTCAAAAATCATGCCAAGAGCATGTGCGTGTGTGCCCAAGATCCTCGTAGGACAAGAGACTGCAGCATGGTCATCCCCCTAGGGGGTTGATTTCTCAAGTTCCCCCTCATTGTGTCTGTTTGTCTCTGGCGAGCAAACACACCATAAGACAAAAACCTCTTAAAAAAAAAAAAAAAAAAAAGAAAAGAAAAGAAAAGAAAAGAAAAGAAAAGAAAAGAAAGAAAAAGATCCTAAAAAGATCCTATTACAGATACTTTCAATATCAAGTTATCATTTATGGGCAGATATTGCCTAGGACCATAATGGGGGAGTAAAAAAAACATTGCATTTGGGATATTTTTCAGAAGAAATAGGTTATAAGATGTACTAGTGAGCTAGAATGGAATTAAAAGGAAAGAGTCATAGATGATTATAAAACTTTGGCCTGAGCAACAGGGAGGACAAAACTGCTATCTGAGATGTGGTAGTCTGGGGAAGAGCAAGTTCATGAATCGGACAACCAGCCATCATGGAAAGTTTTGCTATTGAGCAAATATTCTATAGAGTTAAGTCATTTAGTCGACTAAATTCCCTGACTCAATTTTAAAATGATAAAGCTGGCTTCTTTCCAGGATTTTTCATTTTAATTTTCCTGGATTTTTTTTTTCATTAAGATTCTTTTCTATGAAAAATTTAAAATAAGTTCTGATTAATCAGTTTTTGTCTAGACAAATTATGTTGATTACAGTTGCTGTCAATATATTTTATTGCTGTTTTAACCATCATTTCTACTTAGACCTATTTTTCTGGGTACAATTTTGTTGTTGTTTTTTAAAATATTGACAGTTTTATTTTACCATAGGTGCTTCTAACAAGCCCAGTTTTCTATTCCAATTCCAATAATGTTTAAAATTGCCAATGATGTACAAAATGTGATTTGCTTCAGTTAATCTCTAACTGATTTTTACCATAAAATTTAAGCTGGGGGCTGGCAGGTGGCGTGGTGATTAAGGTGCTGGACTCCCACATGGCTGACCATGGTTTGAATCCCACCTGGTGACTTGCTTTCTCAATCCCCTCCACCCTGGTCAAATTAAAAATAATAAGAATAAATAAATAAGAAGAGGGACCAGCAGGTGGCGTGGTGGTTAAGGCACCGGACATTCCCACATGGCCAACCAGGGTTCGAGTCCTGAATCTGGTGGCTTGCTTTTTCACTTCCTCTCTTTTACTCTCTCCCTCTGTCTCTCTCTGGTCAAATTAAAAAATAAATGAATGAATAAATAAAATAAATAATTATTAAATAAATAAATAAGAAGAATAAATTAAATAAAATTTTTTAAAAATTTTAAGCAGTTTTCAATTTTATTTTGGATTCTTTTTTTTTTTTTTAATTTGCCAGATAGCATGAGTCTTCACCAGAAAAAGAACAACAGAGAGAGAGAATGTGAGCAAGTAAAAAAGCAACCAGCCACAATCCATCTTCCTCCATTTCTCCCTCCTTTCAAGAGATTTTGGGCGTGCACCTGTGTTTCCCAAACCACTGGGTCTAGGACTGAAACAGCTTAGTCAGTCGTGTGCCGCATGGTTGCCTCACCTACCAGGCCATGGGCATGATGAATTATTTCTATAAGCAATACTCACTGTGAACTGAATAAAAGACTAACGGCTCGCATTTATTTCTTAGAGAAGACAATTAGGTACATATAGGGAATAGCCATTACTGAGTTGAAACATTCTTAGCTTAGATAACTAAAAGGATATCTGCTATAACATAATAACTATAATAATCAAAGCAATCCAAATGACCTTCAATAATGGTCTTCTCAACAGAGAACAGTAGATTATGAAAACAGTTCTCAGGTCTCAGGACCCCTTTATACTCTAAAATAAATTACTGAAGGTCCCAAAGAGTTTTTGTTTATGTGGCTTCTATCTACTGATATTTAATATACTAGAAATTCAAAGAGAATACTTTCTAAAAAATGTAGTGGGTAGGGGGCCAGCAGGTGGTGTGGTGGTTAAGGGCATTGGACTTCCACATGGCCAACCACAGTTTGAGTCATGCACCTGGTGGTTTGCTTTCTCACTTTCTGTTTCTCTCACTGTGTCCCCCTCTGGTCAAATTTAAATAAATAAATAAAAATAAATAAATAAATAAATAAAAGAATTCTTTTTTAAAAATAACTTTTATTCATTAATTCATTCATTTAATTTGATGAGAGAGAGCCAGAGAGCGAGAGAGAGAGAAAAGCCGAGAAAGAAAGCCACCAGGTCCGGGACTTAAACCACCAGGGAGTGTCCAGCACCTTAACTACCATGCCACCTGCTGGTCCCAAATAAAATTAATTCTTTAAAAAAAAAGTGTTAGTGGGTAGAGTGATCCTGTTTTATATCTCTGCAAACCATTCTGGTTTAATAAAAGAAATTGAAATCTCATTAATTACCTCTTCACTTAATCTGGTGGAATATGTTGTTTGAATTAGGCTCACATTATTAATTGAAAGAGGAAAGGCTATATATGTGTGTGTGTGTGTGTGTGTGTATATGTATGTATGTATGTATATGTGTATATGTGTGTGTGTGTATATATATGCGCCAGAGAGTGCACGTGCTTACCGGAGATGGCTAGACGGAGGAAAGCATCCCACACTACAAACTCTATTCCTCCATTTCTCCATCCTGACGGGATTTGGGATGTACATGTGTCTAGTGTGCTTTTCAAGCAATAAGAGCCAGGACTTGAACCATGGTCGGTCACATGGAATTTGGCTCCCTTAACCACTAGGCTATAGGACCAGTCCAAAATGGAAAAGAATATATTGTTTACGTTTTTAAAAATATTTACTACAGAGTGTGTATACTTGCCAGAGAGAGAGAAAGAAAACAGGAAAGCACTCCCCGGGGAGAATGCCACATCACAGTCTCTTCTCCTCCACTCTCATCTTGGGATTTGGGCTACACATACAAATATGCCTGGTGTGTTTTTCTGTTTTTTTTTTTTTTTAAAGAGAGATTTTTGCTATAGGGCGTGTGCACTTGCCAAAGAAACAGAGAGAGAGATAGAAAGTGAGAAATCACCCCCTGGGGAGATAGCCACACCACAATCCCTTGTCCTCCATTCTCCTCTCAGGATTTTGGGCACACACATACACATACACATACCCAGTGTGAGTTTTAAGCCGCCAGGTCCGGGCCTCAAACCATGGTCAACTACGTGGGAGTCCAGCTACATAACCACTAGGCAATCTGCTGGACTCCTCATGTGTTTTTCAAGCTGCTGGGTCTGGGACTCAAACCACACAATTGGCCATGGGGACTCAGCTGCCTTAACCACCATGCTTCCAGCTGGTTCAGGATATATATTTTTTAAAGAATTACTTAATTTTATTTACTATTATTATTGTTTTTTTATAATTTTCTATAGGACATATGCGTTCAGCAGAGAAAGAGAGAGAGAGAGAGAGGGAGGGAGGGAGGGAGAGAGAGAAAAAATAAGAAAGCAAGCTGTTAGATCTGAGATTTGAACTGCAATCAGCTCTTTGAGAGTCCAGCACATTAACCACCATATCACCTGCTGGCCTTGGCCCAGAATATTTTAATTACTTTTTTTTTTAATATCCAATGCATACTTCATTAAATATCCAACTCATACTTTCTGTTTTATTCTTACACAGTTTTTATAGATATTTATTCAAATCAGAATCTATAAAATGTCCACATATTTTATTTGGTCAATACATCACTTAATGTTTTTAATTTTTTTTCCACAATTAAAGCATGAATTTATTTTGGCACAAAAAGGTTTTGAAATTTATACATAGTTTTCCCATTACATGTATTTCCATGAACTTTTTTTTCCTGAAACATTTTTTTAATTAATTAATTTACATTCATTCCCTAAGCACCATCACAGCATACAAAACGTGATTTCCCATCCAGAATATACTGCATAGTGGCTTAATCATGCATGTTATCATCAATAATTTTCCGTTTCTAGTTTCCGTGCGTGTGTGTGTGTGTGTGTGTGTATATATATATATACACATGAAATATATACTAAAAAACCCTATTTCTGACCTTCTGATCCTCTGACCTTTCCCACCCTCCTCCCACACTATCTCTGTGTCAACTGTTGTTTTCCATTTTTAATAGCTTTTTTAAACTAAGGAAATAGTTCTTTTTTTAAAAAAAAATTATTTATTTAATTTATTATTATTATTAATTCAACCAGAGAAAAAGACAGAGAGACAGCAAGGGAGGGAAAATGAGGGAGCCACCTGTCAGGTCCAGGACTCGAACCATGGTCAGCCATGTGGGAGTCCAGCACCTTTACCACCATGCCACCTGCTGGCCCCAGAAAATTGTTCTTTGATACTTCTAGGTTGGTGCAAAAGTAACTGTGGTTGTGCACTGTTAAAATTTCTGTTTGATAATGGATACATTCTTAAATAAATGTGGTTATGTTACATATCATTTTAATCTGCACTTCTCACTGTTTTTTTGCTAATGACTTATTACTTGCTGTTTATTTTATATGTATTTTAGAGTATGGAAATATTAGACAAAAAGCAAATACCAGCAATTTTTTTTTTATTCTAGTTCAAAATAGGTCATAAAGCAGTGTAGATGACTCACAACAACAACACCTGGGCCCAGGAACCACTAATAAACATACAATACAGTGGTGGTTCAAGAAGTTTGCAAAGGAGACAAGAGTTTTGAAGATGAGGTGCATGGTGGCTGGCCATCGGAAGTTGACAATGACCAATCAAGAGCAATCATTGAAACTGATCCTCTTGGAATTACACGAGAAGTTGTTGAAGTACGCAACATTGACCAGTCTGGTCATCTGACATATGAAGAAACTGAGTAAGTGGGTAGCTCGTGAGCTGACCAAAAATAATAATAATAAAAAGTTGTTGTTTTGAAGTGCCATCTTATTCTATGCAACAGTGAGCCATTTCTTGATCAGACTGTGACATACGAAGACAAGTGGATTTTAAACAGCAACTAGCCACAGTTGCTGAATGGTTCGACTGAGAAGCTCCACAGCACTTCTCAAAGCCAAACTTGCACCAAAGAAAGGTTATGGTCACTGTTTGGTAGATCTGTATTCTACTACAGCTTTCTGAATCCCAGAAAAAAACATTACATCTGAGAAGTATGCTCAGCAAATCAATGAGATGCGCCCTGAAAAACTGCAATGCCCGCAGCCAGTACCGGTCAACAGAAAGGCCCCAATTCCTATCCATGCCAATGCGTTACCACATGTCGCACAACCAATAACTCAAAAGTTGAACAAATGGGGCTACGAAGTTTTGTCACGTCCACCGTATTCACCTGACCTCTGACAACAGACTACCACTTGTTTAAGCATCTCAACAACTTTTCACAGGGAAAACACTTCCACAACCAGCAGAATGCACAAGATGCTTTCCAAGAGTTTGTCAAGTCCTGAAGCACAGATTTTTATACTACTAAAGTAAACAAACTTATTTCCCATTGGCAAAAATATGTTGACTGTAATGGCTGTTTTGATTAATAAAGATGTATTTCAGCATGGTTATAATGATCTAAAATCCACGGTCAGAAACCACTATTGCTTTTGTACCAACCAATACCAAAAATCAACAAGTTGTAAGTTTTGGGCTCTTTTATTTATTTCTTCTGAAAGAGAGAAGTGAGAGAAGACAGCATCCCTAATAGGATCTTTATGCTGCAACTCACTCTCAGACAGCCAAGATCACCAGCATACACACACATACCTGAAATTAACAGGAAAGGGAGGCCTCTGGGTGTCAACCCAGGCCCTTCCCATAGAGCTTCGGCACTGCAGTGTTGTGTTACCTCTGTAGCACTAGAGTTAGCCATGAGTGGTAGCTTTTTAAAGGTTAGTTGCTATATGGAATCAGAAACTATTGGGTCGCTGGAAAAGTCATGATGCATTTTTACATAGAAAAAACACAGAAAAATATGTCATGACTTTCCCGTTAACCTAATATATTAAAATCTAATGGTCTATCATGCAATTTGAACAGAATTTTTTGAAACCATCTAAATACATAATTTTGTAACATCGAGCTTTGTTCATTAGGAAAACACTGGTTAACTAAGTTACACTAGTTAACTAAGTTATGTTAACACATTTCATCATACAATATCATATAGCCTGTGGATAATTCCACTACATACATGTTAGAAAACAATACTGAAAGGCAAATAACATTTTAGTATTGTTATGAAAACAGTTTTGACTTGGTGACTCTCTGAAGGGTTCCTAGATGATATTTTGAGAACCTCCAGATTATGGTACAACTTAATAAGGAACAGGACATAATCATTTAAAAAAAATGAAGATGTCTATATTGACATGAACTAACTCCTACTGGTCTACCAAGACTGACCTCAGATTTCATACCCTTCAAACACATTCCCTGGTCAGATGCCCCACTCTGACACCTTCTCATTGGATGTTTTTCTTCAGTGCTCCTGTAGCCTTTTATACAGTTACTTATCATAGCACGTCCCATATTTCATTGTGATTGCCTGATAATTTGGCTCTCTCTCATTAGAATGAAAAGATATCCTAAAGTCAGGAGGTATCTTTTATCCCTGTACCTTTGGAACCTAGCATATATATTCATTGTAAATAATAAAAGTTTGGTGAGTCAGCAAACGAATGTAAACTAAACATACCTCTCCCATCTGTTGTTCAATAATTTGATGTGCAATTTCTTCTATGGTTGCCATGATCTAATTGCCCAGTGTCCTGTCAAAAATTGTAAAAAGACGCCCTTTTTACAATAATACCCACAAAAACACATTTATTGAAAAATTTTCAAGTTAACATATGATATGATATTGAGGACTTGATTCAAATAATCCAGCTGAAGCAGGACAGGTTGGGAGGGAACAGACAAAAAAAAAAAAAAAATTGGCCGTGAATTGACACTTGTTGAACGCAGTCACAACTGGTAATGCTTATATACAGGGATTTATAAAACTGTTCTTGTTACTTCTATGTATTCTGAAAGTGTTTATTAAAAAAAGTATTGGTACAAACAGATGGCATAATGGTTATGTTGCTGGACTCCTATGTAGTCGACTGGGGTCTGAGTCCCAGACATCACAGCTTAAAACTCATGCCAGGTACAAGTGCATGTATGCCCAAAACCCCAAAAGGAGAATGGAGAAGGGACTGCAGTGTGGCCGTTCCCCCTGGGGGGTGATTTCTTGCTGTCTCTCTCTCTCTGACTCTCTGGAGAGCTCATGCGCCCTATATTGCAAAAACCTAAAAAAGAAAAAAATAAAGGGGGGGGGGCAGCTGGTGACAGAATGGTTAAGGCTCTGGACACCCACCTGCCCGACTATGGTTTGAGTTTTGGATCTTATGGCTTGAAAATCACACTGGGCACGTGTATGTGCGTACTCAAAATCCTGAGAGAATAGATTGCAGCATGGTCATCCCCCTGGAGGGTGATTTCTCAATTTCTGTCTCTCTGTTGAGCATATTTGCCCTATAGCAAAAATCTCTCACTCTCAAAATAGTCTTTGAAGGCTGGCTATGTGGCTGGATGTTAGGGCAAGTGGATTCCATATGGCCAAATGTGCAGTTCAAGTCCTAGACTTAGTACCCGGGAGTGTGTCAATGTGCTCTGAATCCCAGCAAGGATTGAGGGGCAGGGATTGAGACATAACCATGCCCTGTTGTGAGGTGCTTTCTTCCTCTCCTCTCTCTCAAGCAAGCTCTTGTGTTACCAGTCCAAACTTTCCCCCCATCTTTATAGGACTCAAAGGCAGTCAGCCATGTGGGAGTCCAACGATGTAACCAAGTTTAAAGGAAAGGCTAATAAATGAGGAAGCTCCTGAAAGGGAACTCAGTAACAAGGAACAGAAAGAAACATAGTTTAGAATATTTTCTAAAGAAAATCCAATTTAAAAGAAATCATTAGTTGGGCCTGACTACGGTACGGCACTCAAGGTAGCTGGATCCCACATGGTCAAGTATACAGTTCGAGTCCTAGACCTGGTGGCTTGAGAAATATGCCAGGTGCATGTGCTTGTGGGTTCCAAGTAACAAGAGGAGTGCGAGATAGAGGAGAAAGGATTATGGCATGACCACCCCACATGAGGAGACGCTTTCTCATTTTCTCTCTAACTGGTGAGCAGATACTCCCTCTGACAAATTTTTTTTTTTTTTGGAGAAGTTTTCGCTATAGGGCGCGTGCGCTCGCCAGACAGATAGAGACATAGAGACAGAAAGCGATAAATCACCCCCCAGGGGGGATGGTCACACCGCAATCCCTTCTCCTCCATTCTCCTCTCGGGATCTTGGGCACACATGCACACGTGCCCGGTGTGAGTTTTAAGCCACCGGGTCCAGGATGCAAACCGTGGTCAACTACGTGGGAGTCCAGCGACATAGCCATTACGCTAACTGCTGGTTCCCCGACAAATTTTTTAAAAAAAGAATCATTAGTCTTAAAGACAACAAAGTAATTGAAAATATGCAAATGAACATGACACTATATATCTTGCATAAACATGTATGCTAGCTCTATGAATAATATACATATCTCTCGGACACTGAATATTCTCTCTCTGAACAAAACTGCTTGCTTGCTTGTTTGTTTGTTTGTTTATTGTTTGGAGAGGTTTTGCTATAGGGCGCATGCGCTCGCCAGAAAGACAGAAAGAGATGGAGAGATAGAAAGTGAGAAATCACCCCGCAGGAGGGATGGCCACGCCTCAATCCCTTTTCCATTCTCCTCTTGGGATCTTGGGCACACACACACACACACACACACACGCGCGCGCGCGCGCACACACACACACACACGCCCGGCGTGAATTTAAGCCACCAGGTCCAAGACTCAAACAGCGGTCAGCTACATGGGAGGTTCAGCGACATAGCCATTACACTAACTGCTGGTCCCCAAAACTGCTCATTTTCTTCCACACAACTCTAAGCCACACTCATACCTTCATGTAAAAACTTGTCCTTTGATTTGTGTAAACCAGTAAAACCGGTCTTTAATGACCTTACTTTGCCTTTGAGTAACTTAGTCCTAACACAACTGCTTACTGAGGACTGACACTGAAGTCTGTCCCTTTCTTGATATCAACATGGGTGACTTGTGTCCACAAAGATGGCCTTACTATAACCAATCTAGTCTCAAAGTTTCTTGACCTCAAGTCCAACACAAGATTTAATACTAGTTCTCCTTTCCCCGTTACAATTTAAGATGCCTTTTGTTAAATGTTACAGTATAGGCATATACATTATTTGTAATTCCTTGAATTCAACATGTTGTCTCATGTTTCTCTGTCTTTACTAATGGCTTCTCTCTCTGCTACGAATGCTACAAAATTAATTAAATCAGTATTTTCCAAAGTCTAGCTATGGTGGTGCAGCAGTAGTGCAATACTGGAGGCCATGTGGAAGACTGGGATTTGGTTCCCACATCAACCTGTCCGTGCTGGGTGCATGCACACATGTCTGTGATCCTACCTGGTAGGGAGGGCTTGAGGTGGAGATATGGATCATGACATTAGACCTAGTTGAGGGTGCTTATTTCTTTTCCATTAAAGAAATAAAGTTTAAAAAAAGAAACAGAGAAACTTTAGACAATATGTGCATGTGTTTTCCAAGAGTAAATTTAACTCTGAAGATGATGCCAAACAGGCATTCTTTACAGGGTGTCGGTAGAAAGCTGAACTGTTAAAACGTCTTTAGAAAGTGAGTTGCCAAGGTGCATCAAGAAACTTATAATGTTCATGCTCATTGGCTTGATAAAAAGAAATACACACCATAAAGAAGAATCAAATGGAGCTGTTAGAGATAAAGGCTATAATACAGGAAATCAAAATCTCCCTCAAAAGCATTAAAAGATTAGATCAAGCAGAAGATTGAATCTTAGATGTTGAATACAAAATCTCTGACCTGGAGAAAATCACCAAAAAGACTGAGAAAATAACTTTAGAAAAATTGAGCATAGTTGGGGCCGGCAGGTGGCCTGGTGGTTAAGGACGCTGGACTCCCACATGGCCGACCACAGTTCGAGTCCCAGACCTGGTGGCTTGCTTTCTCACTTTCTCTCTCTCCTCACTCTTTCCCTCTCTAGTCAAATTTAAAATAAATAAATAAAGTTAAATTTAAAAAAGAAAAGTCATTTAAAAAAAATGAGCATAGTATACCAGAAATAATAGATACCATAAAGCGCTCAAACATCTGGATAATCAGTATCCCATAAGGTGAAGAAACTATACGGGCATTGATAATCTATCCCATGAAATCCTGGAAGAAAAATTCCCAGACCTAGAAAGGCATTCAAATATCCAGACCTAAGAAATACAAAGGGCCCCTAACAGAATGACCCCAAGAAGATCTTTTCCAAGGCACATCATAGCCAGATGGGCCAAAACCACAAAGACAAGGTACTAAAATTGGCAAAAGAGAAAAACATCAGGTTACTTACAAAGATTAACCCATCATGCTAACATTAGACCTCTAATTGGAAACAATATGAGCAATGAAAGAATGGAAAACTATATTCAAAGTGTTAAATGAGAAACAATTTCAACCAGGAATACCAGATACCCAGCAAGATGATCCTTCATATAGGAAGAAAAGATAAAAACATTCTCAGATAAACAAAACCTGAAAGAATTTATCAATACCAGACCAGCTCCTCAAGTTCTGAAGGGAGTGCTATACCAGGAAAACTAAAGACAAGAGAAATAAGAGAACAAAAAGCAAGTGAGAAAATGACCAACTTAATGGTAGGTACAAGTCCAGAAATATCAAATATCAACATTAAATGTTAACTTCCAAGATTTAAACAGAAAGACCAGACCACAGCAACACTGCAAATTCAACGAAAGAGAGATTAATTACATGAGACTGAACTGGTGAAAGAGAATTTTATGACTCTTGACTAAAAGGTTACTGATTTTCTTCTATGCTTTGTTTTCCAGATTTAAAGATTTTATTTTCTTTTCAGCTGTTAATAGACTTAGCAATTTGTTAAAATGTTTTTCTTTTTAATTGAAACATAAACTTTTCTCTCTTCCTGACCACTTTTTTTTTTTTTTTTTTTCTTGGAGAGGTTTTTGCTACAGGGCGCTTGGGCTTGCCAGAAAGACAGAGAGACAGAGAGACAGAAAGCAAGAAATCACCTCCCCCCCCGGGGGGGTGGGGTGGCCATGCCACAATCCTTTCTCCTCTCCCTGGCCGCTTCAAAAACACGCTGGACAAGTGTGCATGAATGTCCCAAATCCTGAGAGAATGGAGAAGGGACTGCAGCATGGCCACGCCCTCAAGAGGTGTTTTCTGCCTATCTATGTCTCTGTGTCTCTCTGGCAAGTGCACATGCCCTGTCAAAATCTTTAAAAACAAACAAACAAAAAAGCACTTCCCCCATTTTTTTTTTTTTTTTTTTTTTTTTTTTTTTTTTTTTTTTTTTTGTGGAGAGGTTTTTGCTATAGGATGTGTGCGCTCCCCAGAAAGACAGAGATAGAAAAAGAGAAATCACCCTCCAGGGGGGACGGCCACACCGCAATCCCTTCTCCTCTCAGGATCTTGGACACACATGCATACGCACCAGCATGAGCTTAAGCTACCGGGTCCAGGACTCAAACCGTGGTCAATTACATGGGAATCCAGTGACATAGCCATTACACCAACTACAGGTCCAGGTCCCTCCCTCTCCAGATCCTAATTATCTTCTTCCCTCTTATTCTTTCCCATTTGGTCACACTCAATTTAGGATGTTGTTATCTAGAGCAATATAAGCATATATGTATGCTTATGTTTATTTTTTACATGACAGGAGAGGAGGGTGGTGATTAGGTAGGAATCAGAATTTTCTCATTGTGAGCCATGCCCAGCCTGCCTGAATCACACACTAAGTTAATCTGTGTACCCCTACCCACCAGGCCTCAGGTTGTGAACTGAATTCCTTTCGATGTGGGTCCAGCATCATAGTGTTGCATTAGTGCTGTGTCACGGGTTGGTCCCAATTTTTTAGAGTTTATTTATTTCTTCTAGTGGGGAGTGGGCACTCTCAACATGGTCTTCATGCTGTGATCCCATCCTCAGCCTTGGCCAGCTAGGATCATATGCACACGCATGTGTCACCACTATGCACAAGTACTGGCCTGCCCATATGTCTTCAGCACCATGGAGCACTGTATTACCAATGCTCCGCATGGTTGGTCCCAAAGCAGTATTCTGTAAACTTTTTGTTGTAAGCCAACAAGGGGTGGGGTAAATTAATTTAGGTCATGACCGAAATTGTTTAAGAAATGAAAATAGGGAACCTGCAGTTAGCATAATGGCTATGTCGCTGGACTACCACATAGTCGACCGCGGTTCGTGTCCCGGACCCGGTGGCTTAAATCTCATGCCAGGCGCGTGTGCGTGTGTGCCCAAGATCCCGAGAGGAGAATGGAGGAGAAGGGATTGCGGCGTGACCATCCCCCCTGGGGGGTGATTTCTCGCTTTCTGTCTCTCTGTCTCTCTCTGTCTGGCGAGCGCACGCGCCCTATAGCGAAAACCTCTCCAAAAAAAAAAAAAGAAAGAAAGAAAGAAAGAAAATAGAACAGAATCAGGCTTAATGAGGGTAAAAATAGTCTGAAGACTTCATTTCAATATAATATGCGTGTGAATTTGCTGGGTCATGATGTGAAATGTATTTCAGTGGGTTACAGTCAACAAGTTTTAAAACTCATGATTCTCCCTTCCCTTTTTTGGGGGGGTAGGTCCCTTTGAAAATCCAGTAGAAGTTAAGGTTCCTCTCACCAGAAAACAAGTTCACATTCATTCAGAGTACAAACAATTTAATATGTGAAATTTCAAGGGGTTTTACAAGCTTCCTACAGCCAGTCCAAGGACTCAAACTTAAGAACCACTGGGCTCAAATTTCAGCTACACCAGAACTGAGTTTCCTCAATTTATACTCAATATAGGCAACTTTGTGTATGATAAAAACCCCTGGAAACAAAAGGCCATATTTGTATCAGCACCTGGTAGAAGGCTTTACCAAGTAACAAATTCTGCTTCAGACTATCAGTGTGGCCTTAATGGTCAAAGTTTAATTCCTTCTCCTGGTATCTGTTCAATATTTATGAAGCACCCACAGAGTGCCTGGCACCATGGACACACAACTGAGTTCTTTTATTACTTGACTCCTCAATCTTATCTCCCAAGAGAGGCCCTCTGTTCTGGTCAAACTGGGATTTAAAAAAAAAAAAAAAAAGATTTTTGCTATAGGGTGTGTACACACTCAGGAGAGACAGAAAGAAACAAAGCGAGGAACATTTCCCCCTAGGGGGTGGGTGGTGGCCAAGTCACAATCCCTTCTCTATTCTTGAGATTTTGAACTTGCACGCACAGGCACCCAGCATTGAGTTCCAAGTGTCCGGTCTGGGACTCAAACCATGGTTGGCCATGTGGGAATCCAGCTGGTCTCTCTTAGAGAGGTTTCTGCTATAGGGAGTGTGCACTCACTAGAAAGACATAAAGCAAGAAATAACCCCCCTGGGGGATGGCCACGACACAATCCCTTCTCCTCCACTCTCCTCTCAGGATCTTGGGCACGTACATACATGCGCCCAGTGAGTTTAAGCCACCGGGTCCGGGACTTGAACCACGGTTGACTACATGGGAGTCCAGCGACATAGCCATTACACCAACTGCTGGTCCCACACCCAAGGGTGGGAACCATACATTTAATAGCCACTTCCAGAATGCTTGCTGCCATTAATTTGTGTTTCCCTTGAAATCCTGAGACTGAAATGCCCCTACAAACAATGGTGAAATAATAACATTTCATATGAGCCCACCCCCCCCCCCTTTTCTTTGGAGAGGTTTTTACTATAGGGTACGTGGGCTCACCAGAAAGACAGAGACAGAGACAGAGATACAGAAAGTGAGAAATCACCCCCTAGGGGGGATGGCCACGCTGCAATACCTTTTACTCCATTCTCCTTTCAGGATCTTGGGCACGCACGCACACATGCCTGGTGTGAGTTTAAGCCACAGGGTCTGGGACTCCAACTGCGTCAACTACACATGGGAGTCCAGCGACATAGTCATTACGCCATCTGTTGGTCCTACCACCCACCTTTCAAAAAGATTTTTGCCAGAGGGCGTGTACACTCAATGGAGTCAGACAGAGGAAGAGGGACAGCGAGAAATCACCCCCTCAGGGAGGATGGCCATGCCTCAGTCTCTATTCCAGTCTCTTCTCAGGATTTCGGGCACGCAGGCATACATTCCCAGTATGGTTTCCAAGCCCCAGACCAAGAATCGAACTGCAGGTGGCCATGTGGGATCCAGCACCTTAACCACCACACCACTTACCCATGAGAACCATTTAAAAAAAAATAAGAAAGACATAATCCCTTTCTGGTCCATTAACAGGACATGAAAGCAAAAGTTAAAAAACAATCGGCGTGTATCCATCACGGAGATGAGACTGTTCAAAAAGGCCTCGACGTTGAAGGCCTGTTTCCAGCGGCACGAAAGGCTGAAGACGTTCAAGCTGTCTTGCTGCTTTCCCTTTCCAGGTACTTTCTTACCGGCTAAACCACTTACTGAAGGTGATATGGCAGTGGGACTACATCTCTATTTCATAAAATGGTATCAAAAGAGGTTGGAGCAGCATTCTTAACAAAGGAGCTAGTGGAGGCCCAGACGTGCCCGGGGCAGGGAGGACGCGGCCGGTGCATTCGCTTTTCTCAGAAGACACCGGTCCAAAGGCAGCGGCTACTCTGGCCGCGGAGGTCCTCAAAGAAAAGTGAAAGCAGAAGGCGTCGATCAGTCTGTCCCAAGGAAGCACCAGACTCAGACGCGGCCCTGAAAGAAGAGGACTCCAGACCGGGCCCCGGGGCAGGGGTCGGCCTCACCCGCATCCCGCCTGCCCAGCGCCCCGCGGGACAGGCCCCGGCGCGCGGCTCCCTGGGGCGGGGGAAGCGCTGGCGGCGCCGAGACGGAAGCTTTTCCTGTAGGTGAAAGGTCAGAGGCGCCGCGGGAGGCGCTGCAGGAGAGGCGGCTGCGCGCCGGGAAGCTCGCTGGGATACCGCGCCCACCGCCCTGACTGCTCTCCGGCCCCGGTCTCTCCGAGGCCCCGCGCGTCCGGCCCGGTAACTGCGGCCACTCTGCGCGCCCGGCCCGCCGGGCCGATACCCAACGCCCTGGCCCTGTCGGCTCGGCCCGGCTCTGCCAGGCCCGGCCCGCAGGCAGTGGGAGCGCACCGGCCGCATTCGTTGGCAGTTGGGACCGAGGGACACCCCAGCCCCCGCCGCGCAGTGGACACCCCACCTGGCAGTTCTTACCCTCTCCACCGCGTAACTCCTGCGTCTGGCGCAGATCCGAGTCCCGCTGCGGCGCCGCAGGGCGGGGGTGCTCCCCGGGAGGAGAGGGTGGAGAATGTAGAAGGGAGAGGGGGTCGGGGATAAGGAGGGAGGGAGCTTTCTAGGTTTGTGTATTTGGGGGGGGGTCAGAGTTCGTGACCCCTCTCTCGGCTCGGCGGAGTTTGCTCCCCTCGCGCTTGCGCATTAGCGATGTGGAGAAGCAACCAGAGGAGGTGACGTTCCCCGAGTCGGGTGGAGGGAGCGGAGCTTCGAGCCGCGGCTCTGAAAGGCGGCTGCCCCCTATCGACTCGGAGGGAGACTACCCCGCCAGAGCGGCGCGTGCCCATCTGGTACTTTGAGAAGCCACGTGTGTTTAGCATGTTTGTCAAAAAGTTCTAAGTCGACGTTTCAGATCTGAGTAATAATAACCCGATGGGCTTTAGGCAGCTCTATTTATAATTTCTGAAGAACTGGGGTCTGTTATAAGTTCTCCTATTACCATAGACTCTAATATTCATTAGAGAACTAATATGTCCAGGTAGATTCCAATCAGATATTTGAACTTCTCTTATTAGGACTAGCTGAGGCAAAATGATGTGTGAGGGAACCAGCAGTTAGTGTAATGGCTATGTCGCTGGACTCCCACGTAGTCGACCGCGGTTCGCGTCCCGGACCCGGTGGCTTAAACACGCAGGGCACGTGTGTGTGTGTGCCCAAGATCCCGAGAGGAGAATGGAAGAGAAGGGATTGCGGCGTGACCATCCCCCCGGGGGGTGATTTCTCGCTTTCTGTCTCTCTGTCTCTGTCTGTCTGGCGAGCGCACGCGCCCTATAGCAAAACCCTCTCAAAAAAAAAAAAAAAAAAAAAGATGTGTGAATGTAGTAAGGCAGAGTTCTACTTACTAGTTATTTTGCATGAAGAGACTTAATGGCTAAATCAATAATAATCACTAGAATGTATGCTCCTCAAAGGCAGTGTGTTCTCTAGCATAGAGGACATGCCAGCTGGGCAATAAATTTTTTTTTTTTTTTTTTTTTTTTTTTTTTTTGAGAGGTTTTTGCTATAGTGTGCGTGCGCTCACCAGACAGACAGAGACAGAGAGACAGAAAGCAAGAAATACCCCCCAGGGGGGATGGCCACGCTGCAATCCCTTCTTCTCCATGCTCCTCTCGGGTTCTTGGGCACGCATGCACACACGCCTGGTGTGAGTTTTAAGCCACCGGGTTCGGGACGCGAACCGCGGTCGACTACATGGGAGTCCAGCGACATAGCCATTACGCTAACTGCTGGTCCTTGAGCAATAAATATTTGTAAAGCCAAAGAGTACTGACAGCATCACACTTTTGACAGTGGCCACCTGTGGTAGCAAGGTGTGACGTGAAAAACAACCCTGTGTGCAGAGCACTGTGTGGTTTAGACTTTAAAGAGTCCTCAAAATTTCTATTGTATTTAGCATAATTTCAGCATTGTAAAAAAGGATCCAAAGATTTAGAATAGAAACCCAAGATTAGGGGGCCAGCAGGTGACGCGGTGGTTAAAGGTGCTGGACTCCCACATAGCCAAAAGCAGTCTGAGTCCTGGACCTGGTGGCTTGCATTCTCACTTTCCCTCTCTCTCTTTCTCTGTCTCTCTCCAATCAAACTGGAAAAATAATAATAATAACAATAAAGTTTAAATAATTCTTAAAGAAAAAGAAACCCAAGATTAGAAAAACAAGTATTTGCTGGGAACAAGACTATCTTTCAAACAAAAAAACCGACTGTCATTTCCCTTGAAGGAGGCAACTAGACATGGAGAAAGAGTATGCTACATTCCCTAACACTAGAAACTTGCTTTATGCTTCACTCTCTAAAAGTCTACCTGTACCTTTCAGCATCACTTGTTTTGTGTTTGGTTTCGTTTTAAGGCAGTCCACCCACCACCTCCGTATCTTTAAGCTGGTCCTAAAGGTAGAAGTTATTAGAGTACACTGTTGATCCAATGGAAATAGCAAACAGACCTCACTATGCCTATGGTGGTACTTGTGGTTATCCCTTACCATTCAGTTAAGTCACTTACATCACAATAAGCTGACTTACTAAAACTTGGAAGTAGAAGGCATTTTGAGGGCATCCATTTGTGGGTCTTGTAGTTTTCCTCAATTATCTTTAGGAAAAGAGGTCAGTGAGGTTTATATTTAAATGTGTGATTCTATTTGTTAATTTATCTGTCATCAAAAGAACACGTTGCCTAAAAGAAAGGTCTGAATAGTGTGCAAAATGTTTACACACTTTTGTGAAAATTGTCGTTTTCATTAATTTGTAAGCCATTGTTATATATATCAGTTTTATTTTTGGTACATGTCAAATTGCAACTGAAAACTTAGTTTGTCAATTTTTTTAAAATAATTACATTTTATTAACTTTATGTACTTATTTTAATGAACAGAAAAGGACAAATTGTGTATAGTGAGAGAAAGAGAGAGAGAGAAAGTCATCTGCCAGGTGTGGGACTTGAACCACGGTCAGCCAGGTCAGAGTCCAGAACTGAATAAAGCTTTTGTTTAATTAAAATAAGATAAAAAAGTGTGACTCTAAAAATGGTATGGTTTGGGGACAGGTGGTGGCACAGTAGTAATGCAACTGGACTTATATGGGAGGGTCCTGAGTTCACGTCCCCTCTCTCTGTGCACACGAGGAGGTGTGTGCTTGCCTGCCTGGGATCCAGGCTGGCTGACACTGGGTGAACTGTGGCATGAAGACCCTGATGGGGATGCTTTTCTGTCTGTCTTTGTAACACAAATAAATGGGGAGAAAAAAGAAAGAAAGAAAAGAAAAATGAAGGACATCATCACACAAGCAGTAGATATAGTCAATTTATTTTGTATAAATATAATACATATTAACATATTTACAATGCTAATTTTTTATTTATAAAAGATCTACATTTTTATATGAACAATAACATACAAACTATTATCACTTGCAGCGAAAAGTATTTCTAGAAATACATTATATCATTAAAAAAAAAAAAAAGAATATTTCAAGATTGGTTCTTACATGATGACTAACATAAGAAAGTTTCCCCCATCTTCCCTTTCCCCCATCCCAAAGAAAAAATCATTTGATATTTAAGCTTTTAGAAAATCTCCTTCCTTTAGTTGTTTTGTTTTGTTTTGAATCCTAGTAGAAACTATCTCTTTTCTTATAAAGAAAAAAGACATTTTTCCTTAAAATGTTTTCCTTCAGCAAGTGGCATTAAAAGTAGCATATGCTCTGGAATCAGTAAGTGTATTGGAGGTGCTTTAAAAAAAAAGAAAGGAATTCATAGGAATTTAATTCACCCAACAGATACTCAGTGTCTCCTACACACAAGGCACTTTGCCAAATGTTGTGGGGAACTGCAAAAGAACAAGAGAAGCTGCTCTCAAGGACAGGATGTGATAAGTACCATATGAAAGTTTATCAACTAAGTAAACGCTATGGGAGCATGGAAGGAGAAACTGGATCTGGTCTGGAGGAACGGGGGAAATGATAGACTAGGATCAGGTGTCAGAAGTCTTGGCTAAATAGAGTGGAGGTGGGTTAGATAATAGGGAAAAGAACAGTGAACAGGAAAAGGCTGGGTTGGAGTTAGCTGGAGTATGTGATTCCTGAGGAAGTGTGCTATGCCACACTAGAAAGCCACCATAAGACTATGGATGAAGCCAGATTAGAACTATGCTCTAAGAAAGACCGTTTTGGCACTTTGGGACCACACAAAGAAGGCACTAAATCAGAGCAAAAGTTACTGTAGTCATTGGGAACAGGTAACCAGGACTTGAGCCAGGGACTGTGCAGTGAGTGACCACAGAAACGAAATGATGGGAAGGACGCAAGAGCAGTTGCAGAAAGCCTTCTTGAGACTTGGAAGCAGGTTCTGGAGCTTCAAATGGTGTCTTTTATAGAGAATACAAACAGGTTTGAATGAAAAGAAACTGAGTTGAGTTTAAAAGGCTCGAGAACTCATGTAGACATCTAACAGGTACTTGCAAGTGGAGTCTTGAAAGATGGTGAAGGGAGCTGTAGGTCTAAGATCTTATAATGAGGGCAGTTGGGGGCTGTGTTTGTGTTATAGACGACAACAATCCTGTTTGCACTTTTTACTATTCAACTAAACCAATGTCTTCTCTTTAAAGACCCAGGGCAGGACTCCAGGAGAAATGGATACACTAGATACAGTGTCTAACCTCAGGGAGTATAAACTACAGTAAGAGAAACAGGCCTAGGATGGATCTCAAACTTCAAAGCTGAGCACAGTGGAAGCATACTCGAAGATGTATCAACATCAACATATGCTGTGAGAACATTTACATTTAACTAAACTACCAAGTGAGAGTCTTCATTTCTAGATAAACTCTACCTACCTAATATACAATGTGTTTTTTCCAATGAAACTGTATTTTAAAGTGATCTTCCTCACTTAAGTTGTTTCATTATAGCTTTCTATGAATCACAATTCATTCTAATTTCATTGAAAGAAATGCTACTGAATACTCAGACTCAAGTTTTTGGCCGAAGGAGAGAGAAGTATTTTGGACCGCCAAAGGACAATAAGGAGGATCCTGGGTACATTAGAGAAAAAAGGTTGAGTTGGGAAGACATTCAGAAATGTGAGATGATGCCAAAGACAACCTTTTTCATTTTCTTAGTATTCTGTGAGGTCCTCTACAGTTATAGCTTCTACAGACGAAGGAAGATCTGTGATTGGACACCCAAAGAATGCAGGCCTTTCCCCAGATTAGCCTAGCGTCTCTTATCTAGATTATTTTCATTATCCGCTTTAGTTTACCTTTATAATTGTACTTCTCTCTCCTCCTTATGAATAAAAACAGTACATAATAAAGCATTTGATGGTAGTACGTGTATCTGTCTAATGTAGCATTCTTGGTGCCTAGATACTTTCTCCTCATTTGTAGACTACACTCAATTTCATCCTTCTAAAATATTAGCTATCAAGTGATATTTTGAAAGTGGTTTTATTACATATTGTATATAATTAAGTTCCCGTTTGACATTGAACAAGTCTGGTTAGATAAATGACAACTGATCAGCTTTTATGAGTTATGAAGGACTGATAAAAGGGGAAAGAATGTAATATTATTCTACATTTAAGACATCTTTATGGGGGAGGATGCACTGATAGTTTTTCAGAATTTTATATTATACAAAATCCTCTATGGTGCTTATACTCATATATGACTCTCACATGTAATTCAAGAGAATTACTATAAATTTGTGCCAGGTTTCTGTGGTTTCTTTTCTCTCACTCTGTAGATTTAGAACTTATTCTTCTTTTTAAAATTTTTATTATTATTATTTTTAACTTGCTTTAGGGCATGCACACTCACCAGAGAGAGACAGAAAGAGAGAGTGAAAGCAAGCTGCCAGGTCCGAGACTTGAACTGCAGCCTATCACGTGGGAATCCAGCGCCTTAACCACCACATTACCTGCTGGCCCTAGAACTGGTTCTTGATTTAGCCAAGTGTTGGGAGATAGAATAGCCTAGCTCAGATGTTTTCAGATTCTAAGACTTAAACCAAACTCTATGGTCAGACAGAAAGCTCAAGTGGACGGGAGGAACCCTGAATAGCTTGTGGTCTGGCTAAATGCCAGATTTAATGCAGCAGAAGGAAATGCTTTATAAGGCATAACCTTGACTTCCAAAGAGAATACGCTAAAAACGGTGGGGATTGTAACGTGGGAGTCTTATTTACATGGTCTTGATTAAATTAGCGAGCTACATAGAAACAGTCATTACCTGCCGTGACAGAGGACTTGGGAGAATAACATGGTAGGATTGTGTGTGAGGTTGCAACAGGGTTTGAAATTATTCCATAGCAAGAAATAGCCAGAAAAAACTACAGCAGCCAACCCTGGAGCTACCAGGGTCTCTGGCACTGCGGCAGAGAGCATCCCAAGGCTTCAGAAAGGCACTCAGTAACCTCCTCCCTGGCTATTGTTAAGTATCACTCTGAATTAGGCAATGCTTCATTTAGAAGGAGAAAGTAAAATTCTTATATGAAATAATGAACTATTCTATGGATAATCTAGCTTAAGATAATTTAATGCTTTAAGTACAGTCAATAAAATATATTATAAACACGGGGATAACTTTAAATCATTGTGTTAACTTTATTTTTCTTCTGCTAATCAACAATTTTTATATAAGGTAGTTTACCTTAAACAATAAGTGCACCAAAGTTATGAATATAATTTTTTTTCTAACGAGGTGCACTGACAATTGGTTAAAGAAAGGGTTTTTTTGTTTGTTTGTTTAAGTTACCAGGGAGAACATATCACAAAGTAATTTACAAAGATGTTTAAAAAATGAATATTACACAATTTCAGTTAATACTGGCTTAGAATTTGTGCTTTTCTGATGTTAATTCCAGTTCACTTTTAAAAGCACAATATTACAGGAAATGTAACATTCTTTTTAGATACAAATATTACCACTGACTTGGGCTCAAAACTCTTACAATAGCAGAGGATATTATGTAATATAAAGTTTGTCATATTTTCCTATTAAAAAATAATTCATTTCTGCCTGTTTTTAACTGGTAGGTTTAAAAAAAGATTAGACTTAATGAAAAACCCTTAAGAGTTGATTATTTGTAGCCTTCTGCAAATGAAAACATCTTCATTCCTGCTCACAGTTAAAAAAAAATTAGATTTATTTTTAAAAATTCAGATTTATCCTTTTGCTATAATTCTTTGATGATGTAATATTAACTCAAACCCAAAGAGGTACTAACAGTGAACTATTTTAGATAATTTACCAGGAATTTCATTTCACAGTTACTGAGGTAGAAGCTGGCCATGTATTTCCCCATTAAAGGATACAAAAATTCATCTAATTTTACTGATTCAAAGACATGCATTTGTCATAAGCAGTTGTATAATAATCATCATTTCTAAACCAAGCACCGCATGGAAATTCGCTCCTTGATATGTGTTTTTTTGTTGTTGTTTTTGTCTTTACTTACAAAGATTTAACACTAGTGAGAATGTTATAATATAAGGTAGAGAAAACAGTGTGGACTGTGTCACAAACAGTTAATACAGTATACAGTATTAAGTTAAGTTTCCCGGTCTTTACAGAAACTACTTTAGAATTCAGTGTGAAGCTCAGAAATAATTCTGACCATTAAGTAAACATCAAATTTTAAATAAATAACATACATGAAAAAAAAAACAAACATTAAAAAAATTATACTTAACAAAATAATTTCTTATATCTGATGAAGAGTTTATGATTGGATTTATCTTGGCAGTGTTCATTTTTATAAAACTTTTGAATTGCTTTTACTCCATTCTGATGAAAGTCCACCTCTTCAGAATCACAGAAGAGATGAAATCAATACTGCTACAATATTGTGCCTTCCTGAAATGCTTCTATCCACCTATTGATAAAAGACATTTGTTAGATTGATAAAACCCAATTATTTGACATATGTTGAATGCAATATAAATAAGAGCTGGGTCTGTGGACCTGGTTACCTTAACAGCATATATAAGATTTTCCCTCTAGCAAACTGGAATTCTGCAAACATGGAACTACTCTTTATTTGGTACTTTTGATATAGAAGGACCCTGAATTCATGAATAACTCAGGGTTGATAGTTGCCTAAAGTGTCTGCCCTCTGACAAACTTACTCCCTCCCACCTCAGCCCCCCACCCCAGTTACAGGGTAACCTGAAACCCTTGAATAGTTTAGTACCTTGAATAGATTAGACTTACTGCTTCTCTGTCTCATCCCTTTGACTGTGTAAGGTGGGTTCTGAGCCCCTTCCCCACTCCTAACATCCCCTTCCCCAATTTTCCCATAAAGGGCCATGTCCAACCCCCAGTGGGGGGCGGGAGATTCAGAGTGTTAACTCTTCTGTGCCCGCTGGCGTAATGAACAGTTCTCCTTATCTTTCCAAATGCTGCTTTTTGTTTCTTGGTGTCTGGTTTTCTGCAACAATTTGGTTCAAACTTTAGCCTGAAAAGTGTGTCTCATGGCATAAGTCATGAAGAAGGGACTATTTCATGTGTAAAAGCTCTGTTTATTTCTAATGCTCTCATTTAATTGTTTTTAGAAGAGGATATATTAGCAAATGTTTTTATTACAATTCCTTTCCTCCCATATCTATCAGTTCTGCCTCAGTGGTTTTCACTAGCTATTTCTCTTCTCTCAACACTACCAATGGAAGTTTCCTTGGATACCCCCTAGTCAGACCTATTCTAATATCTTCAGTTAAAGGGATTCTGGTATCTAGTACACTCTCAGTTGATCATAATTTTACATGTAATATAAAAGCTTTGAAATTTTATAATAAAAGTCTCATAGAAGCCTTTCCAAGATTCTTTAGTGTAAAATAAAATTTTATCTGACAACATACACAGCTATAATTATCCCAGAGACACTTGGGGTAGTCTCTTTCTCCTCTCTATTAGCACAACTACTGATACTTCTGAAATTAAACACACTTTTCCTTTCTTAATGAAATAAATTTTCTTACAGTATTTTTTGGAGAGATTTTTGCTATAGAGTGTATGCACTTGCCAGAGACAGAGAGATGGAAAGCAAGAAAACGCCCTCGGGGGGGTGGGGGGGGGGTGGCCATGCTGCATTCCCTTCTCCATTCTCCTCTTGGGATTTTGGGCACACACGCACAAGTGCCTGGTGTGAGTTTTAAGCCACCAGATCCGGGACTCAAATTATGGTCAATTTTGTGGGAGTCCAGCAATGTAACCATTATGACATCTGCTGGTCCCATTTACAATAATATGTTACATAAAGAAAGAGACCATGGAACTATAGACACTTGAAATCATTCAAATTAGTCAAAATACCCAGTAACAGATTCAGCTTGAATTTTCAAAACTTTAAATTAGGTATAAATGCAAGTTATACCATAATAGCAAGGATTTAAAAAGCTCCTACATTCTACCAAAGTTAACACATTTTAATCATCTACCATGTACTCAAAATGCATCCCATACTATTAATAACCTCAATGATGGAGCCAGCAGGTGGTGTGGTGATTAAGACACTGGACTCCCACATGGCCAGCTGCAGTTCAAGCCCCAGACCTGGCAGCTTGCTTTCTCAGTTTCCTTCTCTGTCTCTGGTAAGTACATGTGCCCTATAGCAAATTAAAAAAAAAAAAAAAAAAAAAAAAAAAAAAAAAAAAACTTAAAAAAAATACCTCAATGAGAAACTTAAAATTTAGCCTAGAACTATAAATGACAAGTAAGCTGATTTCCTTTACTCAGTCACATTTAACTCTTTTTTTTCTTTTGGATTTATTCAACTTTATTTATTAGTATTATTTTTTTAAGTTGACCAGAGAAAGACAGAGAGGGAAAGTGAGAAAGCAAGCTGCCAGGAATGGGACTTGACCCACGGTTGGCCATGTGAGAATCTAGCGTCTTTAACCACCACGCCAACTACTAGCCCCCAACCCACATTTAATTCTTGTCTTGAGGGCATTTCTATAATAAAAGAAACAAAAAATAATATATATTGAAAAGCAGTAATTTTTATCAGTTTGATGACTGAATCCAGATAAAATTTATGAAAAAGATAACGTCTCACAGAATCTGGGTGGTTACTCTTTCAGTGTTGTTTAAATTTTTGCCAGAGGGCGCATATGCTCAAAGGAGTGGGTCTGGGTGAGAAAGCGTCCCCCACACAGGATGGTCATTCCTTAATCCCTTCTCATTCGTTTCTTCCATATTTCAGGATTCTGGGCATGTACATGTTCTCAGCATGTTTCTCAAGCTGCCAGGTTTGGCATTTGCACCATGCAGTTGGCCATGTAGGATTCAGCTGCCTTAACCACCACATCATGGGCTGGCCAGGCAATTACTATTTTGTCCAAGTAATTTTTACAGAAAAAAAAGTTAAGGGACATAATTTTTAAATATTCTTCTGTACTTTCCCCCAGATTATTTTGAACAGCTATACACTGCTGTATATCCTAAAATAGAGTGAAAAATAAAAAGTCTATTATATAGAGTGTAATGCTATAACTAGTTGGTATTAAGGAACATTTGCGATTCTGGTACGTTATTCCTAATGTCCTTAAACTGCAAGCCTTGGGACCAGCAGTTGGTGTAACAACTATGTCGCTGGACTCCCATGTAGTCAAATGGGTTGGCGTCCTGGACCCGGTGGCTTAAATTCATGCCAGGTGCGTGTGCGTGCGTGCCCAAGATCCTGAGAGGAGAATGGAGGAGAAGGGATTGCGGCATGGCCATCCCCCCTGAGGGGGGGTGATTTCTTGCTTTCTGTCTCTCTGTCTCCCTCTGTCTTTCTCACAAGTGCAAGCGCCCTATAGCAAAAATCTCTCTCAAAAAAGAAAAAAATCTGCAAGCCTTTCTACACAAAGCACTCCATATCTCTGTGAATTTTTAAGCTCACTGAGAAACATAAGCACCTCTTCCTAAAAACAAAAAATGTATGTTTTGCGAGGCCAAGGTATAAATCAAATGAAAGAGGGACCTTGATTTCTCAAAAGAGAGAGAGAGAGAAGCATCTCTGTGTGAATTAACCCTGTAAGATTCTTGTCGGAATTTTGAAGAGACTATTTCAGCCATTACCAGCTAACACGACACCCAGTTCTTTCTATTCAGTCATTGGGAACAGCATGGGAGCCTCTTAATGTGTTTGACCTTTTCCCCAAAGCAGCAGCTGCTTAATCTCCCACAGTTCCATGGCATGAGTGAATCATTGGATTGCCAAAGTCCTGGAATGTTTCAAGGGAAGATTCTTACCCTCACTGAAAGAGGTCAAATGCCTCTGTTTCCCTTCCCTTCAACAGAGGAGCACCATGCTGCCTTCTCCGAGTTCATGTGTAGGCAAAACAATTGGACAGGACTACCTATTTTCTTCTCCCCATTGTCTCCTAAAATATTCCAGACACCACTGTCTTCTTTTAAAACAATTCTGAAGAATTTGAATAATATGGTAAATTTTTCTAGCTCAGTCTTGGACTTAAAATTCTCAACACAAACTGCCTTAACGTAGGTTATTTAAAAATCAATCATGGCGACCAGCAGATGGCATAATGGTTAGGTTGCTGGACTCCCACAAGGCTCACACCAGACCCAATGGCTTCAAACTCATGAGGGACATATGTGCATGCATGCCCAAAATCCTGAGAGAAGAACAGAGAAAGAATTGTGGCATGGCCATCTCCCCTGTGGGGAGATTTCTCGCGTTCTCTGTCTCTTTCTGGTGACTGCAATGCGCCCTATAATAAAAATCTCTCCAAAAAAATTCATAACAACTTGAAATCTTACATATAAGGGTATGTGTAAATTACTTACTTTTGAGCTGAGTGAGCATCATCTGCTTTGAATACATAAAATAACATGTTTTTGTGTAGTAATTGAAATACTTTAGATTCTGAATTCTCATCTTTGACTTGAGTGACAGTGAATCCCAACAAAGGCTGACTCTCCAAAGCTGCCACATCCTTATTTAAAAATACACAAATGGAGAGGGTTTTTAGATTGAAACAAAGTTCAGATGTGAAAACTCTTGATCTATATAGTTTTCATGTACTTTCATATGCACATATACAAAACCATCACAGTTCTAACAACTTGCTCATCTTTCATTTATTCAGAAATATTTACTGAGCCACCCCCCACACCTGCCCTATGTCACAGTATGCTAGACAACCTGTACCACGTGCTTGTCCATTATTTTCCCTGCAACCGAGGAAGGCAGGTGATGATACTATTTTCCATTTATGGACAAAGAAAACAGCTCAGAAAGGTAAGTGCTTTGCCCTGATCCCAGTAATCTAAACAAAAAAGGGACAGTATTAAAGTGAACACCTATACATTGTTTATAACCCAAATAAAGCCTATCTTTTCTATGCTGATCCCCGAGCAATACAATTGAATTGTCAAGGGAGTGCCACCCAAAGAGGAGAACTCAGAAATAAGCACCTCTGCCTTTAGTGAACTAAGTCACACGTGACACCAAAAATGTTTACATTTTAATACTGTACAATGGAAAGTTCGAATACACGTGAGGAAGAGCTCTCCTGGTACAAAGCACGAACGTGGTTCACATTAGAATAACCGCAACTGGTGGCAGGTGGTGGGCGGTTAAGGTGCTGGATCCCAAATCATGGACTCTGCTGTTGGAGTCCCTGACCCAGTGGCTTGAAAAAGATGCCAGATGCTTGTGTGTGTGTATGTGTGTGTGTGTGTGTGTGTGTGTGTGTGCCCAAAATCCCAAGAGGAGAACGGAGAAGCAGGGATTCCAGCGTGGCCATCACCCCTGGAGGGTGACTTGTTACTTTCTTTCTGTATCTCTCAGGCTAGTACAAGCATAAATATGGTGAAAATCCATAAATAAATAAATAAATAAAAAAAGCAACAACCTTTTCCCTTGTAAAAGCAAAGCAAAAAAAAATAATAAATTCTCAAAATATTATAATTATTTCCAGTTAACATTAAAAAATAAGATCCCCGTATTACTCCTTTTTAGACTTTGTTCTTACCTCACTTGCAGCATATGTGTATAATACTTTATTCTTTATGACAAACCACAAATGCTTCCAAGGTTTTTTATTGCCCTTTGATCTGTACAAATAGCCACTCATAGAAGAATCTTCTGTGTTTGCTGATACCTAGAGAAGCAAGCCCCATACATTGTTTTAATCGTTTCCAAACAAATGTTAAATAAAAACAAGACTGTTTCCAATCAATAGGTGCTGAAAACAATAGCCACAATAGAATGTTTCAAAATAAAATCATGTATTTTCACAGACTGCTACTATACAATACTGTTATTACCATGAGCATAACAAAACTTTCCTGGGGCCAGCAGCTAATGTGGTGGTGAAGACAGCTGGGCAGCTGTATCCCAAGTGGCCCAATGCATGGTTCAAGTTCCAGAAGCAGCAGCTTGAAAAAAAGGTGTACATGCATGCCCAAAATCCCAAGGGGAGAATGGAGAAGGGATTACTGTATGGCCATCACCTCTTAATTACCCCTCTAGCTGCCCCCCCCCCCACCTCACCCCCGCATCTGTCTCTGGTGAGCAAAAGTTAAAAATGATCTTTCTTTTAGAAGTAATTCTAGAATTTCACCTGGTTTAACTGTGTTTGCATGTATGTGTCAATGTTTCTTTGTGAGATCATCTGTATTTTTAAGAGGATAAGAAAAGAAAAATTAATTCCAAAAGCCTAGACTGCTTTCTTAAAGCAGCATTTTTGGGGACTCTGTATATTGTTTACTGCCATCTTATCTTGGAGTACTAGAAAAAGGTATCTAAACCTTTAACTCTGTTTCTAAAATAACTTTTTGGCCTTATAAAAACCATTATCAACAAAACAGTAAATAGGACATTCTTTTTTTTAAAAGAGATTTTTGCTATAGGGCACGTGTGCTTGCTGGAGAGACAGACAGAGAAACTGAATGCGAGAAATCACCTGCCAGGGGATGGCCATGCTGCAATTCCTTTACTTCCATTTTCCACTCGGAATTTTTTGGGCATGTACACACACACACACACCCAGCATGAGTTTTAAACTACCAGGTCTGAGACTTGAACCACAAATGACTAGGTGGGAGTCAAGTGATGTAACCATCACACCATCTGCTGGTCCCCAATATTCTATTATTGATGGACATAACTTTAAGGCTCTGTCTTTGCTCTCCAAATTTTGGTCTGAAAAGTAGCTTATTTTTGTTTCATAAAAGGTTGAAAATGTTTTAATTTCTAGGCAAAAAGACAGTAAGCCCTTAATGATTATAATATGCAAAGTGTTTTATTTTAACATTGCGATTCCTTTTCTTCCACTTTCCTCCTGGGATTTTGGGCACACACGCACATGCGCCCTGTGCGATTCTCAAGCTGCTGGGTCCAGGATTTGAACCACAGTCAATCATGTGCAAGTCAGCAGTCACCCCAACAACCACATCATCTGCTGGTCCCTGGGGTTTTGTTGTTGTTGTTGTTGTGTGTGTGTGTGTGTGTGTGTGTGTGTGTGTGTGTGTAGGAGCTGTAGATAGAAAAACCGAATTGTTTCTTGTTTTGTTTTGTTTTTTTTTGTTTTTGTTTTTGGAAAGGTTTTTGCTATAGGCCTCGTGTGTTTGCCAGAAATACAGAGAGAGACAAAGACACAGAAAGCAAGAAATAACCCCCCAGGGGGGATGGCCACACTTCAATCCCTTCTTCTCCATTCTCCTCTTGGGATCTTGGGTGGGTACGCACACACACGTGCCCAGCGTGAGTTTAAGCCACCGGGTCCGGGACTCAAACCAGGGTCAACTACATGGGAGTCCAGCGACACAGCCATTATACCAACTACTAGTCCCTGTTTTTTTTTTTTTTTTTTTAAGTTTTTGCTATAGGGTACATGTGTTTAACAGAGAGAGATAGAGGTGGTAGGGGAGGCGGGATGAATGAGAAATCACTCTCCAGAGGGTATGGCCACCTGAAATCCCTATTCCTCCATTCTCCTTAGGATTTGGGGCACAAATACACATGCACCTGGCATGATTTTCAAGCCACCAGGACCAGGACTCAAACTGGGCAATTTGGCATTTGAGATCCAGTGCCTTAACCTCCATACCACCTTGTGGGCAATCTTTCTGCCTTTTTAGTGATATGGCGAGTAGATTGTTCAGGTGGCTTCTCAGGACTGTTGCCTCTGACAGTCACACTGTTGTATAGTTTCCTCCCCTGGAGTGTGGGCAGGACCTATGTCTTGCTTCTCATTATAAAATATAGTGGAGGTAATGGGACCTCACTCCTGAGATTATGCTACACTTTACATAAGAGTCCATCTTGCTAGAAGACTGGCTCTAGACTTTCTCTCTAGCTGGCTTTAAAGAAGTTAAGCAGCCATGTTGGGGACTCGCATGGCAAGGAGCTGAGGTGGCCAGTAGCCAGAAGCCAGTAAGCAGCCAGGGCCTTTAGTCTTCAACTCCAAGGAAATGAATTCTGTTGCTACCCTGAATGAGCTTGGAAACAGAGCCTTCTCCAGGTGATCCTCCAGAGGAGAACTTGGTACTGGCCAAAACCTTGATTATAACCCTACGGCGGTCGCAGCTAAGCTATGCCTGGACTCCAGAGATAATTAACGTATGTTGTTTTAAGCCAGTAGATGTGGTTGTACAATATTGTGATACATGAAATACCACAGAATTATAAACTTCAAAATGTTTAATTATATGTTATGTGAATTTCACTTCAATTCAAAACAAAAACAAAACACAGCTTCTCAAGGGAAGTACTATACTTTCACTTTGTTTTCTTTAAGGATGTGTGCATGTAATAGAAAGACAGAGAGAGAGAAAGAAAGAGAGAGAGAGATCTTCTCCAATGGTCCCTGGTCATGCTATAATTCTTTTCCTAAAATTATTTATCCCTATTCAGGATTTTTTTTTTTTTTTTTTTGAGAGGTTTTTCTGAGCATAGTGTGTGCATGCCTCGAATGAGTTTTTAGGCCCCCAGCGACATAGCCATTACGCTAGCTGGGACTGGAGCTGGGAAACTCTGGTTGGCCAGGTGGGATCTGGTTTCCTCTGCACAGGACTTAATTGTTCCCCTCAGGGCTGGCTCTACTTTGACCTTTTTTTGGTTAATTGCTTTATCTATTTATTTGCTGTGATTTTTTCAGGTCACTGGTTCCAGGACTCACACTGTAGTTGGCCATGTGGGAGTCCAGCACTTAACCACCATACCACCTACTGGCTCCCATACTTTAACTCTTACAGCATTAACTACTAATACATACATTAATTTCTCTAGTGCGATGGCAGAGGAACAAAGTAGTAGTTCTCAAACTTTGCCATACGTGTAAATCACCAGAGGTGATTGTTAGTTTCTGATTCTACAGACCTTGGGCAGGGCCCAAGACTGACTAAATTCTGAGGTGATTCTGATGTTACTACTGGTCTGGGGGACACTTTGAGAATCTGTGGAGCGAGAGGAAAAATAGCTGCAAACAGGGAGCAGAGGTTTGAAGTGGAAGAATTGTTGGTGGAAAGATGTACCAAATAGAATTGGAGTTAGATGAAATCTAGTCTAGAGTATCAAGCTTTGTAAACAAGGCTGTGGAGTTACAACTGAAGAAGGGAACAAATGGTAAGAATTATATTTAGAAACTATGACATAAAGTTGGAGAGGCAAGGGGCCAGCAGGTGGCGTGGTGGATAAAGGCACTGGACTCCCACATGGCCGACCACGGTTCGAGTCTCGGACCTGGTGGCTTGCTTTCTCACTTTCCCTCTCTCACTCTCTATCTGTCTTTCTGTTCAAATTAAAACAAATAAATTAATTAAATGAATGCATAAATAAAATTAAATAAATTATTCTAAAAAAAAGAACTTAAGAAAAAAGTTGGAGAAGCAAAAAATTACAAAGAACTGAGTTGATTGCTGAAATATCTTTTTCTCCATCTCTCCCTCCTTTCAGATTTTGAGTATGCAGGTATATATGCCTGGTGTGCTTGTCAAGCTGCTGGGTCCAAGACTTGAACCATGCGGTCTGCCATGTGGGATCCAGGTGCCTTAACCACTACACCAGGGACTTGCCCTAAAATTTTCTTTTAACATTAAAGGGAAAACAACCTATCAGTGATACCATAAGCCATGTATAACCAACCAATGTTTACAAATAACAAACTATGTGGCTCAGTAAATGCTAATGAGATGCCCAAATTAGTCTATACACTTCTCCCCTCTGGTAAGGTGCCTCTTCAAATGATTTTTAAAAATTCATGTATGGTGCTGGGCACATGTGTGTGCATGCCCAAAATCCCAAGAGGAGAATGGAAGAGAAGGGACTGCAGCATGGCCATCCCCCCAGGGGGTGATTTCTTGCTTTCTGTCTCTCTCTGTCTCTCCAGGGAGCACATGCACCCTATAGCAAAAATCTCTCTTATTAAAAAAAAAAAAGAAATTCATGTGTGGGGGCCAGCAAATGACATGGTGGTTAAGGTACTGGACTCCCACATGGCTAACCACGATCTGAGTCTCAGACCTGGCAGCTCTCCCTCTCTGTGTGTGTGTGTGTGTGTGTGTGTGTGTGTGTGAGTCCGGTTAGCACATATGTCCAATAGCAAATTAAAAAATAATGATGATGATAAATAAAATTAATAAATAATCTTTTTAAGGAACAGTTGATTAAACATTTTATTGTCAAATTTTAATTTTATTTAGCAGTGATTAGAAAAACAGCCAACACTAATAAAAGTTTAGAATGAGCCAAGTACTCATCAACATTTTTTAATATATATTAAGGCATTTAATTTTCTTAACAGTACTTATAAGGTAGGTACTATCATTATCCCCATTAGATTAAAAAAAAAGGCACAGAAAAAGTAACAGCTTTCTTAGGGTCATCAGCTAATAAGTGGTAGAACTGGAATTCAAACTCCTATTTTTATTTTGTAATTTAATGACATTGTCTTTGAGAATAAACACTTTGTTGGTTTTTGTACATGTTCAGTAGATGTTGGAGAAAAGGTATTTCTCTGTAGGCTATGGAGTCTAGTCCAGTCCATAACTATTAATTCTACCTCATGAATATTATTCAGGGGGCTGGCAGGTAGAATGGTGAATAATTCTTTTTTTAAAAAAAAACATCATGTATGTCCAACCTATCTTTTCTTTTTATTGTTACTCTAAAGTGTTCTCCAAATCTTTCAACAGCCATTTTCAAAATGACTCAGGTCATAAGGGAAACAGCAAGATTATAATGCATCAGCCCCCTCCATCACCGGTATTAAAATCCATACTAAACAGCAGTGGGAAATGATATCTTCCTCTATAAAAGAAAAACTTTGTCATGAGCGTATTAACAATTCAGCCTCTATCAAATTGCAAGTTTAACAAAATTACTTACTTCTTTGAGAGCAGCTGGGATTTTTTTCTGCTTCCTCCCTGATGGAATACTATGTAGGACTGATGATAGGGCACTTGAAGGAGATTTGTGATTTCCAGGAGAACCAACCTTGGGGATGTGCTGGTGATCTAAAACAAATCAGGTACACTTGTAGTCAATGGTAATCATTCAGCTCTTCATTTAAATCCAAATCAATAAACACTGTTGCATAAATTATCAATAGAAGGACACTCAGGAAACAGATGGCATGTATGTCCCCAGGAAAAGAAGACAGATGGCCAGGAGTTGAGTGGGAAGACGACTGTCTACTTCTATGTAAATCACTCCTGCCCCATCTCCAAAACACCCTAACGTTATTTACATACTAGCCCAGATAATATTACACTGAACCAAGTACTAGAAAAGGGCTTCGAGGAAGCAATTCATTTTTCTTCCTTCCTTTCTTTCTTTTAAAGAGGTTTTTGACTTAGGGTACGTGTGCTCACTGGAAAGAGACAGAGACAGTGGAGAGAGAAAGTGAAAAAAATCACCCCCTGGGTTGGGGGGAGATGACCAGGCCATAATCCCCTCTCCTCCTGGGATCTCGCGAACACACACAGGCACCTGGAGACTCAAGTCACTGAGTCTGAGACTCAAACTGCAGTGGACCAAGTGGGATTCCAGAGATGTAACCACTGTGCTATTTGCTGGCCCCGTAGAGCAATTAATTTTGGCTAGAGGGGTACCGGAAAGCTGGGGAGAGAATGAGGTGTTTAAGTTGACCACTAAGACATAAGGAGGAGTTTGCCCGGTTAAAAAAAGAGGAAGAAAAACGATCCTTACAGAGAGGTCAGCATGAGCAAAGGCAGAGAGGCACGAATAGCTCTATTTGGAAAACAGTGAGGCTGAGGGAAAATGGAGCCGTTCCAAGGAACCTGGGCTGTTGTTTAAGCCTTTTAGGCTGGGGAGTGACACAAGCAGATTAAAATTTGGAAAAATCAACCTGGCAGTAGCAAGGAGGTGGGATTTATAGCATGGAAAACCTGTTAGGAAAGTATTGCAGCAGCCTAGACAACAGATATTGCAGGTCATGTTAGGGCAGACATGGGGAAATCAAGACAGAGATAGAGTTAGAATTGATAAGATTTACTGGTCAAATGGGGGAACAGATTCAAAGATGAATTCTGATATTTACAGCTTACTAGTTTATACCAAAAAAAAAAACAAAACAAAGGAAGAAACATACAGGTTGGGAAAGGAATCAATGGAGGTATCCTTTTAAAAAAACAAAAAACAAACAAAAAAATATATATATATTTTTAAAGAATTATTTTACTTAACATTATTTATCTATTTAAATTTGACCAGAGAGGGACAGAGTAAGAGGGAAAGTGAGAAAACAAGCCACCAGGTCCGGAGGGGGAAAGTGAGCAAACAGCCACCAAACCGTGGTCAGCCATGTGAGATCCGGCTGCCTTAACCACTAGTTCATAGGCAGGCCTGGCTGTCTTTTAAAAATGTAGGTCCGATAGGTTTCAGGAACTTAACTAAAGATCCCATCCCAAAATATAGACTGAGCACCAAAATATAGACTGAGCAGTCTCTTGAGCTGCATGCACTTGAACTGTAGGACATCTACAAAAATGAGTAGGCATATAGGAAGTATCATTTTGCATTTGGGCAAAAAGCAACACATTCAGATCACTAACTCAGTCCAAGTGATGGAATTAGGCTACCAAACTGTTAACCAGGATATTTCCATGGAGAACTACTTTACAGATAGTTAAAAACGGTTTGTCCTGGGCACACTATTATGTGAAATGAGAAACTTCCAAATCACTTGAAAGTTAAAGTTCCCTTTTAAATATTAAAGCAATTTAATTTCTATAGTTATTAGGTTGTCAGGAAAATCATGATGTATTTTTCTTTATTTTACTAGGCAAAAATGTGTCACCATTTTCCTGACAACTCAATACTTTTCTTAGCGAAACTTTTTGTCTCCCACAGGTTAAAAATAAACATTAGGGGGAACCAGCAGTTAGCATAGTGGCTATGTCGCTGGACTCCCACGTGGTCGACCGCGGTTCGCGTCCCGGACCCGGTGGCTTAAAACTCACGCCGGGCACGTGTGCGTGCGTGCCCAAGATCCCGAGAGGAGAGTGGAGGAGAAGGGATTGCGGCGTGACCATCCCCCCTGGGGGGTGATTTCTTGCTTTCTGTCTCTGTCTTTCTCTCTGTCTGTCTGGCGAGCACACGCGCCCTATAGCAAAAACCTCTCCAAAATAAATAAACATCAGGGGCCCAGTCGATGGCATAATGGTTGCTAGCTAGATTTCCACATGGCCAACCATGGTTCAAGTCCTGGACCCGGTGGCTTGAAACTCATGTTGGATGTATGTGCATGCATGCCCAAGATCTCAGGAGGAGAATGGAGAAGGGATTTAAGCTTGGCCATCCCCCCCGTGAGGGTGATTTCTCACTTTTCCTCTCACTGTCTCTGTCTCTCTAAAGTGAGCAAACACACCCTAAGGTAAAATCCTCTATAAAAAACAAACAATCTTCATTCCATTCTCTCTTGGAATCACTACAAAATATGAGTTAAAAAAGCTTTGTGGCTGATTTTGAGATAAGTATCGATGATCATATTGCTAATGTATCAAAGATGACTCTTTCTGAAAGCTGTTGGAAAACATCTGGGGAATAAAGGAAATTTGGTTAAATCTTTACTTGTATATTACCTAATTTCTGCAGTTCTTGAAAGCAGTGTTCACATACTCTTGCTGGTTGATTTTTCAGGTAATCTAAACCACACTTATTTGATGAACAAGCTTGGCATACAATCTGAAAATATATTAGAGTTATTTCATTTAGAGTAACTTTTGTTTCCAGAACGTAATGTATATTACATTTTATAGTGCTACATGTCCAAAGAGCTCCAGCATGCAGTGAACTAATGTACAGTATCACACTTGAGAAATAAGAGGCTACAGATTATTACTGAGGGCTGACTATGTAAAATACCATAGTAAAGGAGTTTAGAACAGCATCTGGCATGCAGTAAGTCCTGCAAGCTGTACTGATCATCATGGTCATAATTACCATCACTGCTGCAGCAACCACCACTTCTCTGTTCCTCTACCAGGTGTCCTGCTGTCTAGACGCTCGGCACAAAACCCTAAGTAGGACCCTGTTTAATCTTGAGAATAATTAACTGTTTGGTGCCGTTATGCTCATTTTACGAAGGAGGTCACGAAGGCTCAGAAACACTGCTAGGGATAATCTCAACATGGAAAGTTCCCCTTACTAAATACCTAGTACCTAGAGAGACGCAGTTTAAATAACTAGCTGTCAATGTGAGGGTCTATGTCAGAGTCGGCTTGTTAGTTTTTGCTTTTGAATGAAAGTTATCTATTACTGACATTCTAAAGTAACTCTGGGCTAGCAGAAAGGAAGCTCCTTCATAAGACTCCCTCTCCAACCCCTAAGTATTTAGAGAAAACACCATCCATGTTTCCCATCATCACTAATTCAGTTTTTGCTTTCTTTTTCTTTTTTACTACAATAGTTTATGAGAAAATGCTTCCTTGCCACGGACAGCCCAGAGGTAGTGCACATCATAACGGAGATGGGTGTTCATGTTGCTAACCTTTCCGCAGGCCCGGCAGTGGTGTCGTCTCCAGGTCAGAGTAAATTCGCTGGTGCAGATCATACACATGGTGGCTCTGGTATCAGGAATCCAGATGGGAGCCTTTGATCCAAGGGGACTGACTTCTTCTTTATTTTCTGAGTCTGCCTGCTGAGGAGGAACGACTTCTCATTATCTCCATGCACACTGCACACTACAGAATCAAGCCTTTTAATCTGGTAGTCGTGTCTCACAGTTCTGCTGGTTATCATTAAAGATACAGGGTGAAATACAGGCTATTATATTCCTGTTGATGTCTTCAGGATTTTAAGATGATCTATTGATACACTCTAAAAATTCTTTAATACAAAATTAGCTTAAAAAGATGCCTGTGGTCACGGGATGACGGCAGATGAGTTCCTCCCTTGAACTATAGTTTGTATTTGAACAATTTACTCCAGTGACATTTCACAACCAGAAAAAAAAAAACACGAATATGCCATATGCTATCATGGATGTGCAGTTAGGCATTAAAAGAGGGGTAAGCATTTAGCTCTGAAATTAGACGCCCACCTCCAATCCTTGGAAACACACGTTGTTGTTCTAAACTGAAATGTCTGATTAAGGTTAAAACGGCAATGTGGGGGATTTTTTTGTTGTTTTCTTTGTTTTGTTTTGTTTTTAAATAAGAAGGCACAGACAATACCTCCTCAAGACTCCTGCTAGGGCAGAAGGTGGTTCTTTTCTTGGCGTACTCCTCTATCGACCTGGAAATCGCTTCCAGCCATTCGTCCCTTTCTATGGCAGAGCTGTCGGGGGTAAAAGAAGGTTCCATCAACCAGATGTCAGCTTTAATTCTTTGCCTCTTTCTTACTTTTCTTCCTTCTCCCATGGCAACGGATCCCACTACCCTCCAACAATATCAGCCAAAAACAACAACGCAGGTTTATTTGAACAGATCATCAAGAACTCATGGCATTTTAGAAAATACGATGCTTTCGTTTCCCTGCCAAAAGTATTGCTTTATAATACAGAGCTTTTGGAGTTGCCTCAATTTGGAAGTATTTTTATTTGGTTTCAATTGTATGAATAATCATGATTAGTTATATAACCAAGGAGTTTCCTAAGACATAATCCTAGAATTAAAAAATATCCCAACGAAACAGGTTTCAAATTCCAATTCATGACATAAAATAGGAAATATTTTTAGATTAAATATCAGTAAAAATTTCTACAAGGACAGAGGGATAAAGGGAATATATATTTTGTATCATAAAACATGTTGGGGGGAGTTAATAAGGGAAACAGCCTGTGGAGGTTCTTTTTTTTTGTTTGTTTGTTTGTTTGTTTTTTTTTTGGAGAGGTTTTTGCTATAGGGCGCGTGCGCTCACCAGACAGAGACATAGAGACAGAAAGCAAGAAATCACCCCCCAGGGTGGATGGTCATGTCGCAATCCCTTCTCCTCCATTCTCCTCTCGGGATCCTAGGCGCACACACACACACACACACACACACGCCCGGCGTGAGTTTTAAGCCACCGGGTCCGGGACGCGAACCGCTGTGGACTACGTGGGAGTCCAGCGACATAGCCATTACGCTAATTGCTGGTTCCCAGCCTGTGGAGGTTCTTAAGCTTCTCTACCTTATTTAGCTCAACCAGCTTTCTGCCCTACTCCTGGCTCGTCAGGAGCTATCATTAATTCAAATCTAGATGAGAACATACCAAACAGAGGACTGACTGCTCAGAAGAAGGTTTTCTTGTTCTGCACTTTTGCAACCACACCTCTCCCAAAAATCTCAGTGGTTAACTCCAAATCCTCACTAGTAACAGCATATTTATGAAGCCAGTGTTTACAATTTATTTTGCACATTAAAAACTGAGAGGCACATTTTAGGTATTCGAAATAGGGCTGGCAGGTGGCATGGTGATTAAAGTACTGGACTCCCACATGGCCAGCCCATGGGGATGGTTCAAGTTCCAGACCCGGCAGCTTGCTTTCTCACTTTCCATTTTCTCTCTCTAGTCAAATAAAAAATAATAAAATGAAATAAGGCACTGGACTCCCACATGGCTGACCAATGGGGTCTAGTTTGAGTCTCAAACCTGGCGGCTTGCTTTCTCACTTTCCCTTTCTCTGTTCAAATTTTTTCTTTTTGTTTTCTTTTTTGTTTAGAGAGACTTCTGCTATAGGGTGTGTGCATTTGCCTGAGAGACAGAAAGCAAGAAATTACTTCCCATGAGGACGGCCATACTGCGATTATTTCCCCTCCAGGGTCCTCTCAGGATTTAGACCAACCACGCGCATGTGCCTGGTGTGAGTTTTAAGCTCTTGGGTCCAGCACTCAAACCACAGTTGACTACGTGGGAGTCCAGCGACATAACCATTTCGCCATCTGCTGGTCCCTCTCTGTCAAATTTTTTAAAATAATAATAAATAAAATTAAATAGATAATTCTTTTTAAGAAAGAAATAAATCTATCCATACACATGTAGACAGAAAAGAGAAATAGAAACTTTTTTTTTCTTTCTTTGGAGAGGTTTTTTTTTTTTTTTTTTTTTTTTTTGCTATAGAACACGTGCACTTGCCAGAAAGACAGAGAGGAGAGACAGAGAGACAGAAAGCAAGAAATCACCCCCCAGGGGGGATGGCCATGCTGCAATCCCTTCTCCTCCATTCTCCTCTTGGGATCTTGGGCACACACGCACATGCACCCAGTATGAGTTTAAGTCACCAGATCCGGAGCTCGAACCGCAGTCGACAACATGGTAGTCAAGTGACATAGCCATTACACTAACTGCTGGTCCCGAGAAAGAGAAACTTTCAAAATCAATTTAAAACTCCATCATAATAAAATCCATCATACTGGTTTCGATTGTGTAAGGAAATGTTGACTGAAGAGTCATAATGAAGTTTGTAGGACTAAAATGACCTGTTTCTTCAATTTGTTTTTAAGTACTTTAGGAAATTATAAAACAGGAATATTGCTGACAAAATCTTGATGGTTTCTGGTTTAGGCAATTTAATATGTAGTTTATTATATTATTCACTTGAATTTTAAGTATAGTAGTAGCTTTAAGCAATATATTTTTTTGAAGAGGTTTTTTTTTTTTTTTTTTTGCTATAGGGCACGTGTGCTCACCAGAAAGACAGACAGAGACAGAGAGACAGAAAGCGAGAAATCACCCCCCAAGGGGGATGGCCACACCACAATCCCTTCTCCATTCTCCTCTTGGGATCTTGGGCATGTATGCACACATGCCCAGCTTGAGTTTAAGCCACCAGGTCCAGGACTCGAACCACGGTCGACTACATGGGAGTCCAGCAACATAGCCATGACGCCAACTGCTGGTCCCCTTTAAACAGTATTTTAAAAATAAAAATTCAGGGGCTGGCAGACAGCATGGTGGTTAAAGGTGTTGGGACTCCCACATGGCTGACCATAGTTCAAGTCCCAAACCTGAGGGTTTGCTTTCTTACTTTCCCTCTCTCTCTCTCATTCTCACTTTGTCCCTCTCTGGTCAAATTAAAGTAAATAAGTAAACAAATAAATAATGTCAAATAAGATAACTCTTTTAAAAAAATAAAATTCATAAATAAAATAATAAATAATGGTATCTATAGGCATAGCACTGTATTTTTAAGAAAGAACACAGAGCAGGTCAAGAAGATACTAGAAGGCCAGCCATAGTGGCATAAGTTAAAGAGCACCACTGTGTGATGCAGCCACACGGGAGGCCTCAGATTGGTTCCAGGCCCAACCTAATTAGGCTGGTTGTAGTGACCCTTTTTTCTAGTCCACCACAATCTGCCTCAATTACCCCTATTATTCTATAATTATTGCCAAAACTTACTACCAATTAATAGTCACTACATATCAGCCAGCTGATATGCTTTGCCAATGCCATAGCTCATCCTCAGAGGAGAACGGAATACATGTCAGACCTGACACTATGCCAACTACGCCATCAACCCACTTTCACCATTCACAGACAAGGAAACCGAGGATTAACAATGTTAGAAAATTCGCTGTGTAGGTAAGAGCCCCTAAGTGATGTGCCGATATTAGACCCAAGTCTGGCTAAGGATTGAACCCTTCACCTCCAGGCCACTGCTAGCCTCTGCTCACGTTCTCCAAAGAACTACAAACTACACGAATGCATGCACAGGCTTCCAAGCAAACATTCATAAATTACCAGCCTTCTCTCCCTTGTTTTTTACTGGAAGAAGTAACAGAAAGCAGAGAGGCAGATGGCTAATTTGAGAATTGCTGTTGGATTTTTCTAGAGCACTGGGAGCCTGCAGGATGTGATTCAACTGTGCAAATCATGTCACATATGCTGTTTTTCATTTAATCATTCCTGGCGCTCTCATGTGGGGTTCTGCCAAGACAATGTTTACGAGCTCTTGATAACACATTTCTCACAGACCACACACATTGGCCGACGGCACTGAGTGGAGACGTTATTCTAGGTCTCCTTTTGCAACACGGTTAGCAGAAGAATCAGCATCTTCCTCAAAATGGAAAAAACCGTTAAGCCAACTATTTCTTTCTGCATAGAATGTGTATGTTACCAGAGTGCAAATCTGGGTCAAATCAGGACCATTTTCTTATTGATTGGGATAAATTACCAAAGGGAAAAGCCCTCTGATAGAAGGGATTTCTTTTTTTCTTTTAAAGAATCATTTATTTAATTAGTTCCATTTGTTATTCTTATTATGTTTCATGTGACCAGAGAGAGGAAAGGAGAAAGCAAGCCACCATCTTTTAAAGAATCATTTATTTAATTAGTTCCATTTGTTATTCTTATTATGTTTCATGTGACCAGAGAGAGAAAAGGAGAAAGCAAGCCACCAGGTCCAGGACTCTACCACGTTCGGCCTTGTGGGAATCCAGCACCTTTAATCACACCACCTGCTGGCCCCTAGAAGGGATTTCTGGTGGGTTAGATCTTGCCACACCAATTTACCATGTGGGATGTCACTGAGGTTCAAAAGTTACATCATTTTGGTTCATGGGAATAACATTTACCGGGAACTTACTAAGGAAGGGCCAGGAACTAAGCCATGAACCAGGCATACAAAATATACCTCCCTTGTAAGGGCCTACATCCAATCAAGATGAAACAAGTAATTAAAAGACGATATACCACAAATGTGAAGTAGATGAATCACAGGCACAGCACATCTCCTCATTTAGGTAGAAGGGCGGCTTTGTGGAGGTAATGGCAGAGTCAGGATTTGAAGAATTCTAGAAGCTTGACAGGGAACTCTGCAGTCCCCGTGTGCACCCTCATGTAGCCGCTTCGGTTTGGATGTCATCCCCAAGCTGATGACACCCACGTCCATGCCTCCATCCAGGCTTCTTGCTGACATTCAGACCTTTAAGTAAACTGCTCTAATGGCTGCATTTTGATATTTCATAGGCATCTCACATCCAATGTGCACGTGTGACACTAAATTCCTGATTTCTCCCCCAAAGCTCCCCTCCCAGTGTGCCCTACCCAACGAATGGCTCCACTGCCCAAGACACTGCACGTTGGACAGTCCCTCTGCGTTACCTCTTTCTGGTCCACTGCATTCAGTGAATCTGCTTCTTTTTTTTTTTTTTAAAGGGCTTGAGAGAGTTTGCCCCATTTTAACTCCTTTCATCCCTTTTTCTTTTTTTCTTTTTTTTGGAGAGGTTTTTGCTGTAGGGCGCATGCGCCCGCCAGACAGACTGAGAGAGACAGAGAGACAGAAAGCGAGAAATCACCCCCCAGGGGGGATGGCCACTCCGCAATCCCTTCTCCTCCATTCTCCTCTCAGGATCTTGGACACACACGCACACACGCCCGGCGTGAGTTTAAGCCACCAGGTCTGGGACTCGAACCGCGGTTGACTACGTGAGAGTCCAGTGATATAGCCATTACACTAACTGCTGGTCCCCCCAATCTGCTTCTTTAGTCTACCTCCCAAGTTATTATATATTCCACAGAGCAGTCAGATATTCTTTTTTTAAAAAATGCCAATTTGGGGCCAGCAGGTGGCGTGGTTGTTAAAGTTCTGGGTTCCCACATGCTCAACAGAGGTTCAAGTCCTGGACCTGGCAGCTTGCTTTCTCACTTTGCCTTTCACTCTCTGGTCAAATTTTAAAAATAATAATAACAACAACAAATGGAATTAAATAAATAAATATATATATTAAAAAAGCCAGTCTGGGGCCAGCAAGTGGCATGGTGGTTAAGGTACTGGACTCACACGGCAGACTACAGTTCGAGTCCAGTCTGGGTGACTTGAAAATCACACCATGTGGGTGTGTCTTCATGCCCAAAATTCCAAGAGGGGAATAGAGAAGAGACTGCATGGATATCCCTCTCACTAGCCCTCTTTCAGCCTCTCTTGGCCAGTGCATGTACCCTGTGAAAAAAACTTGAAAAAAAAATTAAAAAGCTAATCTGGTTATATTATAACCTTGTCTAAATCTTTCAGTACTTCCTATGGCTCACAAGAGGATGGTCCTTGAGTTCACTTGTCCCTCCAGGTCGCTTCCTCACATTCTCTAGTTCATGTCCCTACGGTGTCAGGACCTGTGTACACATTGTTCCTACTGACCAGGAGGCTCTTCCTTTCCTCTTTGTCTAGCTCTCCAAGTCCTACTTATCCCCTGTAAGTCAAGGTCTTTAGGGATGACCCCTATGCCTTTACTCTCCCAAATCTGTTGAATTGTTGGAAAAGTCATGATGTATTTTTCTATGTTTTCTGGGCAAAAATGTGCCAGGACTTTTCCGACAACCCAATAGTTCAAGGTCCCTTGATTTACAGCCTCATGGCACCTGGCACTTTTCCTGTGTACTACTTAATCACAATAATATTTACTGTGTTAATATCTGCTAAGAGTACATCTTCCCCAATGAAAGCTTAGTGAAGAATAGCACTTTTAATTTTTCACTTTTGGACTGGCCCCATAGCCTAGTGGAGAATGGAGCCAGATTCTACATGGCTGACCACAGTTCAAATCTAGCTTCGGCAGCCTGAAAAACACGCCAGGCACCTGTGTGTGCATGCCCCAAATCCCACAAGGATGGAGAGATGGCAGAGAAAGGATTGCAGTGTGACCATGCCCCATGGAGGCAGGGGTGCCTTCTCCTTCTCTCTCTGGTAAACACACATTCCTTTTGGCAATTAAAAAAAAAATTTATCCACTGTATTCTAGTACCTAGCACAAAGCCTGGTCCAGCCTATAAGCATTTCCTTCTTAGAGCTTTGAAAATAACTCTTGATTTTAAGAATGAAGCCTAAGTACTTAGCAGGAGCCTGATATAAAGGCACCTGATGGTCTCTGAACTTCTATTCAAAGTCCCTCATCTCCCCAGGAAAAACAAAGGGTCACAGCACCAAGTGATCTCAAGGGTACACTCTCACGCTCCAAACACTGGCTGCTGGGGGATGTTTTAGGTATTCCTAGGAATTTTGCCTTTTTTGGCTGGTAGCTGTTAGCACTTGACACACCAGAAGCTTGGGTATTAGTCTTCAGTCCTTCTGTGACATGGTGTCAGGTGGCAATGACCATTCCATTTCAGAGAAGTGATGTGACCCAGGGAATAGGCAAGTCAGACATTTGGTCTGAGTCCTTGACATCCTCAGATATAGGCACAATTTTAATTGCTGTCAGATATACCTAGGCTTAAATTACAGATCCACGGCTTACTAGCTGAGTGTTTATTACACTCTGTGAGCCTCCAGTTTTCTCACCAGAAGATCAACAAAATATCCCCCACATGGAGCCAGCAGGTGGTGTGGTGGTTAAGGAGCTGGACTCCCACATGGCCAACCATGGTGTGAGTCCTGGACTTGGCAGCTTGCTTTCTCACATTCCCTCTTCTCTTTCTCTCTGATGAACACACGTGCCCTACAGCAAATTAAAATAATAATAATAAAATAAATAATTTCTTTTTTACAATTCGTCCCCACAAGTTACAAGCAACTTAGAAGAGAACATGTATAGTAGGTTGTCGGGAAAGTCATGATCCATTTTTCTATGTTTTTCTGTGCAAGAGTGCGTCATGACTTTCCAGACGACCCAATGTAAAACAGGAGCACGGACCCATGTATTGTAATGAATGATCCCAGCTCAACTCAAACTGCTAAGATTCTAATTGCTTGTTTTGTTTTTTTTTTTCAGATAATGATTCAATTTTATTCATTGCTATTGTTATTTAATTTGACTGAGAGAGAGAGGGAAAGTAAGCAAGTTAGCCGTCGTGTCCGGGACTAACTGCGGTCAGCCATGTAGGAATCCAGCACCTCAACCACCATGCCACCTGCTGGCCCCCATAATTGCCGTGAATGGTATGGGTATGGCTGGAAAGAAACTGCCTGGATTCAAATCCCAGCTTTGCTAATTAATTGGGAGGGGGTGGCACCTTATTATTATTTTTTTTTTGTTATAAAGAGCACGGGGACTAGGGAGAAATGTTCACCTGTTCAAATATTCATTTTGTAAGCTAAATAATGTGACTGAATGTATAAAAGAAAATGAAATTAAAAAATGGAAAAAAAAATGAGTATAATAATAGTAACTTGTCTTAAAAGATGGCTATGAGGATTTATTGAATTAATATGCCCTCAGTCTTTAGAATGGTGCCTGGCACACAGTAAGTGCTACAAAAGTGCTTGCTGCCATTTTATCACATCAAAGATTAGGTCTTGAGAAGTGAGTGGCACAGAGTCCCTATCTAGCTCCTGCAGTGGGACAGGCTACCGCTGCTGGAGTCTCCTTTCACCAGTCACATCCTGCCAATTGGCCTCTTCTGTCATGCGGCCAATAACTCAACAATGTATGTAAGTGAGTCAGATGGCTTCGGGTTTCCTTCCTGTTTCATTTACACAGAGGAAACTGCAGGTTCCAGTTTGAGACCAGGTGGGATCATGAGGAATAATGAAGTTAAGAAGACAAGACTTCAGTGTGTATCCTGGCCTTGACAGCCATGTACCCTTAGGAGAGCAACTTGATTTTTCTGTAACTTTGTTTCTTCACTTTTAGTATGAGGTAATACCTAACTCACAGATGTGTTACCACCTTTAAATAATACATGTAAGGGCCAGCAGATGGCGTAATGGTTATGTCACTGAACTCCCATGTAGTCGATCACAGCTTGAGTCCTGGACCTGGTGGCTTAAAACTAAAGCTGGGCGTGTGTGTTCGTGCCCAAAATCCTGAGAGGAGAATGGAGGAGAAGGGATTGTGGTGTGGCCATCCCCCCTGGGGGTGGATTTCTCATTTTCTGTCTCTCTGTCTCTGTTTGTCTCTCTGGTGAGTGCACATGCCCTATAGCAAAACTTTCTCTACTACTACTAATACATGTGAACTTCCTAGTAAACCATAAAAGACTAGGTTTTTTTTTTCTTTTTTTTTTGCTATATGGCACGTGCGCTCACCAGACAGACAGAGACAGACAGAGAGACAGAAAGCAAGAAATCACCCCCCAGGAGGGATGGCCACGCCGCAATCCCTTCTCCTCCATTCTCCTCTCGGGATCTTGGGTACACATGCACACGCACCCCGCGTGAGTTTAAGCCACCGAGTCTGGGACGCGAACTGCGGTCGACTACGTGGGAGTCCAGCGACATAGCCATTACGCTAACTGCTAGTACCGTTTTTTTTTTTTTTACTTTATGCATGACAGCGCACGTGAATGCACATTCAGGCAGAAGGAGAGAGAGAGAGGAGTCCCTTCTACAAGATCTGGTCACGTTGCAATCTCCTCCCTCAGTCCTCTAGTTCCTCAGGTCTAGGTCACTGCACATGTGTCTTGTGTGTTTCAAGCTGACTGGGCCAGGACTCAACCATGGTAGCCATGTAGGATCTAGCTTCTCACAAGCAGTGCATTACCAATGCGCTATGGCTAGCCCAGCACTCGTTCTCCTTAATAATGATTTGAAATATTCACTTAAAAAAAGGGAAATGATCAGCAAAGCACCCTTTGCCCTGGTCATTCTGCTCAGAAGAACATTCTTTCTTTTCATCTTTGTGCTTCTAGCACACTATTGCATTAGCTGTCAGTTGTTTGCCTGCATGGGAAATTAAGAATAAATGGCATGATATTGAGGAAGAAAAGCACAAAGAAGTCTAGCAGTTAAGCTAAGTACAAAAGTGCTGGCAACTGCTGACCTTGTAACACTGGCAAAACTTCATCTGTACACTTTTATAAACAAATTTCCTATAGGGCGTGTGTGCTCGCCAGAGAGACAGAGGGTGGTGATGGGATGGAAGTGAGAACATATCCCCCAGAGGGTATGGCCACACTGCATTCCCTTCTCATCCATTCTTGGGGCTGGCAGGTAGCATCGTGAGTCCCTTCTCATCTATTCTCTTCTTAGGATACACGCGTGCGCGTACACACACACACACACACACACACACGGTATGTTTTTCAAGCCATTAGGTCTGGGATTTGAACCGTGCAGCCACCCATGGGGGATCCAGCTGTCTCAACCACTATGCCATTGGCTGGCCCAATCCATACATGTTTTAAAAAATTTACCTGGCTGAGAGAATGAAGGAACGTTCTACACTTTCAATTTTTAATTCATTCTGATAAGCTTCTTGGGTGGGTTTTCTGACCTGAAAGAAAGCACATAATTTTTTTAAAAAAGTAATTATTTTATTGAACTTTATTCATTTATTTTAATTTGGCCACAGAGGGACAGAGTGACAGAGAGTGTGGGAAAACAAGCTGCCAGGTATGGGACTCGAACTGTGGTCAGCCATGTGGGAGTCCAGCACTCTTAACCACCACGCCACCTACCGGCCCCAAGAATCAACACTTTTTAAAATTTAACTTTATTTATCATGATTATTATTTATTTTGTTTGTTCATTTTTTATTCTGACCAGAGAATGAAAGAGAGAGAGAGAGAGTGAAAGTGAGAGAAAGCAAGTTGCCTGGTCTGAGACTTGAACCACAGTCAGCCATGTGGGAATCCAGCATCTTTAACCACCACACCACGTGCTGCACATAATATGAGCAAATTCATCCTAAGGAAAATCCCATCTCTGCACTGTAGCCTAATGCCCCTGGCTGCTGGCACCCACAATCACCCTTTCTACCCACCTTATCCAATGTTATGCTCTCATCTACCTTACACACCAGGTGAATTTAAGTACCCACACACAGGCTCCACTTACCCACCTCCAGGCCTTTGCCCACGATTTTGCCTCCACACACAATGCCTTTCCTGAACATCTCAGCATGGCCACACGTGTCCTGTATGCTAAGGCTCACTGACTCTTCCTCCAAAAAGACTTCCTTGATTCCTTCTTTACTAACTGCCTATTAAAAGCTGTGTGCCAACCTGTCCACCACAACTGCCCACAGCTACATATTCTATATTTTCTGAACACCCCAAAACTTTTAACTGTGCCTTTGTAGCAGTATTAATCACAGTCTACTTTCTGGTATTCATGTACAACATACTATTTTCCTAATGACTTTGTTAAGTCCCTTAAGAGGCTGGGGTGGGGTGAAGACAAAAAGAATCATGCTTCAACTCATTTTTTTTTTTTCCTTGAGAGAGATTTTCGCTATAGGGCGCGTGCGCTCGCCAGACAGACAGAGACAGACATAGAGACAGAAAGCGAGAAATCACCCCCCAGGGGGGATGGTCACGCCGCAATCCCTTCTCCTCCATTCTCCTCTCGGGATCTTGGGCACGCACGCACACGCGCCCGGCGTGAGTTTTAAGCCACCGGGTCCGGGACACAAACCGCGGTCAACTACGTGGGAGTCCAGCGACATAGCCATTACGCTAACTGCTGGTTCCCAACTCATTTTCATACTTTCTACTAAACCTAGTAGCATGTGTTGTCTCCAGCAGCTCTCATAAGTATCCTACACATAAATTAATGCACGAGTGAAAAAATGACTCCATGAATAAATGAATGTATGAACAGCAACATATGGAGAGAAAAAAAGTTAGGGATATGAGAAAAGTGATTATCTCAGGCATTTCTTTTTCTCTAAGTAGATGAACTAGATGTGAGTAAATAGAGAGGCACACACCTTCATCCCAGCCAGTGAGAGCATGTTGTTCAGCTTATACATCCCAGACTGCACCGGTGTTGTATACAGCAGGGCGTCATTAAACTGCAAGGAGACATATTTCATGGGACACAGTAAAACAAATTCCAGCTACAAAGATATGGTATCTCTTTGCTAATAGCCAAGTAAAATAGAACCACCCAGAATTTGTTGTTTGTTGTTTTGGGTTTTGCCACAGGGCACGTACAATCACCGGAGAAAGACAGAGACAGAGAGAGGGACAGTAAGAAGTCACCCACGACCCCTGCTCACCGCAACCGCCTAGAATATGTTATTAGATTATGATTAAGAAGGCAGTTTCTGAAAACAATGTGCTTCCTTTCCAAGCATGTAACAGATTTAATGTTTTCTATTCTAAATCTCACTGAGATATTACAATTCTGTCTAAATAAATGATGAAAAGAATTCTTCCAAATTAAAAATGAAATACACCGAATTTTTAAAGGGATGAGTTTTCTGGTTATGCATAATAACAGATATTGCTTCATTTTTAAGAAGTTTATTTTCTTTTTTTTTTGGAGAGATTTTCACTATAGGGCACGTACGCTCACCAGACAGACAGAGAGAGACAGAGAGACAGAAAGCGAGAAATCACCCCCCAGGGGGGATGGTCACGCCACAATCCCTTCTCCTCCATTCTCCTCTCGGGATCTTGGGCACGCACGCACACGCGCCCAGCGTGGGTTTTAAGCCACTGGGTCCGGGACGCGAACTGCGGTCGACTACGTGGGAGTCCAGCAACATAGCCATTACGCTAACTGCTGGTTCCCAGAAGTTTATTTTCTGACTTAGATGAGGAAGAAAGTATGAGAGAGCAAGAGTGAAGGGAGAGAAAGACTCCTCCCACTGCGATCCCCTCCAGGCTCTCAACTCCACTGATAGGCTGGCCAGCCACGTGGTTTCTCCAGCACTACAGAGCAGGGCGCCACCCCTGCACCATCACAGCTGGGCTTATGTCTCATACTCAAACGCACATGGGCAACACAGGCGAGCAGAGATACTACAAAAACTGATACTTGAATGCTTTCAGGTGATCTGTTACGTATAAATGTCTCCTTCCATGGAGTAATTATCCCTGACTCCACTAGGTCAGAAGCACACGTGTACCTTACCAGGAAAAACATCCGGGGCTGCATGACTTTCCGAGAGAGCTTCATCAGAGTTCCTTCTTTGAGAAAAACCTGATGCATTCGAAGAAACACCTATTTAGTCCTACTATCATAACACAATGACAATATAATTTAATTCCCTTTTTCACTCCTCTAAGAATTATTTTTGTGAAGGGTCACAGAGACATAGCTACCTTGTGACTTTTTATATTCATGATTTCTTTTCTGCCTTTCTCTTTCTCTCTTTCTTTCTTTTTGTTATAGAGCCTGGGTGCTCACCCGTGAGAGATGGAGGGTGAGGATGGAGGGCCAGGAGGGCGACCATGCCACAATCCCATTCCCTCTATTCTTCTCTCGGGATTTTGGCCATACAGGCACAAGGCATGATTTGAAAGATGCCAGGGTTCGGGTTCGGAACTCAAACCAATTAGTCAGCCATATGGGATCCAACATCTTAACCTCCACTCCACCACCTGGGCCTACTCATGGTTTCTTTGTAAGTCCTCTTTAAAAATCATTTAAGAATGGACAAGCAAGCAGTTTCACAAGTCTGGTGCTGGCCCTAGCGGGTACTGTGTGGACCAGCATGTAACTGACCAAGTGTATACTTGATCCTGAGGTGTGTCTAACACTCTGCCAACTGCATTTTGTAATTTTCCTGAATTAATTTCCTAGGCCGCTTCTATGTTCTAGGAGAAACACTGGAATACCAACCTTCCCCCCTCCTCATAATCCTCTTACATTAAGATTTTAAATGAAATTGTCTGTGAAGTCAGCTGGTATTACACCATAAAATGCCCATTAAATCAGATACTCTGTTGGGTCCCTTGCCATTCTCCTAATTGAAATGGACTTCTTGTCACAGTGACTTACATCATGAATGCTTTGAACAGACAAAGCAATCAAGACTGGGTCAATGAAGAATAACAACTTATTTTCATAACTAAAATGAAGAGCAGCTACAGACAGTGCCTAAGTGCATCGTATTAAATTTGCAAAAGGACTCTAAAATGCTTACCCGCCCAGGCTGTACTATTTCATGGTGTCCATTTAAGCTGTACTGAATTTGCATAAGTTTCTGAAAGTTGTCCTACAGAAAGACAAGAAAGAGCATGAGAAGACCTGGACTGTCAGCCTCAAGAGCAACTGGCCACTGACATCAAGATACTCACTCCTTGCTTCATGGTGTCATTGGCATGGTTGGCCACTTCTATAACAACAGCAAGGGCATCTGAAATATGTAAGAGCAAAGGGTATGTTTGGTTGTTGCCAGTGAAACTCACAGTTTGCAACCTTAAATAACTACAGATGACACAACACCTGGTTTATAGCAAGCAACCTCTGGAGCTCGGTTGACCATTGAGTATGCAGAAATAAACAATACTTTAGGAAAACATGACCCAAAGGAAGTCCCTGAAGAAACACTGTTTGCGTTTACTAACAGCATGGATGTCGGGGTTGCCTGGTGCTGTGATTTGAGTACCCTGTTAAAGTTTACGAGGATAGGATGAGATTGGTTTGGTGACTTGTGACAGATGGCAGTGATAGGAAGTGTGATGGTTAAGGTGCTGGATTCATACATGGCCAATCATGGTTTGAGTCCTAGACCCAGTAGCTTGAAAAATTATGCAGGGTGCACGTGTGTATATTCCCCAAATCCTGAGACAAAAATGGAGAAGGGATTGTGGCATGGCCATTTTCTCTGGGGGTGGTGTGGTGGTTTCTCACTTTCTTTTTTACTGTTCCTCTTTCTCTCTCTGGTGAATGCATGCACCCTATAGCAGAAACTTCAAAAAAATAAGAAGGAAAAAAGGTGTACCACTTGTGGACTAGCCCATGGCCTGGTAGTCAAGGGAGCTGGATTACACATGGCCAGATACATGGATTAAGTTCCACAACCAGCAGCTTGAAAAACATGTCAGGAACATATGCACACATGCACAACATCTTGGATGGAGGGAGAAATGGAGGAGAAGGAATCGCAGTGTGCCCTTGCCCCATCGGGGGTGCTTTCTTCCTTTCTCTGTCTCTCTCGTGAGTGCACACACCCTCAAGCAAACAAACAAACAAAAAGCATAATACTTGCAAATTGAAGATGCTGGAGAAAAAAGGAGAAGTTAAATAATTAAAAGACTGAATATTAATTTCTAAAAAATGAGTTAAAACCTCTGTTCAATTTTTTATTCTGCCCATAATAAAATTTTTAAAAGGCTCCAAGACTTCTGTGAATAAAATAGTTTTATATATATGGGTTTTGTTATCAATCTGTTTTTATTTGATAGGTTCAAGTAAACATTTAAAACTCCTGCAACTATGAGACAATGAAAGTAAGTTACCTTGAGTGTCTCTGTAATCTCCAGAGTCTTCTAAGAGATTCTTCAAATAATCTAGAGAGAGGAAAAAAAAAAAAATGATAGTACTTAGCACAATAAATTAGAGAGCCCAGAACATTTATCTTTCTTATTTAATGCTTCAGTCTTGTCAGTAAATAAGATGGTCCCATTAGAACTTACTTCCTAAAATTGAGGAAGAATAAATTTCTGAGACCAGTTAACCACACAGAATCAGAGCTGTGAAAGCCTCCAAGGTCACATTGGCTGTTTTGCCCACGCTAGCTCTAACTTGTGATTTTTCTGCCTCCGCTTCCCCAAATGCTGTGTACCATCATGCCCAGCTCATATTAGACTTTTTCTTAATTTTATAATTTCTTGTTTATGTTTAGTTGCTGTACATATTTCTAGTTTATATTATAGTTTTTAAAGCATACATGCGGTGTGCATACTAGTTATTTTAAAGATGAGAAACCAGATGTTTACATTAAGGGTCTTGCCTAATCTGCATGACTTTTGTACCAGAGCAAGGACTAGAACCCAGGCGTTTTGAGGCCTAGTCCTGTTCTTCTGTCCCAAAACACAAAAAATACCCAATCTCAAGATTAAGCATAAGCAACTTCAAAGGCATGCACAGATCGACAGTCTGAGAGACAGATTTGCCAATCTAAGAGTCTAACAAAGGAATTCAATACATATGTCTAGGCTAGTGGTTTTCAAATGGGGGCAAACTTGTCCCCCCTCAATCATGCCAGGGGACATGTGGCAGTATCTAGAGATGTTTCTGGTTGTTGCAGTTGAGGGCAAGAAAACCCCACTGGCATCTAGTGATTAGAGGCTACAGATGCTACTAAACATCCTACAGAACAGCCAAACAAGCTGGAATTATCGGACTCAACACATCAGTACAGCTGAGGATGAGAAACTCAGATGAAGAGCATCTGCAAATGAGCAGTGTGGTTGGGGCCAGCAGGTGGTGTGGGGGCTAAGGTGCTGGACTCCCACACGACCGACTACAGTTCAAGTCCTAGAACTGGCAGCTTGAAAGTCACGCCAAGCACGTGTGTGTGCATGCTCAGAATGCCAGGAAAAGAATGGAGGAGAAGAGACTACAGTGTGGCTATGCTCCACTAGGAGGTAATCTTTTTACTTTCCCTCTTTGTGTCTCTCTCCAGCAAGCACAGGTACCCTATGCCCAAAACTTAAAAGAACCTTTTTAAAAAAATTCTACTCCTATTTTTTTAAAAAATAATTGTTTTATTTTACTTTATTTATTTTTAATTTGACCAGAGAGGGACAGTGAGACTGAGAGACAGAGGCAGAGAGAGAGAAAGCAAGCTGCCAGGTCTGGGACTTGAACTGTGGTCAACCATTGGGAGTCCAGCACCCTTAACCACCATGCCACCTGCCGGCCCCATATTCCTGATACTCCTGATTTTTTTAAGTATCATCTCAAATTCCTCTTCCCCTATAAAACTTTTCATTTGAAAAAAAAAAAAATTTTCTCCCTTTCAAGAATACATGACATAACAGTTACTTTATACCTTCTATTTTCTTTTTCATTGACACAAAGCTTCTGTGGACAGGACCCACATCTGAGCCATCTTTCATAGCAAGTACTTAGCTTTGCTCTCTGAAGACAATAAATGCTTAAGAAATATTTTTGAGAAGGGCTAGCCCATAATATATAATATTATGTAATATGTATTATATTATATTATATAAAATGTATCATATATTATGTATTACATTCTATATTATGTATTATATTACAGTATGTATTATATAGTATGTATTATATTATACATATTTGTGTGTGTGTGTGTGTGTGTGTGTCTGTGTATTTTTTTCTTTAGGTTTCTGCCATAGTGTGTGTGCACTTGTCAGAAAGAAGAGAAAGAAAAACTGAGAAATCATGCCCCCCTAGGGAGATGGCCACATTACATTCCCTTCTTCTTCATTTACCTCCCACAATCTGGACAGATGAATGGACACACACACACACACACACACACACACACGCCTGACATGATTTTCAAGTTGCTGGGTCCAGGACTCAAACTGTGGTTGACCATATACAAACCCAGTGCCTTAACCACCACGCCACCTGCTGGCCCCAAATGAATATATTTTTATCAGACCTAATCTCCAGTTAGCAGTATTATGGAACAGGTAAGAGTTGCAACTCATGGATTTATGAAGTCATGCTCCAAGGCACTAAAAGAAACCCAGATATCAGGGTGACCTTGTCATACATGACAGATAACACATCCACCTGCTGAAATTTCCTCTGTCCTTGAAACAGTGATTCAAGAGCCTGTGTGAGTCTAGTCATGCATATTATAAATATCAGCACTGGCGGTTAAGTCATGGGGAGAGGCTGTGGATGAGCAAGTTCAGTTCCTCTGCATCACGGCATGGGCTCTCTCTTGCCAGAAACCATCACTAGCAACTTATATCTCAAAGCAATCTGAGCACATAGGTTGGACAGCATATTTCTGACCAAAAACATAGGACGACCACAGATCATAACAAAATACATTGATTATACATTATATTAATCCTCACCCAGAGACAAAGAAAAAATCAGCTTATTCTTATTTCCCATTCAGAATATATTCTACATTTAAGCCATTTTTGGGGAATCCAAATATTTAATAATTGTATGGCTAAGAGTGATAGTGTTAGGGAAACAATACCCTTATTATTAGATGTTCTCGATGCCAAGCTACCTCATTTGTCAACAGTGAAGTTTCCATAAGCCTGCAGTTGGCTGAAAAGAATGGAAGGAAAGAAGACTTACTTAAGGACCAGATTCATAGTGAGTTTTGTTTTGTTTTGTTTTCTTTTTTTTTTCTTTTTTTTTTTTTTTGCTATAGGGCGTGTGCGCTCACCAGAAAAACAGAGAGACAGAAAGAAAGAAATCACCCCCTAGGGAGAATGGCCACACCTCAATCCCTTCTCCTCCATTCTCCTCCCGGAATCTCGGGCATGCACACACACATGCCCGGTATGAGTTTTAGCCACAGAGTCCGGGACTCGAACCACAGTGAACTACATAGGAGTCCAGTGATATAGCCATTGCGCCAACTGCTGGTCCTGTGAGTTTCCATTTTGTCTTCAATTCTTACTCTTTTACACAGAAGTACACCTATGCAAACTCGGATATTTCTCTAAACCAAAAGAACTCCCTAGGAGATGTTCACACTACGAAATCTTAACCTGGGCCAGCCCGTGGCATAGCGATTAAGGCGCTGGACTCCCACGTAGTCCTCTGCAGTTTAAATCTTGGACCTGCTGGGCATATGCATGCCCAAAATCCTGAGAGGAAAATTGAGAAGGGAGGGTGGCCAAATCGTGGGGGATGCTTTCTCACTTTTTGTCTCTCTGTCTCTTTCTGGTGTACCATAGAGCAAAATTTTCTCCCTCAAGAAACAAAAACAAAAATAAAAAGAGAGAAAAAAAAGAAAAAAAACTTGACCTCAGAATCACTGCACTGAGCCTGATAAGCTTCTGAGTTGCATTGTTAGAGTTGCTGATATTCAAATTCAAGCATGGCTACTGAACCACTGACCTGCCCTTTCAGGAACAAAGCTTGAATACCCAAACTGGCTGAGCACAAAGCCTACCACCCACACGTTGCACAAATATGCTATTAATCAAGAAAGCAACAGGGTATGTTTACCCACCATGCCATTTTTTTTTTTTTTTTTAATTTGCCAGAGGACACATGTGTTTGCTAGAGACAGGGGGTAAAAGAGAAGGAAGACCAGAAAGGGCTCCCCAGTGAGAAATGGTCACACTGTAATCCTTTCTCCTCCGTTTCTCCTTTCAGGATTTTGGGCATGCATGCATACAGGCCCAGAGTGTTTCTCAAGTCTTCCGGTCCAGGACTCAAATTGCACAGCCTGATTCTCAATTCTTATAAACCTCTTAATGGGAGCCAGCAGGTGGCGTGGAGGTTAAAGGTGCTGGATTCCCACATGGCTGACCGTGGTTTGAGTCCTGGACCTGGCGGCTTGGCTTGCTTTCTTGTTTTCCCCGTCCCTCTGTCTCTGTCTGGTCAAATTAAAAAATAATAATTATAACAAATGGAATTAAATAAGTCAATAATTAAAAAAACAAAAACAAAACCGCTTAATGATCTCCAAAATTCAGCTTTTCAATTTACCGATCTATCATTCATCCATGTTATTAGGGCATCTGCCTGCAATATACTATTAGTAACTTTGACCTTTTCAAAGATAGGACCATGATCCCTTCCACAGTCATGAATCACCCAGTGCCGGGGCCAGCAGGTGGCATGGTGGTTAAGGGAGCTGGACTCCCACATGGCTGACCACGGATTGAGTCTCAGACCTGAAGGCTTGCTTCCTGACTTTCCTTCTCTCTCTCTCTGTCTCTCTCACTCTGTCCCTCAATGGTCAAATAAATAAATAAAGTTAAATAAAGTAATTCTTTAAAAAAAAAAAAAAGAAGAATGACCCAGTGCCATAATGACAGCATGAGGAGAACATGACTGCTCGCCCCCGACTCAGACAGGAGGAGCAATGAAACCGCCTGCTGTGCCAGTGACTGTTACAACCAAGGTGAAACCCAGGCAAAGGCCCAGACAGACACACCTGCATTGGTCATGGGGAATTCTACCTACCACCTAGGACCTGGTACTCCACAGAAGCTATTGTAGTAACAATGACGAGAGCAGTCGTTTCGGCCTGCCATGTTGGACTTGAATATTCTATGACTTCTCAACTTCTGCCCAAGCAAATTAGGCATTGTTCAAAAGTTCACTAATAAAAAGGCTTCAAATGCCACTATGGTTATTTTTATTATAGAAAAAAAGGGAAGGTCCCTGCCCTGTGCATGGGCATCATAAAATGAACATTCTGGCCGCCAGGTGGCACCACGGATTAATAAAAATTCATTCTCACCCAGTCACTGCCATGGCTCAACATTAGTAACCCCAAATGAACTGCCAAATACCGTAACGAGCAACTCTAGGGATCCGCAATGAACTTTTCTCATGTATCAGGCCCAGGATAAAAGGATGAGGGTCTGACACAGAGTAGATCGTGTCAGAGGTCTAAATTGGCTCTATGAGGGCTCCCAGTCAGCCTTACCACCCCTTGATTACCTAATCAACAAATAGCCTTCTGAAAGCAGAAACTACTCAGAAGCACAGTTCACCTTTAGTAAAAATTAGTCACCTGTAGGAATCTGGGACTTTCTGCATTCAACACTCAGTCTGATTTCTAGACTGTGGGCTGAGAAGTGGCTGGCAGCGGAGGGCAGAGGAAATGAGCACACAGGAGGGGCTAGCATCCCACTGCCAAGTGTCTGGAGCTTAAAGACGTGTCTTGCTTTGTATTATTCTGATTTCTTCCCTCCATGAATAGGTCACGCAGGGTCAGCAACACATACAGAACTAGGAGACCTGGAGAAAATTAAGTCAATAAGCCTATCCTGTAAAGTTTCAGATTTTGAAACAAGCAACCTCAATTATCCTGACTTGTGTAACCAAGTATGGATCATTTTAAATACCAAAAACAAAGATCTAGAGTCAAGTTACAAGACTTACTGACATCTTCAAGACAGCTTGGTAAAGTGGCCAGGAGACCTTTCTTGTGAATCATAACGCTTCCTCGGCCTAGTCCACCCACGTGGAGCCAAGGCCCAGGACCCTGGCCATGGCCTGTAGCATTTCTTTGTGTCAATACTGTCATATATAAAATGAATAGGCTGAACCGAATTGAAAAAACATAGTAACTCTTACTCTAAAATATTATGCAATGTATTTTATTTAATTTTGCATTATGGGAGATTTTAAAACTTAAATGATAATGGGGAAAGATTAATTGATAACCCCTTTCAACAAAATAAAAATTTTCAAGTATTTTGGGCCAGTTCCATGACACACTGGTAATGCGCTGTTCAAGAGAAGCTAGGTCCCATATGGAGAGCCTGGTTTGAGTCCCTGGCCCAGTTCATCTGAAAATAACAGGCTAGCACTGAATTAGTCCCCAAGAACCAACAGGCTGGACATTGGAGGAAGGAGACCACGGTGTGACCAGAACTGCAGAGATGCTTTTCTTTCTCTCTGTCATATGTGTGCATGTGGGAACTCCAACAAGAATAAAGAAAAAAATAATTAAAACATTGTCTTCTTTTTTTTTTTTTTTGGAAGAAGTTTTTGCTATAGATCGTGTGCGCTTGCCAGAAAGACAGAGAGAGACAGAAAACGAGAAATCACCCCCCAGGGAGGATGGCCACGCCATAATCCCTTCTCTTCCATTCTCCTCGCAGGATCTTGGACACACACACACATGCGCCAGGCGTGAGTTTAAGCCACCAGGTCTGGGACTCGAACCGATGTCAACTACATGGGAGTCCAGCGACATAGTCATTATGCCTACTGCTGGTCCCGATCTTCTGCTTTTATACATGCTTAATTAGACTTAATTTAATAAATATATAGGAACTTTACACTCCACAAAGTATTCCGGCCCATACATTTTTTCCCTAGGTGTAGCTGAAAAACGTTCCATCATGGGAATATATCATACGGTAATTAGGTATTCTGTGATTAGCCTTTTAAGTTTGTTTTGGCCATTATAAATGGGATGGCTATCTGTCCTAATTTGTCCATAATGATCTTCCCTTATACCTATTGTTTAGGTATGACTATAATGTCCTTTTCACTCATAAAAGACAGCAAATTTAGATGATAAATTATGTGACCGCTTTAATTGTAAGTAACACTGATCAATACCTTGATATATTTGTCTTTTCCCATTTTTCAGATTATTTCCTGGGGATCAACAGGAAGAAATTTTTTCTAAGAATTATTTATTTAATTTATTATTACTATTGTTACTTTTAAATTTGCTATCAGGCACATGCACTCAACAGAAAGAGACAGAGAGAGAGAGAGAGAGAGAGAGAGAGAGAAAGTGAGAAAGCAAGCCTCTAGGTCTGGGACTTGAACCACGGTCAGCCATGTGGGAGTTCAGTACCTTAATCATCATGCCACCTGCTGACCTGGAAGAAAAAAAATTTTTTTTTTTTTTTTTGGAGAGGTTTTTCGTTATAGGGCACGTGCGCTCGCCAGACAGACAGAGAGAGACATAGAGACAGAAAGTGAGAAATCACCCCCCAGGGGGGATGGTCACGCCGCAATCCCTTCTCCTCCATTCTCCTCTCAGGATCTTGGGCACGCACGCACACGCGCCCGGCGTGAGTTTTAAGCCACCGGGTCCAGGACGCGAACCGCGGTCAACTACGTGGGAGTCCAGCGACATAGCCATTACGCTAACTGCTGGTTCCCAGAAAAATTTTTTTTAATTTCTTTATTTCTTCCATGGATTCTTGAGAAGGAAAGAAGAGGGAGTGAGCGCTCCCAACAGGTTCTTGATGACACAACCTATGCCCAGCCTTCAGTCAACCCCAGATCATAGCCAAGTACATGTTGGGTATTCTCAGGGAAGTCGCCAGCCTTGAACTGGGAACCTTCCCATGATGGACTGTCTTGTGGAGCTTCATGTTTTACTGCTGTGTCACCATCTTTCCCCATAAAAACTTGTTTCAAAAAGATTTTTTTTTAAGTATTTAACATACAATAATGTCTGACACATGTGGTACATGACTGTATATCACAAGAAACATTTTCTAAAGGGATGCACCAGTTAAAAAGATAAAAATAAAAGAATACCAGTTTCAATGAATGACTGCTAATTTTGTGTATTGTAGGTTTTTTTTAATTGCTAATACAGTGAAAGGAATTGATAACTTGTTTTAATTGATATTTATGACTCAAGAGGAACAGATTCCATGACGTACCCAAAGCTTCAGTCAGGCCTGATCATGGTACGTACAAGTGCCTGGTACATTCAGGGAGATCTCCAGACATGAACTCAGAACCTTCCCATGTGGGTCTGCTTCACAGAGCATCAGATCTTACCACTGTGCCACTGTCAAATTCCCTCAGTCAATAGATCTACTCTTGAAATAGTATTGTGTTCTCTGGTTGATGCTTAAGAATATGCATAGAGTCCTATTTCCCTCTCAGAACATTTTTAATCATATTAGGTCATTGGAAAAGTCATGACACATTTTTGCATAGAAAAAATCTTGACAACCCAATATATTCTATTTATTCCTACACATATTTTGACAAGTGTTAATAAAATTTCAAAATCCTAAACTAACCTTAAGCATATTAAGGTTATTAAGAATATTAAGCATCATCAGGACCAGCAGATGGTATAATGGCTATGTTGCTTGACTCCCATGTAGTCGACCGTTGTTTGAGTCCTGGACCTGCTGGCTTAAACTCAAGTCGGGTGTGTATATGTATGTGCCCAAGATCCCAAGAAGAGAATGGAGGAGAAGGGACTGAAGTGTGGCCATCCCCCCTTGGAGGGCAATTTCTTGCTTTCTGTCTCTCTCTTACTGGCGAGTGCATGTGCCCTATAGCAAAAAACCTCTCCAAAAAAAAAAAAAAAAAGAAAAAGACTATTAAACATCATAATAAAACGTTAGAAACTAAGTTAATAGTTCTATAGTATAAGGTAATATCGTATGGACAGATGCTAAAACTTCATGAGTATAAGCAGTCCAAATTACTTATTGTTATATCCTCATAACCTAGAAGAATGTCTGTTATATATATAAATCAACAGAAAATTTTTTTCTTTTTTCTTTTCTTTTCTTTTTTTTTTTTTTTTTTTTTGCTATAGGGCCCATGCACTCACCAGAGAGACAGAAAGTGAGAAATCACTGCCCAGATGGGGGATGGCCATGCCACAGTCCCCACTCCTCCACTCTCCTCTCAGGCTCTGGGGCATGCACGCACACACCCAGCACTGGGTTTCAAGGTGCAAGTTCAGGACTCAAACTGCAGTCAGCCTCATGGGAATCCAGCACCTTAACCACTTCTCCACTTGCTACCCTGTGTTTGCCAAATTTATGATGTACTAAGTGATACTCTTTAGGATTTTCATTATTGCTATGGATTTTACTAAGCAATTGAGATGATATTCTGAGGGGCTCATCTAATTTCAAAGGGTTCTGGCTTGTGGCTCTTATTCTCCTTCTCAGATATCAGTTCAATTCTAGTCTCTGAATAGGTGGGCCAGGGCTGCTCTGGTATGTATGGTGCTTGCCTGAGTTAGAAAAGTAACTTCTCTGGGCTCTCGGCCTACCAGATTCTTGGCTTGGAAAATAAGCAATGCCTTTCTGTGAATTAGAAAAGGTCCCTTTGCTTGGGCTGATATAGATTCTCAACAGAGTACAAAATATGGTTTGCATAGTGCAGACTGGACTTGCACCTCAGAGGGTACAGGGCAAAACTATAGAAACAGCCCTGGTCTCCCACAGACTTTCACAATCCTGGCCTTGTGGTGGCATTCCCAATGGTCTCAAAAACCAAACCTGACTCCAGGCTCATCCTATGGTAAAATCTTGCAGCAGATCTCACAATGGACACACTCTCCCCTGGGTCCTGTTTCAAAGAACAGGCTGGCCACACCTATCTAGAATGCTCTAAGAGAGGGCAAACCCACAGGAAGTCTCTCGACGAAAGTAAACATCCATTATTTTGACTTGCCTGAGAGTGCTTTACTTAGTGGATACATTGCACAATCCGTAAGGCTGCCAGTTTTTCAAGCAAAATGCCTAAGTGTACAGAAATGGCCTTGGCACAGCCAAGACACTCTTACAGAAGCTCTTACCCATATTTGGTTCCCACCGCCCCAAAGACAAAGAGCCAATTTAGGCTTAGGGAGATACTCATATTTGAGTACCCACCAGCCCAGTGAAGAATAAAGCAAATACAAGCACCAAGAGAGCTTAAGCTCGATTGCCTTTCAGTGTTTCCCCCAACTCAAATGGTTCCTGATATCTGCCTGTGATTCCGACAAAAACTGCAGAGAAACTCTTTAGCAACAGATTCTATAAGGTCTTTGCCAAGACAAGTCTCAGCAACAGAGGCATTTGGCTACTTGTTGGGAATCTGGGTCAATCTACACTTAGAATTGGAAAAAGGATGGCTTTGTACCAGCGTCTACTGGTTGAATAAAGAGCGCAACCTGTTGGTGGGAAAACACACACACGTACACACTCTATTCTGACTCACTCTAAGTGACGTACAGAATTACCTTCTCTCATGGATAAAGGTAGCAAACCATAGCAATATCACACCATGGTGACCTCATCACCATAGACATCACAGGGAATTGGATAGCACATTATGGCACATACCTCAAAACATGGTTAACTCGCCATTACTTCAAAATCATGGTATTAGTACATCTGCCTCTAGATCTTTGAATTTAACGCAGTCAGAAAGAACACGTGGATTACTGGTGCCATATTTTTTGTGACTACACTTCAGCACAATTGGTTCTCCTTTGAATCTTAAATATTTTACTCCGGAACTTTAAAAAAATTAGTCTGAGAGGGGGTCTGTATCTCTGTCAGATTTCCAGAGGGATCCAAGCACAAAAAAAGATTAAGAACTCCTAGCCCATAGGCAAAATGAGATAGCATTTCAAAGTTCTACGGTAACAACATAGGCAGATAAAATTTGCCTATACCCTAAGGGCTTTCAATAGTATTAAAATATTATTGCATACCATGTCTGAAACACCCTGTTGACAACTACAGCAAATAAGAAACTGAACTAATTACAGTGGGAATTCTGAACAGCATCAACCTCCTCTTTCACCTCGACGGGCCTCCAGGCTCTTCAGAAACTAAATTCCTTGTGGAGTCTGGGATAGCCCTACCCTTTATCAAGTGCTATTCTACAGAAAGTGTGTGAATGACTTTTGAGGTACAGAGTTAGGCCTGGATTTTAAAATGAATACTTGTTAAATAGAAGTTCTGTTTCTCAGCAGTTTTGTTTTTTTAAAGAGCCATCCATTATTTCAATGGATTTTTTTTTAGAATTCATTAGCCTAATCATAGCTCAATGCATAGTTTCAGAACACTATATATAATAGATATTCTTAATATCTCATTTTCCACCAACATGGGAAATCTTGACATCTAAAACCTGGAAAGAGTTAATACCATCTCGACTAAAGGCAAAGACCACAGGAAAAAGTAATACAATATGCTGTTAAAGCAACCTTTAATATAACATAAATATTTTGAACAAGATCAAAGAAATTACCTGATCCACATTTAATCAAAGTTCAAAGTACTGGATTTTTTTCCCTAAATATAGAACTGAACAAGATTTTCAGAGGAATTTTTAAATTATATTTTTCATTATATTTTCTCCAATATGATCCTCACTGATTCAACTTGCTTCAACACCACTGTTAAAATAAAAGACCTTTTATACCAAAAAACCCCATATAATATAGAGCCAAAAATCTAAAAAGATCTACGATAGTCCTTTCTGGATAGTAGAGAATGAAAAGAGACTTTATTATCTTTTTAATAATACTTACATATTTATTAAATCTATTAAAAATACCTTCAAAGGGAAATAACAAATCAGAATTATTTCCCTCAATCAGAATATATTCATTCCCTCAAACTGGATGAACATCTATCTGTTGTGAATGCTACTTGCTTCGAAGTCCATCTTTAAACAGGTTTACCATCTAGTTGAGATAACACGATGCAGACCTGCGAAATAATTCGACGACGGAAAGATCTAGTCATAAAACAAGTGGGAAGATCATCACAGTTCTTAGGAACTGAGAAGAGGAAGATCTCAGGCTGGCCCTGTGGCCCAGTCAGTGGTCAGAGAAATGAAGGCGAAAGGATTGCAGCGTGACCATAGCCCACTGGAAGTGGTTTTCCCCTCCCCCTTTTTGTCACTCTCTGCAAAGCGACAAATTTAAAAAGCAAGAGAGAGAGAAAGAGAAAAGAGGAAAATCTTAGCAGGAGCCTGAGTGGTTGCGTGTGGCCTCAAAAAGGACAACCATAGGTTCCTTGGGACAGGGGCCACTACTCTGCTGTTTGCCAGTGTATACAGGTATCCAGCTCAGGGCAGACACACACACATACATACATACACACATGTGTGTATACACACACATACATATTGTGTGTATGTGTAAACATATGTGTATTTGTATATATGTTTGTATGGGTGTGTGAATGTATGTATGTGTATATACATATATACACACACACATATATATATTAGGTCATTGGGAAGGTCGTGATGCATTTTCCTGTTTTTCTATGCAAAAATGCATCATGACTTTCCCAATGACCCAGTATATATGTATGTATGTATATATGATGTATGCATGCATATGATGTATGCATGTTAATGTGTTAATGTGGCCCTGAGGGATAGATTTCATGAGAGGGTGAGAGACCAGCTACAGCTAGGGCATAGGCAAAGAAGGTTCAGGAATTCAAAAGGGCCTTCAAAAAGTTTGTGCAAAAACAGAATTGGCATGAGTTTATTCTGGTGCAAAAATTTTGGAAATGCGAACATATATGAAGTTTTCTAACAAGCAGAATCAAAGTCTGTCTTTGCAGCAGAAATGAAGTGATCCTGTGCTAGGCTACACGGGGAGAGGCCAGAAGCAGCTCTGCCAGGTAGGAAAATACTGTCACAACCCGCACAGTTTGGCATGAGCCTGGAAAGGCCTGCCCGGGCCAGCCCTGTACATAGTGCCGCAGTCAGGGGCAGAGCATGTGGAGCCAGATCTCACAGTGCAGCAATCAGGGGCAGAGCACGTGCAGCCAGGTCTCATAGTGCAGCAGTCGGGGGCAGAGCACGTGGAGCCAGGTCTCATAGTGCCGCAGTCGGGGGCAGAGCACGTGGAGCCAGGTCTCATAGTGCAGCAGTCGGGGGCAGGGCACGTGGAGCCAGGTCTCATAGTGCAGCAGTCGGGGGCAGAGCACGTGGAGCCAGATCTCATAGTGCCGCAGTCGGGGGCAGAGCACGTGGAGCCAGGTCTCATAGTGCAGCAGTAGGGGGCAGAGCACGTGGAGCCAGGTCTCATAGTGCAGCAGTAGGGGGCAGAGCACGTGGGGCCAGGTCTCATAGTGCAGCAGTAGGGGACAGAGCACATGGAGCCAGGTCTCATAGTGCGGCAGTCGGGGGGGGGGGGGGGGGGCAGAGCACGTGGAGCCAGGTCTCGTAGTGCCGCAGCTGGGGGCAGAGCACGTGGAGCCAGATCTCATAGTGCAGCAGTAGGGGGCAGAGCACGTGGGGCCAGGTCTCATAGTGCAGCAGTAGGGGGCAGAGCACGTGGGGCCAGGTCTCATAGTGCAGCAGTAGGGGACAGAGCACATGGAGCCAGATCTCACAGGGTTGATGTTAAATCTGAACCTGGCCATTGCAGCTTTAAAGCATGCCAGGTACATGCGTGTGTGTGCGCGCGTGTGTGTGTGTGTGTGTGTGTGTGCGCGCCCCAAATCCTGATGAGATGGGGAAACAAAGGAAAAGGGATTGTGGTGTGACCATACCCCCTTGGGGTTGCCTTCTTTCTCTCTCACAAGTGCATGTGCCCTTTGGCGATTAAAAAAGAAAAATAAATAAATAAATAAACAAACAAACAAGGACAACAAAAAAAGTTGGCCTAGGACCTAATGGGGAAATGAATAAAAAAAACTAAAATGAGAGGTAGAGGAAAACCTACTGGTAGATCCTGCTAGAGAGAAAAGAAGGGAAGGATTTCAGTCCCATCCATGAATTATGTCCCTGGGTGACTAGAAGACTGCTGTCACTCTTTTATTCTTTTTATTTTTATTTATTTTTAAAAATTTACTGTACGGTTTGTGCACTTGCCAGAGAAGAGTGAGTTAAATGAGAAAGCATCCCCACCCCCTCCCAAGCCACAATCCCTTCTCCTCCTCCTTCCTCTCAAGATTCTGGGTAAGAGACAGGGACCCTAAAAATATAGTTAGGGTATAGGCCCAAAGTGGAATCACAAAATGGCTGAGTTTTGAGATGAAGGCAGTGATGGCACAGTGACTGACCTACGCGGCCAGACCTAGACCTAAAACAAATGCTTCCTCCATGCCCCATCACATTCCAGGAAAAAAAGATAATGGTTTTCATGGCCCAAAGCTTCTGGACAAAGACTCTCCTGACCTAGGTACCCAGTTAAAAATGAGGAGAATAACTAGATCCACCAAGCATGTGGCCCTTCCTACCAGGAGGGGAACTCATGCACACGCCCCACCTAGAACCCTAGAACCCAAGTCTGAACAAAGCCCTTCCTGATCCACATAAAAACCCCTTGCCACAGTTCTTCCTTGGCAACCCATTTTCCAGGGCCCTCCCTTCTTGGGAGCTCTGTTTGCCCTTCCCTCTCCTTTAATAAACTCCCCACTTTATTAATAAATTCCCCACTTTGCTGATAAACTCCTCTTTTGCTATACCGACTCTCTGTGTCCGCGACTCTAATTCTTCCTGAGCATGGGACAAGAACCCATGTCACTGCGAGTGTGGGCCCCGTCTCTCCTGTGCCCCAGCGTCCCTACGTCACATGCACATGCATCTGGTGTGTTTTTTCTTTTCTTTTCTTTTTTTTTGGAGAGGTTTTTGCTATAGGGTACATGAGCTCAACAGAGAAAGAGACAGAAAGCAAGAAATCACACACACCCCCACCGCCCCCAGGGGAATAGCCATGCCGCAATTCTTTCTCTTCCATTCTCCTGTCAGGATTTTGGGCACACACGCATACATGCACACGCACTCGACATGAGTTAAAGCCACTGGGTCCAGAGCTCAAACCGCGGTCTACTGCATGGGAGTCCAGCAACATAGTCATGACACCAAGTGCTGGCCCCCACCTGGTGTGTTTTCCAAGTCTTCTAGGACTTAAACCACACAGCCAGCCAGTGACTTCTCACTTTCTCTCTCTCTGTTTCTGTCTCCCTCCACCTCGCCCCACCACCATGAGCACACATGCCCTAAGGCAAAAGCCTCTTTAAAAAAAAAAAAAGATAAATAAATTTTTAAAAAGGGTTAGACTGACACACTGGCCTCAGAGAAGCCAATACCAGAAAAAAAAAGTACAACCTTTTAGGCTTAAAGTAAGTAAATCACTCACTTTATTCTTCCTTAAGCATTCTATTACACAGCTGTATGCATTCTCTTATTTTGAGTTGACCTAAAAAAACCCCACACAACACACACACACACACACACACACACACACACAAACAAACTACCAAGAATTTATTTGGAAGTTTTTCTGCTAAAAAGAAAGAAGAAATAGCCTAAGTAAAATATCTTCAGTCACCCAGATGACTTCCAGAAAAAACATTGCAAGACAATAGGAGGATTGTTTGAATAGTAGTGCGGGACTGCTGTATCTGGGGATTTCCAGTCACCTTTGCCTAAAAGGATTCCAGAAAAAGCCATCCTATCTTTTTAAAAAAAATTATTTAATTTTATGTATTCATTCGTTTATTTTTAATTTGACCAGGGAGAGGGGGAGGAGAGAGAGAAAGTCGGAAAGCAAGCCATCAGGTCTGGGATTTGAACCGTGGTCAGCCATATGGGAGTGTCCAGGGCCTTAACCAGCACGCCATCAGCTGGTCCCAGAAACCATCCTATCTTATCAGAACTTCATCTATTCATTTCTCAGTCTTCCCCTCCCAGAAAACCAAGGCAGGCACAAATCTACTTACGCCAAGTTAGGCAGGAATCCTTCCCTTCTCTGCCTGGAACTCATTAATAAATCAGAAACAACAAGATTTACATCATATAAAATCTCCCTCCTCCTTTCTGCTCCTGTACATTCTGTATATTTGGAATGATTCCAATTCCAAAATGGAAATAAAAGTACTCACAAGGTTGTTGGATTAAATCATTTGAGCTCATTTTTACAAAGGGGGAGCCAATGAATTAACATGTTTGAATAGATGCAACTTATGTTGTGTCACTGAAAAAGTCATGACATATTTTTCTATGTAAAAATGCATCAAGACTTTTCCGACGACCCAATAACTTAAAACCCAACTTCTGAAAATCTAGGTGCACATACCAGGGCACTTCGACATCAACAGAAATACTGTGTAAAGTAGGGAACAATTGGAACATCACAAAAACAAGAATTGAAAAAATCAGAATTTTACATAAAGATATAAAACAAACCTTAGTTTGACCCTGTATGTCTTTAGGATATACAACCTTAGGTGCTTCGATTAATACTATACGGGCAGCCTTTGGCAGGACAACTCACTATTCCAGAATGTGCTTTCTGTTTTAGAAGAAGAAATAATCTCCACGTACCTTAGGTATCTTAATTTCTACTTCTCAGTGTTGTTCTTTGGGGTAAAAGTTTATGGCTCATGGGCAGTTCTAAACCTAGCCCAAAACCCACCCAAATTATTTCCAGATAATTTGGAACAGTTTGCAGATATGTAAAACAGACCCAGGTATTTTGGGGACACAAAGTTACAGGTATAATTCCTAATCTCAGGGAGCCTACACCCAAATTAAAGATTCAATATTTTGAATTACATAAATATCAGCAAATTCAGAAGGTATTGCATAAGTATTTGCTAAGTCCCAGGACACTGACACTATGGGTCAAGAAGAATTGTGGTTCTCAGAAATGGATTCAAAGAGAAACAGAGGAACCCCAGGCCAGGCTTGGAGGAAGAGAAGGATTTCTGTTAATGGAAGAAAAAAGCAGAGGACAAAGAACATGAAGTCTATGTTATTTCTTTACATTGTCTATGCTCTTTTATTTAGTCCTGACTATGATTTCAAGGCAAGCCATTTACCACCTTTATCCCGCCAGCAACCTAACCCCAGTGCTATGTGTGAGGTACTGTGTGTCAACTAAATAATGGAGAAGACGTTCCAATTTAATAAAGAAAGTAAACGAGGGTGATGTGGTGGTTGGGGTGCTGGACTCCCATATAGCCGGCCCCAGTTCAAGTCCTGTACCAGGTAGCTTACTTTCTCACTTTTCTGTTCTCTCTCTGTCTCTCTCTCTGGTCAAAGTAAAAAAACAATAACAATAATTAAGATTGAATAAATAAATAATTCTTAAAAATTTCACATTTTTTTTTTGAGAGGTTGTTGCTATAGGGCATGTGCGCTCGCCAGAAAGACAGAGAGAGACAGAGAGACAGAGAGTGAGAAATCACCCCCCAGGAGGGATGGCCATGCCACAATCCCTCTCCTCCATTTTCCTCTCAGGATCTTGGGCATGGACGCACACGCGCCCAGTGAGTTTAAGCCACTGGGTCCAGGACTCGAACTGCGGTCAGCTACATGGGAGTCCACCGACATAGTCATTATGCCGACTGCTGGCCCCCAAACTGGCTTCATATTAAACAAGAGGCACTTCAAAACTCAAAATGACTCAAAACTCACAGACGTTGGTATTATAATACAAATGACATTGTCGGGTTTTTTTCCCCCTCAATTGATAGAGGGCCCATACCTTTCCAGAGTTAGATAGGTATAGAGGGAAAGACAGAGAGAGAGAGAGAGAGAGAGAGAGAGAGAGAGAGAGAGAGAGAGAGAGAGAGAGAACTCCCTAATGGGGCATAGTTACACCATAATCCCTTTGCCTCCGTTTTTTCATCCTGTCAGGATTTGGGGCACACACGTTCACTTGCCTGGTGTGTTTTTCAAAGCCACCGAGAAGTGAGATTCACACTGTGGTTGGATGGGTAGGATCTGGCTCCCTTTACCACTACACCATGGGCTCGGCCTGAGATCTGTTTTCTTAGCAAAAATCTGCTTTTGCTATCTCACCACTTCTCAATCGATTCACTGATCATGAAACCCAAATCAAATGTGCATGTAGTTTTTTCACCACTTAGATCAATCACAGTGTGGGGAACAACATTTTACATTAAACATTTCAGAATCTTATTCCATTCTTCTCACATTTAAAATCATACTTGTCTTTCGCTACTACAAACAGTACTTCATTAGACCACTGTGGAAATAGCCTAAGCCATTCAAGAGCTGTTTATGACACAGAATTGAATCTATCTAGCAAAAATACAACATGCGTATCGTGCTTCCTTTTGTCCTGTGTATCTTAATGCTCTGCCAAAAGCAGAGGAAAGAAAGTACAGATGCACAGGATATCCTCAAATTATGTGGTTTGCCTTATGTCATTCCAGAGAGAATCACAGTGCCTGGTTCACAATAAATTAAGCACTTGACACACCTAGGATAGGCAGGTGCTAGGCCTGAAAGGCAAGTCTTTCCCACCAGCACTCAGTCTTCCACTGGATGAGCTTAGAAGGCTAGAATCCTTACACAAAGAGAAAAGAGAAAATCCTGGTTTTCCAGGGTTTATCTACGACCTTCAAAGAGCTCTTAAAGAAAAAATGATTAAGGAGAAAAATATCCCTGCCATTTCTTCAGGACAGTGATATGAAAGGAGCACCTACAAATGTATTTATATGAAATACAAAAGATTGACTTTAGTGTCATGGTGGCATTTCAATGTCCTCATCCATTATTATTTTTTAGAAGAGAGATTTTTGCTATAGGGTGCTGGAGAAACAGAGAGACAGAAAGTGAGAAATCACCCCCCATTCCAGGGGGGATGGCCACATTGAAATCCCTTCTCCTCTTAGGATTTTGAGAACACACACAAACATGCCTGGTGTGAGTTTTATGCCTTGAGTTCAGGACTCAAATCGCAGTCTACTGTATAGAAGTCCAGCAATGTACCCATTAGGCCATTTGCTGGTCCCTAACACAATTTTTAAATACAAGTACATATTCAGTTACTGTACATGCAATATGTTTCAGCAAATATTCCAGGACCTATAGTGTGTGTTGGATAATGTGCTTGGTACTGAGACTAAAGCAGCATTTTTGTGATGCAAAACTATTTAATTTTTACATGCTTTTTATCTCATCTACAAAAAGAAAATTTGTGGGAGCAAGGAGGTGGAGTGGTAGTTAAGGTGTTGGATTCCCACAGTCAATAGTGGTTTGAGTCCTAGAGTTGGCAGCTTGAAAATCATGCGCATGTACGGATATGTCTAAAACCTGAAGAGGAGAACAGAGAAGGTACTGGATGTGGCTTTTCTCCCAGGTGATTTCTCACCTTCTCTCTCTCTCCAATGAGCTCACATGCCTTATGACAAAAACCTAAAAAAAAAGAAAAAGAGGATAAAAAAGAATAGTGTGATTGGGTCAGTCAATAGCATGGTGGTTATGGCAGCTGGATCCCACATAGCTGACAGCACAGTTTGAGACCCAGATCTGTCAGCTTGAAAAACATGCTGGGACCAGCAGTTAGAGTAATGGCTATGTTGCTGAGCTCCCATGTAGTTGACCGCAGTTCGAGTCTTGGACCCAGTGGCTTAAACTCATGCCAGGCTCATGTGTGTGTGTGCCCAAGATCCCGAGAGGAGAATGGAGGAGAAGGGATTGCGGCCTGGCCATCCCCCCTGGGGGGTGATTTCTCGCTTTCTATCTCCTGTCTCTCTCTGTCTGTCTTTCTGGTGAGCACACGAACCCTATAGCAAAAAAAAAACCCTCTCCAAAAAAAAAAAAAAAAACAAAAAAACCATGCTGGCTGTGTGTATGTGTATGCCCAAAAACCCCAAGAGGAGAATGCAGTAGAAGAAACTACAGTGTGGCCATTCCCCCTGGGGGTGCTTTCTTACTCCGTCACTCCCACCTCCAGAGACTGCATGCACCCTGTAGCAAACTTGAAAAAAAAAAAAAAAAAGGTTATAAAAAAGGAAGACTATTGTGATATTTGAAAGGCTACAGAGAGGATTTAAAGAGCTGGTGGATATAAAGCCCTGAGTATAACACATATCTTCATTCAAATCACAGTTGCCTTTTCTTTATAAAAACAAAAACAAAAACTATCGGCAACCTTAGATAGCTCTGTAAACCTAAAGTACAATAGGAAGTACAGACCTAGGACAATTATGACCTCGAAATGATGACGGAAGTACACAGATGCTGGGCCAGCTTTGTAACCTGTGGTTAAGGCAGCCGGGTCCCGCATGGCTGAACACGTGGTTTAAGTCCCAGACCCAGCAGCTTGATCAACATGCTTGGCATGTGTGCGTGTGTGCCCAAGATCCCGAGAGGAGAACTGAGGAGAAGGGACTGTGGTGTGGCCAACTCCCCTGGGGGGGTGGGGGGTGATTTCGCGCTTTCTGTCTCTCTCTCTCTGGCTGGTGAGGGCATGTTCCCTATAGCAAAAACCTCTCCAAAAAAAAAAAAAAAAAAAAAAAAAAAAAAAAAAAAAAAAGAAAGAAAGAAAGAAGAGTTATCTTATTTAACTTTATTTATTCATTCATTTATTTATTTTAATTTGGACAAAGCAGGAGTGAGAGAGAGAGAGGGAAAGTGAGAAAGCAAGCCACCAGGTCCGGGACTCAAATCACGGTCGGCCATGTAGAAGTCCAGCACCCTTAACCACCACCCCACCTGCTGGCCACTCCTCTTGGGATTTTGAGCAGGCACACACACATGCCTGGTGTGTTTTTCAGGCTGCTGTGTCCAGAACTCAAACCAGAGTCAGTCACGTGGGATCCAGTGCCTTAATCACCATGATATCTGTTGCCACACTCCCCTCCCCATTTTTTTATTGTCAGAGGGCGCATTTCACAGGGAGAGGGAGAAAGACAGAGAGAGAAAACACCCTCAGTGGGGTGTGGTCACAACACAATCCTTTTAGCTCCATTCCTCCTCCTTGTCAGAATTTTGGGCATGCACGCACATGTACCCAGTGTGTTTCTCAAGCTGCCGAGGATAGGATTTGAACTGCAATTAGTAATGTGAAAATCCCTTTACAGTGCTATAGGTCCAGCCTTTTCCACACAGTTTCTGAACTCCCTTCTTATATGGGAGAGGAATCTATATATGAGGCAAAAGCATTACTGAAGTGATATAAAGAGGCATTCTTAGGAAAGGCCGAACCTCCTAAGAGCAGGAGGAGTTGGAGGCTGGAAAGTGCCCAGGACACCCACCTGTCAGCAGCAGCCTGTACTGGGGGATCCTCTGCACTGGCTTGAGCAGGTAGTGCTTGAGAGCCAGGTGAGCACAGCGTGGGCTCATCTGAAAGGAAAAGGTATCCAAAGTCAATACAAGTGTCTTTTAGGAAGCAAGAAGCCAGATCCACGTGCACAGAAAGCCAAACTTTAAACAGCCAGCAATTCTGGAAAGGGACTTGTGGAGATGCTGCCTTTTATTTTAAGGCACTGCTGTTATGTTCAAATGGAAAACATGGCCAGATTTGCCACTGAGCCGACCCTCTCCTGCACACAGCCCTGTGAAATTACCTGCTCCTGGGGAACCATGTTGGCAGGCGTCCCACAGAGATCTGTGGCTGCAGTCCACGTTCTAGGCTAGTCAGAGCCTGCCCGTCTCAGCAGCTCCCACTCAGAGGGGCACTGCCAATGGATTCATAAATACAGCTAGCCCCCTGACCAAGAGGGAAATGCACAGTGCCCCAAATAAGGCAACAGAAACAGAACTATGGGAACTGGATTCAAATAATAATCATAACCTGTGGTCAAAATACTCATACAACAGGATGATGGTGGGGAGAATTGAAAAAATTAAAGAGAACCTAAAAAGCAATCTTGCTAAGCATCTAATAAGCCCAAAAAATGAAAAATCTAACGAGTGTGAAGAATGGAAATATCATTTCCAGATGAGTGCCATTATAACAGACAGCCCCAGGGGGTCATTAGATGGTGTAGTGGTTAAGGCACTGGACTCAAACATGGTTGATAGTGGTTTGAGTCCCAGACCTGGCAGCTTGAAAATCACACTGGACACTTGTGCATGCATGCCCCAAATCCCAGGATGGGAATGGAGGAGAAGGGAAAGCGGCATGGCCAACCCCCTGGGAGGTGAGTTCTCATGTTTGCTCTGACTCTCTTCAACAAGTCCACGTGCTCTATGGCAAAAACCAAAAAAAAAATACATAAAATAAAAGAAAGCTACTAAATCATAGTATATGTAAAAATTTGACTATGTAAGTATATTTTGATTTGACCATAAGGGCACTTCATTATGCCTTTAAAGCTATTTTTCTTAGCATGTAGAACAAAAATCTTTCCCTATTCCTGAGCTTCACCCATTCTCCAACCTGAGATATAACTGAGATGGCATCAAAAAACAGCCAAGGGAAAATGTCCCTTCATCTTAAGGACCACGATAAAGTGTCTTATACTTATTCTTTTTTTTCCACAGGGCATGTGTACTCACTAGAAAGAAACAGAGAGACAAAAAGCGAAGTGAGTAATCACCCCCTCAGGGGGGAAAGTCGTGCCACAATCCTTCTTCTCCATTCTCCACCTGGGATTTTGAGCACTCATGGACACATGTCACACAGCGTGATTTTCAAGCCATCAGGTCCAGGATTTGAACCTCAGTTGACCATGTGGGAATACGGTGCCTTCACCACCACATCACCTCCTGGCCCTGATTTGCTCAGACTTGTATCTTTTTCTAAATATGTGCTTCTTCTGTCTGCCACACAAAATAATTATGAAATGTTAATGTTAAATAATTATGAAATGTTAATGCATATTAAGAAAGCATCTTTCAGGAAAGCACCAACCAAGAGAGCAATACTCCCTGCCTTACATTGTCTTTTGTTGCCAAGGCAACAGAACAACTCACTGAACAACCAAAATTGGGTCAATCATCCATGGTCATATCACACTTTGTTTACTGAAGGCGTAAGACACCAGGGGAGAGAGAAAGAAAAAAGGACTACAGCTGATTCTGAAGTTTAATTATTAGTCAATTGCACAACTTAGAAATCAGCATTACCATAATATTTTTAAAACATTTCTAGTTTTTTTTTTTTTTTTAAGAGCCATTTTTGCTATAGGGCGCAAGAGACAGAAAGACAGAAAATGAGAAATCGTCCTCCAAAGGGAGATGGCCATGCCGCAATCCCTTCTCCTCCACTCTCCTCTCGGGATTTTGGGCACACATACACATGTGCCCAGCATGAGTTTGAAGTCACCAGGTCCAGGACTCAAACCACGGTTGGCCATGTAGGAGTCCAGTGACATAACCATTACACCATCTGCTGGACCCGCATTTCATTTCCAGTTTTGTATAACTGGAATTCACTGACCTATTTGTTTCAAACAGAAAATTAAGTACTGGGGCTGACAGGTGGCATAGTAGTTAAGGTGCTGGACTCCCACATGGCCAACTGTGGTTCAAGTCCCAGCCTTGGTGGCTTGCTTTCTCACTTTCTCTTTCTGTCTCTCTCTGGTATACTTAAAAATAATAACAAATAAAATAATTCTTGGAAAAAAAAAAAAGAAAATTAAGTACTAAAATATAACAGCCCAAATTTTATCCCAAATTGGTGGGATGGACTTCTATGAAATTTTAATTGAAAACAATTATTTCAAACATATGTCCTATCATTATTTTCCTAATTAAATAAGGTTTTCACTCCAATGGAATTGAGTCAAAACACAAAGCTTTGGCTGGCACATACCATAAACCAGTTATTACTTTTTAGAAAAACTGTGACAGGACCAGCAGATGGTGTAATGGTCATATCGCTGGACTCCCACATGGCCAACCAGAGTTCGAGTCCTGGACCTAGTGGCTTGAAACTCACAGTGGGCGCATGTGTACACATGCTCAATTGCCCTCTAGCAAAAAATCTCTCCAAATAAATACATAAAAGATTATGACAATAAAACTGTTATTATTGGGAACCAGCAGTTAGCGTAATGGCTATGTCGCTGGACTCCCACGTAGTCGACCACGGTTCGTGTCCCGGACCTGGTGGCTTAAAACTCACGCCGGGCGCGTGTGTGTGCGTGCCCAAGATCCCAAGAGGAGAATGGAGGAGAAGGGATTGCGGCGTGACCATCCCCCCTGGGGGGTGATTTCTCGCTTTCTGTCTCTATGTCTCTCTCTGTCTGTCTGGCGAGCGCACGCGCCCTGTAGCAAAAACCTCTCCAAAAAAAAAAACAAAAACAAAAAACAAAACTGTTATTATCTACAAAGAAAAATAAATTTATTTCCCATCCATCAGAGAATTAGAAGAATAAGGGACCAACAAACGGCATAATGATTATGTTGCTGGATTCCCACATGGCCAACCACGGTTTGAGTCCCAGACTTGGAGTCTTGAAACTCTTGCTGGGTGCATGTGAGTGTGCGTATGTGCCCAAAATCACAAGAGGAGAGGAGACTGTGACATGGCATTCTCCCTGGGAGGTGATTTCTCGCTTTCTGTCTGTCTTTCTCTGCCTCACTGGCAAGCATACATACCCTATAGCAAAAAAAATTCTCTCTCTAAAAAAAAAGAAGAAAAGGAAAGGTTAAGTTAAAAATAAAACATGTTCACTAGAGTAATAGAATTTATTGAAATAGAAAGTAGAATGAATGCGTGGTTGTCAAGGGCTGGGGGAGGAGAGTGGGGAGTTAATGTTTAATGCGCACAGAGTTTCAGTTTTGCAAGATTTGAAAAGAGTTCTGGAGATCTGTTTGCACAACAATGTCAATGTACTTCATACTACTGAACTTTATAAAAATGGTTAACACTATAAAATTATATTATGGTATTTTACCAAGAGTTTTATAAAAGGATCCTTGAAATACTCTTTCCAAGTCAAAATTTCCAATGTGCAGTAATAGATTTTCAAAATTAAACCTTGTATGCTATCGGGTCATTGGAAAAGTCATGATGTGTTATTCTATGTTTTGCTACGCAAAAATGCATCATGACTTTTCCAACGACACAATATTTGCGGTCTCACCATTTGGCTTCTTCTTTCACTTAGAAGGGATTATATTTTACTTTAAAAAAAAAAAAAAATTGCCAAAAGGCATGTGGATTTGTTGGAGAAAGACACAGAATCAGAAAGAAAGAGAGACAAAGAAGAATAAGAAGGTACCCTCTTGGGGAATGGGCATGCCAAATCCCTTCTCCTCCATCTTTCTTGCCTTTAGGGATTTGCACATGTATGCACACATGCCCAGTATGTCTCTCCTTTTTAGTTTTTTTTTTAAAGTTTATTCATTTATTTATTGAGAGAGAGAGAGAGAGTGAGAGAACCTCCAACAGGGTCTTTCTTTCTTTTTTTTTTTTTTGGAGAGGTTTTTGCTATAGGGCATGTGCACTCGCCAGAAAGAGAGACAGAAAGTGAGAAATCACCCCCCAGGGGGGATGGCCACACTGCAATCCCCTCTCCTCCATTCTCCTCTTGGGATCTTGGGCATGCATGCACACGCGCCCGGTGTGAGTTTAAGCCCGGGTACAGGACTCGAACCGCGGTCGACTACATGGGAGTCCAGCAACATAGCCATTATGCTAACTGCATAATGGTCCCCCCAGTGTGTGTCTCAAGCTGCTGGCTCTGGGACTCAAACTGTATGGTGAGCCATGTGAGATCCAGCTCCCTTAACTACCATGCCTCCAGCTGGCCCAGGGATTATATTTGTCTAACTTTGTTTTATAAGCTTTGTTTTTCAGTGACTGCAAATTATTGAGTGGTTGAAATAGCCATGACATATTTTGCATAGAAAAAAATTAAAGCTTCTAAAATAAAATGAAAGAAAAAATATCTAAAATCAGATGGGTCACAAATACCTCAAATTCTCTAACAACAGCAGCAAAACCTGGGTTCTTCTTGCACTGCTCATCCAGGAGTGCTATGTTCTTGTCAAATTCTTTGATGTATGTGGAGTACATTTTTAGATACGGCCCCTTCTTTACAAAGATATCAGCAATTCTTTGTTGTTCAGTCCTAACGACAGAGAAGAGACAGACAAAAATATTTACCATTTCTTTTTTTTAAATTAATGTATTCATTCATTTCTATTTGACCAGAGAGGGGGAGAAAGGGGGGAGAGAGAGAAAGCAAGCTGCCAGGTCCGGGACTTGAACCGCGGTCTTCCATGTGGGAGTCCAGCACCCTTAACCACCATGCCACCGGCTGGCCCCAAGATAGACAAAAATAGAAAGAGTCATTAATGGAGCTAAAACACATCCAAGAATGAGCAGAGTCCCACATTCCAGCCATCAGTTCATCTTTTGCTCTCTTCATAAAACATAGCCCCAAATGCTGCCCTTCTGTTGCCATCATCACATCTCACACCAACTTTGCCCACTCTCGGATTGGTTTCCCTGTTTCTGGCCTTGCCTCCTTCATCTCATTCTTCAGTACAAAGAGTCTAAAATCTTAAATTGTGTGACTTCCAATGGCCTGGTATTGTCCTTAGGATAAAAACAAACTCCCGGAGCCGGAGGTGGTACAGCAGTAAAACATGACCCTCTGAAGCTGACACACAGGGGCAGGATTCCGGGTTCACATGCAGTGACCTCCCTAAGAACATGGGCACATACATGCCCATTCAGGATCCTTGGCCGTCTGAAGCTGGGGGCTGATCGTGGCATCAGGATGCTGGTGGGAATGCTATTTCTCTGTCTATCTCAAGAAGAAACAAGCAAACTTCAAACTAGACAAAGGCCAGCTCTGAAACTTAGTGGTTAAGGGACGCCGGATGCCACGTGACTGGAACCAGGAACCTTGGCTACCTCTTCCTTTTCATCCAGATGTCACCTGACATGTTCCACCTGCCTAGAGGGCCTTCCCTGGACACCCAAACTTCATTTGCTCCCACGACATCCTATTTTAAGTTTGTGCAGGTCAGAAACAATTTCCAGTCCTTTTGTCCTACTCATCCAGTCTTTCTTTCACTAAAATGCCTGCTTCCTGAGAGCAAGAACCTGTCTTGTCTGCCTTATGCTGTGAAACCCCTGCATACCCAGAGTGCCCTCCAGCACAGGAGACACACCAAACCTTGTTGAATGTGAAATGAAACTTCATCAATTGTTCCAGTCCATGGAAAAAATGTTATTTCAGAATATATACTAAAACCAGAGTGTGCTGTAATGAAAGACCCCAGAAATTAAAAAAAATGTGTTTTGGGGTTTTTTTTTTTTTGGTAGAGGTTTTTGCCTTAGGGCATAGGGTGCATGTGCTCACCAGGGGAGGAAGAGAGAGATGGAGACAGAGAGGGGAAGTGAGAAATCCCCCAGGAGGAATGGCCACTCTGCAATCCCTTCTCCTCTCAGGACCTTGGGCACATACACACATGCGTCTGGCTTGAGTTTCGAACCACCTTGACCTGTGGTCGGCCATGTGGGAGTCCAGTGACCTAAACATTATGCCATCTGCTGGCTCCAGAAAGAAAAATATTTTGGATGGTGGTTAAGGTGCTAGACACTCCTACACGGCCAACCACAGTTCGAGTCCTGGACCTGGTGGCTTGCTTTCTCTCTCTCTCTCTCTCATTTTCTCTCTGTGTGTGTGTGTGTGTGTCTCTCGCTCTCTGGTCAAATTAAAAATGAATGAATGAATGAATGAATGAATAAAGAATTCTTTAAAAACAAACAATTCCTTAAAAAATTCTTTAAAAAACATTCTTTAAATTCTTTAAAAAAAAAAAAACAAACAAAAAGAAAAGAAAATAAAATTTTTTTTTAGAGATATTTTTGTTATAGGGTACGTGTGTTTGCTGGAGACACAGAGATAAACAGAAAGACAGAAAATGAGAAATCACCCCCTCACCTTCTCCTCCATTCTCCTCTTGAGATTTTGGGCATGCACCCACGGCCACCATGAGTTTTAAGTCACTGGGCCTGGGATTTAAACAGCGGTTGACTATGTGGGAGTCCAGCAATGAACAGTACGCCATCTGCTGGTCCCCCAAAAAATATTTTAATAAATAGAAATACCCATCCAAGAACTAGAAGAATTTTATGTCAACAATTTGTGGAGCTTTTATTGTAACTGTAATTTTGGTTTTCTGTGTCATAAAATAGTCTGCTTCTTAAGAAGCTAAACATTTTAACACAGGATATCTACAGATCTAATCTCAAGAAAATGTCTAGGCCAGCTGTGGTGGTACAAAAGTAATGCAACCCGCCATGATGCTGAAGCCACACTAAGAAGGACCCAGGTTCATGTTCCAAGGTCTTTCTGAACATGCTGGGCATGTGTATGCTCTTGTCTCCTGGCTGACTGAAGCTAGGGGTGATCACAGCATGAAACACTCTGTTGGGGAGCTCCCACACCATGAAAGAAAAAGAAAACTTTTCATACAAGAAAAAAGTATACTTCGGGGCCAGCAGATGGCATAGTGGTTACATAGCTAGACTCCCACATGGCTGACCGCAGTTCGAGTCCCTGACCCAGTGGCATGAAAATCACATTGGGTATGTGCGTGTGTGCCCAAGATCCCAGGAGGAGAAAGAAGGAGAAGGGAGTGAAGCATGGCCATTCCCCTGGGTGGTGATTTCTCATTGTCTCTGTCTCTCTGTCTCTGTCTTTCTCTCTCTCTAGTGAGCGCACGCACCCTAAAGCAAAAACCTCTTTAAAGAAAAAAGGTATATTTAGTTCTATAACATTTGAATAAATATGCATATCTTAAGACAATTCAGATGAATTTTTACCAAAAAAAAAAATGACGCATGCAGGAATATTATCTGTAATTATGCTTTCTATCTCTCATGACTTTAAAAACTATCTTTTATTCTTCAGTCCTTAATTGTGTATTACTTTATACTTAGGCTACACGTAAGTATTAATTGCTATCTAGCATATTTCCCTAACATGCAGAGGCATGGCATTTCCCACACAGGCAGAGATACTCAGATATTCTTCTGGGCTATAAACAAACAAAGCTGAGAGGAACACTTTGATCATGAGAGCAGGTGATACTATTTTGTTATTCTAATCACTGTGTGTTCCCCGTGGACTGCAATAATAAATTCAATCCTCTTAGACTCATCTTTCTGTATTACCAGAGAAGTCACCAAAGGCTTCTGTTTATTTTCTTCAGCCCAAGGAAATAGTACTCAATACCAACCTTTCTGTACTCTTTTCCTGTTCTGAAATCTACAGTTTCTACAATAATGTTATACATAAGTAAACCTGGTTTTCCAAAACAAACAGCTTATTAGCTCAGTGAATGGCCGCTTTCCAAAAATGCAAAGGAAGGTTCATGACCTGTAACCCAGGAAATAGATAAAACACTTAAAAACGTTTCCAATGTGAATATATAAATTAATGTGCCTCAATCTGAAAAACCTTGATTATCAAAGGTCACCTATAGAAAGTTAAATTAGGGGGTCCAGCAGGTGGTGTGACGGTCAAAATGCTGGACACTTCCACATGGCTGAACACGGTTTGAGTCTCAGACCTGGTAGGTTCCTTTCTTACTTTCCCTCTCTCTCTGTGTCTCTCTCTCTCTGGAAAATTAAAATAAATGAATGAATAAATAAAACTAAATAAATAATTCTTAAAAAATAGGGGAACCAGCAGTTAGCGTAATGGCTATGTCGCTGGACTCCCATGTAGTCGATCGCAGTTCACGTCCCGGGCCCGGTGGCTTAAAACTCACACCGGGCACGTGTGCGTGCGTGCCCAAGATCCCAAGAGGAGAATGGAGGAGAAAGGATTGCGCCATGACCATCCCCCCTGGGGGGTGATTTCTCGCTTTCTGTCTCTATGTCTCTCTCTGTCTGTCTGGCAAGCACACACGCCCTATAGCAAAAACCTCTCCAAAATAAATAAATAAATAAATAAATAAATAAATAAATAAATAAATAAATAAAAGAAGGTTAAACTGGCTAACTATGAGCCCTTATTGCCTTGAGGCAGCAATTACCAAGAATTTTAAAAATTATGCATTGTGGGACCAGGTGGTGCAGTGGTGGAGCACCTGGACACATGAGGAAGGTCATGGGTTCCAGTCCCAGGACCTCCCCAGCATACTGGACATACATGCCCATGATCTGGACTGGCTGAGATTGGGGGTAGGTTGTACCTGAGGACTCTTGGAAGTATGCCATGTCCCAACATCGCTCATAGAAGAAATAAACAAAAAAAACTAGTATACTCAATGTGCCCAGGTTATACATTCTGACGATTCAAAATAACCAACCTACAGGTAACTGTCAAGAACATTCAGTGTAAAAATTTTCACATGCAGGGCCCCTTATGGCCCATCTAAAATTGGAAACTCTAGGAAGGACCAACAGCCCGTCCGTGCTTACCAGTTCAACATTCTTTCCTCCAGTTCCTTCAGGAGATCCCGGTTGAGCTCATAGAGCTGAGGCAGGTAGTAGAGAATCTGGTTTAGGATGCGGTCCTCAATCACGGCCTTCCCAAGTTGCCTGGAAGCATGGGCTACTGCATCCCGGAAATCCTGTTACAGTCCAGAGAAGAAAACACAACATACACAATATAACTTGATAAGCTTTTCCCCCAGTCACCTCTTAGCTAAAATGATATACACTGCAAAACTGTATTTCCCCTAAAGAATTACAAGTTAAAAGTACCCACTTCCTCCTCCTCTCCCATACAACTGGATAGGAAATTTTAAAACAAAACAAAACAAAATTACACAGTGGCTTGGGCCAATATTTGATTTTTAAATAGACCCTGTGGGGCCAGCGGGTGGTGGTGTTTAGTTAAAGTGCTGGTTCCCAAATGGCTGACTCCACCGTTCGAGTTCTGAATCAGGCAGCCTAAAACCAGGCACAAGTGGGTATATACCCAAAATTACAAGAGGAGAATGGAGAAGGGACTCTCTGTCTCTCTCTGGTCAGTGCACATGCCCTATGGCAAAACAAACAAACAAACAAATAAAATAAACAGACCTTATGATATTATTTGTCTTAAACCATTTGGTTTGGATCTCTGAAGTTACGAATTTAAGTCTATCTGGAAATTGCATTACAACTCTAAAAAGCATTACACTTATTCCAAGACTATCGCATAAACACAATCTAGTCTTATAAGTCCCCAAGAGGTCTCAACTAACGTTACTTTGGATTTAAGAATCCCTTTGTCCACTTTTACTCATCATTTTCTGACACCTGGAGTGTTCTAGATGAAGCATATTGAGAAAGGCACAAGAGTGACAATCAGATCCTGAATTCAAGCCCTTTAATCCTGATTAACTCCCCAAGCCTCAGCCTCAAGATAAACGTGAAACAGTCTGCAGTCCTAAAGATTCAAACACAAAAATGTGCTCCTTTCCTAGACATAGTAACTGAATTATAACCTTAAACAAAAGGTTGGCTAAAATGACTCCACCAGGCTTTCCTTTCCCTTATCTTTATTTCCAATTCCGTTTTCTTCTGGGATTCACTGACAAATCAAATAAACAAAGATGCTGTTTCTTCCTCATCCCTTCAGCACCTGCCCCCAACATACATACACTAATCATGGGTATTTCTTACACTTCTGGACAAAAAAAACCTCTGACATCATTTAAAAGTCCAAGAAAGGATTCCTTGTCTAAATTACAACTCTTTTAGAAAAGCCAAATACTCCTATGCATAACAAAAACTAAAAAGTCCTTTCTCCAGCAGGTGGAACGGTGGTTAAGGCAGCTAATCCCACATAGCTGACTTCGCGGTTTGAGTCTTGGACCAGATTGTTTGAAAAACACACCGAGCGTGTGTCATATGTGCCCCAAATCGGAAGAGGTGATTGGAGGAGAAAGGATTACAGTAAAGCCATCCCCCCCGGGAGGTGATTTCTCACTTTCTCTCTCTGTCTCTCTTGGGTGAGCACATGTGCCCCCCAGCAAAACATTAAAAAAATAAAATAAAACAAAAAGTCTTTCCCTTAGGACTCAGTACCTGGGATTAACTTTATTGATCCATTAGTCACCTTGGCCCAAAAGAACAAACGACTTAATCCAGTAATTACAGAACTGTCTTGCAAAACTAGTTAGCATAGGGACCGGCAGTTAGCGTAATGGCTATGTCGCTGGACTCCCACGTAGTTGACCGCGGTTCGAGTCCCGGACCCGGTGGCTTAAACTCACACCGGTCGCGTGTGCGTGCGTGCCCAAAATCCCGAGAGGAGAATGGAGGAGAAGGGATTGTGGCGTGGCCATCCCCCCTGGGGGGTGATTTCTCGCTTTCTATCTCTCTGTCTGTCTCTGTCTGTCTGGCGAGTGCACGCACCCTATAGCAAAAACCTCTCAAAAAAAAAAAAAAAAAAAAAAAACCAACTAGTTAGTATAATATAAAATAAGAATCTGTAACTTGTATAAACTCCAATCAGAAAGCCACACAAAACAGCTACAGAAAACAAATGGTTGCTGACCACATTGTACCTTCCAAATGCTCGTGTTCAACAGCCCTCACATTGACTAAAAGGAAAGAGCTACCTCACACTTCTGAACGTTTATTAGACTATCTGCTATCAGGTAGAACTATGAGATACATTTATATATCAGGAACAATTGTAAATGCATTTAAAGCACAACAGTTAAACATTTCCTTTAGTGCTTTTTTTTTTTAAACCAGTTTAGTGATTAATATAATTTAGATACAAGAGTTCCTTGCTCAGTAAAACAAAAAAGCACCACCCTTTCTTCAGGTAGAGTAAATGATGACTGGACCTGTTCCTTGACAGCAGGATAACTTTTGTCTTCCACTTGGAAAGAACGTCCTTATAGCCAAGCCAGTGTCAGCAGATGTAAGCTGCTAAGGAACCAGAGGGCCCAGTGTGACACAGCTTTTGCCAGACTCCGCATTCCATATGTCTGCCACAACAGCCCAAAAGGAAACTTGTTTACTTAAGACACATTTAACTGAGACTAGCCACATCCACACTGGGCTGACCATTGAGATGGCCACTTCTCTTTTTTTGAGAGATAAATTTTTGCTATAGGGTGCTTGTGCTCACCGGAGAGAAGGACAGAAAGCAAGAAATCACGTCCCCCCCCGCCCCCCCAAGAGGGAATGGCCACATCACAATCCCTTTTCCTTCATTATCCTCTTGGGATTTTGGGCACACACGCACATGCACCCGACATGAGTTTTAAGCCACTGGGTCTGGGACTCTAACCACAGTCGATTACTTGGGAGTCCATTATGCCATCTACTGGTCCAAGATGGCTACTTCTATATGGAAACCCTTGTCACATACCAAGAAAAATTTTACTTTTCCCAGAACTACTGAATGTATGTATGTAGCTCTGGATAACTGCTGGCCCCTGATGTCTTCCTTACAATCATAACTAAATAGACCTTTACTAATTCAAAGAGCAAAAGAACAACACTTTAAATAAGAATTCAGAGAATAGATGTCTTTAAGACCTAGAAAGTTATATATTCTGACTGAGCGCCTGACAGTGATTCTTTGCTTGACCAAACTAGTGAAATTCTTAAACTGTCTCTTAGGTCCATCTGTGCGCTTCCTTGTGAAATATGGTTTTAATAAGAACCCTGTTGGGTGGGCCCTCTGGCCTAGTGGTTAAGGTAGCTGGATCTCACATGGCCAATTACAGATCAAATCCTGGCCCTGGTGGCTTGTAAAACATGCTAGGGGTTGTCTGTGTGTGTGTGTGTGTGTGTGTGTGTGTGTGTGCCCCAAATCCCAAGAGGATGTAGAGATGGAGGAGAAGGGATTGTAGCATGATTAGCCCCACTGTGGGGTGCTTTCTCCCTCTCCCTTTCTTTATCTCTCTTGGGGTAGTGTACATGCTCTCTGGAAAAAAAAAAATTCTGCTAACTCAGTTTAGCAAGAACCCCCTACCAGTTCCTCATCCTCTTCCATTCTTCAGGTGATATTATTTATCTGATTACCCTGGGCTGTCTTCAGCAAGAATCCTGTGAAGTCTATTTAGCCAGATCTTCCTTCCCTGTTGGCAATTCTGCATCCACTGAATCTAACTCTGTTCCTTGGCTACACTGGACCATGCTGTTTTCAGGGTTGAGCCCAGTCTCTCTCCTCCTCCGTGAAATCCCTTTGCAGTGGTCCCTAAACCTACAGTGACGATCCTGAATGAAGCCTGCCTAACTGTGCTCTAACAAGTGTCACTGAAAAACTTTTTTTTCAGTACTACCAGAACTGTCACCAGTTTCAAAAATAGAAAAAAAAAAGGGGGGGGTGGGCAAGGAGTGTTACGGTGGTAAAACATGATGTGATATTCTACAAAGCTGACCCACTGGGAAGGTTCCACTGTCATGTCCAGAGACTTCCCTGGGTACTCCAGACACATGCATGCCTGTGATCTGGGACCGGCTGGAGCTGGGGGTGGACTGTGCCACTGAGATCCTGTTGGGGGTTCCTTCTCATTCTCTTAATGCAATAAACAAAACAAAACGAAAATAGAAAAAGGTTCTCCTTCCCCCAGGCAAATGCAACTCACACCAATGGACCCACTCGCCATAGATGGCTGCAGTAACTACACACAGTAGCCCCTTCTCCTCCTGGCCCACCATCCCCTGAAAGAGCTGTGCTACTGCCCCAGTGCCAGAGACACCCAGTCCATACACGGACCACACACTGAATCTTTAACTTCTCAGCTATTCACGAATCTCAGACATTGCCAAGACTGGTGCCCCTAGAAGGAGGTAACATCTTTTTTTAATGAAGAGGATGATTACAACATAAGTCTGGTTATTTTTCTAAATGTTAACTGTTAAGATAATTTGGGAAAGTGTGATGACACTTAAAAGCCAGAGGCAAAGCTATTTTGGGGCAGAAGAATATATCCTAGACTACATCAGTGAAGATGTGAGACAGTGGAACTCACACTTCAAAAATTAGGTCCAGAATTTACATGTTCAGACTAGAAAAGCTAAGTAATTAAGATAAAGGGGTGGTGGTGGTGGTGGTGGGATAGAATGTGAAAATGTGAGGTAAGCTATCTAGTTCTAATATAAACGGCATCAAAGGCTCTATATCCTATATTGAACCATCTGACACTCTGGGTTCTGGTCACAATCACCAAATCCTTGTCCAGCTTGGAATTTTTGAATGGATCTCTGAATTATAAAGCATATAATCATATTATTTACCTATTACTTTTGGCTTTTGTTATAGGGCATGTGAGCTCCCTTAAGAGAGACAGAAAGAAAGAGGGAAAGTGAGAAAGCTCTTCCTACAGGTTTAAAGGAAGGAATGCCACACCATAATCCCTTCTTTTCCATTCCCCTTTTAGGATTTTGGGTTTTCATGCACATGCACCCGGCATCTTTTTCAAGCCACTGGGTCTCGAACTGTGCAGTCAGCCATGTGGTATCCAGACTCTTTTTTTTTTTTTTTTTGGTATCCAGACTCTTTAAACACCACACTACTGGCTGGCTCCATGGTATTCTTGCGATTCTTTAAAAAACCCTATAAATAAGAACCAGATCAATTTTAAATTGATTTTGAATCTCATTGAGGTATTAACATACTAGTCATGCCAGCCCTGACTTGGGGGAAGACCTAAGCAAAAATCAATGCAAATAAAATCAGGTAGGGACATCTGAAGCAATGACGCATGAAACAGATGGCCTTATTCATGGGGTTAGGCTTTATATCTCCAGTGTCAAAGAGGAGTATGTGACTTAATTACCAGCTGTCCTGACTGGGCTTGCTGACCTCAGGGCATTACTTAAACACTCTCATGACACAGTGTATTACAAAGACAAAATGGACACAGGGTGGGCAGGGAACTCTGTAAGGTTCTCAGTCCTCAAGAAAGACATTGAGAATCACTTCATATTTAGCAAAAGCGAAGCAGCTGCTGAGGTCAAAGAGCAGAAATGAGTGTGAAACAATGAAGTAAAAGGAGACAGAGAGAAAGTCCCCCCCACATTAGCAGTATGATTTTGATTTTGAAATGAAAATATTTTTCCAATGAATTTCTCCCTCTCTCTATATGCAGACCTGGTGATATCCTGCATAATCATCGATGAAAAACAGCAGAGGACATGACTGAAGCCAATCCTTCATCTTAAGTTTGCAACCTCCTTTCATAATATTAATAAGTAATTATTGTATTACATCCTAAGTCATTTTTAGAAAATAAAAAACTAGAATTTCTCAGGTTTCCAGGGCAACCACAAGAATTCCGAAAGTAAGCAAATACACCTAGAGATAACACCATACCCTACACAGTATGATAGAGATTTCAAGTCACAATTTTTTTAAAGAGAGATTTTTGCTGTAAGGTATGTGTGCTCACCAAAGAAAGACAGAGACAGGAAGCAAGAAATCACCCCCCAGAAGGGATGGCCACACCACAATCCCTTCTCCTCCATTCTCCTCTGGGAATTTTGGGCACACACACGCATGTGCATGTTTTAAGATATCAGGTCCAGGACTCGAACCACTGTCAACTATGTGGGAATGCAGTGACATAACCATTATGCCATCTGCTGGTCCCTCAAGTCACAATTTTTAATCAAGTTCTAAACAACCACTAAGTGCAAGGGATCAGACAGAGAAGACTTCCAAGTCCAGCTTTATCATTTAGTAGAGGGTAACTTCTGACTGTTAGCTCACTGTCCTCATTTAAAAATCAGAAACAACATCTATTTAATAGGGTTGCTATGAAGATTGAGATAGTTCACGTAATATTTAAGTTAGCAAGCTGCTGGGCATGTAGAGAGCCCTAAATAGAAGTAAAAACAGATTTAATTAGAGGATATTTGGTGAATGCAAATGATTCTATAAACATCAGTTAAGATCCCCAGGTCCTGGAAGCTGAGATGGAGAGCTCTGAAACAGGCATACAAAGAGGGAAATACCAAACCAAGGTGGGAAAACACCTCAGCCACCAGACAAAGGTGCCCTTGACAACGAACTTCATTCAGAGAAAGACAGTCTGAAAGAAACTCTGCTCAAAAGGGAAGGTTTTATAGCCACGTCAATAAAAACTAGGAGGATTCTTTACAACTAAAGAAGAAATGGTAATTAAATGATTCACAAGACTCAAAAGACAGTGTATTCTGTTGAACAGATGAAGTGATTTTAAGACAGAGAAATGGAGAACTGAGGAAGCCTTCTATTCCTTTTATAATGCCTTTTTTCCTTTTGATTAAGAGAGATAGCCTATTTAGTAACAGACATCTGAATGTCCAGGTAGTGTTAAAAATTTCATTGTATTAACATACAGTGATATTTAGGGTATACTGATAATTGAAAAAAGAATGTCATAAGAAAATAAATATGGTATATTCCACTTAAAAATAAATAAATAAATATGAAGTAGTTTTTAAAATGTCATTGAATCTCTCAAATTTTCAAGGTAATTATGTATTTTTTTAGAAGTTACTAGAGGGTACATGTACTTACCAGAGAAAGAGACTAAGAGAAAGAGAGAACTCCTCAATGGGGCATAGTCATGTCATAATCCCTTTTCCTCCACTTTCCCATCTTGTTGGGATTTGGGGCATGCACACACACATATCCAGTGTGTCTTACAAACCACAGGATCAAGATTTGAACTATGGTCGACCATGCGATTTGACTTCCCTTAACCAGTAGGATACAGGGCTGGCCCTGTCTTAACCTAAGAAACTGGTGGACAAAAGATGCTCCATGACTAGCACTGCTTAACAATTAACACTTACCCAGCTCATCTTTGTTCAAAAAGATCCCAAAGTCTCTAATTACTCCTTCTAAAATAATTTTTTTAAATTATATTACTTGGATATTTGTTAAAAAGAAAAAAAAAAAAAAAGATTGAGCCAGCAGGTGGTGTGGTAGTAAAGCACTGGACATTACCACATGACCAACCATAGTTCAAGTCCTGGACCTGTTGGCTTGCTTTCTCACTTTCCTCCTTTCTGTGTCTCTGTCTTTCTCTGCACAAATTAAAATAAATGAATGAATAAATAAAATTAAATAATTTTTTAAAATTTTAAAATCTATTTGTTTTAAACCCATCAAATAAGATACCAAAAAAGCTATGGTCTCATTTGTACTTAATTGTATTGCATATCTGAGAATACGGTGGGGATGTTCAGGACACAATAGCAAATGTACAGGATTTTTAAAAATTATTTATTATTTAATTGTATTTATTCATTCATTTATTTTAATTTGATCAGAGAGAGACACAGAGAGAGAGAAAGAGAGAGAGAAAGTGAGAAAGCAAGCCACCAGGTTCAGGACTCAAACCGTGGTCAGCGATATGGGAGTGTCCAGTGCCTTAACCACCAGGCCATCTGTTGGCCCCAAGGAGTTCATTTTGAAAAGCCATTTATTTATCAAACATATTGTTATTTCAACAGATGACATTATTCTTGAAACTTAACCAATTTGTACTGGCTACACAATACTGTGCTGTTTTAAAAATGATTAATTATAAAAGAGAACTCATCAACAGTCAAGAGTTAATGTGAGAAAACATTCATAGGAAAATATTCTTTCAAAATGACTTAGCAATGTTGAGAATTTTTTTGAAAATGTTTCCAAAGCGAGAGAGTTTTTTTTTTTTTTTTGCTTTATTTTTTAAACTTTTGATATAGGGTATGTGTGCTTGCCAGAGAACAGACAGACAGAGAGAGAGAGAGAAAGTAAGAAAGTATCCCTTGGGGATGGCCATGCTACAGTCCTTCTCCTCCATTCTCCTCCCAGGATTTTGGGCACGCACGCATGCACACACACAGCATGGTTTTCAAGTTGCTAATTCTGGGACTTGAACCACGCAGTCAGCCATGTGGGACCCAGCAGCCTTAACCTCCATGCCATCTGCTGGCCCTGAACCTAGAGTTTTTTCACATGGGAATTAGGCATCCATTTCTGCCAGATGATAAACAGAATACAAGGGAATCATTTGGTAAACGTGATTCATCCATAAGTGTTACTCATTTTTCATGTTCATATATATCTATTAAAAAGGGAAAGCTGAAAATAATGATACTCTTTGCAGAGACATTAGTGGGTGTATTTCATAAACCTTCCATTTCTCAGCAATTATATTTAATTTATGATGTTAATAATTATACCACATAAGAACATTTTCACTTCGATTTCTTTTTTCATTGTTTCCTCTAATTCACCCCTTCCTTCTGTTGTCTTAATATCTTGCCAAAATATAATTAGAATAAAGTACACTAAAAGCACTTCAACTGCCAATGTACAATAAAACTTGCGAAAACTTGCAATTACAAAGAAGTGCATGAGAAAAGTGAACATGCAGCCAGACACATATCACAACTGTTCCTCAAAGGTCCGTTCCAGCACACAATTAAAAAATTGAAAATAAAACTTTAAAAACTTGGTTGTAAAAATGTCTATCCAAGTGTCTGTTTCTGGGAGTTTATTCAGATAGGAGAAAAACAATTTTTAACAAAGTAATATTCTTCATACATGACTACTGCAAAGTTCTACTGACAGCAGATATCTTCTCCAAATGTACCAAAAGATATATCATCACTTTAAAACCTTTACGTGAAAATAGAAAGTTGGAAGACTTTTCACTGTGTATTAAAAAGCATGTACATGTAACACATTTGAGTTAGTTATTAAGCTAAAAACTTTTCAGTGTAGGGCAAGTATAAAAGAATAATATTAGACTTTGAGAAAATAGGATACTTACAATATGCAAAAGTTTTAATACATCCACAAACCTGTAAAAAAAACAGCAATGAAAAAAATGTTTTAAATGAGTCAGTAGCAGGGGGACGGTCTTCTGAATTGTTGACTGGATACTTACACTTTCTCTGAGCTCATGATCTCCTTGGCAATATGATGAACCTTATTTTTCATTCCAGTATTTTCATCCTGTGGATAAGAGCATATGAAGAAGCCATGAGCTCATAAGAAGATCACGCAGATCTGCTATGAAGAGGGAGACACCCATGTCAACTCTGATACTTACAAATTTACCATCAGCACACAATTTACACTGTATAACATCTCCAATGGCGAACGTGGAGAATTAGATGAGGGAGAAACCATGACACGGAAGTAACTGAGAGAAACCGGTGGAACTCACTGACATTACCTGGGCTGATGGCCTGACTGCCCTGAGTTACCCAAGGCCTTGGCGATGCATGGCCATCAACAGTTAAAAATGGAAAGGGACACTCTACAGAAGAAATGAGCCCTAAACACATCACACAAACACGAGTCCTCTGGATGCTTTTCCCATTTCCTGTCTCAGGTAAATGCATGCTCACTTTGGCAATTAAAAACAAAAAATACTAAAGATGATTCAGAAAGGTCTCAGCATGTAGGTGATTTTGTGGTTGTTTTCAATTAAGTATTGATAGAGCTGGCTTTGGTTCCAGGGCATTAAGTAAAATGAGAGGAACTTCTCTCCATTTCTGTTCCAGTGAAAGATCTGAATGCTACAGAAAAGCGAGGGAATAAGGGACAAGCAATTATAACATTTTAGATATTACTCCTAAGGTAGAAATTATAATTGCCATTAAAAGGAAAACAGAGGCCTGCTGATGGCATGGTGGTTAAGGTGGCTGAATCCCACATGGTTCACTTTGTAGTTCAAATCCAGGGCCAGGTAGCTTAAAAAACATGGAGTGCATGTGCTTGCATGCCCCAAATCCCAAGAGATAAATGGAGGAAAAAGGGGTGCAGCACGGCCACCCACCCTGGTGGTGTGTGTGTGTGGGGGGGGTATTTCTCACTTTCCCTCTTTCTTTCTTAAGAGATCTGTAAATCAGAAAGGCTTCTCAAAGAATAAAGCATTTGATGACCTTCAATTTTTCTAATAATCCATCAAGTACTTGGATACTATTATAGGTAACAACTGATCAGCCCCAGAAACCTAGACTCCTCTTTCTTGCCCTTACAGACACTTTCATTTTTTTCAATTTTAGTTTTTGCTATAGGGTGTGTGTACCCACCAGAGAGAGAGAAAAAGTGAGAAATCACCTCCCAGAGGTGGGGAGCATGGGGGGATAGCCACGCTGCAATCCCTTCTCTTTCAGTCTCCTCTGGGTATTCTGGGCCCACTTCCGTGTGAATCCAGAGTCATTTTCAAGCCGCTGGGTCTGAGACTTGAACCACACAATCAGCGATATGGGATTCAGCACCTTAACGTCCTGCTGACCTCTTCCATAACTTTCAATTTTTATAATTGAATCGACATGTTCTATAATCTGTACTTAGGAACATTCTTTAAAGCTTAACTGATCCTTTCCTCTCCTTCAACATGGCCTTCTGGTGTCTTGCCTACACCATTACAGAAACCTATGTGGCCTCCTTGGCTAAAGATTTAACTTAGTGCAATCCTTTTTTTTTTTTTTTTTTCAGAGAGGTGTTTTTGCTATAGGACGTGTGTGTTTGCCAGAAAGACAGAGAGAGACAGAAAGCGAGAAATCACCCCCCAACAGGATGGCCACGCCACAGTCCCTTCTCCTCCATTCTCCTCTCGGGATCTTGGGCATGCACACACATGCGCCACATCGGGGCTGGCTGAGACTGGGGGTAGATGGTGATGTGAAGATCTTGGTAGGGGTGGTTCTCTCTCTCTCTCTCTCTCTCTCTCTCTCTCTCTCTCTCTCTCATGGCAGAAATAAACATGACAGCTAAAAAACAAAGGACGAGTTGGGATGTGGTATACAGAGACACTTGGAGAGCAGGAGAGGGAGAGGGAAATCAAGAGAGGGAAAGACCACCTGCTAGCCCAAAGATTTTCTCTTGTATGAGGCTGCCTTGATGTTTTCTCCTTGCCACTGTCTAAAGACAAGATTATTGTCTTATTTGTGTAGTATTTGTAAGATTGAACTCAGTATAATAAGCTTATTTGCAGATATGCTGAATTCGCTTAGTCTATGACCTTATTTGTCCTTGTATCCTCCTGTGCACAGCAATTACTACTCATGATAAGCAGGCGTGTACAAGGGTGGCTGCCCTCTTCTCAGGATTGAAGACCGGAGCACACTGGTTTTGACTATGTGTTGCATAACATGTACATGTAAACTCAAATAAACTTCAACGATCTCATCACAAAAAAGAGTAAGGGAGGAACCAGTAGGTGGTGTGGTAGTTAAGGCACCAGACTCTCACATGGTCAACCACAGTTCGAGACCTGGTGGCATGAAAATCATGCCAGGCACATGTGTGTGCATGCCCAAAATCCTGACAGGAGAATGGGGGAAAAAGGACTGCTGCATGGCCATCCCCCCCCCCCCCCAGGAAGTGATTTCTCACTTAACCTCTCTGTCTCTCTCAGGTGAATGCATACACCCTATGTTAAAAAGAAAGAAAGAAAGAAAGAAAGAAAGAAAGAAAGAAAGAAAGAAAGAAAGAAAGAAAGAAAGACAGACAGACTAGGGTTTATACTACATGATTGAAGTCTTTTTTAATGCTAAAATTCTAGGAGTCTATGTATTTTACAGTGTATTTTCCCTTTAAACTACTAGGCTGTCAGAAAAGTCATGATACAGTTTTGTATAACAAAAAAGAAAACATGTCATGACTTTTCCAGTGACCCAACAGAAAAACTACAGAGCTAAATTAAAAGAGATAATAACTATTAGAAAATGAGTCAATAGATAAGAATCATTTTCAAAGTAGGCAGAAAATCAAAGACAACTGAAAAAAAAATTAAAATCTCTATATTATCCTCAACTTTTAAAACAATGACTAATTCTGCCCCAAGTCAAACAAATGATGAAAAAATATACCCCACTGTAAAACCTCAAAAGAAGCCAAATTTGGCACCTCAACTTTGTAGTTCATGAAAATCCTCACATCACATTGCAAAACAGAGGGCCTGTTAAGTAACGGCATCTCCCAAAAGTATTCTCCTGTGAAAAGTGAGACATGAACTACAAATAAATGAAATTACTTTGTCAAGGTCATAAAATAAGTTAAACAAATTCCAAAACAGAACCTTTGATCGGAAAAGAATCCACTTTTATGTTCTGATCTCATGATAAGAGCCCAGCTTTGTAAGGTCTTTTTAAAACATTATTTTATTCATCATCGTCATTAGTTTTAATCTGATGAGTCAGAGAAAGAGAGAAAAGGAAAGTGGGCAAACAAGCCACCAGGTCCAGGACTTAAACTGCAGTCAGCCATGTGGGAGTCCAGAGCCTTAACCACCATGCCATCTGCTGGCCCCAGCTTTGTAAGTTCTTAATAAGTGTTCTCCTCTTTTCATATTTGTTCACTACCAATAATGTTCAGTGAACCGTACCTGTTACTTTTTTTTTTTTTTTTTTTTTAAGGTTTTGGCCATAGGGCATGTGCACTCGCCTGAGTCAGAGATAGACACAGTGAGAAGGAAAGCGAGAAATCACTCCCCAGGGGGATGGCTATGCAGCAATCCCTTCTCCTTCATTCTCTTCCCAGCATTTTGGGCATGCACACACATGTGCCTGGTGTGATTTTCAAGCTGCCAAGTTCAGGATTTGAAAAGTGGTTGGCCATGTGGGAGTCCAGTGCCTTAAACACCACGCCACCTGCTGGCCTCTATCTGTTACTTTTGAATAGAATTATTAAAAGGTCTCTCTAGCCTACTCAAGAGTTTAATAAAAAAACAAACCAAAAAATCTTAACATCTAGACTTACATGAGAAACATCTCTTTATCAAGCCACGGGGCTAGGATCAGGACCATAGTCGGCCATGTAGGATACATACAGTTCCTTTAACCATTAGGGCTATGGGGGTCAGCCCTTGTAGGGTATTTTTAATAATCAAAGGTGCTAACATACACCCACAGCACACAGACAAACTCAGGCACATAGGACTGGGACAACATGGAGTAACTTTTTGAAGTCCTGTTTGTTTTTCCTACACAAAGTAAAGATAGGGCCCAGTGCCGCATATCCTTCCTGTTCTCCTGTTACTGGATCTGGCACTTTCATGAGAACATGCTGCTGACATGCCAGCACACTTAGGTGCTCACTGTATGTCCATGGAACACAGCACCTGTTATGGACTGAATTGGACTCTTATTTGAAAATAAGAGTCACTGAAAAAAAAAAAAAAGAAAAAAAAAGAAGAGTCACTGCAGATAAGTTAAAACAAGGTTGGGACCAGCAGATGGCGTAGTGGCTACATTACTGGACTCCCATGTAGTCGACCACATGGAAGTCCAGTAATGCAGCCGAGCTCGTCTCGGACCTGGTGGCTAAAACTCACACCGGGCACATGTGCATGCGTGCCCAAGATCCTGAGAGGAGAATGAAGGAGAAGGGATTGCGGCATGGCCATCCCCTCAGGGGGTCATTTCTCACTTTCTGTCTCTCTGTCTCTGTCTTTCTGGCAAGCGCATGCGCCCTATAGCAAAAACCTCTCTCCCCCCCCAAAAAAAATGAGGTCACACCAGAGTAGGATGGGCCCGCCCCCACCCAGTATGACCGGTGTCCTTAGAAGAGATTCAAATGCACAGATGCATGTGTGGAGAGCGCCATGTGATGATGCAAGTAGAGACTGAAGTGCTACAGCTGCCAGTCAAGGAGTTCCAAGAATTGTCACCAAACCATCAGAAGGTAGGAAAGGACAAGAGAAGGCTCTTCTCTACAGGTTTTCAGAGGACACACGGCCCTGGCGACAGGTTGGGATTGCACTTCTAACATCTAGAGCTATGAGACAACAGATTTCTGTTGTATTGAGGCAGCCAGTTTATGGTACTTTATTTTAAATAATTATTTATTTAATTTTTTGGGTTATTATTTTAAAATTTGACCAGAGAAACAGAGAGAAGGTGAGAAAGCCAGCCACCAGGTCTAGGATTTGAACCGTGGTTGGCCATGTGGGAGTCCAGCACCTTAACCACTATACCACCTGCTACCCCTGGTTTGTAGTACTTCAAAAAGGCAGCCCTAGGAAAATAATATCACAAACATAATCATAGAAGTACACTGCAAGTGCTTAATGTACATGAGTTTTGACTTTTCAAGTGCTTTTGCAACTATAATCCTGTTTGAGCCTCAGGGAATAATATCCCATTTTACAAACTGAGAATCTACGGATTACAGAAGGTATAAAGGAATTTCCTCTTTTTACGGTTTTACTTCAAAGACCTTGTATTTCTTCTGGACACTCATCTCACCTTTTTCACCCGAGTTGCCAAAAAGCCGAATTTGTGGGCCAGTTTTGACTGATGTATAGGATATGCCTGTGATATACATTCTTCTGTACTAATCTTTCACTTAGCACTATTATTTTTCCTGCAGCAGGAGTTTTTTTATTCTTTAACAGTTTTATTGAGATATAATTCACATACTTTAAAGTATACAAAAAAAATTTTTTTTAAGTTTTTGCCGTAAGGTGAGTGTGCTCACCAGAGAGAGACAGTGAGAGGGAAAGAGAGAAATCACCCCACAGGGGGGATAATCATGCCATAATCCCTTCTCTATTCTCCTCCTGGGATGTCGGGCACACACACACACACACACACGCATGCACACACACACACACACACACACACACACACATTTGCCTGGCGTGATTTTCAAGCTGCCGAGTCTGGGATTCAAACTGCAGTCAGCCATGTGGGAATCCAGCGCTGTAACCACTATGCAACATGCTGGCTCCATGAATGGTTCTTAATGTTTTCAGGGTTGTGGAACCATCACCACAATCTAACTTTAGAACAGTTTTTTTTTTTTTTTTTTCCTTTTTCTTTTTTGGTTGTTTGCTCTAGGGCACATACACTTGGCTCCTCCATGGAGGAGGGAGAGAGAAAGTGAGAAAGTACCACCCAGGGGAATGATCACACCATTATTCTTTTTCCTCCACTCTCCTCCTAAGGTTGTATTTGTCAAGCCACTGGGTCCAGAATTGAAACATTTGAAAAAAACAAACTCCATTCCCATTTTCTGACTCTTCTCATTCTTTTTTGAGGTTGAGTAGTATTCCACTGTATGGATATACCACCTTAAATTTACACATTATTTGACAAGAATGTGGATTCCTCCCACTTTTTGGATATTGCCAACAATGTGGCTATGAACATTCCTGTACAGGTTTTTCTCTGCACATACATTTGTATTTCTCTGAGCCACGTGGTAACTAACATTTAAGTTTTTGAGGAACTGCCAGACTACTTTCTATACAGCTACACGATTTTACATTCTCAACAGCAGTGTATCGGGGTCCCACTTTCTCTTTATCTACACCCACTCTTGTTCTTGTCCATCTTCTATTCTTAAATATCTTTTTTTTTGGAGAGGTGTTTTTTTTTTTTTTTTTGCTATAGGGCGTGTGCGCTCGCCAGACAGACAGAGAGAGACATAGAGACAGAAAGCGAGAAATCACCCCCCAGGGGGGATGGCCACACCGCAATCCCTTCTCCTCCATTCTCCTCTCGGGATCTTGGGCACGCACACACACGCGCCCAGCGTGAGTTTAAGCCACCGGGTCCGGGACGCGAACCACGGTCGACTACATGGGAGTCCAGCGACATAGCCATTACGCTAACTGCTGGTCCCAATATCTTTTTAAGCTTATAACTTTACTTCTTCCATGAGCCAGAGAGAGACAGGAGACAGTACCCCCAAGTTTCAACACCATGATCCACTCTCAGCCATATGCCAGCTCTAGGACATGGGCAAGTGCATGCTTGGCATGCTCCTACTTCAGGAGATCTCTAGACCTGAACCAGGAACTTTCTCATTTGGGACTACCTTGTAGGGCACTGCATTTTACCACTATGCCACCATCTTTTTTTTTTTTTAGAGAATTATTTTATTTAACTTTCTTTCTTTCATTTATTTTAATTTGACCAGAGAAGGACAGAGCAACAGAGAGAGAGAGGGAAATTGAGAAAGGAGGCCGCCAGGTCCAAGACTTGAACCACATGTGGGAGTCCAGCGTCCTTAACCACCATGCCACCCATAGGCCTTGCTACCATCTTTTTAATTAAAGTCATGGTAGTGGGCGTACTATAGTACCATTTTCAGATTTTGTTTTCCATTTCTCTAACAGCTAGCAATGCTGAACAGCTATTCAAATGCTTATTGTCCATTTGAGTCTTTTAGTGACTATTCAGATGTGTAGGCCTCAACTATTTATGTTTTTATTATTAAGACTAAAGACTTCTGGGACAGGCAGGTGATGTGGTGTGGCAGTACGACCATGCCCATGAAGAATACTTTCTCACTTTCCTTCTCTTTTTCTCTGGTGAGCACCCATGTTCTCTGGCAAGTGAAACAGCAAAACTACAACACTATCTTACCTGTAAGCAAGTGTCACATTTACTCAACAAAGGTAAGGAAAAGCCATTGTGAAATAATACGTATTTACTGATACAGTTACATCAAGCTTATTTGGATATGTTCAGGATTTTGCTTGCTTATTTTTACATAAACCAATAATAATAATAATAGCTAAAAATTAAATGCGCCTTCACTTTGTGTTGGGCACTATTCTTATAGATGAGGTTTTGCTATGTTGCCTAGACTGGTCTTGAACTCGCAATCCTCCTTTCTCAGCTTGCCAAGCAGCTAGGACAATAGGTCCACACCACTGCAGCTGGCTTTACAGCACTGTTCTAGAGTGTATAATCATTTACTGATCACCACAATCTTAAAAAATAAGGACAAGTACCTACTCCCTATTCTTTCTACAAACTAAGGCAGAGAGAAATGAAGTTTTTTTAAGTTCACAGAACTAGTACATGGTGGGAATCCGGGGATCTGGTTATAAAGACTTCGTTCTCAACCACTCTGAAAGCAAACTACGTAGGAGAGAAGCACTCACCGGGCTATGGTTATAGAGACTCACAACTGTCTAGAAAGAAAGTCTATTCTACTATTGTTATTGTGGTCTCAGATGAAAAGATAGAGAGTAAGTGCATCAGAGGGGCTGAGAATTCTGAAGGATGTAAGTTATTACTACTGACATTTGGTAGAAAATGTTCAATGTCCACGATTACCTGAAGAAACAGTCACATTAAAAAAAAAAATAAAAAAAAAAAAAAAAAAAAAAGGGGGGCCAGCTGATGGAATGCTGGTTCAGGAGGCTGGATCCGACATGCCGACTGCATGGTTGTAGTCCCGGACCCTGCAGCATGAAAACACATGCTGGGCGTGGATGTGTGCATGCCCAAAATCCACAAAGGAAAATGGAAGAGAAGAGTCTGTGGCATGGCCATCACCACTGGGGGAGGGGGGTGATTTCTCTCTCTCTGTCTCTTTCTCTCTCTGGCAAGTACACGTGCCCTATAGCAAAACTTAAAAAAAAAGAAAAGATTTAACAGGGATACTGCAATGTGGCACAATGAGGGACACGGAACAATAATATAAATACAGGAAGGGAGAGAAAAGACAGGCACAAATACAGAGGAAGGAACCCTGGGAGTCTCCACTGACCAGAGTGAGTGAGTCAACCATGCAGTATTATGACAGGATGTGCTGGGAAGAGGCACAATACGCCAAGGTTAGAGAGTAATCCTTTCTTTATGCTGCGTGTCGATCAGATGCCTAGTAGAATGTGGAAACCAGTGTGGTCACCACTTCCAGAAGTATGGAGAGTAACTGGGAAAGGCTCAAGGAAAAGGAACAAGACCAAAATGACTAAAAAGGAAAAGAAAGCACGTGGGCTTGCTTATCAAAAACAGTAAAGGGTGGCTGAATTACGGCTTTATAAGAAAAAGTCTATTTGAATGCTCTTCCCTGAACTGTCCCAGGATTTTTAACATTTTCTAGACATTTAAGACTCGGTCAAGGGGCCAGCACGTGGTATGGTGGTTGGGGAACTGGACTTCCACATGACCAACCACGGTTTGAGTCCTGAACTTGACAGCTTGCTTTCTCACTTTCCTTCTCATCTCTTTCTGGTGAGTGCATGTTCCCTAAAGCAAATTAAAATAATGATAATAATAATAATAATAATAATAATAAAAATTAAATAAATAATTTTTAGAAAAAAGTCTTGAAAGATAACAACAACAAAATAACACTTGCTCAGAAACTTAAAAACAATAAAAACTTCATTTCTTTTTTCTATGAGCGAGGGACTGACCCAAAAACAACTCCTGCAAGAATGGTATTGATGCTGCGATCCACAGCCAGCTTCAGCCAGCACCAAATTATGGGCACATGCACTGGCATACCCTGGGAGGTTTCTGGACTTGAGAACCTTCTCAAGTGGGTCGCCCTTGCCCAATTCCACATTTTACTGTTGCACTACCATCGCAACCCACTTCCTCACAGGCTTTTCTCCAAAGCGGCCTCCTCAACATTTAGCATCTTTCTCCATTTTGTTCCCTTCAGAGCTTATAATACTCTGAAGTTCTTCCTATTTATCCACTTACGGTCCCCCTGCTGCAGTAAGGATAAGAGCATCAGAAAGGCATGGAACTTGAGCACTGCTTATTTCTAGCAAATATCGATGATACCTGAGACAGAGGAGGTACTCTGCCATTATCTGTAGAAACTGTGTCCCATGAAGACACAGCATGGAAGATACCAATAACAGACAAGAGAAATAAAACCCATGAACTGTTCATGGATGCTATAGGTCCTGAAGAAGACAGTCATTCAACTCTCTTAAGTTTTACAAATTCCCTTGCCTTAATAATTTTCCCAACACCATGACTCAATATTTTACAGCATTAAAAACTAACTCTTGGGACCAGCAGTTAGCGTAATGGCTATGTTGCTGGACTCCCAGGTAGTCGACTGCGGTTCGCGTCCTGGTGGCTTAAAACTCACACCGAACACGTGTGCGTGCGTGCCCAAGATCCCGAGAGAATGGAGGAGAAGGGATTGCGGCATGGCCATCCCCCCTGGGGGATGATTTCTCGCTTTCTGTCTCTCTGTCTTTCTGGTGAGCGCACCCTCCCTATAGCAAAAACCTCTCAAAAAAAAAAAAAAAAAAAAAAAAAAATTAACTCTTGCTAGTAGTATATAATAAGCAGGGCTGACTCTGTGGCCTAGTGGTTAAGGGAGCCAGATCTCACATGGCAGACCAAAGTTCAAATCTTGGCCTGAAAGACTTGAAAAACATCTAGGCACATGTGTGTGCCCAAAATCCCAAAAGGATGGAGAAATGGAAAAGAAGTGATTGTGGCAAGACCACACCCAATTATAGGGTGATTTCTCCCTTTTTATTGCTCTCTGGCTAGAACATGTACCTTCTGGGAATTACAAAAAGAAAAATGAGGGACCAGCAGATGGCATAATGGTTACATTGCTGGACCTCCCACGTAGTCGACCATGGTTTAAGTCTCAAACCAGGCAGCTTAGAACTCACGCCGGGTGTATGTGTGTGCATCCTCAAAGTCCCGAGAGAAGACTGGAGAAGGGATTACAGCCCGGTCATCCTCACTGGGAGGAGAGAGTGATTTCTCACTTTTGATCTCTGTCTCTCTCTGTCTCCCCAGCGAGCACATGTATCCTGTAGCAAAATTCTCTCTTTGGGGAAAGAAAAAAAAAAATAAAAGATTACCTTAATAATAAAAAAATGACTATTGAAGTCTTAGTCTATACCAAACAAGGGTTTCCAAATAATTTAATCTTCACAATTCTGTAAGTATTATTGTTTTCTTTATCTAAAATTGGTACTTTTTAGCCCAAATATTAAATAATTTTCCCAAGATTATCTAGACCAGAGGTGTCAGACCTTAAATTCAGAAAACTGTATGTGTGTCATTCATTTATGGGTAAAAACAAATTTAAGCAGCAAAAATGTTAAACTAGAAACACAGTGGATTAATAAATGATGCCATAAGAGGTAACATGGATTTTATTCATGACTTAGTATGCTGTGTGGATCCTTTCCAATTCTATCTTGTCAGAACATTCAAAAACCTCCTGGTGATTTTGCTGATATATTTTTTCCCCTTTAACAATAGCTTTATTCAAAGAAACATGATTAGGAAAAAAAAAAAAAAAAAAGAAACACAATTAGAAATGAAAGACAAATGTTCATGACAGAGAGACAGGGTAATAAACCTCTCATACATATCTTAAACTATAATCAGTACATGGAAAAGCGTCCTGTTTGCTATAGAGCACATGCACTCACCAGAGACATGGAGAGGGAAAGGAAGGGAGAGAGAGGGAGAGAGAGAGAGGAAGTGAGAAAGCACCCCCACCCTAGGGGCCACAAAGCAATCCCTCCTCCACCACTTGCCTCTCGGGATTATGGGCATGCCCACACATGCACCTGGCATGTTTTTCAAGCTGCAGGGTACAGGACTCAAACCATAATGAGTCAAGTAAGACCCAGCTGCTTTAACCACCATGTTACCTGGCTGGCTCCACAGTCAACTATTTCAAAGCAAATGATGAGGTACTGTTTTTCGCTGTTTTCAAAAATGATAGAAAGCATGTGCACATGAACTACAAGCACCCTCAACAGGACCTCACTGCACCACAATCGCTTCTCCCAGCCCTCCGGATATTTGGCATCCTGAGTACCCACACCCATGCCCAGTATGTTTTTCAAGTCGACCCAGAGACCCCACGCTGTGGTTGGCCATATGGCTTCCAGCCTTGCAGGGTACCTGCATTACCCCTGTGCTATAGCGACTGAGTCTAATGCTGTACTATTAACAGCAATCTTTGTTGTACCCCTGAAGATATCTGAGTGAGTCTGCAATGCATATAATTCCTTTCTTTCAAGAAATCTAAGAAGATATAACAAAAATATAGGAAACAATGCTCAGAGGAATATTTGTTACCAAGAGGTCAGTGGTTGTTACTAAAAATATTAGGTTGTCGGGAAAGTCATAACATATTTTTGTACAGAGAAGCACTGAAAAATACACCATGACTTTCCCAACAGCATAGTAACTTCTCAAAACACCAAACGAGGGTCAGCTGGTGGCGTGGTGGTCAAAGTGGATGGATCCCACAAAGGCAACTGAGTGGTTTGAGTCCTGGACCTAGTGGCTTGAAAAACATGCCAGGCACACGTGCATGCATGAGCAAATCCTGAGAGGAGACTGGAATGGAAGAGACTGCAGTGTGGCCATCCCCATGAGGCGATGCTTTCTCATTTTCTCTCTTTCTCTCTGTCTCTCTCTGGTGAGAATACACACTCTATAGCAAATTTAAAAACAAAACAAGAAAACACTAAACAATCTCTAAGTGACATGTACATAGAAACATAACATCCTAGGGATGATATTATAGCAGGAATTAAATTTGACTTTGAAAAATGTCTCATGAAAACTGATTAGGGTTTTTTTTTGCCTGTAATGCTAATAAATATTATTTCCAAATTGTGAAAGGCCAATCAATAGACACAGAAGTAAAAACAAATACCAAAATGTACCTGTTTATCTTCCAGCAGGTCAGGCTCTCCTTTGCTAGACTCAGAGCTGACATCATCCTCATCGGAACTGTTGGTGACCTCCTCATCTGAGGGAAGGTCACCAAGACCAAGGTCGAGATCACTGTGTCCCTCCTGGGATGCTCCAGAACTGCTTCAATAGAAAGTATGCATTAGTCACCTTTAATAACAAGGAGCGCTAGCAAAACAAAACTGAGAACAAATTCCACCATTTTATCCCTGTGGTCTAAGCCAGGTACAGCCAAAGGACTCAGGAGGGATGGAAAGAGCAGAACCACCAAATTTCCTTCCCTTTTCGAACAGCTGACAAAAACCCAGATTCACATTGGGTTTGAAATTTATTTCAGTGCCAGCAGATAGCATGGAGGTTAAGTCGCTGGATCCCACATGGCTGACCGTGGTTTGAGTCCCAGACATGTGGCCTGAAAATCACACCAGGTGTGTGCGTGCCCAAAATCCCAAGAAGAAAATGGGAGAAATGGGACTGCAGCGTGGCTGTCCGCCCTGGAAGTGATTTTTCACTTTCCCTCTCTATCTCTGTCTCTTTCTCTGGTGAACGCACATGCCCTTTAACCAAAAAAAGGAAAAAAAAAATTAAATGTCAATTTAGTCAATTTAATTACTATCATTTTAAAGGTGGGCAGGTGGACCCAGCAGATGGCGTAATGGTTACGTCACTGAACTCTCACATAGTCAGCCGTGGTTCGAGTCCCAGACCCAGGAACTTAAAATTCATGCTGGGTATGTGTGCATACATGTCAAAAATCCTGAGAGGAGAATGGAAGAAAGGGATTGCAGCATGGCCATTTCCCCCGGGAAGGGGGGTGGTTCCTGCTTTCTGTCTTTCTGGTGAACACATGCATCCTTTAGCAAAAGTCTCTAATTAACTAAGGTAGGCAGGTATATGAGAAGCTAGTTTCCCAGATGGCCTATTCTATGCTTCTCAGCCTTGCTTCCCCCGGAAAGTCAGGTCTCTAATTCTACTATGAACCAAGAAGCATTCTAGGGAGTAGGCTGGTTTCCCACAAAGAGCACTGACTGCCCGGGTACGGGAGGAGAGCTGTTGCTTCCTTGCACCTTAGCACTTACATCAACAGCAAAACCCCAACAAACCTGTGAGGGCTGGAGGGAGTGACCGGAATGCACAATTGCACATGCTACTGAGGACACAGGCTCGTCTCTCTGATTATTAGTGATATAGCTACAGCATGAGGCCTGGGAAGGAACAAATTCTCTGGCTCTGCTCCAGACCTGCCCAATTAGGAGCTCTAGAACTGGGTCCAACCATATGTGATTCAACAATACCTCTAGGTGACTGTGATACAGGTTCAAAACCCATGTACCAGGCCACCAGCCAACCCCCTTTTGCCAATAGGACATCTTCGAGGTCTCCCAGATGACACTGAGACAGATCTCATGAATCTAAAAGCCACTGTTACAATCTAATCTGTGGGGGGAATTCCATAAGAAAGTTCCCCCAGGAAGACCAAGGAAACAATTCTTTCAAGTATTGGTTGTAAAGATACAGGAACAACCTGCTCACAACAACTGCTTTCCTGTCATTCATTTAGTGAAAGCAGGAGCCAGTGAAAGAGCCACAGAAAACCATCAGGGAAAATGCTCAAGTAGAAACAGAGACAGTAGCACGTCGCTCTGGCAGGCTCTTTCCTGGGCAGATCACTTGACTGCCAAGGCTCCAAGTTCTGAGAACTTCTAACGGGAATCTTAAAAGCTGAAGCTAAATTTTCTGCCAGTTCCTGATTACACATTGTAGGATACAGGCTTGCTTCAGAAGTCATTCTGGAGCCCAACTGTTCCACAAACCAGTTGGATTGAGGCAGAATGCCAAACGGAACACCTCCCACTGCCAAAGTCAAGGTTTCCCATTAGTCTGTGGCCAGGGCCTCAGGGAACCACCTCACAGACTCAGTTAGATGAGAGCACACCTTTATCATAGCTCCCCTTGGCATGGGGGAGACTCACTCATTGGTAGTCAGGGAAAGGCCGGGAAAGGGCTGGAAGCTTTCTAGTCAAATTTCTGGCAAGATCCACTATCTCTGATTGCAGGGATAAGAGCCAACCCAGCTGGGTAATGGGTTTTTTTTTTCTTTTCTTTTCTTTTTTTCGGAGAGGTTTTCACTGTAGGGTGCGTGCACTCGCCAGAAAGACAGAGAGAGACAGAGAGACAGAAAGCGAGAAATCACTCCTCAGGGGGGATGGCCACGCCGCAATCCCTTCTCCTCCATTTTCCTCTCGGGATCTTGGGCATGCATGCAAATGCGCCCGGTGTGAGTTTAAGTCACCGGGTCCAGGACACAAACTGTGGTAGACTACATGGGAGTCCAGCAACATAGCTATTATGCTAACTGCTGGTCCCACTCCTTATCTCTTTACATTCTTTAAAATCTTCTTACTCAAAACATGTTCAATTTCTGAGCAGCATCACCTGGCAGCTTCTTAGAAATGGAAAATCTGGCCTTTTGGCCAGAACTGCCATATTCCAGTAATGAACTAAAATGACGAACACAAAGGGAAAGAGGAGAGGCACCCGATAGATGGTCTCCAGGCCTTTTAGAAAGCCCGGAGTGGTTCCTTTGGCAGCATATATGTGAATCTACAAGAAACGTGATATTGTAGACATCAAGGGAATAGGTACTCTTCAAAAAGGAATGCCCCACAAATGTTACCATGGCAAAACTGGAAGAGTCTACAATGTTACCCAGCATGCTGTTGGCACTGTTGTGAACAAACAAGTTAAGGGCAAGATTCTTGCCAAGAGAATTAATGTGCGTACTGAGCATATTAAGCATTCTAAAAGCAGGGTTAGCTCCTAAAACGTGTGAAGGAAAATGATCCGAAAAAGAAAGAAGCCAAAGAGAAAGGTCCCTGGGTTCAACTGAAACACCAGCCTGCTCCACCCAGAGAAGCACACTTTGTGAGAACCAATGGAAAGGAGCCTGAGCTTCTGGAACCTATTCCCTATGAATTCATGGCATGATGGGTCTTAAAAATAAACTATCCATGGTCTATAAAAATGCTTTCCTCAATTGAGTAGAATTGTGTTCCCTTCCCAAAGCTAATTTTAATTGGGCTCTAATTCATTTTGTGATGTCTTTATTCAAATTTAGTAAAATTTTTACCTGAAAGATGTTAGGTGGTTTATTATGCAACAAATGAAACTCAGTTGGTTAAAAAAAAAAAGAAAAAGAAACAGAAAAGGAAGATCTGCGGCCCCACCCAGACTCACTAAACGGGAATCTGTGTTGTAACAAAATGCCAGTATAAACTCAATCTGAAAAGTTTTTGAATCAGTCCATCTGTGTCCATTTAAATAAATTATTAATTTAATTTAATTTAATTTTTTTTTTTTTTTTTTTTTTTTTTTTTTTGTAACTTTACCAGAGAGAGAGAGAGAGAAAGTAAGAAAGCAAGTCCACAGGTCTGGGAATTGAACTGTGGTCAGCCATGTGGGAGTCCAGCCCCTGTGTACAATTTTTAACTTTGCAGTATAAGAATTCTGGATAATTAGCAATAAGGCTGTGGCAGCTGTGAAGAAATTAGGTTTATTTTGTCTACAGAAAAAATTTTAAAAATTATTTTAAAGTAATATAGAATTTCCATATTCCAAACAATATGGGAAGTTATTGTTAATAAAAGCATAACCAGTTATTGCCACATGCATTAGGGATAGAAAATGAATTAAAGTTCAAATATTAACATTTAAGAACAAGAAATAAAAGCTTAAAATATTAAAACTACATGAATCCTTATTTCCATAAATTGCTTCCCTACAGAAAATATTACCTGTCTCTATCCCAAATTAGTCTACTGGTATCTTCTGACTCCTACGTTATCTGACTTGACTGTACTTGGCGGTATCCTTGTTCCCATCATTAAGATGTAAACTCCTGGACCAGATCCTGCATGGTAGTGAAGACAGGTGGGACCCAATGGCCAGTTGCAAAGTTTGAGTCCTGTACTGGTGCCTTGAAAAAACATGCTGGGAGCATGTGCATGTGTGCCCAAAATCCCCAAAAGAAGAGAAATGGAGACAGGATTGCGAGTGACTAGCCCTCACAGGGTGGGATACTTTCTCAATTTCTCTTTTTAGCTCTCTCTTTGTTTCTTTCCAGGGAGCACTTGCACCTTCTGGCAAAATAAAAAAATAACAAAGATGTAAACTCCTAAGGACAAGGAAATAGTGTTTTTCAGCCTATTCTCTAGTACAGCCTGATATGCGGTAGGACCTCGTGAATTTTTACCAAATAAAGTGATGGATGTAAGAGGGACAAAACCATCGGGCTTAGGGTAAAGGAGTGGGGAGAAGAAAATTCATGAAGACTTCAAGGTCGCCAGCATTCTGCTTCTAGGTCACCAGCAGAATGAGTAATATTCAATAGCAAGAAATAGAAATGTTTAACAAGAGAACTGACTTTACAGAAAAAATCATTGTTTTAACAGCCAAATCAGAAAAGATGCTACCTTAAGATCCACATTTACATGTTCGTGTCTAAAATGGTTCATAAAGGTATTTTCCCACACAATCATTAGCAGCTTTCAAATCTGCCTAGATAATTCTATGTCTGATCATGAAATAGGGTTTCCTAACTGGTGGCAGCTGGATCGTTTGGGGTTCTCCCATTTTAACTTCCTCCCCTGTCCGGAAAATAACATCCTAATGCTGTCTGCTCTGCGGGTGACAGGAACAGAACGTCGTGCTTCCTCTGCATCTTCCTGCCTAGTTAAGTTCATAATTTGATAGTCGAAGTAAAAGAAAGCCAAACCGCAACCTCGACCAGAACAGACGGGGTTCTACATCCCCAAGGCATTCCTTCTAAGTCAGATTTGCTTCTGGAAGGAGCCTGGTCTGGAAAACCAGTTTGTCTCTGATACACTGGAATAAAGACAGGACAAGGGGGCAGCTGGTGGCACAGTGGTTAAGGCGCTGGATTCCCACATGGCTAAACACGGTTTGAGTCCTAGACCCAGAGGCTTGAAATTCACTCCAGGCACGTGTTTGTGTGTAACCAAAACCCAGAGAGGAGAGTTAACAAGGAATTGGGGTGTGGCCATCCCCCGGGGGGTCATTTATCACATTCTCTCTCTCTCTCTCTCTCATGAACACATACATCCTACAGCAAAGTATGGACAGAAACACATTCCTACTGAAGGCAACTGTTCTGCGATTCCACCTACCAACACCTGTACACCTGGAGAGATCACTAATGTCATCACTTTTTTTAAAAAAAAATTACTTATTTTTTTCTATATGCTGATTTTTATATATGGACAATACATCAAAGTCCTCTTGCAGGTAAGATGTCACATCAAGGTAGATTTCTCCTTGAGAAATTTTAGGAACTTACAACTTGCACGAGGAAGACCTAGGCCTAATAGTTGCCAGGGTTCCCCACAAAGTCATCCTTATGGACCTTCACGAAAATAAAATTACAGCAAAGGGAAGAGAGGACAATAATAATAGGGAGGGGGGACTAGCGGATGGCATAATGGTTACATAGCTGGACTCCCACATAGCCAACCACAGTTCGAGTCCCAGAGCCAGTGGCTTCAAACGCACACCAATGTGTGAATGTCCAAAATCCACAGAGGAGAATGGAAGAGAAGAAACTGTAGCGTGGCCAACCCCCCTAGGGGGTGAATTCTCACTTTCTGTCTCTCTGGCAAGTGCACACACCCTACAGCCAAAATCTCTCCTTAAAAAAAAAAAAAAAAAAAAAAAAAAAATATATATATATATATATATATATATATATGCAGAGAAGGGAAGGAGAATAAGCGTTAAGTGAGAAATGCTTTCAAAGCACTGAGTCTCCTGTGGCTGACAAATCCACTTATCATCTTACTCACTTGCCCATGATCTCATTCTGAGCATCTGAATCAAAGAATGTTCCATGTCACTCTTCCCAACACCCTCACCTTCCTAAGTTTCTTTCTGATTTCCAAGTCACGACATGCAAGTCTGAACTTCCGTGATCTTTCTCTTCCTCTTCTTTCTACTCCCAACATGAACTGAACAGAACGCAATCGTCCTCGGGATTTGTTACAGTTCTTCAAATGCTGCCTCATTATGACTTAGTGATTATGAGTTTCCCTTGGCTGGGTGCGTATTTATCACAGAAGGAGCGGAAAAAACTATTAAAGACTCGTATGACAAAAATTAGCAAAAGTAAATTTAGGAGATGGTAGTTAATAATTACTTAGTCTAACATGCTATCAAATCAGTGCACAAGTTTCACCAGAAAATGATTTTTATTTAGTTTCACCAGAAAGCTTCTTATTGTCACTGTGCTTCCCTTACGAAACTGCAGATTCCAGTGTCACAGCGAAACCATGAATCAAAGCAACAAAAACCAGTGGGAAATCCTCCTTGTTCTCCTTTTCAGGTCCTCTTCTCAGTTACCCAAGCCTTCTGGAAGTTTCTCCATCCCCCACTCCTGATTTTTCTGGACAGAAATGAGTATGCTAAATGAGTATGCCATCCCTTCTATTCTTCTAAGAAGCATAATACAACTTGTGAACTTGGCATATGTGGCCGTTTTCATCCTCTAATAAAGCAAACATGTATTGATGTCATGCTTTTAGATTTTCCAAACATAGGATCTTGCACAATTATTTTAAGTATGTGCAGAGCCAGGGTGACAGAATATAAAAGCCAGCAGATAACACAGAGTCAGAGGCAAATTTATTTGACCTGAACAAATACCAGGTTCATCAAGTGTGACCCACTCTGAGCTGAGAAGTAAACCAGATCACCCACGTAGGTCTTCTCCAACACTAACTGCTTAGCTAAAAAGAAACAATCATTCAATAATATGGGAGGCTATGGACACTGATGTTCTTATAGTTTAAAAGCAGAAACTCTCATTTTTAATCTTCTTTTAAGAGGTTGCCTGCCTAAAGGTTAAAGCATACTTCAATGATTTTATGAGCAGGAAAAAGGAAAAACAAAATTTCAACCCCTCCTACTATGTGCTCACCACATAAATCCTATCTGTCATCCCAAAATGGGGGGGGGGGGGCGCAGTCCCACAGTCTAGTGGATAAAGAAGCTGGATCCCACATGGCACACCACAGTTTGAATCCCAGTCCTAGTGGCTTAAAAAAACATGCCAGGTTAGGCCGGCAGGTGGCATGATGGTTAAGATGCATGGCCAACCATAGTTTGAATCCCAGACCTGGTGGCTTGCTTTCTTTCTCTCTCTCTGGTCAAATTAAAAAATAATAAAATTAAATAAACAATTCTTAAAAAAAAAAAAAAAAAGAAAAAAAAACACCCAGATGTGTGTGGCAATAAATAAATAAAGATGGGTCACTCTATATTTAAAGAAAAAAATGTATGTGTGGATTTCTTCCCAACAGCAAGCAAGCCATCACTTTTGGAGCAAACACGAGCTGGCTGTTCTTCATTTCAGTTCAGTTCTGACATTACGCACCTGGAGAGAGCACCGGATCCCACAGGTGGTGGGCGTGGTACTCAAGATCACCCCTCTCCCATCCCCACTTAGGATGCCCATCACAAGCTTCAGGTTGTTTCACTTGTACTTCTGACTGACTTGCTGTAAGTGGGGTTCCTGGACACCACCCTTCTTTGAGTCTAGTTAATTTGTCATTATAGAATGGCTCACAGAGAACAGCAGATGGCGTAATGGCTATGTAGCTGGACTCTCAGGTGGCTTAAACTCACGCCAGGTGCATGTGCATGCGTGCCCAAAATCCCGAGAGGAGAATGGAGGAGAAGGGACTGCGGCGTGGCCATCCCTCCTGGGGGGTGATTTCGCACTTTCTGTCTCTCTGTCTCTGTCTGTCTTTCAGGCGGGCACACATGCCCTATAGCAAAAACCTCTCCCCCCCCCAAAAAAAAAAAAAAAAGAATGGCCCACAGAACTCAGGAAACAATGTCTAACAGTATAGCAGGCAGATGAAAAGACACACAGGGCAACACTTGGAAAGGGTGGAGCTCCACACCCTCTCTGGGTGTGAGCTGCTCCAGGAACCTCTAGGTGTTCGGCTACGGAAAACTCGCCACCCCTTTATCTTTGGCTTTTTATAAAGGCTTCCTTACATAGGCAAGATTGATTAAATCATTGGCCTTTGGTGATCAATCTAATCTTCTCCCCCCTTTCATCCCCAGAGGTGGGGGGTGAGGCTCAAATTCTAGTCTCCCTAATCCTGTCTGGATCTTTGCAATGACCAGTTCCCATCCTGAAGCTACCAAGGACCTGCCATCCACCAGCTCATTACCAAAGTCACTTTGGAAAGTGCAAGCGTTTGAAGGGTTATGTGCCAGGAAACAGGAACGAAGACCAAAGGTATCATTTATAATATCACACTTAATTACCTTGATCTCAGTAACACAAAAATCTGTAACGTGTGTTTGTAGTGCATTAATTTGCTTGAGTTACACTTGCTGATTAACCCTCACAGAATAAAAATACATAAAAATCGGGAACCAGCAGTTAGCGTAATGGCTATGTCGCTGGACTCCCACGTAGTCGACCACGGTTCGCGTCTCGGACCCGGTGGCTTACAACTCACGCCGGGCGTGTGTGCGTGCGTGCCCAAGATCCCGAGAGGAGAATGGAGGAGAAGGGATTGCGGCGTGACCATCCCCCCTGGGGGGTGATTTCTCGCTTTCTGTCTCTATGTCTCTCTCTGTCTGGCGAGCGCACGCGCCCTATAGCAAAAAACCTCTCCAAAAAAAGAAAAAAAAAATACATAAAAATCATTAAAATACTTAGAGGGACAGTACAAGAAGAGTTTGTAGAAAGAAAGGAAAGATTTATACACAACATGTATACAATTGGTGCTTTCAGTTTTGGCTCATGAATTTTAGAGGTGTTAACGATCTAGGGTTCTA